>CM026267.1:11242133-12523976 GCA_014851425.1 Senna tora
ATTTTAAGTGATTATTCAATTGATAGATCTTCTAGAACTTTTATAAATTCTCTTTGAATTTAGATTAAGGCATGAATTTATCATTTTTTAAATTAAAAAACACAATCTTGTTTGATTAAGATATTATTATATATTAAATAAAACATTTTTTTAAAAAAATTGAATATTAATTTATGAAAAAAGAATCGTTTTTAATGTATAATTGTTGGAAAATTTGATAGAAGAATGGAGGAATAGAAGGAGATTTGGTTTGGCCCGGCAATCAAGCAAGCGTGTTCCCTTATACCCACTCCCCATGTGCCTCACCTCAACTCCCAAAATCCCCATATTGCCTTCCATCTGTCCGTTTCTCACTGCTTTTCCTCTTTCCCTAAACTCTTTGTCCTCATCCACCCCCCTCTCTTTTACTATATAACCTTCTAACTCCACCCCACCTACATTCATCTTCTCAATCAATACAAACATGATCAAATTGAGGTCAAAAAGGCTCACCAGAACCCTTTCCAAGCTAGGAGGAAGTGGAAACAAATCACCACCACCGCCATCACCATCCCCTCCACCCCAAAACAATATCAAATGGGAGCTTCGTCCTGGTGGCATGCTTGTTCAGAAAAGAGACACCTCCCAAGATGAACCAGAAGGGATCATCACTGTCAGAGTCTCCACTGTGCCACACTGCCATCACATTTCAATCCAATCCACTTCAACTTTTGGTATGAATCTATCACCCAAAGTTGTTAACTTTTTTCAAAAGCATTCATTATGGTCACAGAGTTTTTGTGTTCTGTTCACTGGGTGTTTGATAAAAGTTGTGAGTGAATGAATGAATGAATTAATGAATGGGTTTGTACTTAATTTGCAGGGGAACTGAAGATGATACTCTCACTAGTGACGAGTCTGGAGCCCAGAGAGCAGAGGATTTTGTTCAGAGGCAAAGAGAGAGATGATGAGGAATACCTTCACATGGTTGGTGTTAGAGACAATGACAAGGTTCTGCTTCTAGAAGATCCAGCCATCAAGGAGAAGAAGATGCTGCTTTCCTTGGTAGGAAGCCAACCTATTACCCCTCCTTGTCCTCCTACCATTAGTGTATAAACTCTGATTAATCAATCAGATTATGTCATTAAGTAGTGCTAACCACCAAAAAAGGAAAAGTGAAGAACAAGAAAGCTGAATACAATGATGCATCTTTCTTCACCTGTCATAGATTATTAGGAACTTAATTATGTACTTACATCTCAAGAGACTCCCAAGATTATATCTGGTGAGAGTCTAATGTACTAGGCTGCCCTCTTTTCTTCTCTGGCTTGGGGGAGACTTGTTTAATGAAAAATGTGTAAGCTAAACTATCTAATCTGCTGATGCAATTAATGCTGAGTTAATTGTGTTTATTCAAGTGTTGGTTCCATATGTGTAAAGTTAATTTATGTCTTTTGTTTAATCACATAAACACAAGCGTGCACGCCTAAGCACAAAGATATGATAGTGGTAAAGGTAAAGATGAAGTTTTGCTAAGGTTGGGCAATTTTATAATAGGAGTTAGCAGATTTTGGGGTTTTAAAGTTGAGAAAGTTTGGGGATAAAAGAGAGTTCAATCAAGTGATTACAGTTTGAACTTTGAAAGATTAATATAAAATGACAAAAGTTTAAGGTGCTGGGGCTCTACAAGATCTCCATGTGGGAGGCAAAACAGGTCCCATGAAGGGCATGGAGCAATAACTTTGGTTTTTTTCTTGGAAAGTAACTTCCAATGAAATTTTGGGTCTTGAAATGGCTAGCATAATGATTTTTACGTTCATCCCAGACTTTCATTTCCCTATCTTTTACTAGTGTTTGAATGATCAGAATTTCAGGAGGAAAAATAGGAACTTTATTGAAGATAAATAGGTCAGTTTAGTCAAAGTTTGATCACGCACCTAACACTTCATTTTTAAGAAGAAAAGGAGCAGGCAGGAACATGATGAACACAATCATAGAATCTGTAGTAGTAACTCACAAACCAACCCTTAATTTCACTCAATATTAATCACTTTCAAATTATGTGTGTTTGGTATGGTAATGGAATTGGTGAGAGAGATAGAATCTATTAGATGCAAATTTTCAACACCTGATTGAAACCCCATTCCATTGTAAGGGCAATGAAATTGGATCTAATTCCATGGAATTTATTATTTTGGACAAAATTATCTTTTCATAAACCACTCTTGCTACTGGCCTACTGCCACTATTAGCGTCATCATTTTAGACATTGGACATATTTTATTTTCAAATTTTTTATACCAAACATAAAAAATTATTTTATGATACATTCTATTGTTTTGTTACCAAAGATATTTTTAGCTTGTAAAATTCTATTTCATTCCATCACTCAAAAAACATTATTTCATTTGCTTTATAATTTTTTTTCTCCTCCTCTTGCTTAATGCAATAACAATTAACAAGAAAGTACTCCGATATTTGGCAAGTAAGCATTGTCTTGGGCTATGCAAAAGAATAATATTTTGTTGTAAGAATAATGGGTCTTCAATGCCAATTCATTTAACGACTTAGAAAAAATTAATTCTATTCGAATTGAATAGAACTACCAACAAAAGTCTCTTAACTAAAATTTAACTTAGTTATATAATTTTAAGGTTCAAATTCGAGACTATTAATTAAACTGTGATATAACCTGGTGTCATTTAATCTACACTCTGTGATTAAAAAAAATAGTATTTGGCAATTTGTGTTTTGAAACAAATTCTTTTTTAAATAGTATTAAAACGGCTGTTTACTACCATATACTTCCCTTTTGTCCTTTTTTTTCCTCTCTTTTTTGGGCAAAATCCTTTTATGGATTCATGTAGTTTCCACTTTTTAACATGGTCAATTGGCCATAAAGATTTTTTGAAGTAGGAATCTTGTAAAGTGTTGAAATACACATTTTGTATACATTAACATTAAGTAATTTATTTAATAATAATGCAGTTCAGACGAAAAGTAATTTTAGGTAAAAAAAAAAATTGGGCATGTATGTTAGTTCTTGTGTGGCACTCCTTTTTGCATAATGGTTAAACTGGAATTCACAGAGGAAGCCCAACCATATCATTGCGACCCATACAATCATTTCATTTGGGTCTGAGAATGTCAGCGCATGCATTACCCTCCCAAAAAAAGCAGCCCAATAAAAGATTTGGAGGGAACAATAATATTTAGTGTGAGATGATTTGATTATTTTATTTGAGAAAAATGATGATTGGAATATAGGAAACAGTAGGCGAATGAATGAATGGGAGAGAATTGTTGAAAAAATACGATCCAATAGAAAATAGAAACGTAGGGAGGATGGTACAGTGAAAGAACAGCGAAAGAAAAGGGAAAACTCATAATAAATAAAAACTGAAAAGACGATATAAGAATAAAAACATCGAAGCATGCGAACATAACAGAGGATGGGAGGGACCCTTGTTTCCTCTTCCATTGCTTTCTTTTCTTTTCTGCTTCAAAATTAAATGTTGTATTGTCTTCTGTGGGACCTTAATAACTAATAAGCATGACTTGGGGATATTAAGGCAATGAAGAAATTACACCAATTACCTCCCTCCCTAGTTTTTTTTTTTCCTTTTCCCTTCTCATTTCTCAATACTAGTTAGTTAGCTCTTGAACTTCGAGATTCTCTAGCATTTAAGTGCTAGTTGAGTAGTTGTAATTCGGTAAAATTATTTACGGTTTAGGCCTGTGCAGTAATCTTTTGAGTTGGGTCTCTGTTGATCTCCCCAACATGCCACTGGCGCCCTGCCTGATAGTACTTGAAAGTGCCTTCCCTTACTACCATTTTTTTTAACAAAAAAAAAAGTTTGCTCTTGATGAACTCCATACTCGGATCCTTTAAGGTATATTATGCAAAAAGTGCATTAAATACGGAATTTGAATCATTAAATGAGTGTTGAAATTTATATTCAAGTCATAACAATTTTATATGATGGTTCACTTTCTATACTTTATACACTAACACTTTAACGAATCCAAATTTTTGAACCCAGTCTCCGCAGTTTCAACCAAAGTGCTGAACCACAAAAGTAGAAGATAGCTAGTGTCCCTTATTAGTTGCTACTAAATGATCTCACATATTATAGAAAGTAGATTCTCTAAAGTAATTATGTATAATTTTTTTATTGTAGTTATAAGAGAGATATAAAGAAAGAAAATTAAGAGAGAGAAAAATTAAAAAAAAAAAAAATTCTCTCTATTTCTCTCGTAACTCTATTAAAAAATATAGATAATTAATATATAAAATCTACTTTCTATATTATAGTGCTCTTGTGTCACATAAAATTTGACATTCAATTAGGAGCATGTCTTTCTATTAGGAGAGGAGATTAAAAAGGAAAAAAAAGTTAAATGATGAGTTTTTTTTTATTTGGATTAACCAAATTTTTTTAATTGAAAATAGTTGAAATTAACAAAAAAGGAAAGTTAATAAAAAATCCTGTAATTCTTTTCCTATCAAAATTAAAAAAACAAAAAACAAATAGGTGGAAAATGATTATATCCTCTTCTCCTCTCTTCTCTCTCTTTTTCTTCTTTAACATTCAATTCAAACATACCATAAACATTTAAATTATACATCTTTGTAAACTGCATAGAATGAATTGTTTGTATACGTTAATTAGCTAGGGAGTTAATATAAAAAATAAATGCTCTTGGAATATCATTTGTCACACTCAATCAACATAATGGGATATGAGAAGTGGTTATGTTAGCATCAAGTCATGAAGCAGAGCGAAGTCGTACAAACTATATCATTTTGGAGCTGACAATGCAAGCTGGACATGTTTTTTGGGCCACTTTTCAACGGAAATAAACCATAATTCCTTACTCAATCTAACATTCACATTATACTTTATGAGTACTTGCTCTTCACCCGCGCCTCTGCACTTTCACCCAAATTACTCAATCACAAAGCCACAGGACATCAGGAGACCTAGTTTTTATGAGAAATTATTAAATGTATGTATTGCGTCGTATTATTTGTATATTAATTCATAATATTTTTTTTTTAATTTGTTTTCTATATGTTGTACGGCCACAACCATGTGCAAGTGCAACCACAGCTATTGTAACTACTATGGTTATGATTCTTTATGTTTTTGTTTCACTAGTCATGATTCATGAACTTCTATTCTTTAGGACGAGTCTATGATGTATCTTGTTGCATCATGCAATGAGTTATGTGGCACAATTGTAATCATTGATGTGATCTAATTGTATTGTATGATGCAACAAAATAATAAGTATCACAATCTTATTAACTGAAATTACATTGCATGATACAACAAGTTGTATCGTAGACTCACCAATTTATTCTATTAATGGTTTGAACTACTTTATTGAACACCATACATGATTCTTCTCCAACTTGCCTCCTGTCTTCTCTTTAAAAATAATCCCTCTCTTAATTTTGGCTTCTTCCTAATCCTAGCTTCCCATTTTTGAACCCATTACATAACTCATAATCCTTCCTTTTCTTCTCCCTGAAAACGCCATTACATTACTGCAAGGTGTTCTGTTCCCTGTCTGACTGACATGACATGTGGGGTTGCTGATGATAATAATGAATGGATAGCTTTATTTATTTATTTATTTATTTTTTCTTTTGCAGACTTGAGAGAGGTTGAAGAATAGCAGAGGGAGAGATTGTTGACAGAAGATAGAGAGCACAAGAGAACATACCCAAAGGGATTTTTGTGTTTGTGCAGTCTTGTGCTCTCTTTTCTTCTGTCAACATTCCATTTCTTTCCTTTTCTCTTTAACCTCTCTTCTTCTCCTTCTTCTTTAACCACCACATATATTTTCAAATTATCACCAATATTCTATATGCTTCCAGAACACACACTCTTTCATTCACCCATAAGACAATTTCAATCTCACACGGCCATACCTACAATCTATCTAACTATCTTCTTCATTATATATATGTAGACAACCTGCTCAATTCTCACACAAAATTAAGGTATGATCCATTTTCTTCTGTGTTTTCTTTTCTTTTCTTTGCTGCAGCTTTATTTTGTTGATACATGAAATATATGAAGGGCAATAGATTAAACAAGTCACAAGCATGGTTCGATTTTTCAGTTTTGCCATCCAGCAACTCTCGACTTAACTCTTAAATTTTTGTGAGTTCTTATTTTTTTACATAATCAAAACGAATTAACTCGTTTCAAATTAAAAAATGTGTAAGCTCAGATTAAACTCTCGAGTTAACTTTCAAATTTTTACGAGTTTATGTTTAGATTGCAAAGTGTGTTCATGTAAACTTCTAAATTTGGTCATGAAATGTGAAAAACACTTTTTTTTGGGCACATTCTTTATGCAGAAATAAAAATAGAAACGGAAACGGAATGCGTTTTCTGTGTTTAGTAGTAAAAGTTTGGTAATAGAAATAGAAAGGGAATGTATTAAAATGATCATTTTATCCCTTATATTAAAATAATAAAAAGAAAAAAATGTTATAATTGTATCAAATCATGTCAAATCAGAGGGATATAATAGATATTTTATTTTTTTTAAGTTGATGAAAATGAAAAAGTGAAAAAGTTAGTGGGACCCGGTGGGCCCCACCATTTCCATTTCCATTTCCAATTGTATTTCTTGCAAAAGAACATGTCCTTTGGCCTTTGGGTACTTTTAGTTTCCAAAGTCTTAAAAAACATAAATAAATGAAATTCCTAAAAAAAAATGTGTAAATTATGAATAAGAAGTTTATGCATTTGAATTTTTAAATATATATTTTTAATAACTTTTTTATTAATATAAAAGAAATTATACTAATTTATGTGTCGAATTTACTATCTTGTCACAAGTTTAGTAAACAAAATATTTGTCCGTCTCTTTAATTTCTTTAGTCCACAACTCCACATAACTAGTAGGATTTGTTACAGAAAAAGGAAATTTTGGAGATGGTTGCGTTTGTTATTGATGGAGAATCACAAGTTGAGATGGATTGTATCTTCTATGCTATGCTAGTGTCAATTTCAGAACAGAGCATATATATGAAATTGATAAAAGGGCTTGTCTTTTATTTTAGTCCATTTTTAAAAATATCCACAAAGAAACGGAAGCTTGTGTAGATCATGCATGTATCAAAACACCTGTCTGAGTTGTTGGCATTTGTCCCATTCTCGTCTCATTCGCTCATTAGTATGTCATGTTATTTGTGTATTAATTAATAATATTTTATTATTTTTTATTTTTTAAATTAGAATATTTACATAATAAATAAATAAATATTAAAAATCAATACATAAATAACATGACACAACAATAGACTGAAATGTTTTTTCATTGTCAGGTTTTGGTTTTGCATGTTTGTTGAAAATGTTGTAAGAGGAAATGAAGGTGTGTACGTAATTTTAGAGGTGGCACCGACTGTCTTATTTGTTTGCTTTCTTTTCATTTTTGTTGGACGAGACTGACTACATATATACCACTCTTCACTCATCCAATTTTGACTTTTTTTAAATTAAATTTGATATTTTTATAATTAAATTAATATAAATGAAAATTTTTAAAAATCAAAAAATAATAAATTAGTCTAAGTTTTACAAATAAGGATACCATATGAGTACTTTGATGCTGATAGATGTCCATGATTTACAAAGGCTTTGGAATAAAACGGTCAAAATGAGTCCAACTTGGTGTATTGATTCATTTAACCCACGTATATAGACTACACTCTTGGAGTTTGGTAAAGTTATGCATATTATTCTTTTAGTTTTAAAAATTATACTTATTTTTTAATTAAATGATTTTATTGTTTTAAAATAAGCATGCGAATTTTATTGACAGAAAATAAATTAAAATGAAATTTGTATAATATTATATCAAACTCTAAGGTTACTTAATGTAATTTTTGAAATAAGTAATATACTAAATATATTTTTTTTCAAACAAAAAACATGTGAAATTTACTCAACATATAATAAGATTTAATTTCCTAATTATCCAAGAAATGACTAAATATATATTGAAGTTACTTTTGAGTACTTAGACAACATATATAGATCCATAATCTATCATATGAATGAAGAGGTGTTTAGTAGTACTGTAATATTGAATTTCAGTACATCTTTTTAATCAGTTGATCCCTAAACCATTCAAAGGGGTCCTTATTAATGTGAATTTTAATTAATATTAACAAATAACTCTACATTATTGGAGAAATGTAACGAATTTCAATAATACGGTAGTACTGAACTACAACTTTTAAACAAGATATATAGTTTCAACTTTCAAGTTCACAAAAAAAAAAGAAGCAAGATAGTTTCATAATTCACAGCAAAGGCAATTAAAAGATGTGAAGCCTAAGGTTTAAAACACTTTATAAGCTAATAAGCTAGTTTTGATTTTTTTTTTTTTTGGTTGGTTTTAACCAAAAGGAGTTTGGCTTTTCAAAAATAATTTTACAGCAAACTTTTGATCTACCCATAACCCATTATATATGAAGTACTAATTATTGGATTAATAATTATATTTATTAGTTAGTTAGGTTGTTAACTCTACTTTCATATTTTGCAATGGGGCAGCGGCAGATATCAAAAGTGGAAATGAAAATAGACTACTAGTTCATCAACAAAATCTTGTTTTATATATATGTATATATTATATATATGTGTATATATATTCTGTTGGGTTTTTGGTTTCTTCTAGTCCCTAGGGAAGGAAGGGGCTTGTGTCCTTATATTGCAGACTGGGTCCTATAATGAACAAGCCCTATAGGGTTCGGTTTGTCCATTTTGGTGAAGTTCAAGAGCATATATATATATATATATATATATAATATATAATGATATACTTGGCTAAAGAACAAATCAATGTCTTTCTTTATTTTCTCTTGTATTAGTTTCTTTCTTCATTTTGGTCTTTATTTTTTTTTAAAAATTCCCTTGCGTTGTTCCATTTCTGGGATTTTTGGTCCAATAGCAGAGTCAGATAAAGGCTATGCTAATACGCTTAATTAAAAGAAGACAGAAAGAGATAACTCTATTGTTTTTCATTTGTGCTTCACTTAGTTGAAACTCCCAATGGGCAATGGTGAAATAGATGAAGGTCAAAAACTCAAAATTGTGACGATTTACTTTCTTTTTTTTTTGTGCACTTGTCGAAGTTGACTAATCCTGATTCTGAAGGTCTTAGATTATGTTTGGTAGGTAGAAAGAGAAAGGGATAAGGAGAGGAAAAGGAAATGAGTTTGATGTGTTTGGTAGTAAAAAATTAAGATAAAAATAGAATGAGAATGTATTAAAATTACTACTTTACCTATTATATTAAAATAATAAAAAAAGAGAAAAATTAAGATTATATCAAATCAAAGAATATAATAGATATTTTATATTATATTTTATTTTTTAAAAAAAATTGTTAGCGAAACCAAAAAGTTTACCTTTCCATTTCCTACTTCAAACTATCAAGCGAACATGCTCTTAATTCTTAAATTCAAAATATATTTTTTTTAATCGTCAATCATATATTTATTTTCATTATTAAACTATTATAATTTATAGGCCAAAGTACTATTTTGGTCCTCAATGTTTACATGAAGTTTAATGTTGGTCCTTAATGTTTCAAAAGTTTAATGTTGATCCTCAAAGTTTCTTTTTTTTCGATTTTGGTCATCGAGCATAACACGTTAACTTTAGCCGTTAAATGATGACGTGGCATGCTTATGTGGCACACCCTCTCTCCCACGTGCCATATTTTAATCATGTGGCACGCCACATCACTCCACCATGGCAAAAATTTTGCTTTGAAAAAGAAGATGATGATGTGCCATGGTGGAGTAACGTGGCGTGATGTGGCGTGCCACGTCATTAAAATATGACACATAGGAGAGAGAGTGTGCCACATAAGCATGCCACGTTATCATTTAACAGCAAAAGTTAACCATGTTACGCTTGAGGACCAAAATCGAACAAAAAAACTTTAAAGACTAACATTAAACTTCATATAAATATTGAGGACCAAAATAGTACTTTAACCTAATTTATATGAGCTGAAATCTATAACAAGGAGAGATGCACTTGTTTATGAGAGTATGTTTTTGGTGGGCTAATGTTTTTATTCGTAATTTGTTGCATAGCGGCCAGTGTTAATGTCATATATATCTACAATGTTTGCATCAAGAAATGTCCCACTTGTACCAAAAATACAGAAGGAACAAATAATTGAAATGAAGACTAGTGTAGTGTAGTATTGGGAAGTTACATTCTTCTTATTACTAGTACCTGCCAAAGCCTACACTTGTCATCAGTCTCTCTTCACAAATCGTCCCTGCAAAACAATAACATTTTCATTGAAATTAAAAAAAAAAAAAAAAACAAGGATGACTCTATAATACACAGCTTAATCCCATTTTGAGTGAGTTGTTAATTTGTAGCTCTACTAGTCCGCCAAACTATACTATGATGATAGTGAAATGAAAATGAGAAGTTGAATTAATTATGGATGGATTGATGGAATTTGTGTGGAAAACAAGAGTGAGAAATGAAGAAAGAAGTAAGTACCTTCATTCTGGGGCGTTTCTCTGCATTGAGCTTACGAACCTCATAGCGAATGCGCTTTGAGAAGAGTCTGCTTTCCCTCTTCTGTTTGTATCTTAATACGCTTGCCTCTCTTTCTCCCATCTTTCTTTCTCTTTCTCTTTCTCTCTCTTTCTCTCCTTTCCTTTCTTCTTCTTCTCCTTCTCCACTCACACTCACACTACTTCTATTCCCCCATTCTTCCTGCTCCTGCACACAACACAACATAATCAACTCCTTAATTCCTTATTAGTTAATCTAACACTTAATTCCATTTTTCCTCTTTCTTTTCTTCTACAATAATATCTTATTATTATTTCTCCAACTATGTAGCCATATCCCCAATGGGTCCCAGAACCAATTAACTTTACAAATAAAAAAGCTTTCCAGTTACAAGTTACAACCCAATAATTTCCCAATCAGTCATCAACATTCTTATCAGATCAGATCAGATCACACTAAGAAAATAAAATAATCGGATATTGGAGTCAAAATGAGATCAGCATCTAGTTAGTAGTAGTACATCGGTGTTTCCAGATCCCAACTGAATCCTGAATCCCTTAACTAATCTTATTATAATCCATCATGTCGTGTGAGTGAATGTTGAATTAATTAATTAAATAATAAAATAAGAAAAGGGAGAGAATTACATTGGGAATTAGGAGATGGTGAGAAAGAGGGAGTGGGGTCTCCCCTGGCCTTGGGACATAGAGTGAGCGTTGATCAGACCAAGCATTCAATACCCCTTCGTAATCCAGCTTCAACGACAATAACCCACACCCAAACGACGTCGTGGTGGTGGCCGTGCTGTCCGTCGTATTGCCGCTGCTGTAACTGGTGACTTCAGAGTAACACACCCATCTCTCCTCCCTCTCTTCTTCTTCCTCCTCCTTGCTCCCTCTCTTCATTGCCTTCCGCACCAGCATCGACCTCCCGCTCTCCTCATCCACCCTCCGATCCTCCTCCTCCTCCTCCTCCGTCGTGGCGGTGGAGTCGTGGCGGAGGAGGGCGGTGAGGGAGGCAGGGGCGCCGTGGGAGGAGGTGAAGAGGAAGGCCACGTTTGTTTGGTCGTCTTGCATCATCATCTCCAATTTGTCATCCACTAGATTCTCGGGATGTAAAGGGAAGAGGTTCAGCTGCTGCTGCTGCTGTTGATGATGCGACGTCGTCTTGCTACTCATGTCGTCTGAAGCTTGTTCGTGTTGGGTGGGATTAAGCTGGAGGCGGAGGCTCAGGTATTTGGGCTTACGGGTTTTGCTTCGGTTTTTCCGCCGAGGATGAGGAGTGGTGCTACTACTGGGAGTCAGATCCGAAGCAGATGTAGGAGCACTCTTCTTCTCGCACATCTCTACCTATTCCTTCTTCTTCTTCTTTCTCAATTCAATTCACACACAGTCACACAGGGTTGAAAAAAAGTGAGCAAAAAGCGAGAGACTTTTCTGAGGGAAGTAGAAGGATATCGACCCCATTGGGAGTGAGTGAGTGAGGAGATGACGCTGATGTATGGCCTCTTTTCACACGTGGACCCTCCTCATTCGACGAGAGACTGGATTCTATTGTTATCTGGATTTCCTTTCGCTGTGGATAGATATTAGATAGATAGATAGATAATGCATGTCTTCCAAACTACAAATTCATTTATTTCCTCTTATTACTATTATATTAAGAAGAACTTGTGAAATTATGCAACATAATTCAATTTTATTTCAAAAATTAACTCAAATCTATTTGATTTACCATTTCACACCTGGCCACTTGCTTTTACTTCCACTCCCCCCTTTTACGTACTTGCCTCCTCTTATATCATTCATTATTCCCCACAATATCGACCTGACCATTCCACTCTCCTCTTTCACTATCCAACTACATGCCAATGCAATCAACTCTTTTCTTCACATCTTCATTTTCTTTTCACCATCTATATATTAGATACCAGCAAAATTAAATTGGGATTCATCTATTCTCCACTAAATGTCAAAAATCTAATTTTTAATTTTAGGTATAAAATTTTTTTAAATCTAGATGTAAAAAATATACCGACAAAATTGAATTCAAATCAATAATTAAACCCCACACAGTTAAACCTTGAAATTATTGGTAACATTTACATGAATTTCACTGAACATTACATGGTCACCTCATTTGAATTTTAGATATGAAATCCAGATACAGAGAAAGCCAAAAAAGTAAGTAGCTAGATATGTAAAAGGAAGAGAATAATATATGAATGCAGTTTTTAGCCAAGTTTGGTTATGGATTGGTACTTTTGAGCAAGATGCTAAAGATTAATTATAATTAGAGAATGAGGGCAAAAGCGTCATAACATAGAGGGCATTAGGGACTAGGGAGAATGAAGAAGCAGGCGGGTGACGATGCACGAGAAAAGTGCAGCGTGGGGCCGGTGTCCTATCGCTTTTTGGTGCTGCCGTATGATGCCCGCGTCACACGTGTATAAAGATCCAAGATGGCATATGTTGTAAATACGTACCTCCTTTTCCCCTACGCTTTTTCGCTTTCAGGCCCCCTTATATCTCTGGCCCACCCACAACCAACTATGATCTATCCCATTTCTGATTCTCTTATCACTTATCTCATATGATATCTGAGAGGCTGATTCAAATGGAGATTTAAAATAAACGTTTGGGGCATTCCGAGAATTGAACTCGGGACCTCTCGCACCCTAAGCGAGAATCATACCACTAGACCAAATGCCCTATGTTCTTTCATCTCACAAAGTTATTTATTTACTAGAGTGAATGTGATGGAAAGTGTCGGTGCAGTGTATTTCTTCATGTGTTTAATGTTTCATGGATTCTGAATAATTAGTGCTGAATCATGGTGTTGAAAAGTACCAAGCTTATCGATTATGGAGGCCCATGGATTTGTCCTTTCTTCTCTTTTTTGGTTGAAAGGAAATGGCCTCTTTTAATTTCTTGTTCCCCCTTCAGTTTTACAGCCTGCCTTTCCCTAGCAAGCCAAGTAGCAACCCATTGGATATTCTCCAAAAATATCTATTCTTTATCTTGTACAATATATTATTTCCTGTCTTGGAATTAGACAATTAAGTAATGCCTCAAATATGAATTCACTTTTCAATTCCTTATGTAGATTATGTTCACGGATTTTCTGTTCTAGTTATTTATATGTTATCGAGTTTAGTTGCGGTTAGATCAATAACTTACGATTATAATTGTGGTTAAATTTAATAGCATAAATAATTACTAGTAAAGAATCTTATTTTGATAATCGGTATGCTGTTATTTAATTTTGACCATGTCTAAAAGTTCTTTTGAAGATTTTTTATTTTTATAGGTTAAATTTTGTATATTTTTTTTAAACCGTATATAGGTCAGATAACTCTATTAAACTTCGCGATATGTATAAAAACTCATATATTACCTTTTTTTAATCTAAAAGTCTACCATGATAGTAAATATATACATCAAATTATTTAATGATTTTTTTGTACTTTTGTATGATTTAAATTTTAGTTACTAACGTGTCTTTGTTCTACTATAGAGTACGTGTTGGATGAACAAGTTATTTCTACAAATTATGAACTTTAGGAGAGTTATAGGTAAATTTTTATAGTTAATTAAAGGAATCATTTCAATGAGGTTTTTTAATTTGTATTTTAACCTCTCAAGAAAAACTTATTTGAATATATTGTTTTTAATTAAGAACAGAAAAATATGTGTGTTGGGAGAAAAATACAAAACAACTAAAATATACGTATATTTGGATCGACTATTATATTGTGAAAGTGAATCAAAATTGAGTCCTAAATTTGTCCGTCAATAATAATATTAATTACATGTGTGTACTGGTGAGCCATTAATGATCTGTTTGTGTAACTTGAGGTCTTAGGTAAAAGTGGTAGAAAGGAATTATAATTTCTTTGATTGATGAGTATCCTGTTAGACTACTATTTAGGGAAAACAAACTGTGATCTACCATCAAGCTTAAGCTATGATATAGGTTCGATAGAATTTATTTGAAAGTGATAAAGCGAGATAGATATAACCAAGACCGTAATGAACTGTAATGCCATAGTCTAATAAATTTGCTTTGCTATATATGTATAATTGTATATTCCGTTTCCGATTCATTTTCATTCTCAATCCTCTTTTTTTTTTTTGTTTAAAGGAAGCAAACACGGCCCACAAACAAGATGGGCCGGATGATGAATTGGCAGAAAATATTATATAGTAGCGTTACGTTACCCAACTCACAAAGGATACATATTAAAACCCTTTTTTTAACATATAAAGTGAATAGGGCGTATACAGAAGTCATAAAACAGCATGAGAATTAGGCAGAAAGCACATTGACATAACGTGGTAGTGCAGGTATACATAGGTATGAAACTGTGAATATCGTTGGTAGTTAAAGTGATCAGGTGGTTTCGGGTGCACTGTTACAGAACATGGCGTAACTGAAGGAAGATGGAGGAGTTAAATATGGCAGAATTGTGGAGGTTTAATTTGATCATTTATAGACCTGAAACCTGACTAAGTAAAACTCCAAATCATAATCATAAAAACAGGAAGACGTCAAGCATTTTGACTTGTCGCTTCAGTTCTTTGAATTCTTTATGTGTTAAGCCTAACATTATTAACGGTGGTCAAACTACCTCCACCAAACTACGTAGCAGTACTAGAGGTCAGGTTGATATAGCAGTAATTACGATAATCATTCGTAATACATGGACCCCATTTCCAAAATAATATTAATATATATAATCACGCCATTATCCTCGGCATTTCTCACCTTTAAATACCCCCATCCCACCTCTCCCTCCTTCCGTATTCTAATTACTCTTCAGTCTTTAGTCTTTACACACCCAAATTCCAAAATGCGGCCTTATCTTTCCCTCTCTTTCCTCCTTATCGTTCTCTCTCTTTACACACTACTTGCTTCTTCCTCACCCCTTCATCAAGACCCCAATCTTGTTGTACAAGACGTGCACAGGTATATATATATATATATATATATATATATATATATATTAATGTGTGTGTGACATTAATTATTATTAATTTCAGTTGAATTATTGAATGAATGAATGAATTGTACGTGTGCAGGCGCATCAATGCGTCGAGGAGAAACCTGGGGTCCGTATCATGCGGAACCGGGAACCCCATCGACGACTGCTGGCGATGCGACCCCAACTGGGAGTCGAACCGGCAGAGGCTAGCGGACTGCGCTATCGGCTTCGGCAAGGACGCCATGGGGGGACGAAACGGGCGCATCTACGTGGTTTCGGATTCGGGCGACGACGACCCCATCAACCCGAAACCCGGCACTCTCCGTCACGCGGTCATACAAGAGGAGCCGCTCTGGATCATCTTCAGCCGAGACATGGTGCTGAACCTGAAGCAAGAGCTAATAATGAACTCCTACAAAACCATCGACGGGCGAGGCGCCAACGTGCACATCGCGGGGGGAGGATGCCTGACCCTCCACTTCATCTCCAACGTCATCATCCACGGCATCAACATCCACGACTGCAAGCCCACGGGGAACGCGGAGATCCGCGACTCACCCAATCACTCGGGGTTCTGGACGGTGTCGGACGGCGACGGCATCTCCATCTTCAACTCGAAACACGTGTGGGTGGACCACTGCTCCCTCTCGAACTGCCAGGACGGGCTCATCGACGCCATCCACGGATCCACCGCCATCACCATCTCCAACAACTACATGACGCATCACGACAAGGTGATGCTGCTGGGGCATAACGACGAGTACGAGGCGGATAAGGACATGCAGGTGACGGTGTCGTTTAACCACTTCGGGGAAGGGCTGGTGCAGAGGATGCCCAGGTGTAGACACGGGTTTTTCCACGTGGTGAACAATGAGTACACGCATTGGGAGATGTACGCTATAGGGGGGAGTGGGGAGCCTACGATTCTTAGCCAGGGGAATAGGTTCCTTGCGCCGGATGAGAAGGCCAGCAAGGAGGTCACCAAGCACGAGGATGCGGCGGAGAGTGAGTGGATGAGGTGGAATTGGAAGTCGGAGGGGGATATGTTCTTGAATGGAGCCTTCTTCACGCAGTCCGGGGCCACTTCTGCTTCTACCTACGCTAAAGCCTACAGCCTTAGCGCTAGACCCTCCTCTCTCGTTCCTTCTATTACCCTTACTGCTGGTGCACTCAACTGCAGGAAACGCACCCATTGCTAGCTACCTATACCTACCTACCTCAATCAATATTATAATTAATACACACACAAATTACAAACAAAACAAAACAAGAGAGTAGGAGACGATACATACGACTGTACGTGTGGTTGTGGCAGCATTAAATAATATGTAGCTTCCCACCACTGCAGTTAATTATTCCTTAATATTATATACTCTATACTTGTTGGATTCATTCCATTCTAGTTTGCTTTCCACATATATATATATATATATATCAATCGCATGTATATGGTAATGACGTAAGTGGTAAGTTAAGCAAGATGTGGCTCCTTTAAGTGGTAAATTTAGAACCAATTTAGCATATGTGTGTCGAATTGATAACAAGTTCATTTCAGGCAAGCTTAATTAATTATTGAGTTCTAAACTATAATTGTTAATTGGAACTCAATCATGATAATATTTCATTTTAAGGAAACTGAAATAATAGTACTCCATTTCCGGTGCATTTACGTCCCTACGTATTCTTTTCAGATAAAGACTAGTTACTACAACTATATAGGATATTCATCTTCTAGGTTTGTAGGCTTGTAGCTAATATTTATTAAGTTGGTGTGTTTTTATCACTTCCTGTGGAAATGCCTCAAAACTTCAAAGTATCTACGAGCTAGCCAGATATGGGTTTTTGAGGTTGACGTCTACGTCCATATATATATATATATATATACACACGAAAGTAAGTATTTTGAGCTATCAATAGTTTAAATTTATTAGTTGTAAATCGTTAGATTTGTTTTGAGATCTATATCATTTTATATTTTAAAAAAAAAAGTATTTTGGCACAAATCTTCAAACATATCCAACGACTGACAGATAATAAATTTAAACTCTTAATAGTTCTACAACATTCTTTTCAGGTTATATATATATGGGCGACGGTTCTAGGTATATGCATGTACTCTCATCTCATTCATACATGTAAATATGTAATATGTAATATCGTCTACTATTTTCGGGAATAATTAAAAAAAATTATTTATTTTAACTTTCATATTTATAAAACTAATTTATAAAATTCTCGTTCTATAATTAAAAATAATTCTAATCTAATGGAATTAAAATAATACTACACTCTTATATGTGATTAAAAAAAATAAAGAAATATGGGATTATAAAATTTTTGAGTTTGAGATTATAAGATTCTTATATTTATTTATTTTTGTCTAGATCAGGGTATCAACCGTCGAGCACAGTGACTAATCCCCTTACTGAATTGTAGGCACCTCAAAGGGTAGGACAGCTGGCACAATAATCAATTGGTTAGAGATTGTTCCAACTTAACCAAAGGTTTTGAGTTTGAGCCTTGAAAATTCAGCTGTGTTACTCATGGTTCACATCAAAAATAAATTAAAACCAATTAAATTTATTATGGCATCCACTTCCATTTTCATTCTTAATGAAAGGTGTTAATGACATTCTCATTCTTATTCGTTTATTTTTTTAATTTGTGTAACGCAAGATTTATAAAATAACGAAACTTATAATCTCAAAATTGTTTTTTTAACTTTTGTATCAAGTGTTCACCTATTTGATAGGACTCTTGAAAGGTAGACAATTGGAATGACTGAATGAGTTTAAATTTATCTTATTTGGTTGTTGAATTTATCAAACACAGAATGAAATTAACTCTCCATCAAATAAGGGAAAGTGTAAACCCTTCACTCACTTTGGGTTTGGTAGAGCTTTCTTGGGTTTGCAAAATTTGTGAGCCGTTTTTGCCTACACATAAATATATCATAAACAACTAAAATACTCGTCTCCCTCCCATTATATGCTAATGCCACAAGTTAATTAGCAGCCAGAAAAGGTGAGAGAGAGAGATCAATGCATATTATATTTGTGCATTAGAAATATTATTTTTCTTTCACTTTAGTCTCAATATCATATATTTTTGCAATATATATTATCTTAATTTTTAAGTTGAGTCCCCATATTATATATTTTTATAATACATATTATCTTTAGTTTTTTTTTTGGTCAAATTAACTTTAGTATATTTTGTTCTTCAGTTCTTCACTCAAGTTTAGTTTCAAGCGGTTAATGTAATTTTTTTTGTTAATCATCTTATAAAACTGTCATTCCTTTTGCTTTTTCTTTTTTCTTTCAACTAATTAAATATAACAAATGTACATAATCTTTTTATTTTTATTTTCATTTTCATTGTTAATGACATTCTCATTCTTATTGGTTCAAAATTCTTTCTAGCAACCATGCTTAAATGGTCATGCTTTGCCTTTGGATAGTGGAAATACTTAGAAACAAAGCGTTTTGTACGTACAATTGCATACATTAAAGAACAGGACAGGAAAATATACACATACTTTTTCAAAGAGTGGGATGGAACCATCAATAAAAAATCTTCGGCCAATATTTAATTACATGTGCATATATCTAAAGAGGTCTCATTTTGTGATAAAAGTGACACGCATTTGATTTTTTTTTTTTCCTTTTCAGAACATTATGATGAGATGGGAAGAATATGATAGTGAATTATATGTAATGGCTAATTAACTTTTTATAGATGTAGAAGATTTATGTGTTACTTTTTCTTTTTATTTTTGTATATTGTACATCAAATGATTCATTCTCGTAAAATGATGGCTTAATTATATCAAACGCCAACACTGGATTGCTATATATAAATGAAATATGATGAATGGAAAAATGAATTCATTAAGAAAAGAAATATTAATTGAGGTGAAGAGCTTCCAAACTGGATTCACCTAATCAATAACAAATAGAATCAAATAAAAGTGGATGAGAGACAATGGAAAGAAATTAATGAATGGTAGGCATGCATAGGTTGAAGCTTAGAAGAAGGCGGCGGCGGCGAGGGCGGCAGCAATGGTGGAGAGAGGAAGAGGGAGAGAGGAAGCGGCATTGGCAGGGGCGGCGGCAGGGGCGGTGGTGGAAGGGCCAGGGGCAGGAGCAGGAGTATCAGCCTCGAGGGCCTCGCTGGCAGGGGCAGGAGGGGAGGAGATGTCTTCTCCCTGGGAGAGGGGAGAGCTGGCAGGGGAGCCGCTGGGAGAAGCAGAGGCTTCAGGGGATGATGCTGATGACTCGGGGCTCTTGGCGGAAGGTGCGGGAGCCTCGACGGACTCCGAGCTCTTCGGGGAAGATGCGGGGGATGAGGATTCCGATGAGGATGACTTGGGGGATGAAGCCGGAGAGGCACCGGGGGAGGAGGCAGGGGATGCTGATGGAGAGTCTGCACCCATTGCTCCGGCCACCGCCACGAAGAGCACAGCAAGAACGATGATGAATTGACGGGCCATTTTTTATTTTTAATTTGATTTTTGGGAAATTAGAATTAAGAAAAATGGAAATAGATAGGTGATTCTTGTAGAATGCAGTTAGTTCTCTAGATCAGGAGAGATATAGAGAAAAACTGCAAAGACTTAAGAATGAGTAGAGGGGATGGGAGAAAGATGGTATTTATAGGTGTCCACACCAATACACAATTCTTCGAATTTAAGGAGATTGCCAATTTTGGTGCGATTCAATTGGATGCCAACCAAATATTAGCCTCACATTCTCTCTGCCTCTCTCCTTAAATTAAGTACTCTCTTTCTAATTTTAGTTTATTTGTTCCCACTTTAGGGGTGGCTGCTCACTCATCACTGCTCAATCATTTTTTATTTTTTGTCTTTTCATTTTTACATATATTTCTCCTGGTTTTATTAGTCATATGAATATTATGATTATGCACAATCATGCCCTTCAACTGAAAGTTGGGAGAATAGCACATCAGATATTTTTATATAATTTGATACTCTTCTTTTCCTATTCTTTTTTTATTATT
This sequence comes from Senna tora, assembly GCA_014851425.1. NCBI lineage: Eukaryota > Viridiplantae > Streptophyta > Magnoliopsida > Fabales > Fabaceae > Senna > Senna tora. The sequence continues at coordinate 11,262,696 of CM026267.1, forward strand.
ATTTTTAGGAGATTACTGAATTTTATATTTTTAGATTTTATGTGATTTATGTGAAAATATTTGATTATTTTTCCTTAATGTATTTTTAGGAGATTACTGTATTTTTCCTTACCAATATATGTACAAATCTCAAAATTAATTCAAAGACATTGTTTTGAAATACATACATGTTAAATATCATTCTTTTAGTACCTTTACAAAAACTTTTCTCAGTTGTTTTCTACATACCCTCTTTTTGACAATAAAATTTCATGATATAACATAAAGAAGACCATTCAATATGGACCTCAAAAAGAAACAACATGAAGTTTTTTGAATTACATTCAAATATAACATTAATTTCAGATTTTGGGTATTCTTTTAGATAACTAGGGATAGTAACAGGAAACCAAGACTGTGTGGAAGGATTGAAAATAAATAACTGTTTGATTATTAATTTTTGTGCTACAACCAAGAATTATACCATTGCTAGAAGCCAAAATTCTGCAAGCTGAGTAATTTTCCAAAAATCTCAAGAAATTATGAGGCACACCAGAAGATGACTTTTCCGAAGGAAAGTGATGAAACTCATTGATTGCACTATACTTCTTGCTTGAGTTTGGTTGGAAGAAGAAGCACGAATCATTATTTAATAAGGCATTATGAGTTTGCCTGAAGACAAAATACGTTTCTTCTAAATGTATGGTACAAAAGAAGTCACTTGTAGATTTGAACTTCTGAATAGTGTGGCAGGTATCCATGAGAATATCTCAAGCATTAGTTCACCTGGTAACATCGATAACATCTCCATGACTGAATTGAAAAAGGAATGTTTTTGAAAAGGAAAAGAGAGCAAAATATTAATTAATGGTGAATAAAGAAAAACGATGATCTAAGTTTGTTCTCTGGATTCCATCAAAAAAAAAAGTTTGTTCTCTGGAAGTATAAGATTTCTGGTCATATAAAGTATATATATATATATATATATAGTGTGGGATTGAGACTGAGATGTAACACAATTAAGAATTTGATAAGATTAGAGATTTTAATTTAACTCTGAACCGTTGATAGATTATTGGTAAGTATAGATAGATTAGGAAACTTATTTAATAAAATTTGGCAAAATTAAAAAGTAATATAAATGTTAAAATTAAATAATAAATCATTTTACATGTATTTTATTATTTACACATTATTAGTTAATTGATAAAGTTTTAGTATTCATGCTATTGATTTATATACTAATACATTTAATTTGTATTTTTTTTGAAATTATAAATTAAAAAAATTAAATAATTTGAGATTAAATTTGAAGTATTTTTCTTTTTTGGACATTAAATTTGAGTTCAATTTTTAATTAACCAACGTGATGTGGCACAGATGGTAAATAGTCTGTGTTCCCTTAACTATCACCTCTCGAGTTTGATTCCTGATGAGATGGAAATGGAGCATTATCCGTTGGAAGGGTCGTCCCTATTAATAGATTTCGTAGTACCCAAAAGATTAATCACTAGGTCCGCTCTAATAGATACCCCGTTCATAGTCCTATATAATTTCAAAACAAATACAAATGATCTCTGTTCCTTCATCTTCTCAATAAAGTACTTAAATCAACAACTCATCTTGTCATTGTGGTGTCTTTTTATCAGTTGATCAAGTTTTTAGTCATTAAAATAATTATTTTTGTTAACATTTTAATTTTCACAACTTTTAAGACATTACATGAAGAAAATTTAACCAAACATCCGTCAGCAAAATCTCATTTTATATTTTCTCATAACTATTATACATACATGATGAATTAAATCCAACATATAAGAATAGATAGGCCTACAAATCCTATAAAAAACAAAAGAATAGGGCTACAAATATATAGTATATAAATAATAGGGCCACAAATCTGGAATAGCGTCCAAAAAAGGAATGGGCTAAAAAAAAAGATGCAGCCCACGACTATAAAAGAACGAGTACTGTACTACCAGGCCTTCTCCTACATATAAATGTGGTATCACTAAATTACTAAATTAAAATTTAAAACTGCGGAATACAGCCAAACGTGGCCTTAGCCAAAACGTTCATTAGCAAGCCCCTACGCCTCAACGGCCGCACCAGCTCCCAACAACTCTGTCCGCCGTCGCCGTCGCCGTCGCCGCCGCTGGCCCAATCGTCGCCTCCACTCTCCGGCAACTTGGGCAGCGGTGCGGGCTCTCTTCGTGCCTGCCTCATCTTGATCTCACTCAGATCCATTTGAACCGGATACTTGAGTATGCCAAAGAGACCAATACGATGCTTACTGCTCCGGCAACTGGTACTCCTCCGGCACCGGTTTTCCCCGGTGGACGGCATAATGGAGCGAGTGGTGGTGGTGAGTCTTCCGAAGGAATCGGATCTTAATGGCAGCGGAATCGTATCCTTCTGAGGTAGTGAAGATGATGGAGCTGGGTCTGTGAGTTTGCCGAAGAAAACGATGTCGTTTGGAAGGGCGGAGGGTGTAGTGGGCGTGGGGAATTGGAATTCGAAGTTATCGGTATCCATATGCGAGAAAAGTGTGAGAAATATGAGAATGAAAAATTGGGTGAAGAGTGATGAGGATTGTGAAGGAAAGGGTAATACTAATATATATATATTAAGAAAAGAAAGGACCAAGTCTGTGAGTGACTAAAATGTTGATTGGTATGATATGACTATGAGTTTCTAGAAATGAACGAGGCACGGGGTCATGAGGGTAGATTTGTTTAATATATAAGATGTTTCCACTTTCCATGAAGTGGATCACAAGATTTTTTTCTCTTTTTTTGAAAAGCGAAATTAAATTTATAGAGAATGCAAACGGCACTTATAAATAGTCAGAGAATTACAATCTAATAATACAGAAGAAGGATAATTGGCAAACATTGTTAAAACTAAAAAGCAAAAGAATAGCACAATTAATCTTATAAAGAAGATAATCTTAAGATGAAAATCCACACCGATCTTAGTGTTGCCAACAAATTGCTCACCCATACACTTCCTGCATACTAGATAAGTAGTATTCTGCACAGATGTAGATGACATAGACTTCTCCATCAATGTGATAAGAGATTTAAAGCTTTCCGACATATATGCTCAGATATGAATCGATCTAGTAATCGGAACAAAATCTTTCATAAAAAAAGACCGAAACCAGAAATAAATCTGGACAAAATCACCACAGGGACTAAAAGATTTTTTTCTTTCTAGAAAGTTTACAAGACTGGCCATTTCTTTTTTAATTTATAGTCCAAATACTTGACACTCCTCTTCTCGTGGGGAATTTAAAATTAGCTCCTTTTTTTTCTTTGTTTTCTAGAAAGGATGGAAGACCCGCAGAGATTTTGGATATGGGTAATGGATTTCGTTTCTTGTTGTAAACTCTGCTTTATTTAATTTAATTCCTCCTTTTAAGAAATAAAAAAAGTAAATTTTACTCTCTAAACTCCAAATTATATAAACAAGTTAGAAAGGTATGACATGCACCACGCACCATCAAATTGTTTTTATTTTTTCTGCCTATTCTTATTGTTATTGATGACCGCCCTCAGCTCTATAAGAATTTTACAAAGTAAGCTAGGTGATTGGTTTCTCTTTAGATATTATTGATTTTATATAGTAATTAATAAAAATATACATTGTAACATTTTTTTAAATTACTCTAACATTGTCCTACAATACAATATCAATATGTCAATACACCGGTGAAATTTTCACCGTCAAACACTAATTAATTTGAAAGGTCTTTTTTTAAAAAAATAAATAGAAACGGTCTCTTAAAAAACGAGATTATAATAAAAATAAAAAAGTTACTCGACCACAACTGTAAAACTTTTTAATAATTTTGCATGAAAAATTCCAAATAAATTATTCTTAATATTTCTAGAAATTTATTTTTTTAATTAAAGAAAATGATGACAAAAATGTTAAGAAAATTATATTGAAATTTTTTTTTGTCAGGAGACAAAGTGGCTCAACAAAATTTTTAGTTGTTTTTGGTCAAGGAATGGAAGTTTGGCCCACCAAGTTGGGCCACTTTTGCGTTTGCAAGATGAGCTAAAGGGCCCAGGAAAACCCTTTTCTTCCTCTCTACGACGTAAGGTAAGGTGCGTTTTCTCTCCCTTTCTGATCTCGTGAAGCTTGCTTAGTTTCAGACTTCAGTCCATGTTTTTCTTGTGTTTTCTGCCCTGATTTCTTTGGGTTAGCATCGAAACGACGTCACCCAAACATAAGGTGCCCGATTTTTCTTGTAACTCTTCTCGATTATTTGTACATTGACATCTGCTACTGAGGTTTTCATTTTGTAATTCCCATTGGTGTTTCTTCAATTTTCGGAGACTAAAAGCCAAATAGGCCTAATAAGGATTAAGGACTAATTGTTAGTTTAGGGTTTTGGGCAGTGGCTTTTGCATCTTTTTGAATAAGCTGTATTACAAGTTAGAGATGGTGATTTGCAAGAAAAAAGCAGTTAGATTTCATTGCTCTTAAGTACTTTTTATCCAAAAAACTGTTATTGATAAGAACTTTCAAAGGTCTATTTTGGTAAAACTGAAAGTTTGAAAGGGCCCAACCGGGTGAATTGATGACCTCTTGATCTACAGTCTTTGGCTGGACATGTGAATACATTCACATTACCTTGTGTACGCAGCAACCAATTGGCCAGCGGCAAACCCTTAAATGGAGCTCAGGTCCGCGGAGGATTAGTTCTTGGCCTGTCGGTTGGGAGATACCTTAGGAAACAAAAAAAAGGTCTATTTTGGTAATTTTTATTAATAAAAAAGTACTTTTTTTAAATTTTATATTCAAACATTTATTTTTTATAAAACACTTTTTAATTATAATATCCAAATTACTTTTACATTTTCTTAAAGCTTTATTTTACAAAGCTCCACTATTGCATGAATACGAGTACGGGTACGAGTACGGGGTACCGCCGCAAATATTTTAAGAAATAGAGTACGGGTACGGCAATATATAATAAATAAATAAATAAAATTTATAATATATAACAATTTTAAATGTAATAAAAATAGGTAATGTTCCTTTAATCATTCATAACCAATCAAAATAGTAACATAAGTTTCTTAAAATTAATAAACTAAAATAATTAGATATGATATTATATGATATTGAGGTGTATATTTGTCTTTTTCTTATAATTATTTAATCTGTAAGACTACAAAGGTAAAATTTGATAGATATACTTATAATTTTTTCATTAAGTACTAAAATCAAACTTTTTTCTTCAAAAAAATACTACATCACACATATTTTAAAATACCTAAAAGTATTCAAATGATACAAGTACCGGGTACGTATTCGGACAACAGTACGCCACTAACATACGAGCTTATTGAAAGTTCGTCGACTTCATCTTTCTCAGTAAGTACCTCTGTCTCTCTCTCGAACTTCATTCAGTTCTAAACTAGCAGAGCAGGTTAGAGCAATCTACACCATAGCCAGATCTTAGAGGTGCAATTTCTTGTTGGTCTTCCAATTGTTTTCCCTTTTTTCATTGTTTATCAACTTCCCCCGCCAAAGAAAATGAGAAAATTTAATGTAAAATGGGGGAATCTATTACTGTCCCTCTGTCCTTGTTTAGATCAGATTTGACGATGCTGCCTTTGGTTGCCTAGGAAATTTATGAAGTTAAGATGGAAAATTCGTAGTTAATAGTGAAGCAGAACTTTTCTTCTCTTCCTTGGGTTTTTTTAGCTCTACTATTTCACAAAAAGTAAAAGTTGCATATTTTTTCTTCCTCTCTGGGAACGTGCTTTGATATAATAGGATAGTTAGCTGAAACTTAGTTCTGAGCGACACAACTAGGGTTATGTGATGCCATATCTTGGCAAGCTTCTAGGGAATTTTATGTAGTTATCTAGTTATCTTAAATGTGGCAGATAGGTTTAATGGATATCTTTCATATATCGTCTGCAGGGCAATTAGAATTTGAAGTATGTCTAAGTCGATGGTAGATCTTCCTCCTGTGGGTGGATTTAGTTTTTTTTTTTATGGAAGACATGACCCATTAATCCATTATAACCCATTTAAAATTTAATTCATTTATGACCCAACTCAAATCCATTCAACCCACCCATTTGTTACCCTAGTCTATTATCTATTATATATACATAAAAACAATAACCACCCATTGTCACGTGTCAAATTGTGAGCATTCTTCTATTGATAATTTTTTTACTCTTTTGTACAAAAAGTTACTCTGCAATGATTGTTGTCCGCCCAACTAAAAAAATTATTTAACTTTTTTGTAATTAAAAGTTACTGTGCTTCATTATCACACCTTATATCTTATTTTGTTTTAAATTAAAAAAATTAAATTACAATAAATCTCATTTTATTAAAAATAAATTGTAATCACAAATTTAACATGATGTTTCAAAGAACAGTTTGAATTACAAATAATTATCAAACTAAAATTCAATTTGATTTTAAATTTTCAAATCAAATTTCAATATTACAGCCAAAAATAATTAAATAAAAATAGTTTAAATTTTAAATATTTTCATTTATAATTCAATATTATTTTTTATTAACTTATTTTAGAATTTAAAATAATACATTTTATACAAAAATTATTTTTGAATATTTTAGTTGTACTTTTTTATTAAAAAAAACATTTTTATTACTTGAGTTATAATTAATTTTTGATCAATTCTTTTTCTTATTTTCTTTAAAGCATTTTATCTTTTCTTAAGGATCTATTTGGTCAAGTTTTTAAAAATATTTATTTTAAAATGTAATTTAAGAAAAAAATGCTGTGAGAGATAATTAAATAGATTAAAAATTATTTATTTTGAAAAGCATTGTGAGAAAAAGAGTCGTGACATGATGAACAATATTAAGAAAATTTGAATGATATGATTTACAATTGCTAAAAATAAAGATGATTTGATTAGATTTACATGAAAGATCTGAGTAATTTAAATTATCAAAATTTATTAATACTAAATCAAGTGAAAGAGGAAAGAGACAATGCTAAAAAGAAAAATTATTTGATTGAAAAATTAGCAACCTTAATTATCATTAACTAATGGTATTTTTTCAATTTGATTCTCTTTCATTTATTTATTTTGCTATCCAATCATGCAAAGTTCTTTGTTACAATATACTCGAGTTAGACTTCAACTCTTAGATTTGTCCAATGTGCTTTAAATCTATCACAAATATTTAACATACAACAAATTAGTATGAATTTGAAGTTTTACAACAAATGATATATTAGAGTTTTTCTCTTCATCATGATATTGGAGATGTTATGTGTGTGTATTTCTTGTGGTGCAAAATTGTAGTGGGATGGAAGGGTTAGAAGAAAATAAATAAACTCTTTATCTATAAAGTTTTCTATGAGTTAAATATTCAATTACCTCTCTTAAAAGAACATCCTTTGTATTTAAGGCAATTGATGTTTTATGTAAATCTTCAATTAAATATTTATAAATAATTTTAAATTTTTTTAATTATATATTAATATAATAATTTTTATATTTATATATCAACTAATAAATTTATCAGACCTTTTCAAATAATTCAAATAGAAACATCTTGTACAAAGCAGGGGTCACGATCTAGTTATAATATATTATATTAAATAAATATTAGGGTTTAGGGTGAACAATATTGGATGAGTGAACGGTAAACCTGTTCGATGACTGGTCTGTTTTTAAAACATTGGCAGGTTCTAAGTGCGCAACCGAAACCCGCTGAATTGATTCAATGGTAGAGCAGCAGGCATCTTCATCTGTTTCCCAGGGCCGAATAACTGAGAAGGAATGGCGATCCATGGTTCTAAAAGGCCTAAGAAGTATGTCCGTTCTCTCTTTCTTTCACTTGTCCATCAATCTGACTCATCTTGCTAGGGTTTAGGATGTTGGGTTTGGTCAGCCCCCTTTATTCCGCTGTTGGTATTCTGAAAGTTCTAACTTTATAAGAATTAGCAGAAAAGTTCATACTTACCTTTGAAAGTGCACTTCTTTTACTGAACTGTTAATTATAGCTGCTTCTATGGCCCATTGAACTGCTCGTGTGTTTTTCCGTTTTTTTATTAATTGTTGGTTTCATTTCATTATTCCTTTACAGCTCCGATGGCAAGGTTCTTGAGGGAACGCTTGGAGGAAGCTGGGTGTCCTATGGGGCGCAATTTCATCAAAGTTGTACAATGTAGTAAGGCTTTGACCGGTGGTTATATTTCTGGTCAAGGGGTAACGATTTCTTCAACCATTTCACTTTTCTTTTGCGCAATTTATCCCAATGAAATGGATTTATATATTCCCTTGATACACTTTTGGAGAATATTTGCTGTGAATTCTGATCGCTTTTGCACTTACGTTTAGTTCTTAACATTGATTCTTCTCCGAGTTTTCTTCAGTGTGATGAACAGTTTTCTAGTTGTACTCAGTCATGTCTTTGGTTGTAAAATTTGCTTTGCAACCGACTAATATAATCTTCCTCTTTTCTATGTGCTACTTTTTCTAGATAGTACTGTGCGCCAATAACATAAGTATACAAGATGAAGTCAACCAGACGTTAATTCATGAGTTAATTCATGCATATGACGATTGCCGTGCTGCCAACATGGATCGGGCTAATTGTGCTCACACTGCTTGTACTGAGGTTTGTATCTGACAATGTTAACTGATGGAGTTTTTTATTCTATTTGTCTCTAATGAAGATTTCTCCATGATCATGTGAACAGATACGAGCTGCCCATCTAAGTGGTGACTGTCATTACAAAAGGGAACTGCTACGAGGTCATATGAAAATACGTGGCCATGAACAAGTACACCCATATTCTCCCCACTCAATTATGTTTTATTACAATTTTTGTTGAATCTTCTCAATGATGACTTGCTACTTTTTTTATTTTACTTTTTTTGTTCTTTGCAAAATTGGAAAAATCAAAGCCACTAGTGTTGAGTGAATTCCTTCACAGAAGTATTTGATTAAAAAATTATATATAACTACGTTAGAGACAAGCAGGGTAATAATTTGATCATTAAGAAGTTGTGCTGATAAAAAGTCATTTATCCCCAGGAGCTAGAAACAGATAGGCCCTTTCCCTAAAATGATTCATATCTTGTTGTGTTTGGATGGAAGAGACAGTTTCTTGGCAAGTTCTTAATGACTGGTAAAAAATTGGAAGGATGTATCTCTCCTAGTAGTGCTATATACTTGGAATGTGAGCATCCTTCATCTTGGATCTACGGGTTTAATGGTTTAGCACCATTACAAGAATCAAGGTTATGAGGTGGAAATCTTTCAAGTTTTAAGCATCTTTTGCTAATTAATGTGTTTACCCCTTCTTGCCATATGTGTTTACCAGTGAAGGAAAACAATAGAAGGAAACTTATTGAAACATTAGCTTTTGTGCTCTACTTCTAGGCTGCGTTTGTATGTTTTGAGTGATGGAATGGAATTGAATTGAAAAGAAAAAATGGAATTGGAATTGGTGGGAATGGAATGGAATGGAATTTTTAAGATAAAAAGTATGTTTGGTATGTAAAAATAGAATGGAAAATTTGTGAAGGGAAAGTGAATTAAAAAGTCCAAATTACCCTTCATAATATATTTTTAATAAAATATGTCGGTACCAAACGCAGCCATACCAAATGATGGAAAATCTTGATCTTTGTGCATTTCCAATTCCAACATTGATTGCATTTGGTTTGTGGATTTGATATATTTAAAAACATCAGATACATCTTGTTGAGCCAATTGAATAACATTTGGCATTATGAGCAACAAAGTTCGAACTCCTTGGTATATGAGAGAGATGGAAATCCGCAAAATAACCAGCCACTGTTAACATCCTGCATATACGAGACGGAAACTTTTTTTTTTGGTAATTTCTGTTTGTTGTGCTTGTTACTTGATTGACCATTGTAAAAACAATTAAATAATTTTAGTCAATTTACTCAACTTAAAAGAGAGTTAGGTGTGAAGAGAGGGGAAAAGGTTTAAATGATAGAGTTAGGTTTTGTAAGGCACCCTAAAATAATCCCTTCCCATGGGAATACGAGACTTCTATCCCCTTAGATGAGAATAAAAATATGAAGAAACATGGGAATACTCTATTCACGGAAATGTTACATCACTACTTTTTTAATCCGTGTAGCAAACACGAGAATACAACATTCTGAAGCTCATATTCCTGGGACTAGTTTTTTCATCTGTGTACCAAACGCTCCTTAACGGTTTTCTCAATTTCCTTTGTTGTCAGCATGTGTTACTAAATTTCCAATTTCCATCCTGCTGAAAGGTCATTCATCATTCATCAAGCTCAAATATAAGATCAAAATTGTATTCTTACATGGATAGGGAGATAGTGCCATTCTTCAGTGTAATTGGTAGCATGCTTTTATTTTTTTCTGTGTTTTTTATTATCATTTATCAGTCATGTATAAAGGCTGAATAGAAAACTGCTCCAAGTCTTCGTTTTTTTTATTCAGGTTTTTGTTGCTTTATCACACTACATGATGAGTACTTATCTGGTCTTCTTTTAAAGGCCACATTGACACTGGCCATTGGTCTTCAAGTTTGCAGAGATTAGTTTTACACTGCTAGGAAACCACTTAACATTGTTCCTAATATTCACTTCCTTTCAGAAATGAAAAAGGAACCCTAAGTTCTCTATCAATCTCTAATTTATTGACATTATAATTTATAAGCTAATATCTGCAATTTTTTTTTTAATCTTTGCTTGATTAAAATCTGTGGCAAAAACGAGTGTTTATAAAGATTATGTAGGTGGAACCTAGTTACGATATGTTCCTCAAATCAAATCACATATTTGTTCTAGTATATTTGGTTGTTTGTAAATTACTTTCGTAACTTGTTTAATATTGAAATGATGTTATTGAACTTGAAGGAATGTGTAAGAAGAAGAGTAATGACATCATTGGCTAGGAATCCCAATTGCTCTAAAGAAGCTGCCAAGGATGCCATGGAAGTCGTATGGGATACTTGTTACAATGATACGCAGCCCTTTGACAGAGCTCCATAAGTTGCTTAGTTGGCGCTAGCAGTCATCACGGACTTGGATTCACAATGCTCCACTTTCAATTTGTATATCACAAATTGAAGGGCATGTTTTCTTAATCTCTAGAAACCTTGGAATTTTCCTCTGTTGTAAATCAACAGGGAGGAGGATCATATTGTTTAGGCTTATATATACTCCTATCAAACTCTCTTGTTTTACACAAGTTTCATTAATTTGATTGTTTGTGAAATTCGCAAGGGATATTTATTGAAATCGCTGTTGATAAAGTGGCTTAATATTTGGTTCAATTAGCTGCCATACTTTCCTTTTCTCTGCAAATTTGCGCTGTTGGTTGATGTTCAATTCCGGCTGCATGCGTATGTATGATTTTAGCTGTGAGCCTGAATTTGTTTTGACAAATTTCTGACGGGACCTTGAATTAATGTTGAATTATTGAATATTTTTACTGAAACATCATTTTTGTCCCTCAGAGATGCGTTTTTGTCAATTGATCCCTCACAAATTTGCGTTAGCCGTGTGGTCCCTTAGATGATAACATTATCAATATGGTCTCTTGACCAACCTTTTAATTAATATTTAATAGAGTTTAAGTTGTGGTTGACTAAATAAATTAGGCCAAATTTTAAGTTATATTGGGATTTGCACACTTGTATATAGGAAAAAAATATATACACAAATTCACTCGCTTTTTAAAATTATCTATAGATATATACTATTTTTATTGTATACGCTTAAAACTGTTATCAATGATGTTTTTACGAAAATTTGACAAATAAAATGTCATTGTTAGGGACATTCTTTCAAGAAAGGTCAAACTTAAGACGAATTTGTAGATGTGTCTTGGGGTCAAACCAATTGCTATAATAAAAAAAAGTTGTCTTGAGGATATTTTATTTTAAGTAAAAGTACTTTTCCTACCCTCAACGTTTGGGGGTCCTGTCAGTTTCGCCCCTAACATTTTTTTGCTGTCAATTGTACCCCTAACGTTTTACGTTTCTGCCAATGTCACCCTTTTCACTAACACCGTCAAATATTAACAGTTTTTGCTGACGTGGCATCCTATGTGGCAAAACGTTTTTTTTTCTGTCAATTGTATCCCTAAAGTTTTACATTTCTACCAATGTCACCCTTTTCACTAGCACCATCAAATATTTAATAGTTTTTGCTTTCGTGGCATCCTATGTGGCAAAAATATCTGACTTAACATATTTTTTTCCACACCAGATTTTTTTACTCATCTTTTTCCCATTAAAACCTTGTCGTTTTAGCCTCACCATATTCCTTTTAAAATATAACTCAAACGCACGTGCCATTTTGCAGACAAAAACATCGGAGACGTTACCCATTCTCTACTTTGTCGGAGACGTTACCCTAAAATAGAGAGGGTGTGTCATATAAGCATGCCACATCATCATCTTCTCTCCTTCATCAACATCATTATCATTATCATCTGGGGTGACGTGGCAGTGATGTGTCATGCCACGTCATTAAAATATGACATGTAGGAGAGAGGGTGTGCCATATAAGCATGCCACATCATCATTTAACGGCAAAAAGTTAACGGTGTTACGCTTGAGGACCAAAATCGACAAAAAAAAACTTTGAAGACCAACATTAAACTTTTGAAACATTGAGGACCAATATTAAACTTCATGCAAACATTGAGGACCAAAATAGTACTTTAGCCTATTTTATTTTAAGAAGGTATTTTAGGGTTTATTATTATTTTTAATGGGTATAAAGTAAAATTGCCGTAAAAAGCTCCATCCCAAACCAAATCAAACCACCCCATCCTGCGCACCCTGGCTACCAAGCTTCTAGGGTTGAAGGAGAAGAGAAGGGAGAAGAATGAATGAGTGCCTCAAATGTTGGATGACTTGCTGGTCTGTTTTTAAAACATTGCGAGGTTCTACCAACCCAATCCCACTGAATTGACAATCGAATGGAAGAGCAGCAGGCATATTCGTCTGTTTCCGATGGCGGAATAACTGTAAAGGAATGCGAATCCATGATTCAAACAAGCCTACAAAGTATGTCCCTTCTCTCTCCTCTCTTTCACTTGTCCATCAATCTTGCTAGGGTTTAGGCCTTATTTGGTATTCTGAATTAATGTTGTCATTTTCAAACTGCACTTTTTTTTACTTTACTCAACTATTTTTACTTGAAGCTCCATTGGACTGCTCCTTTATTTGTTTTTCCGTTTTTCATTTCATTATTCTCTTACAGCTCCATTGGTAACGTTCTTGAGGGAACGCTTGGAGAAAGCTGGGTGTCCTGTGGGGCACAATTTCATCAGAGCTGTAAATTGTGAGGAGTCCGTCACTGGCCCTGCTGGTGGTTATATTCCTGGTCAGGGGGTAATCATTTCACTTCTCTTTATCCCAATGAAATGGATTTCTATATTCCCTTTTAATTTGGAGAGATATTTTGCTGTGAATCCTGATTCATTTTGCACTTCTTAAGAGTTTTCTAGTTGTACTCAGTTTATGTCTTTAACTGTAAAATTAGCTTTGCAACCGACTAATATAATCTTCTCTTTTCTAGATAGTAGTGTGCGCCAATAACACAAGTACACAAGATGAAGTCAACCAGACGTTAATTCATGAGTTAATTCATGCATATGACGATTGCCGTGCTGCCAACTTGAATTGGGCTAATTGTGCTCACCATGCTTGTAGTGAGGTTCATATCTGACAATGTTAAATGATCGTGTTTTTTTCTTTTTAATTTTATTTGTCTCTAATGAAGATTTCTCCATGATCATGTGAACAGATACGAGCTGGCCATCTAAGTGGTGACTGTCATTACAAACGGGAACTGCTACGAGGTCATATGAAAATACGTGGCCATGAACAAGTACACTCATTTTCTCTACTCAATTATGTTAATGATATTTTATTACAATTTTTGTTGAATCTTCTCAATGATGACTTGCTACTTTTTTTTCAATTTACTTCTTCATTTTCAAAAGCATTAGTGTTGAGTAAATTCCTTCACAGAAGTATTTGATTAAAAAATTATATATACTTAGAAACTATGTTAGAGAAAATCAGCCAACCAGGGTAATTTGATCAAGTGCAATTCCCTCCTATTCTATGGCCATCTCTTATATCTCTTGAGTGGGCTTCAGTCTTCAAGTGCATAATTATCAATATCAGATAAATAATGAAATCCCCTCAATCATTATTAGTTTAATGACTGATTAGGTGCAATTTTTTGCTCATATTGACCTTTTATCCCCCAATATTCAGAACCCTAAGGCCTAAACCAACACAGGTCTTATAACTGTGCATTTTAAAAAAGTACCACTCTAACTTCAGAGAAAAATTTATCGCACAACTATAAGACTTGCATTGTTGTATGGTAATGAATGTTAGGAAATAAAAATTTAAAAGTGAACATGAGCAAAAATTAAAAATGAGAATATTGTGTTGGATGAGTGGTCATACTAGAAAGGATAGGATCAGGAATGCTTGCGTTAGAGAGAGTCGGGGTAGTACCTATCATAGAAAAGTTAGTAGAAATGTGTCTTAGGTGGTTTGGTCATGTACATAGGAGACCATTAGGCTATACTCGGGAGTTTTATGCAGGATGGAAGGGAGTGGTCATTAATGGGAAGAAGAGGAGAGGAGTGCAATGGGTCGATATGTTTGGGAGTTTTAATGAGGAAAAAAGGGGGGGGGGGGGAATAGAATGGTTAATTAATTATTTTTTCCAATATTATCCCTTAGGTCAAGCCTTTTCACAATGTACAATAGGATAGATTTGTAATTTCTTTTAATCATTTGGCCACATAATGAGCAACATAGTTCGAACTCCTTGGTATATGAGAGAGACGGAAATCTGCAAAATAACTAGCTACTGTTCTAACATCCTGCATATTTGAGAGTGACGGAAACTTTTGTTGGTAATTTCAGTTTGTTGTGCTTTTTACTTAATTGACAATTGTAAAAATAATTAAATATTTGTAGTCAATTCACTCAACTTAAAAGAGTTAGTTGTGAAGGGAGGGGAAAAGGTTTAAATGATGAGAGAGAGTTAGGTTTTGTAAGGCACTTTAGTCAATTTATTCACTCTAAAACGATCCCATCATCCCAATAAAAGACTCCTATCCCCTTAGGCGAGAATAAAAATATGAAGAAACATGGGAATACTCTATTCACAGAATGTTACATTACTACTTTTTTAATCCGTGTAGCAAACGCCAGAGTACAACATTCCAAAGCTCATATTCCCGGGACTAAAATCTCTGTACCAAACGCCCCTTAATGGTTTTCTCAATTTCCTTTGCTGTCAGCATGTGTTACTAAATTTCCAATTTCCATCCTGCCGAAAGGTCATTCATCATTCATCAAGCTCAAATATAAGATCAAAATAGTATTCTTACATGGATAGGGAGATAGTGCCATTCTTCACTGCAATTGGTAGCATGGGTTTTTTTCCCCCCTGTTTTTGATCATCATTTATCAGTCATGTATAAAGGCTGAATAGAAAACTGCTCTAAGTCTTTGTATTTTTTTATTCAGGTTTTTGTTGCTTCATCACACTACGTGATGAGTACTTATCTGGTCTTCTTTTAAAGGCCACATTGACACTGGCCATTGGTCTTCAATTTTGCAGAGATTAGTTTTACACTGCTAGGAAACCACTTAAGATTGTTCCTAATATTCACATCCTTTCAGAAATGAAAAAGGAACACTAAGTTCTCTATCTATCTCTAATTTATTAACATTATAATTTATAAGCTAATATCTGCATTTTTTTTAATATGTTCCTCAAATCAAATCACATATTTGTTCTAGTACATTTGGTTGTTTGTATATTACTTTCGTAACTTGTTTAATATTGAATTGATGTAATTGAACTTGAAGGAATGTATAAGAAGAAGAGTAATGGCATCAATGGCTATGAATCCCAATTGCTCTAAAGAAGCTGCCAAGGATGCCATGGAAGTCGTATGGGATACTTGTTACAATGATACGGAGCCCTTTGACACAGCTCCATAAGTTGCTTAGTTGGCGCTAGCAGTCATCACGGACTTGGACGTTTTTTTTAAAAAAAATCTCTAGAAATCTTCAAATTTTCCTCTGTTGTAAATCAACAGGGAGGAGGATCATATTGTTCAGGCTTATATATACTCTTATCAAACTGTTCTTTTACACAAAAGTTTCATTAATTTGATTATTTATGAAATTTGCAAGGGATATTTATTGAAATCGATGTTGATAAAGTGGCTTTTGGGATTTCACTCCCATGTCTAGGGTTGTGACTTGTGATTGTAAACACTTCAAGCTATAAAAGTTTGTTGAGCTCAGTTTATTTATTAACTGAGAGTTTGTTTGAATATTAAATTAAGCTTGTTTAGTTGAATAAATTAAGCCTATACACTTAAAATTCGATTTATTTAGTTCATGAATAGTTTATTTTTAAATAAAATAATATGAAAATATATTTGTCTTTTACATGAATAACTATAATTAAATATATAATGAACATTCATTATATATATTAGAGGTTTTGCGTTTTGCATGTACGGTATATGTAATTTATTTTTTAATTTTAAAATATATAATGTAAATTTATTATTATTTAAAATAATAAAAATAAAATTATTTACATTTTAAAATAATAAATTAAATCATAAAAATTTATTTATTTCTCTACTTTTATAATAATTACATGGTTTTCTCTCTCACATTGTCTCATTATATATTTTAATTGTATTTTTTAATTATAAAATGACTATTTTGTGATACAAGGGTCCAAAGCAATGTATATATACTAGAGGACAGAGGCTTCGCATGCACTTACATGCATACATGTAATTTATTCTTAAAATGTTTAAAAATATAATATAAAATAGTTATTATATTTTAAAATCATTAAAAATTAAATATTTGATCATTTTTAAATTTTTAAATAGAATTGTAATCATAATTTAAAATAAAAAAATAAAAAAATAAGAAGTTATTCACTTCTCTAGTTTTTTAGTAACCACCTATCATATTTGTTTTCTCTCTCCTACATCCTCCAATCATATTTTTTTTTGTATTTTTTAATTATAAAATATAGCTATTTTGTGACCTCAATGACCAGAAGGGTGCACAGCCATATAAATATAGATAGATATAGATATATATATACTAGAGGCTTCATATGCACATACGTGCATATTAATTATTTTTTTAATTTACAAAATATAATATAATATAAACTATTATTATTAATTTTAAAAATAATAAATATAAATGGCATTTGCACATGTATATACAAAAAAAAAGTTAAACACAAATTTAGCCACTTTATAAAAGTATCTACAGATCTATACCACTTTCACTATGCACCCAAAAAAACGCCATCGGTGATGGTGTTTTGCTGATTTCTTGACGAGAAAAATGCCATCACGGAGGGCGTTTATAGGGTTGACTATAAACGCCCTCTCGGATGGCGTTTTTCTAGCTACTGGTCAAATGAGGTGGGGCCCAGTAGACACGTAGGCAGCCACGTGTGTGGTATGTTTAACTAAAACGTCATCAGCAAGGGCTTTTTTACTGCAATAAACGCCGTCAGTGAGGGCGTTTTTGGGCTGGTAATTTTCTATATAGTGCTTCAACTTGTCTCAGCAACCCACAACATTTCTCCCATATTTCCAGCATTTTTTGAGGCATTGTTTTGTAGCATAATTATTCACAAACAAACATGAGTCAGTCATTCACGGCTTGTATTTACAAAGACGCCATTGTATGGAACTCTTCCAATGACGTTGTTTTTCATGTCTCGAATAATCCTAAACTTGACGGATGTAGTACACATGGTGGCCAACTCTGCAAAGCTCATTCCTCCGCTGATTCTCGTAAGTTTAGGATTATTCGAGATGTGAAAAACAACGCCATTGGAAGAGTTCGATACAATGACGTCTTTGTAAATACAAGCCGTGAATGACTGACTCATGTTTGTTTGTGAATAATTATGTTACAAAACAATGCCTCAAAAAATGCTGGAAATATGGGAGGAATGTTGTTGGTTGCTGAGACAAGTTGAAGCATTATATAGGAAATTACCAGCCCAAAAATGCCCTCATTGACGGCGTTTATTGCAGTAAAAACGCCCTTGCTGATGGCATTTTAGTTAAACATACCACACACGTGGCTGCCTACATGTCTACTGGGCCTCACCTCATTTGACCGGTAGCTAGAAAAACGCCATTACGGAGGACGTTTATATGGTCAAATGGTCAACCCTATAAATGCCCTCACGGATGGCGTTTTTCTCGTCAAGAAATCAGTAAAACGCTATCGGTGATGGCGTTTTTCTAGGTGAACAATAAAAGTGGTATAGATCTTTAGATACTTTTGAAAAGTGGCTAAATTTGTGTTTAACTTTTTTTTAGTATATACATGTGCAAATGCCAAATATACCACTACCACTACTACTACCACTATTCCTATTTTTCTCTCTCCTATGATCTTCTCACATAATATTTTAATTTTTTAATTATTTAAATAATTATTTTGAGAGATTGTTGACGAAAAAGATTCAGAGCCATATAAATACAGAATTTTAAAAATAATAAATATAAACTATCACTATCACTATTCTTATTTTCTCTCTCCTATGATCTTCTCACATAATATTTTAATATTTTTAATTATTTAAATAGTTATTTTGGGAGACCGTTGACGAAAAAGATTCAGAGCCATATAAATATAAATAGTTATTTTGGGAGACTGTTGACAAAAATAGTCCAGAGCCATATAAATATAAATATTTTAAATTTGTTATGTGTTTATATACAAATGTTCTTTAACTAATAATATATATGAAAGTCATATGAAATATATATATATATATATATATATATATATATATATATATATATATATATATATATATATATATATATATATATATATAAAATCATTAATTTTTTATGTATATGTATTTTATATAAAAGTTAATAATTTTTTTTTATTTAATTTAACTTTTATATGCTCATTTCCATAAAAAAAAAAAACTTTTATATGCTCATAAAAAAATTTATATGTATACAAATATATATTATATTTGTAGAATTGTTGGCAAACTTCTTAATTTGACTTATTAAATTGGTAAATGATTCAGTTAATTAAATGAGCAGAACTTAACTATATTTTTTTTCCTGATAAATTTCAATTATTTACTTTATTTTAAGAGAGTTGAAACTTGATAATATAAAGTTTGGGTCGCCAGTCTACACTTCTACAGCTCTACCCCTCCCATATCCATATCCATGTGCTTCCCGTGTGACTGTGATAAAAGAAACAAGAATAAAGGCTTAAATACACTTTTGGTCCTGCTAATTCTATAGATGTTTCAGTTTGGGTCCCCTTGTCTAAAAATAGATAATTTGGTCTTACAATTTTGTGAAATGATCCAACCTTATCCTCTCTATTACATTTTCACCCAAAATTTGATATCAAATTTAACAATTGATTTAATTAGATGCTAAATCCTAAATAGATAAATTGTGACACTAAATTTTAGATAAATTATATGATAAAATGACAAAATTGAATCATTTCACAAAATATGATGACTTAATTGTCTATTTTTAATCTAGAGGGACCAAATTGAAACTTGTATAGAAGTATTACATAAAATTATGGAAGTTAATAAGTGGAAGTTAAGAGCCGAGAGCCGAGAGCGGTGAGAAAAATAAATGATGGAAGAGATTAGAGAGAGGGGAGATCGCGAGATTTAACTCTATCATCATAGTGATATGCTCGTATGCACATTCTTTGTAAGTTGTAACGAAACGTGTGTGGTATTTCCGTTGTCTCTTTTCCCTTTATATTCATCATCATCTTCTTCTTCTTCTTCTTCATGGCTCCATCGTTGGAGTCCCACATTATTCCACAAGGAGCGGAGATTGGGGCCGACACTCTCATCTCCAGATCCAAAGTCACTGTAATTGGCAGTGGTAATTGGGGTAGTGTTGCGGCAAAGCTTATTGCCTCAAATACCTTGAGATTGGGCTCCTTTCATGGTATGCTATTTCTACGTTCCCATTTCTTGTTCTTCTTTCCATTGGTAAATTACGAGTAACGAACGTGTACGGTGAAATTAACGTAAACCGAAAACTATATTAATTTTGGGAATAGTAGATCTATGTAATATGCCTTTCTCCGCAAACAAACAGGATTTTCTGTTTCTAGTAGAATCTTGCATTCTTCTTTTTGATGGATCGTCTGATTAATTCAGATGAAGTGAGGATGTGGGTATTTGAGGAGACATTGCCCAGTGGCGACAAGCTCTCTGATGTCATCAATGCCACTAATGTAAGGACCCTCCCCTTCATGCATTTCATTCCTTTTGCGAATCCACTATTTCATTCCTATAGTTCATGTTTTTACTCCTTTTGACAGGAAAATGTTAAATATCTCCCCGGAATTAAGCTAGGCAAAAATGTAGTTGCAGATCCGGATCTTGAAAATGCAGGTAATCATTTCTTGTTAACAACTACGTAGATATGACAAAGTTGTATTAAAAGAGAACCAACATTGTGATTTGACAAAAGGGCACAAAACTCTGCAAAACATTTACAGCTATTCACTTTTAATTTTTAGGTGGTTTTTGGGGTCAAGTTGTCTGCTCTTCTGATTGAATAATTATGCAGTGAAGGATGCGAATATGTTAGTCTTTGTGACTCCACATCAATTCATGGAAGCAATATGCAAGGGGCTTGTTGGGAAAATTAAGACAGATGCAGAAGCTATTTCTCTTGTCAAAGGGATGGAGGTCAAGATGGAAGGCCCACACATGATCTCTACTCTCATCTCCGAGCAACTGGGAGTCAATTGTTCTGTTTTAATGGGAGCCAACATAGCCAATGAGGTACTTAGAAAAAGTAGTGTTAATGTTTGCAATGTCCTGTGCCAACCCAGAATATCTCTGCCTGATTCTAATTGATACTGCTTGTACAGATAGCCCAGGAGAAGTTTAGTGAAGCAACCGTTGGGTACAGGCAGAACAGGGAGGCGGCAGAGAAATGGGTTCAGTTGTTTAATACTCCCTATTTCAATGTGACAGCCGTGAGTGCAGCACACTTTTTAGTTGATTGACAAGTAATTCTGAGTGAAACTGAATCATTAATCAATCAAGAAGAATTTGCTTAAAGTAATCTGCAATACCAATAGATTATTAACATGGAAAACAGATAAAGTATGCAATGCATTATTATAAGTCATATGATCTCGAGTACTTTCACAATTCACATTTCTATTGAGGTATATTTCAAGCTTATGAATTTTGCGTGATATGTACTAATAGGTCCAGGATGTTGAAGGGGTTGAACTGTGTGGAACTCTTAAAAATGTTGTGGCCATAGCTGCAGGTTTGTAGTACAGTAATCCTGTACTTTGTTATCACCTTTCTCAAATTTAGTGAATGACAAAAGAATGGTACTCAAATGTGACAGGTTTTGTTGATGGCTTGGAAATGGGAAATAATACAAAAGTAAGTTTCAAGGAGTTCATGTTGTGAAAGTTTTAAAAAAATTGTCTTGAATTCTGTGTTATTATGATTATCTATAAATGCCTAGGCTGCAATCATGCGACTTGGTCTGAGAGAGATGAAGGCATTTTCCAAGCTGCTATTTCCATCTGTAAAAGACAGCACCTTTTTTGAGAGCTGTGGCGTGGCTGACCTTATCACAACATGCTGTAAGGAAGCTGCTTGATTTAATATTACTTTTCAACATTTGTCTTAGGTTTCATTTAAACCAAATTATGTATGGCAGTGGGAGGAAGAAACAGGAAAGTTGCTGAAGCTTTTGCTAAAAATGGAGGGAAGAGGTTGGTTTTTCCTCTCTGGTGCATATTTTCTTGGGAGAGAAAAGGGGAACAGTCGATTTAATCATGCCTGCCTTATCTTGTCTGCAGGTCATTCGATGAACTTGAGAAAGAGATGCTACAGGGCCAGAAACTGCAGGTATGTACAAGAAATTGACTGTTACAAAATCAAAGTGTTTCTTCTGGAGAGGACCTAATATAATTCTTAGACACACACCGCTCTGATAGTATGCCTCCAGTGGCACTTTTGCCTAAAACTAGCAAAATTGAACCTAGAGACCCTAGTCATAAGATATATACATTTATCAGGAGTTCTATCATCTATATGCATAATCCAGAGTGGGATACAATTAATTTAAATTCCCATATCTATGGAATGTTCTTCTAAGCACAAAGGGATTCATATTGATTATTTTCACCCAACAAATTCATTGACATTGCCACATTGGTCATAGTGTTTACTTGTTATTAAATCTAACCCTTCCAAAACTAGTGGTTATTGATTTGTGTGATTGGTTCTAACGTGTCTTTGCCTTGTTTTCTTGCGCTAAGGGTGTGTCTACTGCAAGTGAGGTGTATGAGGTTCTAAGTCATCGTGGATGGTTCGAGTTGTTTCCCCTCTTCTCAGTAGTGCACGAGATCTGTATTGGCCGCCTTCCACCATCTGCCATAGTTCAATACAGAGAACATAAATCTAGATCCTCCTGATGAGAGGCTCTGGGAAATAATATCTTTTGAGGAAGAAATAACCAGTACAAATTACATTTACAGATCAAAGAAAACTGAAGAGTAAGCATCAACCTAGGTTTTATAACTCTAAGCTCCTCTTTCTTGACAAGATTTCATTCAGATTAGATATTCTTTTCCATGGTTGAAGGTCACCGTATATTATGGAATTTGGTAACTATTCTTTTTCAAGGCAGATGAAATAACTCATTTCTAGGTTCATATAGAATGTAGTATTTTTTTTTCCACTGCAAGCTATACGTGCAACAGTCATCCTATAAAGAAGTAATTTGAAATTTCCCTTTTTTTTTTTACTGTGTTTTCCTGTGTTTTTATGTATCTATTACATGATTTGAAGGGTGTGCCTTGCACGCCTTAGGTAAGAAAAAAGCATGTCCTTTAGCTTTCCAGGTTGTCTTTTTTGTGTGTTTTCAAGTTCATTGGATGCTACACAACAGCAAATCCTTTTCAATCTCCATTATATGGTTATATCCCATCTCACCCAAAAGGGACTCAGAATTTGAGATGTTGAAGGTGGAAGCAATACTGTTGTTCACTCGAGACATTTGCACATTGTGTTAATAATATGCAGGGTTTATATACTGAAGCACATATTATTGAAGACTGCTTAACTTTAAAGCTATCTTTGGTTACTAAAATTTGGGTGAAGGAAGTGGGAAAAGATAGATATAAAGGGATGTGGCTACGTCTTGTTGATCTCAAAGTCGCCTAAATTGCGGAAAAGAAGACAGACAATTCTATTAATAAAAGTGATTCCAATCGTTTGCCTTTTCTCAAGACAAATGGGGTGGTTGGCATTCAAATGCTACAATCAATTATTTGTTCTAAAATGTCTTTTCATAAAGCTGAAATTATTCTTTTTTTTTTCCTTCTTAATTTAGGAGGTTCTACAATTTATCAATTTAAAGTTGACAAAGAAAACTTCAAATTTATAATTTATGCAAACAAGTATTTAGATAAAAATATTAATAGAGAGGGCATATTACATAAAATGTCCATAGGCATACTTCACGCACTAATCACGAGACTTGTTATTTTGATTCACGGCAAAGAGTTTACACACAAGGGGATTCCAAGTGTAGAATATCAAGCAGCAATACTATTATTGAAGGTGATGGAGTTTAGCACCTAATATACTCAGTATAGAAAATGTGTTGGCCAAAAATGAAAACAGATTATGTCTCTTGTTCTTTCAGTGCACAGAAAAGCTTAACAAAGGCTCATCTAAAGAGATTCTAATAGCATTTACTAAAGAGGAACTCCCACACATACATACATACACAAAGAGGGAGGGGCCAGAGGGAGCATCTCAATGCACAATGAATCCATATGTAACACCAAACCCTTCCTTGAATGCCAATAGTTATATATCTGTCATAAAACATACTACACAACCAGTAGAGCACTGATTTGAAGTAAGAAAAAAAATCCCAGAAAACCAACCAACCAACCCATGCATGAATGGATATGGATATGCTTACAACAACAATTATCCTGTTCTTATTCTGTCTAGCCGATCAACGCTCTTCCTTGCCTTTTCCAATTGATGGTCAATGCTCTTTCGAGACTTCTCGTGGCAATCAACACTTCTACGAGACCTTTCCATATGATCAAAGGTAATCCTTAACTTGTCTAGCTTATCAACATTATTAGACAAGTTCTTCAGTTTTTCAGGCCTGTCTGTGCTCTGCCTTGGTTTTTCTCTGCGATCAGTACTCTTCCTACTAATTTCAAAAAAATCTGTACTCTTTCGAGGCTGCTCAAACTGATCTGTGCTCCTTCTGAAACTGTATCGTTGGGACGGTGACTTCTCAACAGTGGCTATAAACTTCTTCAGATGCCTGATATACTCAGGAAAGAGCTCCAAATCACAGTGGTTACCTCCTTTGAGCCACAGTGGTTCATACTTCTCTTTACATAGTTCCCATAGTTGCTTACCGTGGGAGCAATCTACAACTTCATCTGAAGTCCCCTACATAACAATATAAAGGATACTATGGGTAAATGTAACAGATTAATTCTCCATTTATCCTATTATAAATATTTGTGAATACATTTTACAGAGACAGATAACTGTTTTACATTCATGAAGTGTCTGAGTTTTTTTTTTTGAAAAGGTCATCCAAATTTGTGTTAACAATTATCTATCATAGTCTGGACTGAGTCAGTACTAAATGTTTGAAGATCCATATCAAAATATAATTGGGGTATATCCATGTTCGTCTCAGCCTATGCATTTGTAACAAAGAAAAGGTGAACCATGCAGAAGAATACAGGATATTTTCACAGAAGTTAATAACGAAGAAATGGTTGCCAATATAACAAACAGACTTCAGATATACAGAATTATCAGTAGAGTTCAGGGCTATAGGTATCAGATAACGAAGAAAAGTTCAGGGCTATAGGTATCAGATATACAGAATTATCGAAGAAAAGTTAATAACGAAGAAAAGTAGAGTTCCTTTTGCATGTTACATATAAAGTTCAGGGCTATAGGTATCAGATATACAGAATTATCAGTCAGTAGATAACTGAGCGGGCTATTCATATAGAAGTGAACTAAACCTTTCATGACAGTATCCTATTCGTATTTTACATCTCCCAAGAATGTAAACATTGTGCCTATTATACAGACTTCAGTAATGACTTTCCTGTGCTGGATCTTCAAATAAGCAACTGACCATGGATAGATAGTTTTCTTTCCAAATTTGGTATCTTCAAGACTTAAATGACCAATATTAGTCAAAATTTTACTAGCTCTAGGAGGATTTGGTTATTATTTATTACCAATTCTATACATAAGAAAAACAAAGGATGGAATCGATTATAATATACAGAAAAGAAGGCAGTTTAGGGATGGTATTATAGGTTTAATTATTATTTTTAATCTTGAACAAAGATAACAATCAATGTAGCATGCATGAATGCAAATTATCCTCAACCTAAGACTAAACAGCTCATTTAGAGATGCAGTTATATAGTAGAGAAATATCTTGTAAAGCATACTTACATGAATAATGAGAACTGGGCAATTAACTAGCGGAATTTTGTCGATATTCTGCACATGAACACAAAGTAGAGTCTGATTAGGTTAAAACATCTGCATGCCTGAAAATTAGCAATCTTAACTTTAAAATGTCAATTATTAATTTGAAATTAAACCAATAAGTTACCTTGTATATGTCAAACCAGTAGGTACGCTTTACTGGATACATGACCCTTAAGCCAGACATTATGGGACTGTGCAGAACAACAGCTCTTAGTTGAGGCAACCTAGCTGCAAGATCAACCGTGGGACCGCTGCCAACAGATTGCCCATAAAGAATTATATCTTCTTGCTTGGTGCCATAGCTTTCCTCTAGACACTTATATGCAGCTTCAATATCGGCGTACGTATTCTGCTCACTTGGCTGCATTTAAGGAAAAATATGTTCTTCATATGATATTCTTGCTCTATGACCATCCACACAAATGTGTCACATTTACATTAATAACAAGGGTATCATATTCTTACAAACCTTTCCTGTTGATTGGCCATACCCAGAATAGTCATACCTGCAAAAAATCAGAGCGCATGTGGCTGTGAGAAAAAAAAAAATATAGTAGTATGCTTCATCATTCATGTTGATTAGAGCTGAGAATATTTTCTCCATATAGACAAACAGATCAAATACTTGCATTTTCAGGATTTTTCTTCAGAAAGACAATCAATGAATTAAACCAATTTCGCCACTTAATAACAGGAAGATGCCTACAGAGTTTGGACATTGGTAAGTTACTCTTGAGCTGCTCTGAGATCATAAAGTTGAGGTGCAAAAACAAATTTAGAGGAGCACAGTGATGAAGGTGACAGATAGATAGAACAAGCATACCACACCAGAGCATCTGTCTATGTATGATGCAATGGGATAGTAGGCTTGAAAGATAGAGAACAAGATTAAGCAGTATTATAAACCATGAAACCATGAGAATCCCAAGTTCAAGATACTAAACAATTCATTCATGATGAATTTCCCGAATTATATATCTTGATCACAAAGTCCATGCCTTTTAAATAAGCTTTTGGTGCGAAAGAACATGGAATTGCAAATGAATCCAGGGAAATCCCATTTTGGGAACGATCAGGCAGAAAATTTTATTTCTCAAAATTCTAAATTACCCATGAATTTCCCCTACTAAGCAAATGAAAAACCTCTGGACACAAGGAAGCTCAGAATCCAAAAGGAGCCAAAACCAACCATCATACAGAAATGAGAAGGAAGCAGTGAATTGCAGAGAGAAAGGTAAAGCAGTAGAGAAACAGAGTACCCCATGAGATTGACACGCAAGTGGATGCTGAGCTCGACGAAGAGCTCATACATCTGGCCTAGATCGGCGGCGTTACCATGAGAGTAGAGAAGAGTAGAGGTAGCCATAGGATGGCGAATGTAGACGGCGACAATCTCCGTGCCACGACGAGTAGGGAGCTTGAGAATTTCAATGTTCTCGCGGTGAGGGAAGGGACTGAGAAGCAAGAGGCCAGTGAGGTCGTCTGTGACTAATTTATAGGATGGTGGGTTCGGCGGGAAGAAGGCGAACTTCGCCGCCATAGAAGAAGTTACCCCACCCATCACTCACACACACACACACACACACTCTCTGTTCGTTCGTCTTGCTCTCTCTGAATTCTCAGACTGAATTAATTCAGATCGATCGACGACATTCCTTTCCCCTTTTTCTCTTTTGAGTTATGTTTTCTGGTTTTCTCTTTCCAGAAGACGAACCTTTTTGGAGATGGAAAGAGAAGAGCGATAGTGAAAGGAGCTTCTTTCTCCGGTGGCTATTAGTATTTAGGTGCTTCAAATGTGTGCTTAATTGAGATTAGAGAGAGAAAGAGCTATTCTCGCTTTGCTTTTAACTTGGGCCACTCAGTGAGCAATGGACCAATGGATTTCACTTTCATTTCGTCATTCTAAGATCTCATTTGCTCAACTTATCTTATATTCCTCTGTCATCCTCATCCATCATTCCATGTGGATGCAATGCAATGCTTACTCTTGTTCCCTATGTGCATCCCAAATTTCTTTATCAAATATGAATTTCTTCTTTTGGAAGTTTTGGGTTTAACATTGCAGCCTTGATGATTAATTCTTTCAGTTTATTGCTCCAACTCACATTTTTATCAACTGAAATTTTATTCTCATATTTTCAAAGATCAAACTTATAGTTGAGAGAATACATATTCTTTACCATGCTTATCTTTATCATATTGAAGTGGTTTCTATTGGAGGTTTAGCAAATTGTAACATTTAAAAAAAATACTTGCGCCGCATGATTAAAAAATGTAAATGAAATCATTCTTACACAATTATATATATACAGTAGTTTGTAGTGCGTACTAAATAATGACCACAAAAATTATGCCACAAATCTAACTCATTTTCGAAAGGTATTTATTCCAATACCTTATCCTTCTATTTCTTTCCTTTTCAGTCTCATGGATGAACCTTCATTCAACCACAAACTCGCTATCCAAATACGCATTTAATTACTTCTTCTTCCTTTGTCATACTATACATGTCAATGTTCGGGATTTCAATAATGCGTATATAGTTAGCTGCATAAGACGTCATTTTAATTGAAACACAAAATAAATAAAGCATTTAAATACACAAGATTATAATACATTATTGGTATCAAAATTACCTTAGACATATACATGATTAATAATATATTAGCGATCATTTATTTAGAATGTGGGATAGTAAAAGACACCGTATGAAAGATGAAGGGCAGGGATGGCGAAATATGACTCAAACATTTCTGTTTATTTTTCCATGTTAATGCAATTAAGAGGGAAAATTCTGCAATGTGTTAGAGATATATTTCTTTGATCACTCTCGATTTTTTTTTGTAATTATCCTTTTATTGGAGGCAATCCTATTCGAGCTAGCTAAGGTCCCATAACGGAAATAGAGCTCTCCCAACAAAAATTTTTCATACTCAAGACTTAAACCCGAGACATTGCTTAAGGAGAATAGAGTACCTACCACTCCAACGAATCAGTCTCTCTCTCAAATTTGACATCGTAATACGTAAATTATTAATCATCATACTCGATTTGACGGATACAAGATTAAAATAAAAGGGTGAGATATTTGGAATTAACCAATTGGCACCACTAGTGTAGATTCATGTGCTTTTAAGCCAAAGGCACTACTGTTTCTGGAGACAACTTGTTGATTTATCAAAAGCTTAACAGTTGACAAACAAAATTTAATAGAAAAAACTTGAGACAGCTGGAATTATGGAACCGAGGACATCTTTTACATCCCACATTCAAATAATCATCATCATCATCTCCTTCCCTGTGTGCTATGTGGTGACTTCTCAAACAAACAAACAGATTCCTCCCTTCAATGTAAATATTCACATCTCTTCCCTCTCATAATTTACTTAACTTCTTATTTTTGGGTCATGGAAAGGAAGAGAGTAATATGGCAATTTCACTTCTTTAATTTTTTGGTTCTGGAGTCTTTTTAATCCAAACATGTAAACCACAATCCACCTATGCATGCAATGTTTCAGACTCATCTCGTGCAGTGCAGGTGCGTCTCACATCAACATCATATATATTTTTCTTTTCTCAATATACTAGTACAAGGTAATGAAGACAGTCGTATTAACGTAGTTTTAGTATGGGAGAAAATGAAAAGAGACACGTACAGTGTCCTTTTTCTCGAGGCAAAACTAGTCAATTCAGAGGTAAATTATAATGCCAAGAGCTTATAACAGAAACAATCATCATTATATTTTGTAAATGGGGAATGTAGGGATCCTTTTGAGTTCTCCCACATCCCAATTTTGAAACCTGAAAAAGGAACAATATTAAACTGCAAATCGTACTCTCGTAACATACAAACACGTGAACATGAGCATAAAAAAATCAGAACTTGCCAAGAAATTAAAAAGGGAAATCCCAAGAAGATCATCCCAATGCTTCATCTATGGGATCCCCAGACAGGGTTGAATGAAGAAAAAAGCTTGAAAATAAATTAGATGCAGCAGATGGGGTCGTTTGGTCAAAATTACCCATATCGATTTCCTTAAGGACAAACGTCATCTGTTGGACCCCCACTGTGCAAATTTATAAATCATCATATCAGTCACAATCTGTGGACCCAAAATTTCCGGAATAAGCTTGGATTTAGCTCACAAGACAAGCACTAATCTCATTGTTAGAAAAGGACTATATAACAAATAAATTAATCACAGCATAACTAGCAATTGAAACCGACAACAGAATCAAGGGACATTTGTTTTTCTATGTGGGTCCTGTGAATTACATTAGGCAAAGGGAAGAGAATGATGATGGGTAGTTGCACTCACCTTAGCCCTATCTTCTGGTGGTTGTGATTGGAAGATGAGACATGTCTCATGTCTGCACCAATATTTCCTGTTCTATAATGTCTGGCGTGACTTACTTTTACAGTTAAGGTTCGATTCTGTAACAGGGAAGACTATGTTGGAGTGAATATACATGTAAACCACTCATGAAAGAAAACAATCCACACTAAGACAAACCAATTCGGATATTAATATTAGATTAATTTTTTATAATGAATCAAGCAAGTGCTTGTTAGCAGAAAGTTCAAGAGGAGGCAGTATTAGTATGGGTAAGACTGATCA
Source organism: Senna tora (assembly GCA_014851425.1). Classification (NCBI taxonomy): domain Eukaryota; kingdom Viridiplantae; phylum Streptophyta; class Magnoliopsida; order Fabales; family Fabaceae; genus Senna; species Senna tora. The sequence continues at coordinate 11,292,945 of CM026267.1, forward strand.
TTCTGGTTTTTTGTCAAAAGAAAATATCTACCAGCCAAGATACAATCCACTAAATGATCGCAATTATGATAAAAATAATATAGGAAAACAGTAGGTTGTCTGTCTAGTGAAGATAAGCTTCAAGCAGATCTAAATTGACTTGGTCAATGGCAAGAGAATTTGTCCCCTATTATCAAGAAGTGCAGTGTCCCAGCTGCTAAGAAATGGGCGACTGCAAACATTCAGACAAATCCAGGATGGCGTATAACAGTTAGATGATCATCCTCTGTCATGAATGACATATCTAGAAGAAGAAATCTTCCAGGTGTACTAAGATTGATTGTTATAGCAGAGGAAATAAGGGAATATTTATATCTTAACTGGGTTTCACTAGGTTCTCTTGTTATCTTTCAGTTAATCATGATGAGTTAGCAACAGTAAAAAGTTTAAAACATACAACAAAACTAAATTGGGTCTACAATACAAAGGATGGCACCACGCTAATGCAGCTGAAGTATGCATGAGGATATATTCCTCATGTAAAATAAGTACTCACCTAAGGATCTTTCCTCCCTCAGGAAAAGATAAAGAATAACGTATGTTTTTGTTTTGTAAGTTGTAATTAGATAAACATATAGGAGAAGGAGAATAATTCAGAACAAAGCAATTAATAAGCTCAAATTCAAACAGAATTAGTGCCTACACGGTACATTTCCCAAAAATTAGGAGAGATCCATAAAAGTATCCAGATTCAACGGTAAATTCAAAATTTTTATTATATCTACCGGGAGGGAATGGTTCATAATTACAGTTCAAGTCTCCTAAGCAGCCTTATATATACATTTAGCTTCATATGGTTTCCAAATTTAAACCAATTTATCTACACCTGAAAAATACTTGATGCGCGCAACTATTCATAAAACAGTTGCACTAGAATTTGAAGATATTAAAGAACGATTTCCTGAAGAGCATTTCCATGAATGTTTTAAGCTGCAATCAGGATTAAAATGTACCAAGTAGAAAGGGGAGAAAGGGAAAGCAAAGGTGAAGCAGAAAAAACTTAAATAGTTTTAAAAACAGTACTGTCTGTCAGAGTACTGGGACTGCAAGTTTGAAGTAGTAGTGAAGCTATTACCAATAGGTCACATTAAAGGCTGTAACGTGTATTATAGTCTCTTGATAAGTATTTGTAAAGTTTATAGCAATTGGAAACTGGACCAAATCATTTGAATGATTATGACAACTCAGTGCAAAGTCAAAAGAATAACAGAGATAACAACTCACAGTTGTTCGTACTTGAAGACTTCCTTATGCTATAAATTTAGAATGGGACTCTTTTGTGGGACAGCCTTGCCTGCCTCTGGGTTTCAGATCATGAGTATATGGAGTTCTTTTTTCTATTATAGAATGTCACAGGTTTACTCTTTTGAACTAATGTTCTTTTCCCCATTAATATGATTTCTTCAATTCTTTAGGAGGATTCCTCATTCTCCATCTTTGTAGTTCTCTTCTCTCTTAATAAATTCCATTTTTATCCAAAAAAATAAAAATGCAAAACAGGACTGGAGCACAAAATGTTACAAGTATGGAACAATCTACAAAATAAACCGCCAGGCACACTGTCCTAGAAATTTTATCTTATGGCGCAGATCCTCATCATTGTTAACGAGATTCATCCATGCACACAGAATACATATCCCTAAGACAGATGATGTCTCCTGCCCCAATTCCTGGGTAACATTGGTGAATTTTATCTCATTGATAATAGTTTTCCAAGCAGTAAGTTAAAACATGCTAATTTCAAATCTGTCATCTCAACTCATGATTCTTGCAAATGAATAATAATATGCAACAAACTAGCTAATAGCTACTAGTAGATTCCTATACTGAGTTTGCATATGCATGTAGCAGTTTGAAACTCGGGTTTATTAATCATAACAGCACAACTTCCGTTAAATATAACACACACACACAGATAAACACAGCACAAACAAATTCCCAATCCTGTCACTATCTATAATAATGTTTTTCACTTCCCTGTTTATATACAGCCCCTTGCTATTCATAGCTAAACTTTACTGGAGCATACATATGATTCTCCGTGGATTTAAAGATCGTGAGCTTACGTTATTCAATATTGTTTCATTACCACTTGGCATATTTGAAGGAAAAGCAGCATCATTCATTCTCGGAAATCAAAAATATCAATAAAATTCAAGAACATTGTGATTGACTAAATGGAAAAATTTTCAATAAACTCCTGCACAAAATGGATACAAACATAAATAAAAATTTATTAAAATTGACACTGTGACTAAAAAAATCCGTGTTTGGATGCTACTTTTGCCTCAGTAAATAACAACCTACTCAAAAAATTCCATTTAATCATATATGTGTCAAGTGACCCTCCGGATAATACACATCGCCTGAGACAACTGCAAATGAAAAAAAGAACAAATTGCAACAAGTAAGCCCTCTTCCGCCATTTTTGCTGCTAGAAACAAATTGATTGAAAATCTTGCAGTTTCACAAAAAAAAAATGGTAATAGATAAATAAACCAGAAATCTGAATCCCCCCAAAATTCAACTCTCACCTAATGCGGCCCTTAAGTCTGTCTGCGCATTCGCTTCCTTAGCTTCTGGTACTTATGCTTGTTCATCTTCTTTTTTCTCTTCTTCTTGACGCTATCAGCCCACATTGTCCGCGAATCATCCAATCCGTCTTCCTTTGCGTCAGGCGAACAGAAGCCGCTCGAAGACACGGGGTTCAAATAAAACCCAAATGGGAAGCTCGGAAAAATCAAATTGGAGACGGAAGAGTTTATGGCCTCCGAAACTGGACTTAGAACGGTGGGTTGGTGAGATTGCGGATTGATCTGGAGGAACGGGGAAGGGTTAAAAGCAAGGGGTTCGAAGGGATTTAGTGGTTGCGAGGTGTGAAAGGAAGAGACGGTTCTTGTGGTCGGTAATCTTCTTCCCAGTAGCTTTAGAAGCGCCGACGCCATTGAATCAAAGCTATTGCACAGAACGGGTACGGAGTTCCTCACTATTATTGAGTATTGTTAAAGGTTGACCCACACACCAGATCCAGAGGCGCCATGACATGTGTTTGGTTCTTGGTATTCCACTATTGTTTCCCGGTTTACCATGCTCTCCTTATTCCAAACCAGGTTTATTACTGTCTTCCTTCCGTCTCTATTCTCATCATTCTACTACAGTTTAATTTAAAAATTAATTGATCTATTAACTGTATTTACATTTAAGTCAAATAAATCAATTTTAACAACTTGAAAGGCCCTTTTGGTCCTAGAATGAAAGTTAGGGTTGTGTGTGGAGTAGTACCAACTACCAAGGAGGCAAGGAATACCTCTAATAAAATTAGAATTGAATTATAAGGATTTAATTACTTTGTGTGTTTGGTTAATCAATAAAATCTCTCTCTTTTTTTATTTTATTCGGATTCCATTTTGCTTCATATGGTTGAATCTGTATTTTACCATTAAATTAGCTCATTTGGATAATTCCATGGAATTATAATTTTATGAACAAAATTATACTTCCTTAAACAACCATCACTATTTTACTTTCCATTTCTTTACATATATACCAAGGGCACGTTTGGTCGACATAATCGTAAACATAATCCCTTTACATTCTTCCAACTAAATAGGTGCTATTTTTTGTAATGTGATGAAATTATATTTTTATCCTTAATTTTTTATCCACTTTATTTCATTCTCACTTTTAATATAAGGGTAAAATTGTCATTTTATTCACATTTATTCCATTTAGATCACATTACTTTCATATTACTTTTTTTATTCCCTTTTGCAATCACATTACATCCTCCATTCCTATTACCATTCCCATTACATCCTCCACCCCACTAACCAAACACACCCTAAAACTCTTCTTTCCCTCTAAAATTTTAGTTCATATCTAAAAAAAGTTATTCCTTCTTATCAAATATAGCTAAATAAAGAGAAATAAAATCTTATTTCTGTTATATATATTAGGCACATATTAAAACAGTATTTTTTTTTTACTTTTGTTTAAAAGCAAACTGGCAAATTACATTTGCGTGTTAGTGCAGTGAGTTTACTTTAAATAAGTTTTAAAAAAAGTGATATAATACTCATCTATCATACAATAGGAGAGTGGATCCTATGCAGATAACATAGAAAAGTGAGGAGAGAGAGTGAAATATAAGTGGGTCTTACACATGTTATATGTCACTCTCTCTCTTTACTTTTTTATACTATACAGCATATGATCCAGTCTCATGTGACACTATCAAATATCAATAGACCACATGCTGATTATTGAATTAGTTGATCAAGTGATACTCATCAATGAGAGCAACTTCAATAGTAGTATAATGATCAACTAAAAGTCTAAAAGGTTAGAATTCGAATTTTGAGGAGAAAACCAAAATTAATGATTAAAACTACGCAAGATCATATTACACTTGACACTGACTGCAAATATATAGATATATAATTAACATGTAATTTTGGTTGGGTTTTGGATTAAACAGTAGAAATACCGATGTAGAAGAAAGGCATCATCATGAATGATAATGTTGAAATTTGAATTACAATTATTCATAAAAACCAGTATATTGATTCATGGCAATGACAGCATAAGCAATTAATTAGAGAAAGTTGTGAAGACAAAATAAAGGACCACTCAGCGTACAAGCACCGAGATGGACAGTACCCTCACCACTCACATTTTATTACATCCATCCATCCATCGGTGGTAACGGCAACAACAAACACGCAATATGACAATGCATAACTCAAATGAAAATCGCATATATAGCAACTAAGTGTAGGTTGATTAATTAAATGGTAGTAGGAGGAGGACGAGGCAGAGAGGACACAGACACTGCGTCATCCAGACTCTCATCGTGACAACACTGGAACGTCGTGAGCACGTGCATATGTCGCTGACACTCAGGGCACCTCAGCTTCTCAGGAATTCTTCCCATCGCATGAGAGAACTCAAATCTACAGCAAGGGTTATCCACAGCATGAAGCTTCTTATAGTGCTGTTCAAAAGCCGGCTCGAACCCCTCTTTCTCCGCCCGCTCCTTCCACATACTCTCGTACTCCATCAGCGTCTGCAATCCCGTGTTGGCGTGTCCGTTCACCACGATGTGGGACCCTTTCGCCAGGATCATCCACCCTCCCATCTTGTCGTAGCTCAGAAGCTTCTTGATTTCCTGCATCACCAAATCGTGGTCGTCCGCTTGCTGCAGCTGGATCTTCGAGAACAGCATGCTCTCTAGACGAGTCCAGAAGAACCATATCATGCTCTGCTCTTGCCAGCTGTGAGTGTTCAGTTTGTCCTGTGATATGTTCTCCAGCACGCGACGCACTTGTTCTTTCTTTATGCTCTTCCCCACGTATACCATCTCCAAGGGTACACGCGCTGTCTGTGCTACTCTTCTTGCTTCCCTCACGAAGTTCCTCGCCCATATATAGTCGTCCCCTCCGTACACGAATATGTACTTCCCATCCCTTATCCAATTCAGTATTTCTGTGTCAATCCCGTCCACGAGGAGCTCCAGTCGCCACGTCTCCTCCCTCCACAGAGCTTCCTCTCGCGAGCTGGTGAAAGGGAAGGCACTGCTTCCCCAAATCCACATCATGTGGATGGCGTTAGGGCAGGCTACCCTGCCTTGAGGGTCCAACACCACAAGAGTGGGCTTGTTCTTGTACTTCCATTCTGTTCTGATGAACAGAACCACTGCTTTGCTTATGAGTGAAGGATGGTTCACTGAGTACCAAGGCATTGTGTCTCTCAGGTTCTCAAACTGCCTCTGCTGTTGTTCTGTCATTTGATCGCTGCTCAAGCGATCCACCACTGGGATCCACACTAACTCGTACCTGTTCTCCAGTTTGTTTGCATGAACCCTGGATTCGTTGTAGATTTGTTCCAGGATTAGCAATTCCTCATGGGAGAAGTCTAGGCCTGAAATTAGGAGCAACACGTTCTTCCTCCTCAGCACTTCTAGCCCAACCTGTTTTTGATTTCCATTTTATTTATTATATAACTTTTCACTAATTAATACATTATCCTTGCAAAACAACCTTCTAAAGACTCTCCATTAATTATGTCTTAAAATTTTAAATTGTAATCAATTTTGTCTTTCACCTATCTGTGTATGCAATTGTGATTGTCCTCATGGCGTCTAATATTGACTACGATATTAAATCATATATTTAACTGTGATTTTTTTGTCAATTTAACCACAATAATACCCTTTATTTTGTAGTAACACAGTAAAAATTATGATTAAATTCACGAAATAACATTGTTAAATATATGATTTGATATCTAGAGGTCACGAAAATACTCACACTTACATATCCCATTAATTATTTATACGAAATTTGAGTGAATGATAAAATTACTTACAAATTAAAATTTTAAAAGAGCTCTAAAATTTTTTAAGGCATAAAAAATAGTTTAATAGATAATTTGTGTGTTAAGGTAAGGATCAAACCCTTTTCTTGGAGTAACCATCATAGAGAGGCGGTAGGTCATCCTTGGCGTATATGAGAGCCTTGAGAACCCTCATGTTGTCGATGTGGGGCATCCTGAAGAGCTCCACCAGCATGTCATAAGCTTCATCATCCATTCTTTTCTCTGCAATATAATATTCAATGGTGATTATTTACTGATTTTGTTATCTATAGACACCAGAGATAAGTGGCTTTACTTACCAATGTATCTGAAACAACTGCCTAGATGCGTCTTAAGATGGTCAAGAATGGTTTTGAGCTTGTGAGCCAATGTGGATAGCTCCCAAGCCTCTGTGGTTGAGAGCATGAACCTGAAAGAAATAAAAGCAGTGTAAAAGAAAAATTGAAAATATATAAGAAAAGAGTGGAGAAAGAAAGGTAACATATTACATACTCATAGCCCATGGTGGTGAGGCTGGTAATCTGAGTGGCGCAAGCCACAATGCCTCTGATGCTCCAATAGGAAGCAATGGGGATATGGGCAGAGGCAGTGGTGTAGGCTAAGACATCAGGTGTAATGTAGGACTGAGGCAGTGAGTTGAACTCAATGACACATTTGGTGACCTCCATGATGACCCTGATTAGGTCATTGAGAGCATCAAACCTTGGTTTGAGTGGGCCCGCATGCTCCATGATGCCAGGTAGTTGCTTCAGGATTGCCATTGATTTGGCTAGCTGATTTGTGGAATGAATGTGGGCAAGCAGCCAGAATTCTCCATAGTTGAGAGCAAAAGCAGCCAAGGTCAACACCAACTTCACATCCCACTTGTAGTTTGTGAGCATGTCAAATATTGCAACTGTGGTGGTGTGTGCATCTGCGCCACCAAGTGCCTTGTACGAGATCTGAAATGTCATTCATAATTCAAATGTTAATGTCAAGAAGAAGAAGAAGTAACATTAATAATAATATAGCTTATGTATTGTAATGAATAATGATTGGTCACCTCACAGGAAATCCGATCAATCCTGTAAGCCAAACTCTCCATTAAGGTGTAGTAGCTAGGATGGTGGTCTTTGTCATTGGCATGATCAACAGTAGTGAGGGCACCCTACAAGAAAAGAAAGCATAAATAATTACAAGAAAGAAAAAGAAACTAAATATACATTTGAAGCATGATAGATATATATATAGTACCGTTGAAACATGATCAGTATTCAAAGTGGCATATCTGAGGATATCCTCAACAAGACGAAGAAGTGGCTTGACATCGTACTCAAGTCCATCAGGATTATGTTCTGCCACTATTTTCTTCACCAGAATGTTGTCATCCGACATTGTAGGCACAGTCCTCTCAGGTTTCATCATTTGGTGCATGGAACTCAACTTGGCAAGGCTAGACGCCATTGTGTTGGTGGAGAGTGATGAGAGATCGAGCAGAGAAAATGAGATATAGAAAACCACTTGTGATTTGGTGCCATGAATGTGCCCTTTATTTATATAACCAACTCAAAGGAATCAACTTCCTTGCTTTCACCATAATCCTACTTTTTCAGGAAGCTAGTCCTTGGCTTCTTCAAGGCCTCTGTCCCCACCTCTTTCACTTTACTACTCTACAAACTCCAACTCCATCACACTTCTCTATCCAAAATAATAATAAATTCATGATAAAAAATAGTAAATTACAGGTTTTCCATTTTTGTACGGGTATATACTGCTTTCATTTTTTTATCTTCAAATTTTCTTGATGGAGCACAAATTACGCTAGTACTATTCACCAAGTTAGGAAATTTTTTTTGAAGCGGATGCTGGTCAAAGTTTTTCCAATTTCGTGCATAGTACTAGCGATCTGTAACTAATTTAAAAAATAAAAATGAAAGCAATATATACCCTACAAATTAAAAATCATAAATTACATTCATTTTTTTAAAGGAAGAAAGTGTAATTTAAAGATCTCTTAGTGGATGTGAGCATAATTTACTCTAGAAAATAAAGCCAAAGTTGGAGACCCAAATTCTGATACAGACTGTTTAGTCTTGTGGTTTATGGCATTAGATTTGGAACTGATGGATGCAATTTGGTAAGTGCAGAGTAGAGTGTTGTATAAGTAGATTAATACAATATGAAACATTTAAGTTGTCATTTAAAATCATTGGTTATTACTTATTATAATTATGTTTAGCTTGTTTTTATCTATTAGTATAAATACAAATTAACTTGATTACTACTTATTAGTGTTCTATTGAAATTAGGGTAGCGAAGGGAAAGCTTGTTGAAGGATTTGCTTCTTTACTTGATTCCATTTACTGCTTGCAAACTCAGTTGAGTATATTTTGGGGAATATATCATAAAAAAGATGGAGAATATAAGCGACAAATGAAAATGAAAGATTTGATGCCTTGCTCTTTTTTATTATCTATCATCTTTCAATTGGAAAAGAAGCACCTGTTTAAGGAACAAATCGTATCAACTTAGACATCTTGTTAATTAGCTTAGGAACACCTAATTAATGCTTTATGGTCATATCTTGCTGTTACCATCTTTTAATATTAGGCTAAATTACACTTTCAATTAAGTCTTTCAATCATAAAAAATAATTCACTCTTATATAGGTAACCTGAGTTTTATAATTTTTACCTCTGAAGCCCTTAATTATCTTCGCTAGAGTTAATCTCACAATTTAATTATTATTATTATTCAATTGGCTTTTGTTTCAGCGTGATTCACGCGAGTGTCTCTTGTTCAAATTGCATCTCATATTGTTAAGTTAATTAAGGGCTTCTGAGAAAAATTTGCTCTCATATTTGTCTTTTAAAATTGTGTTTTTCGTCTCAATTGCATCCTAATTGTTAATAATATTCAAATTAATAATGAAAAAACTAATTATATGTTCAGACTATCTTAATACGATCGAGAATTTAATATAGTATTACTTTTATACTTCAATTTTTTAAATTTATTTTTTGGTAATAAATTAATAGTTTTACATATATATATATATATATATATATATATATATATATATATATATATATATAGTATATATATTTATTTTATTATAATAAAATTATGTAATTTTATTTATTATTTTATTAATACTTTTGTGTCAAAGTGCAGAATAAATATAACTATATATATTAAAAATAAAATTACAATTTTATTTTATATAGAAAGTTATCTTTACTAATATAAATATGATCTTTACTGATAAAATAAATAAGTTAAAACTATAAATATATAGTTTAATCAAACTCTTAAAAAAATTAGTATAATTTACTTTTTTTTTAAAAAAAATTTGTAAAGTCATTATTATATAACTTGGATTGAAACTTTTTAAATATTTTAAACCTGTAATATATTAAATTACAACAGAAAGTTGCATAAGATATAAAAATTGTAAAGAAAAAGCAGTTTGATAAACCCTTCCTTCAATTTAAACATTAAAGACGAATGATGTGACATATATAGCGATTTGTATTCTCTTAAGCATGGATTGCTTACAATAATTTGATTTTATACCGAACTACGTAACATCTATTCCTTCTTCATAATGATTTATACTAAATATATATATATATATATATATATATATATATATATATATATATATAACATAGAGAACCTGGGTTTAATATATTAAATCTGCCATACTTGAACTCATAACTTCGCCTTCATCATTGAGAAACCTCAAGTGCCTTTTGTTTTGCGTGATTCACGACTCTGAAGTCCCGAAAAGAAAATCTCTACAGAAATGTTATTTTCACATCTTTTTGCTTTCAAGTACCATATCATATTCTTTTCTTCCTTGTTGGTAATTCTCAATGCTGAATGAATATGATCTTAATGTGCCATCTCCATCTCCATTTTCTTTTCTTCCTTATTTCTTATTCTATAATTCTCTACAAAATTTTTTCTAAACTTTAGAATAACAACTTCAGATTTTGAGGTAATTGGTTCTCCAAGATCTGCAACTTTGTTCATCTTGTGCTATATTTAATTGGTAAATCTTTTTTAGCTAAGTTTCATCAAAGGTTTTGGACGTGTGCACCCTATTGTAGCTTTTGTACCTATTTTTATAAAAGCTAAGTTTGATCTTATTTTGTGTGATTTGTGACTACATATTTATACTATATCTAGCGATGGTGCCTCTTTATTTTTTTTTTCAATAAAGTTTTCATCTTAACTAAAAATGAAAAATAAAAAAAGACAATAATTTTCATTTGTTAGATGTATATCCTAATGAATTGTTAGGAAATTTAAAGCTACATGAGCTTGATTTAAATGGACGGTCGATCCATAGCCCAATATTTCTTCTTGACCTTAAAACTAAACTATTTAATCTAAATTCTCTTGAATAGGTAATTTTTAATATAAACCACTACCAAGAAGATCTAATAGAAAATTTTCTTTTGGGAAGTCCCATCACGATAGAACAGAAAGCGGTTTCTTAAAAAGATACAGTCATATAGGTTCCTATCGGCTAATTAGGGGCGGAGCCAGGATTTATTTCATGGGGGCAAATTTTTTTAGGTTAACATTTTGCTTTGGTCACTTGGGGTATGTTTAGTACAGGGAATGAAAAATGAAATCAGAATATGTTTATTTTGTTTGGTAGTAAAATTTTAGAATAGGAATAGGAATGTATTAAAATTATGCACAATGTGTGCCTAAAACTAAGCTTGGTTGGTCTAGTGGTTAGCTCACTAAGTCGCTTAAGCAAGTGTTGGGGGTTCGAATCCCACCTTATGTATGCAGCAACCAATTGGTCAGCAGCAAACCCTTAAATGGAGCTCAGATCCGCGGAGGATTAGTTCTTAGCCTATCGAGCTGGGGCTTACCTTGAGGAAAAAAAAGATAGAATTGCCTAATTTTCAAATTTCATACACGCAAATTAATAATTATAATGAAAAAATTTACTTTTTGAACATTATTAATAATAACGATTTACCAAATTTTGTGCTGATTTGGAGCTCAGTAATTGTTGGTGCCATATAAGCAAGTCTGAATCACCCACTAACGGGCCACATGGAAATTTTACGTGGCACATCAGCGCGTCTGTTAAGTTGATTTAACTGGGTATGATAAGGTTCAAATTGTGTAACGGTGCAATCTTCCAAGGACTAAGTTGGATAGACCACATCTTTCAAGAATGAATTTGTCAATTTTTTTATCTTTCAAGGATTAAATTGTGTATATAGTCTAAAATTAAATAATAGATCATTTTACTTGTATTTTATTATTTACGCATTATTAATTAATCGATAAAGTATTATCATTCATGCTATTGATTTATATTAATACATTTAATTTGTATTTGTTTTGAAATTATAAATTTAAAAATTAGAGTTTATAGAAGTATTTTTTTTTTGGATATTAAATTTGAGTTTAATTTTTTGTTATATAATTTCAAAACAAATCCAAAAGATCTCTGTTCCTTCATCTTCTCTCAATAAAGTACTTAAATCAACAACTCATCTTGTCATTGTGGTGTCTTTTCATTAGTTGATCAAGTTTTTAGTCATATAAAAAATTATTTTTGTTAACTTATTAATTTTCATTAACCAAACATCCGTCAGCGAAATCTCATTTTATATTTTCTTATAACTATTATACTTTATACATACATGATGAATAGATAGGCCTACAAATCCTATGAAAAAACAAAAGGAATAGGGCTACAAATATATAGTATATAAATAATAGGGCCACAAATCTTGAATAGCGTCCAAAAAAGGAATGGGCTAAAAAAAAGATGCAGCCCACGACTATAAAAGAAGGAGTACTGTACTACCAGGCCTTCTCCTACATATAAATGTCACATCACAGTAATAGTATCACGGAATACAGCCAAACGTGGCCTTAGCCAAGAAGTTCATTAGCAAGCCCCTACGCCTCAACGGCCGCACCAGCTCCCAACAACTCTGTCCGCCGTCGCCATCGCCGCCGCTGGCCCAATCGTCGCCTCCACTCTCCGGCAACTTGGGCAGCGGTGCGGGCTCTCTTCGTGCCTGCCTCATCTTGATCTCACTCAGATCCATTTGAACCGGATACTTGAGTATCCCAAACAGACCAATACGATGCTTACTGCTCCGGCAACTGCTACTCCTCCGGTACCGGTTTTCTCCGGTGGATGGCATAATGGAGCGAGTGGTGGTGGTGAGTCTTCCGAAGGAATCGGATCTTAATGGCAGCGGAATCGTTTCCTTTTGAGGCTGTGAAGATGATGGAGCTGGGTCTGTGAGTTTGCCGAAGAAAACAATGTCGTTTGGAAGGGCGGAGGGTGTAGTGGGCGTGGGGAATTGGAAGTCGAAGTGATGGGTATCCATATGGGAGAAAAGTGTGAATGAAAATTGGGTGAAGAGGGATGAGGATTGTGAAGGAAAGGGTAATACTAATATATATATATATATTAAGAAAAGAAAGGACCAAGTCTGTGACTAAAATGTTGATTGGTATGATATGACTATATGAGTTTCTAGAAAAGAATGAGGAACGGGGTCATGAGGGTATATTTATTTAATATATAAGATGTTTCCATGAAGTGGATCACAAGATTTTTTCTTTCTAGAAAGTTTAGTAGACTGGCCATTTCTTTTTAATTTCTAAACTAGCAGAGCAGGTTAGAGCAATCTACACCATAGCCAGATCTTGGAGGTGCAATTTCTTGTTGGTCTTCCAATTGTTTTCCCTTTTTTCATTGTTTAACAACTTCCCCTCGCCAAAGAAAATGAGAAAATTTAGGCTACCATTGGTATAAATATACGAATGTAAAATACTGTAAAGAAAGTATAAAGTATTGTAGAATAAAGGAAAGTATTGTAGAGAAAGGTGAAGAGATAGATAGAGAGAAAAAGTATGATAAAAAGTGTGTTAGGTATATATAAAATATGATATAAAGGTTTTTTTGAGAATCGTGAAACACCATGCTTTTACTGTACGCAATTGCTACCAAACGAACCCTAATTTTAAATCAGATTTGATGGTGGTGCCTTTGGTTGCCTAGGAAAATTATCTATGTTGCATGAATATGGGTGTGGGTACTACATGTGCGACAACTATTTAAAAAAATAGGATACGGATACAGTAATATATAGTAAGTAAATAAATAAACAAAATTTATAATATATAACAATTTTAAATATAATAAAAGTAGGTAATGTTTCTTTAATCATTTATAATCAATCAAAATAGTAACATAAGTTTCTTAAAATTCATAAAACTAATATAATTAGTTATGATATTATATGATATTGATATGTATATTTATCTTTTTTTTTTATAATTATCTAATCTGTAAGACTATAAAGATAAAATTTTATAGATATACTTATAATTTTTTCATTAAATACTAAAATCAAACTTTTTTTAAAAAATTTTATAGAAGTATCAAGTACGTATCCGGTACAAATACGACTTGATTTTAGAGTCCGTTTGGATAGGTTTTTTTTATCTAAAAAGTCATTTTTTTTAATTAAAAAAAGACCTTTTATAAAAAAATCTTGTTTGGGTAAATTTTTTAGAAAAAGTAAAAGTTAAGAAAAAAAGTTAAACTTGGCCTTTTTTAAGAAGTTGAAGAATAGAGCTTCAACTTAAAACACTTGTAAAAGTTATTCACTTTAAATTTTATTGACTATTTTATCCTCAATGAAATTATAAAATGACATATTTATTACTATTGCTATCAAAACCCTAGGCTCAATTTATCTACCGCCAAAACAATTCATCTACCACCAAATTGAAGATAATTGGCGCCAAACCTCTGCACAATTTTCTCTATCTCTATATATTACTATTATTATCAAAACCCTACGTCTATTAGCTATAGATGGAACTCATATTCATGTTCATGTTCCTCCTGATAAACAAATTCCTTTCACTGGAAGAAAAGGTTTTACCTCTACAAATTTGATGGTGGTTTGTGATTTTAATATGTGCTTCACATTTGCGTGGGTTGGTTGGGAAGGTTGTGCACATAATACAAGAATTTTCATGGATGCTCTTAGAAGACCACAATTAAAATTTCCTCTTCGGGTTAGTTACCATGCTTCAAATATTATTATTAAATTTTACATAAAATTTGTTATTATTCCTAATAAATAATTATACAAGCTTATGTGATAATTTATTTTTTTATTAGGTAAATATTATCTTGTTGATTCCAGATATTCAACATTCAAAGGCTTCTTAGGGCCATATAAAAATACAAGATATCATCTTCCTCAATTCAGGTTGGCTCCAGCTTTCAGATCACGTAATGAAATATTCAATTACTATCATTCAAGTTTAAGGAGCGTAATTGAAAGAACTTTTGGGGTTTGTAAAGCAAGGTGGAGGATCTTACAAAATATGACTAGTTACGAGCTTGAAACTCAATTTGCTATTATATGGGCTTGTTTTACTCTTCACAATTATATTAGAAAAATGGATTATGATTTGAGTCATCTTGAGCATTTTGAGAATATTGATGAACTTGAAGAGAATGAACGTGATTCCAATGAGGATAATTCAACAATGCCTAACCAAGTTGGATGGGAGGAGACAACTGAAGAGGATATTAGACAAATGGAAGAAACAAAAGATGCTATCAGGGATCAAATGCCATAACATCATTAGAAGTGTTTATTTTATAAAAATTATTATCTTTCGTGGGCATGTTCATTTTTATGAATTATTTATAGATACGTTAGAATAACTTTCTATTGCATTATGTTACGAGGACTTTCATTTATTATGTCCTTTTTGATCAATTTAATTAATTAAAAGTACTTTTGTTTTTTTTAATCCAAATGAGCTCTTAGAATTACATGCTTTATAGAAATTTATGAAGTTAAGATGGAAAATGCGTAATTAATACTTAATAGTGAAGCAGAACTTTTCTTCTCTTCCTTGGGTTTTTTTAGCCCTACTATTTCACAAAAAGTGAAAGTTGCATATTTTTTTCTTTCTCTGGAACGTGCTTTGTTATAATAGGATAGTTTGCTGAAACTTGGTTCTGAGCAACACAACTAGTTATCTTTCATATATCGTCTGCAGGGCAATTAGAATATGAAGTATGTCTAAGTCGATGGTAGATCTTCCTCCCAAGGGTGGATTTAGTTTTGATCTCTGTAGAAGAAATGATATGCTTGAGAAGAAGGGACTTAAGCCGCAGTGTTTTCTCAAGACAGGAACTACTATTGTTGGTTTGATTTTCCAGGTATGATTGTATATTTGTATGGGTGCTTTGTGCTTTCTAGTACTTCACATTATCTGTTGTGCCTCATGGAAGAATGGGTTGGCCCTTTCTTTGATGATTATCTTGGATTCCTTATGTATTAGGATTCTCAAGCCTTTGTTGGTCTGGTCTTCTTCTCATGGGTGGAAACGGTTATATGATTTCTGTGGAAGAAATGATATGCTTGAAAACTGTAGACAGACTTTTTTTTTTTTGGTGGTCTAATTTTCCTAGCATGAATGTTTTCTTGTACTTGATATAATTGCCATATTCAATATGTAATTTTGAAGTCGGGAGTTTTCATTTGTTTCTGTTGCTAAAAGAACATCCTATTTAGTGTACTCAGAAACCACAAGCAGGCCACTCGATCAAAGCTTAAGCACTAGATCATAATTTACAGGGGGAATGAAAATTCATGTTACTAGTTTGGAATTTGGTTGGGTTTAACTTTGTTAAACATTTGGTGTCCAGCATTTCAGGTTTCTTTATATGCCTCTGCTATACAACTCACTTTCTACAAAGAATAAAGCTGCCTCATTTTTTTGTGGGTTTGTCCATCTGTTAAGATAGTCGTGTGGCTTAAAATCCCAGAAAGGGCTGAAAGGATTTGTTTTGGTCTCGTGTTCAGATTTTATAGTGATAGAAAATAATTAGTTCTGACATTTTGTATCATGTTATGAAATAGAAAGCAATTTTTTTGGGTGGGTTAAGTCAAGAATAACAGTGAAAATGTTAATCTTAAGATAGAAAGGAAAAAAAAAATAAGTTAGCGCACGTGTCACCTATTTTATAATTTTCATCTTGAAAAGTGTGTATAATTAAAAAAAGAAAAAAATATAAAATATTTATTATACCTTTTGATTTGACACAATCATAATTTTCTTTTTTTTTATTATTTTAATATAAGGAATCAAGTTTTAATACATTCCTATTATATTTCCATTCTCAATTTTTACTAACAAATACAATAAATACATTCCCTTTTCTCTTTCTGCGTAAAGAATGTCCTGTAATAAAATTCAACAGCTGAACAAATCATGTATCACGGCAAGTAATTTTGATCAATTTAGGCAACGTCTTTGAGTACAATTACAGGGCCTTAAATTAAATTTCCTACAAAATCTTAGCTCAAGCAAACGAAGATTTGTTTAAGCTTAATCACTACAAGTCAAGAAATACATCATAAACAAGCATCAACCAATTGAGAGGCAGATGATACACGTGCTGATCTTGGTCTTCAATAAACTGGCTGCACATATCTATATCCAAACATCATTATGAACCACCAAATACCTGCAATGGCCATGCGCAAAAACTAAATATTACAACATGATGCTATAGCCCAAGTGACTAGTGCCCTAATATTTGAATTAAATTAAAAAGGATGCTATAACAAATAGAGTGATGATATTATAATATATTCAAATCTATCATAAAATAATTATACATTATTAAATATAATAATAATAATAATATTATTATTATTATTATCAATCATAACATGAAATTGAGTTAAGTTAATAAAATAATAAGTATGACTATATCAATAAATCTTATAGAATTAAGAAAAAAATGGTTTTATATATAATTATCATGTCAAAAGTTTATGGACTATGGTAGACCCGAGTTCATAAAAAGTAATCACTATAACCAGTGATTCTTACCGCATCCAATATATCATCAGAGAGTACGGCTTTGTTCCCTTCAGCATTAGCAGGTATTGGTTTTTTCTGAGGAAAATGGCGAATCACTTTTGCAACTGGTCCTGAATCTTCTTGAACCTTTTGCTTCTGTGAAAGCAGAATGAAATTGAATCATTTATAATTTTATTCAAAATACAGCATGCGCATTTAAAACAACAAAGGACAAGGTATCACTGAACCAAATTTCTGATTACCATTACCATGCAACAAGTTATATTAGTAAGTATGACAAAGCATATGCAAAGTAAAAACTAAAAAGTAACCGCCAAAGAATGCACTGGCTTCTTTCAAAAAAAATAAAAGGGGGGGGGGGGTGGGGGGGTGGTTTCAAGTTGGTAGATCCCAATATCGAAAAATTTGTAGAGCATCTAAAAGCAATCATAATTGATTTAATATACTCCCATTCTCATAGATGATTTAGTTTACAGACCAATAATTTCGATTAATTTATCCTCTTCTCATTATCAGAATTGTGTTCTTGAAGATTATCCATTCAAAACATCACAAATGGAAGATGACATATAATACATTCTCAGTTACTTGAATAAACAAGGCGTTATTATTCTTTTATACTGTCATTCAAGAGAGACTTTCCTGGGTTGCTAATTTAAAACTAAAACAAAATAGATTATCCAAAGCCGTTCTTCAAAGATAAAGTTTCAGTGGATTAACCCTAGAAACAAGAAAAAACCAAATCTTCCACAAAAAACCATAATGAGAGGTAGAGATAACTTATGCGTCACTTAAAGTAATAAGGTGAGGAGAGAGTGTGGAAATAAACAGAGAACCAAAACAAAGAGGGAAACAATGGTAAAGGAATTGTGACCTAAGAGGCTAAGACAGCTAGAGTGGTCTAGAAGACTAGAACTTAGATCACTCACTAAAATCAAGGCTCAAGGTAAGTGTATCTGGGAAGGCTGGGGCTATTGTAGAATTATCCTTTGGAATTCTAGCTCTTGGTGTCCAATATGAAATTTAAACAAGGCTTATAGTAGTTAGTTTACAATTCTTTGGAACTGTAGAATGAAACAATGAGTCTATTTCTAAATAATAGCAAACATGGTATTTGAAATTAGGAAACCCAATTTCATTGCAGATTCAGGGTTGGGGGAAAAGGAAGCTTCAGTATGCATTGGACAACAAGTTCTACCGACTGTTTTCTCCTCTTTAATTGGTACTCTTACTCTTTTGACAAATGTGATGAAGAATGTTACCCCATATTGTGGCCAATCAAAGTAGTTGACCAATATAAGGTATTTGATAACTCTCCAATTCAGAGGAATAAAGAAAAACCAATTAGTAAATCTTCTCTCAACAATTTACTTATACCATTGAAGGAAAAAGAATGCTGAAATTGATAGAAAGTTGAATATAAGGGAACAAAGCATATATATATATATATATGAACAATAAGAAATTAGGTTTCTTATGAAACCACCCATTTTCTTTTCCAAGGGGTTAGAATTTTAAATCCATAAACCACAAATTAGAAAGGAATATCTAAAAACAACAAAGTGATGGTCTGCTAACTTAATTCACTTTTGACAAGTGCAGACATGGCATACCTTCTTTAGTCGTTCCTCTATAGAACTCAAAGCACGTGATTGATCAACTCTAGAAAGATAGAAATCCCTCTCTCTTTTTGCAGCAGAAAGTTCTAAGGCTAGTTTTTGCTCCCGAATGGCTTTCTTGTAGGCTGAAAAAAAACAAAATAAAATAACCTAGTGTAAGGCTGCTTAACCTTCAGTACATAAAAAACAGTATACAAATAACAAAAGCCCTACCAAGTTCTTCAGTCAGATCATCCCATTTGAATTTACTCAAGTATTTAATATTCCAAAGGTCATAGTAGAATGATGACCTTTTCTTTCCCCCTGGAGATGAACAGTATAGACAAATGTCACTGAATCAATAAGGACTGACGTGAGTATCAAACAAGGTCAATTATGGGCTGTGCATGTGAAACTTAATTGAGTCATTAGGACAGGACTATGATTTACACAAAAGAATTCGAGAAGCATGTTACTGGTTAAAATTCATACCTATCTGTTCACCATTTAACATATTAGCAACCCTCTTTGCCACAGTCTTGTTGGTAAATTCAACCCATCTAAATAATTGCAAGCAAAGCAAATGATCAGATGCTAGCGTAATCGCATTTTAACAACTACAATTAAATATCAATAAAATACCCTTCTGAAAATGCTCGGTCTCTAGATCCACGCGATCCCTTGGAAGGTGCTTGAGCAGCAGAATCTCCTATTCACATATTCATTGAATCCCGGCATTAAGTAATCAGTGAGGTAACTAACTGTCAATCATGAAGTAGAGGAGGTCACCTTCAGGAGCGAGATAAATCCTTTGAATGTCACCATATTGTGAGAGAATATGCCGAAGCTTTACGTGGTCCATATGAGGGGGAATCCGACTCAGATAGCAGACGCCTCGCTTATCGGCCTTCTCGGCCTCTTTCAACAACCGTTTCTTTAGTTTAATTTTCCTGGCATTCTTTCTCTCGTCATTGGAATGTGAGTTGGGTTCCTTTGCGGTATCAATTTCCTTTTCCTCTTCCGCAATCCCAGGATTTTCCTCCCAAACTTTCTTCTTTTTCTTCTTCTTCTTCTTTATGTCAGAACTCGCAGCAACTTCTTGAGCGTCATTATAAATTGGGCTAGCATCGTGTTGAAGAGTCTCACCATCAGCCTGATGATGTTGTTCTCCGAGGGTTTCAGAACTGGAAGCTTCCTTTGATTTTCGCTTTTTCATGCTACGGGCGAGATTGAATTAGAAGAGTTAGAGTTAGGAGAAGGCTAAGGCTAAGGCTAAGGCGAAACTGAAGCAGAAAATACGTGTGCTAAAGGAGAGAAGCCTAGTCGAGCAACAATTTCACAAATTAAATAGCTTCATAGTGGTCTGTGAAATCTACTGGTGAACGTATCGGCTCCACACTGTGAATAATCATTCAAAAAACAAACATAAACGAAGAAAAAGTATTCTTGAGTTCAAGCATTGCAAATAATAATAAAAAAAACAATTAAACAAAATCGGATCAAGTACCTGAGTTGAAAATGGCGTTGCGGCTGGAGAAGAAGAAGAAGAAAGAAGGAAGAAAGAGAGGTGTGGGGATGGGCGGCGGCGGCTGGAGCTGTAGTGAAGCCGAGAAGGACTGAAGGTTGTCTTTTTCCCTCTCCCTATCTGTAATGGGCTTAAGCTTGGCCCATTAGAAATTTCGTGATCCAATTGCTAAGTGCTAACCTTATTCTTTTGTAGAATTTTTAGGAGAGGTTTGGTATACAGATTTTATCTGACCAAAAAAAAAAAGAGTATACAGATTTTATGAATCTTGCATCTTGTACACAAATTAAAAAAATAGTCTTATGCATCTTATAATCTCATGTTTTTTCATATTTTTTAATTTCACCTAAGGAAATGGTATTATTATAATACTTTGTGTTGAAATTATTTTTAGATATATAAATTTATTAAATTACCATTGATCTAATTATCTCTTATCAATTAAACCCTTGCACACACACGAGCCTCTCGTCTTTTGCTATAGTTTGTTTATATATATTTAATACAATAATAAAGTTTAGCATAATAGCTTCAAATTGTTATAAATTTTGTAAGAGAGACTATAATATAAGAATAGATTTTAATGCTAACAATTTTTTTATTGAATGATAAATTACTATTTAAAAAGTTAGTCAAAGACATTTAAAAACTTACCAAACATTCCTAAAAATATGAAAGTTGAACCAAATGCAGATTGTAACATTCTTAGTACTCCTGTAAAATAGTCCTGAAAATATAAAAGTTAAATCAAACTTTTCTGCTATTTATGAAAATCCTATTTAAAATTCTTGAGAATAAAAAATCAATCCGTGTACTAAACGCTCCCTTGAAGCTTCCAAATTTTCTTTAAATGTTAAGCCTTTCATAAAATAGGAAAAGTTAAGAGGTTCAGAAAAGTAAATGATATAATAGAAGGATATGAAAAGAAAGGAAATAAAATAATATAACCATTTTAAGATTTCTATACATATTTGCACTGTCTGCACCTCCGCATGTTAGGGGAGAGTGAATCCTCTACATTATAAGATGAAGTGTTCATTAAAATAAGGAGATAGATAGAGAAAACAACTAAGAGAGAAAAATTGTGAAAATGTAAGACCCACAATTTTTTCTTTCTATTTCTTTCCTCACTTTAAAGAACACTTTACCTTATAATATAAAAAATCCATTCTCATGCTAGGGACTGTCGTTAGCCCAAAATGCACTAACTAGTCAAGTATAAAATTGTTGGGGTTAACTTCAAATTGGTCATACCAAATGATGTGTTCGTCTCAATACAAATTTAACACTTCTTTTTTTTTTTTTTTGGCCTGAAAAAATTTAACACTTCAAGTGTAACCTCTTTTTATATAAACATTTCAGAGTTTATCATGTAGCCAGCATCAATGACATTTATCACAAGCAACAATTTGGATCCAAATTGAATATATAAAATCTACGAGAACTCATTTGAGCTAATGTCCTCTAAAAAGCAAACAATGTGAAACTAGCATCGGAAAAGAAAATGCATTACATGTAAGATCAATAGTCTCCTAAAGTCCTAACATTTATAGGAGGAGGAGCTCATCTCAACTTTCGTATAGTATGAATAAATTGAGGAGAATGAAGACTGAAGAGGAAGAAAAAGAAAGTAAACTTATTTTTAATAATTTTTTTCTTTTCATATGGTCTTACCAATCTAAATACACTTTAAAAGTTAAAAATGTTAAATTTAAATTAAAGGAAATATTAAATTCAAAATTTCACTTCCCTTTCCTTCCTTTCCCCACTATATTCCTCAATCCAAACATACTAATGCTGAATACCAAACAAAGTGTGCCTGTGATGATCAAAACCTACCATCACAGACCTGTGCAAATTCATTCAAGCTCCATAACCTCAGCAATTTCATAAAACATTACACCATTTCCGGATCCTCTATTCGAAATACAAAGTCCAGCAACCTAACAGAATCTGGGAACAACAGAGGAGGAGCCAAACTCTCTATCAAACCTGGGGACCCCTTGGACCAGATCTTGCAAGAAGGTTATCATAAGTTCTAGAAACCAATAGAAGTCTTGGATCATCTGCAGGAATTTCACGATCCTGCAATTCCAAATAGAAACCTCAATTATTAGACCAATTGAGATCCAAGCTTTATGCAACTTTTGATAATTTGAACAAATATGAATATGAATTTATGAACTATCAAGAAATATTACAAAGCACACAGAAGTTTTAAGAAATATTGAGGCCAGAAACTTACTTTTAAGCCCTGGTAATATGCTTCCACAGCAGGGAATAAAGGGACGAGATTACGAGCTCGCATCAGGTCCCATAAGTAATTAGCAGTAGTATATCCTCCAGTCTGCAGTTCAAAATAAATCACCAGAATAGGCACATTTAAATCCAGGGATAAAAATATTATATCTCTCCTCTTAGAGCCTATTTGCGCACGTTTTTTTTGTTTTCTTTTGATAAAAAACATTAAACCTCTATTATATTGTAGAAAAAGCCAAACGGCATTTATAATAATTTAGAAATCTCCAATCTAATAATATTGAAGAATAAAACCTAACAATTGTTGAACTAAGTAAACAAAGTGTAAGCTTAGCTTATCCAATTTCTTCAGCCTCTTTGCACACGCTTTTGGAACCCCCAAAATAGCATATTTTTTTCCAAAAGCACTTATTTTGACATTATGATGCGGTTGTGTAAAAAAAAATTTTAACTAAGAAGTGCTTTTGAGTAATAGCAGAAACAGATTTTTAGCTTTAAAACATAAGCCAGAGATTGGAGCTTCTACTTCTAATCAAAAGCAAAAGCTAAAATTTAAATATTTTAGGACAAAAGTACCCTTACTAAAAATTTTTTATTTTCCAATATAATATTTTACCAAAACTCTATATCCTCCTCTATTTAAATAACATTAATATATATTTAATTAATAAAAAAAATAATCATAAATAAATTTTTTTTATTAATTAAAATCATTACTTTATTTAACTAATATTTTACTAAATTAATAAACTAATTAGCACTTTATATTTATTTCTTTAATGAAAATTGACAATAAAAAATATCTATACTCATTTATCTATTTAATAACATTAATAACACTCTAAATCTATAAAGACCCTTCTTGGTAATTTTCCAGCCAAAAGCTCTACTTTATACAAATTGACCAAACATAAACTCTTGATAAAAGTAATTTTCAACTCAATTTGCCAAATACAAACCGTTTCTTTCTTACAGTACTTTTTCTCAAACTCCATTTGAAAATAAACAATTTTCAAAACCTTGCACGAACCCTTGAGCACAAAAGAGAAAGACTTTGCATACCTTTTCACCAGCAGCTAAAAGCAGGAGATCACTTCCCATTTTGCGATTTAAGAAGAAGTTCCTTGAATTCATATTTACCTACATATTATAGAGTTATGATCAGCTAATAGTCCAAATAATACTCAATATTAAGGAATCGTTGAAGCTACGATAACCTACCAGTGTGTCTTGAGCAATTTGCATTCCCTTTGGAGTGTGCCCAATCATTGCACCTTCTGCAAGTGTCTGCAGTAATGTTGGTTTGAATATTTCAATATGCATTTTTCTTTACCAATTATACCAAATCATAACATTATGCTAACGTAAGTGGACTTTGAAAAGGGAGAAAATCCCCAAATAGAGAAGAAAAAAAATTGAAGTTTCCATGAGGAAATACAAGAAAGATCAGCCAAATAGATATGAATGGAAACTCCAAATTTTTCCTGTATTATTTGTCTATTTTAGATACTGCATGGGGAGATATTTCTTATATTTCCTATGTTATTTCTATTAGAAGAAATAACAGAGGCACAAAAAATAACAGAGGAAAACAAATGATGCTACGAAAGAGCTAATCAACTGTGCAAATAGACAATAGTACAGAGGCAGCAGCTAGAAGCATAAAATATAGTATTTAAGATAGGATAAATTACATTTAAGTCCTTAAAAAATGAAAATTTATACATAAACTTTAAAATATAACAAAACACAGACCTGAACACCGAACACGGACACCAAACCATACTTTAGGGGGGTGTTTTGTTACATTTAAAAGTTCAGGTGAGTGTTTTGTCACTAGAAGTTCATAGACTAATTTTGTAATAATTACACCTTGGATCAAGGGGGCATAAAATGTAGTTTTCCATAGAAACTATCTTGTCCCACGGAAGGTGCAAGGTCAAACCCAAGCATCTCATTCCAACCAAAGAGACATATGATGAAAGAACTGCATATACATAAATTGATTTTAAACTTTGCCAGTCTTTATCCTGCCAAATCCTCTATACTTGATCAAAAGAGACTGCAAACTTTGAGAACACACACCCAAATACACACTAAAGATCCTGTTCCAGATTTAAGTGGTTGAAGCACGTAGAAATAAAAAAACTATTTCTAAGTTAGAACTACACAGAAGCACTAAATTGCATTTTTCAGAAAATAAAATCAGCTTGTTTTTTTTAAAAAAAAAAAAAAAGAAGTCACCCAGTTTACACTCAGTCACACACCACAGCCAAATGGTCCTTACCCACCTTATTTACATCCAAAGTGAAGGTTTAATGTAGCAAAAATACTAAACCTAGATAAATATTCAGATACAAGATTTAGTGTTTCAAGTGTTTAAACTTCAAATCATAAAAACTGTATGCTTGCCAAACTCACCGTATAAAGTTCCACAGCGGGAGTCTTTCCTGAATTTATGTACTCTTCAAAAGTCTGAAGAGCACGATCAATGTCTCCTGCATGTAAATAGCACCTGTATAAAATTGGTAATCAGAGATAAAATGGATTATTTATAATAGAATCAGCAAACATATATCAAAAGAATAAAACAACAGCAAGATAAAAAGACTTGCAAAGATAGAGAAACAAATAAACTGAAATTCAACTTTCATCCCTTGGGCTCTCAATGGCCCCTAAACAAATGCTCTTAAAATGAAAAAGACAAGACAAAAGGAGATATGCTAAGTTAAAATACAGAGTACAGAAAGATACATGCTCATCAGAAAATAGAACCACTTCTTAAGAGAGAGAGAGAGATTCATGCACTAGCTCTGTCGTCTAGTCCCAAACATGTCCAGATTATAAATCCTGAAAGTGGCCTTTTGAGCTTTTTGTGACAAAGCACAAGCCTGTTTTCCCTTGTGCAGAAATCTAATTTAATCATGAAAAAAGGGGGCAACAAGGTTCATTTCCTAAATACTAATCCCAAAGGCTTGTGCTGTTTGTTAGAAGACCCAAGAATGACTCTTATCTCTAACAAACTCTGAGCATATGTAAGCACTGGAATAGCCTGGCAACATTATTAATATAGCCTCTGAAGTTCTTTAAGGACACAGAAAATTAGATCATGACATGCACCAAAGACTAGTAGAAGGAAATCAATCAATCAGTTGTCAAGTGGTTCATATGATTATCAGCATGGAAGCAACTACAAAACCCACCATGTGGTTTTAATTAATTGACATACCTATAGAAAGTTAGAAACAAAGTCATACAAGAATGGTCTGCCAGTTTTACAACTTGTCTAAACAGTAAAACTTCTGAAATTAATAATCAAGAAATAATTACCTAATTACTTGTATCATAATATAGATATCAGGAGTTTTCCCGTCATTTTTTAGCATCTCTAAAAGAGTCTCCGTCAGCTGCCACAATCAAATATCAAGGATCCAAAATTTTCAGACATGACATTTTGAAACAAAAATATGCAAGATATTTTGTAGAGATGGGCAACAGGTTATTACAAAAACCAGTGCCCTTGATCATTACTAGACTGGCAGAAAAAGATATTTAGGTTGTCATAGGAATTGATCTTTTCTATGGAACCTTCCTCTGGATTCAGGACATATCTTAAAAGTACACTAATCATATTAAATTTTAATGCTGTAGTTATATTAATTCCTTTTTTTTTTGCGAATATTCTGCAAATTGCAGATTTCTGCATCACGCATCATAACCACCATGCATGCAATAACTGCTACAACAAGCCGAGTATAGACTATAAAGTAGTAAAGTGCATACAGAGTCATCAAACTTTCAGAAACACATTCATCATTTATATTCAAATGTTAAAGCTGTAAAATAAATTACAGGAAATTATCTTCTTGTATAATAAATTACATGAAATTCTTGGAAACAGCATCTCAGCTTGCAGGGGTAAAGCTACAAACATCTAACCCTCCCCAAACCCCACATGGTGGGAGTGCACGGGTCGCCCTTTATCTTCTTGATGATTACTTTTTAATCAAGGCCATACATCCTTTTTCTAAAGCTATTATATTTCAGGGAAAATTTGTTTTATAGCAATTACAACAATGCAGATATTATTCATTTACTTAGCAGACTAAAAAACTTGGCAGATTATCTGTGATAGGTCTGTTTTGATATTATTATCATGATATCTGTAATTTTCTGTTCCAGAAGAAGTTTTGTCAGTAAGCAAGCTAATATGAGTATGAAGGTCATGTGCTGGTAGATTTCATATTCCATATCAGTAAGCATACCATCTATTGCTACCCTTAATTCAGTTGGTTCTCTTGTTAGCTTAATATGTCTTATGTAATGTACATAGTGAAACAAAGAGCAAACTCTTTGACAGATTTCCACTAAAAGGATGGTTAACATGTGTATTTTTAGGTGCAATATCAGCACCCAAAATAACAATTATATACTGTGGAAATAGACATTTGCAAGGTTTAGTCCAATAATTAGATGTTAGCACCTCAAATCATCTGGGTAATTAAACTTAAGTCATGCACAGACAACAAAAATGGAAAGATAGAGGGCACAACAGGAACTATTTATCAGTTAGATTGGAATAACCGCAGAATGATGATACATACATTAACATTTTTCAGGTCTGCAGCGGCATGAAATGCAGTATGATATGCAGTGAATTGCCTCATCAAAAATACGCCACGTCTATGAACATATTCTGCTGTTGGTAAGTTGTATAACTCCTCATCTGAAACACCCATCATAACATTCTCAGCATTGGCACCGTCGGTTTCCACTGAAGACCACATTTTTGATCGCTCCACAAACTCAATGACCTTTTCCACACAATTGTAAGTTTAAGAATTTCTGGGAAACTTCAGTACAAATACATGACAACATAAGTAATAGACTGATGATTACTTTGGAGGCAAAATCATCTGTCACAGGTGTTTTGTTCTTGTGTGCAACTATAAGCCCAGCATAGCAGAACTTGTTTAATCCAAGACCAGCTGCAGTCATATCACGGACAATTGCATACCTGGATTAATGAAGGAGAAGTTTAGATGATGCACATATACACTTAAGAAAGAAAGACAACAAAAAGCAAGACATCAATTATAGGCTAGAGGATTTATTTGTTTGGCCATTAAGAGTATCTTCATATAACACATGAAATATAAAACAACTTTTAGGCATAGAATCTTGGATATACAGACCATGATATTCTCAAGGAGGGGGGGGGGGGGGGGGGGCGAACATAGGTAAATTTTAGAGAATGAATTAATAGTTCATGACAGAAGTAGCTTACGCTCGATCCAATCGGCCCTGGGCTGCAGAAGCATGTAGCAAGCAGATGTAGGTTTGTACATTTGGCTTTACTTCCAAGTGCTTCATCTCCTCCAAAATCTTCATTGGTAAGAGAAAATTAAAAAAAAAATGCATGTTAAAAGACAAGAGACCAATAACCACTTCTAATGATGTAGAATTCTAAAAAGGCATGTCTATTAGTAGATGGTGGCTCATACCTGTGTAGCCTGATCAGAGTTCTTGCACTTCCCGCAAGTTGAAATCAGAAAGTTGTATAAATTAACCTATGACATCAATATTAGACACGTAAATGAGAAATTTGGTACTGGAAAGTGGAAATTTATGCAAATTACTGTCAATACATTTTTCGGGGTGCATGTCATTGCTCTATAGAAACCAAATCATCTAAGAAAAAATTAGAACAATGATCTTACTCAACTCCCATGAAATGCATAGGCTGACTTCATAAGGGAATTAAGAAAATTGATATATATTGCAGCAAAGAACATAACCAAGGACTCTCTATCATAATTTACAAATGGCCTATTTATGTTTCAGCCAAAAGAAGTTGCTCTCAACTCAAATTTCTTTTATGAGGAAATTCTAAACAAAAGTAACCAAATTATTTTCCAATTCAAGCAAGCATTATATTATAACGACTACCGAATTTTAACTATCATTCAATATACATTAATTGAAAAAGAGAAAATCAACACGCAAAAAAGCTATCTATTTCCATTATCTGAAAGCTACTTTAGTCGTTAGATTATTAGACCCACAGTTACCGGGGAATAAATAATGCTACATTTGAAAGACTAGTATCTAGATCTCCACTTCACATCACTCATGTTATCTACGAAATCAAAAGGCTTCTTCCAGTCGTTTACAAAAGGTAAAACATGTAGCCAGTTTAAAGAATAGATTTTGGATTTATAGAAGTTGGTCCAAAAAAGTCTACCGATTGTATCATCTGAAGACAATTAGAAAGCTAGAAAAAATAAAGTACATAAGTGAACCTATGAAGAAGACAAAGTGACATATAAATTTCAGCTGCATACATCGGGAATCAAACCCATGACTTTCATTTGGTCCCTGAAGTAGAAAGCGTCTTGCAAGCGAGAGCCTTTCATGGTTCCAACGATGAACGAATGGAAAGTGTCTCGAGTAGGCTGCACTCCATCCAGCATCATATCATCGTACACATCCCTCAGCAAATAATGCCTATGAAAGAATTGCATACACAATAAACCACCAAATAATAAGAATAAGAAGAAGAAGAAGAATAAAAAGGAAACGCTAAAACCTCTGATTAACTAAAAACTCAAAAAGAGGAAAACAGAAAAAAGACCTTCGTTGAGCTGAGAGAGAGTCCACTACAGTATTGTACTCGGAGACATTATTGGCATAGTTCCTTTTAGCGTATTCTTCTGTGGAAGCAGCGAAGTATCGGCGTCCCAAGACCCGGACCAGTGATCTTTGCTGGCCTGAAAAACAAGATTAACATGACAAACGAATTTAGATAAGCATATCGTGGAATCCGAAATGTGTATCAATGCTTCTTCCATTCAAAGGTCCTTTGTAGAAATAAAGAAGAGGAGTACCATACCAACGATGGAGTGAAGGAGCTTCATGGATGTAGAGCGAGAGAAAAATTCTGGTGCTCTCTCTCTCTCTTTCAGTTTCTCCGTAATAATGTAAAACCCTTGGATTTTGGTGACTTTACTGTTCGGAGCGCTCCGTATGGGCCAGAATTTATTTTCAAGCCCAAAGATTGGGCCTGTGACCCATATTGATGGAGAAAGATATATAAAAAATAAATGAGATGTAAATGGGTATATTTGGTAAGAAATCTAAATAGTAGAATCGTGGTGTTTCATGGTTTCTAAAAAAAATTTACATCATATTTTATATATACCAAATACACTTTTTATCATACTTTTTCTCTCTCCTAATTTTTCTTTCTATCTCTCTCCTCACTTTTCTCTATAATACTTTCTTTTATTCTAAAGTATTTTACTCTACAATACTTTCTTTACAGTATTTTACATCAGTGCATCTATACTAAGCGTACCCTAAGATTCACTTGTGTTTGTATTGTATAGGTCTATAGGATTCTTGAATTTTTGTTTTTCAATACATGCAACAAAAACTTTAGACATGATTAATCATGTTAAGAGAATATAAAATATTATTTTTAATATGATCAATCATAAAAGAGAAAGTATAAATAAACTCTATAATTTAAAAAATTATGACAAAGATATAAAAAATTTTACTTTAATTTTTTTTAAAAAAATTTGATAATACTAATTTTTTAAGAAATTGAAGAAGGTGGGAAGTGACTAGGAGTGATTTCTTTAGGTAAAGTTAATTAGTTGTTTCTCTAATCATAAATTTTATTTATATTCTCTTCTTTTAATAATTGGTCATACAAAATTTAATCTATTATATTATTTCTTCATCCATGGTTGATCATACTATTCTCATTCGAAAACACATGTGCTCTTTTCATTTCCCATACTTGTTAAGTTAAATTTATTATTTTATTTTGATAGTTTGATTCAATTTTTTATATGGTTTTTAAATTTTAATTTTTTTTAATGAAGTTCGTAATTAAAAACTAAAATTAATTTTTAAATACATATGATTTATTTTCAATAATATGAGTAAATTTAAATTATAAAATCAAAAAATCTTATATATGTCTTTCAAAAAAAATCTTATATATGATAGTAATATAACTTATATTAATTGATTTGAGAAGTATTAATTTAAAGATATGTACAGTTTGAAAAAAAAATAGAATAAAATTGTAAAAGCATAATACATATTCGTCGGAAGCCATCAAAACAGCCCGCGTAACTCTATTGTATGTTATTTGCTTGATGATGGCTTCTTGCTAATTTACTTGCGAAAAAATTGCACATAATTAATTGTATACATTTTTTTCTACATAACACATGTAAGCTAAAGCTAAGACCTAAGAATGCAATGGCATTTGGGTCCATGAATGATGAATATGAAAGCAGGAAAAGTGGGTCGCACGTGTTGGCTGACCTCTTTTCTGAATTCTGAAATGTTGTATCACGTGAGAGGCCACATAGTTTTCAATGCTCGCCTCCCCAACCGTTCCAAATAAGTGTGATTTCTTTCACACAGATGGCTTTTAGTGGAGTGTGGAGTGTGTAGTGTGTATCATAACAAATTCAACCTACTTGTTACCCCTCATTACCATTTTCCCAACTAAAATATAGTCTCCACACTAAATGAACCAAACCTTTTGCTTCACTCTACTGCGTTCAGGCAATAGAATGACATTATGTGAGAATGAAATTGAGTGGTCATTAATAGAATGACATAGCCACACCTATGAATCTTGTATGAAAGTTAATATCACTTAATATCCTTTCAAGAAAAAAGAAAATATACTTCTTTGTTCTTAGTTCGAGTACTATAAGTTTTAATCCGAATTCAAATTGGTACTTCACACGAGAGACAAAAACTAGTAAGCAGAGTATATATAAAATTATTAATTAGTGACGAACTTACAAGTGAGCAGGGAAAAGAACCCTTAGCTTCACTGTAGAACTCATTATAGGAAGAGTTCATACCAAATAAGAGAAACTCACTAAGCAATTATTGAAAAGAGAGAAAATATAGAGAGGACAAGCTAGGCATTAATGTAATGACACTTTTGAAGGTACTTGAGAGAAGTAGGATTGACTTGCGTGAACAAGTAGTTGCCAGCAAAAAGATCCCCAAAATGAGCTTGACCCTCCTTAAATCTCTGAATGACTTTACCACAAGAAACTCTCATGGCAGACACAAGCCTTGCTTTTCTCCTCCATAGTCTTCTCAAGCTTGGAACTTTAAGCCTAAACCTTCTCTTAATGTGAAACCTTCTGAACCTATGCCAGTTCCTTGACCTCACAACCACTCTTTCTCTTTCTCTTTCCCTTCCATCTTCATGAAAATGAAACTCTGTTTCAGGTCGGAGCTTTTGGTAAGGGAACTTGTTTCTTAGAGAAGCCATTTCGATGGCAGACATGATGATGATGATGATGGTGGTGGTGGTGGGCTTTGAGAATGAGAAGTGAGGAAGATGAATTGGACTAGACTTTGTGGGGAAGATGGAGAAGAGTCTGAGATGTAGGCTTCCAAATGTGAAAAATCTGATTTGACAGGAAGAAATGGAGAAGTGAGCATAAATGAGGTTGGTTTTGTACTTTTTCTAAAAAATTGGATATTAAGTGAAATAGTTTGAAGCCTCGGTTTTTAGATGAAGGTTAAATTGAACGACAAGTGTGGGGTTCATATCTGCTTGTCCAGTGCAGCTCTATTTAATGCACTAGAGAGGATGGTCCAATGAATAACCAATTAATCAACTAATCATTTATAACGTAGGAGAAAAAAATTTAACTGAAATTTCTTATATCTTTTATATCAAGTTTGATTAATTATATGTTGTATTTATATTCTCTTTCTTTTATGAATGGTCAAATAAAAATTAATTGTTTACATTATCTCCCCACTATGATTAGTCATTTAAACACTTTTTACCATGTGTTATATTTATATTGGAGAACTTGATGACAAGAATATAAAGAAATTGACCTAATGTATGTAGGCCAGGTTATAGATAAAAGTATAGTATTATGAGAATATCGAATTTTTAGTGCATCTTTTTATTCATTCAATATTATTGACAAATAAGGTGTAACTTATGGAGAAAGTACCAAAAACAATATTTTGGAAATATTGAACATCTTCTCCCAACGATGACATTTAGAATTAGATTTTTTCGAGTACAGGAGTTTAAGATTAAGGATTAGAGTTTAGACTCCTTTGTATTTTGGATGACATTTATTTATTTCCCTCTCCAAGTTTATTTATAAAATACTTAAAGATCCTGGCCTTGAAATAAACGTGGGGGCCTGGCAGGGAAATAGGGAGTTGTAAGAGGGACATTGGCCTTCCACCTACCACAATAACAATAACCAGCTAAGATATTCACACCCTTTGACGTTTTATGAGTCAATAATATATTTCACTTTGCCTTTAAGAAACCATTTCTATTTTCTATCAAATAATCATTTCAAAAAAATAAAACAATAAAATAACGCTCTGCACAACCAAATCAAATGCTGTATACAGCCAAAACCAAAACACTAAAATATAATCATCTAAAAAGAACACTACAAAGAATTTTTTGTGACCAAACAAAAAACTTCAAAGTCCTAGATGCTGCTGCTGCTGCTCAGTAAAGCTTGATTCTGGTGTTGATAGTGCTCCTACAGATGGGACACGTCTGAAGATCTTCTCCACAATCACAACATGTCTGCCACACAAGACAAATAAAACATAAGATGTCAAATGCACTCTCCTTCTCCTCATCTCATTCTGATCCTTCACAATCACAACTATGGGAAGAAGAGATTTATAAGTTTGTTATTACCTGATGCCCGCATCCAAAGGCCATGTCTTTTGAGTTGCTCAGACATATGGGACAAAGCTGCACAACACCAATTCCACATGTTAAGTGTACCATGACCCTTGAAAGATACTTCATTACCAACAAACATCATATTTTCAACATTATTGCAAATCAATAACGACATTTTCAGATTTAGTCACTATATCACAAGCATAAAATGGAAAAGGAATCAAAAGAGGAAGGGAGAAGGGTTCAAGAGGCGGGTGGGGGAGAAGGGTGAAATTATGAAGATGAACCACAATATAGAAGATTTGGTGAGACTTCAATGAAGATTTTATGTTAATTCTTAGTTTTAATCTACTGTATAAGATATTTTGTTTATAATATAGGTGTATAAGTCATTTATATAATATATGCATTAAGATATTTTTCATTGTGTCTATGAATAGTTCAATTCAATACGATTCACAATTCACAATATAGAAATTAGCTTATGGATTCACGATTTGATAACTAAAAACTATGGATTAATCTAGCACACTAGTAGTTCCATTAGATATCAGCTTTAAAGCATTCACGCAATAGATGCTTGAAATCTCCCTGGCGTTAGACCACGTAAGTTGTGAATCATAAATCAGAAAGCCCTTTCATTGTCACACAATTTCAAGTAATTCCTATAGCGTCCTCATAAAACAAATTTGCTCTGTAAAGACCTAAGCTATAGACAGATATGATTCCATATGAAAAACTTAATACCTTATCGTCATAAGTGGAGCTTGGGGCTGGAGGAGCTGTGCTGAATGAGCTATTATTGTCATGATAAGGAGGGACGCTTGGCTCAAAACTAGCAACATGATAAGGCTTTGAAGTGCCAAAAGATGCAGAACCATATGTAGGTGGTGGAGGCTTTGAAGTGCCAAAAGATGCAGAACCATACGTAGGTGGTGGAGGCTTTGAAGTGCCAAAAGATGCAGAACCATATGGTGGTGGAGGCTTTGAAGTGCCCAAAGATACAGAACCATATGCAGGTGGTGGAAGGGGAACTCTCCGTGGAGCATTATTATTCCGACTACTACTTCGGAACAATGAACCCAAATGACAAAAAAAAATTGTCAGGAGAAGAAAAGCCAAGAACAAAAAAGGAACAATAATAAGTAATCAATACTTACCCCAGTAAATTAAGTTCTATGGCTGCCTTATACTGTGAGGGAATTTCCATCAATGCTGCAAGAGCAAATGCTGTCTCTTTTCGTGAAGGTGGAATGTTCTTTGACATAATCTCGGTGAAATTCACAAACTATAGAGGAATAAAAAGGCGTGGATCAGTTTCCCAAAAAATCAAAAATCTAGTAGATAGATACTAATGGAATTTCTTTGTGTCCCTAATAATTTACCTGGAAATTATCAAATGCCCGAGCTGGGATATTGTCATCAAACTCCTTCATCATGTCCCAAGGTCCATCTCCAACCCCAACCAATATGATTGAAAGAGGAAATTTACTGTGACAATGCAGGCATATAAGACAACAGATATTTGAACAAATAAAAACTCTTGACCAGAAACTACGTCATAATCACCT
This sequence comes from Senna tora, assembly GCA_014851425.1. Classification (NCBI taxonomy): domain Eukaryota; kingdom Viridiplantae; phylum Streptophyta; class Magnoliopsida; order Fabales; family Fabaceae; genus Senna; species Senna tora. The sequence continues at coordinate 11,327,946 of CM026267.1, forward strand.
GGCCTCAACAATGGCATTCACAGTCTTCTGCTCCTGTGGACTTAGCTTGCCATGTTCAGTGTCAACACTTCTAGTTACCTGAAAAATGTCATTGCAGGTGAACCCACACTTTTTAAATAATAATAATAGTTGATAGTTTAGGTTTGATGAATGAAAAGGAAAAATGAGAAATAAGTCACATGGGATTCAAACACCATCCTGTAATTGGTTTCAACAAAAACTCCGTCTATACAGAATGTAGAGTACCTGTCCATCTGCAATTATCACCAAAACATGGTACTGGCCACCACTCTGCTCAACAATTGTCATGGCCATTTCAATCACCGGTGCAAATGAAGTAGGACCTGAAATTATAATCACAAGTATTAAGTACCAAAAGCTTAATATTATACTTCAATAACAACAAGAAGAACAAGAGTGATAGAAGAAATATAACCAGCAAGTCGAAGGTGCGGAACAATTTCCCTGTATCGACTCAACACTTCTTCAAATCCATTACAAAATCTTTCATCGGGATAGAAACTGAAGACATCCTGGTCATGTGTTGAAGCTGCCATGATATCGAAGTATGTCTTTAATCATCTCAAAAATTCAAATAGATAAAATCATTTTAAAAAATAATTGTATGAACTTTAAGAGATATATACCGTCTCCAAATCCAAAACAAGGAATCAAGTTATCCTCATCAAATGCAGCCAAGGTTTTGCCAATAATAGATATTGCTTGTTCATAGGGATTTAGATCAGTCCCAATGTGATGCAGGCTTCTCCGGTTAAATGAATTTTTTCCTAAAAGCAACAGCAAAATACAGGACAACTCAATATAACAAGCTTCATATATTCCAACTTCAGTTATAAAAAATGTATGACCTAACCTGTCCACTCATTGCTCTTGGTGAAATCAATACCAACAATGAGATTGGAAGACTCAAGGCCTGCCCGGGCAAGAGCCTCAGTTACCTGAAACAGAATATATTAATCAATAACGTGTCTTTCTCTTCAATGAATTTAATTTAGATTATCTCGATCAGCACAAGTGAAAGCAAGATGAATACATATTCCTCCAAATTCGATTATCATTGACAATGACAAAGAACCACATATCCTTCTACCAAATTCAATTTAGCACTCAGTTGAAAAGTTACATATTTACGTTTCTTTTTAGACATCCTCAATCCAAGCTTAGGATTTCTAAACTATCCTAATTTATCAAGTTAATATTTCCAATTGAATTGGTGCAAATGATAATTAATTAGACTAATTTTAAAGTAGTAGTTATGAATAGGTCCAATTCCATTGTAAATATTAGCTTGATAAATTAAGATATTTTGGAAATCCTAAAAGGCAAAACAAATAAGAAAACAATTAGACTATTCTGTATCCTTCATCATTTAAGTGCTAAATAATTCAGAAAGGGAGAGAATTAGAGAAATGGTGAAGGAAAATGCTTCAATTCCCGAAAGAAAAAGAATGGAGCAATCTCATGCTCAACTGAAGATAAATGCAACTCCTAAAATCAATGCATCTTTTACCTCGTCCAGGGAATTGTAACTATCAGCAATCCTCGAGTACCTCCTCTCTAACTTGTTTCTATTGTCGCCAGCTACTCTACCAGTAGCATAAGGTTCATGACCATAGTTTTGTGGAGGAGGAATGTAATACTGCTGCGAAGAAAATGACTGTTGCGGCTCATAACTCTGACTTCTGTCATAAGTTGATTGAGGATATGAACTCCACGAAGAAGAAGAAGTTGAACGAAAAGATGGACCTCGCTCCCCACTCTCCTCCTTAGAACTTTTGCCCCCCATCAACTCAAGGGATAAATTTAGGGTTGAAGTATTTCTCAACTCAATACAAGGCAACAAAATCAACCAAAATCCAAATCACCACCTACCAAGCAAAAAATAGGATAAAGCCCAGAAAGGATAAACTCAAAAAGCAATATAAAATGCTTTGAAATAGGATATATTTAGGATTGAAGTTGTTATATGTGAAGCAAATTTTAATTTCTAATGTAAACCGATTTATTCATAAAACCCACCGACTCAAGCAAACAGACCCATTAAGTTACCGGTAGACATCAACTAGTCGCCAGATGTATTAAAGAAGCCAGGTGCCTTCAAATACAATCAACACACGGCAAGTTGATTTGTACAGAACACGAAAAGTAGACAAAGTTTTGTTCAAAGGGTAAACGATAAAAACAGATAAAATAGCAATACTAATTGCGTTAGACAATTACATATCTTCTTTCTTACCCAACTTCCTTTATATTGAGACGAAACAGCAACAGAAATTTAGCCAGATATTCGCACTAGCGACAGAACTACTAAACTAACCAACCAAAACCAAGAAAAGAAACGCATTGTATTTCACGCATGAGATCGAAACTCTATTCCAGACTTCGAGTGTACAGCAGTACATTTACCCAAAACAAGAACTGATATCTTTTACAATAAATTTACATTCTAAGGAAGGAGTGGAAACTGACCTAACCTAAACTTACAAACGATACAATGATCACAATCTTGACAGTACCCGAAGGAAGATGATGGCGAAAGGAGATAGTCTAGAAATTTCGTGAGTTCGCGCGCTACACTATTAAGGAGACCTTCGGCAACTGAATATCCCGAATCATCTATTTGAATGAGCTTGATTCTGCATTATGGCACACAGAGATATATAGAGCCGTTGGAAAATATATCCACTTGTGGAGAAAGTATCTCAACATTAATTCAGAGAAATAGATAGAAGAAATTTTTTTTTTACTTTTTTTATAAAAATTACTATGGCTGCTGAATGCTAATTGTGATTCATATTAATTTATTTTGGTTTAAATGTTATTCCTTTTCTTTTAAACATTTTTTTATGAATTATTATTTTAAAGTTATCTATAGCTTTGCGTTTCCGACCTTCCAACATATATAATTATTAAAAGAATTACATTTAAATCTCATTTTCTATATTTATGTTATTAAGTTGTTTTAAAAAAATCGAACACATGAAACCAATGTTATAATAACCGAATTGGACAAAGACTCGGACAAGTGTTCGATTCATGGTTTGATCGGTTTAATCGGTCGAACCGGATGACGCAATAAATAATAAATTATTATTATTCTTAATATATAAAATGACATCACTCAAATTTTAGGTTTCAATATATATAATTTTGAAGTTTTAAATTATATGACTTCTCAAAGTTTTAATTTTTAAGACTTATCAAGCTTTGAAAGAACTTAATCAAACTAAATATAAAATTATTGATAATCATGACTTTTAAATTTTAATTTTCAAGACTTTTCTAATTTTAATTTTTAAAATTTCTCTAATTTCTTTTTTTTATATTATGTTTCCTTTTTATTTTTAAATTTTTAAATTTTTTTTTAAAAATAAAATTGGACCGGTTAGACCACCGGTTGACCGGTCCAACTCCGGTTAAATCCGATCCAATTAGAAAAACGATTTTTTGGTCAAACCGACTCGCCTTTGTATTCGGTTGCCAGTTGAACCGGTCGGACCGTCCGATCCGGTCCGATTCTTACAACATTGCATGAAACCTTTTTAAAAAGACTTCAATGAAAGATGACGTGTTCTAGAAAGAAAACTAGTTAAAAAAATTCTAAGAACAAGAATATAAACCCATACCAAACTATTTAACTGAAATAGTGAATATTTCCTTCTTTTTTTGGGTAAGTTGAAATAGTGAATATTTCTATTCTATATTTTATGATTAAATATTGTTCTAATCTTCACAACTTTACTCAAATTTTAACTTGGCTACAACTTTTTCAGAAAAAAAAAAATTTAAATTATCAAAATGACATGTTAAACCCATCAACAAAATTTAGGAGAATGGCATGTGTTAAATTATAAGTTTTTAATTTTTTTAAAAATACTTATTTAGAATATTTTAACTTGTAAAGATTAAAAAATACAAAGATTAACTTAACCCAGATCCATGAAAATTCTTTTATTTTTATTATTACGTCTAAGGAAGAAATCCATAATGTAAAAAAGACAGCATAAATATAGAAGATGTTAAGCTTTTGACCTTTAAAACGTTGACAACGACAACCAGAAGAATTAGAAGATGTGATTTGGTCGGACCAAACTCCTCAGCCGTCAAGATGGTCAACGTTGGTGTTGGCACAACTTAATCATGTTTACATGCCAACTATATTTCTTGCGTATTCTCTTTTTCAGCAATGTCGATAGGCATGAAATGGTCAACATCTAACCCAAACATGAAGCACGAGGTTTCCAAGAAGTTTGCAATAGAAACATCCTATCAAAAGGAGTATTAAACTGGGACGAATGAAATGAATGAATTCTAAACGAATTGGAAACATCAGCTATAAAACTCGCCAACAGTAAAACAAGCCATGATACACAAAAAAGTCAAACCCTAGACATAACCCTTTATCTTGAAAACTAGAATTTTGAAATAATTTAACCTCGTGCCCATCTTAAACACATACTGTAGATTGTAGAAGCATCTTCTAGAATATACTGCATTGGAAAAATGCACATGTTATAGATATGACCTCATTTGACATAATTTAGTATTTTAGTTTATGAATTATCAGCCAATTTCTGCCTTGCATCATATACCGTTCAACTGTCATACTTGTATTACCTAAGGGATACTAGCTTTCCTGGTTCTTCTTACTTTTCTTCTTCCTCGAGGCAAAGCTACTGGGCCCAATTTCTATAGACATCCTTTTCGTCCTGCAAGGAACGCCAAGTTTAACAGATACGCGGTATCAATCTAAAATTTTGGTTATGACACCAAATAATAACTTCATATGTAGTTCACCCATCAATAATAAAGCAACATACCGAGAAGATAGCTCTTCTGAATCCTTGCAATCGCCATTGGCTGCATCATCTATGACATTAATACCAGTTACTCATTAATTTTTCTTTCATAAAAGTTCAATGAACCAACATTTTTTTTCATAGAATCAATGAACCAACATAGGAGAAACCAAACTAAGAATCGACCACACTTAAGATTTGATTCTCAGCTAACAAGATAAGCAATGCACCTTACTGATTCTTTCTTTCTCTAGATTCTACATGAGTGTGCCATCATGCGAGTATTTATCAGTAATTCACTATCTGCATATCTGGTTTAACCCTCCTATTTGACAGCAACTACTGCGATTCATGAAAATTTTCCTTCCCCCAATATTGTTCATATTCTAAACCAAATAGCCATTAATTTATTGTCATGTCAGTAATTTGTATAACCATCACAAAGCAGCAGATGAAAGAAACTAAAACTAAACTTTTAATAAATGAATTGAGATGAGCATGAGAGACAAACATACACATACCTATTTCATCACCCTCTTCACTTTCCTGCTCTGACTCTGTGCCTGAACCCCAACGATCTCCTCCATCATCAAAGTCCCAGCGATCTCCAACAGGAGGCATCCAGAATTCTGCATCTTCAGAGTCACTGTCCTCATTAGAAGACTTCCTAACTTCAGATTTAATATCTTCAATTTCTTTTAACTTATCCTTCTTGTTCTTGTTCTTTTTCTTCTTCTTATCCTTCTTTCCGGCATCTGCACTCACAGGCTTTGGTTTGCTCTCCTCTTCTTCCATTCCATCACACAACAACTTTTCCTCTTCTTTTTGCTCTGCTTTTATAAGTTCAGATACATTAATTGATAAACATCTACAAAATTCATGTGCCCAAAGATTAAATCAACTAGTACTATTTGAAAACAGAAGCTCACTACATTATTTGAAAATCCGCATTATTCCAAAGCTAAGTGTATAGAAAAGATAACTGACCTAGTTTATTGAGAAATCTTTTCCCATTAATATGCTTCCAAATATGTTCCTCCGACTTATTGACAGTGTCCCCAGTCAGCTTGCATATCAACTTAGAACTGCAATGTGGAACATATAGTAATGTTATCACATGCTGATGAAGATAAATTGTACAGAATAAATGGACACATCACACATCAAATGCAATAAATTCACAATATGGCTTAGGGGGTAGCTTAACTTCCCATTCTGGGGAACAGGACACCCTATGCTATGTATCTTCTTTCTTAATTTATTAGCAGCTCTAAGCTTCCAATGCTGCAGAATTTCGGTTTTTCTCTAAATTCCTTTCATAACTATTTTTTTTTAGAAAAAAAATAGCGTTTGACAGTATATTTCAACAAACAACAATTCATTGTTCCTCCCTGACAGTAAGAACTAGATTGAAAAAACAAATTACCGGATACTTAAGTAGCACCATTCCATTGCACTTTCATTGATAACTTACATACAAATACGGAGACCGTAAAAATAATCAGATTTCAGGCATAATCACCTACAACGTGGCATACGACAGCCAATTCCATGGAAGACACAATGGTGATGGAAAAGGAAACAAGGGAAAATTACCGGGAGAGAGGATCTGGCTTGAACATATTGAGAGGGGGTTTACTATGGGACACGGCAAAATCGATGAGACCTAATCGGCACTTTTTGCTGTGAGAGTAGGAATCTACGTCCTTGGAGAGAAGTTCATGCCCTGTTTCGACACATTTGAAGCGTCCATTTTCGAGCTCTTTGAAAGTGGGCGAACCCAGAAGGTCACCCCCTTCCTTCTCCGCCTTCTCTTCAGTCGTCGCCATAGCTATATCTCTCGTAGCCGCACGAAGAGAGAGGACTGAAGAGTGAAAAGACCTACCTTTGTACCTTATACTGGTGCAACGTTGTCGTATAGGCTTTAATAAATGGGCTTTTTATATTTATTTATTTATTTAAAAAAACTCTACACTTTTTTTTTTTTCTGTGGCCATTAACTTTAAACTTGTTACATAATATATAACTATAGATCTAAATTACGGTTTTGTAGAGGTGGTGAAATATGGAAACTCTGAAGTAACAAATGAATTGCTTTAGTTAGAACTTAAAATTAAGGTGAGTTGGACAAAGCATTTTTTTTTCATTTTGTTCAAAATTGAGCCCATTTAACCTCATCCGTCTAACCAATGACTCGTGGTGGATTGTTCGATATCTCTAAATGAATACACACCGGAGCACAAAAGTAAACATCAATTAAGATATAAGTTATTAGTAAAGTATATTATTCAACGGTCATATATATATATATATTACTTCCAGTCATAGCACTTAATTTTTCCAGGCCCTGCATTTAAACATGGACCTGCTGGCATTAGTTGCCAAGAACACTTGGTGCACCATTGGTCTCGCCTCTCTTCATATATGTCAAAGCGGTGAAGGGTAGTCTCACTCTCAAATGACCACCTAAATCCACAGAAGTAGAGTGTTATATCCAAAACAGGGGCTGGTTTGAATTTAAACTCGTATGATTCATTCAATTTTATTGTGTGCACTCCAAGATCTTCCGTCTTTGATTTGCAGTGAAGAGTCAAGTCTCGATCTATTATGTTTGTGATTGACACTGTTACTTCTGGAGGAATTAATATCCACGCCTTCCCTCCTTTTCCTATTACAATAATCATCATTATCAAAACAACTAAAATCAGAGACTTCCTGCGTAAACCCATATTGTGATGATGGATGGATGAATGGATGGAGCAAGTTCATTTCACACACACATATATATATAGTACAAACTATTTTCTTGTATATGACTCAATTAATGTTCGCTCTCATTCCACACTCAACATTTATGATGGTAATAAAGATGGGTATTCGTTTTTTTCCATTGTATAGAAATAACTTTAAAATTGTGCTAGATTCATTATGAGTACATATGTATGTGCAATTAATGTTATATCTCCCGCATTGATTTTTTAAAATGGCCAAAATTCTATTTTAGTCATTTACTTATTTACTTTAAGAAGAAATTTTGGTAAGGTTTCTTATATTTTTATTATAAGGTTCCTCCACATATGTTTCATTTACACACACTCTCTCCTATGTGATTGGTCACATAAAAGGTAATCTTCTATATTCTTTCTATTGTGATTGGTCATTTATAAACACTTGTTGCCATGTGTCTTAATTATATTAGAGAACCTTATAACAAAGATATAAAAAGGAAAAAACTTATGTGATGTTGCTTACATGCTTTTGGTAAGGTTGACCAATTAAAAAAAAACATGTGTCACTTTTGAGAAGAAAATTGACACATGTCTTTTTTTAATTGGTTAACCTTACCAAAAGCAAGTAAGCAACAGTACATAAGTTTTGTCCATATAAAAAACCTTACCTTAGTTTAGTTCTTATATCACTTTTTTCATATTGGTCCTCATTCTTTCATAACTCTTAAATCAATCCTCTACCTTTGTAACTTGATTTGTTTTAGCCAGTTTGTGTAACATCGTATATATATATTTTTTGTTAAATGATAATGTGATATGCTGGAACTTGTCAACAATTATACTTTCAACCATTCTTCAACCTCAAAATAATTTTCAATTCAGTCCCAACACTAAAAACATTTATGGTGTTGTTTCCCTTGATTTGGCTAAGGTTTAGACTCCACCTTGAACGAGGAAGAGTTGGATTTTCTTTCTAGCCAAGAATACAATCAAATACATGATAAACTTTATGCAATTCTCATTCTCATTTCCTACCTCCCAATAATGCAAGTTTGCAACGAAATTGACTGAGACTTCTCTTCAATGTTGTCTAATTATCATTTCGGAGATAATGACTAAAAAACACTAAACCTCATCGAAAGAATGCAATCCCAACCCTTCATTGTATACCCAAGGACACAAAAGACAAAATTGGTTTGAAATAAAAATAAAGGCATAAACACAAACGAAATAAGGTATAATTTATTAGTAAAGTATGTTATTTAACAGCCAAATATATAAACAACTGGATGATGTATAGTATATTGTACTATTGAAACTCGATATATTAATTATTTCCAAGGATAGCAGTGCTTAATTTGGCCATGTCTTATACATGGACCTAATAATGGCGTTAATTGCCAAGAACACACGGTGCACCATTGGTCTCGCCTCTCTTCATATATGTTAAAGTGATGAATGGTAGTCTCACTTTCAGATGACCACCTAAATCCACAAAAGTAGAGTGTAATATCCAAGAAAGGGGCCGGCTTGAATTTGAACTCGTATGATTCATTCAATTTTATTGTGTGCACTCCAAGATCTTCTGTCTTTGATTTGCAGTGAAGAGTCAAGTCTTGATCCGCTATATTTGTGATTGACACCGTTACTTTTGGAGGAATTAATATCCATGCCTTCCTTCCGTTTATAATAACCATAGTTATCAAAACAACCAAAACCAGAGACTTCGTGCGTAACCCCATATTGTGATTTGTGATGATGGATGGATGCCGCAAGTTCATATCGTACACACAATATATATATATATATATATATATATATATAGAGTATATAGACAATTTCGTCCCTGAAAGATTCGGAATTTGACAATTTGGTCCCTAAAAAATCATAAGTGTACAATTTGGTCCCTGAAAGATTGCACTGTTACACAAATTGGTCCTTCTGTCATCTTCAGTTAGATTCTCTTAACGGACTTGCTGACGTGGCACGTTAATTGCACACAGGGGCCATTAGTTGCTCCGTATGACATGCTTACATGGTACAAGCTAAAATCCACCTCCAAATCAGCACAAAACGCAGCGTTTTGAAGCTTCAGTTTACATACTTACACTAAGTTTGAGGTGTATTTTAGCCTGTGCTGAAAAACGCAGCACAAGCTAAAATCTACCTCCAACTTAGTGTAAGTATGCAAAGTGAAGCTTCAAAACGCTGCGTTTTGTGCTGAGTTGGAGGTGAATTTTAGTTTGTGCCATGTAAGCATCTCATACTGAGCAACTAATGGTCTTCGTCTACAATTAACGTGCCACGTCAGCAAGTACGTTAAGAGAATCTAACTGAAGATGACAGAAGGACCAATTTGTGTAAAGGTGCAATCTTTCAGAGACCAAATTGTACACTTATGATCTTTCAAGGACCAAATTGTCAAATTCCAAATCTTTCAGGGACCAAATTGTCTATATACTCATATATTTAATATATAGTATATACACACACATATATATTCTTGTATATGAGTAAATTAATGCTCTCTCTCATTTATGACTCAATATTTATGAGTTATGACTATAATAAATATGGGTATTCAATTTTTTTCCATTTATAGAAATAACTTTAAAACTATGCCAGATTCATTTTGACTATATATGCATATAAAATTAATGTTGTCACTCCTGTATTCATTTTAAAAGGCCAAAACCTCATTTTTAGTCCTCTATTTTTATCACTTTTTTATATTGGTCCTCATTCTTTTAAAAGTTTTAAATTAATCTTATACATTTGCATTTGTTACATATTGGTCTTTCTGTGTAACACTGTCTATTTTTCTGTTAAATGATGACATGGCGAAACTTTTCAAAAATTATACTTTCACTCTTCATTCAACCTCAAAATTTTCATTTCAATCTTAACTCCTTTTTTATTTAGCCTAATTTCTCTGCCTGAAATGGAAAAAATTAAAGGAGGGAAAGAAGGTGGTCAAGGTTGGTGGAATCGGAAACGGGAATGATGGGAGACGAAGGTGGAAGAAGAAGAGGGTTTGGTAAGGAGTGATGAGATGCAAGAGAATGAAAGCAGAAGGTTTCATGGTGATTAAGCATGAATGGGCAGTCATAAGGCTATATTTTGAGGATTCTTGGTAAGTCACACTCTTTATTTCACATAATTTTAAACCCCATAGGAAGGAGAGAAGTGTTGTTTGATATTGGACAAATGGATAGGGGAATCATAGAAAAAAAAGAGAGTGTAATGGAGAATTTTTTATTTAAAGGCAAAAGTACCTTTCCTAACCCCAACGTTTGGGGGTCCTGTCAGTTTCGCCCCTAACGTTTTTTCGCTGTCAATTGTAACCCTAACGTTTTACGTTTTTGCCAATGTCACCCTTTTCACTAACACCGTCAAATATTTAACAGTTTTTGCTGACGTGGCATCCTATGTGGCAAAACGTTTCTTTTTTCTGTCAATTATAACCCTAACGTTTTACATTTCTGCCAATGTCACCCTTTTCACTAACACCATCAAATATTTAATAATTTTTGCTTACGTGGCATCCTATGTGGCAAAAATATCTGACTTGGTATTTTTTTTCCACATCAGATTTCCTACTCATATTTTCTCCATCAAAGTTGTGTCGTTTTGACCTCAGTCTATTCCTTCTAAAATATAACTCAAACGCACGCGCTATTTTGCTCATAAAAACATCGGAGACGTTATCCATTCTCTACTTTGTCGGAGACGTTACCCATTCTCTACTTTGTCGGAGACGTTACCCTAAAGAACGTAATCAAACATGATAAGCTCTATCCCATAAGAATGCAACCAAATAGGCTTGGAGACTTCTCTTCAATGTTGGTCCAGTGTTCATTTTGGAGATAATGACTAAAAAACACTAAGCTTCATCGAAAGAATGCAATCCCAACCTTCAGTGTATACACATGGACAAAAAAGAAAAATTGATTTAAAATGAAAATAAAGGCATAAACATAAATGAATTAGAGCATAATTTATTAGTAAAATATGTTATTTAACAGTCAGATATATAAATGACTGGATGATATAGTATATTGTACTATTGAAACTCGATATATTAATTATTTCCAAGAATAACAATACTTAAGTATGCCATGGCTTTCTATACATGGATATTCTTGCATTATTTGCCAAGAACACTCGGTGCACCACTGATCTCGTCTCTCTTCATATATGTTAAAGCGGTGAATGGTAGTCTGACTCTCAGAAGCCCACCTAAATCCACAAAAGTAAAGTGTTACATCCATAACAGGGTTTGGCTTGAATCTGAACTTGAACGATTCATTCAATTTTATTGTGTGCACTCCAAGATCTTCCGTCTTTGATTTGCAGTGAAAAGTTAAGTCTTGATCCACTTTATTTGTGATTGACACCGTTACTTTTGGAGGAAATATTATCCACGCCTTCCCTCCCTTTCCCATTACAATAACCATCGTTATCAAAACAACTAAAACCACAGATTTTGTGTGTAAACCCATATTGTGATGATGGATGGATGCACCAAGTTCATATCTCTTACACACACACATATATATATATATATACACTTTTCTTATATATGAGTCAATTAATGTTATCTCACATTAAAGACTCAATATTTATGATGGTAATAAAGATTAGCATTAAGTTTTTTTGGTTATATAGAAATAATTAAAAGCTCTGCTATATTCATTTTGACTACATATGTATATGCAATTAATGTTGTCACTTCTCTATTGACTTTGAGGCTTTTTGACATAATTATAATTTTAAAAATAATTAATTACTATAAAATAATAAAAATCTTATTTTCATTTTCTCAATACATTGTACTTTTTTTAATTAATTTTCAATAATTTTCCAGGGCCATGCATGAATCTGACGCACTCTTGTTTTCTAATTTTGCATAAAAACTTTTTAGCGGCGGATATATTTGCTTCTATAATGCATTTTAATATTTCAACAACAGAACATTTTACTGCTATAACACTTCCTAAAAAAACTTATTAAAAAAACTACCAAAAAAATGTTTTAGCGACGTTGGCTTTAGCGGCGGTTTTAACCGCTACTAAAGCAATTAATGACGATTTACCAGTATAACGACCGTGTACTTGCAAGAAACAACATTTTGCAATTATTGTTTAAAAATATAAGTACTGCTATTATAACTTTGATTTAAACAAATTTAAATTTTCTTTTTTGGCAAATCTAGCTATTTTTAAATTATTTAAATGATTTATTTGTATAAGCCTTAGAACATAAAAAAGTATTAAAATAATTTAAGCAATAATTTATTTTTTAAAAAGATTTAAATAAAATAAAATATTAATTATATAGTTACAACTTCAAAAGTTTTTAAACAAACAATACATTAATTTTGAAAGTAACTAATAATTTCAAGGTATGCTTTCATAAGAATTTAAAAATTAAATGAAATATTCATTTTCCTTATCATAGTGTATTTAAATAATTTTTGAAATTATAACTATATAATTTTTTAAAAAATTATAACTACATAATTAATATTTCATTTAATTTTTAAATTGTTACTTTTATTTTTAAAAAAATAAAGCATTGCCTTAAAATTTTCTAATGCTTATTTGTTTTTATTTTATAAAGTTCATAAAAAAATAAGTTAACAAATTAGAAAATATATAAGTTTTAACTGGATTTGTAAATAAAAAACAAAATTTAAAATTTGTTTAAACCAAAGTTATAACATATGCTATGTGATGATAATGGTACAAGATCGGGACTCAGGGCAAAAAGTAAGGCTATTGGAGGGTGGATCCTCTAAAATAATTCTCTATATTTTTTTTGTGGAGTTATGAGAGAGAGAGAGAAGAAAATTTGGAAGAGAAAAAAAAGAATATTTTCCTTATCTCTATCTCTCTCATAACTACACCAAAAATAAAAAAAATTACTTTAAAAAATCCTATCTCAACTATTTAGGACAAATTTCAAACATTGTCGTAGGAGTTAAACTTCTCATCAGCAATACAGTTCGTCTCATTGTGTGGATTTGGGACTGCTTAGGAATTAAATGCTCACCTCAATTTTAGACAACCCAATAAGAGTGAGATAAGTCGCCTAAGAGCAATCCCTCTACCACATTACAAGAAATATGAGTATTTTTAACAACTAACATTTTAACGACTATTTTATCGTTAACAATTAAATTTTGGTCGACGAAATAAATTGTAGAAAAAAGATATAATAGTATTTTTTACGGTCAACAATTGTCGATAATACTTTTTTTACAACATTTTTCTCAACAGTATTTTTTTCAACGGACCGTCGTTGACAAATGTATTGTCGAAAATAATATTATGATGATGATATTGCAACAACATCATAAGCGGTACTATTATCCGGTGATATTGCAACAACATCATGAGGATGATCAAAATTCAAATTTTAATGTAGAGACGAAGTCTAGTTTTGGGTTCCAAGGAAAGCACTTATTATAAGCCTTCACATCATAATCATATTTACATGCTCCTCCTTTGGATATTTTTCAAGAACACACCTGATTCTTGCACTTAAACTCGTTTCGTTTTTGCACGTATATGTCAAAGTAGTGATTCGAAGTGTCTGATGACCACCTAAAATTGCAAAAATGTTGGATCTGAATCTAAAACTGAAGTCTTCTCCTACTTTGATTGTGTGCTCTCCAACATCACCAATCTTTAATTTGCAGTGAAGAGTCAAGTCTCGTGATGGATTGAAGTTGTTGACGATTTGTACGGTCACACTTTTTTTTGGAATTAAGGAGAATGCCTCGACTATCCAAAATTTCCACCGTCGTCATTACCAGTATGGAACAAATTACAAAAATAGAGAATTAATTTAAAATAATTTTTGAAAGAATGAGGGCTAATATGAAAATTTGATAAAGATAGAGGACCGCATGGGATTTTGGCCTTTTAAAAATCTATAATATTATATTTGTGTATATATATGTTTTTTTTTTCCCTAGAAATTTGTATATCACTAAAAAAGTTAAATTGATGTTGGTTAATTATGACTGATAATTAACATTCCTTAACTGTTCCCTCAAATGAGGAATAGTTGGATGCCCTCTTTGGCCAAAAACACAATCAAACATGATAACCTCTCTCTCATTCTCGTTTGGATATTCTACTTTCGAAGAATGCAACCAAATAGGCTTAGAGACTTCTCTTCAATGTTGGTCTACTGTTCATTTTGGAGATAATGACTAAAAAACACAAAACTCCATCCAAAGAATGCAATCCCAACCCTTCATTGTATACACATGGACAATAAAGAAAATTGCTTTGAAATGAAAATTAAGGCATAATTTATTCGTAAAGTCTGTTATTTAATAGTAAAATATATAAAACCACAGGATGATATATAGTATATTATACTATTGAAATTCGATATATTATTTCCAAAGATAACAATGCTTAATTTCGCCATGGCCTTCTACACATGGACCGTCTGGCGTTAGTCTCCAAGAACACTCGGTGCACCACTGGTCTCGCCTCTCTTCATATATGTCGAAGCGGTGAAGGGTAGTCGCACTCTCAGATGACCACCTAAATCCACAAAAGTAGAGTGTTATATCCAAGATAGGGGCCGGCTTGAATTTGAACTCGTATGATTCATTCAATTTTATTGTGTGCACTCCGAGATCTTCTGTCTTTGATTTGCAATGAAGAGTCAAATCTTGATCCGCTTTGTTTGTGATTGACACCGTTACTTTTGGAGGAAATAATATCCAGGCCTTCCCTCCCTTTCCCATTACAATAACCATCATTATCAAAACAACTAAAACCACAAATTTTGTGTGTAAACCCATATTGTGATGATGGATGGATGCATCAAGTTCATATCACACACATATATACACACTCTTCTTGTATATGACAGTCAAAGTCAATTAGTGTTTTTTCACATTCAAGGCTCAATATTTATGATGGTAATAAAAATTTGGATTCAGTTTTTTTCATTATATAGAAATAACTTAAAAACTATGCCATATTCATTTTGAGTAATTATGTATATGCAATTAATGTTGTCATGATTTTGAGGCTTTATGACATAATTATAAATTAAAAATAATTAATTACTATAAAAATAGTAAAAATCTTATTTTGATTCTCTCAATACATTGTACTTTTTCCTATTAATTTTTCAATATATTTGCAGGGCCATGCTCAAATATGACACACTCTTGTTTTCTAATTTTGCATACAAACTATTTAGCGGCGGATATGTTTGCTTGTACAATGCATTTTAAGATTTCTACAACAAAACGTTTTGTTGCTTAACTTTGGTTTAAAAAAATTTAAATTTTTGTTTTTTTTTTGGCAAATCTAGCTAATTTGTTTTTTTGTTTTTGGTTTTTTCTAATTATTTAAATGATTTATTTTTATAAGCTTTAGAAAATAAAAAAATAAAAATAATTTAAGCAATCATTTAAAAATAAAATAAAAAATAAGAATTTAAAAATTAAATAAAATATTAATTATATAGTTATAACATCAAAAGGTACATTAATTTTGAAAGTAACTAATAATTTCAAGGTATGTTTTAATAAGAATTTAATATTAAAGTAGTGTATTTAAATAATTTTTGAACTTATAACTATATAACTTTTTTTTTGGAAATTATAACTACATAATTAATATTTCATTTAATTTTCAAAACAATTATAACCTATTATAAAAATATATTTTAAAACCATTATTTAATTTCAAATTAAAATTATTTAGAGTTAAAAATTCATTCTATTTTATTTTAGATTTTAATTTTCTTTATTAACAAAACACATATTTCTCATAAAAAAACATATTTAATTATATAAATGATAAACACAAGAGTATGTTAGTCAAAATAGATGAAATTATAGGATTTTCTTATCTCGTAGGAGGAAAGTATAAATTCTCAAAATAAATTAAAGAGAAGAAAAATATAATCTAAAGATCTCTCAAAAATTCTGAGAGTGTAATTTATTCAAAAATATATATCTAAAAGGATCGGATTATCAACTGAAGAAAAAGAAAAAAGATCTGAATATATACTTGAAGCATTGAACCACGTCAAACTTAATTTATTAAATTAAAATAACAATACTAATCTCTTAATTAATTGGCATAATCGGTACTATTATCCGATGATATTGCAACAACATCATGATGGTTCCAAGGAAAGCACTTAGTATAAGCTTGCATATCAGGATCATATTTACATGCTCCTCCTTTGGATATTTTCCAAGAACACACCTGATTCTCGCACTTAAACTCGTCTCGTTCTTGCACGTATATGTCAAAGTAGTGATACGAAATGTCCGATGGCCACCTAAAATTGCAAAAATAAAGTGTCACCACTGCAAAAATGTTGGGTCTGAATCTGAAACTGAAGTCTTCTCCTACTTTGATTGTGTGTTCTCCAACGTCATCGGTCTTTGATTTGCAGTGAAGAGTCAAGTCTTGTGGTGGATTCAAGTTGTTGATGATTTGTACTGTCACTTTTTTTGGTATTATGAAGGATGCCTCTCCACTATCCAAATTTTCCACCATCATTGTTCCTAATATTAGTGAAACCAAAACCATACACTTTCTGATGATCATGGTCAGTGTAGCCATTGTTAATTTCTGTTTTTTGATATATGAAATAGTATTATAATCCCATGTTTATATATATATATATATATATATATATATATATATATATATATATATATGACTGGCTGTGATGAAGCTGCCATTAAAGTAAATTTATTATGCATATGTCATCAATTTATGGTGGTAAATAAATAGCTTATGTTTTTTCACCTGGAATTATTGCATTAATTTCATATAAACCAGATCAAGGTTATTACATTATTGATGATAGCTTTAAGTTTTGTCCTGATTTTGTAAATCACATTTACTCAAATTTTGTTGTTGGGTGTAGTAGAAGGAACTAGTCTCTTAGAACATAATGAACCTAAATTTGAATATCCGTTGAGAGAGGTGTCTAATTTAATGCCCGACAAATTACTTCTAATATAGGAGGATAACTACGGGAAACTACAAAAAATTTGTTTTAATCTAAATTTGATCTAGTATAAAAGACTAGTTCATCACAATATATAATATAATAATATAATAATAAATCAAAGTTTGAATCTTTAGGAGAGATTCAACACATTTAATTTTTGATAATATTTCGAGCAGGTTTTTCCCTAATATTGCATACATGGGAAAACAAAACAAAAATTGTTTTAAACATAAAAGTTTAGTTTAATTCAATATAATCTTAAGAGTTTTTCTTTTAAGTATTTATTGTTATTTGTTTTCTTAATATTATATTTAAACAAACATATAATTGATCAGTGATTTAGTTATTCAAATATCAATTGCTAATCAATTTAATCATGATAGATTAAAAATTAACAGATATACTTATGTGTATACTTAATTTTGGGCCTAAAAGTCCACCTTGATCCAATAAGTTCGATCCAATGAAAATAATGCAATAATTCTTTGAGTAAGTATGTATATGCAATTAATGTTGTCATTCCTCTATTGATTTTGAGGCTTTTTGACATAATTATAATTTAAAAATACTTAATTATTATAAAACTAGTAAAATCTTAATTTGATTCTCTCAATACATTGTACTTTTTTTCTATTAATTTTTCAATATATTAGCAGGGCCATAACCAAGCTTGGTTGGTCTAGTGGTTAACTTACTAGGTCGCTTAAGCAAGTGTTGGGGGTTCGAATCCTACCTTGTATATGCAGCAACCAATTGGCCAGCGGCAAACCCTTAAATAGAACTCAGATCCACGGAGAATTAGTCCTTGGCTTGTCAGGCTGGGATACCTTGGAAAAAAAAAAAAGCAGGGCCATGCTCAAATATGACACACTCTTGTTTTCTAATTTTGCATACAAACTATTTAGCGGCGGATATGTTTGCTTGTACAATGCAGTTTAAGATTTCTACAACAAAACGTTTTGTTGCTTAACTACTGTGGTCTAAAAAAATTTTAAATTTTTGTTTTTTTGGCAAATCTAGCTAATTTGTTTTCTTTTATTGGTTTTTTCTAATTTTTTAAATGATTTATTTTTATAAGCTTTAGAAAATAAAAAAATTACAATAATTTAAGCAATCATTTATTTAAAAAAATAAAAAATAAGAATTTAAAAATTAAATAAAATATTAATTATATAGTTATAACATCAAAAGGTACATTAATTTTGAAAGTAACTAATAATTTCAAGGTATGTTTTAATAAGAATTTAACATTAAAGTACTGTATTTAAATAATTTTTGAACTTATAACTATATTTTTTTTTGAGAAATTATAACTACATAATTAATATTTCATAATTCATTTAATTGTCAAAACAATTATAACCTATTATAAAAATATATTTTAAAGCCATTATTTAATTTCAAATTAAAATTATTTAGAGTTAAAAAGTCATTCTATTTTATTTTAGATTTTAATTTTCTTTATTAACAAAACACATATTTCTCATAAAAAAATACATATTTAATTATATAAATGATAAACATAAGAGTATGTTGGTCAAAATAGATGAAATTATAGGATTTTTTACCTCTTAGAAGGAAAGTATAAGTTTTCAAAATAAATTAAAGAGAAGAAAAATATAATCTAAAGATCTCTCAAAAAATTATGAGAGTGTAATTTATTCAAAAATATATATATCTATAAGGATCGGATTATCAGCTGAAGAAAAAGAAAAAAGATCTGGATATATACTTGAAGCATTGAACCACGTCAAACTTAATTTATTAAATTAAAATAAGAATATTAATCTCTTAATTAATTAATTAGCATAATCGGTACTATTATCCGATGCTATTGCAACAACATCATGATGGTTCCAAGGAAAGCACTTAGTATAAGCTTTCACATCAGGATCATATTTACATGCTCCTCCTTTGGATATTTTCCAAGAACACACCTCATTCTCGCACTTAAACTCGTCTCGTTTCTGCACGTATATGTCAAAGTAGTGATACGAAGTGTTCGTTGGCCACCTAAAATTGCAAAAGTAAAGTGTCGCCACCGCAAAAATTTTGGGCCTGAATCTGAAACTGAAGTCTTCTCCTACTTTGATTGTGTGTTGTCCGACGTCGTCGGTCTTTGATTTGCAGTGAAGAGCCAAGTCTTGTGGTGGATTCAAGTTGTTGATGATTTGCACTGTCACTTTTTTTGGGATTATGAAGAATGCCTCGCCACTATCCAAATTTTCCACCATCATTGTTCCTAATATTAGTGAAACCAAAACCATACACTTTCTGATGATCATGGTCAGTGTAGCCATTGTTAATTTCTGTTTTTTGATATATGAAATAGTATTATAATCCCATGTTTATATATATATATATGTATATGACTGGTTGTGATGAAGCTGCCATTAAAGTGAAATTTATTATGCATATGTCATCAATTTATGATGGTAAATAAATAGCTTATGTTTTTTCACTTGGAATTATTGCATTAATTTCATAGAAACCAGACCAAGGTTATTACATTATTGATGATAGCTTTAAGTTTTGTCCTCATTTTGTAAATCACATTTACTCAAATTTTGTCCTTATGTGTATACTTAATTTTGTGCCTAAAAGTCCACCTTGATCCAATAAGTTCGATCCAATGAAAATGCAATAATTCTCTGAACTTGTCCTTTACAGAAACTCGATTAATTTAAAAAAAAATATTTAAGAAATTATATATATTATAACATAAAATATGAAACAACAAAAACGCTATAATGTAAACTATTTCACCGTTGATAGGCTAAAATATGTTTTTAGTAAAAAAATAAAGTGAAAATGAAAAAAAAAAGAAGTAGGAGGGAAATGGAATAGGAAGTAACAAAAATATATTTAGTATGTTAGGAAATAGAATTAAATTATTGTTTAGTACGATAGAATGAAAATACAAAAATAAAAGATGAAAATTATATGAAAAATTGAATCCGTCCCTTCTTAACATTAAGCCACGTGTTTCTTTATTACTCTTCCTTAAACACTCAACCATCAGATTCTTTGATCAGATCTCTCTTCACTCACTTACTACCAAACAAATGTTAACGGTGAATTTAAATTCTCTTCGCCTTATTATTTTTTTAAAAAATATGGATTGAAATCCATTTGATGTGGGTTCTACTCCTATATAATATATATACTCCTATCCTATGTTCATATATATATACTAGAGGCTTCGCATGCACCTACGTGCATACATATAATTTATTTTTAAATTTTTAAAAAATATAATATAAAATAGTTATTATATTTTTTAAAATCATTAAAAATTAAATATTTTTAAATTTTTAAATAGAATTTTTATCATAATTTAAAATAAAAAATTAAAAAATGGGAAGTTATGCACTTTGCTTGTGTGAAGTTGGTTATTTATTAAGAAGTTGAGTAGGAAGTTATTTTTTTGGTGTCACACTTTACTTGTGTGACACCAAAAACTCCAAAGCCATATATATATATATATATATATATAAAATTTAATTTCTCTATGTTGTATGAATGATCCAAAACTTTGGGTGTTTGGTGAGCACTGGGCAGTGGAGTGTTTGTTAGTGAGCACTGGCCACTGAGGCTGAGGAGTGGACCAAAACAACAACAATATGATGATGACCATGATCTCTTTCACATTCATTTTCAATATATATTAATTTAATATTATTGATTAATATATTAATATAATAATATAATATATACACAACATAACAATCTCGCTCATATATACGACTTATACTTGTATAGTTATATTGCCTTACCAGGCAAGCAATTACTTTCTTAGGACCTAACTAGAGATACAGTTTTTTGGTTCACACCGAAATAAATAATTTTTAAAATTATAATAATAAAATAGAATAAAATGTACGATAATCTCTAGCTATAAGTTTTAAAAAGCATGGGTTACTATTACAAATTGTACAATCATGTTGTAAATTTAGTGTTGAATATAAATATAGAATAACAAATCCTTTATCACAAAAAAATAAATAAATAACAAATCCTTGGCGTGCAATCTAATAATGAGCATTCCCTTCAAACAACCTCATTATGTTTCATTCCGAGGAACAACAACCTCATGTTATGGGCAACCTGTCCATATGTCCCACCATATTCGACCCATAATTATCACCAAAGCCGACTTTTTCTTTTTTCTTTTTAAATTGAATTAAAATATCTATCATAATAGACTTGATAACTAATCTATTGGGTATGTTGTGAATAACAACGCATATGTGTGTGCATGTGTCAAATAGAGTCCCATATTGCCGAGAAAAATAGAGACTTAAGTGTATATATAATAAATTGTGATAGCCAAGTGGAAGGTGAGTTTCGCACACTACAACAACTAATTATGGGAAGAGAAAATTTATCGATGACACAGTGAACAAAGATTTGTTTAATCTCATGAGAGTGCCACTTTCT
The DNA here is from genome assembly GCA_014851425.1 of Senna tora. Lineage (NCBI taxonomy): Eukaryota > Viridiplantae > Streptophyta > Magnoliopsida > Fabales > Fabaceae > Senna > Senna tora. Next base: position 11,349,949 of record CM026267.1, read on the forward strand.
AATTATACAAGGGATTGCAATATTTCTCTTTAGGATAGTATCCATAGACGTGACTTGATCTAGATCACCAATAGTGTTGTGGAAGGCATTATTGGAATTAATTTTTTTCGGCGAATAACGTTTTATTTTCATCTATCTAAGATCAAACATGAAAAAGATTAAAATAATACAAATTTCTTAATATATGTATCTTCATCCCACCACTATCCTAAAAAGTCCACTTAATTAGCGTGACAAAATCCTTTTCCCCCTTTCTCATTTCATTATTTTCTAGCTACATAACTTTTTCTCACTTGGTGTTAATAATTATGCCAATCTTGATCCTGAAATCTCTCATTCTTATCCTAGCCAGCGTTATCTTACACATTATTATGGATTACCATATAACAATTTTTTTTTAAAGAAAGTTTAAATCAGTTGTATATTTTTTATGAAATTCGTAAACTGAAATAATTTATGTATACTTTACCAAAGAAATAACTTGTGTATAACTTTTTCATTCTCTGTCCATTAAGATAATTAATTAAATGCAATGTAACTTTCTCAATAATTATTATATTTTATAATCTCGATCCTTTTAGTAGTCTCTCTAATTTTATGAAAGTTGTAATTAACTTAGTCCCCTAATTCTGAAATAGACAATTCACGTCTTCTTATTTTGTAAAATAATGATCCACTTTTGTTTTTATATTATATATAATTGATCTAAACTTGTAGTGTCATGTTTGAAATTATTAACCGAGTTCTTATTTATTTATGAATGAAGAACTATTAATTTATATATTCATATTTGTCATATAGTTAAGCTCATTGTTAAATTTGACATTAAATTTTGGATGAAAATGTGTGGTATAGAGGACGATATTGAATCATTTCAAAAATAAGATAACTAAATTGTCAACTTTTAAACTAAGTGCACCAAATTGAAACTCTTATAAAACTACAAAAATTAATAGATTTGGTAACTAATTCCTCAAATATTATTATAGAATTCATTTTTATTGGAAGCAATTCTTTTATTGAATGATACATTGACACTCAATTCACACATCTTTCTAATAATTGAATTCCAAAGACAATAATTAAAAAAAAAAACACACACAAACTCCTTATCAGTTAGTCAATTACCATCTATGCCACATTGAGATCGGATGATATAATATTATGGAGAGTTGATGAACTTAACCGTTCCGTTGAACCTACCTTTTTAATTTTGAAATCTGTATGAAAAAATAATTTGTATTTTTAAATTTAAAATATCTAATAATTGAAGAACAGTGATAAAGTCACTAACTTTATAGTGCTGCCCATAATATTATCATAATTTTTTTTATGAAATAATATTATCATATTAAGTTAACCGTTCACTTGCAAATTCAGGTGTGGGCCAAACAAGTATATCATACAAGACCTTTTCCGTCTACAACCATTTAACACTAATCATTTTTTATAATCCTTTCCTATGAGGCTATGACTTCACTCACAGCGTAAATATGCCTTAAGAAATTTAAACACAAAATAATACCATTAAGTAATGCCGATGTGATATAGATAATAAAAATTTTATATTTTCTTAATCATCTTCAAATTTAATCTTTAAAGGGATAAGAATAGAGTATTATCAATCTATTGTGAGAATCGCTTTCGACAATATTCAAGAGATTAATCATCATCATATTCATTCTGATGAATATATTAGTCAAAATTAAAATAAATCCCCATAAATTGCGGTGCTTATTTTTTGCAGGAAAATATATTTATTTCGATAATATACTTCATATCTACTTTATTATGGATGCGGATCTGAATATATAAGATTTTAATAAAAAGATGCATTTTGAATATTAATTGAAAAATAAGGAAACCTCGTTTACTCAACACACATGTCATTATTTTATATAATATGTATTCAAATGCTAATGTGATTCAGTCAGCACACATATTATGACCTTATGTAATAAATAGCCCATAATAAAAGGCATCGGATTTAGGGGGATACAGAATAAATAGAATCTTGTATTCTTGTGCTATATTATTACATTACAGTCATTCCAGTTCAATGTTTGTGGTCCACTAATTTGATATACTATTATAATCATGAAACTAGTCTTAGCTATCTTGACACTATAATTACAAACTTACGATGGATGAGATGAAACGTGACAAGAAAATGAAAGATTAGACCAAATTTTCATCAACAAAAATAATTGAGTGGTTTAGAAAGGCCTTTGTCATTTTCTTTTTCTTCAAGGCCATCAAAAAGGGGTTAGACCAAATTATAAAGAATTAAATACACCAAGTAAGAAATGCATTACTTGTCAAACACAAGTGAAGTGGAAGATTACTGAATTGAAATCCCACCCAATCAAAGGAGAATGAAGAGCCGCATTTATGTCAGAAAATCATATGCATTTCGGTGTTCATTATATCAGCAATCAGAATTGGTCCAAGTGATAAGCAATTTGATATGCTTAAACAAGATCCCCTGTTTGAAATCTTGAGAATGCAAATCATAAATAAGAGAAATTCTCACATTTATTGTCTGACAGTGCCTCGAATAGGATTATCATACATGTGGAAAACTAAAAAAACCCTAGTGGATTTTTTATCTTGCAATTTTAGATTCCTCTGCTTCAGCCTCATGTGACTTTTAGCCGTTAGGTACACAAACTAGCTAGCACTAGTACTGCTCTATATAAGTTATCATCTAGCCAAGCCTTTTGGTGCACTCACAAATCACAATGGAAATTATCAGTGGGATATTACTCTCAAGCTTCCTTATCATTTTTGTGCAATCTGAGAACCTCAAATCCTTGCCCTCTTGTGATTTCCCTGCAATCTTCAACTTTGGTGACTCCAATTCAGACACAGGCTGCATGGCTGCAGCCTTCTTCCCTATGGCTTCCCCTTGTGGCGAGACCTTCTTCCACCAGCCTGCCGGTCGTGCCTCCGACGGTCGCCTTATCATCGACTTTATCGGTAACTAATACTAACTAAATCTTTTTTTTACGTACATTAATTAAAAAACTCTTGAGTACAATATTTATACCACATCATCTATACAATATTCAGTCACATCTTTCATGATTTCTTTTCACTTTTACTCTATTGTGAGCCCCAAAAGTAAAAGATGTAGCTTAATATTATCGGGTTATATATATTTCTTTTTGTCCAAAAATATCATTGTATTGAGAAATTCACTGGGTTCTGACTAATCTGATTCGAATTAATTATATATGTTGGCAGCCAAGCACCTTGGTTTTCCACACTTGAGTGCTTACATTGATTCAATTGGGACAAGCTATAGGCACGGTGCAAATTTTGCAGCAGGATCGTCAACAATTAGGAGGCAGAATAGGACTTTCTTTGATGGAGGCACTCCATTTGTTCTTGAGATTCAAACTGCACAATTTCACCAGTTTAAGGCACGTACTGCCAAATTCTTCAATCAAGGTCATTCTGCTATAAGAAAATAAATATATGTTTAACTTTTGTTGTATTTGACGGTGAAGTGAAATGAATTGTGTATATATATGATTTGTGTAGCAAATGAGACAAGGCAATTTCCGAGGGCAGAGGAGTTTGGTAAGGCCATATACACTCTTGATATTGGGCAGAATGATATTGCTGCTGCTATTGACAGAGTAGGCATGGAAGATTCTCATCAAGTTATCTCAGATATTGTGGATCATTTTGCTACCCAAATTCAAGTATGTGAATGAATTTATATGTGATGATGCATGTTAGAAGAATTATTTTTTGTTCTCCAGTCAAATAAAACTTCCCTAGTTTGCAATCCTTTTAAATGATTCCTGTTTTTGGTTTTCTCATAAGATATTTTCACATTGAAAAATTATATGGCATCATTTTACTATGTCTAATACAATTAAATTGGACCAAAGGGTCGGGCCTACTAGTAGAATGAATTAATCTTTTTATAAAATGATGAACTAAGGTTTGAGAAAAATACTTATATTTAGTGTTTGATAGTATCTCGAACAAAATTGTCTTTCATTATGAATATATTTGTAAAAGAAATTGTAAGAAGTCTTTTGAGTATTGAAGTGATATAAACAATGGGGCCAATTAATATTACACTTTTAGAAAAAAAAAAGAAATTATATTAACAAATTGGCCAATGAAAATTTCTTCTTTCTTCTATTAATCCCAAAGAAATTAGTATTGTACAATTGGATTTTTTTCCTTAGTACCAAAGTTAGTCTTATAAATTCTAAAGCCCATATACCGTAGTTCATATAATTTAATGTGGGTGGATCATGGAATATGGTCTAGACTTTATAAAGATTAAATTGTAGTGTTATTTTTTAAGAATTAAATAGGGGAGAGGAGAATCTTTCATGAACAACCAAATTGTATATATGTAGTGTTAATTCTTCAGGATTGAACAAAGAGAAAAAAGAATCTTTCAATGATTAAATAGTTAAGTCTGTTTTTTTTCATTATTGTAAATATAAGAATTTTGTGTAGTAACTAGAACTAACTAAATTAACTATATGTGTATCTCAGAATTTATATAAAGAAGGTGGAAGAACATTTTGGATACACAACACAGGCCCCATTGGATGCCTAGCAGTGACAATGCACAACACTCACAACCCAGTGGCTGGTTACGTTGACAAAAACGGCTGTGTGAATTACCAAAACGACATGGCCAAAGAGTTCAATGAAAAGCTCAAAAACGCAGTGGTTAGACTAAGGTCACAACTCCCAGATGCCTCATTAACACATGTAGACATGTTCTCAGCTAAGTATGAGCTAATCAGCAATGCCAAAAAAGAAGGTAATTCTAAGACGAAATTGTCATGTTGGTCATGATGTAATTTGTCTCAATTTAATCATTGAAAAATGATATTATTAAATTTGGTCCATAAAAAATAAAAATATCAAATTTAATCTCTGAAATATATACTATAGTTCTAATTCAGATAGCCGTCACATTGTACACAAACAAAAGTGGGTTGGGAATAGGACCCGAATTAAACTTCAAGTACAATTTAGACCAAAATCACGCATTTTTCGATCAACCATCTAGATTAGAAGTGAAGTTGAAGTGCATTTCAGCTTATGTGGGTCCATTTGGAATGTACTTATCATTGTGATATTGTGGGCATACAGGGTTTGTGGATGCAGGTAAAATCTGTTGTGGGTATCATGAAAATGGTGAGCATATATGGTGTGGGAACAAAGGCATAATAAATGGTACAGAAATATTTGCTGGTTCTTGTGAAGACCCTTCTTCCTATATCAGTTGGGATGGCGTGCATTACACGGAAGCAGCAAATCGCTGGATTGCCAATCGTATACTCAATGGTTCTTTCTCAGATCCACCAATTGGGATCGCCCATTCATGTCATAACCCTTGATCTACTCATTTTTAACTCCTAATATTGAGAGAATTTGATTGAATATAATATAAATGGTGTTCGCTTTGGATATTTTACTGGTTAAAGCACATGTGGTAAATGGGAAATGTGCATAGTTAGGGGGTGATTTGCTGCATTGTTATAAGTAACTCTGATGTAAGGTGTACGGTAAACTCAATGATATAAGAAACTATATATTTTGTATATTAAAAGAGTAAAATTATAATTATTGTCATGCAATTTAACTATAACTTGGCTAGATTCAAATTTATATTATGAGACAACTAGTAGTTATTACTATATCTCAGTCAACAATTTCTCCCTCAGTTATGATTGTTGAACCTGTAACTATAGCTTTAATATTCAATCCAGTAATAACCTCGTATCTTACTTATCAATCAAGTACTTGGAAATATTACTGTTGTCATTGATCGGGCGGTAGAAATGAAAATCCAATTTGCATGAATAGAGGATAAACTCTACTTTAGATTTCACCTATGTGGGACAAACTCTCATTTTGAGTTTGCGTATTTCTAGAAGATTGGCTTTACTAGTAGTATGTGCTGTGTGTATGAGTATGATCTGATTCTGATCCACTAATCAAGCAAAATCTCTCTTTTAATCTTTGTCGTTTTCAACATTTTTGAACTCTAGCCTACACCGACACAGCAGAAGAGGGTCCACTTCAATTATTATCACTGACCCCAATTCACTGTCATCCACACTCACCGACTTATTTCCCCATTCTTCCTTTTCTTGGTGTCCAAATCCTTACAATTGCACCATTTGGCAACCATTTACTTACACCATGCCCTTATCATCCTTCTCAATACCCCATATTATCCTCACTATAACCAAATAGGAAAATACAAAAAATTTCAAATTCAAATCTTCTGTGATTTAAATTTTGTAAACTACTGAATTTGAACAATTCACTGTTTTACATATCAATATTTAGTGTATTTCAGCACACACATATTTAACATTACACAATATCCCTTCTCAAAAATTTCATACCTCACTTGATTTTAGCCTTTTAGGCCAATGTCATATGTATCTATGAATGAGTGTGAAATGCAAATGTAATAAATAGGTCAAGAGACAACAAAAAACCTAGATTTGAGATCACGTGGGTGTACTGCTCCATGACAAATATCTACATATTTTGTCAAACCATAGACTAGGATCCTAGGTTTATCTCTATCCTTGTCCTTCTAGGTCTCTATAAATTAGTGTTCACTTCTCAGCTCACTACTTCACTTAGCATGCCTGAAAATGGCGTTAGGGAAACATCACCTTAGTGGGTTCTTCTTGCTATTATGCTTCCTGTGGGCTAGAAGTGTAGAGCTGAAAGCATCACCCTCTTGTGCTTTCCCTGCAATTTACAACTTCGGAGACTCCAATTCAGACACTGGAGGCATATCAGCTGCATTTGAGCCTATTTCTGCGCCTTATGGTGAAGGCTTCTTCCACAAGCCTGCAGGAAGAGACAGCGATGGCCGTCTCATCATAGATTTCATAGGTAATTATTCAACATTCAAATATGTTTTGCAAGTAAGAGTGAGCTTAATTTTAACTTTAACTACGGTATTAATTTTTTTTTTTTGTAGCTGAGAGTCTGAAATTGCCATACTTGAGTGCTTACCTGAATTCCCTCGGAACCAATTACCGTCACGGGGCTAATTTTGCAACGGGAGGATCCACCATCAGAAGGCAGAACGAGACCATATATGAGTATGGGATTAGCCCATTCGCGCTGGACATGCAGATCATACAATTCGATCAGTTCAAAGCACGAACCAATGAACTCTACAAGCAAGGTCAGAATCAAAAACTCATAAACCTAGTAATGAAATTCTACAAAATTTGAAAAAAGAAAAAGAAAAAGAAAAAACCCTATTCCTTCCTTTCTTGATAGTATTGTGATTCTCTTGAAATTTAGCGAAAACCCCAATGGAGAGAAGCAAGCTTCCAGTGCCAGAGGAGTTCTCGAAGGCTCTGTATACATTCGACATTGGTCAAAATGACCTCTCTGTTGGCTTCAGAAAGATGAACTTGGACCAGCTCCGTGCAGCTATGCCAGATATCATCAATCAGTTAGCTTCTGCCGTGCGAGTAATATAAGTGGCATCTAAAAAGTTTGAATTGAAATGGATGTGATGTGATTGATAAGTAAAGGTAATTTGTTTAATTTGTGTTTGCAGCATCTATACCACCAGCAAGGAGGGAGGGCATTTTGGATACACAACACAGGACCCATTGGATGCTTGCCTGTGAACCTATTCTACAAGCATAATTTACCCGTAGGATATCTTGATCAATATGGTTGTGTGAAGGATCAAAATGAGATGGCTATAGAGTTCAACAAGCAACTCAAGAACCAAGTGATCAAGCTCAGAACAGAGCTCCCACAAGCTTCTATTACCTATGTGGATGTCTATGCTGCAAAGTATGGACTCATCAGCCATGCCAAGAATCAAGGTAATATTGCATATTTCGACTTGAACGTCATTTTGGTCCCCGACACTATTATCAATTTGGTCTCTCACAAATTAAAAAATTATTTATTGGTCCTTGACTTGGCTAACTGTTTAATCTCCAATCATTTTAAATACTTAATAAAGTTGATAATGCGTGTAGTTAATTACAAAGCAAATTAATCCACTTTTTATATTATTTTTCATAATTTTGCTACTACACTCATCATCAACTCTGATAAGCATTTAAACGATTGCGGCCAATTGAGGGAGTAAACTGATTACATTTTAATTTACGAAGGGCCAAATTAACAATAAGAATATCTGAAGGATCAAATTGACAAAAGAAGTAAATGTGTGGGACTATAATGACGTTTTAATCTACATATTTGTCTAGTCGTCATTTACTTTATAAGGTAAAAGTGTGAAATGTGATAGTATTTTATTTTCAGGATTTGTTGATCCACTGACAATCTGTTGCGGATATCATGTGAATGACACTCATATATGGTGTGGGCAAAAGGGAAGCGTAAACGGAAAAGAAGTGTTTGGTGCTTCTTGTGAGAATCCTTTGAAATATATAAGTTGGGATGGTGTACATTATGCTGAGGCTGCTAACCATTGGGTTGCTCATCGTATACTCAATGGCTCTTTGGCAGACCCACCATTTCCAATTACGCAAGCATGCTATAGGCATTAAGCTCCAGAGTCACAAGGTGGACCAATTTTCAACTTATCGGCCATTCTTGAAAGAAGAATCTCCAAATACTTGGTTGTAATAAATGAGAACAAACTGATTTGTCTTTTGAATCATGTTTTATCAACAAGTATTTCTCACATGAAAATATGACATACACTAGATATTTTGAAAAAGAAATCACCACTTGTCTGGAATTGTGATGATACAATATTATATTACATACAACGATCCAAAACAACATGGAGTGTTAGGACAATCTGAAACCATCCTGTTCCCATAATCCCATTTTCTTCTTAATTGGAATTGGAATACATGTAAGACTCGAGCAGGCTTCGTCATATAGTAATCAGAACACACGTAATCTGAAGCTACAGCAGCATCCAATCCAGTCCAATTTTACAAAATTAGGTAGTCCTTCATGTCAGAAATCAATTTATTGTATGATCAAATTTCATCATCTAATTGATTATCCTACAGACTTTTGGAAATTGTTAAAGTGCTAATACTTTACAAAAGATTAGAGCGCAGGCCTGAATTATCTTTCCCAAGTAAGCCAGAAAATGCTAAGCAAAGGAGAACAATCTACGTTATCCCATATATATTAAAGCAAAATTTGAAAAGAGTCACACAATGACACAAACTTAATCACATTAAAATAATGTAGATTAAATTCATTTCACTTATCTAAACAGTTCACAAAAAAAAAATAGCAACAAATTCATTCAATAATATTTTACCAAAAAAAAAAAAAGTTATTGAATGATAGACTGGATGACACCAACCCCAACAGTCTTCCCACCTTCTCTAATTGTAAATCTCATTCCTTGTTCACAAGCAACAGGAAATATTAGTTCAACAACCATCTTCACACGATCACCAGGCATAACCATCTTAGTCTCTTCATCTCTATCATTCATGATCTTGGAAATAAGAGAGAAATAAAATCCAATTTGCATGAGAATGGATAGAGAGAAATCAAAATAGAGGATAAGCTCTACTTTGAATTTCACGACACACTCTCATCTTTAAAATCTCCAAATACAACAAATGCTCCTCTCTTGGAGAGATCCATTTTGAGTTTGCGTATTTCTATAAGATTGGCTTTACTAGCAAGTAGTATGTGCTGTGGGTGAGTATGATCTGATTCTGATCCACTAATCAAGCAAAAGCTCTCTTTTAATCTTTGTCGTTTTCAACATTTTTGAACTCTAGCCTACACCGACAGCGCAGAAGAAGAGTGTCCACTTCGATTATTACCAATGACCACAATTCACTGTCATGTCATCCACACTCACCGACTTATTTCCCCATTCTTCCTTTTCTTGGCGTCCAAATCCTTACAAGTTACACCTTTTGACATGTGTATGTGTTGGATCTCATCTGAGCAACCATTCACTTATAGCATGCCCTTATAAAGTATACGATCTGAATTATTATATGAGATTCGAGATTGATATTCACATTACTACACTCTCAAGTCTCATCACAATTCAAATTGTATATACTTATACTTTAATGGAACATCCCCTCATATGTCAGTGACAGTGACTCGTGTCATATTTATCTAAGAATGAGTGTGAAATGCAAATGTAATAAATAGGTCAAGAGACAACAAAAACCCTAGAACTGAGATCACGTGGGTGTAGTGCTCCATGACAAATATCTACATATTTTGTCAAACCACAGACACTAGGATTCTAGGTCTATCCTTGTGCTTTTAGGTCTCTACATATAAATTAGTGTTCTCAGCTCACTACTTCACTTAGCACGCCTGAAAATGGCGTTAGGGAAATATCACCTCAGTGGATTCTTCTTGCTACTATGCTTCCTGTGTTCTAGAGGTGTAGAACTGAAAGCATCACCCTCTTGTGCTTTCCCTGCAATTTACAACTTCGGAGACTCCAATTCAGACACTGGAGGCATGTCAGCTGCATTTGAGCCTACTTCTGCGCCTTACGGCCAAAGCTTCTTCCATAAGCCTGCAGGAAGAGGCAGCGATGGCCGTCTCATCATAGATTTCATAGGTATATCATCAACATTCAATTCAAATGCACTATCCCTTTTCTCTCTTCTTTCTTTGAACTGTTGTAGAAATATATGCTATTTTTTCTTTTAGCTGAGAGTCTGAAATTGCCATACTTAAGTGCTTACCTGAATTCCCTCGGAACCAATTATCGTCACGGGGCTAATTTTGCAACGGGAGGATCCACCATCAGAAGGCACAACGAGACCAGATATGAGTCTGGGATAAGCCCATTCCCGCTGGACATGCAGGTCATACAATTCGATCAGTTCAAAGCACGAACCAATGAACTCCACAAGCAAGGTCAGAACTCCCAAACCTAAGAATAATTAGACAAAATTTGAAAAAAAAATAAAATGAAACCCCTATTCCTTCATTCCTTGATAGTATTGTCATTTTCTTGAAATTTAGCGAAAACCCCAATGGAGAGAAGCAAGCTTCCGGTACCAGAGGAGTTCTCGAAGGCTCTATATACATTCGACATTGGTCAAAATGACCTCTCAATTGGCTTCAGAAAGATGAACTTGGACCAGCTCCGTGCAGCTATGCCAGATATCATCAATCAGTTAGCTTCTGCAGTGCGAGTGAGTGGGATCTATAAAGATTGAATTGAAATGGATGTCATGTGATTAATGAGTAAGCTAATTTGTGGTTGCAGCATCTATACCACCAACAAGGAGGGAGGGCATTTTGGATACATAACACAGGACCTTTTGGATGCTTGCCTTTGAACCTATTTTACAAGCATAATTTACCAATAGGATATCTTGATCAATATGGGTGTGTGAAGGATCAAAATGAAATGGCTATTGAATTCAACAAGCAACTCAAGAACCAAGTGATCAAGCTCAGAACAGAGCTCCCACAAGCTTCAGTTACCTATGTGGATGTCTATGCTGCAAAGTATGGACTCATCGGCCATGCCAAGAGTGAAGGTAATAATATTTCATATTTGGACTTAAAGGCCATTTTGGTCCTCCCACATATGCTTATGTTGTCAATTTGGTCCCTCGCAAATGTGCATTATCAAATTTAATCTCTAACAAATCAAAATGTTATCAATGTAATCCTTCACAGTTCACGTTATCAATTTGGTGCCTCAATAAAATGATATCAATTTGATTTTTCAGTTAACTAACTATTTGAATACTTGACAAAGTTAATGATGTGTGTAGTTAACTGTTGACTAAACAAATTTATGAAGAACGGTTGACTAATTGAGGGGCCAAAATGATATCATTTTTATCTGGAAGAGATCAAACTAACAACACAAATATGTTGTACTTAAGGGACTAAAATGACGATTTAGCCTTCATATTTGTCTACTCATTATTTACTTTATGAGGTAAAAGTGTGTAATGTTAAAGTATTTTATACTTGTTATAATTTTCTTTTCAGGATTCGTTAATCCACTGAAAATCTGCTGTGGATACCATGTGAATGACACTCATATATGGTGTGGGCAAAAGGGAAGCGTAAATGGAAAAGAAGTGTTTGGTGCTTCTTGTGAGAATCCTTTGAAATATGTAAGTTGGGATGGTGTACATTATACTGAGGCTGCTAACCATTGGGTTGCTGATCGTATACTCAATGGCTCTTTGGCAGACCCACCATTTCCAATTACACAAGCATGCTATAGGCATTAAGCTCCATGGTCACAAGGTCACAACCAATTTTCAACTTATTGGGCATTCTTGAAAGATGAATCTCGAAATACTTAGTTGTAATAAATGAGAAGAAACTGATTTGTCCTTTGAATCATGTTTTATCAATTACATGTCACATGAAAATATGAAATACATTTGCTATGTTGAATGATGCATATAGAAGGCATGTGGTAAACTTGTAATCTGACTCAAACAGGATTAAGAAAGCTAGACTATTGGTAAAATCCAACTACATACTGGAATGAATCTGAACCAGTTTGGACAAGAAAAGAGATAGAAAAAGGAAATTAGAACTTTTATATTCTTTTGGCTCTGGAAAGCTAGGTTCTAGGTTTGGTTAACAGCTCCTTGAACAAACAGAAAACTGTATAGACAAATTACATATATGGCTTTCTTGGATTTAACATAGTATGTATACTGATATACAAGTTAAGTGCCCCATTGCATACTTTGATCTGCAAAGACAAGTGGAAACACCACCGGGAACCAACTCCAAGCATGTAGTTAGAAAAACTGAATTTCCATAATATTTACTAATATCAATAGTCTACACTTCCCATACCATAAATCCCAACAATGATGTAGAAAAAAAACACAAAAACTTGCACTTACATTAGACATAACAACCTTCTTGCAATCCAACTTTGACAGCTGCCACTGCCACATCAACAGCTCTATAAACAATTCTATGAAAAAGGTTTAACTATTTAAAGTTTCCAGCACCATGGATACACAAATGAACGGATAGAAGTAGCTAAATGCAAACATTGTCTGAAATTGTGATGATACAATATTATATTACATACAATGATCCAAAACAACATGAAGTGTTAGGACAATCTGAAGCCATCCTGTTTCCATAATCCCATTTTCTTCTTAAGTGTCACTATCTATCAAGCCAGAAATCAATTTATTGTATGATCAAATTTCATCATCTAGTTGATTATCCTACAAACTTTTGGAAATTGCCAAGTGCTAACTATTACTTTACAAAAGATTAGAGCGCAAGCTTGAATTATCTTTCCAGGTAGCCAGGAAAATGCTAAGCAAAGGAGAACAATTTACATTATCCCATATATAATTAAACCAAATTTTGAAATGAGTCGCACAAACTTAATCACATTAAAAAAGATTAATTTCACTAACCAAAACAGTTCACAAAAAAATAGCAACAAATTCATTCAATAATATTTTACCAAAGTTATTGAATGATAGACTGGATGACGCCAGCCCCAACAGTCTTCCCACCTTCTCTAATTGCAAATCTCATTCCTTGTTCACAAGCCACTGGAAATATTAGTTCAACAACCATCTTCACACGATCACCAGGCATAACCATCTTAGTCTCTTCATCTCTATCATTCATGACCTTGGAAACCTTCCCAGTGACATCAGTGGTTCTCATGTAGAATTGAGGTCTGTATCCAGCAAAGAAAGGTGAATGCCTCCCTCCCTCCTCCTTTCTCAACACATATACAATAGCAGTGAACTTAGAATGTGGTGTAATAGTGCCGGGTTTAGCAATAACCATTCCTCTTTGAATATCTGTTTTCTGAATTCCCCTAAGCAAAAGCCCCACATTATCACCTGCAAGCGCTTCATCAAGTATTTTCTGAAACATTTCAACCCCAGTAACTGTTGTAGTCCTGGTTTCCTTAAGACCTACTATATCCACAGAATCCCCAATCTTAACTTTGCCCCTTTCAACACGACCTGTAGCCACAGTACCACGACCAGTAATTGAGAAAACATCTTCAATTGCCATGAGGAAAGGCAAATCAGTTTGTCTCTGTGGAATTGGTATGTAACTATCAACAGCATCCATCAATTCATAAATCTTATCCACCCAAACATTCTCCCCTCTCTTAACTTTGGGGTTGGCCATCAATGCCTCTAAAGCCAACAAAGCTGAACCAGAAACTATAGGAACTTCATCACCTGGGAATTCATACATGGTCAAAAGCTCTTGGACTTCCATCTCCACCAATTGAAGAAGCTCCTCATCATCAACTTGGTCCTGCTTGTTCATAAAGACTACCAAATTAGGCACACCCACTTGTTTCGCCAACAGAATGTGCTCTTTCGTCTGAGGCATTGGCCCATCAGCACCAGAAACAACCAGAATCGCACCGTCCATTTGTGCCGCACCGGTGATCATATTCTTCACATAATCAGCATGCCCAGGGCAATCTACATGCGCATAGTGTCTACTCTCAGTTTCGTATTCCACTGTAGCCGTATTGATCGTAATCCCTCGCGCTCTTTCCTCCGGTGCTGCGTCAATTTCGTCGTACTTCTTCGGCGCGCTATTTCCCACAGAGGCCAGAGCCATGGTAAGAGCAGCCGTAAGAGTAGTCTTTCCATGGTCAACATGACCGATCGTGCCTATGTTAACGTGAGGCTTCTTTCTCTCGAACTTTCCTCTGGCTGCTCGCACAATCAGGGACCGATGGCGGGAGGAGGAATCGACGAATACTGGAGAAGAGGAAAGGGAGTAACGGAAGGCGGGAGATTCGCCGGCGACGAATGAGGAGCAGAGTTTGCAAGATAGGGTTTTGGGACATGGGGCGGGATTGGGGAGAAAGAGATGCGTAGAGGTAGGGAGTGACGGAGAAGGTGAAGGAGGTTTGAGAAGGAGGTGACAAGGAGAAGATGAAGAGGGTGATCCGACGATGGAAGCCATGGGAAGTGGGAGGGTGAAGAGAGAGAGAGAGAGTGAGAGTGAAATTGAATGAGTGAGAGAGACTGGTACGCAGTGTTCAGCGGAGAAGACAAAGAATAAACGAGGAATTTGAAAGGGGCTTGGGATCGCATGGGTCCCCAGCCCCCAGGTTTTGGTACAAAACAAAAGACGGCGCTGAACTCAGTATCAAAAAAAAAAAAATTTCGTTTTCTTTTCTATTTCTATTTTTTAAATAAATGAATCATTTTTAGAATAAATTTTAATAATTTCATTCATAAAAAATTTATTTTTTTAATTTAGTCTTGACAATAAAATGTTTTAATATAATTCTTACAAGATTAATTTTTAATTAATTTAGTTATTTGATTAATATAATGAATACAAAATTAATTGATAATATTATTAATGGATGTTAAATGATAAATTAGTTTATATTCAATGATAAAAAATAGAATAAAAAATATCAAATTTAAAATTAGAATCAAAATGCACTAGTATTTTTTTATATGCAATTTTATAAATTTTATGTATTTTATTCATAAATTACATATTGTCAAAACCTTATGTTCATATTTTCTTTGATTGAATAAAATTTAATTCAACATTTAACATTTAATAAGTCTCTATTAATATTACTTTTGGATAATTTTATATCCATCATATTAACTAAATGATCAAATTAATTAATAATTAATATCTCATAAAGCAAATTGAAATATTTTATTTTTTAAGGACTAAATTAAAAAAAAACATCTTTTACAGATTAATTCATAATTTACTCGTATTTCTATAGAAAAAAAAATAAACGTTTAGACAAAAAAAATCTTTGGATGTTAAGTTTTTTTATAAAAAACATTAATCATATATGATAAATTGTATGAAAATCTTGATCTAGATATATATATATATACAGAAGTCTTGCAAAACACCGTTAAATATGTTTAGTTTCTTTGGCATATATCAATTGTAATTTTTTTGGCCAATTATATCAATTGTAATTGGACTTGTCAGTTTTCACCATGCAAATGTTGGCATGTTAAAAACTAAATGGACGTTCTTGATAATTGTTGTAGTTTAAAAATAAATATTATTCTCTTCATAAAAAAAATAAATATTATTCTCTTTATAGTTCAAATAAATATTTCATTTTCCAAATCTAACACTATCATATAAAATGAAGATATAAATATATATACTTATTCATTATATAAATAAGACTCATCATTCCATTACATTAGTGTTTATCTCTCTTTTACCTCTACTTCATGGATCTGAAGATATCATCGTAGCCATAGATAGATACAAGAAAACACATAATGATAGTCTAGTGCCGAGGAACTCTACATTGGATTAAAACAAAATTAACACATTTTTGAGTTTGTGTGTTATTTATTGGGCGGAGGTGGGTGGAGAAGATGTGGAAGAATCCGTAACGAGAATAAATTAGGACATATCATTTGTTACTACTTTATACACAGACACACCTACAATTATCTTACTTTAGTTCATTGGCGATGTCCTTGTGGTAAAGGAACCACTTTGTGAAACGGCACCGTCCTTTGGGGTAAAGATCCGTCTTCTTCGTCATCATCAAATTCCAGCAAGTAACTGCACAATCACCTCACAAAGTCACTTATCATATATAGCATCAGCCCAGAAAATCGGCACACTTCAATACTTCACAAGATAAGATGCACACTTCAATTCTATTTTTGACTGAAAGGTTGAGTTTTTCACCATTAAAACTACCATAAGATTTGTGTGTGATAATAAAAAAATTACTTTATGTAAATCTTGAAAGAATTTAATAGTAGAAAACATTGATAATTCGCTAAGGCAAACTCTGCAAAGTATTGCCCTTATGACAAACTTAAAAGTACAGCTCATTCTATTTCTACCAAATCATTATAGGCAAATTTTGGTCAAATAAAAATTCAGTGAAAGCATAGTATTAAAGGAATCAGCATGTTGGCTGTTGCCATTAATTCTAATTATTTAAGACAATTGTATAATTATATAATGTTACTAAGATATTTACTATCAAAATTTCAATAATAATACAAAAACTTTTTCTTTAAAATAAAAAACCAATCATGTGATGTTCAATTGTTAAAAATATACATCTATCATGTTTCATTAAAAAAAAAATCTTATATATTGAGCATCTTAAAAAATGTAGCTAAGTATCATCCAGATTGTATAAGAGCTGAAATTAAAGCCAAACAGATTACAGTTTATACTTACTCATCTGTCTTCCTCTGTACATTTGTGAATTGATGGAGACATCCCCACATCACGTGCACAATGTTACTAGAGTTAGTTCCATGTCAACTCAAATCACCAAACATCCATATAAAGAGGATTAATATACTACAGAATGCTGGCATTTAGACTGAAACCAAGATATAACTCCAGTATATCAACGAAGTTATAGAATTATTACCTTGCGATGGCCATTGACAACAGTTGCTTTATAAAGTGCAGTAGTGCCTGGATAGACTGCCAAAACTTCCGTTCCATGAGGGAAATCTGGGGCATTAGAAGGATCATTCCTCTTGGGGAAAGGAATGATATTTGACATTGGAAGCTTGTACTGTCTGAATGCAGCAAGAACAAAAAACGGTTACACACCATTCAATTGTGAGAATCCTCCAACTACTATTAAGGAAAATATTAAACTTAAACCAAGACAAGCTATATTGAAAGATCATCAAACCACTGGATTAAATAAACTAATTTCTTTTTGGCAATCAGAAAGGCAATAGGACTACCTGACAATGGAGCAGTTCTAAGCCCTCAATGTTATAAAAAATCAACAACAGAACCCAACCACAAGGGAAAAAAGAAGAACGGATACGAGAAAGATGTCATTATCTAAAGACTAGAAAAGCTGCTTTCGGACATCGCATATTGCAATTTTTTTGTTCTCACCAATTAAGAAAGTTAGGTGGTACATCCTAATCTAATAATGTATAAATGGATGAGATTATGGCCTTCATTATGAATGGAAATAACTGTTTGCAACTTTGCATATTACCCTATTAAAACTTGAATACATAACAAAAAAGAATTCCCATTTATGTTTAAGAAGCATCACAGACAAGGCAAGTGTTGAGTTCAGTGTAATAATATCCACTCTAGTTCCACATTGAGTAATATGGAATGCTTACTTAAAGTGGCTTAGTTCTACTTCTTCCCCCTCCTTAATGGCTAGCTTTTGAGGGATGGTTTTCCAATCACTTGGATTCCATCATTTGGTATTAGTGTTGGTTTGCCAATGGCATAGAGAGGGCTACCTACAGAAGATTTTAACAAGTGGAGGGGCTAACCGTGGTAGAGTAAAACAAAGCCAAGAGAAGCGTCACAAAGTGCAGCCACTAGGATGTTAGCTCTTTAGGTGGTGCTATGATGTGGACTAGGGATAATATGAGATGTCCTTAGAGTAATATGGGCTACCCTAATCCCATAACGAGGAATATGAAATATTTTATGGGGTATTAAAGTCTTGGTTTTTCCCTCCTAACTAGCTTTTGAGGGAGAATTCGCCAAGTCACTTGGGTTCCATTGTGGATATTCAAATATTGTAAAATATCCAACTAAGTTACCTTTGGCCGTTGCCCTCTTCATCATCACCAGGTTCCTCATCTAGTACTTCAAATCTGTAAAGTTGTACAAGAAAAAGATAAATAAAAAAAGATATAGAATGACAATTACCAAAAAAATCCTGACTAGGAACTTCAAATTAACCCAAGGAGAACAAGCTGGCAGAAACTGTTAAAACAACCATAAAACAAAGCATTAACTAGAATTTTAGTTGAGTGATTGTCACTAGGCTATTTGGCCTAAAAGAAAATGATTGTCAATAAGCAATCATATTGGCGCCCAGCAATTAAGATAGTGATGATGAATGTTCATAGCTTTATTTGCTAGCTAGAAATTGACACATGACCATGTAATTCAAGAAATAAACTTACTCTTTTGTTTCCTTATCAAAATGAATCACTTTTACAACAAACCATACGTCCTTATCAGCATTATGTGGTGTAACCCTGGCTGCTACCTGATAACAAAAATTGACAAGATAAAACTCCAAATGCTTTCAGAAAAATAAATTCTATTTATATAAATCAATTGAAGTAATCAACATGATAACTGCTAATAAATGATCAATACTGATTAAAGTCCAAGGCAAATGCATACTTGTTCACCCTTAAGACTAAGACAAATCTCAAGCCGCATACTAGGAGATAGCCCTGAGTCTGTCTTCATTCGTTTCTTTTTGTGCTCATTACCTTCTGCAACATATATATAGTGTCAGCTAGACAAGGTAGAGAACCAGCATCTTATTGGAAAAAGTTATATAATACAATTTACATTCAGGATTACATTATTGCAGAGCTCTATAATTTTGTTAACTTTAGATCGTTTCCCCTAATCAGAATGTATTTTGATTATAATGTTTGCAATTGCATAGCTAGCATATTATCAACTGAATTTTGTAAAAAGCCAATACTGCAATGTTGATGACGCACTCATCACCATGGATTAGTTGGGTTAACAACTTAACAACAGATGCAAGAGCACTATTATTAATTGTTTATCATTTTAAATGATCAGCACTTACCATTCGGATAAATCAATTAATAAGAAAATACTTTTACTTAATATTACACACTCAGCTGCAATGTCTTCCAATGAATAAATTGAAATTTAACTAAGATATATTATTTTTTCCATGATGCATATGCCCTTCCTCCCCTATTCTCTTCTTCACCTTGCTGGACTTTACAGGATTGAACCGAATGGTAGCAAAGATGCAAGAAGATTGATGAGTATTCAAAGCAGCAGACTTACCTTTTCCTGAAAAAGAAGGAAGAGAAAAGAAATTCAAACACCAAAGAATTGCAATGTCTTCTAACCAATTCAATTAATATTTGCATGTAGTTGTCACACAGATGATTAAAAACAATTTTTGTTATTTTCTTTCTGTTCTACTTTTTCTTTTTCTTTTTCTCAGAAAGCTAAAGTCAAATCCTTTAGATACCTGCTACAGTTTGAGACTTTGAGTTTGTCAAGTCTCTGCTTAATATGATATGAATATGAAGGAAAGAGAACTTAATAAAAGACTGAAATGTTTTACAATATTGATTTCATATATAAATTCTATATAAATGTACTTAACTATGCCATGCACTGATTTTTTCTTGGAAAGAGAAAATGTACTTGTCACAAATTGATACAAACCTATTCTTCTTCGTGGTTGCCCTGGTGTTTCAGAGGACAGAAGAACGTCAAGTTTTTTTGTCAATAAAGTGGAAATGCTGCAGCAAAATACAAGATTGAGAACAATAGAGAGTTAGAATCTCAACCCAAATAGACTAAAAATTTAATGAATCTAATGTTTAATTGAAGGGGAGAAAGGGAGTCTTTATATTTTCAGACAATACACAAATAAACGAAAAGAAAGTAAAAAAGAATTCACATTAAGTGCTTTAGGGATACAGAATAGGCATACGCTTCTTCACTCTCTGACAGCTCTTTTGCTCGAATGTACAATGTCTTTAGGTCTAATAATGAGGTATCCCCAGGCTTCTCAACCATCTCGGGGGCTGCATTGAAATGATAACAAATCATCAACAACCAGCTACAGAGACAAAAATAGAGATTATAAGAATAACTTATGAGATCTTGTGTCCCAAATACATGGACAATTAGATGCTAGTAGTTGTATGAAGAAGAATGGAGATAGAACACATTGGCGCAGCTTCCCACTTCCCACACTACGGAGAAGTTGGAAGATCCCAAGATAGAATGTGTTGCCTGAGTTTTTGTTCTGAATTCTGATACAGTATCAATATTGACTGTAGAACACAAGCATCCAATTATGAGAAGCAAATTTATGAGTGTTATAAGTTTCTCAGACACAGCTCCAATGGAATAAAGATTAAAGAAGAGAAGACAAATAGTTTAACTAACACTATGAGTCTTTAGCTTTGTGAAATTTGAGCAAAATCAGTCTATGGTTTCCAATGCATGGCTAATTCAGATCATCTCAGAGATCAGATCCTAAAGTTCAAATACTAAGGCAAGTGGCCTGTTATGATCACCAAATTGAGCCTCCTTAATCATAAATAAGACACAAAAGTTCTCAAGATAAATGCGCCGTATTATTGAACAGAAATCCACTTTCAAATTGTTAAATGAAGTTTGAATAGAAGACTAGATAAGTTGTTTTTTTTTTTTTGGTTCTTTTAGTAATTAGCATCAGTAAACAAAATTTAAGTCTGAACACAAACTTTTTTATCCTTGTTTAAAAAATCTCAAAAATGAAAGTTCAGTGACAAATTCAAACTTCCCCCAACATTCCAGCATTTAAGTATCCAAGCATCACTTCCAAACTGGATTAATTTGAAGGTTTTGATTTTAATTTCTTAAACTATCAAATCCTCTTACTTTGATTAACCCAGAAAATATCAGAATACATCCAGCAATCCAGCATTAAATAATTCAAAAGAAGAAAACCGTTTTCAAGTCACAACAGGATCAAGAAGTAGGATTAAATATATATATATATATATATATATACAAGAAAAAGCGATGAAAATAGAGAAACTCACTAGCTTTAAGTCTCTTGTGCATCTTGTTGATCTCGACCAACACTATCTCTTGCTCTTTCCTTAAACGATCAAGTTCCTTCGAGTTCTCGAGGACGTTGACGACAATGTCCGGCAACGACATCGTTTACCAGAAAAATCGACGTTCTGACTTGCTTCTGAGTTCGGTTCTGCCAACAATTCAAGTTCGATTTTTCCTTCACACTTCCTTGAATCATCCACTTATTTATATCTGAATTAGAACAAAAAAAACTTGTATAAGCTTTCCTATTTTGTTCGCACTTCCCCTCTTTTGAGAACGACAATCAAAGATATTCAGTGCTTTAAACTAAGGAATAAATAAGCAAAAGCCAACAAAAAAATAAAATAAAAACAGAGTAAATTACACACCCACCTTCATCAATGATAAAAATTACACTATTTTTCAAAATTTATATTCTTTTTATTTAAAAATAAAAAATTATAATTTTATTTATATAAGTTATTTTTTTGTTAAAGTTATATTAAATTTGACAAAAACTTTATTTTAGTCCCTCACATTTAGCATTTTCTCAATTTGTAATGTTTACTTAGTCTCAATTTGATCAATGTTTGTAATATCCATGTGTTGAAATAGTTTATAAAATATTGATATAGACAAACAATTACGGAGTATACTATATATATGTTAATATTTATATTTAGGTGACATATTTGCATGCTAAGAGTGTATCCTTCCACCTTCAAATTTATTATTTTTAAATTTAAAAATAAATTAAAACTTTGCATTTAAGATAATATTAAAATTAAAATTATTATTATTAAGTTTTTTGGAGGATGTACACTCATCATGCAGATACATATCATCATATACAATTGATTTTTAATTGTTTAGGTTAGTATTCTATTAACCATTTTAATACTTGAGTAATAGATGGATCAAATGGATATCAATTACAAATGTGGAGACTAAAATAATATTGAGCAAAGCTAAGGATCAAATAAAAAATAAATGTTAAATGCCATAGACCAAATTTGAGTTTTGCCCGTACCACATCTGTCACAACAAAATTTTTGTTTTAAAGAAGATGATGATGATGGTGACGTGGTTATGGTGGAGTGACGTTGTGTCACGTTATTAAAATTTGACACGTATGAGAGAGGATGTGTTACGTCATCATTTAACTGTAAAAGTTAACGGTGTTACGCTCGAGGACCAAAATTGACCCAAAAAAACTTTAAGGACCAACATTAAACTTTTGAAACATTGATGACCAACATTAAACTTCATGCAAATATTTTTCAAGACCAAAATAATACTTTAGTCTATAATATTTGGGTTTAAACATTTTTTGTTGATAAATAAAAGTGAGGTACATAAAGTGAAATCAGGTCCAGCTCTACGTTGGTTGCCACGTGTACTCTCCCGTCACAGTTCGCACAAAAGCTTGTGCATTGGAATCTTCATCCTTTTTTTTTTGGTGAAATCTTACTTCACCTCTCAATTATTTTCTTAAAAATATTGATATATATATATATATATATATATATATATATACATAATGTTTACCCATAACAATAATTAAAAAATAAATTAACAAAAAATATATATTTATAAATTAAAATTAGATCAATTAGCTCACTTATATGAATAAATCCAATTAGACATATTTTTCATGTGTACCCGAGACTTAATTAAATTTGTGCATGCATTATTGCATTATATAAGCTAATTTTTTTCATATAGTGTATCTCAATATGTTTTAATTAATTTTTAAACATTTTTAATGAAAATTTAAATATATTTTTTGTTAAAAATAATAACAATTTAAGTAAGCCCTAAAATTGAAAATAATAATTCTTATAAAAAATAATGTTTCTACTTTCATTTTGTCAAAGACAATTTAATTCCTATAAAAAAACAATTTAATTAATGTTTTAATATGATATTTCTATTAAAAGTAAAAAAAATATTTCTCACATATTATTGAGTTGACTATAATTTATATATTTAATTAGATAAAAACTTAATGATAATATAAATAATATATAAGTAAAAGAAAATTTGAAATATTATAATTAAATATACTTTTATATTTAAAATGTTTCAGTTTTCTTGGGTCTAAGGCTCTAAGATAGGTGCAAGGAAAGGAAAATTATGGCTTCATTTGGTTGGTACTTGGTAGATTAATATTAAAGGAGTGAGAATAAGAAATAAAATAGGGATAAGAATGAAAAATGTTATATTTAGTATAATATAAAAAAATATGATTGGGGTTAAAATAAAAATGAGAATGAATATAATGATTAATTTAACCTTATAGTTATCTTTTTTTTGGTAAGACGGAAAAGAACCTTATAGTTATCTAATGGTGCTGATTGTGGCGGTGATGATGGTGGATGGTGGGGGATAAAAAGGATATTTTGTCTAAACTCTTATAGGAATCACTCCAACATCTTGATTCTTTTAATTATAGGGAAAAAAATCACATTGAATAATATTTCAAAGTGTCTTTCTTTTATTATTATTTTGTTGTAAAAAATCATTTAATTAAGAAAAAAATTGCGTCAATTCATAAAAATAAGAGGAAGAAAAAAAGAAGATAAAGGACGAAATTAAAATCTCTTACCGAATTATGGTAGAAAAAGTTGTGTTTGACCTACTTATTGTTTTCATGAGGCTATGAATATTAACTGATTATTCATCAGCGCCTCATTAATATAAATTAAAAAAAAGGTTAGGTGCTAAGTGCTGACTAGTAACAAATTTCTTTTTTTCTTTTTAAAGGAATACATTTGTAATAATTTAAGATTTTGATATATATATATATATATATATATATATATATATATACACACACACACATATTGGTAGACATATAAAAAGGAAATCTACATTTTACCTCATAAATTATTATACTTAAATAACATGTTATTCATCTACATTTTTGTTTATCATGAATCACCTCCTAAAATATATAAAATTGTTAAGTTATAATTAATTTTAACATATACCATTCTCAATGGTTAAGTAAAATTAATTATAACATAACAATTTCACAATTTTTACATTTTTTAAGGGTAATTTGTGACAAATAAAATTTCAAGTAAATAATACGTTATCTAAATATAATTTAGGCGGTAAAATTTATTTTATTCAAATATACATTTTAGCAATTTTTTTGTTGTTGGGGTCCATAGAATAAAAGAATTGTAGACCTGTAGGATGTGTTTGGTCAGTGGGGTGGACGATATAATGAGAATGGTAATGGGAATAGAGGATGTAATAGGATTGCAGAAGGGAATAAAAAAGGTAATATGAAAGTGATGTGATGCGAATGGAATAAAAGTGAGTAAAATGGTCATTTTACCTTATATTAAAAGTGAGAATGAAATAAAGTGGATAAAAAAGCAAGGATAAAAATATAATTTTATCACATTACAAAAATTAAAATGTGTTTGATTGGAAAGATACAAAAGAATTACATATACAATTACGCCAACCAACCAAACGTTAAACCAAACCAAATGTGCCCATTGTAAATTTAAGAAAACCAACGTGAGGTGCATGATAAGAGGTTTTATTTTTTATTTTTTTTTAATTATCGGGTTCGATGTTTCTAAAAAATGAGAATGGAGTATTATTTAGAATGAGAATTTTATAATGAGTAAAAATATTGTTTTGGTCCTCCACAGATGTCTTCTTTATCAATTTGGTCCCCCACAGATCAAAATATTAATAATTTGGTCCTTCCGTTAATTAACTTGATGACATATCAAGTTAAGTTGTGACTCAGCAATTTTTTCATCTGACTAGGCATAAATTAATTTATAATAATTTATTTTTTATTTAAAGAACCTTTTAAATTAAAAAAAAAAGTAAAAAAAAACATTTGACATACCTCCTTTTAACGCAAAGAAGCATATTTGTGCCATTTTTTTAACTTTTTTTGTTAATTTAAAACGTTTTTTAAATAAAAAAATAAATTATTCTAAATTAATTAATGCCTAGTCAGATAAAAAATTGCTGAGTCACAACTCACAACTTAACTTGACATGTCATCAAGTTAATTAACGGAAGGACCAAATTGCTAACAGTTTGATCTGTGGGGGACCAAATTGATAACACCAACCTGTAAGGGACCAAATTGATAAATGAGAATATGTGAAGGACCAAAACAGTATTTTACTCATTTTATAATATCAAACGTATCCTGAAAATAATAATAAAAAAGGTAAATTTAAGAAAAATAGGGCGGCCGGGATGACCCACCCACAGTAATAGGATGGTAGGCCCAGTTTTGGTTTTGCCCCATCTACGAAGTGATATTGATGGATTGTTTGGCCTCTCATAGAAATAGAATAGTGATGGGCGTTACGTTATGCCACGGTGGTGTTGCGGAAGAGCTTCGTGACTCCACTTCGTCACATCACTAATCAAATACCTATTTCATATTTTGTTTGACGACACAACGACTACTACAACAAATTCCCGATCTCATTCACATCCTTCGTCTTCTTCATCCATATATGTACATTCTCCCTCCCTCTCTTTATTTTCTTCCCCAATTCTTCATCTCATATCATATATATATACATACTTATTAACACCTTTAATCACTAAATACTCGCTTGTCGCTTCCCTTCTCAGATTAATTCGTCCCGTTCTTACGCCATTTATCGCGTTTTGATCCTTTGATATACGTCGATATATATATATATATATATATATATATATACATAACCAGCTCAGATGATAGGTACTGCCCCGACCTTCAATTCTCTGAAAACTTATCTCGGTATGCCATATTTGTTTTGCTTCTTTTGCATACTCGTACATGGAATCTCTGTTTCATATATATATGTGCATGGTTTTGTGTGGGAATCCCTTGTATTGCCTTCAAATGAAAAATCGTGGGGCGTTCTTTTCCCCTTTCGTTTGATTGTTTTCTAGTGTGAGTAACGTCTTCCCCTTACGTCGTAGTTTGTTTTTTGATTATTATATTTTAGTATGTTCAAGAGATGCCAAAACTCGTCACGGATTTTTTGTTGCTATAAAAGTTTATTTCCGTGCTTTGCAACTTCAAATTATTGCTTCATCCCAGTTTGAGGATGTGTATTTAAAATTAGATAATTGCAGTGCCGTCAAAATTAAATTAACATAGGCATTCGACCAATGGACATGTTATCCTCACAACTGGAACTTCCATGGCAATGTGAAACTAGAGCATTTGAATTTATTTTATCATATGTATTAATTCTATAAGAATTATTGCTTTTTTCAGGACTGATCATTTTGCCATATAATACTGGATTTATTTTCAATAAAGGAACGACATTGCTCCTATATACTGCTCAATGAGGGCATGCCTCTGGTATTGCACTTGTTTTCCCAGTATATTGTAAAGTCAGCAGATATTGAGTATAATGGGAGTTCCCACGCGCAGGTGTGAAACTTGTTAGATATTTCATCACTTGAGTTGCTCTGTCTGCTTCCCTCTCTTCCCAAAAAGAAAAAAAACGATAAGAATTTTGCATGAACATAATCTAATTTAATCATTTTATGTGGCAGTGGAAATGTTCGAACTGCTAACGAGACAATGAGGCTTCTTGTAGCAGTTTTTATTGGAATTGTTTTTGGTTTCTTTCTAGGAGTATCATTTCCAACGCTCTCATTAACTAAGGTGTATGATCTTCCGTTATATCATTCATTACATTTCTCTTTGATAGCTTTTTTAGTAGTTTACTTAACACTGAAACTACTGCCCCATGTTCAAATTTAGATGAATCTCCCATCCAGCCTTTTCCCATCCATTGATCTCACATATATTGAAGACAGATACACGAACGTTCAAAACAAACCAATTTGGGAAGCTTGGGCTTCATTTAGTGGTAACAGAAGGATGTCTAATGGACTTCCCAAATCCAATGACACAAAGGTATTTTCCTCTAGTTGATTGTTCTTTTTTGGTTCATACTCTTTTCAATTTAGAATCTTATTCTTATACACTGACAAAATACACTATATTATGATGCAGATTTGGGTTCCCACAAATCCTAGAGGAGCCGAAAGGCTACCCCCTGGCATACTCAATTCTGAATCAGATTACTATCTCCGTCGATTATGGGGTGAGGTCCATGAGGTGTGCATCTTCACTTTACTGCACCCTTATCTAAAAGATAAATTTCTCAAAAGAAAAAAAAAATCTCAGTGGAAACAATTTCGTTAAAAGTGTGGCTGTTTGTAGTTTACTATATGGTCAAGGTACTAAAATTTTGTTGAAATAATAATATTTTCTTTAGTTGGAATGGAGATGATTGAATTTGAAAATGCTATTAGTTGTTCAAATTCTTTTTTAGATCACCAGAATTAGCAATTAAATTTTCTTGGGGTGGCTCAGGGTTAAAATTTACATGTGTGTATTTCCTAATGGAGGGTAAACAGACAACAAAGCATTACGTGATTTAATTAGTTGACATATGGTGCAATATAATATAGAGCTTATCAGAAAAATGGCTGTACATTAAATTGATCCTGATCCAGAAAAATGGAATTCCTAAGTTTTTCTGTTACAAAATTTTCACTTCTCTAATCTGACTCTTTTGTTGATGGAACTGGCACTTGCAGGACTTAACAATCAAACCAAGGTATCTGATAGCTTTAACTGTCGGTTATGATCAGAAAGACAATATTAATGCAGCAGTTCGAAAGGTTCTTTGATTTTCTGACCTGCCTTATCTTCTTATCTGTGTTTACCTATAGTCCAGACCATCTGCCTTCATGTCTGGTCTGTATCTCGCACTCTTTTTGACCATTGAACTTGAAAATTACAGTTCTCTGAAAACTTCACCGTTGTCTTGTTTCACTATGATGGTCGAGTTAGCGAGTGGGATGAGTTTGAGTGGTCAAAGCAGGCTATCCATGTTAGTGTTCGGAAGCAAACTAAATGGTTGGCAACGGATTCTCCATAGTCCTTTTTTCTTTTTCCAATAAATTGCAAAAAGATTTATTCTTCATGTTTTAACATAAGCGCACTCTAAATTGGTTCAAGGTGGTTTGCTAAACGCTTTCTGCATCCTGACATTGTGGCGCCCTATGACTACATCTTCATTTGGGATGAAGACCTGGGTGTGGAGAATTTTGATGCAGAAGAGTGAGTATCAATACTATCCTGGTTGAGTGGGGATGAAGGTGTTGGTGATTTTTGTGGTTGTTGTTATTGACCTCTTCATTCCAGGTACTTGAATTTGGTACGGAGATATGGTTTGGAGATCTCACAGCCAGGTCTAGATCCGCGTAGTGGTTTTACTTGGCAGATGACAAAGAAACAAAATAATACTGTGATTCACAAGTAAGAGGGAAACTGTCTGACAAGTTTTAGTTGTATACCTATAATTAAATGTGCAATCTTTGCTTGATTATATCTCTTTACATACCTCATGTTGTAGCTTAAACTATGTTTTGTGAACTTCCTACAGGGAAGCTGAGGAGAGAAGTGGTTGGTGTGCTGATCCACGTTTGCCACCTTGTGCTGCGTATGTAATATTACCTCTTTCTCCCACGGTCCTGGATATATACTTGGTGTAGGATTCTCTTTCTCATATATCTCACATTGATTTTTGAAATGCTCAGATTTGTCGAGATCATGGCCCCTGTCTTCTCAAGAGATGCATGGCGTTGTGTATGGCATATGATACAGGTATATATTGTTTATTCATGCCTTCTAGGCTTCTGTCACCATTTTCACTTCATAATCATTTCATAACATACTAATTTCTGAAATTTGGCACTGCAGAATGACCTAGTTCATGGGTGGGGTCTTGATTTTTCTCTCAGAAAATGTGTGGAGGTTAGTACAAGTTTGTTTTTCTTTAACAAAACAACTACTTTGGTTATAACTGGATCCTTCTGAAACTTCTTTCCTCGTTTGGGAGCAGCCTGCTTATGAGAAAATAGGAGTTGTAGATGCTCAGTACATTCTCCATCAAGGCGTTCCTTCACTTGGGAGCCAAGTAAGTGATAGGCTTCAAATCGATTAATATAATATCTTTTGGGTGGACTCATTTACTTTGTAGTCTGACTTTCTTGTTTCAATAGGGGCAAGCACAGGATGGGAAGGCACCATGGCAAGGGGTAAGCAATGTGTTTCTTTTCCCTCCATAACTTTTGTGTTTGTCTTTTAGTAGATTACCTATCATATTCACGTGATAGGAGCATTGATGTCAGAATTTGATTTGCATCAGGTGAGAGATAGATGTTATAAAGAATGGACACTGTTTCAAGATCGAATGAGTAATGCAGAGGGAGCCTATTTTCGGGCAATGGGAATTACTCCCCCAAATTCTACAACTAAAGTAGGGTGATGCTCATGCGAGGACAGCAAGTTTTTAGAATGATCACTTAGATACGCCACTTTTTTGCTTTACCAACTAGCATGAGCTCTAACTTTTTTAGATTCTATATTTATATAATTTTTCGTCATCACATTCTTTCATGTGAATAGGAAAAGGAAATATTTTGGTTCACACAAGCTTTTCATGAATTTCATTTGTCATTATAGATAACCTACAATCAACTAAAAAATGTGTATCCCTTCAAATATTCAAGTTAGACGCTTTTAGCATTTCACACAATCATGAAGTTTGTTTTGCATACCATGTAGTGGTAGTGGCTATATACTCACGAAACGTGACAACAAAATTAAGGTGCTGTGATATTTTTAGTTAACTTAGTTGAGAATGATAAAATTGTCAAGTTGACATTATTCTTTCAATAGTCTACGAATGGATGCTTTTTTAGCTAGTAAAGGCATTCATTATTTATCCGCATTAGGTTGAAGAATCTTTACCTTCTGTGTCCTACAATTACACCAAACCAACTTTTTTTTTTGTTGTTGCTATTTTTGTAGCAGGAATTGATTGGTCCATTATCCTTGGACACCCTTAATCAGCAGAATTAACTGCTTGAAAATCGGTAACACAGTTGGCATTGAAATTAAAATTTGTAATTATGTGAAGGGATGATCAATCCAAATATGCAACTCAATATCCCCCGTGTTGGAGAAAGAAAATTAGAAGGAAAAAGCAAACTCTATTTAGGAGACTCAATGTTCCTTGAAAACTGAACCAACTATTGAAATTGAGATGTCGCACAATTTCATGTGAAATTCAATTCATTTCGTTTACATCTGGTCTTCTATAGAACTCTCGCTAGAGAACTGCTTTGTCCATGGCTATTGTTAAGCATATGTTTATGCTTTAGGGTTTGTTTGGGAATCAAGAGGGGAAGGGAAGGGGAGAGATTAGAGGAGAAGGGAGGGGAGGGGAAGGGAAGGTTAACTTTCCATATGTCCTCTCCTTGTTTGGGTGTTGATACCTCCTCCAAAATACCCCAATTTGGGGTATCTTGAATTTGTGAAGGAGAAGGATAATGGAGGATTAAGGCTTGATCCTCCATTATCTTCTCCTCCAATTTTCATCTTCCCAAACAAGGGGAAGATATCTAAATAGTCTCCCCTTCCCTCCCCTTCTCCTCCTTAATCCCCAATCCAAACATACCCTTAAGGTCCATTCGCCATTCGGTCACAGATTTTTCAATCCAGTACAACTACATTGGAGCTTCAACTCACTCTTCTCTGTTCCTTCAAGATCTTCTAACCATTTGAGATTGTTGTTTCCAAAGAATCGAATAATTTAATAATGAATATTACAGAAACCTTTTCTTAACTTCATATACTTGATGTGAAAGAAATACAACCTGCAAAAAAGAAAATGAAAAAGCTCATTATAAAGGGGAGAAGAAAATTCTGAAAACAGTCTATCAACCACTCTACATGTTGTGGTTTTCAGATTTATAGTGGGGTGTAGAGTAAAATTTACATTGTGCAGTTAGAAATAGTTCTTGGAAATAGCCTCTTCTAACTCTTCGAAGTCCCATGCATCATCTGCTGAATATTTCCCTGAAGAGGGGCCATTCTGATTCAGTAAACAGTTTCCATGCATAAAACAATCACTTTTAAGATCGAAGACTAAGGTCTCTTACCAATTGAATCTCTTCGGAGGGCAGTCAAATGGGCACAACTGCAAAATAAGTCAGAAGAGAAAAGTAACAGCCAAAGCTTTGATGTTGGGCATTAAATAAATACTTTTCTCATTTTTCTGCTACTTGTATTCCTATTGCAAACCCTAAAGTGCACTGCACATACAAATGCTACCCCACGCTTCCTCCCACACATACATGGCCAAGCACAATATTTTGAGTTAAAACCCTAATTTCACATTCCATTTTCATTCCCCTATATTACTACTGCTTGAATTTGAGATCTTTGACCTACCTTCACCAATTCCCTTATCTAACTGAATCCTGTAGAATATATGCTTGCACGTTTGTTCGTATGCCAATATGGACGTTTAAGCATTATGAAGGAAAACATCAAATCATAGACAAATTATAGGGTCTGTAGAGCAGATGGAGTCAATAGAGAAACGAGGTAAATTGTAATGAGAGAATGATACTTCAAGTCTACATTTCAAGCCAGGGTAATTTTCTTTTACGGCCTATTTTCAGATGTATATGCTGAATAATTTAACTGGAAGATAAAACAAATGAAAATCTTCTGAAGTGGGAAAAAGTTATTAAATATTAATATGAGGAGGAAAGTTTTCTTATAAGGATCTATTGAATGATACCTGCCAAGAGCCTTCCCAAGATCGGCACATAGTGAACGAATATATGTCCCCTTAGAACATGTTACCCTAAAAATCAAATTTTGTCTGCAAAACATAATAAGAAAATCAGGGCAAATAATATAGAATAACCCACAAACCGAAGAGATAGTTCCAAACACGTAATGGAAATGCTCTTTTAAAGGTAACAGCTTTTGCTCGGACTACAGTACTTAATAGGATTGGAACAAATGCTCTGTTGTATGTGCAACAGGTCTCATAAGGCTTTATGTCCTACCATTATATTTAGAACTCAATGATTAGTAGTCTTTCCCTTTTAAACTTTAAAGTTGTTTAGCAGAGTAAAACCAGCTATATTTGGAAAATTTTCATGGCACTCTTTATAGAGGTCTTGGGAGAAATAAGGAGTTGGCAATTAAGGACAGAAGATATAAAAGATCTTGTATGATGTGGGAGATTTTTGTCTGGACTTGTGTCCTACACTACTACTTGTGTTGAACTGTTGATAAAGCCAGGTGGTTGAATAGGCAGTCTGAAGAGGATATTAAGGGGGTATGGGATTTTAATAAGGATAAGTCTCCTGGTCTGATGGATTTTTATGGCATTCTTCCAGTTATTGGGAGGTGGTGAAGGATTGTAAGCGTGTCAAGTATCTTGATCATTATATGAAAACTGGTGCCTTCAAAGGATTTCAGGGTGAAATTCAAAGATTAGTAAATCTATTCGTTTGTTCAGCAGCAGTGTCTGCTAAGTTATCGTTATACTTAAGGTCTAAGGAGTATGGCCAATTTAAATCTTGGTCTCAAGTATAGCAAGATGGTAGACAAGGGAGCCTTCTCTCCTTTCTAGTTCACCTTTTGCACACATGTAGTCATGTTGTACAACTTTGATGAAATGTTTGAAATGGTATATGCTAAGAAAAGAAATATCTTGTCTGCTCTGTTGCTTACAAGTTACAACTATCAAAATGGGCAGAAGAATATTTAAGATAGATAAATGAATCATTCTTATCTGTAGAACCTAGGAAATAGGAATCAAGGCAAGATAAACTTAGTTACTTTGAATTTTATGAGTTATGGACACAGAGGCACCAAAAACGGAATCTATACAGCTAAAATATTTCTTCAACTACTCAAGTTACCTGTCATCCAAACTACGCTCTATGTCAAATTGGAAAATTGAAATTCGCCGAGGTGAAAGCTCAATGCTTTCTCCTCTCCTTGCTTTGTCGTACATCCTCTCACCTCCAACCTTCCATAAAGCAATCATAACTTATAAGCAACTGAACTATTTGCCATAGAATATTTAACATAACTGTCTAAAGTGTTCTGAAAGGAACAGAGTAAAATTTCATTTTGTTGAACTGTTTCAGAAACAAAGCTTAATGCTGAACCACCAAGCACATGGATCAACTTGTAAGGGGTTGGTCTAGCTTAACCAAGGGTTTCGGGTTCAAACCCTTGGGAATGCAATTGTGTTGAAATTTGGTTGGAAAAACTTTACCGCCCTTGTGGTCCTTCCCAGCTAGAATGGAATTAGTCTTAGCCTAGACCGTAAGACGGATTGGTGGGGGATATCCATAAGGCCATAAACCATGGTTCTCACAAGAAAAAAAGAAGCTTAATGCTGATTCTATTATTTACAGAGAAGCTGACTGAACTGAAATTTCGTTATTAATTATAGATTAAATCACAATTCCTATAAATAAAACTAAATTAGTCATTACTCTCATCAAGTTTCAGAGAATCTTCGTTATTTTTAAAGGAATTTTTCTCTCACAAATGCAGTGTAGTGCATGTATAGGCAGAAGAGGCAGTTTCAGTGGCTGTGCTTCAACCTCCTTAGTCCTTACACTACTTAATTTAAGAAACAACATAGTGAGTGATGTTTCTTCTAGTTGTTTCCATTCATTCAAAACCACAGACCAAACTGCTCAATCAGCTAGTAACTAAATACTATTGAGTAATAATAACATGGGGGAGGGTGGTTGGGAAGCCTCATACCTGAGGAGTATCCCTTGCAAAAGAGAAGGGAATCTAATCCTTTGGTACACAAAAAAATTGTGTTCTTTATTCAGCTTTATCCTGCCTTACTGTTTTTCTTTATTTTATTATCATGGAAAAGGTAAGGTATACTTCAGCCCCATTCAACCTCAGAACATACTTAAAGATCCTTACAAAAATAAAATGTTTGGGCAATGCTATAGGGAGCTTGAGCTCCCAAGGCTCAAGCCCCCATTGGCTGAATTTTTTTAAAAAAAAATTAAATAAAAAATATCACTCTCTCTCCTCTTTTTAAGAGGAGAGAGAGTGAGAGAGGGGAGCTCCACCACTTGTGCAGTCGAGCTCCCCAAATCTTTACCCAAAATGTTTTCTGCTTAGGGTAATCATTAAATACGGAAAAAGTACCAACCTTAATAGCAGAGAACATTGGAGGAACTTGCCAAATCTCTCCACAAAATGATACAGCAGCTCTCTTTATGTCCTCATCTTTGATGTGTTCCCATGGTTCACGCTGAATGACCTGCATATTAAGTAAGTTGCACATATTTAAACTCTATATAAATGTATTGCAATGTTTAGTTTGTTTATCATGTATCACTTTTGACTTCATCGGATCAACCTTAGTATGGATTGATTTGGTTTGTTGCAAATTACTACTAGTATAATGAACTAAACTATCCCTTTTATAGCACTTTCACCAATATAAATGTTGTCTTGAGTCCTAAATTATACAATTTGTGGTGTTCGACACAGTTAGAGATGTAAGCATAATTCTTTGACTGGCCCTTACCACAACCTGTTAGTCAAGAAGTTTTACTGTGCGTAGTGTGAGAGCACTGCCTAAATGAAAGTTTTTCAGTGTTGAATCCTTGATTTGCCCATTCTTATACTAGATTTTCAACACAAATTAACGGAAAGTTTGTGCTTTGTCAAAGCTTTCAAGTGAAAAAGTATCAAAAAGATATAAAAGCCATTATTTGGCCCTCATCTAATAGCTAAACATTTAGTTGGATGGTTTTTTGAGGTTTCAAGATTGAACAGTTTTTTCCTATAGCATCAAAACCTTTTTGACAAGACGGTCCAAACTATGAATTGACTCTTATGATTACTAGTATTGGTGATTATGTGATATGGCAATTAAGGCCAGAAGTACACAGATTTTCCGGTTCACAAACTTAAACATGACAAAAAACATATTGACACACCGGTGAATCAGCATCCCATGTTGAAGTAGCCTCTCCTAGGCGGAAAACCCCACTATAACCCTTAATCATCCCTTGATATCTGCAACAGCAAAGTAAGTATTCAGAAATAAAATACTAGGATAAAATATTTCAACAGAAAAAAAAGTAGTGAACTTGCGAAGAATTTGGTAGTCAAATGAAATAAATCTGTCATTTATTTTTTAATTACCTCTCTACCAGTTTTGTCGCTTTACCAACACAAACAATCAATAAACCTGTAGCCATAGGATCAAGGGTTCCAGCATGACCTACCTGTAACACAAGCCCCATCCCCAGGAAAAGATACAGAAAAATGGTTGCATAAGTCTACATGGAATAAATGTTTTTAAATATAGACGTGCCTAAGAATAAGAACCTTTTTCACTTTTACTATGCGACGCAGCTTTCCGCAAACTGTAAATGAGGTCCAACCTGTCTCATAATTTTACACATCAGTGTTCTTTCGTAAACAAATGAAAACTTGATACTTACATATATTGCAAAAATATTTGTAACATGAAGAAGGCATCAAGAACATACAACTAAACATTTGACAACTTTAGAAGATGCAGTACTATTCTACTGAATGAATAAAGAAAAGACTAGGAAGGGTAATGAAAATTAGACATCATTTACTACCAGTCCTGCAATATGTACAAATGGAAAGGTATAAATTCTGCATAAATTGAATAACCTATGTGCAGAGGAAGATTAAATAAACATAAGGCATAGAAATGATTCTAACATAATCAGAAAATACTGATAACAATTTTCCCAATATAACATCCAACATTCCTTACTCACAGCTCATCCACTAGCACATTTAGTGTTAGTGATGGTCTTAACAGTAAAGTTAACTCATACTATTTAGTCCACCATCCCAATCGTCCTCAAAATCACACGTCAATAGACTCAACTCAATACAAGGTGAAGTACTAAAAACCACAAATCTAGATGTCAACTCACCTTTGGGTTTATTCACCAGAACAACGGTTCCATGTGGACCATCCCATTTGGGAGGGAGAGCAGTACTCCTTGAAACAAGATATGGTTCTGCATTACCAATTTCAACATCCTTATTTGGAACTTTCTTTAAATACTTAAAGAAGTCCTCGACCTTCTTTTCCGTTAGATCTTTTCCCGCATCTTTAACCACTTCTCTGTTATCCTTTTCTTCTTCTTTCTCATCGAAGAACATCAACTTCTTATCATCTCTTTTATCACTAACCTCATCTTTTTTCTCCCTTCTATCACCTCTGACTTTATTCTTTTCCTTCATCTTGCCCTTTACATCCGCTTTTACATTCTCATTGGCATTTGATTCTCCTGGTTCAAGAAACGCTTTATCAAGACATTGGTCAGGAAAATATTTCTTCTCTAACTGATAAACCATCTTATAATGCTTCTGCTTCTCCCACGGATAACAAAACGTATCATAGAAATATAATTCCTCCTCCCTCTTGTGCAATGTAGGAAGCTCCACCACCTCAGGTTTCAGTTCCACAAACTTCTCTTCGGGTCGCCTATCCTCTTCTTCTGAGTCCGACCCATACATTCTCTTCCTGCGTTTATTGTAATACTTCCTTTTAGCCTTGTCAAGCTCCAATTTTTGGGAACCGGGTTGGTCAGTTTCCTTATCAGAAGCCAATTTCCGATCGACCCAACTATCCAATCCTAATTCTGAAACAGATTCTTCAGGTGAATCCGATTCAGGGAAGCTCTCTGAGTCATTTCGTCGAACAGGCCGACGGCGTGAACGGGCAAGCTCAGACTTAGCTGGACGGCTGACAATCATCTCGTACTGAAGTGGGTATGGGGTGGGTGTGTTGGAGAAGGTTCTTAAGGAAGGGGACAAATAGAAAGTGTTTATTTTGCCAAAAGAATTGAATTTTGAAGGGGGAAGCATTTGATAGAATACTGTTGCAGGGGATGCCATAACTCTGGAACGAGATAAGAGAAACGACACGTGGGTTAGAGATAAAGATTTCGCCATAGAAGAAGTTGAGAAACGAGTGAGAGTGACGTCGACGTTTCCAGTTTAGCTCAATTGCTCTATGCATGAGATGAAGGAAGATGCTGGTAGGCGCTATAGCAACAAATCTTTCTTCTTGCTCTAACACTGAACTCTGAAAATCCAGAGATTGCAGGGTACTTTCAACTTGTAACAGTTAGATTAGCAGTGCTTGTCATGAAAGCCATGGTGTTCAGAGTTTTGTTTTGGTTAGGTTTTGTAAAAAATTTGAAAGGAACCAATATAATTGGTTTTCAAAATGCACGGGTTTTATTGGTTTTATTTTTGAGCGGTTTGATTCGGTTTTGAGATTGGTTCGGCTTTAGAGTTGGTTTGGTTCATGCTAATTTGATATTTTCATGTTCGACATATATTAAACAAACTCTAACTTTATAAAGCCTCCCTAAAAAAAAACTTAATAAAGTCTAAAAAATAATAAATTTTAAAAATATCAAACTTATAATACTATACTAAATAACTAATTATAAGTTGTTAAATGAAAATTTTACAAAGATTAATAAGAATCCAAAATATTACAACAAATTAATTCA
Organism: Senna tora; assembly: GCA_014851425.1. Classification (NCBI taxonomy): domain Eukaryota; kingdom Viridiplantae; phylum Streptophyta; class Magnoliopsida; order Fabales; family Fabaceae; genus Senna; species Senna tora. Next base: position 11,387,950 of record CM026267.1, read on the forward strand.
CTAAAAAAACTAATTTTAGCGGAAGTGAATTAATGTCGTTATTTGTTAATTTGATTGTTATAACTAACATTAAAATGATCTCAACATAATCTCTAAGTTAATGTTGATTGTAGAATTGAAAGAGTCATAACGTTAAACATAATTTTAAACTAACGTTAAGGATATAATTTTTCTGAGATTATATTATCTAATATAATTATATCAAATGTTCTTATCTTTATCAATATATACATATATATATATATATATATATATATATATATATATATATATATTCACTCAACAAAAGAACAACAAATAACTAATAGCTATAAAGTACAATTACAAGATATACTATAATTTTTATTATCAAGAGATAAAAATATATATAGATATATTGGTTTGTTTGAATTAATTAAGGGTAAATTACACTTTAGTGGCCTATGATTTTGTCCGATTTCACTTTGGTGTCATGCGGTTTTATTTTTGTCAGTTAGGTGCCTTGAAGTTTGCACCGTTAGCAATTTAGTGTCCTGTGTTTTCTACTGTTAGTTTTTTAAAGTCTCTAAAATCTGGAAACATTAGCCTTTTTACAACATGTAACAAGATGTACTTAATTTAGGCTCAAGATGTTTGGTAGAATCATTAGCCATTTTGCAACATGTAACAAAATGTACTTATTTAGGTTCAAGATGTTTATCAGAAACTTAGCCTTTTTGCAACATGTAACAAAATGTACTTAATTTAGGTTCTAGATGTTTGACCAAAACTTAACATTTTTGCTACAAGTAACAAAATGTACTTAATTCTTAAGATGACTTTTTTTTTTAGTGGAGCATATCTCAAGATGAATTTTTTTATTTTTATTTATTTTTTAATTCAAGGCACTAAGAAATTTCAAACAAAATCTCATACCAAATTATTTTAAAAAAGCATTTTTTTCAATTTTTTTAAATTAAATAAGTACATTTTGTTACAAGTTGCAAAAAGACATGCATTTTTGGTAATTTTAATGTCAAAAGCACTTTTTTTATATAAATTTATCAAACATAAATTGCTTTTATGATAAAAATACTTTTCAACCCAAATTATTTCTTTCTCATAGTACCTTTTTTTTTCAAACTCTATAGTACTTTTTTTCCATTGCACCATGTGCCATTCTGGGAACATTCATTAATATACAAGGTTTTCTTAGCCTATAAATGTCATCTCTTACTTACTCTATTTGTTCAAGCAAGCAGCCCCACAAGAAGAAGGTGTAAACATAAATTCATTTACTGTGTAGTGTTAGAATAGAGTTGAGTGAGTTTACAAAGATGTATATTTACAGTAGGTGCGATTAACCGAAAAAAAAGCTTAAAAACCGACAACCGAACCGACCTAATCGGTTATGCAATCATATAAACTGAAAATGGACCTTCTTTTTTCGGTTTTGATCGATTTTTTATTGGTTTGGTTCGATTTGGGTCGGTTTTGAACACCTCTAATGCCATCTGTGTATGCATAGCTGAGGCAAATTGACACACTCACCAATGCTAATTGCTCAATTTCTCAGTGGCCAAACGCTTGAAGTAGTAGATAAATTAAAACCTAACGTGGCACACATTCTCTTCTACATGTCATATTTTAATGACGTGGGCATGACACATCACTGTCACATCACCCCACATTCCCACATCATCATCTTCTCTCTTTCATCAGCATCATCGTCTGGGATGACGTGGTAGTGATGTGTCATGCCACGTCATTAAAAAACTACACGTAGGAGAGTGTGTGTGCCACATAAGCATGTCACGTCATCATTTAACGGCAAAAAGTTAACGGTGTTACACTCGAGGACCAAAATCGACAAAAAAAAACTTTAAGGACCAACATTAAACTTCATGCAAATATTGAGGACCAAAATAGTACTTTAGCCTTTTTTTTTTAGAAAATAGACTGCACGTCAACTTAAATTTAAAGGATTTTGTTAACTAGTAGTATTCTTTAACGATTTTTTAAATCAATGAGAAGGCTTAAAAAATAGTGTTTGTTGATTTTTATTAATTTTAAAAAATAAATTCTCTTTAAATCATCTTAACAAATATTTTATGGCATTTGTTAGATAAACTCAAATTTAAATTATAGGCAAAATTATATTTGTATTCCCATGTTATAGTGTCCTTATCACCTTGTGAATTCGATCCCTAAATTTTAGTTGTTGTTAATTACATCATTACATTTTTAATTTATGAATAATTTTGCCTTTCATTTTAATTATGTTTAAATAATCTATGATATATGTAAATATAATTATCCACTTGGCTTTATAAAAAAAAAAATTTATCCACTTGGCTTCGAATATTAAATGCGATGTCGAGTCATATATTTAATTACAGTAATTTGTTAATTTAGTTACAGTAGTATCATAATAATAACGGTAGTTAAATGGATAAAACAAAGTAATTAAATATATAAATTCATATCGCAGTTAACATTAGAGGCATGTATACAACTCCATTTATACATGCAGTTAATTATTTATACGGAGTTAAAATGAGTTACTTATAAAATAAAAGTTTAAAAACACGGAAACAAAATTAAAAAATAAATTTGATAAAAACTCTATAATTTAAAGAAAAAATATATATTTTACCAATATTTTTTTGAAGTACAACTCTCTCAATTTAAACATTTCATAGTTTTGAGAACAAAATTGAAGAGTTCTAACTCATTTTACGTTCAAATGCTTTCATTTTCATAAAGGCATGTGACACCTAAAAGCATTTGCAAAATTATTCATACCCCTCAAAGTAGGGGTGTACACGGGCTGGGCCGGGTTTTGGCTGGACCATAGATTCGACTCGGGTAGTGGTCGGGTCTGGTCCATCGAGTCAGACGTTTTTTTTTTGTTTTGAAAATTTGAATTTGAGTCATGGGAAATTGAAAAAGAACATGGGAAATAGAGAGTAGACGTAGAAAATGGAGAGTGTGCATAGAAAATGAGGAGTAATTAATACATGTTGACATTTTGAATAGATTTTTTAAATTTTAAATTGATTTATTACCTAGTTTTTACTTTTTAGGAATAAATTAATAAAATATTAAATAATAGATATGATATCTTATTTTCAGCCATCAATTTTAATCTTTTTTACATATAAAAATAACAAAAATTAAAAAAAAAAAGAAAAAAGAAAATGGGCCTACCTCGAGTCGGATCGAGTTGTGGACAGCCCAACCCGAGCCCGATGACCCCAAATGTGACCGGATCGAGTTGGCAGGGTCACGGATCAACCTATACACCCCTACCTCAAAGTCCTGATTCTTAAAATGAACAACAAAAGTGAAAAAGTGCAAAGTGATAAAAAAATTTATTGATTTTCAATATCAAACTTGACTTGAGCATTGTTTAGGAAATAATTGTTAGAGCAATGCTTGATGATGATGGCTCATTAAAATTGAGAGAAATTCTTTATAATAGTGATCAAATTAATAAACAATCGAAAAAAGATGGGACAAAATCAAAGTATTCAGTATCATAGCAATAATTAATTCTCTCACCTACTAGTCCAAAATGATTTTCATACTCAAAAATGAAATTCCAACCTCACTACTTGATTAAAATATCAAATGGGGAATGATGAGATCACACACATTTGTTAAAGGTCTCACTTGAATAGGAGTACTTGAAAACCCCCCCAAAAAAAAAAACAAATAAATAAATAAATAAGCTGAGAAATAGGAAAGAGAGGGACCGCGAGTGAGGATAACAAAAAGCACTCCCGCGCTCCCCAAAGCCCCAAACTTTGAATTTCACATTCTGTTTCCCTCTCCGCCATCATGGATTCCGCCACCCCATCTGGCCAAGACGACGAGTGGGAGCTCTGCAACGACGATGGCTTCGTCTTCAAGCGCAAAAAGCGCCGTCTTGATCCCGATGCGGCGGCGCAGGCGGCCGCTCTTCAGCTTTCATCCTCTCTCGACTTGGATCACGAGGCAGCGCTGAAGCAGCGGAGAGAGCGCAAGAGGCGGAATCTCTTGAAGCTTAGAGATAAGTACCAGAGAGAGATCAACCTTTGGGAATATTTGTCGAACACCTTGCGTACAATGGAGGAGAGAGCCTCCCAGCTTCGACGAGAACAAGAACAGGCACGGGAGCAAACGGCAATGCTTGCTTCCTCTTCACAAACGACGGAAGGGACGGTTTCTGTTGGTGGGTCGGTGGTCGATGAGCTTCTTCTTCAGGTAATTGGATTTTCTTTCACGGCGTGTTTATAATTGTAATCTTAATTGGGCATTCGCGAGAGAGGAAGAATCAGGAGCTAGGTTTTAGGAATTGTAGATGATATAATTATCCGATTAGCTGCGCCTGAATGGGCATCTGAATGCTGATCTTTTCTGATAGTGACGACCTAACCAATGCCTATTTGTGTGTAACTCAATTTGTTGACGATTGTTACTTAGCCTTAGGAACCTAATAATAGATTCAGGGTCTTGTAACTCACTCCTCTAATTTTTCTGTTTTCATGAGGAGAATGCATTCCTGAATATTATTCAAAAATTGAAATTTGAAATCCATCTCTGGTAATTTGTATTCCATCAGAACCATCCTTCTCTACTTAGCCATCTCTGTTTAGGTTTGGACCCCTAATGCATACCTTCCAAGCACGTTCTACTTAGCCCTCTAGTTGAGTAACTTCTTTCAGCTGCCATTCTCTATGAGCAGCTATTTGGTGATTATCTGGGTTTTTCGTTATAGGTAATTATCCTATACCTAAAAGTGCTTCAAGTAGTTTTCTCTTACTATTTGGTGAAAACTGAAAACAGTGTGGTAGCTTAAGATTTTTTGTTTTTTTTTAAAAGCTTCTGAAATAATATGGTTTTAAAGTGTTCATTGATCTGCTTTTATAGTTCCTCTATCTGCTACAATGGTTCTTCAAATGCGTTTCCTATGTTGCATTAGAGAATGACTTTTTAGTGTTTATGTTCCTTGAATGACATGTATGCTGAAATTAGGGGTGTAAATGAAACGAGCCGTTCATGAGCGGCTCGGCTCGGCTCGTGTAAGAGCTCGTTCGGACTCATTCATTTATTAAACGAGCCAAACTTGAACATGAAAGTAAGCTCGTTTAGTTAAATGAGCCTAGCTTGAACATTTAAGGCTCGGCTCGTTTAAGAATAAAATAATATAAAAAATATTTTTCTTCTCTATCTTACATGTATTATTATATTAAAATATATAATGAGTACTCATTCTACACACACATATATATATTGAATTAGTTATATTGCTGTGTACAAATATCCTTTAATCAATAAAACATACAAAAACAACAATAAAAGACTTTTTCCATTAGGTAAGGTCGGTTATAATCAATAAAACATAAAAAAGGATAAAATCTATAAATTAATATAACATATAAGTTAATTTTCTCATGTTCATGTATATTCTATAAAGTTTATAATTATTTAGCTTGACTCGTTAAGCTCGTGAACAATTCGTTTAATTAAACGAGTCGAGCTTAATCATGATTTTTTGTGCGTTATAAAGCTCGGACTCGAGTTCAATCTTGCCTTATTTTAAACGAGCCGAGCTTGAACATCTAAGACTCGACTTGGCTCGGGTCGTTTACCGCCCTAGTTGAAATTGAAGGTATAACAGCTCAAGAGCGTGTTGAATTTATATCATCTAAAATATTAATATCCTTAAAGTAAGCCTGTCTCTCTCATCCCTTTATGTCCATGTGTCTCCAACTTTACATTGTAAAGCTTTTTAGGAATTTTAGAGGATCCCAATGCCCAGAGGGTGCTAAAGAAAGATCTATTCCCCCCAGTGCTGCAGCTTCTATTAGGCCTCATCTCTTAAGTCTAGTTGACCTCTATAATGCCTAGGATAGAGGGTCATCCTTTTCATGGTTTTGGATGTGAACTACATTAGTATTGAACTACTTCTTCAGATAGTTGCACAACTTCGTTCTTCTGAATGTAAGAAATTGAGACGAACAGAAAGACTTTTAGTAATCAAAGTTGCAATTAAACTTTTTAGAATATTAGCAATGACATGGTGTACATAGAACCTTGAAACGAACTTTGCATTTTTGAGCTTGTAATTGCATACGACTTAGGATGAGCTTTTCTCACCTTAATTCTTAACTCTCAACCATCCAGGTGGAAGCCCAAGAAGCAATAATTCAAGATGTTTCAAATTTATGTGACGTAGCAGAAGCAATGTGCCATAAACAAGAGCAACAGTTTAATAAATCGTTGTTCGATCTTCCAATCTGGGCCTCACCGGATGAGCTCATGCAATTGCTATGTGATGATTAAATGAGTTTGTTGTGTGCATTATTCTCTTGGTAAAGAAGTTGAGAGCATAGTCTTCATTAATTTGAATGCTTGAAGATGATAGTTCTGTATCAGTCTTTGTAAGCTCAATTTACGGCAGTTTGGTAAATATTGTTAATTTGAATTTATTTAAGAGCACTAATGGCTAGAGTCATGCAACTGGACTGACCATCTGATTAATGAGAATTGGAAAACAGTAAAAGACGGGAAGACGGCCTCTCCAAAGTCTTCAATGAAGCTCACAAATATGGAATTCTGTAGTATTGTTATTGTATTAGTATGTAGTTTTTTAGTTGTTGGAATCTGTGGCCATGTTGAATATAATGAAGATGTTCATATTTCACTCTTTTGTATTCTCTATACAGGGTTGTCTGAGCATATCTCACGGCATGCTACAATTTCTTCATATCATTTATTCACTATTCAGGGCAGGACACCTTTTTTATTTTGATGGAATTTATACATTGACATGTACAATTTGTTTAGGATGGGATTGAAGGAGGGAATGAGAATGACTGATGCAATCAATGGGGATTAGAAAACTGTTTCTAAAAATAATTATGAAAACTGTTTTTAAAATCAAGTTTTGGAAGAACAAAAAATTAAATTTAAGTGACTAATAAACTTGTCTCACAAAGCATACATCAAATTTAAGTGAACAAGGAAAACCTTCAATTTAGATTACAATGTTTGCAAGGTACTCCTATCAATTTCGTTTAAACGAGAAGGAATAAGCTGTATAGGTTGTATCACAAATCCAGCTTGCTGACATTCTTCCTCCAAAAGCTGTACTTGAGAAGGACCGTCAGGACAAAATGCAACAACGGCTCCTCCACTACCTGTAAATTTAGAAGCAGCTCCAACCTTTCTTGCAACCTCTACCATTTTTATGTTCAGATCACCAAGGGCATCATCTCCAAACATTGATCTGTACCCAACACCAAAATTCATGATTCCAAATGTTCTAAGAATCACTATGTTTCTGATATGTCACCAATTCATTAATCCAATGTCTAAGTCATTGATAAGTGATAAATGCTCATCCTCAATTCTTTAATGAAAATTCTTATAAAAGAATTTAATGGGTTGGGTGCGAAAACAATTACCTTCTAAGGTCAAAATTTCGATTCATGAGGGCTGCAAGCTTGGAGTAGTCCTTATTTTCTAATACTGCCCTTCCTTCTTTTGCAATATTTGCAACTTCTGACATTGAAGATACAATGAACTCATCACCATCAAGCCACCTCTGCCGTACTTTACTGTGAACCTACATGTAAATGTAGGTTAAAATTTTAAGGAAAAATAAATATTGAAAACTCTTATATGGAAAACAAAATCTTAGAAGTGTTATCTATCTCATAATTAGTTACAATGTTCAACCACCCAATACCAAATATTTAGTTGTCAATTTAAACAGACCATTAGGAAAAGCAAAAGATCAGCTTAATTAGCAGGCAGACATAACCACATATTAAAGTATATTAAAAATCAATTGTAGGGAAACCAAAACAATCAGATCAGATTCTACAATATTCTATAGCCTTGGTCAGAGGACATATAATAATAACAAAGATGAAGCCATTCTATGTTGCTAACCTTCCCTGAATCACTAGGATTCTCAGCATAGATGAGATGCAGAGGTGGGAGAAGACTCAAATCCATGGGAATATAAATTCCATGTCCCAAATTATCCATGTTTTCCTTGCTGAAGTCCTACAAAAACAAACGACACCACATTATTTATAGGTATATAAAATACACATGAAATGAAATCCTGTACCAAAATTAAACATTGTACCATGTAAACTAAGCCCCCGTAAACTTGTGCAACCCGATCTTGGAGACCAGCAACTATTCCAAGCTCATTCTCAGCAGCAAGGACAAGGCTAGGCCTTACCTCCACCTTGATTAGATGCCTGACTTTGTAGAAATCAAGAAAGCAGTTTAAGGCAGCACAAACAATTGCACTGGAACCTGAAAGTCCTGTCTGAAATGTCAACTTTAAAACTTAAGCTACACTCAGCAATAGCCAATAAGAAAAACTAAAGAAATTAAAGATCTTTTGTAATAACTATAGTAGCATCAATAACAACAGTATCTGTTAAGGATAAGGGACCATGGATCATAGTGGCAGTTTAGCACAAGAAAGTTGCAGCACCCATGAAATCAGAATAATTAACAATTTTGGATTTTAACTTCTCCCCTCAAGTATCAAATATCAAATAACTGAGAATCTCACATTGTGGTTGCATGGCCATTTTACAAACAGGATAAATAAGCAACCAGGAGATAACTAAGGAAAGAACATTGTGGAAGTAAATTAAATATAGTGTTTATTGAGATAGTAAGCAATATCTAATACAACTCGTTTGAAGTTTTACCTGGCGAGGGATATTAGTGTCATATGAGAGAGTAAAATTTCCTCCATGAAGATCAATGTTGTTATCTTTACAATAATTGTAGAAAACTTTACAAATTGCCATAAGTAATCGTACACCTCCATAAAAGCCCTCACTGTTTAATCTGTTCACCTGAATATCAAAGAAGAAAGCACGGCATATTTCATTCCTCGTCAGTTCACTATAAATTGCAAAAGACGCAAAGGACTTAAGCAGCCTCAAAACAACAGGAACAGTTATTCCATTGCAGGGCTGATCCTGTGGGTGTGGTTTTTGAATTTTGTGTATTAACATGTGGATGCTTTTTATAGTGGATGTGCAGCTTTCGTTAATGAGGCCTCATTTATAATTTTAATCATAAAGTACTAAAAATTATGCCTTTTCTAAGCCTGATCAATGGTAATTCATAACAGGAAAAAAGAAAAGAAAAGAAAATTATATGTTTAATGACAGGATCAACCACACGAACATGTTAATACACAAAATTCAAAAACTAACTCCCCTTTAAACGTCAATTCGCTATTCCATTAGTCTAATGATAATACGTCACCCAGGCAGAAATCAACCCAAATATGAAGAGCAAGATCTTTAATCAAATTAACAATAAATTGCAGGGCGGGAGCAAAGGAATGCATGTACCAAGTGATGAATAGATCTGAAGAGGACGAGATCATGTACGGGATGAGGATTGATGACCAGCTCATCGGAAGGTTGCAACTTGACGGAAGCCCAGAAATTGGCGAGACTGAAGGAGATGGTGCTGCCGTAGTAGACATCGCTAGGGTTTCCCAGCAAACCCACCCTCGCATACGCCTTGTGTTCGATCACATTGCTTCCACTACCAGATGTAGCACCTTCACCTTCCCGATCCATTCTCGCTATTGACTATCGCTGTGGACTCTACCTCCGAACAATATACAAATAGTGATGATGTGGGGGATGGGCCCACCTTGAGGAAGCAAATTTGATTCATCTCGATAGATAAGATCGTAGTTCGTAGATCTACAATATTATCCTATTATTCTATTATCATTTTGTTTTGAATTTAAACTCAAATCAATCTTAAATTTACGGATGATTGCCTTATCTAGTTGTATATTGATATTTAAGGATATTGATGTAATTATCACGTCTTTTTTATGTGGCAGTATAGGATATATGCATTGCACGATCTGTTAATAGGTAAAGAAAAAGGAACAATTTGATCGCAAAAAAGGAAAAAGGAACGAAATTTGCAAAAAGGAAAAAACGACGCCGTTGCCGGGGATCGAACCCGGGTCACCCGCGTGACAGGCGGGAATACTCACCACTATACTACAACGACTTCGATGAAACTTCCATACTAATAAATATATTAATTTCAACTCATTGGCTGTTAAAAGCACAGTAAAAGAGAATCTTAATAACGTTAATTTCTTTAGCTTGGGAAGCAAGGTAGCCAATTAGTCTTGTCCTGTTGTCCCCACCAAAGCCTTAACATAATGGCACTAGCTCGTTTTTCGAAGCTCCAACCAGTTCGAAAGCCGTCAAGGAAACACCTTCTGCTTCGTCTCCGAACCAAACCCTATGCCTTGCTTCGGTCAACCATGGGTCCCACTAAGTCACAAAACCATAGCTTCGTCCTTCCTCGTCTCTCTCAGATTCTCATTACGAACCTCAGCTTCGGGTGACGAGCGTCTTAGAGTTTTCCCGCTCACTCCTCCTACTCCCACAGTCTTCTCTCTTCTCTCACTAGGAAAAGCTTAAAAACGCGGAAGCCCTGTTTGTCTCTGTCTCTCTGGATTGCGATTTCTGCTCCCACTCTCGCTTTCTCTTCGATTAAGCATGGCTAGGTGAGCTTCAAATTACCAAAATGTATAGGTTTAATAGATTCTAGAGAGTATCTTTCGTTCCATCGGATTTTAGCATCGAGTTTTCTCTTTTGGGTTTTATTGTCGCTTCTGCATTTGGTTAATAGGTAAAACCATTTTGGGGGTTTTGTGATGTCAGAGGAAGATTCTCCTGCATGAGTTTTCTTCTTCTTCTTCTTTTTTCGTTTTCGTTGTGGTGGTTACTTTACTTATTTTAGCAAAAAAAATTTGTTTAATGGGTGCGTCGTCCGTCGTGTAGTTGAGTTTTCGATTTTAGGGTACATATATACATCGTCGTATAGTTGCGTGTAATCTCACATTCCCGTTTGGAGGTTTCTGATTCTTGCTGCTTCAGTAAGTTTTGACTCCAAGAGGAATCATATGAGTACCTGGTATTGATGTGGTTTCTTCTTTTTTGGCAAAATGCACAATGATTGGGGCATTCTCGGAAGATTAAAATAGTAGACCTTGTTTCATAAATAGCTATCTAATAGCAAAAATGGTGTGTGGATCCTCTTAGTAGAGTTGGAGAGAGATAGGAATAGATAAAGAGAAAAACGTCACACTCAAACAACCAAGTGTATGGGTTTATTCCTATCCATCTCCTACTCTACATTGTAAAGGTGGGACGGTGAACTAGTAGTACCTTGTTTGAATCAGTGTACATTACAGTTAAGCAAATAATAATCCTTAAAGAAAATAGCATTTCATGCTTTGGCCTTGCATGTTTCTAGCTCTTCTCAGTTTGAAGCAGTTGCTAGACGAAAGCTTCTGAAGAAAATTTCAAAAGTAAAAAATAATGTGATTTAGAAGAAAGACAATGCACTTCTTCCCTAAAGCATATATGCAGAAGTCTTTCTTCTATATAATTTTCATTTAAATTTTGAACAAGTCGCAAAGTTCTATTGTATACACTATACATTCTTTCTGGTGTTAGTATTGCACTTAGAAAGAAGTAAGCAAATTTTTCTCTGATTTAAAGTCAATTTGTTGGGAAAAACTTAATGTATCTTCTGTGATTAAGCATGCAGTCATTATCATTACAAGTAGCGTTATATAGAAATAGACAAATAGTGATGCTTTCTGCATGCTTTTCTTATCTTTCCAAGTCATTCTTTTAAATTGTTTGTAGTTTATGTCCTCATAGCTGATATGTTTTGACAAATTTCAACTTCTTTACACATTCTTAGAGTTTCTTCTCTTGCATTTGATTTCATTTCATCTACCAAATTTCTTTATTTTTTGTGGTATTAACTATTAAGATGTTTTGGTTAGCATTTTCTTTTTAATGGAATTCTGAGTGTAAAGTTTATTTGTTCCACAGGAGCTGGCTTATTGACATAGGAGGATTTGCAAAGAAAGTAAAAAGCACTACTCTGTCTTCAACAGATCAAATCAAAGATTGTGGGGCATATCGTGAATGTCCAAATTGTCACTATCGTATTGATAACTCTGATGTATGTTGGCATTCGATTTATATCCAGTGTGGAAATTTTACCTTCATAACTTGATTAATAAACAAGGCTAAAAATTTAGCATTGTTTTGACCTGTTGCGGATGTCTCATTACAAATAATACTTTGCATGTGTAGGTTTCTCCCGAGTGGCCTGGCTTTCCTGTTGGTGTGAAGTTTGATCCTTCTGATGCACAGCTTCTAGAACATTTAGCTGCCAAATGTGGCATGGAGAACACAGAGCCGCACATGTTTATCCATGAGTTCATCCCGACAATAGATGGAGACCAAGGTATCTGCTACACACATCCAGAAAATCTTCCTGGTGAGTAATGTTTTTCTTTTTTCTGTTTTGGAGCAATCTTTAGTTTTTCATAATATTAATTGGCTAATGGACCTGTAAAATGACCAGACAAAAATGTTAACACATTTTTTCTAGTATGGTGAGAGGTTATGTCCTTTGTGGAGTAGGTAATGAAGAAAATACAGAAAGAACTTATTAATGTGAACTGAGAGTGCCTTCTGCACTTTAGCACACGTTGCTTTTGACATTGACACTTGACTAAGAAAAAAGAATACAGCAGAATCCCCTAAATTATAAGTTATAAGACCTGTGACATCCCCTTTGAACCCAAAACCTAATCTAGAATCAAATAATGTTGATTCCATGGCTTTGTTTAGATATAACACATCATACTTTTACCCTACTCTTTGAGAGAAGAGTGAGGAAAAGGCAGGTTTTTGTCATTGTCAAACTTAGTAAAGTTAGAGGCTGGTATCTGGCCATTTTAGCATTCATTTTCCTCATTCTGACAATTGGATTTATTCAGGGACTTACATTGTTTCTGGCCCAGTTCAAAAATGAAGCTTTCTTGAACTTTGTCATGAATCAATTTATATCTTCTTTGTTTCAGGTGCTAAGAAAGATGGGAACAGTGTTCATTTCTTTCACAGAATAAGTAATGCATATGCTACTGGTCATCGAAAACGCCGAAAGATTCATCATGAACATGGTTTGTCCGAGGAGCATGTGCGTTGGCACAAGACTGGTAAGACCAAGCCTGTGATGGAAGATGGAGTATGCAAAGGCTATAAAAAGATCATGGTTCTTTATGTAAGAACTAAGGATTCCAAGCCTTATAAATCCAACTGGGTGATGCATCAATACCATCTGGGAACTGATGAGAAGGATGGTGAATATGTGGTTTCAAAAATTTTTTATCAACAGCAGAAACTGATTGACAAAAACGAGGAGAATACAGTGGTTGAAGATTCTGGTGATATGATTTCACGAACAAGTCCGAAAACTCCAAAGCCAAATCCTCCCAATCCTCCTCGTCCGGGAAAATCTGTTGGCTGTGATGATAACATTGATGAAACTGTGCTCCTTTCACCCAATCAGGTTGGTAGTTATTTGTTATGCATATAGTGATTATCTATTTGACTTTAGGCTTATTATCATGTGGTATAATCAAAGCAAAAGTAATATAATCAGATCAAATATTCCACTTGAAAGACAATCATAAAGCCTAAAATTGCATTCATATTTGGGCTTAATTCTCTCTTATGGTACATTTTAGTACACTAGTGAGAATAGAATACATTAAACAGTTTCACTCTTTATTCTTCCAAACATGTCTAAATTCTTTGAATCTTTACTCATTTGTGAACTAGGAAATCAAGCCTTTCCCTCAAGAATCACATGCCCCACCATCTGATGGTAATCTGGAGGAAGACAACACAGGTGGCACCGGATGGTTGGCTGGTGAATCACAAGCTGTTGAAAATGACTTTGATGGCTTGGATGACATATTGTTGTGCAATGAAATCTTAGATTCTTCTTCTGTCTTCAATGATTCCGGATTCAACTCATCCTCTACTAATGGCTTTGCTTGCAACACGAATGGATTGGCTGGAAGTGGACATGATAACTTATCCTATGGAATCTCTGATTTGGATAACCTGGAATTGGATACTCCTCCAGATTTCCAACTTTCTGTAAGCTCCCACTTCTTATGATCTTATCCCTACTTATTACACTTTTTAGGGTTTTCCAATGTTGTATTATTAACTATTAACGTTGTTGCTTGCAGAATCTGCAATATTGTTCTCAAGACAGTATCCTTGAGTGGATAGACAGGTTATGATGAGATGGATGCATGAGGAAGCAAAATCTCTGAAATTGACAAATTTTGGACTCTTGCAAATTCTGACCAAGATAAGCATACAAGGCATGATTAAGCTGGTGGTGTTGTATGAGTGTGGGTATTCATCAATCTCTATGTCGGCTGTTTTTGTTAAGGTTGTTTTTTATGGAACTGCTTCTATCTCTATGGCCTATCTATTATTTGCTTTTGGCTTATTATTATGTCAAAGCAATGGAAGCTATTTAGTGGTAACATAAAAAATGACGTACTGTATTGCTATATACATATGTGTGTGTGTGTGTGTCAGATATGTGAGTGTTGTATGTAAACTTAAAACTTAGATGGAACTTTATTTTAAAAAAATGAAATAAAATTGAAGCCTAGGATTATATGCCTGGCTTCATTGGTTTACTTATATATATGTCTGTGTACTATTATCTAGCCTGTGATGAGTATTTATTTATGATTACAATTTTTAAATTCATTTTCTACTTTCAAAATCTTTTGAACCGACCTTTTTTTCATATATTATTTAAATAGAAACCATGCCCCCGAAGTTTGATAAATTAGGTTTATTTGGTTTGAGATTTGTTAAAATTACATTCCCATCTTTTATTTTGAAAATATTAAAAATTCATTTATTTTCGTCAAAATATCTTTATATTTGTTATTTATGTAATTAAATATCCTCGAGAAATTATTTTATATCAAACACCACCTGAATAATTTGGTAGATCTTTTCTCCAAAATTTGGCAGAGGTTTTGTCTGGCTAAAGCTTTCTGAAACTATGACAATGAACTTTTATGTGGAAAAGGAAATTAAATGGGTCGCAATTGTGAGAGTGAAGGAATTAAATTTGATGATAAGAAGGAGATATCAAATTTACTTCTAGTTCTTAGTAGCGTAGGTACACTTCAAATGGACAAGAGATTCCTCGGTCAATGTCAAACGACAATGTCGTTTTACTTGTCCAGCTTGGAAGCTCTAGTACCACTTGAAAAAAATTTAAGAATATTTTATGCTTTTTAAAACAAGAAAAATATATCAATAAATTTCAATTGATTTATTTTATTCTATATATTACATGTGATGATAATACAATTAATATACTTACAAACCTCTCTTTATTGTGTAGCCCCAATTTGACATGTTATTAGGCAAGCTTGTTTACTATAATAAAATAAAAGATAAACTATATAAGGATTTCTTTTATGAAGTATTATAATCTTTTATCTGTCTACCTGAAAATAAATATCTTGTCTATACTCAAATTGATAAAATTAATATTTATCTTTATTCTCATCAAATATCTAAACCTAAATTCATTAGTCCAAAAGAGCTTTTAAAATAATTCATTTTTCTTAAATTAAAACTCATCATATGAAATTTGTAACTATTATTTTTTTTCAGACAATTCATAATTGAATATAAGGTCTGCAAGGAGTCGTAAGCTTAGAGGACTTGTCCTTCGGTAAAAACCTAAGTGCCTACGTATCCTTGTTAGAGATCAAAGTCTACGTAGTTTGAAGAGGAAACGTCCATAGGAGCCGTTAGGCTGAAATGTTACTTATGGTCACCATGTGCGGCTAGGACATGTATATTGCTCCGGGTGGGTGAGCCGCCTATTAGCGGTATATTGTAAGTGATGAGTGAGAGAACAGGGATCTCTGAATAGTAATATATGAGTAAAAGGATAAGTGAGTTCTGCGTATTGTCGATCAAACTTGCTTTAGTTCCCCAAGTGAGGGGTATTTATACTTGGTAAAGGGGAAACGTGGTTGCCCCACATTCCTATGGGTCGTGCTTGTCCCATGTTCGTGATCTCTCCCCATGTCTTCCTTACAAGAGAGTCTAGGAGAATCGTGGGTGAGGGACACGTATGAGGCCATCGAATGATGCCACGTGTCGCTAATCCAAAGTCCGATTATGCTTCTAGAAAGCTAATACCACGTGTATATAGGAGGGAATATTACGAAATTACAAAATTTATTTGTATAAAATCACAATCATTATATTATTTAAACTAAAAATAAACTATTAATATAAAATTTTAATCAATTTGTTATTTTTTAACATAAATAAATTTCATATAAATATCACAATTTATGGGTGATTGTACCACTCCCACTCTCCAAGTCCTGAAATCGAATTTAAAATATTTATATTAAAAAATCTCATGCTCGAAACTAAATTTGTTTATTTAATGTTCATATTCAAACATAAACTTATTTATTTAAGGTTAAAATATAGCATATTAACCCGAGTTATTAAGCATGTAGAAAAACTGAAATTGGAACCCACACCCGTCACAACTTGATGATTGAATGAACTTAAGGTCATGTAAGTTATTGGCGAAAAGATTAGTCATCTTTATTCTTTCGTGTGGAAAATAAATTTAGGGCCATTTGAAAATGAGGAGAGAAATAGAAATGAAAGAAGGGCAAAGAAAGAGAAAGAAAATGTTAAATGATAATTTCTCATTCATTTATTTAGTTCCTTGAAATTCTCTTAACTCCAAGTAATTAAAATTAAGACTATATGTATAATTTAGTCTTTAAAAAATTTTAATTATCTAATTTAATTTCTAAAAGATAAATATACTATACAAGTTACTTATCTTTGCCAAAATAGTTCAAATGATGCTATTTTAGAAAAAAAAAAAAATCCACCTAAACAAGTTCAGGTCATGAGATAAATGATCACATGCATGGACAAATGGACTTTCATTTATTAATCGAGTAATATTTGCCTGAATGAAAAATATATATATATTTTTTCATTAAAAAGTTATTTCAAATGTTAAATTAATATATTTATCTTTAAATAATTAAAACCATTTAAAAAATTAAATTATTAATTAAGTAGTTTCCTATTAAATTAATTAACATAAATATATATTGCATGCATGGATATATAGAATGTTCTTTATGTTTCATATAGCATCCATTCATGACACATGTGGCATATGTGGAGATTATTTATGTTGTGAAGATGATGAAATAAGAAGAATCCAGTGAGTTCAACTACCAAATTTATGTCTTTCCCCAACTAAAAGTCAGTTTTGGTAATCTGAGTGTTTACTAACACTAGTCATTCCTCAACCTTCTTCCTCTTTAGATTGCTTATGGGAAAGGGATATCCACATGTCACTAATATTTAACATTATGGAATTACAGTTAGATATAGAAAGTCAAAATTGTGTGCTTTTTGTTTTGAATTTGTCCTTTCTTTCTCAGCAGGGGAAAAAAAAGAGAGAGTTTAGGTTATTACTTGTTACTTATAATAATTAGTGTCTCTCTTGATTTATTGAAATTTGTAAGGAAATCAATAAAAATAGTAGTTTTTTTAATGTTCAAAAAAATTTCATCAATCACTTAAATAAAACCTTAACTAATTAATACTTTAAATTATTGGTTAGCAAAACCCACACAAATTTGTAGTATGTCTTCTACCAATTGCTTCACAGGATTTTTGGTTCATAAGAGTTCCTATTTTGGAAGTCACACGAAAGCTTGATTATTTTAGAGGAAATATATCTATTTTGGGTCATTATCCATTAATATAAATCTTAAAATCCAGAAATTAACCTACAAGTAATTTCAAGTTGAGATACTACCAATTTCTTTTGATAGACAAATAAAAGTGGTAGTAAGGGAAGGCCACTTCAAAACTATCGAGCAAAATTTGATTAAATCGCAAGCAGTTTTACTCAGCCATAATAATTCATTTGTAGCCCTTGCATGCATGATATGATTCCTTTCTATCTTCTTCTTCTTCATGGTTTCTAATTCCTATACAAAGTACATGTCATTTTGGGTTGCAAGAGAGATATTTTTATTTATTTATTTAGGACACACAAGTATTCCATGTTTGACAAAACAAAGAGATCTTTGCAAATATGGGTGATGAAATAGCCAAAAGGCATTTAATGATACTATTTTCATTAATTAGTAGCTACTAGTCAAGCAGATAATGAAAGTGAGTGTTGAAGAATGAGGGTTATGATGGTGGGAAATGGGAATCTATGTATATTTGGACGTGGTCTTTACTATGTGGGGGTGGTGGTGGTGGTGGTAGTGGTGGGGACCATCATTATTGAATTGAATTTGATTGATCCTTTTTTTTTTGGTCAAATAATTTGATTGATCCTCAAACGCAGAGATTATCTCAGTGTCTGTCACCATATGTACACAACCCAACCCCTTTTTGAGTTTTCAAAGTCTTTCACGTCAATTCCCATGGAAACTACACCACGTCAACCTTGACTCCTCTATACAACACCCAAACTTCATCTAACCCAAAAGTTAACTTCTTCAAGGGATTAACCCAGAAGTGTCCTAGTTTTAAACGTTAATCGTAAGTTTAAGAAAGATTAACATAAAATTCATCAATATCTTTTCTTTCAAAATCTTACAAACCAAACAAGAGAAATAATGTTGTTGCCACATAACCTAAAGATCACAGTTCAAATTTCGGAAACAATATCTCACCTAGTAGGAGCCTCGGGCTTGGCTGTCCTAATTATTGATTTAAGTTCTAATTTGAGAAGTGAGGTGAATGAATGAACTCAGTATACATGTATAACAGACAGGCCAAGAAATACAAACTCCCAAGAGAAAACATTGGGAAATGTGATGCTAATATTAATCAAGTTTGGGTTTTATGTATACCCAAAGAGAAGGTACAAAAAAGCTTTGTCAAAAGCCATGAAAAGCTCACATCATATACTGGTTTAAAACCCCAGTCTTTTGAATACAGAGACTCCTGTTAAATTCTGAAATCCCTTCTCAATATTTTATCTCTGAAGAATGATTACCTACATTTTCAAACCTATGAATCATTCCATAGAGAGATCCCTTTTGCAGTTATACACTATGTAACAACATCTCAAACGTTTCATCAAAATCAGCCACTTTCTCTTCTGCAATTACCAGGCAACAAATACTTGTAAGTCTCAGCATTGTTCAATAAATATGCCGGAAGATGTACCGCCGAGTAAGAATGAGGAATCGGTCCCATCTTCCCGATAATCTCCTTGAATGTGTATTCCTCAGGAAGCATATCAAATAGGTCAGCCCCTTTGCATATCACATCCTGAATCCTATCAGGGTTCAGGTAATGAGGGAACCTGACTCGATCGTAATGGCTGTAAGCTTTCATCTTGAATATGAATTCACTGATATGGCGAAAACAGAAGCTACAATGCCAACCAGCATCAGACAACAAGACATCAGACTGTCTGTAGTGTGCATACCTAGTCTTGCCATTCTCGTATCTATGGACCGAACCTCTCCAACTTTTGTCGTCTAAATAGAACTCGAAAGAGTACAAGTAGTTCCTCAATTGAAGATGAAGAATGGGAGGAATGTCATCACACCATCTCAAGAGATTAATTGTGTGAGCACTAGGAATCTCATCAACATCAGACATGATCAAGAGATCATCATCTTCTATACCGGCTATCCTCAGAAGCTGGTCCAGGGCAACTCGTTGATAGGCCTCTTCAACAAAAGGGTTTTCGCCTTTCCTGAATCTTCCTCCAATCACCCCATATGTCAGCCGAGGCTCAGCAAACTTGAATCTGTCCCTATTGCTTGCGAAAACCAATGGTTTCGTCAATCCTGTAAACGTCGAGTTTGATTCAAGGAGCACGTACTGTGTCACATATGGATGCATTTCTTGCCATCGAATGGTAAGGATGTCGAGTTCATTACTGAACAAAACAGCATCAAAGACTCGTCTCGGTGATTCACGAATTCCCCAACCGTGAAGTTTGCAAAGAGTCTCCATGGATACATTCTCATGATAAAAGTGAGGGATTTCATGAAAAGGCTTTGGAGGAGATTCCCAAAGTGGCCTCAGAAAGTATGAAATTTTCTGCCCATGCAGATAGATACCGAAGATGCCCACTGGAATGACCACAAATAGAAAAATAAGGACCTTGAGATCCAATCCTCGTAGAATACACCGGAGTCTTGACATGTTCAAAACGGCACGAGTTCCCTGCAGAGTAGAAAACAAAAACTTCCTAAGATATAGAGAACCTCACATTCACATGCTTGAATGATCATTATGTATTATGTAATATCAGTCTAGCCCTCAAGTCCCATGTATAGATTTAACAAAGTAATTAGATGGCATAGTTCTAAGAACCAAATATATGTTTTGGGAGAAATTCAAAGCAGTACTATGTAGTTTATAAACAGACCACAAAAAATTTACAAGTGCCCCATAATTTCACAGAACATATATTTATAATTTACTTGTTTCCTGAACAAATGGAAATCAAAATGAGGATGAGAGAAAGGTGAAAGAACCAAACATGCAAAATTGTAATCATAACTCAAATGGCACATAGAACATCTCCTATGTTAAAAAAACTACAAACCCACAAAAATAGAGGATTTCTAAAACAACAGCCTATTATCAATAAGAGCATAAACCAATCAATTGGAAGTTCAGATAATATTTGACATACTAGGGTAAAAGATGGACTTGTAAAATCAAATGAGAAGGATCACATTACAAGACACTTAGACAGACCAATAATAATAAAAACTTCAAGTTCCCATTTTGCATTGACAAGGCAAACTCAAAACCAAAGACACCCCCACCAACAAAATACCACAAAGAAACCCAAAATCTCAAGAAATCAAGCCGAAAAGGGACAAGAAAACCTATTGAAAATGGGAAAAATACGAACCTGGCCACAAACATCATCGCAAATGGCATCAGTCTTCTTCGAATTATAATACCCCTCAGACATGGTGGAGTTCTCTCAGAACATGAAATAGAACAGAACAAAAACAATAAAAAAAAACCCCAAAAAGAAGAAGAGAGAACTCCTCCCCCCTTGTGACAATGAAGAGCCCCTTCAAACCAAAAGGGTGAAAATCTGGGAAGAAAGAAAAAGTTGAAACCTATTATAAAGCTACGATCTTTGGGGCGGAAAAACTATTTGTATATCTTTTCTCGTCTCTTTGATATTACTTGGGTCTCTCTGGTTTCCCCTAACCTTATAACGTCAATTATAGCCGTTTGGTGGTTTTTCTCTTCCACCGGATATCTCTTCCCAAAAAATGGAGGATGGGGGATTTAAGTACAAGCAGCGAAGAGATACCTACGTACATCCAAAAACGATAAAATAATAAGCAATCTCATTAAAAAAAAAAACTAAAAAAATAGAAAACACTAAAATTTATTATGTTTCTCCTCAAAAAAGAAAAATTGATCCCTCAATATAGAAAAAGTCCAGTGTGTCCAATCACCATTGACTAGTACCTAGTGATCTAAAATCCTTGGATATAAATCTCAATCAACGGTTGTGATTGCAGCATCATGACTGATCTGATGGTACACATTACCAGAGGCTTATCTTTTATACAATACTATTACTAGGAGCCATTCCTTAAACTCCTAGGTTCAAATTTCAAATATCCAAAATTAAAAAAATAAGCTTTTTTTAATTAATCAAAAAAGGGAAATCTTTGGTGTATTTTACGGCTTTCCTTCACTTTGTTTTTGGTAGGCAAAAATTATAACCTTGCTTGATTGTTTCGACACCTGTGCTCTGTTTTATTGTTTGGAAAGAAAATGAAGTGATTGGCTTATTAGTTCTTACCTAGATTTTCTCGTAATCTAATTTCTTTTTTAATTTTAGTTCGTTTAAAATCTAAACATAGTGTGAGTGAGGAGGGTAGAGGAATTATTTTTATTTTTATTTTGATAACAAATTATTTTTATTATTAGATTTGGATATTTTTATGATAATTAGACCAAAAATAATAATCTTTTTATCCACCGGTGATTATTTATTAATGTGTTTATCTCTTTTTTTAGATAATTATTTTATATTAAATATTTTAAATTCAAATTTAAAGTACCCCATATACGTGCTCCGGATAATTCAATCTTTTGAACTATTACTTGTTTTTCAAATTTTTATAAATTAAAAAATTCCAAAAGTTTCATTCAATAACAACAAATAAATATTAATAGGTGGTTAGTTAGAGTGATAGGTACTCCATTTCCTTTAAGTAAGGCCTCGGCCCTCGGGTTCGAGTCTTGTGTATGTAAAAATCTCTTTTGTGAGAGCTCTATCCCCGTTGTGAAATTTCAATTAGTTCAAACAGGATTACCTCCAATAAAAAAATACTTATAAAAAAAAATAACAACAAATAAAAACGATTATGTAATATCTAATTAAATGTATTGTCCTATGTTAAATTTTGTAGAATCATACATAGATTTCTAGTAAGAGTATAGAGACTAATTTATGACAAGGTAATCAATTAATGTTGAAATTTTATTAAAAATGTTATTCATATTTATAGTGTTTGATAGCATTATGATTGTCTGTCTCTAAAGAACATATATTTAAAAACAAAATTAAATTACACTCTTATCTCTTAATAGATTCTTTTGTTTTAAAAAATTACATTTCCTTCTTTTAAAAAATATAATATATTTTGATCAAAATATCTTTATGTTTATCATTTATATAATTAAATATATATTTGAATAATATAAAAAATATTTAAAAATAAATAAATAATAACAATTTGAAAATAAATATTTTTTAATGAAATTTAGTTATTTACAATAATTAATTATGTTAATAAAGGTATTTTAATAGAAAAGGATGAAATAATAGGGTTTTCAATCTTTTCAAATGATGAAAGTATAGATTTTCAAAATAGAAAGAATGATGGTGTAATTTAAAGATCTCTTAAAGAAAAATAACATAATTTATTCTTAGAAATTTTTTTAAAAAAAAACTTGAACCTTTTTTTCATTAAAAAAATATTCGGATATTCCATAGATGTGTATATTTGAGAGAGGAAATTAGGGTCTTATCTTTTAGATATAAATAAAGAAAGGATAAGAATATTTGAGTTGTGAGAATGATTTATGTGCTTAGTATTCACTCCAAATTTATTTTGTCCTTTGGTCTTCGGATTCGTCTACTCTACGCACATTGAAATCCACTAATAATCCCAATACTTGCGGTCCAACTTCTTGGTTTATTTCCATTGTAATCCAACTCTATATATACCACCAATTTTTCCACAACAAGTCATTGCTTTTTTGCCTTTTGGTTTTGGATCCAAAATTAATACAAATCAATTATCACCAATCACTCACTTGTTTCATTATCTTTGGTCATTCTAACAAACTCAACAACATTTTCTTCCTCTTCTTCTTTGTCAAGAAAATGTTTAAAAATACTCACAATAATTTATCATTTTATATATAAAAGATATCAGTTGTTTCAATTTAGTTCTTAAAGTATTTAATTTATCTTAATCTAATCTAGGAACAATACTATATAACATTGAATTCTTAAAATGAAACCCAATATATGGAGATAATTTGAGGTTAATTAATATCTCAATCAATATTAAATATTTTCAATCTTAAGGATGTTTATATTCTTGAGAATACATTTTTAATTTTAAGCATGGACAAAGATATCAAACAAACAAAATTTTAAACATGGACAATAACATGTATATTTCAAATATAAAAAAGGAAATGAATAATGGAATAGGAATGTGTTTACTGTATTTGGTAGTAAAATTTGAGAATGGAAATAAGAATGATTAAAATTATTACTTTGCCCCTTATATTAAAATATTTAAAAAATGTTATGATTGTGTTTAATCAAAAGAAATAATAGACATTTTACACCTCAATTTTTTTATTATTTTACATATTTATCAAGACACTTTACTGTTTTTTTTCTCCTGAGTGGATCCCATTGTCTTTATAATTTTTTCACTCCCAAAACCGTGTAACGAAGAGGCCTGATAGGACACCCCTACCCTACATGTACACATATATAGTGGACTCTCTTAATGACTAAGTCCAAATTAGTAAATATTTAGGAAAAAACTTAGGTCCATTTCCTTATGTCCATTTCATCCAATTCCCCAATATAATTATGACACGTGGCAAAAAGTGTTTAAATGACTAATCACAGTAGAGAGAGAATATAAGAGACCACCTTTTATATGACCAATCATAGAAGAAAGAGAGTGTAAATACAATATATGATTGATGGAATTGGATGAAATTAACATAAGGAAATAAACCTAACTTTTTTCCAAATATTTAACACGCTCCAACCAATATTTTCTTTGCGTATTTATGGGTTTGATTCTTCTCCGTTGTTTAATGAAGTTCAAACTATTTTATTTAGAAAAAAAAACTTAATGTAAAGGCATTGCATATATATATATATATACACACACACATATTCAAATTTTGCATATATTTTTTTTAATGCAGAAGACTTAAATTAAATTTGCACAATTATAAAGCAGAAAGATGTTGTATTGATTGTTGGGACAATGGGGAGCGACAATAATGATAGTACAAAACCAATTATATATCTTCTATCACCACCACTATGAACATAAATTTCATACCACCCATCTTTGAATAATTAGTATCTAATTGTTAACGTGGCTTGGTACAATTAATTAAGCAATGATTTAAAAGAAAATATTATGGGTGAGGGTTTAAATTTTTTTGAAGTTATTTAAAATTGTATTCGGTCGGCATTTCTCCGCAAAAAGAATTATTTGGCGCACAATGATTAGTTAAGTTGTTAGGCCAAATTATTTGCAATTCAAGCCAAGTAATCATTTAGGCTGAATTTATGTTAGTCTTCCAAATGCTTCATTGTTTCATTGATGCATTGGTTGGTAGTATTGGGAATATCTTTTTCTACTATCATATTTTTTGGGACTGGATTCAGTGCTTGACTCTTCTATGTATTAGTATGCTAGGTCGACTTTTTTTCATAATTTTCTTCACTTTTTTTATTTAAACTTAAAAAATTGTAAACTTTTTCTAAAGAATAAGAGTTATAGACACGAAAAAATAAAAAATTCTACATAAATAAAGACCTACCGTGAATGGTTTAGGGGTCACCTTTATTAGGGACTAAAAAGTTAGTCCCTAATCTATTCATAGTAAATCTCGATTTTATGTGGAGTTTTTAATTTTTTTTGTATCTATATCTTTCATACTTTAGATATTCTTTAGAAAAAATTTACAATTTGTCAAATTTAAATAAAAAAAATGAAGAAAACTATGAAAAAAAAAGTCGGTCTAGCATACTAATACATAGAAGAGCCAAGCACTGGATCCATTCTCCATATTTTTGCACACATAAAAATACTACATACTTTTAAATAAAAAAAATACAATTATTTTTTTAAAAGGAGCTGGGTCTAACTATACAACTAGCCGGAGAGAATATGAATTTTGAGATCCGAATATTTCTCCCTTTTTTTAATTAAATAACAATGGATATTTTTGACAACAACGAAAATTAACTAAGGTCATCAGGTATAGCTAGCAAATATGCATCTTTAGTGCATAGACAAAATAATAGAATCTCAAGTTCTTCGTATTCATCTATAGTGCAGCTGTGCCATATAAATTTACATAATTAATTAATAATTGTCCAACACATGCAAATTAATTGCTAGTGTCACACACATATATATAAAGTATCAGAGATTATTGCATCATGCATATAAATCAGTGGAGACGTGATTCAAATTCAATATTATGAAAGGAATTAATTTTCTAATTAATTAAGCTTTCATATGTGTGGAAAATCATGTTAATTAAAGTTTGCTTATTATATATTGTTAAAACTACAACTTATAAGTCAGAATGTGAAGTTAAATAATTTTTTAAATATTTAATTTATTATTTTAAAACATAAAAATTATTTTATAATATTATATTTCAATTTTTTTAAAAAAAAAAATTGTCATACGGTATTATTGTCATATATAATAACAATTCTACCTGTCTATTTCTTGTGGAACGACAATCTTTTGATATTGCTCTCTCCTAGTTAATTAAGTATTTAGAATATCCTCTATTTTTATACGACTTTCCATAATGAGTTTTTGATGACCTAACTTTTAGGTCGAAATGCTGGAAAGAATTATTATATAAATCCTTCATTTGTTTAATCCTTCATTTCAGTATTGAATAATATTTATATTTGCCAAATTGCTCCCCCGTATATATATACACACACATGCATGCATGCATGGATCTTGTTAGGCAAATAAATATTCTTCATTCACTAATCAAGATTCACGAATCAAAACCTAAAGCTACTGATGATCACCTATGAGAAAGAATTACCAAAATGCAAGAAAAAACTGAATAATTGATCAGAATAATTAGACTTGGCTATACATGTATAATTAATTACCAGAATGTACATGTGCTTGAAAAGTATTCCAAGTCTAATTTCTGTCACATTTGTTGGAGCGTGAAAAAAAAAAGGTTTTCTTAGCTCATAAGCAATTAAGCATGCATGGTGATTTCTTCGTTAAAACTAAACATCAAAAAGCTCATATAATTCAAATGTGATTTATGTATAATTATTCTTCAATTTTTGAATATTATTGGAATTATATTTATGAAAATATATTCAATCGTTATCTAATTTTTATACAGTAAAAATTAACTCAAAATAATATATAAATATTTTTAAACATATCATGCCCATCATTCGGATCTAACACTAGTGTAAACATATAATAGCGTGTATTTATATAATCTAGGCATCAAATGCTGGTTTCACCAATATTAATACTGTGTGAGTTATATAACAAATAGTAAAGAAAATGTTGTCACAGATATACAGGAATGTTTTTAAATATTGATGTAAACCATCTGATGAAAAGACAGAACCAACAATACAATTATACAAATTATAGAGCATATATATATATACATCATTTTTAATCTAACAATTATTAACTAAAAAATGAGTCCAACGAAGAAGTTAATTTAAATAAAAATTAATTTGATATCACTTAAATAAAATTTTAAATTTAAAGTTCTGTAAATATAATTATTCTGTTGAAAGACTCATCTATTATAATTAGGCATACCGAACTCGGATGAGTCTAAATTGAGACAAAAAGTGTCACAGACTGAAGTAACAATTAAAAAAAAGAAGAGAGTGGGGTTTGTGCGTAGCTTCCCAGAAGGTTCAGTTGGTTCCTATGCCAGAGCTCTTTGGCGTTTATAGTTGGGATGGAATGCATAACAGCATATTCCTCATTCAATATTCAACCTCTTTTTCGTTTCTCAAGATAATTCACCACTTTCATTTTTCTCTCTTTCTTAATTTTCCACAAGTAGGCTTTTGTTGTTATCTATTTTAACGGTATTAGAGTTGGGACGGAATTAATTACAATTAGAAATTTTGGGGATAAAATTGACCACAAATAAATCTTGAGGACGAAATTAAAAATCGGTTCAAAGTTTGGAGACGTAATACAAATATTAAATATAATTTAACTACTACTTTTTTTTTTGGCCAAATTTTTAACTACTACTTAATAGTTAATACATTAAAACTTAGTATACTTTTTCCTCTTTCATTAAACATCGCAACAGCTACGAACATGTGGTAATTGTTTGGAATTAATTGAATGGTATGAACTTTATTCTCTTTCAATTAATATATTGAGTTTTGTGTAAGAAAAAATTCATAACGAGAGATTGCTTTACTTATTATGAGGTTTTAATTAGTTTGAGCTATATATATATTAGGTAAAATTCGAATTTCTAAATATTGATGACTTTGATTAATAAATAAATAAAACAATAAAGCTTGGTGCATTATGGTTTATCAAATGATTAATTGTACCTTCATAAGTGAAAATGACAAACATGTATAGGGTCGTAAACTACTTATGAACGAACAAAATTGTCTTTTTATCATCTTTATATTTTACTTTTCTATCTTTATTATATTTTATCAAACACGATCAATCTTATAATTTAATTCTATTTGCTGTCAAACAAACTTTTGTTATTTCCTATTCCATTAATTCCCTCACACCTACAATTCCTTTTCCATTTCTCATTATTCCATTTCCTACCAAAATATCTTCCATCCTACCAAACACCACCAATAATTTATAATAAAAAGAGTCTTCACATCTCAATGATCATTTTAATTCCTTGAAACTAATTTAAAAAAACCCCATCTCCAATTAACAAATAGCTAGGCATTAAATAAAATAATACAAGGTGTGTGGCATTAATTAATTTATGAAAAAAGAAATGTCAACAGAGATGGCAGTATCTAGTTTCCACCAATATATAATCGTGCTTAATTTTCAAAGTGCAATTTTAGTAGTTTCTTCATATTATAAATAACCAAAATCTTAAAACCGAGCTTATTGAGATTTAAACAGTCATAATCATAACCAATTACACAACGCAACGCAAATAAGCTGTTTGGATATTATAATGCAGATGAAAGGGATAATAAAGATTATTAATATTTGGATAGGTTTGTTCATCGAATTAACGTTATGTACAGTAAGTAAACTCGATTAATTATTAGCTAATGATGAGTTTGCCACGATGACTAATTGACCCTACGAGGTTACAACTATATATACCCACCCCTTTTGGATTGGCTTATTAATTTGTCCATTTCACTTTCAGTGAAACCACCTTGAAAATTCCACCCACTTTCCTTTGAGATTACTCCTCCCCCAAACACATCAAATCCTTCAATTTGTTTTTAACTATTTATATTAAGAAGTCCACTTAACACTACTGAATAGTGAATTCTAATCAATCTTACATACAAAATTCAAATTCAATACTACTTGAAAAATAGTTAGGTCAAGTTCTTTATATATTTCTATTAAGTTCTCCAATATAAATATAACATGCCGTGACAAAAAGTATTTAAATGACAAATCACAGTAAAGAGATGATTTAAAAAATCATATTTTTTATGACCAATCATAGAAAAAAGAGTGTAAAAGCAACATATGATTAGTGAAACTTGATGGTAATAAATAATAATATAAAGAATTTGACATAATTTTTTTCAGACTACTTGCTTTAAAAAAGATATATATACATATATATAATTAATTAATTAAACTGAATTCTTCTGATTAATATGGTTTAAATTATTGATTGAAATTTTATAATACAGATAAAGCCTTCTCAATATATTTAGTAGAAATATTTTAATATGCAAGAGTGCAAGACCTTGACTTAATATTTTATTTAAGAAGTAAATAAAAAATAAAATACTTAAAAGCATGGAAAATTATATTGTTTTAAGATCTTTAATTAATCTTTTTCTCTGGGCACGAAAAGACAAGTGGACACAGACAAATCCAGAACATGTGAGTGCTGCGTTTGGGGATCAAACTTGGAAGGGTAGTAATCAAGGAATCCTCAATTAATCAATCATTTTCAAGTCTAATTCCCAGTAGAATATATATATTATTTTTGTAATTAACAATAATATGCTTACTCATTTACGCTTTCAATTATTCTTAAGTTGCCTGCTAGCTAGCTAGTTAGTTTGACTACAAAATGAAAGCAACTAGTATTTGTTTATTATATATGCAAATTAATTCAACGCCAAACACCAAACTAGTTAGCTAATTAATATATACTACAACTTTACTATTAACTCTTTCAACATTTAATTTGTTTTCTAATTGCAATTTAATTAATTTAGTACACAAATTTTAAAAATGTAATATTTCATGTGCTTTAGGTTATGTTTATTTGTAAGATTTAATGCTAGAAAAAAAAAGAGGGAGTTATCCTCTTTTCTTTCTATCAAACAAACATCACTTTTGTAATGTGACGAAATTATATTGTTGTCCTTATTTTTTTGCCCATTTTTTGTCTGTAGCTAGGAGCCTGCAGACTAGATAGGTTAGCTCGCATGTCACACTTGTTTTTTTTTTTTCAAAGTTTTTAATTAAGTTGTTTTTAATTCGTTTAAAATTATATTTTAATATAAATAAAAGGTAAAGTTGCTATTTTTCTTACTCTACATAACAAACTAAAGTTAAATAAATTTATTATGATAAAAATAATATGTTAAAACTAATGTATTTATTTTTAAGTTAGTATTATCTTCACTTTAACTTAATTTTTTATTTACACTATAAGAACAACTTAGTTATATAATACATAAATGCATCTTAAAAATATATATTTATACTTATTTTAAGTTGATTTATGTTTTTTTTCCGGCAAAAAAAAAAAGTTGATTTATGTTTTGCAAGTGGGCCGCCCGACCCATTTTAAACGGATATATATATATATATATATATATATATATATATATATATATATATATATTTATGTGAAAGGAGGTTGTCCTCCAACTTAATAACTTGATGGCATTATGGCACAAGACGCAAATATACTTGTTTGAGAGGCACGAGAAGGAACCTAGAAAAATGGTTATGTCTCCAACTTTTTGGCTTTCTTGATTTTTTTTTTAGTGTCATCATTGGCTGTATCCGAGACTATTTGAAATTAAAGGAAAACGACGACGCTTACATGCATATTTAATTTTAAATATCACATGGTCGGGGATATCAAGGTTGGATGACCAATCTATGTATAGTCATCCATCATAGTTAATAATAATATTAATTATATATATTGAGAATATTTGTGTTTAATAATTAAGTTGTTTTCCTATCAAAAAATAATAATAATTAAGTTGTTTTGTACGTTGTTGTGCCAAGCCTGCATAAAACTTGAAGTTCTTTTATGATTTTTTAATTCGATGATTAAAAAATTACATTAATTAATTAATGAACAGCTTTATGTCAACCTTCATTTTACTTTTAAGTTTTAATTCTTCAACTTCAGCTCCAATAAGCTACGCGGCACGTTAATATTGTATATTTGTGTGGGCTTTTCTACTTTGAGTATAAATTAGAAGACAAGATGACGAAGGGTTGGTTTAAGTGGTAAGTAATTTAGTATCGTTTTACAAATAAAATTTTGAGTTCGAAAATTTGTGAATACAATTATTTTTGTTGAGAGATTCTCTCATTATAATTAGATGCGCGACGCAAGTTGAATTTAAATTAATCGAGATAATGTCTGAATACTTTAGATATTATAAATATAATACTTTGAATTTATTATAAAAAGCGAAACAATTAACTACTTGTCAAATTTAATGAACCAAATTGACTTTTAGGTTCCTAGTTAAAATCAAATTTCTCTTTCTATTATTTTTGGAGAAAATAATATTCTTTTAATCTAATTTTTTATTAGTATGATTTTAGAAAAACTTTCTTTCAATTAGTGAAAACGGATCATATCATAATAATTTTCTAATTAAAACCTTAAAAATTTTAATTATGTTTATTGTTTGACTAATAAATTTAAATTCAACAAATAATTAATTAAATTGATTATTTTTTTTAATATTTAAAGGAATAAAGTGTTATATCTTTTCAGGCAAAAAAAAGTGTTATATATTTAAATTCAAGTATTAATATTATTCCTAATTTCTATTCATATATGTGAGAAAGGAAGCTGATTAAAAAAAAAAAGTATAGATAAACAAAAAGCATTTGGATATATAGCAACAATTACACCAATCAGAATTATACGTGGGAGTCCAAACTCCTAAGTCCAAAGTATATCACTTTTTGCACTTTTGCAGGAGAAATAATAGTTTTGCAAGGTTAAGAAAAATTTGAATGCATTGAGATTTTTTTTTTTGTCTGTCCAATTGGCGAGACTTTAATTTATTCCGATTAATTTAAACCCCATATTACATATATGAGTATGGTAAACAAATCTCTTAACGAAGATACTTGTATTCATAATGTCATGAAATCGAGGCATTTCTATACTAATTCTCGTTGGTGGAATGCATTGATAATTAGAGATAATTATTAGTGATGGCATGGGTGAGAGATGGAGACGACTTTTCCAAAGGCAATTTCTTGGCTGTAATAACAGCTTTCCAGAATTGACATGTCTTGTCCCTTATATATGGCAATGCCACAAAGTGCATACCGGAGGTTACTGCCTTCATTGGAGTTACTTTTGAAGAGAAGGAATCTATTTAATTATTTTTCTCTTATTTTAACAAAACTTTTCATCTTCTATTCTTCCTGATCTCTCAGTATTGGATTTATTGTACACTACAAATTCACAAGCGTGTTATCTTGGTTTTACACCTAAAATCAATTTGTATTACTTGATTTCAAATATATATCTCTCATGTAACTTGTTTTCTCTTGTCATTTAGTGTAGTTTAATAAAAAATAGACTAGAATAATATAATATATGTGGAAATTGAAATTATAAACAATTTTATTATCAAAATGTATGAATAATATAATATCTATATATATTTAATACATTGAAGCAAGGGTTTGAATAATTGAAAGGAAAAAACTTAGGTCCATTTCCTTATGTCCATTACATCCAATTCCACCAATCATATATTGTATTTACACTCTCTCTCTTCTATTATTGGTTATATAAAAGGTGATCTTCTATATTCTCTCTCTACTGTGATTGGTCATTTAAACACTTTTTGCCACGTGTCATATTTATATTGGGGAACTGGATGTAATAGACATAAGGAAATGGACCTAAGTTTTTTCCTAATTGAAACTATTTATGTTCTTACACTATTTTTATCATCTTATCTTAACTCATAAACTAGTAAACTACACTACAAGGTCCAACGCCAACCCATATTTTTGGGTATAGGCCCAACTCATATCATTTGATGATAGAACGTGAAATATGGGCCTTAAGGGTTGCGGACCGAGATTTAGCTCACAAAACCCACAAGGCCCATTTCGGTGAGTTGGGCCTTCAACGCAATATTGGGCTTCGGTTCAAATACGGGCTTCCTCAGTTACAGTGCGCATATCTATTCGGTGACTGCAAATCCGTTGTGAGTTGAAGGAAAACGAAAACGAAAACTCGCTGTAATCCCCGAAACATAATTGCTAATGCTAAAAGTGAAAGAAAAGCCATTATTCAGCTTCGTATCGGTCAAACTTCAAACTCTATCGCGACTCTAGATAGAATCAGCCACGCGAAGCTCATCACCAAAATCTGTCACTTCATCCTTTTTTGGATCCGTAGGTTTTGTTGTTCTGTATCAATAATTTTTCAATCAATTTCGTTCTCCCTCCATCTTGCAATCTTAAAGTCAGGTCCCTGGATTTCACGGTTAATCTCATATTAGGGTTCTGATGTATTATCAATTATTATTGTTCTTAATAACTTTTACTCGATTCTGACCGTTTTTCCTGCATTAATTTGTTTGTTTTCTTTGGCTTTTCTTTTGTGTTTTTAAGGATTCTGGAGCACCCTGTGATCAATGAAAATGGATTTGGTGTCTGGTTATAAGGTAACCTTGGCTCTTTACGTTGCTTCACTCATTATGTGGACATTTCACTTGAATTAGTAGCAAACGATTTATAGCCGTCTCTTGTAACATGCAAGTTGATTGGAAGATTTTGTGACTAATCTTTTTCTTTATAGTATTCTAAGGGTCTTGTATACATGCATATCTGTTCTCAATTTTGAATTGGAAACTATAATCAAAAGTTTGTGGCAAGGAAGTGTATCTTGTAGATACTAGAGGCATATGTCAATCTCAATGGTTTGTGTAGTAACTCATTTGTAATTTGCTAAATGCTAACGTAAGATACTAATATCAGTGCTTTTATTTGCTAGTGAGCAACCTGGGACTATGAAGATTCAAATGTAATTTATGTTTTCTTCTATTTATGTAGAAATTAATTTATCTATACTGGTGCAGGGGGTTGTTGGGCTTGTCTTTGGCAATGAGAATTCTTCTTCAAATGAAGATAGGTAAATTGATTTTTATGCTCTTTGGATTCTTTTTATGCCTGGCATGAACATATGATCATCAATATCATCGAAGCCTCTGCCTTAGTCTTTGGAAGCTTATTATGTGGCCTAGAACATATTAACTAAATTTTATGCAAGTGCATCTACTTATTAGTGCGTTAAAGGGAATGATACAACTTTCCTGTATTGCTAAATAATTGATGTAACTTTAAAAGAATTAATTTTCATTTTAAGTTGGATGCGATGCTTCTCACAACAATTACAGAATCATCGAGTAAACTTAGTTTGATTTCTGGACAGACTTAATTTTTTCTTCTCTCTAATGTTACTTCGCTAATATAAATTTTGTCTTGAAACTGAATTTTTATTCGAAACTAATCATTGAAGAACTCCTTGATTAAAATAGGTTCGTAGCATTTAACGTGGTTGTTGCTTTTTAATAATCTTTACTAGCTTGGTTATGTATTTATTGTATTATCTGCTCCATGACAATTTGGAGTGCTGATTGCTGACTCTATCTAAAGGGTTAAACATGTTGTAAAGAAAAAGTTAAGGTTGCTGCTTACTGCCGGCTGCTGATCAGTATTATTTTCAAATTAATACAACTGCTTGTTGTTTTCTTTATCCATGTCACCTCACTTAATTTTCCTCATTCTTTTTTTTTGGGTGCAATATATCATTGCAAACACTATTTTGAATTCAAAAACTTGGAAGGTTCGATTAGTTTTCTTCTGCGAATTTTATATCTGTCAGTAATTTCTGTTTGGAATTTTTTTCTTCGTTGCCTGGTTCATACGACCAATTTTGTGACATTGCCCTAACTTGTTGGAGGACCTTCTACTTATGCCACATTCCTGCTATTTGGCTTGTTTCAATAGCTATGTTGAACGCTTGCTGGACCGTATAAGCAATGGTAAACTGGCAGAGGATAGGAGGAATGCTCTTACTGAGCTTCAGGCTATTGTATCAGAAAGTCAGGCTGCACAGTTAGCATTTGGGGCAATGGGTACATCACATTTCTCAAAGAAATCATTGGGAATTTGTCCTGTCCTGTGTTACACGTTTTATACATCTTTGCAGGTTTTCCTGTCTTGCTGGGTGTCTTAAAGGAAGAACGAGATGATATTGAAATGGTGACAAAATTTTCTTCTTTATTTTGTCTTCTTTCTAATTGTGTTTCCTGTATGGTTTACACTTCTCAAGGATTAACATTTTCATGCACCTTATTCCATAACAAGACAACTGATAGAAAATAAATCTTCGGAAAGTTATTTGAGTTCATTGATTAAAAGTTCAATTATCAGATTCATGGTATATTGCAATTTTCCAATGTGTTAGACTCATGCATGGGTTCTAAATATTTTCTTCAACGCCATCCCTTATTTTGCTCTGTGATTTACAGAAATTTTAGATCACTATTGTGTTTCTTCGATTATCAATCAATCATGTTGTAGCATAAGGATGTTGGCTGTCCTAATCTCATTTATTTGCGGACATGGGTTCAATTAGATTGTGAGGTTTTTTATTTTTGGTTGCCAGTTGAAAAACAGTTCACTCTTACAGTCTTTCTGCAGTTTCTTACTTACATCTTGAACCCTCATCCATGGTCTTTCTAATTTTTTTATTTCTTCCTCTAGAGTTATCCCTTGACTTACAACTTATTATGTCCCAAGTCCAAACAATGAGTCAAATCAAACAATAATAATATTCATGCAGGTTCGAGGTGCCCTTGAAACTCTTGTAAGTGCATTGA
The DNA here is from genome assembly GCA_014851425.1 of Senna tora. Classification (NCBI taxonomy): domain Eukaryota; kingdom Viridiplantae; phylum Streptophyta; class Magnoliopsida; order Fabales; family Fabaceae; genus Senna; species Senna tora. The sequence continues at coordinate 11,423,557 of CM026267.1, forward strand.
CTCCTATCAATCATGCAAAAGGGTCAAGTAATGAAGTTCAGCCAGCTTTGATGAATACTGATTTGCTTTCCAGAGAAGCAGATAGCATTTCTCTTCTTCTAAGTTTATTGGTAAGTTTTCTTTGCTAAAATCATGAGATGTGTTATTGATTATATATCTGGATCTTTTTTTCCCCTAGGATTATTATAACTGAAAATAATTTTCTTTAACCATTTTTCTTGGGTTATGTTGACAGACAGAGGATGATTTCTATGTAAGATATTATACTCTGCAACTTTTGACTGCCCTTCTTTCTAACTCTCGACAAAGGTATTAGTTTTATAGCTACCATTTCTGTTTAAAGCTTGGAAAGCACCCGTGCTGAGTTCATCTTCAGGTTACAGGAAGCTATATTGACCATTCCTCGTGGTATAACTCGGCTAATGGATATGCTTATGGATCGTGAGGTACTTGGCATGAATTTTAGTTGTCCGCTCAGTAATCTTTACTAACTTATATGTTGATTTCATGAGGCATACACAAAAATTTCTTATTAAGCCTTACACGTAAGTTAAGTTGAAACATTGAACTTCTTCATTTATTTGGTAACAGTTTGAATCTCCAAATATTTAGGCTTTGTTTGGATAAATAATTAATATAATTGCTTATTCAAGAAAAGCTTTTCATAAGCTTTACTGCCATTACTACTGTTCGAATAGGCCACTTTATGTTTGGACTTTGGATAGACACTCCAAGAAGTGCTTATGTAGTTGGAAAACCAATGAGGACAATTATGTCCAAAAGTATTGCATAAACAGCTGGCTCTTAAGCTACGATTTTATTTTGGTAAGCTTTGATTTCTATTTTATGAAATTAAGCTTAAATACTTTTAAGCATTTATAGTAATTTAATGTAAACACGCAGAAAATAGTTGATAAGTGCTTATTGAGCTACAAAAGCTACAATAAGCTGGCTAATAAGCCAATCCAAAAGACACTGGCTCTATTATTGAAAAATGAAAATCTTCTGGTACATGTTTTGCTTACTAGTTCTCCTTTGAGAGAAAATGTGGAATTTGTACTTGGGATGTTGTTGTTCTGCTATTATTGACACTCAGAAAATGATAAAGGTTTACATTCCAGGTAATTCGGAATGAGGCCTTATTACTCCTTACCCACCTAACTCGTGAAGCCGAGGTAACCTTTTCACTCTTATTGTCATCTTCAATTTTCCCCCCTTCTGTGGTTTCTATTTGTTTACTTTCTATTTCAAGCCTCAAGGGTGCTAAGATGTTTAAATACCCTAAACAAAATTTTATGATTACAGGAGATTCAAAAGATTGTTGTCTTTGAAGGTGCATTTGAGAAGATTTTCAGTATCATAAAAGAGGAGGGAGGTTCGGATGGTGGTGTTGTTGTACAGGTGATACATGGTTACTCTGAGACAGTAGCCTTATTAAACTTGCTCTAGTAACTCTGCTCATGACATACATGTTGATATAAGAGGCTATTAATCCATAAAAATGGACCATGCAAATTTAATGCTGTCTGCTTATAAACCTTTTCATTTAAAATCACCTTAGCAGTTTAGTATGGGTTAATACAGACGCGCACATGTATATTCATCTTTGTAGGTTAGTCATGTATTCATATCTACATAATTACATGTATACACGTGTGTGTAACAGTTCACAGTTTTATTGGTGAATCTTTCAGAGATCATTTTAGCTTTTACTGCCCATTATTTATGAGCTGTTTTTGTTTATGAATCTATACATATACAAGATGTTAATTTTTCTTTTTTTATTCATTCTTTTGTGATTCATGAAGATGTTGGCGTCGCTTGATCCATAGCCGACCCCACCTAGTGGGAAAAGGCTTTGATTGTTGTTGTTGTATTCATTCTTTTGTGATAATTCTTCATAGTGGGCTTGATTGGGAGTTTTGAAGGGAGTGGGGGGGACTGATTGGGAGTTTTAAAAAACTGAAGGGGGTGGTGGAGGTGAAAAGTTCAATACTTACTCTTATAATGAATAATAAGTAGGAAAAAAAGAGTTAAAAATGGACTTATTAAATATATAATATGCAAACCATTCCAAACCCCCCAATTTGGAGGGTTTGAAAAGTGTAGCGTTGGTTGTTTTTGAGCTCCCCCTGCCTTCGGAAAGGATACTCGTAATGGTACCTTAGTTATCCATAGGCGTCTTAAGTGGGAGTGGAGTGAAGGCATTCTCTTGGGACAAGCCCGCCAGCTTACTATACTAAGAGATTCCAAACCATCCTAAACCAACCCACATCATTGATTTATTAAATTTCCGACCAAGGGTTAAGAGCTTGAAACCACCCCACTCTCAAACTATTCCCAATGAAGCCCTTATGTAGTTTTGTTTATATTTTAAGTTAAAAATTGCATTTTATGATTATTGACATAAGCATTCATATAAACTTTTCTTTCTTCAATTATACTAACTTACTAAGTTACATAGAATGAATATTTTGGTCAAGTACTCATTTATATGTTACTGTGCAGGACTGCCTGGAATTGCTTAACAATCTGCTACGTAACAATGGCTCCAATCAGGTTTGTTGATTCCGTTGTGTACTCATGTTTTATTCAAGTTCTTAAACTGGTACTGATGTGAAGTGTGAACTGTGTATGATTCAGATACTACTAAGAGAAACTATAGGACTCGATTCATTGATATCTATTCTGAAGCCACGAGGAAGTAATTTCACACAACAAAAGGTTAGATGCTTGCATTTTTTGGCTTGTGCTTTATGCTATTACTGAACCCTTATAGGCAACTCTTGTTTCTTTGATACAAACACCATGCCAGTAGACAATCAATCTACTCAGTGCGTTGGAGACCATTAAACTGTTGATAATGGGAGGTTCTGAGGCTGATCCTGCGAAAGATTTGAATAAACAGACAAATAAGACAACTCTAGTTCAGGTTTGTCAAGAACTTAGTTCCTCATCATGATTGGATAAAATATCTATCTGGTGATATCTTATACTGTTTTTTTGTGGATTTGGTTGTAGAAAAGGGTATTGGACTATTTATTAATGTTAGGTGTTGAGAGCCAGTGGGCACCTGTTGCTGTTCGATGTGCGGTAAGATTGCTTGCCTCTGCCTCTCTATCTCTTCCCCCCAAACAGTATGCACATGTTACATGAGAGCAATGGCTTGACCTATAATTTGAGGTTTCTATGCTAAATATGTATGTTTTTGTGCACATATGCCTATGTCACACTATGTTACCTCTTATCTTTCTACTGCTACGCTAACTCATAATATGTATTGACATAGACTGAATGGTTTGCAACTTTAACTAGTAAATAGGGATCAAATTTAGACTATTGTTGAACGTTTGAGCTGATCCTTAAATATTTTGTTAATTGATTAATCTTCATTTTTTGTTCTCTCACTTTGTGTATTTCCACCTTTAGTTATTGTAATTCTGTCCATTATTTTTGTTCTTTGGAAAATTTATTATTACTTCTGAATCCCAAACCAGTGGCTACATAACTATATAATAGGAACTAAGAAGGTAGTTATTTATTGTTAATTTTCATGCTTTGTTAGGCAATGAGATGTATTGGCGATCTGATAGCTGGAGATTCAAAGAACCTTGACGCTCTTGGTAGCAAATTCCTTGGGGAGGAGCCACAAGTGGAACCTGCTCTAAACTCAATTCTAAGAATCATATTGCGTACTTCTAGCATGCAAGAATTTGTTGCAGCTGATTATGTTTTCAAAAGCTTTTGTGAGGTAGTGGACATCAATCATCATTGCTTTTTGACAAGATATGTCTCATTGACAATTATTTATTTATTTACCTTATTGTCTACTTCCTTTTTGCTTTAGTTCTTCTAATTCCTCACTTTTTTGTCACAAAAATTACAAGTCAAGCAATCATAATTTCAAGATATGTATTCTCTTGTTTTTTAATTTTTTATCTAACTTATCTGAATCAGAAAAATGCTGATGGTCAAGCAATGCTGGCATCTACACTAATTCCACAGCCATATCCAATGCATCGTGCTCCTCTTGAGGAGGACGTCAATATGTCTTTTGGAAGGTTTGTTTTCCTGGTTCTCCGATGACCAATCTTATTTTAAGTATCTTGTTAATAGGGATTATTTTAATCCTTATTCATGTATTATTCATTTATTCTAAATGACCACATCTTTTGTTAAAATTTATCTTAAATTAATTTTAAGTATGTAAATTGTTTCTCTTGCAGCATGTTGTTGCATGGCCTTACTTGGGGTGAAACTGATGGTGATCTTGAGGTATGTATTGTTTTCCCAGTGTCAAATTTGTATTGCAAACTGATACCAGCGAAATTGTTGCGGCTGTTGCCAATATTGAGTGGCATTGAAAGCTTTGTACTTGTTTGAGAACTATTTAGCTAACTATTTTTGGACTGCAGATTTGTTGCAGAGCTGCCAGTGTTCTGTCTCATGTATTGAAGGACAATCTCCAATGCAAGGAAAGGGTAAGCAATTTCCCATCTCATTTTATTTAAAGGCCGGGCAAAAGTCGGTGGGTGCTCTTATTGGGATTTTTTTTTTTCTAAAAATAAAAGTATGACTATAAGCCTATAACTTTTTTATTGACAATGAAGTTATTCACAAATGCCCCCCTCCCTGCGCCCCACGAAAATAAATTTGAAAAACAATTTGGTCAACATCTCATGAGACAAGTTTCAGGTTTTACGAATTGAAATTGAGGCACCTGTGCCATCTTTGGGAGCTCCGGAACCATTAATGCATCGAATGGTCAAATATTTGGCTCTTGCTTCTTCCCTGAAAAGCAAGGATGGAAAGTCTAGTACATCAGGAAACTCATATGTTGAAGCAATAATCTTGAAATTACTGGTTACCTGGCTAGCAGATTGTCCTAGTGCAGTGCATTGCTTCCTAGATGCTCGGCCTCATCTTACTTATCTTCTTGAGCTGGTATCTAGTTCATCTGCTACAGTGTGTATGAGGGGTTTGGCAGCAGTTGTCTTGGGTGAATGTGTAATCTATAATAAATCTGCTGATAGTGGAAAGGATGCATTTTCTGTAGTTGATGCTGTAAGCCAGAAAGTTGGCCTTAGTTCGTACTTTCTTAAGTTCGATGAGATGCAGAAAAGTTTAATCTTTACCAGTGCTGAGTCAGCAATGACTCATAAATCATTCACTAGATCGTCAGCTGCTAGCCTGGCTGATATTGAAGATGCAGATGAGAATGATTTGTCTGAACAGAGAAATCTTGATCATCCAATTCTCTCTTCAATCTTGGATTCATATTTTGTAAATCTCGTCAAAAGACTGGAGTTAGATATTAGAGATCAGATTGTTGATGTTTATAGTCATCCAAAAGTGAACGTAGCAGTGGTGCCAGCAGAGTTGGAGCAGAAGAGCAGTGAAAGTGATAGTGAGTATATAAAGCGGCTCAAAGATTTTGTTGAAAAGCAGTGCTCTGAAATCCAGGTACTTATTTCTACATATCTGTTCCTCTTGAACTATTCTTACAAGGATCGCAAGATTGGTGAATTTATTATTTTAAGAAATCTTCCTTAGTCCTTACTCTTATTAGGAAGGCGTTGGTTGAAGTGTACCAAAGACTACCACAATACAAATTACAGAGCACATATTTGCTTACTTTAAATGCAGATGATTTGTTTAAGTGAGTTTGTGGAGTTTATATTTAACAAGGTATACATAGTTACATACAAAGAACAGCACCAATTTTATGAAGTGTGCTGTTTTTGACAGACAAATCTTGTTGGTTGTTGATCAATAGCAAGTTTCCGTGGTTTCACTTGTAATCCATTATCCACTACCAATACTAGATTCTTAGTAGTTATTACCAATTGCAACAACGAGAGGAATGGAGTGCTTTTGGACCCTTACAAACATCATTATATAATGCATGGTTAAGCAAGTGTTGACATGTATTTGATTTGGTTATTTTCATTTGTTTTCACCATTTCAGAATCTTCTTGTTCGGAATGCCACATTGGCAGAGGACTTGGCTAAAACAGGTGGAGGCAATAATTCTCGGTCTGAGCAAAGAGTGAGTGGGGGCTCAGACAGAGTTCAACTAGAAACACTGCGAAGAGATGTCCAAGAATCATCTCAAAGGTTGGAGAACCTCAAGGCAGAAAAGGCCAAAGTTGAATCTGAGGCAACCATGTATCGGAATTTAGCCGGAAAGATGGAAGCCGATTTAAGGAGTCTGTCTGATGCCTACAATAGTCTTGAGCAGTCTAATATCCAACTGGAGAAGGAGGTGAAAGCTCTGAAGAATGGAGGATCCTCAACATTCCCTGATTTGGAGGCCATAAAAGCTGAAGCAAGGGAAGAAGCGCTGAAGGAGAGTGAAGGTGAACTGAATGATCTGCTTGTATGCCTTGGGCAAGAACAGAGCAAGGTGGATAAGCTAAGCTCCAGATTACTAGAGTTGGGAGAGGATGTTGACAAATTACTTGAAGGTATTGGAGATGATGCTGGAGATGCTGGAGATGATGATGATGATGAGGACGCTGAAGACACTGATTAGTGTACCCATGGTTGCCCTCCAAATGTACAGTAATACAACCCATGGAGAATGGGACATAACATATATTCCTGGGTTGGATCTTAAATTATGTTTTCTTCTGAACCTATGTTGTCTTAGTTTCCTTTTATGCAATTTAAGGGATGTTCAAATTGTCCCTCTTATTTCCAAGTGTCAACTGTCAAACTGGGAGGAAATTATAATAGTGATATACGTATTGTTTATTTTTTCAGTCGAGTGTTACCTTGAAAATTTCCCATTTTCTCTCTTGGCACTCTGCTCATCTGTTAATTGCTGCAGAATCGATTTTTAATTCCATAGCTTCTTATGAACAAACATGCAGCATTTTGACTCGTGGTTAGCACGTGATCCACTTAATAGGTTATCAACGAAACCTCTGGTATTTATCTCAATTGAAAATATTGAATAAGATATTGTGCAAATATATATTAGTGTACTAAGGCTTGAAGTTGTTTAATCGAAATAAGAATGTTTCTTATGTATCATCAAAGGATATTAGACGTGACTAATATTAGACGTCATTGAACTTAAAATACCAAAGTTTTACCTCAATTCTTAAAGAATAGCTCTTTTGTCTGTCTTTTGGCAACAATTTAAACGTACATGGAATTCAGTCTATTGTCACACATAATGATGGTAAATGGCAAGCATGTTCTATTGTCACACACAATGATTCAAATAATCTTTCATTAATAAACCATAAGAAAAATAATGTTGTAGCATTGGCATTCCTTATGTATACCTTAACTTACGTAACTAGTATTCGTGCTAATATAATACATAATCTCAGCGGCGCTTGTACACACAAGATTTCAATACTGGCCACTCAATTTCCTTCCCTTTTGAATTCTGCTTATCCTACAGCGAGAAGGGTCAAAATTAACTCGGGGATAGAATCGTATATCATTGACAGTTCAGAAAAATGGAATTATTTCACTTCACTCACCTTTTTCTTGAAGTAAAACAAAATAAACACTTTATTTGAGAAGTCCTGCATGTTGTTTAACAGTTAGCACAGACATAAAACTATTGTTTATTGAGCTCATCAAATGAAAAATATCAGACCTGTTTAACGGAGTGAAATCCTAGCCCAGAAATAGCTTTTGAAAACTTTTCTGGATCTGCTCCTCCATTATTTGGATCAAACCTGCTCTTAACTTCTGCTATCAAAAGCCAGCCACTGTTCATAAATACGCAAGTCAGACCCTGACTGGAAAGGCAATAACTAGTCTAAAACTTTAAAGAGAAGCTACAAACCCTGGCTTAAGCACCCTGTATGCTTCAGCAAGATAACTTGGGTAATTGGTGCCCATCAATGAAAGGCAGAAGACAGCAACGTCAACAGATGAGGAGACAAGGGGTGCCTGCCAGTAATCACAGAAAATCCAAGATTAGGGCCTTGATAAAACGTATCTTTTTTTTTTTTGATAGAACCTTGATAAACGTATCTTAATTTCAGACCTTCAAAATAAAAGCTTTAAGATTGTTCACCCTTCTGGCCTAGCATCCAATATTTTGAAAATCAGGGATTTGGAAGCTGTACCTCAAGGCAAATTAACATTCTTTTTGTTTGGTACACACATAATCACCCAATAAAGTACTGGTTCAAGCTTTAAAGGATACATATTTACTAAATAAGACAACCATAGACCAATTCTGTTTTCTCTGATTTCTTTAATGATTTGGTTAAACAGGGAATAAAAGCAAACCCAAGAAAAATGCTTCTCAGGAAATCTCAGTACTGAACTTAAGACGATGAGTAAGCAAAACTAAAATCCGAACAAAAGGACTAGTGTTAAATATTGTACTAATTACAATAGCACAAAGTCAGGTGTCTGCTCTCAGAATTCAGTGATCAGATTTTTTTTTGCTTTTCAATTTTCATGTATGAAAGCAGAGACAACAAATAAGATTACTGGACGATGCTTGCTAGACATGTAACTTAAAAGCAGAAGGACATACATTTGCCATATCACAAGCAATTACTTTAGGATCATTGGAGACAAGATCCAGGGAGAAGACTGTATTCTTCACACTTTGGGCAATGAGTGCATCCCCTGGAAAACAATGGGAATGTGGAAAATTAAGCATTGAGCAGAAGGACAAATAGATGATGCTGAAAGACAATTACAATTATGGGCAAGGCTCAGTTAAGTTCTCACCACAGCCAAAATCAGCAACAACCAAAGAAGGGCTCTGTTTTTTCAGCCAGTTTATAATTACATTAACTGGCTGCTCAGGCCATTTTGACATTTGCATTCTGTATCCTGCATGATACTATTATTAACCAGATAAATAAAAGACTAATTAAAACTGCCAATAAAAGAGATTAACATAAAACTTCACATTCTAATGCTAAGTTTGTTATATTAACATGCAGGAATATAAGGTCAAAAAATACAGGCTAACATACTAATATGGAGCTTAGAGACTTGTCTGTCAAAACACAGGACTAAAATAAAAATAGGGATGTCTTCGCTGTAATGATATGTGAAAATATACTGTGATTTTTGTTAGTAGGCATGCATTTTCTGGTTGTTTAAGGCTTGTATTCCAGTCTATTATCTTTGGCTGATAAAAGTGATAACTGACAAGGTTACTAGAGGACAATAGGCGATTAATCTTAACAGACCCTTTGCCCTAAATTTCACAGGCATAGTCTCTACTCCCTAGAAGAAAGCACTGAACATGAGACTGAAAGAAGAACCTTTAAAAATCCTGAGTATCACAAGCAGTTTAGTAACAGACTGGATGTACTTCAGAATGTATACCGTTCTCATAAAATACCACTGACACTAGGTACCTTCTGCGTACAGTATCAACATAAAGACAAATAACATTAAAAGTACGAATCAGAACCGTTAGTTGGTGTTAGGTTACTGAAACAAATTAAGTTTACAGCCCAATCCAAACAAAACCTTTTTAACCTTCAGCTTAATAGATTAAAAAATTTCAACTGTTTAATCAGAATGAGGTAGGATATATTTGTCATTGAAGGAAGGCACATGAACAAGAAAAGAATCTGTAGTGACAAACAAGATTTTTAAGATTCAAAAGCTAATTATTGTCCAATTCATAGCAAAACCCAGATTGAGGAGATTCCATTGCACTAGAATTAACTTTGGATCGCTGAGGATGGCTATGCTTATGCAGTACCTTTATAGAGTCTAACAATCAGAATTGCACGCAAAGAACCAGAGCTCCCAAAAGAGAAGCCCTTTTTTTCTACAAAAAAAATCAGATTGTTGTCTATTTTGTAATTGGAAACATACTTACCAAGTCGAACAGTGATTTATCTTCTTGAAAATAGTTTAGAGCCTCTTTCCCCCTGAGAAAAATGTCACAAACATGTAACTCTGGCCAAGATAATAACATTAAAAAATAGTAATTAAATACAGAAGGTCACAATATTATTAAGCTAATTATCATAAGAATATAAAATCAAAATATACTGGAGGCCATTGATATCTGAACGGACGAGAATGAGCAACAAATATTTTTGCCATCCAAATCTTTTCTAGAATTGCATTTAGGAAGCAAAAACAACAATAGGTCAATAACAACAACGAGAACGATTACTAAATTGTACATACGTGCAAGTGTACAGCTTCTCGTTAATCTTCCTGAAATGCCCCCCTGACAACCTCGCTCGCATCTACATGACCTCCATCCAAATAAAATTCAGGTTAACCTCAACTAGAATAAACCTACATTTAACTTAATCGAAGGTTCATATTTGTGAAGATAACCGCGAAGAATTCAACAACAAAAAAAGGACAAGCATACCTTTTCTAGGAAACTAGAGGCCTTGGAGGGTTCTTGCAACTTTCTCCGCTTAGCAGAACCCGCATCGTTGTCACTGACTCCTTTTCCAGAAGGAATACTTTGGCCATCACTCTTGGTAGGTTTCTGATTCTTCTTCGGTCTCTTTCGCTTTTTGCTCTGCTCTTTCTTCGTCATCGTTTTGCTAGTTTCTGCAAATTTCTTCCTCTTTCAGAGCAGAGACTCCTCAGTTATCGAGTCCGAGAAAAGCCGCCAATCTAGGCTGGAACCTTTTAAATATGGGCCTAGGGTTGAGGGAAATGTCCATTTAACCACTAACCAGTACTTTGCTAATGGGCTACACACTTCAGGCCCATTTACTTGGGCGTTGTTTGTTTACTTGTTTCTACCAATACAATTTTTTCCTTATATGTTTTTTTTATCAATCATTATGCTCTAATTTGATTTTTTATTCGTTCATAAAAAAAATGATTTTATTCATTCAGTTAATTAATTATTTAATAATAGTTGCTTGAAAAGTATTAGTTTACTTGTTTCTACCAATACAATTTTTTCCTTATATGTTTTTTTTATCAATCATTATGCTCTAATTTGATTTTTTATTCGTTCATAAAAAAAATGATTTTATTCATTCAGTTAATTAATTATTTAATAATAGTTGCTTGAAAAGTATTAACGCACATGTCAAAATTTTCACTCTCTACGAAATTGAAATTTTATGAAAAAGTAATATTACAATGTCAATCCTAGGTCTTGCACATTTTATGTCATTCTATTTTGCAACATGTTCTGTACCATAGTAGTTTATTGATGAATAATTTTAAGCCGGACAAAAAGAAAAAATGCACATTATACTTCATCACAATAATTATCCTGCTTATCTCATCAATTAGATATAGCTAATAAATTTTATAAACATGGGCCTTGTATTCTAAACTAGACTTGGCAAGTTTAGTTATAGAATTAGGCTGAAGGATATAGGTTTAGCTATAATTTTGGTGGCAGTGCTCTGAGACATGATTTTCTTTGTGACATATTTATAGGCACGATTGATGAAAAATAATTAGAAAGGGAAGTTTGTGCAATACATCTCAAATGTGAGAGAAGTTAGATATATTTTGAAAATAAAGAGTATGAAGTATAGTTTAACAAAATTTTAAGACAAGGTGGTTAAACTCCGCGTATAGCTGTTCCAAGTATAATTTAACAAAATTCTAATATCACATAGTGATTCCATTGGTGCTTCCAAGGACGAACTCTGCATATAGCTGTTTCAAAGCAATCATCACAGTCATCAGCAAAGGACCCATGATAGCTCCCTGTAAACGCAATGTGATTCAACATTCAGCTTGGTTTGAAATTTTTTTATAGAAATACTATTTATATGCATGAGAGCTTTAAAAGATATATAGAAGAAGAATATTTACCTCCAAAGCAGAGGGGAAAACAGCAATTCCACCAAGTATGCTAAGCCCTGTTAAATAGGCATTATGTCCAGGTATTTCATCTTTGATAGCTTGTGTACCATATTCCAATAGTATCTGATGTATGATTGTCAATAGAATAGCTTCAATATGCCTTGCTTCCATGGCTAGCTGTGCAGCTGCTGGTACTGAGGCAAGCAAAGGAGCTGGTGTGATGGGGAAAATAGCACTCATAAGTGCAAGAGATGTAGACATGTACAGGAAATGAATACGATAGAATCTAAACAACAGGTATGTTAAACACCCTTGAAACAATGTGAGCTTAGCAGTAGCCAACAATACACTACTCACTGCATGATCAAGAACTTGAGCACACCGGACTCGGGTGGATTTCGATATAGGCACCATATCTAAAGCGAGGACCATTACTCCCCCAGAATTTGAAGTCATCAAATAGTACAAAACCCATAAGAACACCATCAGTTCAGATATGAAATTTACCAAACCTGCAGCTCCTGAGACTATAGATACACCCATAAACAACAATATATTGGCACCACCAGTTAATAGTATTGTGCTGCTAGCTATCAACCTTTTGGACAAATCCAAGCTATCCAGCAAAAATCCTTTAAGCTTCTCCATCAAGTCTTCTCTACAAATCAAAGACACACATTCCCTGAATAATCCATCAATGTCTTTGTACATTGCTTTCCACTCTCCTTTTTTTACTCTTGATTGAATATCAGAGAGCTTCTGAGATGGAGGTCTAACTCTAACCTGCATAGGAGCACTAGATTTAACAGAACTATATGAAGGAGTAACTAAATAATTCCTCACCGCATCCACAATCTCTGTTACGTTATAATACGCAGCCAATGAATCAATGTTCTGAAGCAACGTGTTAGAGAATTTGATAGCATAAGAATCAATCAATTCTGGTACATTATTCTCGTCCATCCATTTCTTAACACCAATTCTCTCTGCATAATCGTTCTCGTACAGATGCTCCTTCAACGAAACCACAGCTTCCTTCCCCTCCACTGCAATTTTGTAAGAAAAGAAAGCAAAACCCAAAACAGATCCCACAATCATGAACATTATCAATCCAATCCCCACCATCGTTTTCAACCTATTAAGCATTATAGAGGTTATGCAACTACTAATTTTGAGACCAAACGAACTACGACTACTCCGAAACTTCATAGACGAAATAGATTTGAGCTTTCTCATCTTGTTTTTGACCGTACCAAAACCAATTGCATAGGCAATTGAGCAAGGGATTACGAAGGCGGGAACAGAGAAGCACCCGATCCTTTCATAGAGAAGCATAAAAAGCCCAAAAGAGATAAGCCATTCCATAAGCTTGGAGAACCCAATCTTGCTCTGGCTAATCGGGGAAGGGTAACGCAGGAGGCGGAGCAGAGCGGCGTGAGAATCGATGAGGGAAGAGTACGTGGCGTTGAGGGCGGACAAGGGGATGGCGGTTAGGGCGTGGAAGAGGCCGAGATTGAGGGAATGAGACCAGAAGGAGACGAGAGCAGTGTGGAGCTCGCGGAGAGGGATGGAGCAGAGGATGGCCCACTGAATTGGCCGCCAATAGTTCTGCAGAAGCTTCACGACGCCGTAGAGAACGACCAGGCACAAGGCGAGGCCGGCGTGAGCCATGGCTACGTACATTGCGATGCGGATGTAAGGGTCCGCCAGCAACGGCGATGTTCTTCGACGGGGATTGGGCTGAGGGGGCTCTTGTGGTTCGACATCGTCCGGAATCGGATCCGGATCGGATTCCAAAAGCGGAGTTGGAGGCTCTTGGTGGTGGTGGTGGTGGCGGCGGCCGAAGCTAGGGTTTCGGGAGCGAACGGCGCGTTTCCGGGGAGTATCGGCGGTGTCAGACATGTATTTGCCGATGAGGAAGAAGAGGAATCGGCCATGTTTGATTTATGCATGCGCGATTGCATGTAAGAGAGAATGCAATGATGCTTTTTCCTTCCTAATCGTTTTTAATATTGGTTTCCCCTTTTACCCCTCATGGTGATGATGGGCTTGGATAATCTCAAGGCCCAGCCTTACTTTAGGCCCAACTGATGAAACCCATTTAAGACTAGTCCAAATTTGTCGAAACAATTAATGAACTTGTATTTCCTAATTTTCCTCTAGAAGATAACAAAAGCATCTTCAAGTTTGAACCTTCTTGAAGGATTGTCTGATAACAAGCAAATTGCTGAGAGTTTTAACTCTGATAATTTCCCATGTATCCAACATCTTGAAGGATTGTCTTGATCTCTCTTTGAAAGCTTATTTGTTACGTGGGTTAATAGAGTAGTGTCAAATTCCGTGGCTGATTTTATGGCAAAGTTGTCTTTAATCACATGCTCCTTATTAATTGGTGTTGGACCTTTCCTGTTAAGTTACATATGTGTCTGGTTGCTGATAAGCTAGGAATTAGTGCTACATAGCTTTATCTTGTTTTTTCTTCTTAGTGTGTTGCCAAGATTTTTTTTTCTTTATCATTTTTCTAGGACGTGCAGACTAGTGTCTTTAGTTTCTTTTCTTTTGTCTCGCTATAATTTCCTTTTCTTGGCCTTAATGCCTTTTAATTTTATAATATATGCATTTTTTACCCTCAAAAAAAAGTTTGAACCTTATTTGGTAACTTGTGAGAAGGATTATTTGCTCCATCATGGCTTCTTCGTTGTTTTTAGAGTAGTGATCCATATGTATGTGTCTATCTAGTTGAAAATTGAAAGAGTTGAAATTTGGTCTATTCTTAGACAAAACTAAGATCCCAACCAACATATGATTGTTTCAGTTCTCAATCAAATGTATATGCGGTTACTAATATCTTGAATATTGTAAGATTTATTAATGATGATGACTCTCTAATTGAATGTTTCATTCTTTTACCTTTAAAAATTATACTTAAGATAAAGGATTAAGAAAACACATATTTCTCATCATTATATATACCACGTCATGATCATAAATTATGAAAAAAAAAGTACTTTCTTTTTTAATCTTTAAATGTAATATGTTTGGTAGAAATGCATGCATGAGAAGGGAAGGGATGTAAAGTAGATTACTGCAGAGTAAAGAAAAGTAAAAATAAAAATTGTATATGGCATGTAAAAATGTGATGTAAAGTTTGTAAAGTAAAGTATTGAAAAAGACTAAAATGCCATTACTTAATTAAAGTGTTTCTTGGTAGGTAGGAAAGTAAAGAGAGAAAATAATTAAGAGGGACATTTTGAACATTTCATCTTAAAATTAACATGTAAATAGTAATTTACAAGCAAAATATACAAAACACAATAAATTTTTGAGATCTACACTATTACATCCCTTCCCCTCAGTTGCAAACTTACCAAAGAGAGAGTTTAGAAAGACTAGTTGTAGTTCAAGAAAAGGTTGATAGTTAAGTCTAAATACAAATATTTAATAAACTTAACTATTTCTTATAGGAATTGAATTTAAAGAATCTATTTGTCTCAAACTTGAGTGTACTATTTACAAATTTTTTATTGTGATTTTAAAGTAATAATAATAAAGACTGCTTAAAATTAACATACCATAAAAGTCCCATCAAAAGAGCATTTCCACAGTTTAGCAAGGAAATTAGCAGATTCATTGGACCACGCATAAAACATGCCTCTCTTATTTATTTATTTTTTTAATTTTTTGCAATAAAACAAAAACGTTTAAAAATTGGAAGGGGTCTCATCTTATGCATTTCAATGTTCCTTCCATTAGAAGGGAAATGTCTTCATAGAATAATTGAGCACAAGACATGCTCGGACTAACTAATATGGAACTCTTTGCATTATTATAGTTTAATTATGATTTTAGCACACAAATATGAACACATGTAACAATATTTTATCTTCTAATTAAAACATAAATTAAAAAGACATTATATTACGTGTAGTTCAAAGTAACATCTCTAAAAAATAGGGAAAGTACATATAAAAATTGGACATAAATTAAAATTATAAAAACATAAAGTACTGCGTAACCAGTAATAACATGAAGTTTTTTTTTCTTTTGTAACAATTTATGAGAGTACTAAATACTACGTTTTAAAGTTCAAGTGATTATATATATCATTTTTCAAATAATTAAGTAATTTAAAAACAAAAAATAAAAGTAAGGTAGGAGAATTAATTAGTAGGTGGAAGTGTGTGGAAATTTTCACAAACACTATATATGCTTAATTTGCATTGATGATTGTATATAATTGCACAGATTAAAGTAACTCTCTACTAATCAAATTGAAACATTTAATCTAAATTATTTGTTAACCTTAATATATATAACATCACACAGTAATTATTCAACACACCAGCCATGCACCTTATAATTGAAATAAATACACTAAGCTACGTAAGCCCTTCTTTTTTTAATCCAAAGCAATTTCAAAAGCCCTCTTTCTCTCCTCTGTGTGTATTAATTTGTTAAGGCTTTTCCTTTACTTGTACTCTCAATTAAAATGATTGTGTCGTCAAAACTATATACGTATGCACCTGCAATGCATATTTTCCACGTTAAAATAAAACAATATGAACTGAAGTAGAAACACTAATTACTTTAAAAAATAAAAGCAACACTAGTAATTATATATTGTTGTTCAAATTTGAACCAATCATTTTTGTTTTTGGCATTGGACTGGACTAGGTATTCATCAGAGCAGACTTGATGAATAATCTATTGAGTACTGTAGAACTCATAAATAGAGACAACCCTACAACGAATAATGCTTTATTCTCATAATTGGCGGCCCAATCATTTCATGTATGTACACTTTGGTGTTTGCAAGGATGCATAATTAAATATGTTCAATGGCGTAGTTTTGAATGTCAAATTAATCATACACATAGTCGAGAATATTCAAATTTCAATACCTATAAGATTACGATTTATCTTTTCAACAAGAATTCAACACAATTATAAATATGAGATCCCCACCTGCTAAAAAAACGATATATAGTAGTAGGTAATAAAATCTAGTTACTTAAAGAGAACGTATTTTAAATTTAAATCCATTTGAATATGATGGATTGATTGTCTTTAGTTAATATATAATTGAAATGGCTTATTAAAAGAGAAAGATGTATATAAAGGTAGGATTAGAAAGAAGACAAAATATAAACTATCACGTTTTTTAGTAAACAAATAATTAATTTGAAAAAAAAAACAAAAGTGCGTGCCCCACAATAATGGAATAAAAATAAAAACTATAGTTTGGGGAATGAACATGAATGATTGGGGGAAATTTTGCATAATGGAGAAGAAGGACAAAAGGAGAGGGAAGAAGTTATTGGCGTGCACTATTTAATTTAATGACTTCGAATCTGTTGTCGGGTAATACCGGATCGGAGAGGAGAGAAACAGAGAGAATGTGGGTCTTACACATGGGATCCACACTCTCTCTTTCCTTGCGATCTGGTACTGTCTAGCACCGGATTCGCTCTCCTATTTAATTTTTTTATATGTGAAGGCAATAATAATAAAAAAAAGATGCACCCTCACAATTGTAATTTTTGGTCTAATAGTAAAAATTTAATCTAACAATTAGTTTTAAGGCTAAAATGCACAGAACCCCCCTGAACTATAGGATGTTTGCACATAACCTCCCTGAACTTCAAAAAGTTGCATAGCACCTCCCTAAACTTTTCAACTTTTGCACATAAAGGATTCTGTTAACTTTTCCATCCAATTTTTAACACTCAATGCCACATCAGCTTCCACATCACATTTTAATTCCATGTCAGCTGGACAAATAAATAATTTCTCTACCATTAATTATTTTATGAAAAAAATTAATTTTTTATGAAAAAATTAATTAATTAATTAAAATAAAGACCGTAGAGAAATTAATTTTCATAAAAATAATTAATTTTTTGATAAAAATAATTAATTAATTAATTAATTAATGGTAGAGAAATTACTTATTTATCTAGATGACATGGAATTAAAATGTGATCTGGAAGCTAATGTGGGATTGAAATTACTTTTAGGGTTTGAATAGAAACAAATGTATCTTTAAGGGGACTAAAATAATAAATTATTCTTATAAAAATTATAATAGAGTTCCAGTCTGACATCGAGTCATAATCAAAATATTATATGTTTGAATTAAACATAATTAAATTTAAAAAAAACATAATTAAATAAAAATTTATGTGCCGGACTTAATTACTATTAAAAAAGAATTATAGCTCCCTTCAACCTAACAAAATTCATATATTGCATCTAAAAATGATTGGGATAAAATCTTAAGGACCGTATACCTAATTAGATTCTTTTCACCAATATTTTGGACAAGGACCCCATATGACATAGAGAAATATATAGCATGTCTTGAAAATAAATAAATATTATGATATCCAATCCAATGTAATTTTATATATTAATTTTGGAAGTAATGTCTACTTAGTTTAGTCCCATTTCGATTATATAAAAAGATTTCCATCATTAATTATTTATTAAAAAATTTTAACACAACCGATCACTAGTATGGATTTCGGCTCACTCATTATAGCACAAGGCTCATGAGCTGCTTTGTAAATTAATATTTTTAAAAAAAAGGTTTAATACCTTCTAAAAATAATATTTTAAAAATATATTTGAATATTGAGGTGCCACTAACAAGAAGGGTCAAAGAGGGTGTAGCATAATTGAAGTAAAGAATAATAAACGTTATGGTTGTGATTTACAAGAATGATTTAATTTTAATCATAATATTCTTTTTTCCAAGGTCCTACTCTCACAGACCTCGTAGGCCAATCAAAAAAATTATTGAAAATCCCCAAGCAATCAACATTAAATATAAACTTATTACCGTAAATCAGAGACACAAAATCCCTAGAACATTCCTCCCAAATTTTAGTTTAGTTGAGTTTTTTAAACATCTAATTAGCAGTATCTCTGGTAGTGTGTATAGAGAGAGTTTGACGATTAGCACTAACTAAATTTTTCTTTTAAAAAATATCCGGTACGAGTAGATGTTCAGTAGTACAGTAGTATTGAACTTTAGTACATCCTTCCAATCAGTTGTTTCCTAAACCATTCAAGGTGGATCCTTATTAATGTGAATTTATATTAATATTAACAAATGACTCTACATGATTGGAGGAATGTACTGAATTTTTATCCGATATGAGAAGATTAGTCACTATTATCAACTATGGATGAAAAAAAAAAAAAGGAAAGGGAAGGGCGTTTGCTTCTATATCAGGAAAGAAAAAGCTTTTATTCTAGGAGTTTGATATTATAAATATTATATTGTAGAAACCAACAATATTCACGAAAGGGAGAAAAGGTGAGCTCAAAAGAATAGGAAGTTGCTTGTAGCTGAAACAACGGATTGGGAAAAAGCTTAATAATGTTACCTCTTGAAGCAACCAATCCAAATGCTACTACTACAATTACAACTACCTAACCAACACACACAATTCTCACATAACCTCAGAAATTAAGAGAAAGAGATCAGAGAGCTTCAAATCAATGGAGGAAGAGGTTGTGCAAAACCTATGGAAGGGTGAGAGAGAAGCTCAGATTGAAGCAGCCATGGAGCTGAGTAGATTAAGCAGCAAGCAGAGACACAAGCTTGCAGAAACTGGAATAATGGTGCCTCTCATTTCTATGCTTCATTCTCAAGACTTCCAAGCCATTGAAGCTTCTCTCTGTGCTCTCCTCTGTCTTGCCTTCGGTAGTGAAAGGTAACTTCATAAGACTCCAATAATCACACCCCTCATTATTCAATCAATCTCACCAGGTTTCAAACTTTGACTTTCCAAAAAATTTCATGAAAATTCTGCATACCCAGAATTTGTATGGTAGGAGTGATGAAAAAGTTTTCAACTTTTCAACATCCCGTGATGAATCTGATCATTAATTTTCTGTTGGTGGGTGGGACTGAAAGAAGAATATGTTCTTGGAAATCATGCTAGGCATTGTTAATAGTAGATTCTACCATCCATCCATCCATCCATCCATCATCATCCTTTACCAAAGAGTAAAGTAACAAACACATTATAAAATTACATAATTACCATTAATAAAAACAATTCTCTCCAAGTTGTTCTACGTGTTTTTTTCAAAACAAGTTTGAGTGGTTATTCTTATTTTTCGGTTTTTTAAAAACAAATTGTCAAATTTTACAGAAACAAGATTCGGATCGTCAAATCGGGAGCTTTACCGGTATTGCTGAATCTCCTCCAATGCCAGAGCCAACCACTGGTAGAATTAACCATAGCAGCCATGCTAACCCTCTCATCCTGCAAGGCAAACAAGGTAGCCATAGCTTCAAGTGGAGCAATCCAACTATTAGTACAATTCCTTTCTGAGAATTGCTATACCATTCAGTCTCAGCTAGATGCTATATCCACCCTCCACAACCTCTCAACCTGCAAGGAGACCATACCTCTAATAGTCTCTTCCGGGATCACAATTTCATTGCTTGAACTGATCCAATACAGCTCAGGTGGATCAAAGTCATCAGAAATAGTGGAGAAAGCAATCGGGTTGCTGGAGAATGTGGTGTATTCATCAGAGGCAGCATTGAGTGAGGCTGCTGGTATAGGAGGGGGAATAAGGATAGTGGTTGAGACAATTGAGGAAGGGTCTATGGTGGGAAAAGAGCATGCGGTGGGGATATTGCTTTTGATATGCCAGAGTTGTAGGGAAAAGTACAGGGGAATGATATTGAGAGAGGGGGTTATGCCTGGGTTGCTTCAGGTCAGTGTGGAGGGAACACACAGGGCAAAAGCTATGGCTCGAGAGTTATTGTTGCTCCTGAGGGATTGCTCCGATTATGATGGCTCCACGAGTAAGAAGCAGGAGAAGAAGAAGAAGAAGAAGAGGGATCATGGGGTTTTGGAGCAGATTATGCAGGAGATTGATGCAGAAGGGGAGGAATTGTCTGGGAGTACTTTGAGATTGGTGGAGGAGATGATTGCCAAGCTTAGTACATGATGTTGATGAGCTTGAATTGGATCATGAATCATCATCATCACTTAACTTTTTTTTTTTTTCCAGCTTCTTAAGGCTGTGTGATCTGCTCACACCTTAGCTAATAGGAATTTCGTGCACTAGGCCACTTATTTTTCTTTTGATGTATTGGAGATGAAGATTGTAGATTAGGACCTTGTTCGTAATCATAACTCATAACCATGACATGTAGGGGAGTTCGGATTCACCAGAGTGGACATGAGAGAAAAAGCCCACATGTGTACCCACCCCACTGTCTCTTTCTCTCTCCATCTGGTCTGGTGCTGTACAGCACTGAAATTGGAGGCGGTGTAGT
Organism: Senna tora; assembly: GCA_014851425.1. Lineage (NCBI taxonomy): Eukaryota > Viridiplantae > Streptophyta > Magnoliopsida > Fabales > Fabaceae > Senna > Senna tora. The sequence continues at coordinate 11,444,618 of CM026267.1, forward strand.
GTACTATGACTTTGACGTTTGTGTATATACAATTGGTTAGGGAATGGTGTGGTTGTGGTATGATTCGAGTTAGAGAGATTGGTGATGTGAATTGATTGAGTATGCTCAACTTGTAGAATTAGTGATGCTGATTTGCAAACCGTTGAGGGTACGAAATTGATGGATTGACGTTAAGTTATGATATATTCCTTTGGCAGCCAATGATTTGGCATTCTTTTAAAAGCAACTAACATATGCCTTTCCAGATTTCACCCTCATTTGTTGCTACCGGCCCTTTACTCTACTTTAATTAATAAAATTGAGTATATGAATTATGAAGTTGAAAAACAATTCAACTTCACATTTTTTATTAATGGTTTTAATTTTAAATGTCATATCTAACATTAAAAAAAAATGATACTCGTGCTCTTAAGTTGGTTTACCAAAACAAGACAACAAGTACAAAGCCATTTAGAGTATTCTTTCATACTCTTTCTTTTTTTGTGCATGAGAAAATGACCTAGGCATTTCTGTAGTAATTATTTCTAAAAAATCTTCTAAATGTTCTTTCTTAACTGACATATAGTAGATAGTAGGAAGCATATTAATGAGAGTACTTGTATGAGAAATAAGAGAATTTATTTTTAACTGTTCAAATTGAATTGAATGATTGAGATTAAAATATTATTTTAAGTCAAACAAGTGATAGTTATATAAAATTATAAAAGTTTATAATAATATTTTTATCTTAATCGTCCAATTTAAGTTGAATAGTTAAAAATAATTTCTCACATCTCTCAAATAAGATAAATACTTTCACTTGATATATTCTTATAGGTAGCATACATATTACTCGTGCGAGGCCACACATAAGTAAGGATTGATTTTCTAATTAAAAAAAAGTAAGGGTTGATTTACATAGATACCAATTTAAATTATTCTTACACTACTAAAAAATTTTCATTAGATGAGTTTTTTTTAATGGAATTAGATGAGTTAAAAAATCATTACAATTGGATTAAAAATTCAACTTAAATATGACACATATATATTATAATGACTCTAAAGTTCTTATGGTCATTAGTCTAAAAAATTATATATAATATGATAAAAATTAAAATAAAATAAAGTAAAGTGAAACATGTGATATAAGAAGAAATTAGAGAAAAAGTAAAAATAGGAAGAAAAAAAAGGTGAAAAATTAATAATTATTTTATACATTATATTTAAAAAAATATGTATTTATGTGCATGCAGCCTCTAGTAATAAATATATTCATATAAACTCAACATCGGCATATAATGAAAAAAATTTCAAATACAAGCACTATCAACTACTTAATGCCAACCTCCACAACTAGATATGGTATATATTAATGAATTTATATGAAAAACTCAGAAACAAGCAGTTCAGGCTTAATCACAAGTCACAACAATAAACTACAAACTTACTAGACCAGTAAAGTAAAAAAAGAATACAGCACAATCAAACACTCACCAGAACACATACTCGTTTGTGCTCCAGTTAACAAAACATAAAAAGTTTTTGTCACTACATATCTGTTGCTATGCTTTTATAACGCTTCCAACCCACAAATGGAAGATTGTATAAAAGGATGGGTTCTCATGATTATTCCTTGATTCGTGTTATCTCTATAGTCTCTACAAAAGAATTACGAAAGAAAAAAGTAGCCTAAAACGTATGATTTATAGCATATTTCAGCCGGACCTCCTATAAATTTTGTAAGCCACAGCAGCAGCTGCTGCTGCTCCAAGAACAGCAACAGCAATACCTACTTTACGCTCCTCCAATATGGACCAGTTCCAACTTGATTTCTGTCCCTGCTTTTGATGGGCTTCAGTGGTTCCTTCATTCTTTTTGTTTTGCTCAAAATTTGCAGTCATGCAGCAAGAAACCCCATTTGCACCCTGGCAACAACCACCCACGTTTTCGATTTTGCTCAGATTGTCCCTTTCTAGATGATTCTTCTTGTTGGTATGCGCTCCATTAGGAAGTTTCTGGTCGCCTGCTCTCTTAACTTCAACAGATGGTCCCATTTGGCCCCTGCAACGTTTAAATGTAATTATTAATTTAATATCCCTCCATCATAACAAAGTTCTTAAGATGCAGTAGATTCCATAAGTTCGCATTTGGTTCAAACTAATCAATACAAGAGCCAAGTAAATTTTGTCCTTAATTTTTTTTAATTATTTTATATAGTGAACTTAAGGGTGTCTGTACTGTACTAAGCACATATTATATTTGAAGCAACCATATTGTCAATGAAAAGGAAACAAAAACGGATGAGATAAACAAACAAATGGACGAGATAGGGCACCAAGCAAAGACTGCAGAATCCATTGTACCTGCTATCAGGTTTATTTATTGCTGGAGCTTCAATGTAATTCAGCTGCAGATACTAGTCCCACAGATGAATAATTCAACCAAACTCCAATGGAATTAGGAAGAGATGAATTAATGAATTCAGCTAAGTTTCACAGGATATTCCTCAATCTACCATAAAACACACATCAAGAATACAACAACAACAACAATCAAAGCCTTTTCCCACTAGGAAGGGTCGGCTATATGGATCCAACGACGCCAACATGTTTTGTTTTTACTCATTTCTATGGTTAGGTTATTAATAGTTCACACATCAAGAATATTAATAATAAATATGTCAAAGTTTAGAAGTCCAAGCATCATCAGAAAAGATGTAATAGAATGTAAAGGAATCACTACAGGAGTGGAAACTTCTAGGTTATTTGATTTGAGCATAGTTCATGTGGGAATCTCAATATAAAAATTTGAGTCAGGGCAGGATCCTGAATTTTCAGTTTAGATTTGCCTTGTTTTCCATATAACTAAATAGTGAGAGCTACAAACAGGCTGCTTTAGTGCATTTAGCGCTGAGCCTTAACTAAGCAAATTGAAAGTTGCTAAGCTACATCATTAGTATATGGTCTGATAGATAAGATTTCCTTCCCTTTCATTATTTTCTAAGTCCCTAGGAATCAACCTTGATTCTTTCTATCCCTATGAATCAGTTATTAATTTTGATGTATCCCTATAAATCAGTATGTACAGACACAGTAGCTGTCTTGGTAATTAATCCCCTGAATCATGGGGATGTGCCTTCTTGTACTTGTATATACAAGGTTGATTCACCCTTCAAAAAATGATTGACAATTACCTTGATTCACACTATGTATCATCCTTTCCCCTGTCATGTATTTCACTGAAAATTACAAGATTATAATTAATTGATAAACTTACAGATTGCATCTTCTAATTCTATTTTGGTGATTTCAAGTTAGGTTACTTAAAAACTTTAACCATCTCAATTTTGGCTTCGATATATATTAGTCACTATGCATTATATAATAACCTATTTTAAAGGCCTGCATTACATTTTCAAATAGCTTGGTGCTAACTGCTAAGAGCGCTTCATGCACTATAAATAAATATAAACCAAGAGATCAAACAGTGATGAGTGATGAACTTGATCAACCTACATAGCTCCACTAACATGTAGTAGAATTCTTTCAAACAGACAAACACATTATACTAACATTTTGTCTTTACATACAAATATATACTTCGAATTGAAACTAAATTAAAGGATACAAATTGCACAATTATAAAAAGCACTAACCTCCAAAGGCGTTGTATGACCTCTCCTTTTGCAATATGTTGATCCATAATTTCAGGCACATCATTAGGAGTAACATAGCCATACCTGTAATCAATTATCAAGTGCTACAATTAAAGTATCAATATTTAATCTCTATAAAATTAGAGACTTCTAAGTCTGACAGCTTACCAGTGACCCATAATCTTCCCATCAGATCCTGGACTGTATATGATTAAATTCCCAGCATACTTATGCCCGCCAATATGAGAAGAGGCCCAAACAAATACCTGATCCTTCAGACCTCGTTGCTCAATTTCCTCATTAAGCTTCTCAATGAGAACTGGTCCACAAACACCGCATCTAACATCCCGACTTCCATGAGCACAGACAAATACATATGAACCAGTGATCTCACCCTGCACTCCCTCAGACCATGGCTTACCATTCACCATCACATCTTCGACAAAGCTACCAATGTTTGACTCCGTCAAACCCCTTTCAATCAAAGAAGAAAAGAAGTTCAGAGATAACAGAACATTCTTAATATAAAGATACTTCAACCTCTTGAATTCATGCCAAAATTTAACAGACAAATATGTCTTCAAGACTTCAAATAAGACTTATTTTAAGCAAGTCCAAAATTCCGGCCATGCATAGGGAAATCACATCACCAACAAAATTGGTAAATACAATCACGATCTTAAGTTGCTATACAAGCAAATAAACTATACCTTGTCAGAATGAAGAGAAACGATCTCATAGCCGGAGAAAAGGATTAGACTTAATAAGCTAAATTTCAAGTCACGTTTAACAGATAGAAAACTCAATCCATCCCAAGCTACAATAGCACAGAGCTTCAGTTCAACAAATGCAACCAGAGGCTTAACCCTAAAGCAAGCGACTAATCACTCACAACTTCCATGAAAGCTACCATAAGCAGCACCAAGATCGTAACATATTCAGAGAGCTTACCTATATTTGATCATTTGAGGGAAAATCATCACGTCGCCGTCCAGGAATCCAGCCTCCTCTCGTGCCTCGCATACAGTAATTTTAGTCTGCGAAATAAAATCATATCAGTCAACGAACACATAAACTTTCATGATCCAGAGTTAACTCAAATACGGAGCTCTCAGGACGTAGCCAAACCACAACCAAGTAACCTAACGACCAAATTAGCAGCAAAGAACTCCACAAACCTTGATCGTAATTTCATCCTTACGACCTCTGATAGTTTTTGCAAGAAGCTTCACGAGCGGATCCGAGTCAGAGGCCTCAACGCGCGGGGGCCAAAGCTCTTGGTTCTTGTAGCAGAGGAACACGTGACGGTCGTACGCGTCAACGGTGCCGGCGAGAGTCTCGGAGTACATCTCCGGGCGGGTAAATCCGCTCTTGGCGTCATCGGCGGCAACCGTAGAGAGATTCTCGGAAGCCATGGCGGGAAGAAGAGATAGGGTTTGAGGGTGAAATGGAAGGAGAGAACGAGAAATAGAGAGAGGTCTGAGGAGTTGAATATGTGCTCTTGATACGTGAGAGGAAGGCGGTACAAATGCTGATAGTGATATGATAAAACGTCCAAGGTGCGCACAGCGCATAGGTTTGGATTTTAGAACTCAAAGGCTTTCGAGGGTGAGGCCGTGAGGGTCCTTAAAGCTTTAAGCTTTAACCAAATGAATTTAACCGCGGTGAGTGCGCGCGTGCACGCGCTAGTGAGTAATAATCTTTTTTTTTTCTTTTTTTTTTCTGAAATTGAGTAATAATATTTTTCTTAATTTTTATTAAGACTTTTTTTAAGGGCACATTTGGTATACTTCCTAAAAAGTGCAATATATGTAATCTCACAATTCTAAAAAAAATTTTACATTATATTTTATACATACCTAACACGTTTTTTTTTCTCTCTTATATTTTTCTGTATTTCTCTCCTCATTTTTTTTCTACAATATTTTCTTTTACTCTATATTACTTTACATTCATGCATTTATACCAAGCGTGCACTAAATATAATATAAAGTAATAATTATTATAGTTTGAAATAATAAAAATTTATTTTGTAATTTTTTATTTAATAATTCATTGTCCACTAATTTTATTCATAGGGTGAGTGGGGGAATAGGAATGATGGAAGGAATGGAAATGTCATGTTAATGTAATGTGATATAAATAAAAATGAGTAAAATAATTATTTTACCTTTACATTAAAAGTAGGAATGGAATAAAAATGGATAAAAAAATAAAGACAAAAAATAATTTCATCACATTACAAAAAGTAATATTTGTTTGGTAGAAAAAATGTATGTGGGAGATGAGCATTTCCTTTTTTTTCCATACTTTTTCCATGTACTAAACATAACCTTATTCTTTCTTCTTTTCACATCACACATGGTTGGTTGAGTGGCTGATATTCCAAAACCTTTTAGCAAAGTTTCAGGTTCGACACTTACATATAAAAAAATCTCTAATGAGAGAGCTATATTTTATTATAGAACATCAATTAGTTCGAACAAAATTACCTTTAATAAAAAAATACATGTAAAAAAGCAAAAATATTATGACAAAGTTGGACAGGTAAATTAGCTTGTCAAGAGTAATAATATGTTTAAGAGACTAAATTTAAATTGTTACCAAAAAAATATTTGTGGGTAAATATTGAGTTTTTATTAAAATGAAAGCGCGTGGAGTGGACTTGACATTAGGGGTTAGGTGAGTTAATTGTTGTTAACGGCTTATGTATAATAATACATTACATATACATGGCGTGCCAACGGCCAAAGTCGAACCCATCAGTCAGCATTTGACTTTTTCTTAAAACTTAAATAGACAATTGTGCAGCTAAACATCAAGATTATATAGTTCAAGTTTTGTGACTTGCTCTTAATATAATTGGTTATAGACTTGTCAACTCTTTATGGCTAATAAATAATTTGCTTATTGTGCCATTTTGGAATACTATAGCTTTTCTGTTAGGTTAGCCAACAAAATATAATCAACTAAAGAATTAGAGTGTAATTTTCAAAAAAGAAAAAGTGTAACTGAAGATTTTTTTTTTTCCCATGAAATAACTCAAGATTTCGAAGTTAGAAAATGGAAAAGGAAAAAGGAAAGGAGGAGTGAAAGTAAGAAACGGCGTTAGTTTGCACTTTAAGTTTTAAGAAACAAGTCATTTTATCTATTTTGTCCTCAATGTCGCTTTTTGATCTCCCATACCAATAACATATCTTAAAGACTTAAACTGAACTCTTTATGGCTAATAAATAATAATAGTCTGTTTTTTTCCTTAATGTATTACTCATATTCCCGTCAAAGAATTACTACCCTGACAAATAGTGTAATTCTAGGGCTGAATTGACGACAAAGAGGTAGGTAGATTTCAGATTTTGTCAAGCGATGGGAGAAAAAAAAATAAACACACCATCTCACCTAGAAGTCTGAATTTATATCCCAAGGCTGAAATATTTGCTTGTGCCTTGTATGATGAGAATGAGACTCCTCACAATTTTTATAGTAAAAAATAGACGGAAAAAGGATATAATTTTATTATTGATTGATAAAAAGTAAAAACATTTAATAATTTCAAATTTATAAAAAAAATACACACAATTTTAAATGTTTAAACATTTTATCAACTAATTAGATGGAATTTTAATCAATATCATATAATACTAGTTAACACAAGTTAAAAATAAGAAAAATAAATTTTGTTAACCAGTGTGTTTAGAATATTAATTTTGTTTTAATTGATTGATAAAATTTTTAAATATTTTAAATTATAATTTTGTTGATTTTCTGTAATTTTAAAATATTTTACGAAATGAAAAGACAATGCCAATGTGGATGATGCCTCATGAAGGGCGTGACATTATTGAAGAAGCAGTATTGGGTGTGGGTCATTATCGTGGGCCAAGGCCCATGACGTATGCTCTTACGATTGCGCACCACTAAGGAGACGGAGGAAGGAAAGGAGGCGGGAAATCATACGTTTTCGGTATTCTAATTCTAAAGGTAGCCTTTTCTCTTTCCTTTTTTCCATTTAAAAAAAAAATTATTTGGTCAAATTAAGTGGCCTTTCATTACAGTCACAGAGACAGACAGCATCACATTTTGTTTCTAGATTCTGTGTTGTGTTCATGCTGAAAATTTTGTAGATTCTGCTTCCAACTCGAAAATGATGATCAACATTTGCTTTTGCAATTGCAATATACAAGATTGACAAAATATCCATAAACACTAAGAATTCTTTTTGTTAAGGAAAGAACAAGAATAACAGTAAGAGTAACACACAAGAAGAACAAGATCATATACGAGATATCACAGACTAGTAATGGGATCAAAAGAAATCAATATCTAAATAGTTACCAGAAGGCTTCACGCCAGGCACTTTGCTGTTGTCGTGCGCCGCCTCCGATCGGATGGGTCCCACCCTCGGTATCTCCGGCGGGTTCGCACATCGGATCAGAGCCCAATTCACGTTCTGAAAGAACGGATGCTGTTTGATCTCCGTGGCTCCGCGTCTGTAAGCCAGCCGATGCTGAGGCTCTTTCACGAGCAATCCTCTGATCAAATCCCTAGCCGCGAAGCTCACCGTCGGCGATTCCGGGAACCTCAGCGGCTGCCCCACCACGTTGAACAGCGTCGCTCTGTTGGCCGATCCCTTGAACGGCGTTCTTCCGAAGAGCAGCTCGTAGAGGAATATTCCGAAGGTCCACCAGTCGACGGCGCTGCCGTGGCCTTCGCCTTTGATGATTTCGGGGGCCAAGTACTCGTGCGTGCCCACGAAGGACATGGATCGGGCGTTGGTGGGCTCGGCGATGAGCTCGGGAAGAGGAGTGACTTGGTGGTGCGTTTCGGTCTTTGGTTTGGCCTTTTTGTCTTTCTTGTGTTTGCTGGAGAGGAAGCGGGGGGTGAAGCAGGAGGGTTGGATCATGCAGTCTGGCTGCATTACGCAGGTTGGCTCGATGCAGGCGGGTTGGACGCAGTAGCCGGAGCTTCGTGTGTCCATGGTGGTGTTTGAGGATTTGACGAGCGTTGGACTCACGGCGCATCGGAGAGAGAGGTCGAAGTCCGAGAGCATTATGTGGCCGTCTTCTCTCACCAGCACGTTCTCGGGTTTCAGGTCTCTGTAGATGATTCCTAGCATGTGCAGGTACTCCAAAGCAAGAAGAACTTCTGCTACGTAAAACCTGCATACACATACCACCTACCACTTTGTTAGTATCAAGCTCACAAGTTCTAGACAATGAACAAGAAAGTCACTGTTTGTGATACCATTAGCATAGTTCATAGAAATATGAATAGAGAAAGGGGAAGTAGAGGACTAAAGTAAACAGAAAGAAAGAATGCAAGCAAGAGATAGCTCGAGACAAGGCAGTTTTCAGGCAGTAAGGGGAGTGTGGAAGAGGGAAATTATCCTTCCTAGTTCCTACTTGGGAATCTCAGCAATCACTTTCGCTAAAATGGATCTTCTGAGTGGGGGTAAAGATATAAAATCATGAACAAACGGCCATTTGTATGTGACAATGTCTAAAACTTCACATGGTCATTTATTGAGATAACAATGCATACCAACTACACAGAGAGACTCTGCCAGCATAAAATCCTTTCCTTGTTCTAAAAGAAAAGGGAGTTTTTTCCTGCACCATACAGTTCCCTTTTGGTGCCACAGAACAACATTTGAGTTTATATATCCAAGAAATATAGCATTATCCACTGATCCATGTTTGTATGAGTCTCTATGTTAAATATGTAAAGAAAAGCTAACCTGGCAGCATGCTCGGAGAAATACTTCCTAGGTTGTCTCTGCCTCAATGCATGCAGGTCTCCACCAGGGCAAAACTCCATTACCAAGCAAGAGAATGTCTCTGTCTCAAAATGTGTATACAAAGTGGGAAGAAAAGGGTGATCCAGAGACTGCAAAATCTCCCTTTCTGTTTGAGCCCTCAGAAGCTTCTTCCGACTAGCCAGCTCGGTTTTGTTCATAATCTTCATTGCAAAACAGGTTCTCGTGCCACTCAATTCTGCAAGATGAACACTCCCTATGTCTCCACATCCCAACCTCTTGAGCAACCTGAAATGCCTCATTTCCAGCATCCCATCACGGGCTCGGACGGCTTGGATTGCTTCCCATCTTATATCATTAGCCTTGTGGGGTTTATACAAAGCACTGCTCAAACTACTGGTGCTGCTCTCATCACTCACATCACTTCCAGTACTCCCTCTACAGATGCTGGTCTTCCTGCTCTCGTTAAAGTCACAAGAGTTAGTGACATCACAACTTTCGCCTGACTTGTCAACGACACTAACACATTCACTGACTTCTGTATTGGCAAAACTTTGTTTGGCTTCTGAATAGGCTGTGGTAGAATAGAAGCTATTCTGAGGACTTGTACAGAAAGTAATTTCTGACTGAGAGTAACTCTTTGTATGATCAACTACTACTACTCCTTTAGATGAGGCTAACATGCCATTGGAATCACAATCCTTTGTTTCCATGTTGGTGATATCCTTCTTCCCTGAACAATTTTCTCCAGATTTCCCACTAGAATTGTGATACTGCTTTGACATATTTGGTGGTAGTTCTTGATGCTGCACATCCTGATAAGGATTCTTCTGGTGAATCTTCAATCCACAATTGGGATGACCAGTGAGATAGGAAGTAGAAGAAGCTACATGATTTTTCGATGATGCTCTTAAGGGAGGCCGGGAATTCGGCCGAGGAGTTTCAGATGTTGAAGGAGGGTAATGGTGATGTATGGCAGAAACTGAATTCTGAACCTCTGATACAGACTCATCTCCATTGACAGCTGATTCCATCAAGAAATACTGAGAAGAATGAACTGTAACAGCAAAATCCAATTATTCACTGTGAATTATCAATATGCGCTTCTTAATTGAAAAGCTTTGAGACAAAGCTATAAATTGCAGAATCTCCTGCACTGAAAATGTTGATCACATTTTTAATTAAAAAAATCATGTCACAATAATGATATTGATTGAAATACAGAAAATTAATTGGAATGATCCAGAAGCAAATTCAAAAGGGGCAAGACAACAGAGAATCTACAATACAGAAGAACCATCAATCACAGACGGAAACCTATCCAATTGAAGAGAATCCCAGACATTACGCAGGAAAATTAGACAGCAATGGCTGAACCCAAATGGAAAATCACAGACCGAAACAAGAAAATCAAGTCAAAATCAGCCAAAATAAACCCCCCTAAACCCAAAAACAAAAAGAAAAAAAAAATCTGTATCTAATTCTAAACGATGGCTGGCATTAAACCTCAAGAAAAATCATAGGGCTTGGCACAAGAAGCCAAGTTACTCTCTAGTCGCTACGAACCTGAAAGACTAAGAGAGAAAGGAAGGAAGAAGCCACATAACTTGCAGAGCCGAAAGATGAATTAAAGCCTCTCTCTCCTGTTTTAGATGCCAATACATTTAACAATATTACCTAAATTAAAGTTCGATTCTTAAGAAACCACCTTCAACTATCTTTTCCATATCTCACTACGAGTCAGGAAGACGCAAGCGGAATAGTAATTGAGAAAAAATAAATTAGAAAAAGAAAGAAAGCCATAAAGAATGGAGCAGAAGAAGTACAAGGCAAGAAAGAGCAAACCTGGTCACAGAAGAGAAAGGGTAATGCAGAAGAAGAAGAAGAAATCTCTCATGGCTGAGAGAGAGAGAGATAGAGAAGAGGAAGGCACTGTGAGAAAGTGAAGCAGCTTTGAAGAAGAGGCCTCAGATCCGATCGAAAAAAAGAAGGGACTAAAACAAATAACTGTAGGAGTAGCAAATAGCAATGATAATAATAATTAAGTGTTTGGCACCCCAGAAAAGAGGCTTTCGTTCTTTTCTTTTTTTTTCCTTCTCTTGCTTTCTTTCTGTTAGTTTTCGTCGTGATACGAGCCTCTCTCTCTCTCTCTTCGTGAATGGGATTATTTGGAGAAAAACGAAGCCAACTTCACAAGCAAAAGCGAATAAAAGGCGTTCCTTATCTTCGTGTGTGTATGTATGTTCACTCCCTCTGTAAGAAAAAGCTGGTTTTCTTGTTCTTGTTTTCCCAAAATTTTAAGCCTTGATTACTGAGAGAAATGGGCTTTTATGTAATTATGTTTATGGGGTACCTCATTTCACATTTACGAGACTCTACTTTCTCATTTTAATATTCACATTTTTCAGCTAAATTCTTTTCTCTCATCCTTTCACACCTTTTTTTGGTTTTTCTGAATATATTTACGATATCATGAATATAATTACTTACAACATGAAAATACATATTGAATATATATCTTTTTGTTGGGTAATTATTATAATAGTATTTGTTGGATAGGAATCATATGAGCATGGAGAGTTTATATACATTATTGTTTTGACCTCCTGAAATAAAAGAAAACGCATTTATATTGATATTGAGTGTGGACACTGGACATGTTTTTGCTTTCATCAAAAATAGGAAATAATTTTCTTTTCCCAATGAGTTATTATTATTATTATTATTTTTAAATAATGATTGGTTCATTTTGGGTCATGTCAGGGGTCAAGAAGCTTGCACAGATAAATGACTAAAGGTGTGGTCAATATAAAAGCTCTAAGGATTAGGGAATGCAATTTAAGAGGGGTGTAATTAATATTGAATTAGTCAACGACGTATGCAATTTTGTTTTTTAAATTAAAACTATTTCAAGCTTAATGATAGCATCAAATTGATAGTTACTATGTTCTCTACCATGTCATTTTCGGATATGATTATTTAATTTCTTTTTTTTAAGACCATAAATGAGACCAAAATCCAAAAAATTGCATTCTCAGATAAGAAAAGATCTATTACATAAAATCAAACGAATGGTAATAAATTATAAATAAAACGATTTGTTAGTTGATAAATGGATAAATATTATTGGAGGAAGATTATGGTTTCATAATAAAAAGAGGAATTTTCTTCGCGGGGATTAAAAATAAACTCCAGCTTCTACTGATTTGCAGTCATATTATAATTTTGGTTGTAGAAAAGTTATAGTAAAGTTATTATGTGATTACTTATCAAATTATTTCAAAGTATTTACTAAAAAAAGTGAAGAAAAAAGAGGAAGAAACATAATGAAAACGACAACGAAAAAGCTAAAATAATTGCCATCTTTGTTGTCTAAAATTATAGCGTGCCCAAATCACCTCTCCCTTTCTTCCAACTCATACCTTTTTCTCCTAATCCTAGAATTACTTAGCATCGAAATTTTATTTTAATAAATTAATAAATAAAAGCTACAGTAATTGTATATCTATAAACAGTGAATAATATTAAATTCCTATTCTACGAAAAAATTATATTAAAATCCTATAAACTTTAATTAAATTATACTCACTATCTCTTTAGTTTAAACAATTACAATCACACCCCTTCAATTTATTTTTTATTGATGAAAATGATTTTACAAAGAATAACGATAATTTTATTTTTAATATAGCAATAAATATAATTTATTTTATACTGGACTTTAGCATAATAGTAAAATAATTAAGTTATTTTCATATTTTGAAATAAACACATACACTATACAATATTAATTTTATTGAAAAAATAAATAAATAATTATATGACATTATATCAAAGTAAACTTAAAATCAACCTACAAAAATGGATGTAATTTTCTCTGTTATAAAACCAAGAATTTGTAAGAAGTTAAAAATAATTGGGAAAAAGGAGGTAAAAGTAGAAGAAGCAATACCAGTTGGAGCGGTGATATAAATGCAGGCAGGAGCAACAGGGAGAAAAAGGGTCAACTGCCAAACACTTTGGTTCGGTTTCGTACATTGAGAGACCAAAATTCCTGAAGGCAGAGTTTTAATTTAGTTTTCACTAATTAATTAATTAATTTAGCAACAAATTTTGTGAAATGAAATGCATTGCAACAAAAGCGGGCGTTGTCATTAAAAGAAATCACATGGACGTTAAGTGACCGCGCCTCCTATTAACTACTCTCGCGGGAATATGGAAACCCTCACATGCACGCACGTGAACCTGACTCTCACCACGTGGCCGCCTGTCACCTTCCGCCGCATCCTTCTATTCTATTTCTATTTTCTACGCATTCCCTCTATGTTTTATCTAAATAATCATACACCCATTTTTTTAACCCAATTATTACATTCTAAATTTACATTTTTTCTTCTACTAAACCAAAATATTGCTAAATTAAAATAAAAATAAAAATAAAATATGTTTATAGTAAGTATTTTAATAAATTTAAATATTTATTACCACAAATATATAAAATTAAAGGCATGTTATTTTTTTATTAATTTTTAAAATATAGTATAAAATAATAATTTTAATTTTTAAAACAATAAATTAAAAATTAAAAAATTATTTACTTTCTCATTCTTTTAATAATTACCATTATTTTCATTTCAAAATAAAAATAAATTACTATTATTCCTACTTTCTTTAACATTATCTTCTTATATTGTATATTTTTTTAGTTATAAAATAGCTATTTTAAAAAACCAAATAAATAAAAAAAGCTCAATAGCCATATTAACATAGATGGAAAGAAGTCTCTTAAACTTTCTAATTAATTATGTAAGGCTGAATTGTAAGAATTTACTTAATTATCATATTTAAAATAGAAAAAAAATGGCAAATACTAGCAAGAAAAAATTGTTGTGGGAAAAACTGTATCTCTATTACGGAAGGCTGGAAGCTGAACTAGTTGTAGTCAAATTAATAAGAGTGTTATTGAGTAAAGTTAGTAATGACTTGGATTGTAAAGAAATGAGTTTTGCTTAACTAGTTCATAAATAATAACTTAATTAGAAGTAGGATGGAAGGAAGAAAATGAGAAATAGAAATGGAGGGAGAGGGCATATGGAAGAAAGAAGGAAGAAGGAAGGACAGGTGGAGAGGGGCAGCAATCCAAAATCCAAAAGGCAGAGAGAGAGAGAGAGAGGTTAGGTTAGTTGAGTAGTCTGTGATGATTGCGACCACTTACATGCTTTTCCCATATCATGGTGAGCCCCGCCTCATCCCTCCCTCTATAATCTATTCTACTGCATCTTCTTCTTCTTCTTCTTCTTCACTTTTAATATTATACTCTCTATACATATCACCGCTACCCTTTCTGTCAGATCACTAACTCACTCAATCCACCAAAACATTTGTCTATGCCTCACATGTCATTATATGTATGTATGCATGTATATAAACATATATATATATAGAGTAATTTAATATTTTGATATTTTTAAAATTTCACTTCTACTTTAAATTATCTGTTTTAATTTATCCTTAAATCTTAAACCTTAAACTTTAAACATAAAGACAAAATTGCAATGCAAGTTATCTTTTATGAACTAAATTTGATATTTTCAAGATTCAGAAAACTAGTTTGAAACATGTTACGTTTTCTATGGATTAGATTTCATATTTTCATAACTTAAAGATTAAATTAAGACAAATAATTTATTTATTTTTTTAGAAAAAAACAATAATTTACTCATACATATATTTAAGATTCACCTATCAAAGTGCACATACAATAAAAGTTTCCCCCGGATATGATAGAACAGAGAGATGTATGTATGTATGTATGTGGCCTGCGGGTGAATGGATGGGAGTTCTTAGAAAAAAATGATGATGGTGGTGAGGTGGGTCCGCAGACAACGTGCAAGTTGTGGGACCACTTTAATGTCACTAATCATCTAAACATGTTTCAACAATCATATTCAGAGTGCATCCCCCAACTCATCGTATATCTTTGTTTATCCCCATTTTCTCAGGCTATCAAAACTCAATTCTCAGCTTTCATCCTCATCCTCTAGGATCATGTGCACAATCTATACCCACTAACTTCAATATCCTTACTTCACATTTGAGAGCCGAGCCTGAGCTCCCCCCCACAAAAATTAACACCTATCATGATCACTTTCATGACAAATATGATCAAACAAACAATACAAATTTCTGACAACAAAAGAAAAAAGAAAAAAAAAAGTCTTCTTAAAAGATAGTGAAAGCACATTTCCTAAACTCAAAAGCTCGTTAGGTTATAAGCAGTGCAATGAGAATTGGACTAAAAACAAGTATATAGTATCAAGTTAAAGAAAACATATTGCTAGTTTACAACTAGCTCGCTAGTGCAATCTTATCTGTAAGATATGTGCAAGGAACCTGAACTAGAGTCTAGAGAGATCGAACCTCTAATGTTAATTATTGGCAACGTACCCGACAAGACTAGGCACCACAGCTGCACATAGCTCATGAAATTGTTCTGCCATTATGCTCAATATCTATATTAGGGGTCCTACGTTGAAAAGGACTCTGCCATACTTGCCGGTGTTGCACGTGGGGGCTACTCCAGCAGTCCTCATCTTTGAATCAAAAGGAACCCCTCAAGTGCAGGCTTTAGGTTGTAAAGTACTACACAATGAAAAACCCACTAATGAATTTGAAGAAACAAAAGAATTTTGAAGTTACCAAGATACAAGGAGTTGATTTACTCATATGGGTACAAGGCAATGATAAGATAACTAAACATTTAAGAGACGTAAACAGGGTAAGATCAACAAGGTTTAGGATACAGTAATGGGCTTTTTCATTTCCCTAAATTAAAGAGCATGAAGCTTTTGATTTGCTACAGAAAACGCAGGATCAGAACGATACATCATTTGATCAAATAGAACAAAGTCGATTAACACATCAAGATTGTTCTAATAAATTTTCTAAATATAAATTTAATATGTATCTCCCTGTGGACAGAACATCAAGTCTCTTCTCGCTCGGTTCATATTTTCCCTTCCGAAGCTGGTATCGGTGTGTTACAGCTGAAATGGTATAAGCTTGTCCTTCTATTGTTACACTCTCCCCACACTGCAAGTTCTGCTTTAGGAGGGAAAAAAACAGCAATAAGATTACGCATTAAATGTAAATGGTCCAACTGAAAGGATTTGGGTTCTCTGTGTAAAAATTGGTGAAGTGCATAGTGAAAAAGAAAGAAAGAAAAAAATAAAGTTAGGCTCTAATCCAGTGAAGGTAAATCTTTAATTTATCTCTTTTATTTTTTTTCTTCCTTTCTCTCTATTTGCGCTTCGCTTCATCAATTTTTTCTCTCTCTGAAAAGGTTGCATGTTTTTGTTTCCATCCTGACATGTTGGAACACTAGTTTGCATAATTGAATCGGCAGAGTAATATGGACAACATGACAGGTGATCAATTATATTTTAATAAAAATAAGGCAGAAAAAGTTCAACTGAAGAATCCATCACTACTTTTTTCTGTTTTTGAACCTTAAAGGCAACTGATATCCACAGCTACTAAACCAAGCAGCTTGCTTCTATTCCTCATCTCATATGGGCCCATCTGCCATTCCCCTATAACGTTTGCCATAGAAAATTGGAAACAACAAAATCCAAAAGAATCAATCACCTCCATATTACTCAAACCATCATATTAAATATACCAAAATTTGGTTCTCTTTTTTGCTTTTATGTGTTGTGAGCTTCAACATGTGCATTGTCTTCAATTATATGCTTATCTGCCTCTTAGGAGTGGTTGCAACTCCCAGCCATAAGTTCTCTTATTAGCACGACATCTGCTTGACCAATAATACACATCTTCATTCTTCTGACGTGAAAAGCTCTAGTTAGGAAAGCATGTCAACAGGCTGCAATTTTCACAATAAGAAGATCAAGGGTTCACCATAGGAACCAACATACTCATGGTTCTCACTCTTCAATGAGTAGTGTCCATAACAAATTGATGTTTACCTCGCTTCAAATCATCTAACTCGCAGTTTAGCTTCTACTAGCAACTTACCCATATCCAAACCTTCATAACTTAGAAGAAATCTCTAGACTATCCAAGGAGCTCATATGGCTCATTCAGATACAGTTGAGAACATCACACAATTTTTCCCTTTTACTCTCTTTTTTTTGGCACATTAGGATTAGGAGGTTTTCACCATCAATTTGTTTTAAAAAAATGGATAACCAGTTAACCATTATATATCTGGAAACCTTATATTCATTCTTCTCGTGCATATTTTTGATAACTTGTCTACAGTTTTCTCATGAACTTCTTCAATTTAATTCTGTTCATACATTTTGTACAGGACTACAGGTGCATACAATTCCTCGTACATCTAAAAATTTGAGGTAATTTAGTTGCTTATTCTACAATGTACTTCAGGTTGTTACCACAAAAAGAACCTTGTTGAAAGAAATGATTATATTTATATGCTTTACCTTCTCTTTTCATTTCCTTGATAGCAGCTCTATTGTATCAAATGAGGAAAAAGTGTTTGGAAACTTACTCCTGAGCCAAAGAATACTTACCACACAACAGATGAAGCAAAAAATGAAGTGGAGAATGAAGAGGTTGAAATAGCAATGTATCTAACATCTATTGTGCTTTACCGAGAAAATCTTTAGTCAAAGTTTATTGAGCCAAAGGTATTGTTTTCAAAGGAAAGCATTGGTCTAAACATGTTAGTAGGTTGGTCTAGGTCAGTTGTTGGCCTTTATACGGACCCTTAAGATTGTCAGCCAATAGCATTTTACTCCATTTTAATGATTTGGATTAACAAAAGTTGAGCATATAATGCCATCCTAAGTTTCAATTCCCATTGGAGTATTGCACTTAGCAGGAATAAGCTTTGGATCTTGATCAGGAATATCATCCAGCTCTGTCATTTAAAGTCACCAACCAATAATACTCAATTTTCCAATCCAAAATGGAGACACAAAAAAACCTAACACAGTCTCCTACACACAACCCCTTTTATTGACTACTCCAAGCTGAGAAAAACACCACAGAAGTCATGCAATGATCTTCCAGGGTCTATCCTAGGTTGCTTCAAAGAAGTAAAGAAGCTTAACGCATCTTTATTTGTTAATGTTGCTGCTGTTTGAGTCCCCGAAATTTCAATAAAGGAATCTCATCTCCCAGTCTTCTATATATATAAATATGTATGTATAATATATGTTCTGGAGACTAGAATAGCACAGCAAAACTATGCACCGCAAAAGTTACCAACATTTAAATTTATAATTCTGAACTACACCTTCCAGAATTACCCTATATCTCAAAGGGAAGCAATTCATACCCAGCGATTCCAAATGATTACTTTCCAGATTGAAGCATTCACGTTCAGTTAAAGTTAATTAAGGTGAAATTAAAGCAGAGATAAGTGTAAATCTATAACAAGAGTATAAGTGTTGAGAACTAACAGGGGGAAAGCAACGAACGCCCAGATTCTTGGGTGGAGGAGTGATCTCGATAACTTTGTAAGGGTGGTTGCTATCCCTTTCTCTGTCTCTCTTCTTGCAGTAAACCTCAAACGACCTCGTCTGCCGATGAGACGAAGAAGAAGAAGAAGAAGAAATTAGGGATTGAAAAGGAAGGCAATGAAAGCTTGACAAATTAGTGGTTAAATTGAATATATGCATGCACCTTCTGGTATGGACCTAGACCAATGGTTGACGACGCCATTGCCATCCTCCACCCTCCAACTCTTACGAGGAATTCAATTTGATTAGTTATAGTTATCCTGCTTTCACGATACCAGAAGCGAAGCACCAATACAGTTGGTTTCCGTGAAACTGTACTGTAGCTACGATTTCTCGAGAGACGAAGGCAAAGCCAGAAATTTTTTTAGATTTTTGTATGGTGGGACACAAGAATCATGAAGAACGAAAATTAAAAAAAAAAAAAAAAACCTATTTTTATTTTTGGGTGATAGTACGGTCAAGTTTGACTCACCCTCTCAAATTAGATTTACTTTAAAATTTTTTTAAATACAAAATTTGAGATAAATTTAATTAAAAAATAATATAGAATTCGAGATAAATCTAATAATTAAAAAGTAATAAAATATTTTTTTATAACAAAAAGTAATAAATTTTGACTCACGATAATTTTAACTTTATCCTTCTATTTTTGACAAAATGCTATTTTACTATTAGCCATAAATAGAGGGTGGTAAGGTGTTCATAGATAAAATTTTCTTCTTGGGTATTCTTAGAATGGTCACATCAGTATATCTGTATATGAGTATAAATTTTTTACCCAAAGTTATCCGAGGACAATCAATCACCAACTTTTAAACTTACTCAACTCGTATAATAATAAAAATAATTATATTTACAAAATTTTAAATTAAAATTTTACTTAAGTAATATTAAATTGCATCAATCCATGTTAATACTTTTTACTTTCAATTTAATCTAATGAATTTTGTTAAAAAAGTTTCTTGCAAATATATTTTAGTATCTGAATAATAAATTTCATTTTTTTTACAAACTTTGGTTAAATATTATAAACACCTCGCAAAAGAATGACTCAATAAGGTCAAATTACTCTTTTGATCCTCAACGTTTCAAAACGTTATTTTAGGTCCTCAACGTTTTTTTTTTGTCAAAATTGGTCCTCCAGCATAACTCCTTCTGGTTTTTTTTTGTAAAATGCTGACGTGGAAGGCTTATGTGGCGTACCCTCTCTCACTCGAACTCAGCAAAACGACGCCGTTTTGCTGAGTTGGAGTGAGAAAGAAGTTATGCAAAACGGCGCCGTTTTGCTGAATTGGAGTGTGAGAGGGTATCATATCATCCAAATATGACACATAGTAGAGAAGGTGTGCCACATAAGCCTTCTACGTCAGCATTTAACAAAAAAACCAGACGAAGTTACGCTGGAGGACCAATTTTAACAAAAAAAAACGTTGAGAACCTAAAATAACTTTTTGAAACATTGAGGATCAATATTAAACTTGGTGCAAACGTTGAGGACCAAAAGAGTAATTTGGCCTTCTCAATATTTTGTTTGACAGAGTGGATTGATTTTGAAGGAATGTGAATGAGAACAAGAATGAAAAAAGAATGATGACCAAGTTTGGTATGACATGAAAATAAATAAGATTAAGGTTGAGAAAAAGAGTGTGAATAAGATATAATGAATAATTTAACCTTGTAATTAATTTGGCAATAACGAGCAGTGGGTGGATGGTGGTGGGAGGAGGAGGTAGTGGGTGTGGGTGTGGCAATGGCGATGGTAAGTGATGAGATGGTAGTACTGGTATGGATAATGTGATATCATGAAAATGGGTCCAAAACCTCTCAAGAAAGGATTTGAGTTACCTCACTTTCACATGAAAATCACAATCTTTCGTCTTCTTTAACAATTAAACATAGGCATAAAATTCTATATGCCCCACATTCTTTTTTTCTATCCCAAATTCCATCAACCAAACATAGCTCAAGGTTGAAAAGGAAGTTGCAAATACGAAAGATATATATATATTTTTTTTTGAAACATACTTGATTGGAGAGAAGAGAAGGAAGGAGAAGGAGAACAGAAAGATGAATTCTCTTATTAAAGGGAAAATGAATTCTCTTTGATAGAGAGGACAAATGAGAATGGAGTAGAAAAGTAATAAATAAAATATCAAATTTTCCTTTTATAAATTACCAAAATTACATATTTGTTGAAAACGAAGTTGGATATGAGAATTGAGAAAAGTAAAAGCAAAACTAACTTTTTCAATTAAATATTCCATATAATCAAATTCTATTTCTCTTTATACCAATCATAATTTTTCTATATCCACTTCTATTTCCTACTGTAACCAAACGCCATAAATCAAACAATCATATGGCATTTTACTATTGTCACAATTCATTTATAAGATGTATGACATTAAATCTAAATATCATTTGTATCCTAGTAATTATAGTTCTTCCTTCCCAAGGGATAAGATAAAAGAATCCCTCCTAAAACGGCCAGGTCTCAAGGTAAGAAGTGCGCCCTGGAATAATAAATTAAAAGAGTGCAGTAGTTACAAACGTACAACAAATGGTTATGATGAAGAATAATATGGAGTTACATCCACCTGTTTTAAAAAGATGACCCAAGGGAAAAAGAAGTGTCTGGCCATATAAAGCGGCACACGAAAAGAGTAGTACTAAGTAACAATGGGTGTTTAAAAAAAGTATGGTGAAACAATTTTTTTCCCCTTCAGAATAAAAATATGTAATTTAATAAACGGAAGAACAAAACACAATCAACTACATACTTTCTTTGCTGCTAAACACATGACATTAGTCCTAGACTATAAATCCTTGCTTCACAAGGTTCTATCTTCCATATGGATGATATCGACCAGTCCCTGCACCACCATATCCACCTCTACTCCCATAGAAGGAACCACCACTGCCACCGCTACCACCAGCATATCCACCCCCTAGGCTGGCATCATACCCGCTTCCATAGGCACCACCAGATGAACCAACACCACCGTATCCCCCATAATTCTCACTAGGTCCACCATATCCTCCAAGATCATAACCCCTGCTGAACCCACCTCCATAACGACCAGAGTACCCAAGGGAGGGGTCTCCTCTATAGGCCCCCATGGCACCGGCATATCCTCCATACCCACCAAATTCACTTCCATAGCCACCGTAAGCTCCACCCCTACCACCATAGACACTGCCGGACCTATATCCCCCAACACCAAAGCCTCCACCAAATCCATCATAAGCATCACCATACCCACTACCAAATGAAGATCTAGAGTCATTATTATAGCGCTTGGAAGGTGGTGGTGGGGGGTTTGGCTTTTTTGGCTCAGCTTTCTTGATTTCAACCTACAAAGGAAAGATGAACATGATGATGACATAAGCATATACCCTATAATTGGAAAAATTGAATTAAAGGGAAAACTGGATGGATCATATAATTTATACATCTATCAAAATCATTTGATATTCAAAGTAATTACGATTCAAGAAGATTTTCTTCACCTCAAACCCATTATAGATGGCCGGGTTTTTTTACAACTATTTATTCACCGTAGTGTCCTAATTTTTGGTAGGCTACAACAGTACAACCTACCCCCCCCGCCCCCTAGATCAACATCATTATGACAGCCCACTTATATTTGACAAAATTATTTCATGAAGGCTAGCAAAATGGTGGGCTTATGTATACACTGTCATACAATGGTTTTTCCTTTTGGAAAAAAATGTTCTTTCCGGTAGGTATGAAGCAACTGAATAGTCATACTGGTAGAGTCAGATTTCGTCAGCCCAAAATGTCCACATAATTATAATAAAATTCACTCATGAAAATGGCAAATTTTTCCACAAGAGAAAACATGTACAACAACGAAAACAAAACAAAGCATTTTCCCACTAGTTGAGGTTGGCTGCATAGATCACGTGACGCCAACATGTTCTATCTTGATTCATTTACAAGGTTAGATTTATTTATCAATGATAACTAAATAAATAAAAATACACACGCAGAAAGTAATTGTCTTCAAGAGTACAACTCCAATTAATTTCAGAAGACTTTAAATTTATCATCCAGAAGATATTTAGGAGTCAACTATAGAAGTCAAAGCCCTTTTGTCCCCCTTTATAAATGACAAGACAAAATAACTAATGCAACATAAGCAAGACTTATACTTTTGGGACAAAAAAAATCCTCACCTGAGCCCCAGCAAACTCAATCTTGTTCCCCTTAGATAGGAGATCTTCAACAGCTTCCTCAGACTCAAAGGTGATAAACCCAAAGCCACGAGAACGGTTTGTTGAATGGTCCCGCATTATTTGGTGATCTTTGACCTCTCCGTAGTGTGAAAAGAAATCTCTGAACTCATCTGCATAAATAGCAATTGATGCATAAGTGCTTCTACAATTAAAAGCCATGGCCAACCAAAGCAACTGCCATAGCTTGCATCTATTTATGGTTACAAGTTTTTCTTAAAACCAGCAATCAAATTTTAGCATATTTCTTAATTGTATTATATCTTAAGATGC
Organism: Senna tora; assembly: GCA_014851425.1. Lineage (NCBI taxonomy): Eukaryota > Viridiplantae > Streptophyta > Magnoliopsida > Fabales > Fabaceae > Senna > Senna tora. The sequence goes on from CM026267.1 coordinate 11,468,049, forward strand.
AGAAAAAAGCAATAAACCATTTTAACAGAGCATAATGTTAAAGATGAATATACAAACAACATGAAGAGAATACTTAGATCATAGTATTGTGTGATTTTACACTCCACTTAGGAGGAGGAAGAAGAAGAAGAGAGCATAATGTTAAAGATGCATATACAAATAACAGGAAGAGAATACTTAGATCATAGTATAAGTATTGTGTGATTTTACACTCCACTCAGGAGGAGGAGGAGGAAGAGGAAGAAGAAATATTTTGAATGGTAGAATAAAAGGACAAAACTGGGTTGGCTAGGCATATGGGACAAAAATACAAATTTTTAGAACGGGTCTATGTAGAAAACTTCTTAATTCAAATTGCCCCAATAGCGGACCATGGGCAATGGCACATCGCACAGATGGCACGTGCCATGGCTAGGCCAAACAAAATGCATTTTGAGTTTTTTAAACTAAGAGAAGAAATGTATCAAGAAATGAAGTCTTCTCACATGCAAGTCATGAGCAACCAAAATGGGTCTCTTGAAAGACTAATCAATCCAATTCGTAGCGATGAACCCAGAGTGAGAACATTTTGTTACTACTCCACAAACCATAAAAGAAACCAAATACAAGTATATCAATCAGTAAGTTGAGATAATGCAAAATCAGCAATTGGAAGCGATAATGGGGTAACTGCCGAAGATGCAGGCATTACTGAATCACGTGTTGCGTGATCCATTCTGACATATTAATTGGGAAGATGATTCAAGAGTGGGGTGGATTGGAATGATTTGAGAATCTTAACCATTGAATAGATGTTTGGAAATGGATGGGATTGATTAATGTGGTTTGGAAATCATTTCAAACCATCCAGCACATCGATTTTCAAACATCTCCAAATTGAAGGGTTTGGGATGGTCAAGATTCTTTTCAATTTGTTATTTCTCTTTCCAACCCTCCTCCAATTAATGACACTGAAATATCCAAACAATGCAGAGTCAAATGCCATTCATTTTTCTATTTAACTTCTGATCAACGGAGTGGTTTGTATCATTAACTGACACATACATATATATACTTGGACCTTTGTTTTTAGTGCTTGAATTTGTTGCCTTGGTGACTTATTGATTATTTTCATGTACAAAAGTCGAGATGTTGTTTCATTTCCTATTTGATTTAATTACTATATAAAATTTTATATAATTTTTGTCATAGATAGTAGGATATTACGATTCAATCAATATTGACCTTTGTCCAATCATACGTAAAATCTCTATCCTAACAACATTGAATGATATGACAAGAAAGGTATTGACACCACATTCTAACATCACCTAAAAAGCTCATTAAGACATGAATACATAAAATTTGAATATTTGACACGTGGTCACAAGCATACTTTTGAAAAATGTTTTAACATGCAGTCCATATTCCAGATGTCTTTTCATGTCTATTGATGATTTCATAATTACTAAATACCAATACTAATTTATTTATAAAAGGTTTCTGTTTGAGTGCATTGCCTAATTCTATTCATATTCCAGCAGAAACAAACTACCTATCCATTCAGAGACAACCTACCTTCAGTCACTGTCGAGGGAATTCCACCCACAAAAATTTTCTTTGTCCTGAAATCCTTTGAGCCAACAGCTCCCCTTGGTATTGTACGCTTAATTTCGACCTATATGATCTCACAACCATGAGAATTAAAAAATGACAGTACTTAAAGAGAAAAGCTGCATCCAATGTAAAAAAGTCATCCACATCTTACTTGTTTGCCGTTGATAACGTGAGTATCCTCAATAACCTTATCAACCACAGAGGGATCCGCATAAGTTATAAAACCAAATCCACGAGGTTGCCCAGTCTTCCGGTCCTTCATTATTACACTGTCCGTAATCTCACCATATTTACCAAAGTGCTTGACAAATTGGGCTGCACAACCAAACACAATCAAAGGTCCAAGTGTAAGAAACTAATACACACACTATATTCTACAACTAAAGAGAAATTGGCACCCGATAAGAACTAACCAATTGTCGTTTCTCTCGCTAAACCACCTATAAATATCTTTCTGCAATTAGGGTTTGAGTGTAATTAGAATCAATTCTAAGAAATTCACAACACTACAAGAAAAAAAAGCTACAGCAGTAAGGTAAGACTTGGGGACGAAGGAAAAAGAAAACGTCTCCCAATTAAAAAACAAAAAAAGTAAAGTTCTCCTTCCCTGTAAGATTAAGTGTGTTTCTATCTAACTCCAAAAAAATTGCTCGTAATAAACTTCTAGTTTCAAGCTTTTTTGGAAGCCAAAGATTGGGGAAAGGAAATTTCAAGAAAATAATAAAAGAAAAGAGTGGAAGAACAATTAAAGCTACCCGGGACTGGCTCCATCGCCGGTAAGAGGCTGAGACTTGTCCTCGTCTTCTTCTTCTCTGTGGGGAAAGGACCTAACATCGTTGGTTTCTCCGTCACGAACAGGGTCGTTAATGGGCGAGTCCATGGCTTCCGAATTGGGAGACGCAGGTGGAGAAAAGATGAGAAGAGAAGAAAAGAGGGTTCGGAAGCAGGAGAAGAGAAGTAAGCGTAACCCTAGATATCGTTATTGTAGTTTTTGTTTTTAGCAAAAAACGAAAGCCCCTAACCCTAAAACCCTTGTTATTGTGAGGATTGGGATTTGGGAACCTTATTGTTGTTGTTTTCTTGTGCGAGTGGCCGAAGACGATCGGTGATAATAATAGATCTTTGGTTTGGTACTTCCTCGTTTGTGGTCACTTTTGGGCCTCATTGGCCGGCCCAATCTATAATTTAGTTTGGACTTCATGTAACAACGTGGCATTCCTAATTGGTGGTCACTTGTCAATGTTTTTAATTAATTTTTAAATTATGTTTATAATTGTTTTCTTTCAAAAAATATAGAAAACTAAATTAACTTTTATCCTTTTATGCTTAAATTGCACTGTTCTATTTTTTAAAAATTATACCCACTCTTAAAATAAAGAATATATGTTTAAAAAAAATCCTACAATTACATTTTTATATACTGAGATATTCTTAAAATACATTCTCTCCTCCCCTTCGGTTCTGATAAAAAAAAACCTACACTTGTTTATTTTTTAAGAGTTGAAAGTACAAAATTTTAAAATAGAGAGGAAACCTCAAGAGAATGACTGTTCACTCATTATAATTTTGTTGACTTAAATATTTTTATAATTACTTATATAATAAGTCAATTTTGACAATTATAAAATAGTCATTTTTACACCGGTGTTGGACAAATTTACCCTCAGTCATCCAACATCTTGTGCCCTTCCATTAACTGCCACCACCATCACCATTGTTGCCACTGGTGTTGTAAACATCACCAACACCATCACCACCACCACCATTGTTATTACCATTGCCACCACCATTGTCGCCACAAGAACCACCACCACCACTTTAGACATTAAACTTATTTTACTTTTCAACTCTTGCATTCAGAACATAAAATTTTGTTTTATGATACATTTCATTCCTTTGCATACCAAACAATTTTTTGGCTCTAAGATTCCATTTCATTCCTAAAAAATCATTCCTTAATACTAAAGGCTGCCAAATGATAATCAACCAAACCATTTGAAGAAAGTGCAACCAAAAACAATTTACATTAATACGTTTTCCAAGCTGCCAAAAGTAGTAATCATATTCAGCGATAAGACCACCTCCAATCTTCATTATCATCAACATCGCGGACACCTAGAGCATAATCATCATCAAAATCCTCATCATATAATGGATCAGCATCACCATCATCTTTGGAAAAGTCTCGACCAAAATCCTCATCTGATGTTTCATGCTCTTCTGATTCTTTATCAGAGGCTTCATTCTCTTCTTCATCTTCCTCTTCAGATGTTTCATCCGGATAATCATTCAGTGGATGGTTTTCAGCTGTAATCACCAAATATTATGAACACGGTATCAACAAAGAGTGATTTGATCATAATAATGAATGATTGAAAGCATAAAGACTAGCAAATACCATTTGAGTCATCAGTTTCATAATCATCTGATTCTTCTGGATCATCATACAAATCCTGATCATCAACTTGAACTCTGATCCAAATATACACAATTGTGTCAAGAAAAAGAGCAAAATATAATTGGTCCAATATACATTCATAGACACAAAATACTTACAGTGGATAAGAATTTGACAAATCTTCAGCGTTTAGGTCAATCACATTGTTCACAGTGTAAATGTCATACACATAGTCCTCTGTATATTTCATAAAAAGGTGTGCATCACAAACCAAACAAAACATTAAATAGTCATCAAACCTAATACCCAATTGCGCAAAAGCATTAATTGGAGGTGTGGCCAATGTGCATGAAATGGCACTAGATAATCAAAAATCTAATTTTTCTACATCCAAAATAAACAAGACAATATTGTTTGCTTAAATAGCCAGACCACTAATCTTATTTTTTCAACATAAGATCAGAGCAACTAAAAGGCAAAAGGGTCAGTGACAATTTAAGGGAAGCTTGCAGCAAATAGCAACCTTGTTTGGAATGACCAAGAATATCAGATTCAATCTCTACAGCAGCATTAGGAATAAACTCTCTTAGTAAAGGCAGGTAGCTGCACAGAAGTCTTTGATCCTCCAAGGAGATATCTCTGCATTAAGCACAATAGTTGTTTTCTATGATAACTGTCCAAACAAGAAAACAAATTGAAACCATGATGAAAAAACTTACTCCTGCTGCTCTTTTTTCTCTTCATTGTCAACTCGAACAATATCATAGAAGTGGCACATTTCTTGTAATGCTTTATCAGGCACTGCCTCTCTGTTTTCCTTCCTACTCTTCCATATTTGTTCAAACCGAGCATTTTTTGCAACAGACTGGAGGAAGAATAAAGGCAACGTAATAAGTGCGCCCAAAGGAAATTCCATATAGAAAGCACATCATGTATTCAAATATAGTACTATATACTACAATGACCAATATTATATTTATTTTTTAATGAGATAGGTTAAGGCAGAAGCCAATTTCAAACAGGATTCTTTTTGAGAATGATGACAAGCAAATCAGGCTGATGAGCAACTATTTAACATATGAATATGAGTAATGCGAGCTGGGCGACAAACCTCTTGATTTTGTTTAGCTTTGAGCAACAGCTGGTCTTGTTTCTGTGGAGAATAAATTGCAAATAAGAAATTTTAAAGACCACATAAGTAGCAATATGAAGCATAGCTTGCAAAGGTTGATTCTTTGGGGGAGAGTGAGGTCTGCTGTCTCTTTCCATGCAAATGCACGTCTACAGATGACTGCACATAAGAAAGAGAGAAGGAAGGAAGAGAGGACTTACATTCTCCTTCTTGAATATGCTTTTGCGTTCCACAATTTTTGATTTACCTTTAGATGCACCACTAGAACCAGGGTCCTAGAGAAATAGTTACTTAATAAGACATTCGTGTACAGGTTCACAGCAAAATTATTTGATGGCCGATGAGAATTAAAACAAGAACAATATAACGAAAGGTTACCTAGTGAACACTGACATCATAAAGGAGAAAAATATCAATCTCAAAATACACAAATCTTGATATAACATCATGAATAGGAACAACGACCATTCCATTATCTAGACTAACATACTGACCACGAAGGATTGCACAACTTCAAAGGTAACCTCAGATCTGCTTAATGTCTCCACATGCTGTACAAAAACCTTCTTGGTATTTAACTCCTCTAATGCAAAATAAAAATATGATATCAGGAGTCAGGCACTCATACAGACAAACACAACTTTCATGACAAAGCATTCCATCAGTTTCCATCTCTTGATGCTGAGAGAAAGACAAAGTGTGAATCACCAAAAGTTCCAAAGATGCAACCTCTTACCTGGACTAGAACCAGCAGACAGAGAACCCCGCAAGTCACTAAGTATAAGTATATCTTTTACCCGGTTCATTTTAACAAACATTTAATTTCCCTTTTGTTTAGTACAGGTTCAATTAGAGTTTCACTTCAATTTCAGTCCCTTTTTCTTTGCCCAATCTTAGTTCAATTTTGCAAATTAGCATGGTGATTCCAGTTCTATGTTGGGATTAAAGAAGTCAATCACCATGACTCATAATTTGAAGTCTCAATTCAGTTTCAACTTATGAGTTTATCAATTATCTTGGGTTTACTTTCTGTTTTGGGTTGTTTTAACTTTTATGATGTTTAAACCCTCGAACAGTTTTAAACTTCAAATACATGGCAAAAACGATTAAGGTTCAGACCCAATTAAAGTTCGCAGCATATTAACATTTTGCTTCTAACAAAAGATCAGGGTGTTCTTTGGTAAAACTTCGAACTTCATTTACTAAAGTAGTTATTAGTGTACACTATATACTGCAAATGGGGAAACAAAACTTACATGCAATTTTTATATCTTTGCTATTCGAAATTACATGTGTATGATTTATCCAACTCATGATTAACTCATAGCTAGTTTTTTTTTTCAAAATTCTTTTTTCATAAATTTTACTTTTATTGGAGAATCCAATAACAAAGATATAATACACGAAATCTAATTCAGGAAATATTTAGGGCTTGTTTGGTTAAGTGAATGTTGGAGGGAATGGGAATGCTGAAGGGAATGTGAAAGTGATGTGAATGGAATAAAAGTGCCCTTATATTAAAAGTGAAAATGAAATAAAATTGGGTAAAAAGTAAGGGCAAAAATATTATTTCATTACATTGCAAAAAGTGAAGTATATTTGGGAGAAATGATGTTTGGGATTAGAAGAAACATTACATCCTCAACACTGTCAAACAAATGGGGCCCTAGTGGAGGTAAAATATATTATCTCCAATTAAGTATGAGGTATGAACCAAGGGTGGAAGTTTACATTTTTACAGCCATCATATAAGTCATAAGATATGTACTCTACACACACAGACCAAACTCTCAATTAGAGTTAGAAGGAAAAGTAAAATACCCTTCTGAGAGGTACTATCCGAGATCGAGAGATTCCCAAAATCCAACAGAGGGCGCTTTGACGGCCTTTCATTGATTTCAAGCCCTGCAATGCCAAGCCAAAACCACATTCAATTGTCATTTTTGAAATGAGCAAGGTCAGTTTGACAACAACCCCCCTTTTACTCCATTTTTTTTCTTTTGAAGAACCGATCCCAAATTGAAGAGCCTAATAAGAGAATTTGAAGAAGAAAAAAACAGTGGCTTACAAAGAGCATCAACTGGAGACTGAAAGGGTTTTCGTTTGACCCTAACGATCACTGGCTTGGATGTGAGCGGTGCCGAAGAGCTTTCTCCCATGGTGGCCATGGAGCCACCTAGTCTTAGGGTATAGGTATGGGCAAAGTTTGAACTTTGAATATTGGAGCTCTGATTTCCAATTGCTGACTACTGTGGTTACTTCTGCCTGCACGCGAGGGTGAAACCAAGGCTCCGTTTGGTTTGATTTTTGCTATGTAAAAGGGTTTACATGTAAAAGGTTTAGGAGGGAATGTATGTGTGTGCAAAGTGTCGGGATCTTGAATAAGCAAGGTAGTCAAACAAAAAGCAATCTTATGTTCATATAATCTCAAGTCAGCCATGAATGCAAGCAAGAAGCTACTTACCAAAGAGCTACAGAATAATAGAAGCCCGAAGCCGATAACAGCACAAAAAATGCAACTCAAAGAAACGGACAACTGACCACTCTCTGGTCGTGCACCACTGCAGAGTAGGGTTTGTGTGTTTTCGGAAGGTGCTGTCGCCGAGGAGACGAGTCACGGTGAGAAGAGAGAAGAGAAGAAAGGCGATGGAAGGATGGAAGGAGTAAGGGCCGAGAGAGAGAGAGAGAGGCGGACGATTTATATATCACAGAAGCTAGCTACCTTCTGTTGGTCTGCGTTAGCCGGAGAGTTCGCTTACAGGCCTTTGAGCGGACGTCGTTACAACCACGATCCACTGTGGCCCATTAATCATAGTTTTGGGCTTCTACTTGGGCTTTACAGATCTGGCTCTTTAATAACCCAGCCCAACACAGAAATTCTTTTCAAACAAAAAAGAAAAAATGAACGCTTTCTTCAGTTCTTCGTTGCAGCGATGGAGTGGAGATTTAGTTGAAATCTACAGTGAACTCTGCGTAGATTTTCGGATAGTCGGCTTCGGAAACCATGGCTGAGAGCGATGCGCCGAAACTGAAGCTTCGGCCAATCGTGCGGTTGGGGATCTTTCTGATCTCTCACAGTCTCTTTGTCAGGTACTCGTTCTTCCAATTCAACCTTTTTTTGGTTTTTGTTCTCTTAATTACGATATTAACTTTTACACAACCAATCCCATTCTTCCTATTTTTGGAATGATGGCTCTCCACTTTCCAGTGTTGTTTGCTTCACGGCCGGGGTTTTGGCTCTTCTGCTACTGCCAGTTCTAGCCAAGAACACCTCCATTTCCGAGAATGCACTCATGCCAGGTCAACATCATCTATTTGCTTCTTAGTGTTTTTTTTTTCCCATTTGCAACTCAACTTATTTTGCTTGGGAGACTTCTCTATTTACAAAGTAACTGCAAGTGGGGCCAATTTCTTTCTTGGCAACTCAGCTCATTTTTCTTCTTGCCTTCTAAATCCTTGGGCATCCTAATGTTAAATTTTGAAAAATTACTATATTAAATTGAATTGTTCTTATCAACATTTAAATATATAATAAATAATTTTAATAACGCTAACCAATTTAATTAGTATTAATCATGCTAATTCTTTAATTTCGCTCCAAAATAAGCACACATTTATCAATCGACTCTCTATCAAAGGATATTGGTAAAAGAAATTTTGTACTCAATAGCTTTCAAAGGCAAATATTTGAAAATTTGAATTGGTTTGTCTAAGATATCAATTACGTAAATATTGAATTGGTTTATCTTAGTCAAATACAATTAATTATTATTAATTGTATTAAATCGTTTGCTTTTAATTGTTGTGCTGGTCATTTTGTAAAAATTTTAAATTGACATAATATGGCATTGACTCTATGTAAACGTTTTAAAATTCTTTTTTTTTTTGTGAACTGGGAAAGAAGAAGGAGAGCTGATGTGGCAAAAAATATGTCCAATCATATTTTTTGGCCACATAAGTTGCCACGTCAATAAAAAACCGTCCAAAATTTGACGGTATTAGTGAAAATGGTAACATGGACAAAAACACAAAACGTTAAGGGTACAATTGACAGCGAAAAAACATTAGGGGCAAAAATGACAGGACCCCAAACGTTGGGGGCAGCAAAAGTACTTTTGACAAAAAAGAATTGTGAGTTCCATATTATCAAATTTTCTCTCCCCTATTTTTTTCTCTCTCCTCACTTTTTAAGCACTTAACCACAATATAAATGATCCAATCTCATCCATTAATTCACAATCTTTAAGCATATCCAGAAGATGACGTGAGAGAGCATGTAGTGTTAATACGAGAAAGCGTGGCAGCAGATACGGGATACAACCCACCACGTGTAAACACACATAGAGATCGAGTTCATGCACCAATTGAATAATGTTACAGATAAAAATGCTGTGACTATTAACATGTAGCTCACTTTCAAGTTGAAGAATAACAAAAGCATGGACGACTCCTCATTCAGCCAAGATGTGCCAAAAGAAGTGAAGGGTGTAGTGGAAGACGATGATGGAATCCAAAGAGAGAATACCAAGATGGAGCAGAAGAAAGATATGGAAAGCATAGGAAAAGGGAGAGAAGAAGGAAATCAAAAACCAAAAGGCCTACCTCACCAGCAAGTTCCTCAGCCTGAAGATTTTCCCTCTCATGCATTAGACAAGGAGCTTCCTCCAACTCAAGCATAACCTTATGCGTTTCTTCTTAATATTTGGCATCTCATGAAGTTGAGTTCTTCACAATAGAGTTTATATGTAGGTCCTGTGCACAACAACCATTTCCTTTTCTTTTATTTACTAACTAAATCTAGTCAGACATATAACTTTTCTTAAGGATTGCAGACAGGAGAGTTAATATAATTCACAGTAACCCTCTTCTTATATCAACTCAAAGTATCTGTTTGAATTTTATATAATTTTGCATAGAGCCCATCCTTCAGTACAAGTTCGTCGTGGCTACCCATCTGCGAACAGATAAATTGATGAAACAAAAATCAGTAAGAAAAATAGTGCCACAATGACAGAAGGCTTTTTTTAACCTAGTGGGGTCAAATGAATTCGTGCAACCAGAAGCCAGTTATAAAAGTTGTTCAGCAAAATCATATCTTTAAACAATTGCAACTGCAAGTCAGAACTATGAAATGACTATATATTTGAGGGCTACAATTTCACATGCTTCATATAATCGAGAAAAGTAAGTCACAGTAGTTAAGTTGAACATGCATGTATGTACCTCGATGATGCGACCGTCATCCATTACAAAGATGCTGTCAGCAGCTTTTAGGGTAGAAAGCCTGAAAATGTAGGAATCCTAATAATGCAACTATTATCCATAATGAGAATAAAGCAAGGCATGTGTTGGGTAAGAAACGCACCTGTGTGCTATGATAATGATGGTTCTTGCTTTCGTTCCATATTTTAATGCATATAACGCCTCCTAGAACAACAATTGGCAAATTATCAGCGCTGCATTAACACAAAAAAGTAAAATAGAGATCAGAACTTTCAGAGGTTTGAGTTTGAGATATATACCTTAATATAATGCTCACTCTCAGAATCTAGAGCACTGGTAGCTTCATCAAGTATCATAATAACTGGGTCCCGAAGAATGGCCCTAGCTATAGCAATTCGTTGCTTTTGTCCACCACTGAGTAAATTATCATCAACAATGGTTTCATAGCCTTTGGGAAGCAAAGAAATGAAGTCATGAGCATAGGCCTGCCTTGCTACCCTTTCAATATCTTCTTGTTTGATGTCCTTAGTGCAACCATATTTTATGTTTGACTTGATGTCCATATGGAAAAGGTGCGGTTCCTGTCTATCAAAAAATTTCAGATAATGAATGAATTTATAGTTCAAGTAGTAGTTTCAGTTTCAACAGCTGAACCTGTGCAATATATCCAATGTTTTGTCTCAGCCACCTGATATCCAACTCTCTGAGAGGGAATCCATCGATACAAATCTGTAAAAGAAAAGGAGACGATTATCAAGAATTTCTATTCTATATCAACAAGTCAGGTAAAATGAACGCAGGCTTGCATTTGCCAAGTTTTATCCCAAGGTCGTCCTGTATCTTCAAATCACCATGGAGAGAGATTGAAGAATTCATTTTAAGAGCAAAATGCAAGTAAACGAATAAAACGAATTTACAGAACAATAAATTTCCACTTAATATGGTTTCAAACAAACAACTGATCTAGTTATAAATTTGATTCCAATTTGTCATGGTAAGGTGTGAGTCATTTACCTGACCATTACTTGGCTCGTATAGCCGAAGTAAAAGGTTGAGTATTGTGCTCTTTCCACTACCACTAAGACCAACCTTTGAGAAAGTAGATATGTCCAATTAATAAGACATTTGAGTAACACCAATGGTAGAATGACAAGTGAAAAAGAGAGTACTTACTATAGCAATCACTTCATTGGCTTCTACACAAAAGTTTAACTGTTCTAGTATAGGTTTCTGCTCAAATGTCAAACACAGTCGATGATCAACAGGAACTTAATCAGCTTGAAACACATAAAAAAAACTCAAGTATGTCATAGTAATAGTTGTGGCTATGTGTTGTGGTCATGGTGAGGACAGTGGCCAAGTAAGTTGTGATGAAGGTACTACTGGTTGAGGCCTATAGGGTATTGATGTAGAAAGCAAAGTAGTAATTAGTTGTGAGGGTAGTTTTGTAACGGTAACATTTGGATGGTGTTCAAGATGGGTATGCAGGAACAGGAGGCAGCCGCATGAATGTCTTCACTCTCTGATGCGGCGATGGAAACCAAAGATGTGAGTTGGAAAATGTTTAGAAATTATGCATAATTCAGCGCTTCACTAAGTTACCAAATATATTTTGCAACTTAAGTGATTCAAATGCACTACAAATGGTTGAATGCTTTCTCATAATAAGTCGGAATGAGTGATAACAAGATCCTCAATATGCCTATTAATATTATGACAAATGAAGTAAAAGAAACTCATTACAAGAAGGCATACCACAGTCCTCGTAGGATAATGAAATGATACATCTACAAACTGAATATGTCCCCTTAACCTCGGAATCTTCACTCCTGTGAATGGTGAGAAGCACAATAAAAAAAATATAAATTCGTACCAAGGCAGGAGTCACAATTACTTGCCTTTAGATAAGAATTGTTCACTGGGCAAAAGATCCATCATTTGGAAAACTTTTTCACTTGCTCCAATGGACTGCAGTAATGATGATAAGCTGTTTGTAACCCTCCAAGTAGCATAAATCAGCCACTCACAATACAATACATACTTGGTAAGTTGCTCCACAGTTACACAACAACTGAGAACAGACATCCCTCCTAATAGTATTGCAAATATCTGCAAGTTGCAGATCGCATCATTTTAAGTCAGGCCTGAGCCAAAATTTATCTGATTGAACCTATATGAATGTGTTACAGTATAGTATTTGATCCTCAGCATTTCTAAGAGTGCAAGAAAGTATGACATGAAGAGTTTTAGGACTAATTTATGCATAATTATAATTTAAACATATCTTATTCCATGAGATAGAGATCTGATATATCCTAATATGAATTTTCTTGATATTTGCCAAGAGCATTAAATTATAGCTACATGCACAAATTTGACCTGCAATTCACGAGCAAACAAGTTCCTTTAAGAAAATCCAAAATATCCACCTCATGAACAAACAATAGGACAGGTGGAACATCCTATCATTGGAACTACCTTGGGAAGAATACGGTAAACAAAAGTTAGATCTAAAAAAGCTAATGAGACCATCCAATAATACCATGCTTCCAAAATTCTACATGGGAAAAGAAATCAGATTTAAAAGAAAGACCTCCTTCGAAATTGACAGATTATGGCATTCTCTGCACTGCAGTATGCAATTATTGGTTAAATCTTCTGAAAAAAGTCAATTAGTACACAAACCTGGGTTGAACGGTAAAGGGTGTTAAAACTCAGATACCATAACCCATAAGCCAAACTCTCTCGACCATTTACAAATGCTAATCTCTGCAGCCATTGCTTGTACCTAATTAAATGTAGTAAGGATATTATGAAATATGAATATCCATATGATAAAAACGTGGACCAAAAAAAATCTGTACAGTAAACTTGCATATTTTCATTCTCAATTGCCAGTATAAAGTTTACTTTTGCCTAGATGTGTACATTTCCTACCAGCTTAAGCTTTCAAAATAGCAACTAATCAGTGATTTTTTTAACACTATAGAATGTGCTGGTTTAAGGAGTCAATGATTATTATAATTAATCAACACAGCTTTGTTATGGTTCTAAGTTGTGCATCTTTTTAATTTTGTGGTCTCATGTACACATAAAGCATAAAGAGCGTGAGACTGCAAGTGCACTGAGCTTGGAATTTATGGTTGAATGTTTGTCATATACATGTTAAGGGTTTCAGCCTTTCAGGATGATTGTTGATACACCAGGGAACAAGGATACTTACACTGCTTGCATAGAACCATCAAATCAAAAAGCCGATTTTCAGCAGGAATAACTAGTAAAAAAATTAATAATACCTTCCAAATTCTTCTGCTTCGGTGCCATAAGCTCGGACAGTTCTTATCAATGAAAGTGTTTCCTGTGCCACCTGCATTAGAGAAAATAATAATTAAGAGAAGCTTCTGGTAACAATTTCAGAAGCAAATTGCACCTGTATAATGTGCATACTTCATTGGCAGAAGCTGTGAAATCTTGAGTCAACTTTGCTGCTTTTCTTTGATACCTGTCATGAAAAAACAAATACTAAATAATAATAAATATTCAGAATTAAGACAATCAACACTGCTAAGGAGCTTGAAAACCAGAGATAAATATCTACTGGTAGTTTGAACCCATGGACATTAAATACACACAGTATCTTCATGGATCATTTTTCGATCCTTTGGTGATCCAAAAGAAAACCATTTGTCTAAAAAAAAATTGTTTGTAAAAATTCTCATATGTATTTTCCAATGAGGTTTTTTCTGCCTTTCTTGCTCAACATTAAATTTCATGAAGTTGTACAAAAGGCTTAAACTCCACACTGAGATGAAGTGATGAACTGCTATTCCATGCATTCCAGCAATTTACTAGCATAGCTTCATTGTTTATCAATTTCAGAAAAATTTAGATCATTCATCAAGAAAATGATTACACAAAGAGTTAATAATGTGACAGTATCACATATGCTTACTGGCCATAAACCAGGAAAATTGCAGATAGAATAGAGCAAATCACCAAGGTAGACAATGCCAGAGGCCAGGATAAAGTCAGTAAATTAACAACTGCTCCTGTTCCCTACATCAAAGAAAAAATAGGTGATTTGAACTCTAGATTTCAAGATAAAAGGTTAATATAGAAGAATACTAACCTGAAAAGTGTTGCGTAATATCAAATGAAGATCATTTGCTATTACATAAGATAATCGTTGGCAATCTGCTGATAGCCTGCTTGTCAAATGACCAACCTGTTCTCTATCAAAATAGGATATGTCCTACATCAAAGATAACACAAGCATAAAGAAATAAGGATAAAAGGGACGGATAACACCTCCTCAAATAACATACAAATATATAACACAAGAAATGCTGAAGAACAACCAATGACCATAGCCCGCCCATAGGTATTTTATAGAATTTAATACCTGAAAAAGAAGAGCTGCATATAAATTTTCTCGTAGACGCTTTACCTGCAAAATGATGCATGAAGCATCAGATGGTGAAACATGCCCAGAATCCTGGCGAAAGTGCTTTATGAAAGCCACTCTCATGAACTGAAGAATAATAAAATGAACAATAATAGAAATAGCAAAGGTGGATAGATAGATAACTTCACTAAATGCAATGCAGAGTACTTACAACTTAACTAGTGACTTATTATATAGACTCAGCCTACACGACCTGAAACAAATACTCCAGAATAATTGGAAGAGTGACAGGTGGTCCAAATAATAGATTCTATACTTTCATTACCGAACACTAAAAGCTAAGAACTGTTGCATCAGTGCATCACGTATTTGACTAACTATAATGCCGCGCTCCTTCCAATAGAAAGAATTATTATTTAAGGTGCATGTATCTTCTATAGAACCTATACTTCTTTATTCAACAATTTCTCTCTACTACAAGCCTACCTTCGATTAAATAAATTAAGCAATTTAGTCATGTCAATATTGCCCTGAGCATCATTCAATAGGCAAGGGAGAAGGAAAGCCTCCTAGCATATGAAATTTGAGTCATCATGAAAAATCTATTGAAGACGGGTTATAACTTATAATAAAGAAGCACTCACCAAGATCACATTCAAAATTCCAAAGCAGCCACTTCGCAGACCACTGAAATTCAAATGAGAAAACTTAATAGGCAACGCTTTTTTGTTTTGACCTTTTGCAATCTATATAGCTCCTACGACTGATAAAGGAAATTCAGCAATTGGAACAGATTTAATAATTATTATCAATTTGCGCTATAATACTAGGCAGCTGAATGCAGGTATCACTCATTGATATTCCTTCTGGTGCAAGGACTGCAACTTCAACGATGAATGATTTTTTAGACTACCGATCATATAGTTTTATAATAAGAATGATGAGAAGGCAATGAGCAATAGTATGCTTCACATACTTTAGTTAAATTTACAGCATTCTCCTACATGATCTCATCAACTCTGACAACATTATAGCATTTATGTACGTGTGGAGTCACTGGACAAGTTGTTCAAAGACATTAAAATTAAATAAACCAATGTAGTCTATTTATGATGAAAATGTCAGATATACGATTTGCAGTAAGCTTTATAAGAATCACCTGCATATCCCTGAAGTTAAACACAGAACAAGTAAAGACTGTGCGTTCCTATAGAACCCCACGGCCTCACCACTCTGTGCTGAAAAAATTGACGCAGCCAATATACTTGGCATGGAAATCTCTGACAGCTGCAACAAATAAAAAAGATATCAAGAATTTACAAACATGATCTAAGAATAAAAGGAAAATGATGATGGTGGAATGAAATCCTTGCAATAAGATCGTATGACGTATAGGTATCTTTTTGGTTCATCCACGATGACTTTTTTATCTTTATCATCCATTAGCTAAACCAGTTTATTAAAGCAATTCAGTGAAGTTATTTGCTTGCACATGGCAAATAAAACCAATGGAGTTTAGTCTTGACCGTTGCTGAATATTATACAAGATACATGTCTATGACATTTCATTCAAAAAGTTTACGCTCAAATTCACTATTGTCAAAATTTCAATGACCATTATAGTTAGGACTTAGGCAATTAAACTAGGCGCGATTGTGAAGTTGACGAGAAGAAATCCCACTCCTGCACAAAGTCATCACCAACACGAAGTACACAATAAGAGGAAACTAGACTTACAGCAGCAATGACAAGGCAACCAAAAGCCAAAAATATAATCCATCTCTCATCGGAAACTAAAACCCACATCCGGCGAAGGGCGAGCAGCGCCGTCATTGGTTTCGCCGCTTCAATATCGTCTTCTCGATGCTCAGATAAGTTCCACCAGCTCCCACCTGGTGAAACGGAGTGCACAAAGCCAGACCATTTCGCAAACGCCTTCGAGGATCCAGAATCGACGCTCTCATTCTCCGACACACAGAATTGGCAGTAAGTTTTCAAATTCCTAACTTCAAAGCTCTTATAGCACCTCCTCAGCCTAACATTGTGAAAACTCGCAAAGGTAAATATAAATTGGGTTTTGGTTTTGCAAGTGAAGCTATTCGTCTTGGAATTGAAAGAAAGGCCAAGTTTGCTACGCGGGAAATGAGTCAAATTTGGCTTCACTGACATGTTCGGGAGCGACGGAAGCTACCTTCTGTTTGTTTGTTCTGCGTTAGCCGGAGAGTTCGCTTAGGCCTTTGAGAGAATTACTCAACGACGTCGTTTACAACCACGAATCCACTGTGGCCCATTAATAGCATTTTTGGGCTTAATTATTGGGCCTCACAGATCTGGCCCTTGAATAACTCAGCCCGATCATAAAAGTTCTTTCCAAAAAACAAAAAATTTTAACGCCTTCTTCTTCATTGCAACCATGGACCGGAGTTTTAGGTGAAATATACTCATTTTTCTTCTTGCTTTCTAATCATTGAAAATCTTCATTGTTCATTATATTTGGCAGTGCTATTATTAACCAGGCTCTATAAGCATTAAGCAATATGCTATCTAATCATGATGTCTCAGAAGCAAATAAATTGGTGAAGGACTTGACTAATTTGAAGCTGAGATTCCAGGGGTTCAGAAACGCAACTCCTTTCCTTCATTTGCACTTTGAGTCTTACACTATATGTTTATTTTATACAATATTTTTGGTCATTGCCCATAATTGGTAAAATTATGCCTATTCAAATGAAGCTTGTTAAGAGATGAATATAAATAATTAGATACTGAAGAGCTAATTTGCTTATGAAATGCAACACTATTGTTTACGTGGGTTTCAATTGTATATATGGTACAATCTCAAAGCTAAAGAGACCATCCAACAGTACCCATACATCCAAACTTGTACATGGGAAAAGAAATAAGATTTAAAAGAAAGACCTCCTTTGAAATTGACAGATTATGGCATTCTTTGCACTGCAGTATGTAATTATTGGTTAAGTCTTCTGATGAGTCAATTAGTACGCGATCCTGAGTTGAACGGTAAAGGGTGTTATAAAACTCAGATACCATAACATATAAGCCAATCTCTCTCGAGTATTTAGTATTTACAAATGCTAATCTCTGCGGTCATTGCTTGTACCTAATTAAATATAGTATGGATATTATGAAGTATGAGTATCCATATTGTCAAAACGTGTACCAAAATAAACCTGTAAAGTAAACTTGCATACTTCCATTAATCGTAGTTTTGGGCTTCTACTGGGCTTTACAGATCTGGCTCTTTAATAACCCAGCCCAACACAGATATTCTTTTCAAACAAAAAAGAAAATTTTAACGCTTTCTTCTTCGTTGTAGCGATGGAGTGGAGATTTAGCTGAAATCTACAGTGGACTCTGCGTAGATTTTCGGTTAGTCGGCTTCGGAAACCATGGCTGAGAGCGATGCGCCGAAACTGAAGCTTCGGCCAATCGTGCGGTTGGGGATCTTTCTGATCTCTCACAGTCTCTTTGTCAGGTACTCGTTCTTCCAATTCAACCTTTTTTTTTTGGTTTTTGTTCTCTTAATTACGATATTAACTTTTACACAACCAATCCCATTCTTCCTATTTTTGGAATGGTGGCTCTCCACTTCCAGTGTTGTTTGCTTCACGGCCGGGGTTTTGGCTCTTCTGCTACTGCCAGTTCTAGCCAAGAACACCTACATTTCCGAGAATGCACTCATGCCAGGTCAACATCATCTATTTGCTTCTTAGTGTTTTTTTTTTCATGTTTCGTTCATATGAATGAAAAGTTCATCTGATTTTTTTTCCCTTTGCAACTCAACTTATTTTGCTTGGGAGACTTCTCTATTTACAATGTAACTGCAAGTGGGGCCAATTTCTTTCTTGGCAACTCAGCTCATTTTTCTTCTTGCCTTCTAAATCCTTGGGCATCCTAATGGAAGAGTTTTTTTTTTTCCCAACTGAAAATCTTCATTGTTAATTATATTTGGAAGATTAAAAGTATATATATTTGGCTGTGTTATTATTAACCAGGCTCTGCAAGCAACATGCTATCTAATCATGATGTCTCAGAAGCAAATAAATTAGTGAAGGACTTAACTAATTTGAAGTTGAGATCCAGGGTTTCAGAAATGTAAGCTCTCTCTTCATTTGCACCTTCAGTCTTTCACTTTATGTTTACCTTATACAATATTTCAGTCATTGCCTATAACTGGTAAAATTATGCCTCTTGAAATGAAGCTTGTTAAGAGATTAATATAGATAATTAGATACTGAAGAGCTAATTTGCTGATGAAATATAGCACTTTCCGATTGTTTGCATGGGTTTCAATTGTATATATGGTACAATCTCTTCAATCATTCACTGTTGTTGGAAAAATGTTGCCCCTATAGTGCTTGTTGAAAGATAATTGTAGATGCTGAAAAAATTTCCATGCCTTTGGAGTATATTACTTTGAATCCACTAGGTAGGGAATGACAATCTGATTTTTCCTCCTTTGTAAAACAATTACGAGTGTGTGACAAAAGAACATAAGAAGGGACTCAAGTAGTAAAATGTTAAGTGAAAGGAAAAAGTAGGATTTTTTTTAACAGCTGGGAGGACTGCTTGATGATTGATGGATGATAACTAATGAATCTGAGTTTACCATGGGAAATCTTCAAGGAAGTAAGCAAGTAAAAAGAGAAAACTATTTTGGCAGTTGGAATCACAGTTGAGAAAGTATATGTTGGTTTTATCTTTCCTTATTTCTAGTATCTTCAATTCTTCTTGCTGAGAAGGAGATTCAAAATAAAAGAAATAAAATAATATGCAAATTTGATTCTATTTGTGTTTCAATGTAGAGAAAGTCAAAGACTTATAGCACAGTATATGTCAGACCTGGGTGCTGAAGTTACTCATCACAAGTTTTACCCACAATTGAATCAGTTTCATCCACTGCACTTTTTTACAAGTCCTGATTCTGGGAATATTGGGAAAAACGTTAGTTGTTCATCACTTGGAATCAACACTGTTGGAATTATAAGAGCACCACGAGGGGATGGCAAAGAAGCTATTGTTTTGGTGACTTCGTATAATCCAATGAAAATTGGTATGGGGGAGGCTTTTTCTTTGGGCATTGCATACTCAGTATTTTCACTTCTTGCTCGGGTTACTTGGCTAGCAAAGGATATCGTATGGCTTGTTGCTGATTCACAATATGGAGAATACTCTGCTGTGGCTGCTTGGCTAAGAGAATATCAAGCCCCTACTTTTAGTAGAGTTGACATAGTAAATAGTGAAACATGTAGCCAGAGCAACATTGATTATGAACTTGGACAAAAGCCTTATGCTGAGAGAAAGATATATGATGGTTTTAGACGTGCTGGAACTATGGCTGCAGCTCTTGTAATTAAAGTCACAGAGCAGAGTGACCATTTCGAAGACAGTCTTAATATTTATGCTGAGGCATCCAATGGGCAAATGCCAAACCTTGACCTCATCAATATTGTGAATTATCTAGCCGTACATAAACAAGGATTGCAGATAAAGGTGAGGAAGATGTGGTCTCTTCTGCACTGCAGCTGGCTCAATACTTTGGGTGCTATATTTGAATCACTGGGACATATTGCTAGAAGCTTGAATCCACAGTGGAAATTTGGTATCCCTGCTGCTGAGTATGTTGAGGGAACTGCTACACTTGCAAGTTCTTTGTATTACCAGGTGTTTTATCCATCTAAAACTTGATAGTTTCATTATCCCCCCTTATCACTTTTATAAATTTTTTATGTGTGTATTGTCAGGGTTTGGGTGTTCCCACTGGTCCTCATGGTGCCTTTCGTGATTATCAAATTGATGCAATTACTCTGGAAATTTCACCAAAAGTTTCTCTTGCTAAAATGGCTAGGCGAACTGAATTCCTCCTCCGAGGTGGAAGGTATGTCTTTACTATCTCTCCTTGTGTTGTTGTTTCTATTTATGAGATGTATTTGTCTAAGTCGTACAATGATTGGCTTTCCATCAGTACAATAATATCTGATGCTCGTATCATTTAATTATATGTTGATTAAAAGGCTGCAAGAATCATAAAGTGAAGAAAACTCTTGCTATCTTTAACATGACTGTTAATCGGGCCATGATTTGAATGCTTTCGTCTTCTTATTGTTTTGTCTTTTTTATTATTTTTCATTTTTTTGGCTATGGTGGGGGTAATTTGTTATTGGAAATTGTAAACAGTTTAACAAGAAAACCTTTCGTTCTTCATGGAATAGCATCTATCTTTTTAAAAATTTGTAGGCATAGATTTATACTGTTAGTGAGTTATATGAATGCAGTTTCTGTAGGTATTCATTTGTTTCCCTTTTCTTTTTGTCGGACTACCATTTGCTGATGTACTTTTTTTTTCTGGACATTTCTGATGATTTACTGGATGCATGATCAATTTTAACCAGATTTCTCTCTTTATTTGTTGCAGGTTGATTGAAGGAGTCATACGCTCAGTAAACAACCTCCTTGAGAAGTTTCATCAGTCATTCTTTTTATATCTTTTGACCTCCCCTAGTAAGTTTGTGTCTGTTGGAGTTTACATGATATCTTTTGCACTGCTTGTTGCACCACTTCCCATAGTTGCAGCTTCTCTTCATGTTGCTGCATGTAATTTTGATTATAACCAAACAAAAGAGAAATCCACTCCTCAAGCCTCTTCTGCATCCAAAGTTGATGTCATTCTCAATTCTTGGAAATGGCTGAAGGCAGCTAGAAAGGTTTTTGCCTTCCACTTATGGGGTGCTGTCGTCTCTGTACTCCCATATTTCATAGGTCAAATACCCGACTTGACCCCCACAACTAGCTTCATAGTGTGGGTTCTGCTATCAGTGTGTAGTCTCTTGGCTTCTTACTTGATACTGGGTTCTTCATTTTCTGAAGCTTCTGCATATGAACCTCAGAAAAAAGAATGGATTAGCTTAAAGTCAGTAACTATATCAGCAGCCTTCATTGGTTTGTCCCTCACGTCAATCATTAACTTCGCTACTGCAGAAATTGGGGCTTTACTTATTGTCCCAATTTGTTTGCTGGCTCGACCTTTGAAGCTTGACATTAATTCTAGGAAGTTGCGATCTTTTATAAGGGCTGCTTGTAATCTTGTTTTAGGTTTGATTGGGTTTCCTCCAGCTACTTACGTTTTATTGAGAGGTGTGTTTGAAGGCTCTAGTGATATTAATGTTGGTGACTTCTGGAAATGGTTGGAAACCCTTTGGGCATGGAACAGTGCTACTTACCTCTACCTGGGTATTGTTCACCTACCATGCTGGGCACTGTGCATTCATATCTTATTTCATCATTGTTGATATGTATTGTTAGTTAATTGGACAATCAAATCATCAAGAGCCTTTTTTTTATTGTTATCTTGATATTATATTCCTCCTGGCATCAGTTCCTTTGTTATCATGAAGAAATTATTTATTAGGGTTTTGCTAAAAGTACTTGTTAAAGTTTCTTCTAATTAGTTGATAGATCACAAAAAAAGTCAACAAAATAATAATTTTTAGGGTAAAGTACCCTTGCCGCCCCAAAACTTTGCTGCAATGTTCATTCCTGCCCCCAAACTTTTTTTTTGTTCATGCCTACCCCTAAACTTTCAATTTTGTTCATGCCTGCCCTTTTTGCTAACACCGTTAACTTGCTTGACGGAATTTGTTGACGTGGACAATGAATGTGCATCTCTTTTGCCACGTCATTGTCCACCTCACACTTAACTTTTTACTTTTATTAAAAAAATTAATCAAATTCAAATAAATAAAAAAACCAAACTTTTAGCCTAAAATGTTTTTTTATTTGGATTAGGTTAATTTTTTTAATAAAAGTAAAAATTTAAATGTGAGGTGGGCAATGACGTGGCAAAAGAAATACACATTCATCGTCCACGTCAGCAAATTCTGTCAAACAAGTTAACGGTGTTAACAAAAAGGGTAGGCATGAACAAAATTGAAAGTTTAGGGGTAGGCATGAACAAACAAAAAGTTTAGGGGCAGGAATGAACATTACAGCAAAGTTTGAGGGCGGCAAAAGTACTTTACCCTAATTTTTATAGTCCAAAGACTTCAGAAGATGCTCAAACATTATGGCCTATATTCTTTCTCAATCAACCAAATAACTTACAATTATAGGAAAAGCAGAGATCCCCATCCGATAGCAATCGCAAAATTCTAAGAACAAAAGCAGATTCTCATTCTCCTAACCCACATTCTAGGGTCATATTTCATGTTCTTAATGATTTGATTAAGTTATGCTTGTGGATATATCAATTTGTGCACCATACAAGAACAGTAAAATTAGTTGTTTCGCATAACCAAGTGGTTACAATTAATGGTGCTACCAAAGGATTCCATGACAAAATGGTCAGCATCAAGAGGTTTTTCTATTTTTTTCCTTATGTCAATTCCTCTTCATTTTTTTGGCAAAGGAGATGTATATACTATATACACTTGTTATGAGGCTATAGATCAACCAGAAGAGAGAGGAGAACGAAACCAAAGTGAAAATGGGTGGCTGAGGTTGTTCTTGTGTGTGTGTTAGCCAAATGTCTTTTTTCTTTTTTTCAGCAAAATAAAAGATATCCCCACTTTGGCGGCTTTCTAGTTTCTATGTATTTCATAAAATACTGAACCTTTTCTTCTCTTCCACCTAAGCTCTCTCTCACATGAGAATAACCTGAAGAGTGGGACGACCCCACCAGATTGTGATGGCTACCTAATTAGGTTCCTACTTGTTTTTGGACTTGGACTTCACCACTAATCTATGTTTTAAGGGTGAAAATCACACTTTTTTTTCTTAATTTTAGAGTGCGTTAAAAATTGACCCGCGACTTCTTATTTGGACACATTTTCTTTCTTTAATTACCAAATACAAATTCTTCCATTGAATAATCATCATCATTAATAAATTAATGATTAGAAAATGTACGCAGGAGAACAACAATGATAAGGCATTCGAATTTGTAATCACAACAACAATGATAAGACATGTGAAAATTTTTCAAGTACACAAGTATTTATTATGAAGATTTTTTGAGGACTCGACAAGCCCGCACCACTTGTATGATATTCGCCATTTCTCCAAGCAAAAGGATGGAGAGAATGAATCAATTTATTTATTTATTAACAATCTATAAAGTATTATAGGCGCTGTTATGGTCCTATTTATAGTATTTGCCATTATTTACACAATAACATTTGGTGATTAAAATAACAATTGAAAGAGTAATAATGTATTAATAAAGTAAATAAAATTCAATAACTATGACACAAAATCCTATCATGGAATTACAGAGAGTGTGAAAGAAAAGGGGCATTGGTACGAGTGAGCTAAAGTGTGGACAGAGTTTGTGCATTTGTATTGAAAATGAAGGATTTTGAGAGGTTGACGTTGTCCCTCAAACCTCACACTCTCACGCGTTTATTACCAAGCTTAGCTTCACCTTCAAAACTCTAATTTGTAATTACTTGATTACTACAAGGACAAGGCCGGCAAAATAAAATTGCATAACTCCCACCTGACACCTGTCACTCTCTCCTTCCTTGGCCTCTTCCCTTATTACCATGGGAATCAATATTTAGTATTCAAGTTTTCGCTCTTGGAATCTCACATTTATTAATATTTAGTATGCAAAAAAAAAAGTGTTGTGAACAAATTTTTATGTTTTTTATGTAAGAGTTAAAAAATAAAATGTCTAAAATACTCTTAATGTTTAAAGTTATAGTAGTGACAGCAACAATGATATTAGTGATTGCAGTAACGATATTGACAATAACAATGATTTAAGAGAAGGTAATTTTGCTCACACAATTATAATTCTATAGAATTGTCAACTTTTCATAATTGGGATAAAAAAAATATATTTCATCACTTGAAAGAAAACACAATTGACATACAATCTCAATTTCAATTCTACCCCTCAATTCCATCATAATAAACATAACCTTAAATTTTTTTGTTAGATTACTATTTTGTTTTTAAAAAACTATTTAAATATTTAAATAAATTTATTAAATTTAAAATATATCACAGTGACTATTTATCTTTTATTTTTTTCATCAGCTTCCTCTAATTTAAAAATTGTATTTCAAGTAATTGTTGATTTATTAATGAAATCCTTTGATTAAGACCTAAATCAATTTGAAAATTAAGTTAGAGAGAGACTGAGAGAAGACTATAAGATAACTAACAAAAGTACATAAATAAGAGTAACAAATCACATGAAAATGTCACCTAAACCATAATTAATCAACAAATTAGACAAACTAAGAGATAACAAATCTCACAAAATTAATGAAAAAATCAAATAAAAGTATATTACTAAAAAAATAACTCAATTTTTTTTAATCTCACAACAAGAATAACCAAAATTTGATTTCTCCTCGAAAGAACTGTCTATATCCCATATTTTATATTCCATAATACCTCAAAACAAAATTATTTTATATATGGAAGTAAAAAAAAACTTGTTAAATGTTTCTTACCTACTACCAAATTATTTCTTTGGTCCTCAACGTTTGCACTAAGTTTAATATTGGTTCTCAACGTTTTAAAAAGTTATTTTAGGTCTTCAACGTTTTTTTTTTGTCAAAATTGGTCATTCAGCGTAACTCCATCTATTTTTTTTTTAAATGTTGATGTGGAAGGCTCATGTGACACATTCTCTCTCATACGTGACATATTTGGATGACATGACACCCTCTCTCACTCCAACTCAGCAAAACGACGTCGTTTTACTGAGTTAAAGTGAGAGAGAAGTGATGCAAAACGGCATCGTTTTGCTGAATTAGAGTTAGAGTGAGAGAGGGTGTGTCACATAAACCTTCCACGTCAGCATTTAACAAAAAAAAAATCAAATGGAATTATGCTGGATGACAAATTTTGACAAAAAGAAAAACGTTAAGAACCTAAAATAACTTTTTGAAACATTGAGGACCAATATTAAACTTCGTGCAAACATTGAGGACCAAAAGAATAATTTAACCTAACTAAAACCATTGAAGGTAGTTATTGTTTTTCAAAAAAAAAAAAAAGTGAAGCTTATAAAGCATATAAAAAGTAAGGGTTTTGCTAACCAGTGGCACTGGTTAAGAATGTATTTATTGCTAGAAATTAATCAAAAAATTCATAGAATTCCTAATTTGCATTAAATGAATCTGCATATTTTTTTTAAAGACATAAATACCTAATTCATTTTCTTACCATTCAACATTATTTATTTACTATTAAACTTTACTATATATATATTAAGAATTATTTTTAATTTATTATTATAAATAAATTTTATTTTTTATAAAATATTGGAGTATTATGTATAAAATTAATATTTTATATTACAAATTTTTAATTCACTTGATAAAATTTTCTGTATAAAATTAATATTTTATATTACGAATTTTTAATTATGTATAAAATTATTTATAATAATAAATTAAAAATAATTTTTAATATATATAGTAAAGTTTAATAGTAAATAAATAATGTTGAATGGTAAAGAAATGAATTGGGGTATTTATGTCTTTAAAAAAAGTATGCAGACTCATTTAATGCAAGTTAGGAATTCTATAAACTTTTTGACTAATTTCTAGCAATAAATGCATTCTTAACCAGTACCCTTAAGGCACTGGTTAGCAAAATCCGAAAAGTAAAATTGAAAACTTGAAATCCGCCTAAAGAAAAACGTCAGCATTTGTAATAATTATTTTAAGGGTGACAGCACCTCTTGTTGGGATATTGTGAGTAAGAAATCACACCTTTGTGTCGTATAATACCTCGTTGTCGTTTCGTTGGCTTTCAACTTTCATCTCATCACCCACACCCAAGTACGTGTCTTACACGTCCTCCCTCTTGCGTCTAAGCAAGAAGACGACACTTTCCACCACCGCAATCTATCTCTCTCTCCTCTGTTTAAGAAAGCCAGAACTTTGGAGAATTTCTCAAACAGAAACACAAACAGATTTACACAACACATTATGAGAGAATCTTTGTAAATATGCAGTATATATACATACAATACAACTATATATATATATATATATAAAAGATTCAAACAAGAGGCAATTGAATTGGATATGGATACCATACTCTGTGATGAACTCCTTCAAGAAATCTTCCTCAAGCTTCCACCTTCTTCTTTCTCCTCCGTCTCTCTCGTCTCCAAGCGCTGGCTCTTCCTCTTCCGTTCTTCCAGAACCTCCCTTTCTCTCCGCCTTCTTCCTCACTCCTCCTTCCTTCTCTCTCTCTCCTCCCTCCTCTCCCACCACTCTTCTCTCTCCTCCCTCTCTCTCTTCCTCTCCTCCGACCCCTCCGCCCTCGCCCTCACCGATGACTTCCTCGCCGTCGTATCCTCCCGCTGCTCCCACCTCCGCGCTCTCCGATTCCTCCCCTTACCTGTTTCTCTCTCCTCTATGGTTTCTCTCTCTAAAGCCTGCACGCGTTTGACCTCTCTCTGTATCACTCTCCACAGACCAATCTTCCTCAAATGGATCCTCGCTTTCCCCTCTCTCAAGGAACTCTCAATTTCTCTATCTTCCGAAACGGAAGTAGTTGCGAATGATGAATCCGGTGTTTGGGAACGCGAATACGCTAACACGGAAACGGAATTGGAATTGGGATTGGAAAGTCTCTGTTTGGCTGGAATTCGAGGAGACGATTGGGGAATTGGTTGGCTATGGAGGAGCTGCAAGAGATTGAAGAAATTGCAGCTCCAGAACTGCCAGGGAATCGGAGGATCCTACTCCTCTTTCGCCCAATCCTTGAAGAATCTTCAACAAATCGAGGTACGAACTTGCAGGAGCATCATCGACGCGATTCTCCTAAACCTCTCAGAAAATTGCGAAACCCTAAATTCCCTTCTGCTCTACGACGGCGGAAGCAGAGAGGGCCTCCACCATTTCTTCTCCCACACCAGGTCAAATCTCCACAACCTCGACCTCCGCCTTCCTCTGGACCTCGACAACGCCCATCTCGCCGCCATAGCGGCCAATTCCAGAAACCTCACGAGCCTCCGCCTCCAGAATTGCTGCCTCGTCACCGGATCAGGCCTCAAGCTCGTAGCCACATCGATGGCCTCTTCCGGCGGACTCGAGGAGCTATCATTGATAAATTGCGACGTAGTCGAGAGAGAGTCCGGCCTGCTTGCGACTCTAGGGCAGAATTTGAGGCAATTGAGGAAGCTAGATTTGTCGCATAATGAATTGCTGAATGATAAGGAGTTCATTTCAATGTCCGTTTCGTGTACTTGTGTGGTTGATTTGAAGTTGCGAGGATGCAGGGGACTCACAGGAGCAGCCATGGCTTCTGTGGCCAGAAGCTGCAAATTTCTGGAGAATGTGGATATTATGCATTGCTGTGGGATAGAATCTGAAGCTATTGAGGTGCTTATGGAGAAATGTCCCAAGTTGAGAAGAATCAGTGTGGAGGAAAATAAGCTTTCTGATGCTGCAAAAATGTGGGCATCCAATAGATTTATTGAAGTTGTTCTTTGAATTCATAAAATTTCCCAGAATTTCCAATAAACAGGTTCACTCTGATTCTGCTCACACCTTTGTAATTGTATTATTTATGTATGTATGTATAATTTAAGGTTTCTGTAATTTTTATGTTTGGTATATGAAGAACAGTAGTGTCTCCTCTGATTCATGAATAATGATTATATCAAATATGTACATATGATTTACTATATATGCATGGTATTAATTGAAGGAAAGCCAAATTATTCTTTTTCTTTATGGGAATGGGAAAAAAAAAAAAGTGTGAAGCTTTGCTTTTTAAGACTATTATGGAAGTCTCTTGGTTAAGCTTTGATGAAGTTAGAAACAGCTTTTTTGTTTGAGATGCTTATTTTATGGAACAAGATTGTTTTTAATTAAAAGTTTTTGTAAAAGAAAATTGAGGTTTAACGAGTTAATTTTAGACAAATTTGACATAAGTTGACTAAATTAATTATGACATGTTAAATACTTAAATATGTAAACTTAGCGTTTTTACATTTGTCAATTAATAACTTCATGTATTGAAAGTTCGAAACTATTTGCGAATCTTTTTTTTTTTTTAGTACAATAGGCTTCATTTAAGGATAAATGGAAAGAGAGTGGCCAAAAAAAGAGGATAAATGGAAAGAGAGACAAATTTTTAGGTAGGCCCAAAGCCTTATCTCAAGTAAGACATTTTTACTGGGGAATCTCCAGTTACTTCTTCAGACTTCAAAGTAATTTAAAAAGTATGAATAAAATTTTTAATTCTTTACTGTTAAAATTTTCAATAAAATTATTAACAAGTGTCAATCATTTTTTTTAATGAAAAGCACATTTTTTCATATATTTATGTTATATACATATATATATTCTGAAGATCATGAAAATTGTCTAAAACCGTATATAATAATAAAGCTATTGCTAAAATATCTAATTCACTCTTCACAACTGAAATTAATGTTTTTGTCCGATATATATTTTAAGAATAAGATATTTTTTTCTTTTCATCAGATATTTTTTTTATTGAAGAAAATCTTGTACAAAAATCTATCACTTAAATGAAAGTTCTTCTTCCTATTAGAATTGGAATTCAAGTTCATTACGTTGTAATAGTTAATCTCTTTCACTAAATTTAACCCATTGGTATATTAAGAATAAGATTATAGAATCATATTATTACATGAAATATAATTTTCATCCACAAACATAAAATTTAGTTAAAATCAATGTGATTAACTCCAAACAAATTAAATTGACGAGAGTGTGGCATACTCATGATGAGGAGATCCAGCTATATGAATCTACCAGTATGAAGTAAAAATGTTAATTAATAAATAAAGTGATATAATAGTATATCTAAAAAAATCTCTAGGGGTAACTTTAAGGTTTAATGAGAAATTGCGATGGAAATGAGCAAGAAATGGGTGGGGTTCACTGGAGTTCATT
Source organism: Senna tora (assembly GCA_014851425.1). Lineage (NCBI taxonomy): Eukaryota > Viridiplantae > Streptophyta > Magnoliopsida > Fabales > Fabaceae > Senna > Senna tora. The sequence continues at coordinate 11,497,721 of CM026267.1, forward strand.
TATTTTTTATTTTTTTTGTTTCTATCAACTTTAAAAAAAAATAAAAAAAATACAAAATGTCTATTATACCCTCTGATTTTACATAATCATAACTTTTTTTCTTTTTATTATTTTAATATAAGTGGTAATTTTAATACATTCTCATTCCATTTCCATTCCCAAACTTTTACTAACAAACACAGTAAACGCATTCCATTTCCGTTTCCGTTTCTGTTTCCATTTTCATTTCTGCGTAAAGAACGTGCCTTAAAGGTGTGGTGAAATTACATCCCATATTCTTTCTATCGAACATATCTTACTTTTTATAATGTGATGAAATTATATTTTTGTTCTTATTTTTTTATCCACTTTTATAATTCTATTCTCACTTTTAAGGTAAAATAATTTTACCCACTTTTATTCTATTCACATCATATTGACATTACGTTTTCATTACATTTAACATTATCATTTTTATTACCATTCTCATTAGATCATCTAACCCACTAAAGACACCTTAAATGAATGAAGAAGTGAAGTGAAGCATAAATCCTAGTTTTAATATAATGAGAAAAGAGTGATATTCCAGCAATTCTTGAATGAGACACACAAATTGACATTTAACGATAATCCACAGCTCTGGGAAAGCAAGTTTTAATATTAAATTATTTTTAATTTGATGCCTCATCTTGGACAGCTACCACCAAACCAATCAGTATATTATAATAATAGTTTTAATGAACCTAAAATAAATAAATTGTTTTTATCATTTCAAGTCATATTTTAAATATCGCTGATGTAATGCCATATATATTCTTTAAAAACAAATATGAAAATATGTTCTTCCTTATATTGATGTAGAGCCTAAACGAAGAATTCAGGAACGAAGATAATTGTCATAAGCCCAAGAAGAAAAGCTTCTTAAGTATTTTAGTCGCCTAGACTTTAAGGTTAAGTATAAAAATATTTTTATTATTAATAAATAATTTAATAACTACTTATATTTCTAATTTCTCCCCCACCACTTTTATTAACTACCTCACCCATGATCTCTTTCTCTCTCATAACTCCTCCAATCATGTTTTATTCTATATTTTTTTAATTATAAAACATAACTATTTTGTGACCCCAATGACCAGAAGAGATCACAGCTATATTAATATATATATATATATATATATATATATACACCATACCACTTTAACTGCAACGCTCGAAATTCATCATCAATAATGGTAATTATCTAAAAAATCTTTGAGGTAATTTTCATCATTCACTGCAATTATATGATTAAACAGTAAACCCCATAATTACCATCAATGATGACAATTACTTAAAAAATCTTGCATAATTGATTCATACTACCGCTCCATGTTAATTACCTTAATTGATGGCAATTATATAATTAATTATTTGACCCTGTAATCGACATCAATGATGACAATGACCTGAAAGATTTTTCAGATAATTGCTATCACTGATGACGAGTTTCTAACGTTACAATGAAAATGATATATATTTGTGGATAATTTTTAAAGGTTGTTAAATTAGAAGATTAACTTTTTTTTAGAGGTATATATGTGTAAAAAAAATTGTGTATATTTAAATCATGTTTGGTATACAAAATTTATAGGGAAAGGGAAATGTAGTTGATTATGTTTGGTATGAATTTGAGAATTGGGAATAGGGATCTTTGTTCTATGTAGATAAGGAATATTTGTTTCTTGTGTGGGAGAGGGAACTTGGTAGAGGGAAAGGGATGTGTATAAAATGACTAAGTTATCTTTAAAAATGTGTGGTAGATTATAAAAATAAGGGCAAAAAAGATATTTCATACTTTTACTTCCACTTTTATATCTTCTTTCCACTATACCAAATAACACTACTTTTATATTTCATTTATTTTTCTGCATACCAAAAATACTTTTTATCATTTACTTTTACTTCCTACCAAAGTTAGATTACCAATAAAATGATACATATATGAAACCAAAAATTATCAAATAAAGATTATTTCTAATTCTAAGTCAATATGGCAACTAGGGGAACTGGGCTAACGCAATTTTGAGAGCCTAAAACCCCTTGTTTCCGCAATTTAATTCCTCTTATGTTACAATTTATTGCCTCTTTATAAAACTGACAAGAGAGAACTATAAATTTGTCATTATTCTTAATTGATCTTATCAATGAATTTTGTTCATAATATTTCAGAGTTTGTTAGCCAACAATCTTGAGTTCAATATTTGTTTGGTATAAGTACCTTTTATATCTTTAAATTTTACACTATTTTTTAATTTTATTCCTAAATTTTGTTTGTAGTCAATTTTGTCAGTAAAGTTCGAATTGCAATCAATTTCGTTCACAAATTTTCAAATTCCATTATAACACTTTTTGTTCAAATTATTAATGTCAAATTATTACATTACGTCATATTTTGTAATATTAATATTAATTCATCACTTAAAACAACGTTATCTTTTCGTGTACTTTATCTTAATAGGAAGAAGCTAAGTAGTTTTAAGTTGGTATTAACATGAATAAATAAAGTTGTTTTGAGTGAAAAATTAGTAATAATATTATATGTGTAATATCATATCATTATTTTTCGTTAGCAATTTGGAACGAAATTGACGTACACAATTTAAGGACAAAATTGAAAATTAATGTAAAATTTGAAAACATAAAATTTTTTTTTTCATATTCGTTTCTTCCAAGTTTTATATTAAAGAAAATGACTTTTATCAAATATCATTCTCTCTATTTTATTATACTTGAAGCGGAGTGTTGGAAATGCATAAAGAAACTATTAGACATTGTTTTTACTTTTTGCATAATCTAAATAAAAAAAGTCGCAAATTTATAACACATGAGTTTTTAAATATCACAATATTTCCAGTCCTACAATAATTTATTTGACGTTGATAGCTGTCGTCTTTGTGTGGTAGTCTGGTAGAGTTATAGTTTGTTTAAAACCCAAAAAATATAATATTAGGTAAACAAGAAAGACAGATAATAAATAATATTTAAGACACGATTGTAATGTATACATCGAGTATGGGCAAAAAGTACGTTAAGAACAAATGGTTGATCTAATCTAAATAGCATTTGAAAAATGAATGAAGTGTTATACTGCTACCTAGAAAAAGGGGGGGGGGGGGGGGGGGGGGGGGGAAGACAAGTGAGTTACATTTTTTATCTTTTGGACAACAATACAACACACAGTTGAGATCAGTTATTCTCTTATCTATATGGTGTTGAATGGTTCAACCAAAATTTTAGTCACTTTTAGAGAATACTGCCTAATAATTTATAACAATAATTTGAATTATAGTTTCAATATATTACAAAAACATACCCACTCCTAATAAAATCTATCTCCTGATGATTGATACGAATTAAGGTGGTGTTTGGTAGCCGGTAAGTATTTTAGTGGGAAGGGAAAATGGAATTAGAAGTGGAAGTAAGTGATAAAAAATATGATTGGTATGCAAGGAAATGGAAGTGAAATGTAAAAGTGAATTTGTTTGGTATGGTAGGAAGAAGATAGAGAAATATAGATAAAAATATGAAATACCTTTTTTACCCTTACTTTTTTAAAAGCAACAAATTTTTTAAGGGCATTTTGGTCTTTAAACCTCACCTTAACTTCCCTCCCCACCGTGAGGGAATGAAGCTTTCCTCTCCAAAAGAAACCTTAACCTCACCTCACCTACGATGAAGACATACCAACATACTCAAGGTCAAGCTCAAACTCACCTCACATTTTCTTCTAATAAGAGATACAGATACCTATTAGATACCAAACTTGGATGAATCCATCAAGTTCAACCGGGAAGATTCAATTTGGGACTTAGAATCCATTAAGTTCAATAGTGAAGATATAGTAATAGAAGAGTACAAGTATTACTTCCTGCTAGCTTTTGGGAATTAGCTTGATTTTAATCTGTAGACTGTGGAACTTGACATTTTACTCGAAAAAGTGTGTAATTTCCATTTCATTATAGGATTATTACACTGCAATACTGCATAATCTAGTTCACAATTTTTTCATTATAGGATTATTACACTGCATCATTCAGTTAACCATCTCTATCAATTCCATTATGTTTATTTCCTCTGGTATAATTTAATAAGAACCAAGGAGTTGAGCCCATTAAGCTCAACTGAAGACCCAACTTGAGATTCAGCTCAATACATAATGGGCTCTGCTCTTATTGGGCCTACGGGGAATTTTCAGCCCAATGTGTGAATGTTAAACGTACCCATGCCTTTTTTTTTAACCTTGGGCTCTTGGGCTTCATGTGACTTTCGGTTGTGCCTCCTTTTAATCATAACACCTTCTCTGGCTTCTCTTACTGTCATTTAACTCATTTTTTTCTAATCATTTGATTAGGTTGCAAATTAAAATTTAATTTCTTTTTTCTTTCAATTTCATCCTTTATGTTTTAAAGACATTTCAAATTTTTCAAAATATTTTACACTGTTGAATTAGCCGACCTCACCTAGTGAGAAAAGGCTTTGTTTACACTGTTGAATGAATGGCCAAAGATATTTTTACTCTTCATTGGAAAAAAAATCACCAACTTCATGATTAATGCCTCAACATAGCATTATAGCGGCGGGGACTAAAATGTCTTTTGCCATCGTATTCATCATTTTGAAATATAATAGAATTTAGAAGAACTATAAACAATTTTTTTCTATTTTTTCTAATTGGCCAAAAAAATTTGATTCGTCATCCATATAGTACAGTAGACTAGAGGTGTCAAACGGGCCAACCCGACCTGTCACGAGTCACGGGTCAAACGGGCCAGCCGGCACGGGTCGAGAAAATACTAACCCGGCTCGTATATGTGCGGATTACGGGTTAAACGGGTCAATTTTATTTTTTCTTAAAAGATATATCAACTTTTTTATTTTTTTTATTTTTTAATTTCCAAAAGGTAAATGACGGAATATACCGACTCGTTTACCTATTCATTTTTTTTTACTTATTTTATGGATATATTTTTTTTGGTAAAAAAGGTGCAAATTATAGTACTAGAGATACATAAAAGTATTGTCAATAGTCCCAATACAACAAAAGAAAAAGAAGGGTTGTGGTTGTGGCCGCGAAGGTACTAAGTAGGGTTACAAACTTATAATTAAAATTTGTAACTTTACTCTCTTCACTTAAAATAAAAAATAATAACTAAAAAAATGGGTAACCCGCGGGTAACCCAACAAAATCCATATAAAAAACGGGTTAAACGGGCCGGGTTACTTTTTTTACGGGTTGATTTTTCATCAACCCAGTCTGCCCAAATTTGCGGGTAAACGGGTCGAACCCATTTTGATAGCTCTACAATAGACGTATATGTTATATATTAGAGGTTTGCATATACGTATCGTGTATATAATTTATTTTTAAAGTTTTTTAAAATTATATTTATTATATTTTAAAATAATAAAAAATAGAATATTTGATAAGTTTTAAGTTTTTAAAATAAAAAATAAAATTATTATATTTTATAATAATAAATTAAATTATGAAAAATTATTTGTTTCTCTACTTTTATAATAATTACTTACTATATCTAGTTTCTCTCATCCATTTCCACATTTTGACATTCTTCCATATTTTTTGTATTTAATAAATTATTAAATATTTATTTTAGGAGATTATTGACAAAAAGAGTTCATGATCATATTAATATATAAATATAGATAATGAGTTAAATCATAAATAGATTTTGTCATAAAATATTTATAAAGTATATTTTGGAAAAAGTAAAACTGATCTCAACGTACTTTTTAAAATGTAAAATTCAGAAATCTGCCACTTACAAAAGTAGTTTTTTTTTTAGTTTAATAAGAACTAAGAACTATGGAGTTCCCTGCCCCCTAGATATAGAGATTCGGAACTCTCTTTTTTTTTCCATAGTAAAGGGAATATATTGTTAGAATAATAGAGCTTATTCTCATCAGGATCAAAGGCTGAATCTAAAACACTCATATAATATTTTAATCAATATACGTACCTCTTGATGCCGTCTTCCTCTCCTTATCTTTTCCATGTGACTGCCCTAATGGGGAGGCTAGGTCAAAAATTAGATTGGAGAGGGGACTCAGCCCTTGTATTTATAGAGGGTCGACAATTACCCACCCATCATAGGTAGTCAGCCCAATAGCCTTACACTTATCACATTACATCATTATTGGGCTTAAAGCCCCATCTACAAGGTGAGACCAAAACCAAATTAATCACATTAATTTACAGGTATCATGGTCATAATTGGGCTATACATCCAACTAGTATTTTAAATAAAACAAAATACCAATTAATTAAGCCCAATATAAAATAATTTTCCAACATATATTACTAAAACATCAACAATATCCAAGCAACAACATAGCCACCAGAGGCGAAACAGTACTGGAAATGAAACAGAGCTGGAAAAACCAGCAACAGAGCTGGAAAAACCAGAAACAGTAGCTGCTCAAAATAGACAAAGCAGCGCCACAACGAAAATTAAGATGATCTAACATAATGGACTCCTACTAAATCAACATAAAAACAAGCTCTAACAAAGCTAGGTACAGTATGAAAGACTGTCAAAGCTCCTTGATCCAAAATAGCTTGTTTAGCCAACACATCCGCACAGCAATTTCCTTCCCGGAAGACATGATTAATTTGGAACTCCGTAAAGTCCTGCACGATTGATCTGCAAAAGTGGATCAAAGCTCCCAGCACATGAGATTTATAATCAAAATCAACCGTTAGAAGTTTAATAGCAACAAGAGAGTCACTCTCAATAATCAATTTTTCACAAGCAAGATCCTTAGCCATGCTCACACCTAGGACAATGGCCCAAATTTCCGCCTTTAAGCTATTGCCAAACCCCAAACATTTAGAAAAACCTTGGATCCAGTTACCATTACAGTCCCTAATCACACCAGCTGCTGCCATTTTGCCCGGGTTCCCTGCACAAGCCCCATCTGTGTTATTCCACCACCCCTCCGAAGGGGCAGTCCATTTGACCCAAATATGACCTTTGCTCGGACGGGGGGACACATCTTTAGCTAAATGCGAGAACTCCACTGATTTGACATATGTGTTTCTACCACAAGAAGCAGGCATTGAGTGTGCCCCATTAAAGACATAATTATTTCTATTCAACCAGAGTTCCCATAAGCCATAAACAAACACAGTGCTTCGACTCAGATTATGGCAAAAATCAGAGTGATCCGTGGCATTTGAGTAAATCCAAGACCTATAATCAGAATGACAATTTAAAGCCTTAAAGTTAAGATTTCCCCACATCCTGCGAGCAAAAGGGCAGTCTCTCAGGATATGGATTTGAGACTCATTTACTTGGTTACAAATGGGACACACATTAGGTATGTGAAACCCTCTTGCACTCAAAATTTCCCTGCAAGGAATAGCATTATTAAAACATAACCACACAAATACTTTGATTTTTTTTGGACACACCAGCTTCCAAATCCAAGCAAAAAGGTTAGAACTAGGAATGGCAATGCCCAAGCTATTACAAATTGCCAGACAATAAGCAGATTTCAAGTCGAACACACCCGAGGCACTCAAACTCCAAGCTTTTTTGTCTTTGACATCGGAATCCTTGAAGCAAGGAATCCCCATAATTTTCTCTTTAATGTGCAAAGGTAAATCAAAGGAGATCTTATCCCAGTTCCACTTACCCAAATCATCAGCGAAGTTATTAACTGGAAGATTATCTTCATGAAGATTTAAAGGACCACAAATAAGATGTCTGATAGGGGTACTACCAGCCCAAGTGTCCTTCCAAACAAAAGTGTCTTTACCCGAGTGAATAACAGAATGCAACCCCAGCTCAAGCAGACTCAAACCCCACTTGATACCTTTGCCCACAACCGAACCATTTGCCTTACTTGCTTGATTATAAATCTTCATTAATTTTGCCCACACTTGCTGGTTTTCGATTGACACCCGCCAGCTCAATTTCGCCAGGAGAGCATGATTCCTCTCTTTAACTCTACCTATCCCGAGACCCCCCAACCACTTAGGTTTGCAAATGGTTTCCCAATTAATTGTGTGGATACTTTGCTTGTTACCCGACTTCCAAAAGAAATTCCTTTGGATTTTTTCAATAGAATTACAAACTGACACCGGAAGTTTCAAATTTTGCATGTAGTAAGCCAGGAGGGGAGAACAAACAGAATTTAAGAGAGTTACCCTACCAGCTTTAGACAGAAATTTAGAATTCCACAAATCCATTTTCCCTACCAATTTATCAATGATAGGCTTAAAATCAGAAGTTTTATTACCTATTCCCAAAGAATGACCCAAATAAGTTCCCGGTTTAGTTTCAACTTTAAAGGAGAAGCTTTTCCTCACTAACCTTTTTTCCCCCTCAGGAGTAGAAGGGGCAAACCAAATAGAGGATTTAGAATTATTAACCGAAAGCCTTGAACTCTGAAGAAAAACATCCAGCACCTGTTTAACAGCATAAATTGAATCCCTATCCGTACGAGAGAACAAGAGAACATCATCAGCAAACAATAAATGAGATACTTTAACTTTTCGTACTTGGACGGGGGTCCACTTTTTACTCAACACTTGGGAATTAATAAGCAAAGAGAAAATTTCCATGCATAAAATGAAGATAAAGGGAGATAGTGGGTCTCCTTGACGAATTCCCCGAGACGGTTTGAAAAATCTAGAAAGCCCACCATTGATAAGGATACACTACTGAACCGAAGAGATGCAATTTTCAACAAGACTAATCATTTTGGGGGGGGGGGGGAAATTGAAAGCTTTCATAGCATTAGAAATTAATTCCGAACTCTTTTATTTCTTTGTATTTTCACAAATACATTTAAAGAAAAAAAAAAAAAACTATGATATGGTCCATCAAATTTCGTTCCAAACGGACCAAACCCCATTATGGAATTGACATTTTCCCTCCAAAAATTTCTTTGCGGCGCTGGCTGAAGCGGGAAATATGATTTTGTGCTTCTAATTTTTTTCTCTTTTATTGGATTTCCAGTATTTATCAAAGATATACCAAGCACACACTAATTAAGAAAATAACAAAATTCAAACTTAAATTATATGATTATCATTAAAAAAAATAAATGAACTAGTTCTATCAAAGAAATGCTTGACTAAAACGATTTATGTATATATTGGGTTGGTTTGTGTTGAGATAATTTTAAACTCAAACTAAAAGTAAATATATGTCGGGTCGGGTTTTACAGCATATAATCCAAATTAACCGAACTCACACTTGTACATGTTGATATGTTCTTAATCAAAATAAGTTAATGAATTTAAGTATCATGTATTAAAAAGCGTTATATAACACTTCATTCAGAATAGTATATCTTAATCTTACATCATCTTGATAAAATTTAGTTTATTAACTATTAAAGGAGTTACGTTACACTTTCATTATAAAATCTTGAACCAACTTAAACTAGTTTCAATATGTTAAAACACTCAAATACTAACTTTTTTTTTGGAAAAAAAAAAAGCAAGTTCTCAATTTCTCATTCACTGTACTAATTGAAGGAAAAGTAGAAGAAAACAACAAAAGAGACCTTAAATGGACATATCAAAGAGGGGGTAGAAATAGCATACTAAGCTATGCTTGGTACTCGGAATTGGACGAAGGAATGAGAATTAGGATTATGTAGAGTCTGAAAAATTAATTTTATCCTCTACTTTTAAAATAAATTTACTTTTCATTTAAATATTATTTAATTTTTAAAAAAAATAATAAAATTGACTTTTCAAACACATGATTCTCGTTTTCTCATTTCAATTCTCCAAACCAAATATTACTTAATACTATTACAAATTGCATGGAAGTGCGGACACGCCATGTAAAGTGTAGGGCCTATTTGAGCTACATTAATTATTCTCATTTGTCATAGATGATGTCTAATGATATTATTGAATTTTAATATATTTTTTTAATTATTTAGTTTCTATTTATTTAAGAGGAGTCTTTAATTAATTATTAATAAATTTTTATTAATATTATTATTTTTTATAGTACTAAATTTTGAAATTAGATCCTCTGCATTAAACAGTAAAATGTTCGGTGAAGTGAAGAGAAAGACAGAAAGATAAAAAAATTAAGAGAGAAGATTTGTTAAGGTAGAATCCATAATTTTTTTCTTTCTGCCTGTGTCTCTCCTCACTTCACTAAATAATTTACTGTTTAACGCAGATGATCCAATTTCTTAAATTTTTGTCCTTCCTGTACTGTGCGTCTGTGCCTTGCTTATCTCACCCCACCTACTTTCGGCACCAAACTGGTCCTACAATTACCTCTTCACTTGCGTACTGATCAATTAATTTATCTTTTCACATTAACCCAATTCTTTATTCTTTCAATTTAAGCATGCATCTTGTTCAATGTTATTATTTAACGTTGAATGATTTCCCTTTTTAGCTTTTTAATACGACGAGAGGTAAGTTTTTTTGAGCATATAATTGTTGAATTGTTTAATTAGATATGTTTATTGTTTCTTAAAAAAAACTTCGAAACTAATTGAAAATTAAATTATGTTTAGATTAGTTGTGTTTATTGATAGACTATACCTTAGATGCAATTTTAATGATTTTTTAATCAATTTATTATGAATGGCTATAATTTTTATTAAAAAAAAGCTAAACTACAATTAACATTTTATAATAGCTTTGTGAGTATCAAAATAAATAATAAAAATATAAAAACCAAAGTTTTTTTCTTGATAAATCATGTCAATTATATTCTTCTTTTCACTTTCCCTAATGTACATAATTATCAACTTAAATGATAATAAACAAATAAACTAAAATACAAACAAAGACAAACAAAATACAATCATGGCAAAAATCTCAATTCTTTATTCGTTTTCTTTTACTTGATTTTTGTCTTAACAAGTTTATTTCTTATATAAATAATATCCTTGAAACAGCACTATTAAAAAATATATAGTTAAAAGAGTATCAAATACTTATAAAAAAAAGTATCAAATAAGTTTAATTTTAAAATTAATAAATAATGATTCATTAATTAATCAAATGTGTTTTAATCAACATCATAAAGACACTAATTAATAAAATAAATAAAGGTTTGTTAATCAGAGATAAAAGTTTAACATTCAAGGAATATATACTAAACCTTAATACATCCATTTATTTCATTTAATGGTATTTTTCAATATTAATATCTATCTACACTAATAACTAATAAAAACTCATATTGAAAGGATTAGAAATCAAGTAATTTGAGAAATATAACAAAATTTAATATTATCGTATTACTAAACATCGTCGTATTAATTAGGAATACTAGTTAATATATTATCTAATTAGTTGGTAAAATTTTTTAACATTAATTAATCTTGTTTAATACATTTAAAACTATTAGATAATCTATCTACCAATAAATTATAAAGAAATTTTAATTAGTAGTCTAATGAGGCGTTTGATATGCACAGACAAATCTTTCATTTTTGAATTCTTAAACATATATAAAAAAAATTGTTTGATTTAGTTAAAATGAAGGACACTAGTTAACCAACCCAAATACATCTAACGAATTTGAAGAAACTTATATGTGATTAGTGCAGGTGTAGAAGAAGCTCATGCTTCTTTTGTTCTTTGGGGTAACCAAATGAAATGATAAGGAAAAAAAAAAAAGAAAGAAAGAATGAACGGTGGTGATGCAAAGCAAGTGGGCCCAGAGACGAAAAAGCTGAAGGGGCAATTCCGTCAGCGCAATACTAAAATATACCAAGGTAATCCACAACAATGAGGATTGGGTTTGGATGATAAGATGAAAAGGGAAAGGGACATCAGCCGCCACGCCCCGCTTTTTGCGGGCTACGACGTTGTCGTCTACTTGTTTTTGGCGCCAACCTCATTGTCGTCTCATCCTTAAACTTTCAACTTTCAATTCCATTCTTGCTTCCCGCCAAAACTTTCGGGCACTTCGTTCGGGCAGGCTGGAGACGCGTAAATAAATGGGTTTCTTCTTCCGGGCACCAATCACTCTGCCTTAAACGCCGTGAGAAATTGAGAATCCAATCACAAATATTTGAATAACAAGGATAAACTATTAATGAAAAGATTAATCCGAGTGATAAATTATTTATCAAGGGTAAAGTAGCTTCCTACCCTCAACGTTTAAATTTTTGGTCAAACTTCAAACGTTTTTATGCGATCAAATATGTTCTCAACGTTATAATTTTTGGACAATTTTATCTTTTTCATTAACACCGTTAAAATGGTTAACGGTTTTTGCTGACTAGGCGTAACATGTGGCATTAATATATGATTGGGATCAATTTATTCCATTTCATATTTTATTTAAAAGAAAAAAAAAAGAAATCGTTTAGGTTTAGGTTTCAAAGCACGTTTTCTTTTCTTTTTTTAATAAAATATGAAATGAAATAAATTGATCCCAGTCATATGTTAATGTCACATGTTACGCCTAGTTAGTAAAAATTATTAACCATTTTAATGGTGTTAGTGAAAAAGGTAAGATTGTCCAAAAATTGAAATATTGAGGGCATATTTGATTGCAATAAAATGTTTGAGACATATTTGACCGAAGACGTAAACGTTGGGATACCAAAGTTACTTTATCCTTTATATATTTTAAGTAAAGTATCAAATTTAAAATCTTATAAATATACTTATTTTTGTTGAAAATATTTTTTAAAGAAATTCATAGAGTATGATTAAATGATAATAGCATATAATATATTTAATACCGATTAATTTGTATTGGAGCACTTAAGTAGTGAGTTGAAATTCACTGAGTATGAGAGATGAATATGAAAGAAAAATAATAAAGAGTTGATATTACTAAGAGGAATCATCATAATTCGTATATTGATTTTTGTTTTTTTTTCATTATTTGTTCTTACTTTATGAATTTCATCAGTCTCTTGTAAATAAAAAGATGAAGGAAATGAATGCGGAAGAAGTTCAAAATTAGAATCTTTTAATATGCTTAGGATTCCTTGGAGGCCCACGTGTACGTGTCTCTACTCCTTTCTTTCATACATCGGATTCCTCAATCTTTAACAAAATATCCCCTCTCTCTCTCTCTCTCTCTCTACCTATTCACCCAAATATACAGTAAAAAGAAAGGAAAAAATCATTGTAAATAAAAGGTTTTTTTTCGTAAATTAAAGAAAAGGTTTTACTAATACTAACAAGTATATCCTTATAACATTATTTAAGATTTCTTTTCATCAATTAATGAGATGACTTATAAAATTAATTTATTAACTTTCTACTAATTTTAATACAATAAAACTTCTCTCAATTAATGAAAAAAAAACCTTTACAAGTATTTTATGATCATAAATTCTAAATAATTAATAGTTTAAGATTTTAATTTTTATGTCTTTATCATAAAACTTTTAAAAAACTTGACCGCCTATTAATTTATAAAATCATTTGTTTTATTATTTGTTTTAAAATATCATATATTTTATTTTGATAGTATACATATAATTACCTAAATATTAGTCTTATCTAATAAAAAGAAAAAAAGGAACACAATTCCTCCTTCTTCAAGAGTCTAATTATATCTCTCTGCTCTAACCCTGACCTCCCTCTTACTGTTTTGACTTTTGAGTATTTTCCTTACATACTATAGCTAGGATCCAATGAACCTACTATTAAACTCTCCGGAGTATATATATATATATTTTCTGTTTTCCATCGAAGTAAAGGCAAAGCTTTTAATTAGCTTTAGTAATTGCATAGTGCATATGAAGTGATCCTCACGAGTTATCGTGCTATATTATTGTTCAAATAATTCATAGAGTGTGTTTGGTAGGTGAAATGAGTAAGAAAATGAAAATGAAAATGACAATGATAAAGAGAATAAAAATGACATATTAATATGATGTGATATAAATAAAATAAAAATAAACAAAAAAATAAAGATAAAAATATAATTTCATCATATTACATAAAGTGAAAATTTATTTTAAAAAAAAATGTATATAGGAGATGGACATTTCTTTAATTTTTTCCATTCTTTTTTTTATGTACCAAACATGGGCTTAATATATATACACTATGCCCAATAGATATGATGTCTAATTAATTAATCGAATATATATATATATATAGAGAGAGAACATATTAATAAAGAAAAAGGTTAATATGTTTTATTTAATTTTTATTACTATATATTTATATTATTATGATTGTTAGGTCGTATGATCAATGGTGATCTCTCAAAATAATTATTTTATAATTAAAAAAATATGTGATGGCAAAAAATAATAAAGAAAGAAAGTATAGATATATAATAGAAGTTTGTTTTTATTTTGAAAGGATGATAATACTGATTATTAAAAGAATGATAAAAATAACATTTTAATTTGTTGTTTTAAAAACATGATGTACATGTAAAACTTCTAATATTTATATAAATATGATTGTTAGGTTATTTTAGCATTTAACTTTTAAAATGCTTATTTTTAAATTAGAAAAAAATACACACTGATAATATGAAAGAGAGAATATATATATATATAATAGTTTTTTATTATTTTAAAATATAATAATTATATTAACTAAAAAATTAAAAATAATTTACATGTGAAGTGCATAGTATAAATTTATGTGTACTGTAAGCGGGGTTTTAAACCATATATATGCATGGCACGTGGTGTGATCTAATTCAGCCACGTGTCACGTAATTACATCAGCATGCCAGGTGTTACTTTTCACACACCAAAGTGTCACAAATGGAAGGGACAATAATGAACTTAACTCTGTATATATATATATATATACAGTTTAATTTGGTTCAAGTGTCGAAGTATTCTGATGCAAGTTATAGTGAGTTTGATTGTGAAGTCAAGTCAGGTCTATCTCCAATCAAAACAAGAACATATATAAATCACATAATAATTAATAAAGATGCTCTCATCATATACAAATTCTGAGACTAATTAGGATAATTAAGACAAGCACGTACCCATATGGCTTTCAGATTCTTTTTCCTTTGATGAATGAATTACTATTCTCTATTATTGATTTTAAAATTAATTGATGGAAGGACTTCATTTGCTTTCTTGTGTGTTTTCCAGTGAATATTGATCCATCTGTCTATGATAAGTTATTATTGTATTCGCGCGCTTTCTATTACGTCTCATAATAATTTTTTGATCGAAAAAATTGAATTCTTATTTTCTTAAATATATGGCCATGACGGACAAGAAGTTAGTGAAATCTTTTTTTTTTTTTTCGAGTTCTTACAATCTATTCTACTTAATTAGCTGAAGTTTGTTTTAGAAACAAATAAATATTTGCCATCACCGATGGCGTTTTTCTAAGTGAACAGTAAAAGTGGTATAAATCTGTAGATACTTTTAAAAAGTGGCTAAATTTGTGTTTAACTTTTTTTTTTAGTATATACATGTGCAAATGCCTTTTTTTTTTCCCCAAATATTGTATTGGTTTCTTATTTGTTCATAAACATTATTGTATATTAACAAACAGTTTCAAACCAAGTGTCTCTTTTTTGATCTCCACCGAATAATGAATTGTTTTTAGGTATTTGCACATGTATATACTAAAAAAAAAAGTTAAACACAAATTTAGCCACTTTTCAAAAGTATCTACAGATCTATACCACTTTTACTGTTCACCTAAAAAAACGCCATTGGTGATGGCAATTTGCTGATTTCTTGACGAGAAAAATGCCATCTGTGAGGACGTTTATAGGGTTGACCATTTGACCCTATAAACGCCTTCCGTGATGGCGTTTTTCTAGCTAGAAAAACTGAGCCCGCCTCATTTGACCGATAGCTAGAAAAACGCCATCACGGAGGGCGTTTATAGGGTCAAATGGTCAACGCTATAAACGCCCTCACAGATGGCGTTTTTCTGGTCAAGAAATCAGCAAATTGCCATCACCGATGACGTTTTTCTAGATGAACAGTAAAAATGATATAGATCTGTAGATACTTTTAAAAAGTGACTAAATTTATGTTTAACTTTTTTTTTAATATACACATGTGCAAATACCATTGTTTTTACAATATATATATTTTTTAATTTCTTGCAGGTATCATCGGGTTTGATTTGTAATATTTCTCAACCATTTATTTGCTTGAGTTCGTTCTAAAACAAAAGTACAATTGACATTAAATTCAAAAAAGCGCCGTCTGTGGGGATCGAACCCACGACCACGTGGTTAAAAGCCACGCGCTCTACCGCTGAGCTAAGACGGCTTGACAATCACCTGGAGAAATTATTAAAGTAAAATATAATTTTATGAGAATTACCCTCATGTATTTGCTTGCTACCTTCAATTAGTTAACTCTCATGCGTGTATATGGTAATTCAATTATATTTATTATTTGTTTAGATTGAAAAATTATATGTACCCTCTTTTACTTTATTTTCTGTGAATTAATTAAACTGGTATTTTGTGCAAAATGAAATGGTGATCGATGTTATATAGTTATATTTAATATAACAATAGTTAAATTTATTATATTAGTATGCAACATGAGAATTTTAATATATATAATAGTTAAAATAGTTATAAAGTGATTCTATATATTAACTATATATATATATATTGCTACATCATTCAAAAGAGAAAAGTTATAAAAAGAAACAAAACGTTACTACTATATCATTTTGATGACCCCTCAAACCTTTTTTTTTTTCATTCTTCATGTTGCTCAGATAAAATAAGAACGAAACTGACAAAAATGACGGAGTGAATCAATGATTGATCTCTCTATGATCACTGTGTTATTAACTGCTTGTCTAATTTTTTTTTTATGCTTGTTATTCGATTTAATCGTTATTTACGTTAAATTAATTATTCAATTCATTCATATATCTGCTTATTCTGAATAAAAATCATCAATTACAATGGAGTGTTTGTTTAATTAATGTGTTATTTGTATTCTGAACGAATAAATGAAGAAGAATGAAAAAGATGTTTTTGTCCAATAGCTACAAACATTTTGTTTTTTTAATGAAATAATTGTCAATAAGGATTAAATAGTTAATATAAGTAATTTTAATCAAATAATTTATTTTTATTATTCATGAAGTAGATAATCAATTGATCAAAATTTCAGAAATAAAAAAAATTATAAATCAAATATTAGATTTCCAAAGTCTATTATTAATATTATTTGTGACGAAATGAATGCTTCAGCTAGCCTAGTCAGTTTAATTATTCTGTGTAGCGTGTACTATATGTCGTAGCCTCTAGAGAGGACCATCCTACAATCCGCAGCAACTCACGTGTCATTAAACTTTTCACAACATTAATTTATAACTTCTTTTAATAAATTAATTATTGTCCATAAAATAATAAATTAATTATTTAATCCGAAAAAATCAATTCTCAACGAATTATGTTATTTAATTAATGGATGAATATAAAGTTATGTGATAGTGATATAAATAGAGGTTACTTGAATGTTAACTATTAAAGTGAATTATATTTAATTTTAAAATATAAACAATGTTTTTGATAATGTGTAATGTGTAAAAAAATTATATTTATAAAAAATACAAACAATGCATTTTAAAAATATGTAGTTTGTAAATATGATAAATGTTATCTTTTTTATTATTAAATTATGATCTATTAAGGTCATTGTTGTTAGTTAACTTTTTATCTATATTATAAATCAAATGGCCATGTTGATTATAAATATTTGTTTAGGAACTAATTTAATGCATTTCAACTTGGCTAAAGTATTATTTTGGTCCTCAATGTTTGTATGAAGTTTAATGTTTGTCCTTAAAGTTTTTTTTTTGTCGATTTTGGTCATCGAGAGTAACACCATTAACTTTTTCTGTTAAATGATGGCGTGGTATGCTCATGTGGCACACACACTCTCTCCTACGTGTCATATTTGAATGACGTGGCATGACACATCACTGCCACGTCACCCCACATTACCACATCATCATCTTCTTCTGTCCTTCATCATCTGGGGTCACGTGGCAGTGATGTGTC
Source organism: Senna tora (assembly GCA_014851425.1). Taxonomy (NCBI): domain Eukaryota; kingdom Viridiplantae; phylum Streptophyta; class Magnoliopsida; order Fabales; family Fabaceae; genus Senna; species Senna tora. The sequence goes on from CM026267.1 coordinate 11,515,702, forward strand.
ATGCCACGTCATTAAAATATAACACGTAGGAGAAAGGGTATGCCACATAAGCATGCCACGTCATCATTTAACGGAAAAAGTTAACGGTGTTACTCTCGATGACCAAAATCGACAAAAAAAAAAAACTTGAGGACCAACATTAAACTTCATGCAAACATTGAGGACCAAAATAGTACTTTGGCCATTTCATCTTTTAATTTAGAAAAAAACTTAAATCAAGTTCTTTATATCCTTTTTATCAAGTTACTCATTATAAATATGACACATAACAAAAAATATTTAAATGACCAATCACAGTTGATAGAGAATATAGAAGATCACATTTTATATGACAAATCATAAAAGAAAGATAGTGTAAATACAATATATGATTAGTGAAACTTGATAAAAATGATATAAGGAACTTAACCTAAGTTTTTCCCTTTAATTTAACGATCAAATTGAAAGACTTTACACTTTATCACATTTTATATGCCTGTGCATGAGACCAAAGTACAAACAATTACCTATTTGATTTTGGATGACGTGAGCATGCATAAACATCCCCCTTAATCTACTCTAATACAAAGTATGTTTATCTCCCACTTAGACAGGCAAAAAAAAAAAATCTTCAACTTAGGGTTTTTTTTTTTTTTTTGATAACCCCACTTAGGGTTTTGAAAGGTGGAATTATGTGAGGTGATTTAAAAAATATATATAAAATAAAGTAAAATAAATGAGTAATAAAGATATATATGTGTAATTAACTAAATATATACTAATACATGTTTAAAAATGCCACTTTAATATATACTAATACATGTAAACACTAAATTTTAAATTTAATTTAGTAAGTTTAATTAATTTGTTGTTGGAATGGATTTATTTAGTTCCTAAAAACTAAATTCACATCAAATGGCTATATTGTTCAAAAATATATATCTTGTGTCGTGCTCGCACACTTGATTATAATAAGAACATTTTTAACGCGAATAATTGCATTTACATATTTCGAATTCGAAACTAACATTGTTTAAGTGATACTAATAACTACTTACCACTTGAACAGCTCATTTTATCTCGTTTTTTTTAATGGAAAATAGCTCATTTGATCGATAAAAAAAAACAGTGTTATGCTCCTATAGCTTGAGTAAAAATGTTTTTTTTTTCGAAATATAAAGGTTAAAATAAAGAAAATTACTCACAATTCATTAAGGTATTATGTGAAAAATAAGCTATTAAACTTAAATATGAATCTCTTCTCTTAAACCTTTTTATTTCATGCAAGAACGTCAAATAAATCAAACCTTAACTTGAAAATTAAAATGCAAAAAATTTCCTTAAACTTTGAACTTTGTGTAAAGAAAAAAATCCGGTCAACTAACAAATTCAACTTATTAAAACCTCTAACTTTACCTTTTTATTTTTCATGTAATAAGAAGTTTGGAGAATTACTCTACATCAAGATTGACAATTGAATGGGGTTTTTTTTTTTTTGCGCAGGACTTAAAAATTAAAAAAAAAGAATTTGTGCAGTTTAGCCAAATATAAATGATAATGAAATATGATATTCCTCTATAATATAATAAAACTACAATAAATATTTTCATAATATATATATATATATATATATAATTAAGAATGATTGAGTTAATTTACGGTGTGGACTAATTACATTGGGATATATGTGATTAATATTTCCCTTAATTTGGTCCCCACAAAAGGAGTGGAATTGAGGAGTAGTGAAGACATAAGTTGAAGGACTACTTGAGAGAAGTTTTCCATAATGACAAGCACTAAGTCATTCCTCAAGATATGCCTTACTTAAATACAAAAAATTCATTCAATGAACATAATAATAATAACTCAAAAGATTTTTTGTATCTTCTGTGAAAAAGACTGTTTGGCTACTTCCAATTACAATAATGTAACATTAGAAATCAAAAACAACAAAATTGTTTCGTTTTCATTTTAATATTCTCACTCACACACACACATACACACACCATTCTCATTATAGGATTGAGGGGATATATATATATATTATGAAAATATTTATTGTAGTTTTATTATATTATAGTGGAATATTATGTATTTTAAGAGACTTATGGGAATGGTGACACATCATTCTCATTATAAGTTTGAGTTTTATATATGAATATATTTTTATTGAGAAAGCTTTATTCTTATTATAGAATTTTAAATAATTTGAGTAAAATTAATCATATCATCGTCAAATATCAACTTCTGAACACTGGCGGTCTCAACCAAATTAATGCATCACACTCACTCATCTTAGCTACCAAAGAATCTTTGAAAGAAGGTTCAAGATAATTTTTAAGTATTTTATCTATTATTGCATACATAAATAATTTGATTTCTGACATTAAAACCAATTACATGTGTTAGAAGACAAGATCCATCGATCAAATGGGGGGGGAAACATGTGAGAATTCATTAATATTTCTCTAAATAACGGCTAACCCATTTTCTTCAAGGCATGCAGAAATATTAACATTTGGAAATTAATTTTGTGTGAACACTTTTATTGAAAGGCAACAAATTATAGAGTAAATCACTAAATCTCTATGGTTATTAAACGTTTTTAATATTAAAAGTGCCGTGAGACAATGAGGTGCTTCCTGGAAGGAAGCAAGTGCAAGTAGCAAAAGTCAAAAGTAAAATAATGGAAAAGAGATAAATACAAACTTATTTATTTTTATATATTATATTTTCTTAAGGTAATATCAAAATCAAAGGAGTCCCTCATGTGGTACCCATTTTAGACCATCACGTTAAAAACACCAATGCCTATCAAAATCTGAAGAATGACCACAATCTGACAAAGTGAGACTTGAAATTATAAAAAAAAAAAAAAAAACTCTGTAATTAACAAAACTTGACTGTGTGCTTGGCTTGCTTTCTTGAAAAGGATTATAATCCCTAGAATAATGCTGCTTTCTGAAACAGTATAATTAATATTATAATACAAAATTAAACAAATTAGATTAAAGCAGAAGCTGGAGATTAGGTAAAGTCTATAATCAATCAGCATCATTGATCATATTGAAGCTAAGGCCTTTTAAAATAAATGAGAAAAATATTTGTATCCCTTGGTTTGGTCATGCAAGCAAAGCAAAGCAAAACCGTATCCTCTGGGTCTACTCCATTCATTAATTAAAAATAATATTTGAGATTGTGGTACATGAACATGATAAGGACAACCCCATCAATCTTATCCATTCATTATTTATGCCAAAAATTAAATTCAACCAACAACTAATATATATCTAATCGGCTCTTTTGATTTGTTCTTTTTCTAAAATAGTTATTTTATAATTAAAAAATTAAAATATATGATAAGATAAGATAATAAAAAAAATAGATAATGATAGTTTATTTTTTATATATATATATGTATTTGAGTATTATTTGTAAAAGACAATCGAAACTCGGCATTAAAAAAAATGTTGTTAGTGTTATTTTGATTTATCATATACAGTGTAAAAGTAAAAGTATTATTTGATATTGAATATTGATATTTGAAAGAGTAGTAGAAGTAGGAATTGCATAGGATTCTCATATATTATATACTTATTTACAGCAATTACACATTTTCTTGTTATAATAATCAAAGCATAATAATGAGGGCCTTGACCTTGGCCGTAGGGTTCAAGCAGAGGTGGGGTATACAACAAGATTGGGAGAGAGAGAAACTTAGCTATTAAGATTATTTATATTTTGTTATATGACCAATTATAAAAGAGAGAACGTAAGTGTAAATAAAACATATAATTAAAAAAATATTATAACAAAGATATAAAAAATTTGATTTAAGTTTTTTACATGATCAAATTATAACACCTTTCTCACTTTCAATCAATTTGTTATTCTGCTCCATCTAATTAATTAACCCATCACAAACATAAATATCATGTTTTCTCTCTAATATTTACCTTCACATTTAGTTGTTGAACCTGGTATTTCTTTTTATTAGATTAACACTATAACAATGTCCAATAGGGTCTAAAGAAAGAAATTTGATTAGACACTTGTTATTTTTTAGATCTAATTAAACATGTTTTCTTTTCCCTATTTTCACCTGTCTTTTAATTCAAATATATTATTAGAGGGAAAAAAGTAACATTTTATTTTAAAAAAAATCAAGCAATATTTACCCTTTTCATTTCTGAAATATGAAGTTGAAAAAAATGGAGCAAAAGAAAACTAGAAGAACTAAGAAGGTGAAAATCAATGAGTCTACATATATGGTCTCACAAGACAAGAGTGGTGAATACAGAGATGAACTCTAACTAAAACAGAAAGCACAAATTGGAAGGCTGTCATAATTTGAGAAATAAAATAAGTATATATGCATAGTAATCAAACACAAAATATTGGAAGCTTCTCATTAAGCAAAAACACAACTAGAACTAGTAGCTACACCACAAAAATCAAAATCCAAAAACCAAAGACTCTAACTCTACCCTATACTGCTTCCCTAGAAATCAATTTTTCCGTTTTTCTCTTCTTCCTTTTGTACACAAGTTCTTGTTACGCCACTCAGAACAGAGGAATTGCCATTCAGAGCCCATAAAAGCAGAAAATAAACACAACTAATCCCTCTCTTGAATCTACCTTCTTCATCTTTTTTTTCCGTGTTTTGGTTAGTTGAATGAGCTCTAATCAGACGGCTTTCTCCACGTGGCGTTTAAATACAGTTTCCAAGTCAGGAGGCGTGAAGAACTCTCTGACGCCGTTAAAGTTGTGACGCCGTGACGCTCGCGGCTTCCTCGGCGCCGGCGGGCACGCCAACTTCTCTTGTATTCTCGCTTCCTTCGCCGTCGGCGTCGTCGAGCGCGCTTCCTCGTCGTCCTCCTCGTTGTCTCTGCATCTCGCCTTCGTGTTTATCGGCTTCAGAGAACGCACCGAGATTCCCGCAATTAGCCACTTCTTCGCCTCCGATTCTATGCCAGATTCCGTTTGCGACTTTTTCGAGAACCCCATGGGCGCGGTAGATCGATGATTCCAAATAGAACGGAAAACCTTGATCGGACGGCTCAGAACAGAGGAAAGTGAAATTGAGGTTGGGAAAATGAAAGAGGAGGGAATCAGAATGAGAATGAAGGAGGGAGGAATAAGAGAATAAGGGGAAAGGGTCTTTGGTTGTTAGTAGAGGGGAAGGTTTAGAGACGAAACTAGGAATGAATGTGAAGGAAAGAAGGGGGGGAAAAAGAAAGTATGATTTTCTTTTTGGAGTGGGAAAATAGAAAGAAAATTTTGGGAGGGAGAAAGAGAGAATTAATATATAGAAGTTTGATCGAAGGAAGCGAGACCCGTGAGGTTGCGAACGAGAACACCGTCAATTTGCTAAAAAGCGAAAATGCGAGGGGTGCAAGAAAAGAGAGAGAGAGAGAGAGCTGCCCGGGATTTCGCGGGCAGCCCAAAACCGAGTGAACTTCGTTTTGGCGCCAAAATTTCAGTGGTTTGGGCAACAACGGCTCTTTTTCCCGCCTTTTATTTTTTGTGGTTCGGATTTCCAATTTTACCCTTTTCTGATTATTATTATTATTATTATTGTTTTTTTATTTTATTTTTTTGCCTTCTTAGGGAATGATGCTTGCTGCTGCAGCTACTAACACGAAAACCCGCGAATATGACATACGACGTCGTTTTGGTAACAGGTATAATCTATGCGAATCATTCAATAATGGGCTTTTTTTAAGCCCAAACCCAATGAGGATAGAAAATAAAATATGAGATTGTGTAATATATATTTCCAAAAAAAAATATATAGTTTCTTAATTACTCGTGCAAAATTAGTGATGTATTAATTGAAATCTAATTGTAATTTTATAATGGGCTTGACTTTTTTCTTCTAGATGTTATTGTTTAAAATGATATACTGTATCATATAAAATAAAATATGTGATGTAAATTGTGAAAAGAGGAGAGGAAAAAAATGAAGATAATTATAATTTTTATTATTTTAGGATATAATAATTATTTTTCATTATTTTTTAATTTTATTATTTTTCATTATTTTTTGTTTTCAGTATATCACAACAATGTCTAGTTGTTTTTTCTTATAAGAATATCTGATCTAAACCTATAATTCATTGTTTAATTTGCTTTGGATTATATTTAAAAGAGAACATGTTGCAGTTTGCATTTTAAAAATATTCGTGAATCAAATGAAATAAACAGATAACAATAAACATTTCAAACCTCAATTATATCATATTGTTGAGATTATTTTCAGCCCGTGAGAAAATGAATTGTCATTAAAATTATGAAATGAGACTATATATATATATATATATATATATATGAAAAGTATATTAAATAATTTGAGTGAATTGTTTCCAAACTGTTCCTAATTAATTGACATTTTTTTTGGCTAAGAAAGATTGATATAAATATGTTAAAATAAGCGCTCAGAGACATTTTTGAGAAAATCCTGCTCCTCGTTGAGATCTAATTCATGTATCCATAAAACTTGTTTTGCTTTATTTCATTCAGCACCAAAAAAATGACAATATATAGGTATTTATAATAATGTATTTGGTTTAGGGTTAACAAAATGAAGATGTATAGAAATGCTAAAAAAAACTCATATGAATTAATTTGAAGTCTTGTAAGAAATTCTATTGAATTTAGATCTTTTGCAAAAAAAAAAAAGAATTATTCAAATAATTTGACATGTTTAATTATCATTAATTGAAAGGAATTAACAGGATTTTTTTGTATGGCACAAAATATAAAGTTTGAGAAGATTTTTGGTCAATTTTTATAATTGATAGTAATTAATTGTACATAATTTATACTTAGAGAGAATTTACGATTTTGTACATTTTAGTGAAAACTAAAAATAAAGAAATAAAAAAAAGCTTATTAAGATCCAAATTGAGATGTGTTGTGTTGTGTAGCACTGTCAAAACGGGCCGGAGCTTGCGGGCTAGCCCGGCCCGCCCGCTAAATGGGCTGGCTTGGGCAAGCAAAAATAAGCCCGTTTAAAAACGTGCCTAAACGGGTTGGCCCGTTTAAGCCCGCGGGCCGGCCCGCCAAAAACTTTTTAAAAAAATAAAATAAAAATTAATATATATTTGTTTAAAATATGTATATATATATATATTTTAGATAATTTTATGTGTTAAATAATAATTTTATTCTAATAAAGTATATAAATAATTTAAATAATAATTAAAATTAATAAAATATTAATTTAAAGTTAAAAAATTACTAATTTTTAAATAAATATATAATTTTATAATTAATTTTAAAAAAATAAAAAAATTGGCCGGCGGGTTAGCCCGTTTAGCCCGCGGGCCATTGCGGCGCGGGCTTGGGCATTACTTTCCAAACACACCAAATAAACGGGCCGGCCCGGACCGGCCCGTTTAATGCCGGCCCGTTTTGACAGTGCTAGTGTTGTGTTGTGTAGTGGTAGGGATGATCATGGGTAGGGTATGGGTAGGGTACTATAATCCCCAGACCCGGACCCGGATTTGAACGGGTATCAAAATCAATCCCCAGACTCGGACCCTACGGGTAGTTAAATCCCCATACCCGGACCCAGACCCATAAGAATTTGAAATAAATTATTATTTTATTAATATAAAATTTATTTTTATCAATTTTTTTCATTTATAATCACAAAAAATAAAAAAAATAAATCATAAATATAAATGTACAATTAAGTTACTTTAATATCTATAAGATATTTAACATTTTTTCTTAGAATTATATATTTTCTCAACACAAAAAAATTTAAAAATAATATTTTATATATATAAAAATAAATAATTACTATTGCGGGTAGGGTACCTCCTTACCCGGACCCGGACCCGTTGACTTTGTACCCGAACCCATACCCAGACCCACAAAGTAAATTTTTAAGGTACCCATTGGGTATAGGTATTTTGATCATCCCTATATAGTGGTGTGGTAGTAGTACATTGTGGGTCCAAGAGGGCGAGAACTACCCATGAACCATGATGGCCAAAGTCCAAACAAAGGACCAAGCTTCATACACCACACAAATAAATTTAAATAATATTGTTCTTATATTTATTCTTCAATTTTTAATTATAAATTTCATAAAAAAAGTATTAGCTAAAGAGCTGTATCATTAAAAAATTTGAATAATGAAAAATTAATATAGACGATGAGTGTTTGGTTATTGGTATAACTATTTTATAATTAAAAAATATATAATGAAAAAAATAAATATAAAAAATTTATATACACATAAATACGAATTAACAAATAAAATATTAAAAATGAGACGATGACATGTAAGTAGGCGGTGGTGACCCATTTCAATATTTAAAAGAATATGGATGAAATTTTTTTTATCAACGGAGTTGTTTATACCTCATAAAATTTATTGTATAAAAAATAATTTTTATATATATATATATTTCTTATTTTTTTATACAAATCTTTTTTTATTATTATTTTTGTATTGAAAAATTTTACCCAAATTGAATAGTAAAATATTTGTGAATGATGGGAATGTGTGGGGCCGAAGGAATCGGAGAAATTGTAATGGTATAGGCCTATAGGGTTGTGGTAGGCAATGTGATTGTGAGAAGAAGTAGTACTACTTACTACTCTCACTCATACGTCCTTAGCTTCTCACTCCTCATTCATTTTAGAATTTAGACACACATCATCCAAACATATTCTTTCTTTTTCATCTCCACGTATGTGGATACCCCACCTTCCATCTTCTTTTCAATTAATTATTACTTTCTTCTTCTGCTTTTTTTAATTTTGAGGGATGTTTTTTTATGCATAAATAAAAAAAGAGAGAGAGAAATGAAATGGAAATATATTTGTTATGTTTGATACAATGGTGTAAGAACCGAACTGGATAAAGACTCGGACAAGTGTTCGGTTTATGGTTTGATCGGTTTAACCGGTCGAACCGTTGGTCGAACCGGATGACGCAATAAATAATAAATAATAAATATTCTTAATATATAAAATGACATCACTCAAATTTTAGGTTTCAATATACATAATTTTGAAGTTTTAAATTACATAACTTCTCAAAGTTTTAATTTTTAAGACTTGTAAGAACTTAATCAAACCAAATATTAAATTATTGATAATCATAACTTTTAAATTTTAATTTTTAAGACTTTTCTAATTTTAATTTTTAAGATTTCTCTAATTTCTTTTTTTTTTTAATGTTATTTTTCCTTTTTATTTTTTAATTTTTTAATTTTTTTTAAAAAATAAAATTGGACCGGTTGGACCACCGGTTGACCGGTCCAACTGAAAAACGGTTTTTTGGTCCAACCGACTCGCCTTTGTATTCGGTTGGCGGTTGAACCGGTCGGACCATCCGGTCCGGTCCGGTTCTTACAACATTGGTTTGATAGTAAAAATTAGGAATGAAAATGGAATAGGAATGTATTAAAATTACCATTTTGTCATTTATATTAAACAAAAAAAAGTTATGATTATGTCAAATCAAATAGTATAATAAATATTTTATATATTTTTTTAAATTGGTGAAAATAAAAAACTAAAAAAAAAGGTAAGACCCAGTGAGTCCCACACATTTCTTCATTATTTTCATCTTTATTTTTACCTAAAGAACACCACCCTAGTCTTTTGATAATCAAATTATTAAATTTAATATCTAAAAATGTCACTTATTTCAATTTAATATCTAAAATTTAAAATTATTAAATTTAATTTCTCAAACATTTCACATGTTTCAATGCAATGTAATACTTAATTCTAAATCATAAGCTTTAAATTTTAAATACAAGGATGAAGTTACAAACAACAAAATTATTTTATGGGTTAAATTTGATATCTCTAAGTTTTAGGGATGAAATTAAGATATGTTACATTTTTTAAGAATTAAAGTTAACATTTTTATTTAAAAAAAAATATTATAGGGAGAGCTCTATTCCTATAGAACTTCAATTAACTCGAACAGAATTACTTCTATTAAGAGAATACCTGTAAAAAAATTATTAATTTTATAATTAAGGAATAAATTAAAATAAATAAAACATTTCAAAGATTAAAACAATGATTTAGTCACTCATTTTTTATTTTATTTTTTAATTATTATTATTATTATTATTTACTTTTCAATACTTTTTCTTCTTATTTGTTTATTTAATAAACTATTATATATAGATATATTAAAATGAATTACTTGTCATATCCAACTCATGTTAGATAGAGTGAGGTCATATTCTTGGAGGCACCCGACCGACCCATATTATTTATCTTATTTCAATTTTTGTACGTGATTGTGGTCACTGGTCACACCTACGTAAATATAGGAGGCTCTCATTTTTGGGGAATAATATTATATTCTAAGCGTGCTCACTGCTTAATCAGATTTTAATTATGCTTTGTAGGTGCTTTTCCAACCACATTTTTATACTTATATAATTTACTTATTTTTTCAAGTTCATATATAATAACAATATATATGATGGATCCGAGTTTAACTAAACGCACTAAAGGAAAAAATTTAGGTTTATTTTTTTATGTTCATTTTATCAAGTTTTCCAATATGAATATGACACGTGATAAAAAGTGTTTAAATGATCAATCATAGTAGAGAAAGAATATAGAAGATCACATTTTATATGATTAATCATAGAAGAAAGAGAATGAAATACAATATATAATTGGTGGAACTTGATGAAATGGACATAAAAAAATAGATATAAGTTTTTTTCAATTTTAAATGAATTTGATTATGTATATATATATATATATATATATATATATATCTTAAACATTAGGTATATATGCAATAATATATATACATATAAAAGAACCGAAGACATATAAAGGCTGGCTCATATATCTGCTACAGATGGCCTACTCCACATGCATTTGTTGTATATTAATTATAAAATTGGTCCAACATATATATATATATATATATATATATATATATATATATATATATAGGTTTTTGAAGAAAATAAGACATAGACACATAGTCATCACTAAACGACAGTGAAGTCACAACTTATATATACAGCCTAGTTTCAGTATTAAAAAAAAGGCTAATTATCTACTCGTACTTGGTTAAACCAAAAAAAGGTCAATAAATAATTAAGATAAAAGTATATTATTATTATTATTATCATCTGAATTCACTTATTTAGCTCCTGTGAGTCTTTTGTGGAATTTATAAGATGTGTCTCAACTAGCTCTAATTGGCCACAGTAATTCTCTCTCTATGTTTCTATTGGCTGCTTCTTCTTCTTTATAGCATATCTCATTCTGTTTTCTATTTTGGCCTTTTATCGTTTTACATGTTTTATTTATTATTATTAGTATTATTTGTTTGGATTGATTTCCTTTTCTGCGCAAAACTACAAAAGTGATTATATGTCATAAAGAAAGCTTCTCTAAGCCTTTTCTTTTTCATTTTTTATCCTGGTCGGGAACATTTTTCTTTTACAAAAGGTTAAAAGAGGTTTTTTTTATGGGTTCAAATTAAAGTTATACTTTTTTTTTTAACTTTACCTAAAAATGTATATATTTTTCTTATCCAAACGGTGTTTATTATAGCAGAATTTTATTGTAGTCATAATGAAATTTCAATTAGTAATTTATAAATGATTTATTTTCATCTGTTCCATCAATTACAATATTGTCCTTCTCTACTATCTTTGATAAAAACTCAAAACACTTGGGCCAACCCTACTATAATTCGGAGTAAATTAACAATTTAATCTCAAAGAATTATTTTATATCAATTTGATCTCTAAAAAATGTAATTGTCAAATTTAATCTATAAAAAATACGTTCTTAAATAATTTGGTCCCTCAATCAATTTATTGAATAAAAAAGTTAACACTGTTGATAACATGACATTTTTAAATACTTAATTAGTTGTTGATTAGGATCCAATGTCAACATCCAATCAACTTTTATTACAAAAATTTAAAACATATTAAAATAAAAGACGAAAAGAAAACAAACTTTTTTAAAATTTAAAATTTTTTAATTGTTTAATATTGTTAAAAGCTGACTAGATACTGATATAACATTGTAGTCAACAACTAAGTGTTCGAAAATGCCATCTATCAACTTTCTCATTCAATAAATTGTTTGAGGAACCAAATTGTAAGAGTGCATTTTTCAATAATCAAATTTGACACTTGCATATTTTTAAAAATTAAATAAACACAAGGTATATATGTTCGGGATCAAATTTACTCTATAATCTATGAACTGTTTAGCATGCAATAGACAGGTAATAAATAATTTTTTAAGTTTAACATACTTTTAGGTTTAACTAAAAATTTACGCATATATTTAGATCAAAATATGATTCTCCTCAAAGTTTTTCTTCTATGTAACAATCATAAGGAGAGGAGACATTAAACATAATTGAAAATCTTTTGAATGCTTACAATTCAATATTAATGAAGGGTTTAATTACTGTGCTTGACGATAAATATTCTGATAAAAAAAACATAATTGAAAAGTGAGAGAAATGTATAATAATTTTCTTTCTTTCCAAGCATTAAAATATCCAAAATAAATGATTCCAAATAGGAAAACCCCTCACCAAGTTGTGATAACATTGAATACTGACGTGTGGGCGGCGAGACTGAGCCTAATAATTCCTTGTTTGGTCGGTCTGATAATGGTCCTTTTTTTGTAATATTATGCTGCTTTTTGCATATTGTGGATGCATATCATCACTAAATGACAATATATCACACCCAAACTAAGCTTATTGCTTCATATCTATATCTCAAAAAGAATCATTTTCTTTTTTAAATAGAGGGCTCTTCATAATTCCATGAAAGGTCATACATTATCACTACACAACTTTTTAGCCATGTTCAAAATACCGTTTCAAAGAAATATGAATATATTTTTTCAACCAAAATTTAAGTATTGGTTTGTCATATTATAAAAGACTAATCATTTTTACTAAACACAACCGTTAATTTCCTCAATGAATTTGAAAGTAAATATTCAAAAGAATATCATAAAACAAATATGCATTATGATATAATGTTCATTGTAGACTATAATATTGAATAAAGGTTTGAAGCATGCATGCCTTTCATATCTGACATTGGCAGTTAACTAACATTCAAATAAATTCTCCTATTAAAGTTCAGACTAAGTTGGATAGTTTTATGGGATACCTTAACATTGAAAATCAATATATCTCCCAGCTCATATACTAGTCACATTATAAGTATTTGAAAAATCATTATCATTATTAATTAAAGGATATAATCTTTGGACTTATTTCCAAAACCAACCAACCAAGCACACACAATATGACTTTCAATTATTCTTCCTCACATCATTACTTCATCCAGTAATTTTTTTAACTAATATAAAAAATAAAAAGATAATTTCTAAGTTTTACTGTAAAATATACTGTTTCAATATGCCAAGTTTGTTACAAGAACGGATCCTTGTGTATTTCTTGAAATATTAAAGTGTTCTAATTTTACACATTAATCAGACATCTAGTTAATAAGTACTCCACGAAATGTGTACTACAGAGGATTTGTTTCTAGACTGGTGAATAATTGAAAGGTTTGGCAGTGAACACCACAAATTTAAAAAGCAACTCTGACAAGGAAAATCTGTCAAAAAAAAAGGGCATGCCTCCTGCTTTTTTCCTTTCTGTCACTAACTAGAAATGTTCCAACAGTATAGCCCAAGGATGAATCAAGATCAGTATTTTAGTCAAGATTGTATTTTTTTGATCCAGAAAAAGTAATTCCAGTACTAATTGATACTGAAATAATGTTTATAGGACCAAAATGAGAGGTTAAAACATTATAGTTTATCATGTCATGTGACTGATACATCAGTAGGGCCAATCTTCCATTTGTGGCCAACTCACTCATACATTAGATACTGCAAGTGGTGCTTTGTCATTTCTATGCCACTTCAGCTATATTACTATTCAAGTTTAATAATAATACATATATAAAGCCATGTTCAGTTTCAGTTTGAAGCCACCAGAATCTCTAGTATAAGAAATCTGAAGTAGCAGTACAAGAAGAGTAACATAGCCTGGGAACCTGATTCACAGTAAGGTGTTTTTTTTTCCATGCAACCTCATCTTCTATTGAACTGGAGAGGCATGAAAAATGGCAACTGAAAACAATATCCTAGAAGATGTTTCTGCAACGGTATGTCTTTACCTCACAGTTTCTTGCAAAACTTGCATATAATCATTGCATGTACATAGATTTAAGTAGATGCTTTTGATTAGAGATATATCTGATCTGCATGTATATTAGAAGTGTATTTATGGACTTCTGAAACCATCATAAGATAGGTCCATGAGGTTCACTTATTTGCAAGATCTAAGTTACTGATGTAATATTTGTGTGCAAATTTTAAATTATTTCTTGATGAGATTAGATGAGTTGATGCTTTCCAAATAATAAAATTACAAGAGAAAGGTGATAACATCATGGAAAAGTTGGTAGAAACGTGATGCAAGTGGTTTGATCATGTACAAAGGAAATTATCAGAGGCTTTTATATAAAGAGTTGACTAAATCGAAGGTACTCTGATAACTAGAGGTAGTAAGAGACTAAAGAAAACAATAAGATATATTAGGATGGATTTAACGATAAACAATGTAACAATAGAAATAAGTCAAGATAAAACATTGGTATCGCTTGATCTATGTAACCGACCCTACTTAATGAAAAAAAAGGGCTTTTTATTGGTTTTCGATTTGAATTTTTCCTTGATGCTCCTGCTATAGTTGGTTCTGTAACCTTAAAAACTTCATTTAACCTTCAATCAATAGTCAGTTTGATATCATCTATTGTAAGTCCATAGTGTGTGCATATATGCTGGGATTTCAATTTGATATGGAAATAGAAAGAAACAGTAATCTGAATGATTGGATCATCGACTTATTTAGTCAAGCTTTCTGTATGTCTATTTATAACCATAATTTAAGCCAAGAAACAAAACAGGACAAATAGTATAAATTCAGTCTACTAGTAATCAACACACTTATTTTAACCTAATTAGTCACACATATTATTTAAACATAAAGTTTCAGAAAAGTAGAGATATTACAGTCATCTATGAATTTTTTTCTACTCCCCAAAACATCAACGTTTCTTAACTAATTTTATAAAGTGAAAAGAGATATGTTGCTGTTAATGGCATACCTATAAGATGGTGATAATCTTATTTACTGGATCTTCAGAAGAGCATTTAGAATTGCATGCTAAACATCAGAGATAACTCCCTATTATTTTGCAGAACATTGAATAGTAATTAGGTACAGCGCTTACTCTATACCTTAACATGAAGTTTAGAGAAATTAGAGTACACTCACTTTGCAGGCTAGTATATAGAATATGACAATTGCTCAATAAGTGCTAATAATGGTGTTAGTTCCATTGAAGAAAATTCTTGACGCATAAGATAAAATATAGCAGAATAGCAGAAAATCAACAAGCATTGTTTAACCAAGTTTGTAATTCTTTGACTTTACATCCAGCAAGATGGATTTAGCAAAATCTGAATGATATGTATTGGTACAATTTCCTTTTAATTACCCTTTACGCACCAAAGCAAATAGTTTTTTATAAAGTCAATTAAGGTCAAGTCATTCCTCTATATACAAGATTAAATTAATCAAAATTTAAAATAATAAGGGCAATAACAAAAAAAAAATCATAATGAACTGTATTTTCAAATAATGGGAAGAACAAGATTGTTTAAATAGAAACTAGGATTCATTTGCTCCAATGAGTAAACCCTAATTTAAACTATAAGGAATGCATTGTTTTACTGAGCAAATAAGATGGACTAAAAGTCCAATTGAAGCAAAAAGCACATTAGGGTAACACTGTTTGCTCATAGCAGAACACTGGAGTGGAAGGAAGATACTCAACGACAGCCCAGTTAGACAGCAATCCAAATGAATGTTCCCCAGCAGAATCTATCAAACCCCACAAGTTACCAACAGAAAATATCTGTAAATCAGAGCATTGTGAGGCTGATAAGATGGAGAATCAAGCACAGAAACAGATGACTGAGAATGAAACGCAACCTCAAAAAGGGGTACTAAACATGGATGTTGAGACAGGAGATAATAAAGTGGAAGCCAACGATGACATAAAGATAGAAGAAACTGACCATGACAAAGAAGATGATGGTGCAAAAATTTCAAGGCCATCATGTGTTGAAGAAATGAACCCCAAGGTACATGAAGAGGAGTCCTATACATCTCTGAAAGTAATCCCAGAGAGTATAGTAAATGAAGAAAACACAAGATCAAAGGGAGAAGAAGCTGCTGCTGCTACAAGCATATCCGAGACAAACTTGGATCTGGTAAATGAAGCTATACTTCCTAATCTTGACTTGAAAACCAAGAGTCAAGGTGAGGAAAATGAAAGAGTGATAGGGTCTTATACCAAAAATGAAGACACAGAAACTACCATACATGTTGAGGACGAGATAGAAGAAATTTCCTTGACTGGAGTACAGAGCAAGAAAGCAGACATGCCATCGCTACCGGAGGGTGAATGGAATGATCCTGAATCAATTGGATCAAGCGACAAGTTAGAACATGATAATAACAGGGAAGAAGATGCCTCCACAGTAAATGTTGCACAAAGTCCACACGTTCATAATGTTGAAGAATCTACTTTTGAAGTTGCCTCAGAAAAAGGAACAACTGACAATGATAACAGTGAAGAACAAGATGGGGGAAAGAAAGACTTATTGCAGAAAAATGAACTAGAGGACCAACATAGAGTGCAAATAATTCTGATCCCAGAAGAGATTGAAATAGCAGCTGCAAGAGAAAATGCTGAAAAGAGAGTTGAACAAAACATTCAAGATGTTGAAAATTTTGAAGAAAAAAAGGAGAAGGATGGCGAGGAAACATCAATTTCAACAGAAAAGGTAAGAATGTTGCTTTGCATTGGATTAAACAACTTGAACATTTTCAACTTCTGTAATAGAGAACTTGATCTAGAAAAATCTTTTACATAAACGCTAATCTTGTGATTGATAAGGTTATTTCATTAAAATGCAACCCGAGCTGAAAAACTTCCATTTTTGCAGAGTCTCCCACTAGCTGAGTCCATCGAAGAGATCAAAAGTAAAGAAAGTACATTCCCACCAAAAAATGCAAATGATTCAAATTCTGAAAGTCCATTGGTTGAGGAAGCAGTGCAACCAGACAGTGGTGAGATTGGCATAGTCTCCAAAACTGAAGCTGAAGAAAAAAATCAAGAATCAAGCAAGTTTTGTACTGAAAATAATTGTTCTGAAACACAAAGCACAGAGAATTTGATTATAAAGCATACAGATTCAGAAGCAATTGTGACAACAGAAGCAATCACAAAATCAACAATGGATATTGAAGAGCATGAAAAGGTTCCAGAAACAAACTCTGAAGAGAAAATAGATATCAAGGTTGATGAGAAAATCTTACCAGGGGAGCCAAAAGAGATGGAAGAAATCACTGATAAGCAGTCGCATGAAACTGCAAAGGAAAGTGAGTATGTTTGAAAAATTTAGAAATTTTATATTGGTCTAAAGTAAATTTCATCCACATCTTTGAAGAAATTACAGCAACATTCATTAAGTTTATATATATATAATTTTTAAAATCCCTTTACTCTCATCAGCAGCTTGGTATGACATTGAACATTAGAACTTCAGAGGAAGATATATAAAAGTACCACTTTAGTCACATCTCTGTATAGATGATAACATTCAAACATCTGACATTATAATGGCAGGAGCATCTGAAGATGAAGCCCCATCAAGATTATCCATAACAGAATTGATTAGTGATGAAACAATTGAGCAAAGCAATGAGGAAGGAAGTCTTGAGGATGGAGAATCACGATTGATAGAGAAAAATGAAAGCCACAAACTAGAAGATGCCGAGGAAGAGAAAAATGCTATTGAGGTTAAGCGAGCTGCAATACAATTAATAAGAAAATAAATAGATACCTGCGTGCAATTTCACATTCACACACTTGCTTATGTATTAATGTGAAGACCATCCATTTCTCTTCTACATGTTTTGATTCTGAAGCTGCATTTATGGAAACAGGCATTTGATCCACCCAAATCCACAGGCGGACAAGAAACTGGTAAGCAACAGATTATAGAAGGATCAGTTGATGAAACAAAGAACAACTTCGAAGACAATGAAAAGGATATTCAATGTTCAAGGGATGATACATGCAAAGAGTTGAAGGATGGAAATTACGTCATTGGCCTCCCTCCTGAGTTCATTCAGGTGAGACAATGATAAAGACATTATCTCACACTTCAAATTGTAACAGAATACTCATTTAAGACATTTATAAATTCCAAATTAGCATTTGAATTTTTGACGTTCCTTGTCAATTGATTGTTTCAGTAACATTAAATTACTTATTTGAACAATAAATGCTGCTTTTGGAAAAAAAGGAACTTATGCTTGTTTACGTGATAATTTTTCTTAAAGCAGAATACTGGACTGGAAGAAAAGCACTCCCCGGTCATCCAGTTAGACAGTAATCCAAAGGAATTTTCCTTAACAGAATCAAAAAGTTCTGTGGAATCATCCTCCGCAGAGAAGTCTCCAACAGAAAATATCTCTAGATCAGAGTGTTCTCTGGCTGATAAAACAGAGAACAAAGAACTAACAGAGACATCTGAGAATGAAAGACAAAATAAAAAGGGGTTACAAATCAAGGATGTTGAGACAGGATGTGATAAAATTGAAGTCATCAACGACATAAACATAGAAAAACCTGACCATGACATTGAAGATGATGGTGCAAAAATTTCAGTGCTGACATGTGCTGAAGAAGAGGAGACCTCAACTGAAATCAGTTCGATTGACCAACATCTGGAACTAATCACAGATCAAGATGCATCTTTTAAAGAAATCCCAGAGAGTGTAGTAAAAGATGAAAACACAAGATCAAAGGAGGAAGTAGACGCTGATTTGGCATACAATGAATCAGCTATAAGCATATCCAAGACAAACTTGGGTCTGGAAGATAAAGATTTACTTCCTAACCTTGACTTGAAAACCAAGAGTCAAGATGAGGAAGATGAAAGAGAGATAGAGTCTAGTGCCAAAGATGAAGACACAAAAAGCACCATACATGTTGAGGATGAGTTTAATGAAATATGCTTGGCTGGGGAACAGAACAAGATAGCAGAGATGCCATCGGTACTGGAAGGTGCACAGAAGGATCCTGAACCAATTGGGTCAAGTGAAGAAAATATTGCACAAAGTCCATGCGTTCAAAAGGTTGAAGAATCTACTTTTGAAGCTCTTTCAAGAAATGGAGATAATGATAATGATGATGACAAGAGTGAGGACAAATCTTCCAACCTGGTAACAGAAGGGGGAAGTACAAAAGTAGCTATAGAAGGTGGGAATACTCTGGAAGAGGCTTCCTGTACAGCCGAAAAAGATAAAAACAATGACATCTGTGAGTCAGAATGGCAACAGATTGATGTATCTCCAGTTGATAAGACGGCCAAAGCAGAAGATTTAGCATGCCTAAACAGAGATGTGAGAGGAGCAGATGAAGAGGGACTCACAGAGACCAATGAAGTCGGCAAAATCAATCCAGAAAGGCATGAAGGGGAAAAGAGAGACTCAGGGCACAAAGATGGACAAGAGGTTGAACTTGGAGAACAGGTAATTTTGGTCCCAGAAAAGACTGAAATAGAAGCTCCTAGAGAAAATGCCGAAAATGGAGTTGAACAGAACATACAACTGATAGACAAAATTGAAGAAACAGAATATACAGAAAAGGTAGGAATGCTGCCCTGCATTGGGTTAAACAACTTAGACATTTTCAACGTATTAGAGAACTTGATTTAAAATATCTTTTATGCCAATGTTTCTCTTGTGATTGATAAGGTTATTTCATTAACATAAAATCCCTGAGCTCACAGAATTTCATTTTTTGCAGAGTCTCCAACTAGCAGAGTCAATCACAGAGAATAAAAGTGAAGAAAGGATATTCCCACCAACAATTGCAAATGATTTAAATTCTGAGGGTCCATTGATTGAGGAAACAGGACAACCAGAGAGTGGTGAGACTGGTGAAGTGTCCAAAACTGAAGTGGAAGATAAACATCTAGAATCAAACAAGTTTCTTATTGAAAAAAATAGCGAGCACGATGAACATTGTTCTGAAAAACAAAGCATAGAGAACTTGGCTATCAAGCATACAGATTCAGAAGCAACGATGACAACAGAAACCATCACAAATTCAACAAAGAATGCTGAAGAACTTGAAAAGGTTTCAGAATCACTCTCTGAAGAGAAAATAGATATCAAGGACGATGAGAAAATCATACCAGAGCAACCAAAAGAGATGGAAGAAGCAACTTATGCGTCACAGGAAACTGCCAAAGAAAGTACGTTAAAAAAATTAGCAACTTTAATTTTGGTCTAAAGTGAATTTCATACACCCAGCAACTTTAAGTTTTTATATATGTATATAAGGTTTTAAAAATTCCTTGAGACAACGATTCTTTACTCTCATTAGCAGCTTGGTGTGGCATTGAACGATACAACTTCTCTAGAAGATATAAAAAGTTATATAAAGTATCACGTCAGTCACCTCTCTGTGTGGATGATAATATTCAAACATATGACACTGACATGTATAATGGCAGGTGCATCTGAGGATGAAGCCACATCAAGATTACCCACAACAGCATCGATTAGTGATGAAATGATTGAGCAAAGCATCAAGGAAAGCCTTAAGGATGGTGAATCAACATTGGAAGAGAAAAATGACAGCCACAAACCAGAAAATGATGCTGAGGAAAAAGAAAAAGCTCCTGAGGTTAAGTGGGATGCAATAGAATTAAGTAGAAAATAAATAGATACCTGAATGCATTTTCACATTCACATACTTGCTCATGTATTAGTGTGAAGACCATACATTTATTTCCTCCATGAATAATTTGCTTTGATTCTGAAGCTGCATTAATGGAAACAGGCATTTCATCAACCTGAAGCTACACGGGAACAAGAAACTAGTAAGCAACATATCATAGAAGGATCAGTTGATGAGACAAAGAATAACTTCGAAGACAATGAAAAGGAAATTCCATGTTCAAGTGATGATACAGGCAGAGAGTTTAAGGACAAAAATTACGTCACTGACCTCCCTCACGAGTTCACTCAGGTGAGACAAGGATAAAATATATCTCACACCAATTAGTCAAGGATACTCAATTTATCCAAATTAGTATTCTAATTTTAGAGAACATAAAATAAAATGCATGGATCCTTATCAATTGGATTGTTTCAGTAACCTTGAATTGTTAATCTTATACTTGAAGAATTAATAACTTTTTTTTTTTCCTGAAAGCAGAATACTGGTCTGGAAGAAAGATATCCAACAGTTGTCCAATTAGACAGCAATTCAAAGGAAAGTTTTCCTGCAGAATTAGAAAGTTCTGTGGAATCATCCTCTGCAGACAAGTCACCAACAGAAAATATCAGTAGACCAGAGCATTCTATGGCTGATAAAAAGGAGAATGAAGAACTGACAGAGATATCTGAGAAAGAAAGCAAAAATCAAGAAGGGTTACAGATCAAGGACGATGAGAAAGAAGGTGATGAAGTTGAAGCTATCATTAACAAAAACGTAGAAGAACCTGACCATGACATAGAAAATGATAGAGCAAAAATTTCAATGCTGACATTTTCTGAAGAACCAAATCTCAAGGTTCATGAAGAGGGGACCTCAATGGCGATCGGCTTCAATGATCAGCACCTTGAACTCACACATCAACAAGCATCTTTCAAAGTAATACCAGAGAGTGTAGTAAAAGATGAAAACACAATATCAAAGGGGGAAGAAGATGCTATTTTGGAATACAATTTACAGGATGAAAGAGATATAGAGTCTACTACCAAAGATGAACACACAGCCAGAACCATATGTGTTGAGGATGAGTTTAATGAAATATGCTTGGCTGGAGAACAGAAGAAGGAAGCAGAGATGCCATCTGTACTGGAGGATGAACAGAAGAAGGATCCTGAACCAATTGGATCAAGTGATAATTTAGAGCATGAAAATAACAGGGAAGAAGATGCCTCCGCAGAAAATGTTGCACAAAGTCCATGCGTTCCAAGGGTTGAAGAATCTACTTTTGAAGCTGCCTCAAGAAATGGAGATAATGACGAAGACAAGAGTGAGGACAAATCTTCCAATCTGTTAACAGATGGGGGAAGTACCGAAGTAGTGATAGAAGGTGGGGAAACTCAGCAAGAGGCTTCCTATACAGCTGACAAAGATAAAAACAAAGACATCTATGAGTCAGAATGGCAACAGAATGATGAACGCCCAATTGATGAGATGGCCAAAGCAGAAGATTTAGCATGCCCAAGTGGAGATGTAAGAGGAATACATGAAGAGGGGCTCATAAAGACCAATGAGGTTGGCGAAATCAATCCAGAAAGCCATGAAGGGGAAAAGAAAGACTCATCGCACAAAGATGAACAAGACGTTGAACTTGGAGAACATGTAATTTTTATCCCAGAAAAGACTGAAAATGCAGCTCCAAGAGAAAACTTTGAAAATGTAGTTGAACAGAACATACAACAGATAGAAAAATCTGAAGAAACAGAAGAGAAGGATGAACCAACATCTACACATGATACAGGGGAAACATCAATATCTACTGATAAGGTAGGAATGTTGCCCTGCATTGGATTAAACAATTTATACATTTTCAACTTCTGCGTTAGAGAACTTGATTTAGAAAATTCTTTTATGTTAATGTTGATCCTGTGATTGATAATGTTATTTCATTAAAATGCAAATCCCTGAGGTGACAAACTTCCATTTTTTGCAGAGTCTCCCACTAGCTGAATCAATCACAGACATCAAAAGTGAAGAAAGGATATTCCCACAAAAAATTGAAAACGATTCAAATCCTGAAGGTCCATTGGATGAGGAAATAGTACAGCCAGAGAGTGGTGAGACTGGCGAAGTGTCCAAAACTGAAGCTGAAGAAAAACATCTAGATTCAAGTAAGATTTGTATTGAAAACGAGCAAGATGAACATTATTCTGAAACACAAAGGACAGAGAACTTGGACATAAAGCATACAGATTTAGAAGCAATGCTGACAGAAGAAACAATCACAATATCCTTAAAGGGTGCTGAAGAACTACAACAGGTTCCAGAGTCACACTATGAAAAGAAAAATGAAATCAAGGGTGATGAGAAAGTCATACCAGAGGCATCAAAAGAGACGGAAGAAGCCAATGATAAGCAGTCACATGAAACTGCAAAAGAAAGTGAGTGTGCTTAAAAAATTTAGAAATTTTATTTTTGGTCTATAACTGAATTGCATCCACATCCTTGAAAAAATTACTACAATTTAAGTTTTTTATTAAAAAATATGATTTTAAAAATCCCTTGAGACAAATAATTCTTTACTCTCTTCAGCAGCTTGGAGTGGCATTGAATTTTATAACTTCTGAAGAAGGCATAAGAAATAACAAAAAAACACTACTTTAGTCACCTCCCCGTATGGATGATAACATTCACATATCTAACACGTATAATGTCAGGTGAACCTGAGGATGAAGCCTTGGAAAGATTATCCACAGCAGCATTGATTAGAGATGAGACAATTGAGCAAAGCATTGAGGAAGAAAGTCTTAAGGATACTGAATCAACATTGATAGAGAAAAATGACAGCCACAGACCAGAAACTACTGCAGAGGAAAATATTAACGCTGTTGAGGTTAAGTTAGCTTCTATGACTTAAACTAAAAATCAAATGGATACCAGCATGCATTTTCACATTTAAACACCTGCGTATATATTACTCTGGACCTACATGCATACATTTATTTTTCTCCGACAATTATTTGTTTTGATTCTCAAGCTGCATATGGAACAGGCATTTGATCTACCCAAAGCCACAGATGGACTAGATATTTGTAAACAACAGATTAGAGAAGGTTCAGTTGAAGAAACAATGAATAATTTCAACGACAATGAAAAGGAAATTCAAAGTTCAAGGGAAGATACAGACAGAGAGATTAAAGAGAAAAATTATGTCCCTGACCACCCTCCCGAGTTCATTCAGGTGAGATAATGGCAAAGGGATTATCTCAAACTTCAAATATTAGAGGAATACTCGGTTTAGACATCTATAACCAAAATAGTATAGAATTTTAAAGAACATAGAGGAGACAAAAACAATTCCTTGTTAGTCGAATAGTTTCAATAACTTTAAATTGTTATACTTGAACAATAAATGTTGCTTTTTTGGAAGAAAGAATCTTATGCTCATTTATGTCACAACTTTTTTATAGCAGAATACCGAACTGGAAGAAAGAGACTTATCAACAGTCCAGTTAGACAGCAATACACAGGAATGTTCAACGGCAGAACCTGAAAGTTCTGTGGATTTGTCCTCCCATGATCAGTCACCAACAGAATATATCTGTACATCAGAGCATTGTCATGCAGATAAAATAGAGAATGAAGAACTGACAGGGATATCTGAGAATGAAAGGCAAAATCAAAATGGGGTAATAAGCAAGGATGTTGAGACAGGAGATGATAAAGTCAAAGTCATCAATGACATAAACATAGAAGAACCTGGCCATGACATAAAAAATGATGAGGCAAAAATTTCAATGCCGACAAGTGCTGAACAATCAAATCTCAAGGTTCAAGAAGAGGAAACCTCTATGGAAAATAGCTCCCTTGATCAGCATCAAGAACTAATCACAGATCAATTCTTAGAGTGTTTAGAAAAAGATAAGAACACAAGATCAAAGGGAGAAGAAGACGATGTTTTGGAATGCAATGAACAAGTTACAAGCACATCTGTGATGAACATGTGTAAGATCAATGAAGCTTCACTTCCTAACCTTGACTTGACAACCAAGAGTCAAGGTGAGGAAGATGAAAGAGAGGAACAGTCTTCTACTAAAGATGAAGACATAGACACTACCATACATGTTGATGATGAGTTTAAAGAAAAAAGCTTGACTGGAGTACAAAACAAGAAAGCAGAAATTCCACCTGTTTTGGAGTTTGAACGGAAGGATCCTGAACATATTAGGTCAAGCAGTAAGTTAGAAGAAGACAATAACAAGGAAGAAGATGCCTCCTTTCACAGGGTTGAAGAAGATACTATAGAAACTGCCTCAAGAAATGGAGATAATGATGATAATAAAAGTGAAAACCAATCTTCCAACCTGGTAGCAGATGAGACAAGTACACAGGCTGTCACAGAAGCAGGGGAAACTCTGCAAGAGGCTTCCTATACAGCATGCCAAGATAATAACAAATACGTCTTTGAGTCAGTAAGGCAAGAGATAGATGTAACTCCAGTTGAAGATTCAGCGTGTCTAAACAGAGATGTAAGGGCAGAAAAGGAAGATGACATCATTCAAATGGGACTCACAGAGACCCATGAGAGTGATAAAATCAATCTAGAAAAGCATGATGAGGAAAATGAACAAGAGGATGAACTGGGAGAACAAGTAATTGTGATCCCAGAGAAGACTGAAACAGCAGCTCCAGGAGACAACGCTGAAAAGATAGTTCAACAAGATGTCCACAGTGCAGAAAATTTTGATGAAAAAGAAGAGAAAGACGAACCAAGTCAACCAACTTCTACACCTGATACCAGAGAAACAGAAAAGGTAGGAATGTTTCCTTGCCTTGGATTAAATTGGACAATTTTGACTTCAATATTAGAGAACTTGAGTTAAATAAATCTTCTACATCAATGTCATTCTTGTAATTTATAAGGTTGTTTCATTAATACGCAAACTTATGAGAATTGAGATGACAACTTCCATTTTTTGTAGAGCTTCACACTAGTTGAGCCAGTCACAAAAAGTGAAGAATTGAACTCTAAATATCTGTTGGCTGAGGAAGCTGGGCAACCAGACAGTGATGAGACTGATGAAGTCTCCAAAACTGATGCTGAAGAAACACATCAGGAACCAGGCGACTTTAGTACTGAAAATAGCAAGCATGATGAACATCATTCTGAGACACAAAGCACAGAGAACTTTGCTATGACGCATACGGATTCAGAAGCAATGGTGACAACAGAAACAATCACAGAATCAACAAAGGAGGATACTGAAGAACTTGAAAAAGTTACAGAATCACACACTGAAGAAAAAATAGACATCAAGGGTGATGAGAAAATCATACAAGAGGAACCAAAAGATATGGAAGAAGCCACTGATAAGCAGTCACATAAAACTGCAAAAGAAAGTGAGTGTGTTAAAAAAATTTAGAAAATTTATTTTGATCTTCAGTGAATTTCATGGAAATCCTTGACGACTTTCAATTGAAAAATTTGTTAGCATTTTTAAAACCCTTTAAATAATAATTCTTTAGACTCATCAGTGGCTTGACTTGGCACTGAAAATTTACAGCTTTTGAAGGCATATGGAGTTGTTAAATTAGAATCCACTACTTCAGCCAACTCTGGATGATATAACATTTAATCATCTAACATGTACAATGGCAGGTGTATCTGAGGATGAAGTTCTATCAAGATTACCCATAGAGACATCTATTAGAGATGAGACGGTTGAGCAAAGCTTTCAGGAAGAAAGTCTCCATGGTGAGTTAACCTTTATAGAGAAGGAGAGTCACAGACCAGAAGATGATGCTGAGGAAAACATAAGAGCTATCGAGGCTGAAGTAAGCTGCAATGAAATAAACTAGAAATACATTTTCACATTCACACACATTTATCCATTAATGTTAACATACAACCATACATTTATTTTCTCCCTGAATAACTCTGTCTTGATTCTGAAGCTGCATTCATCAAAACAGGTATTTGATCTACCAAAAACCACAGGCGGAGAAGATACAAGTAAGCAACAGATTATAGAAGGATCAGTTGAAGAAAAAATGAATAACTTCCAAGAAAATGAAAAGGAAATTCAAAGTTCAATGGAAGACACCGGCAGAGAGATTAAAGGGACAATTTACATCTCAGATCTCCGTCCTGAGTTCATTAAGGTGAGATGAGATAATGACAGAGACATTATCTAAAACTTCAGATAGTAGAGGAATACTCAGTTTTAACATTTAGAAGTTACAAAATAGTATTTGAATGCTAAAGAAAATAAAAGTCATGTAAGTTGAACAGCTTCAATAACCTTAAATTGTTGTACTTGAACAATAAATGATGCTTCTGGAAGGAAAAAAAACATATGCTCATTTATGTAACAATTTTTTATAGCAGGATGCAGAACCGGGAGAAAATTACTTATTGACAGCCCAGTTAGACAGCAATCCAAATGAATGTTCCTCAGCAGAATCCAAAAATTCTATGGGACCATCCTCCCCTGACAAATCACCGACAGAAAATATTCATACATCAGAGCGTTTTCAGGCTGATAAAATAGAGAATCAACCACTCACACACCTATCTGAAAACGAAAGCCAACATCAAAAAGGGGTAACATGCAAGGATGCTGAGACAGGAAGTGATGAAGTAGAAGCCATCATTGAGGAAAACATAGAACAAGACCTTGACTCTATCATAGAAAATGATGGTGTCAAAATTCCACAGCTAGCATGTCCTGAAAAGCCAAACCCCAAGGTTCATGAAGAGGAGACCTCTATAGACAACACCTCCCTTGATCAGCATCTTGAACTAATCACAGATCAACAAGCAACTTCTGAAGTAATTGCAGAGAGTATGAAGAAAGAGATGATAACTCCCCACACAAATGAGAACACAGGATCAAAGGGAGAAGAAAATGTTGATTTGGAATGCAATGAACAAGCTGCAAGTATATCCAAGACAAACTTGGGTCTAGTAAATGAAGCTTTACTTCCTAACCTTGACTTGAAAAACAAGATTCAAGGTGACGAAGCTGAAAGAGTGATAGAGTCTTGTACCAAAGATGACGACACAGACTCTACCATACATGTTGAGGATGATTTTAACAAAATAAGCTTGGCTGGAGTAGAGAACAAGAAAGCGGATATACTATCTGTACCAGAGGATGAAGGGAAGGATCCTGAATCAATCGGGTCAAGTGATAAGTTAGAACATGAAGATAACAGGGAAGAAGATGCCTCCACAGTAAATGCTGAACAAAGTCCATGCGCTCATAGGATTGAAGAATCTACTATTGTAGCTGCTGCCTCAAGAAATGGAAACGAAAGTGATAATAGTAGTGCAATCCCAACTTCCAACCTGATAACAGATGGGACAAGTACACCAGTCAAAATAGATACAGCAGAAACTCTACAAGAGCCTTCCCATACAGCATGCCAAGATATAAACAGAGAAATACAAGAGTCAGCATTGGAAGAGGTAGCTGTACCTCCGGTTGATAGGATGGCCAAAGCAGAAGACTCAGCATGCCTAAACAAAGATGTAAGAGGAACCAATAAAGAGGACATCATTCAAACGGGACTCACAGAGAGCAAAGAGGATAGCAAAATTGACCCAGAGAAACATGATGGGGAAAAGATAGACTCACCGCAGAACAATGAAGAAGAGGATGAACTTGAAGAACAAGTGAGTCTGATCCCAGAAAAGACTGAAATAGTATCCCAAACAGAAGATGCAGAAAATGAAGTTGAACAAGACATACACCCTGGAGAAAACTTTGATGAAAAAGAAGAGAAAGATAGACTGATTTCTACACCTGATACAGGGGAAACATCAATTTCAATAGAAAAGGTATGAAAGTTGCCATGCATTCGACTGAACAATTAAACAACATTTTGAACTTCTGTATACAAAAACATGATTTAGACAAATCTTTTATATCAATTTCAATCTTGTATTTGGTGAGGTTATTTTGTTAAAATGCAATCCCTGAGCTGACAAACTTTCATTTTTGCAGAGTTTCCCACCAGATGAGTCAATCACAAAGATCGGTGAAGAAAGGACAATCCCACAAATAATTGTGAATGATTTAAATTCTACAAATCCATTGGTTGAGGAAACAGGGCAACCAGACAGGGATGAGATTAGTGAAGTCTCCAATACTGAAGCCGAAGAAAAACATCAAGAATCAAGCAGGTTTTCTACTGAAAATAACAAACAAGATGAACAATGTTCTGAAACACAAAGCACAGAGAGCTTGGTCATAAAGCATACAGGTTTAGAAGCATTGGAGGTGACAACAGAAACAATCACAAAATCATCAAAGGATGCTGAAGAATCTGAACAAGTTCCAGAATCACACCCTGAAGAGAAAAATGATATTAAGGGTGATGAGAAAATCAAACCAGAGGAACCAAAGGAAATGGATGAAGCCACTGATATCTTATTTGTTGAAACAGAAACGCCTTTAATTACTCATAATGAAGGTGCTTCAATATTAGGGTCTTCAGATAATGATAAGGAGAAGGAGAAGGAATATTCAAATGAAGGAATTCAAAAACAAAACGATGGAGATCAGCCTATGCATCCGGACCTGAAAACTGAAAATATTTCAGAATCAGATACGGGATACATAATAAAAGGGAAGAGAGAACAAGTTGATGGTTTAGCAGATCAAAATGAAGCTAGCAACATGGAAATTGTCGAAGATGAGACGTCAATAGCTGAAGTCACAAAGAATATTGAAGTTTACACATCTATGAACAGCAGAAAAGCTCTCCTGCAAGAAGAGGAGCTTGCTGACAAGACTGAAGACAGTTTGGCAGCCACTGGAGTAGCAAGAGAAGCAGCAGAACTGAAGGCAGAAAGCCCCAGCATTGAAGAAGAGTTTGCTAATACCGACGCCAGTGAACCTCTAATGGAAAAGGTAGGTAAAACAACAATATACCAGGGAAGAGAAATTTTCTATCCAATGAAAACCAATTTTATTTTGCCTTTTGAGAACTTCAAATGAACAAAAATCATTTCAACTTTTTCAGTTTCACTGTCATCATCTTGTAATCTGATATATCATCTCAGATAAGTTAGTTATACTCTATTAAAACAATGTTTCTGGATAAGATTAAATCACAATTTTAATTCCTGATTTTATCTGGCTCATATTTTTATTTTGCCATTTTGCTAATTCATCACTATAAAACAGTGTGCCTCAGTATCCATGACACAAGATCAAAGTGAAGAGACACCCCTCCATTCCAGCAACAATCAAACAGAGGAAAAGGACAACACTCAAGATCAGGATTCCCGATCTGTTCAGCAAGGCATCAAATTAGGGTTTCAAGGTGACACAGAACCAAACATGAAGGATGAAGATCTTTCAAACTTGCCCCTTACTCAAGAAGAAGACACAAAGGACACCGAGTTTACCCAAGAGGTAAGGAATGCAGAAATATTTATTTCCGTTATTTCGTGAAGCTCCAGTTGTTCTTAAATATTTTCAAACAGGCTCATCAGAGATTGGGAATAGTTGATAACAAAGAAAGCATCAATGAGCACCCAACTGAGGGTAGAATAACATCACCTGAAGAAGAAAAAGGAAATAAGGTTACATTATAACAGTTAAAAAATTAATACCAAAAGTTTTACTTCCATATATTATCATTTCTAAACAGCTTGTCCTTTCATACAGGTTGAAGTCTCAACTTCGGAATTCACTGAACATATCGATTCAACAGTTTTGACAGAAGAAAAAAAACCTGTGACTTTAGAAGACCACACAGAGCAAAATAAGGAAATTGCGGAATTCAGTACTTTGAAATCCACGCATGAATCGGAAACATATCCTGAAGTATTTTCTTCCACATCTAAGGTGTATGAGAAAGAGACTGAAGTTGGTTTCATAAAGAGAGATTACCCCACCACCGGTGATCCCAAAATTGTGCCTGTCATAGATGAGATTGAAGAAATAAGCTTAAAAAATGCTGAACCAGGACATGTAGAATATGAAAAAGGCTCTGATATAGCAATTGAGAGTAAGGGTGAAACAGAAATTGCAACAATTAAGACCTCATCAGATCACATAGATATCACTGAGAGAGAAGAGAATTCCAGAACAGAAAAGGGGATTTTGGAAGAATTAAATGAAGGTCATTTGAAGAAGGATTCTTGTGTTGACAAAACAGATAAAACCACCACAGTTCAGGATGAAAGAGAACTGGCCACAAGCTCAATTCCAATATCTCAAGATTATCCTAAACAATTGGTAGAAGAAAAAGATGCCATGCACAATGCAACATCTTATACAGAGGATGGGAGATTCATAAGAGAGGAAACCACTGATGAAACTGCAGAAGCCTATCTTGCCCACTCAACAGAAAACACGTCACTCCGGAAGGAACATGGAGTTGTCAAACTTGGAGGTGTCTCTGAGTTGGAATCTGTTGAAATCACAAAGGAGTGTTCAAATGAAGATAGCTCCAAGCTGGAAAAAGGAGGTCTCAATATGGTTTCTGACCAAAAATCCAACAATAGTATCTCTGATACTGCTAGTATAGCACATCATGATGACTCTTGCAAATTACAAGAAAACCTAGCAACAACTTTTGAAGGCAGTTTGACATGTGCTGCAAAAGAGAAAGCAGCAATTGCATCAGAAACAAAAGATTTTAGCCATGAAAATGAGCCTGCCGATGAATTTCCTTCTGAAAAGGTCTGAGACATATACAACTTTAATTTCTGATAAGTAAGCCCTATGAAGTCACAAGTAATGACATGTTATTCTAGAGAAACAGAATAATATATATATATATATATATATATAACCATTTTTTCTGCATCAAACTAGTAATGTATCATAAACAAAACAAGGTGTTCATATATGCCTTAATATTCTTTTCAATTATTTAATAGCTGTTGTATTTATTTTGCTACTAGTGTATTATTCTTTGCCCTCTTAATTTACGACTTTCTACTTTCTCTTTTTTCTCATTTTGTGCTTCCACTTAATATCAATATGGAATAGACTGTAGAAGCAGCAGAAACAAGTGAGGAAGTTGAACTGGCGTCTAGATCCACAGCCAAGGACCGAAGTGATGAAAAGATTTATCAAGCAGAGGAGGAAAGCAACTTAGACGAACACATTTCTGAATCTACAGAAAGTGTTCCAGGTCAAAATTTTCAAGGTGAAATCCTCAGAGAAGTGCACATGCAATTTGAGGTTGAGCATCATACAGGTGTCCCAATAAATGCTCACGAAGCCTCTGTTACTGATGATTGTACTGATAATGTAAGAAACCCAGGCATATTTGTCTTCTTTTAATTAGTTTCCTGAGAACTTTTTTAAAACTGTACTAATAAAACAGGTCCTTGAAGAAACTAAAAATGCTAATGGAAGTGAACACATCCTAGAACATACCCAACAGCCAAAGAGCAATCTGAAGGAACCAGAAACCTTATCTGCAGGATATGAAATTGTTAATGAGGTTAGTTTATTTTATAAAATGATACTAAGCCAAACTGTCTCTATACTCGGCTCAATTTGCATGCTGTTTTTTCTTTTTTGTTTACAGGCTACAATAGGCTCCGAGGAAAGAGAGTCTAGAATCTTGGAGAATCTTGCAAAAGCAAATGATGGCTTTAGTTCTTTGACTGCCATGGAAGCATTAGAGGAAGGAACACACAAAGAAGAGAGCGAGAAGAGCCTTTCTGTAAAGTCTTCTATGGGGTCTCAAGGGGTTGACAAAGACGGTAAAGCTGAAATACTCAACAAAGATGTCACTAATATTTTTGAGACTCTGCCTTGCATCTATGAAAGGAAGGATGTAGCAACCACTGATAAAGTTAAAACTTGCTTGGATACCATTGATGCTGATAACATACAAGCAGAGCCCATAGAAGACAGTAGAGACAAGCAGAGCCCAGAAAAAGTTGGTGAAGGTGGACAAGAGACGGATCCAAACACCAGAGACAAGGCTCCTAAGTCAGGAGATGAACATGAAAAAGGCGGGACTCCAGAGGTAGTTATACAATTAGAGCATCAAGAAAAAGGAGAGAAAGAGAAGGCAGATTCTCTATTAGAAAGCGAGCAGATAAAAGAAGCAACCGCATTAGAGGAAGCCGCCAACCTCAACCTCAAGACTATTGAAAACACTTTCGAATTTGTCCAGTCCGAGATAACAATTGCAGCAGAGAAAACAATGAACACACAGGTGACAGATGAAAAGGTCAGATGGAAATTTGAACTGTAGTTTTTTAAAAGATTGCTTTTGTTTCCAACCCCTCATCCCCCTTTTCCTTAGCTATAAATATATCCAAAAGTACGTTATCTGAGGAGGAAAAGTTTAACAGATCAAGGAAGAACAAGAAGCTATCAAGGACTCCCAAGAAATTTATGTTGCTGAGAGAGATAAAGCAAGTGACCAAGAAACTGAGCAAAGTGCAATAGAGTGCCCCATCAAGAAGACTGACGAAACCCTTCAGACCAGCAGTAATGACAATCAGCATGAAGTGGTAGAG
Source organism: Senna tora (assembly GCA_014851425.1). Classification (NCBI taxonomy): domain Eukaryota; kingdom Viridiplantae; phylum Streptophyta; class Magnoliopsida; order Fabales; family Fabaceae; genus Senna; species Senna tora. The sequence continues at coordinate 11,549,062 of CM026267.1, forward strand.
TGATTTTTTCACCCTTTCTAGTTATATACTTGTATTAACGATTTTTCGTAAGGTATCTTGTTATAAAATGTTTCACCTTTTGAAAACATGATACAGAAGACTGAAGCAATTGGCAAGGTTGAATATGAGAACATTAAAGACATCCTTCTAGATGATACAGAAGGAAAGAATGTCACGGAGGCAGCAAAAAGCATAACCCAAGAAAATCAAGGTACTGAAACAAAAATCACAGGCGAAAGAACAGAAGTCGTGGCTCCAAGTGAAAAGGTCAGATAAAATCTACCCACCTTCTTCCTCGTTTAACCAAACAGCAAAATTTGCTTCTTTCTTATTCAGTCAACGGAATTTTAGATGTCCCACTTTCCTTGAATAGGAAAGTACCCAACAAATTTAACTTTCTTTTTTTAATTTGTATCGGTGAGGGGGAGGAAGAATGCTTACTGGTTACTACAGAAGAGACATTTTGTAACAGTAATATATCTTTTCAGTTCTAAATGCAATATCAGGAAGTTTGTAAAATCTGGATTAGTCCACGAACACGTCAAGTTTCAAGAAATCGATAGCTTAACTTAGAACCTATTTAATAATTTAGGCACTTTCTCTGTAAGTATGATAATTTCGAAATGGCACCAAACGTACCGAACCCTTATTTTGTACATTATCTATATATATTCAGGAACCCTGTGTCATTGTCGGTAGCTCACAAAGAGAACACATCGACACAGCAGAAGTAAGTGAATGCACAAGAGAAGAAATCCAAAAGCTAGAGGAGAGCTCCTGGGAAAAAGTGGACATAAACCTCACTGAAAAAGCAGATTTTGAGACCAGGAAGATGAATGATGAAGATGTTCAGCATCGGCCTCAAAAGGAAGAAGAACCTCTCGAAGTAGATACACACTTGGATGAAGCGACGGCGAAAATAGACAGTGAGAAAGACGATGGAGAAGATGAAAACCATAAGGTAGAGCCATTGTCAGGTGCTTCTGCTGTGGTCGAAACTTCTAAAGATAGGGATGTGAAAGTTGCACACAAGAAATCTCATAACATTCTGTCAGGCGTTGGATCAAAGGTGAAGCATTCAATTTCGAAGGTGAAGAAAGCCATTACTGGTAAATCTTCACATCCAAAGACATCATCACCGAAATAAAGTAAGCTACTGTTACTGTAAATAGAAAGATGTGTAATAGTATTGAAATTTGAACGAGCTTGTTCTTTGATTTTCACAAGATGGTTTGGGCTTGGTGTGCATAGTATCGTACGATAGGGAAGCTTGCTTTTAAAGGTATCCCTTTTTTCGAAGTTTGTAAGAATATCAATTCCTTGAGTTTGTGTATAAAACAGTACAGCAATTGATTTTATTTTTACCCCTTTTTCTTCTTTCTCATAATACTAGCCAGCTCGAGGTGCAAAGAGTTCAAATATGAAAATAAATAATGGTCTTCTTTTTTTTTGGTTTCCCAAGGTATCCCCCAGCCCGACAAGCCAAGGACTAATCCTCCGCGTATCTGAGCTCTATTTAAGGGTTTGCCGCTGGCCAATTAGTTGCTGCATAAAAATAATGGTCTTCTGTGAAACAGAAAGGAAGAGCACCAAGCAACTTCCAAAATTAAATATTGAACTTGACGTGGATCCAGAAAGAAAATTGGATCATATATAAGATCTTCTTAAAAACAATAGTTACAGAATGTTCCTTGAAATGACATCTTCTCGAAGGAAATCTAGGGTCAAAGCAATTTGAGAATGAGGGGACAAAGATAGCTGCAAAAAATAGGAAGGGTAGAGCACTTTTCTTATAGGCATAAATAAAAACTATGGCACTAGATTATCCAGTACAACCTTAAATTGCAGAGTTGAGGAGAAGGACTATAATTGAAGACGATGACAATAACTAGCCTTCTAAATCAGAAACCACAAAAATCAGAGTGATAATTCTCCTTTAGTAGCCTAGAAAATCTTTTTTAACTCCCTTGTTTCTGAGCTTCTTCTAGTTTTTTCTTCCGTTTCTTAATAAGATCATTTGAGGCCCGCTTGCGTTCATTAGATATCTGACAGAGAGAAATGTAGAGAAATCAGAACCAATCCAAAAAAAAGATAAAATTACAAATAATACATGGCAAATTTAAAAGCAAACTGCAACTTGGAACCACGTCGATTGCAAACTTCATCAGAGAGAAACGAATAGAAGAGTCTAAGCTGAAGTTCAGACATAACAGGAGAAGAGAAATGGCATTTGCCCTCCAGCAAATACAGACCCCTTTCGAACTCAACAAATACAAAATACACCCGTCTATACCTACTTTCTTTATCATCAATAAAACATAAAATAATAATAGGTGATGAGGCAAGAATAAATTCATGAGAGGTGTAAAGGTGTTGGAACATAACAGAACACCAGGAAGAAAACACAGGGAGCAAGTAGGCAACAAAATGGCTAGCAAACAACCTAACAAGAACCAGAGTTACCTGCATGGCTTCTAAGAGCTTCCTCTTTTTACGTGACATCTTAACTCTAGACATGTTTGCAACATCATCAACATTTTGTTCAATATTGGAAGTGGACTCTTCTCCAGTCTGTATTTCTCCAGCAGATGTCTGTTTATCAACACTGGGACCCACCGAAGTGCACGGAACACCCTGAAGTTCCTTTTTCAATTCATCATGGTACTGCTTCTCCAGAACCATCATCTGCAACCATTCAAATTGACAAATACACGAGGCTATAAAACAAGAATAACAGAGTAAACAAGTTAAAAGTGGCAAAAGGCACAAAAATACCCCCACTCTTTCAACCACAGTGATGCAATATTCTTTTAAGAACTGCCTACCTTTTGCTTTCTCTGAGCAGCTTCATTAGCCTTTGCTCGATCAATAATACCTTCAGTCACTGCATCTTGAGGAGCATCCAGATCTTCTTTTCCTATACCTGGAAGTGGAAGAACTTCCTTTCTTGCAGCAGCCTGCAAGCGTTTAATGGTCTTTGCATAGTCAGGTACATACGCTCCTTCTTCCTCATTGTCAACAAAAGGTGACAAATGTGGTGGAGGAATCCTGTTTAAAAGGAAATCATTTGGACCAGGTGAAAAAAAAAACGTTAGAAGTAGGATGATAACCTTCAGTATGTGCATGTGTATTTATCCATAATGGGGTTAGGATCAATCAATGATGACATGAATCAGAATTAATCTTACACTAATAAGGAACATTTTATTTGGGTAGTTTTTCACACATTCCATCATTGAATTGGAAGTTCTCCTCTAGCATATCATGCTGAAGAAAAATCATATTGATAAAGAACTTTTTTTGTAGCCCATCAATGTATCTTATTAATGCATAATATATTTTCAATGGAGCAACATGGATGTTGGGTTTGTGGTCTCCCAAAATAGCTGTTTTATAATTAAAAAATAAAATAAAATATAGGATGTGAGAGATAAAATAGGGATAGTGGGAGGGAAGTTACAACATATGACATAGGAGTGGGAGTTAAATAATCTTTCCTATTTAAATTTTAAATCATTATTTTAAAAAGTAAAAATTATTATTTTATATTATATTTTAAAATTAAATTAAAGAGAAAATTTTCATGCACTTTTGTGCATGTGAAACCTCTAGTCAAGTAGTTATTGTTGTTTGAATTTTCTAAAAGTTTTATATGCAAAAAAAATAATAATAGTTGAATCGATAAAAATTACCTTGTATGAGGAGTGAAGAAATAAAATTAAGTGTATCAAGTTTTACACAGCTGTAATTAATCCCCATCGTGTATGCACTCAGGGAGACAGATACTTAATGTGAAATTCCAAAGATAATATGAGGTAGAGCTATTTTCATAAATTAAATATGTGATATAGGGAACTACAAGGATCAACATGAAACAGATTGGTATTGTACAACAAAGAGAAGTCAAGAGAAACAAAGTAGCAAGTTAAATGTACCTTCCCACTATATAATCCTCAGTTGGCAAAATGATCCGTGCATTTACACAGTCATATATCCATTGAGGTTGAACATATTCTCTTGAGAGAAACATATGTCCCTGTCCTTCCCTGTCAACAATCTACACATACAAAGGCAATAGATAAGTGCTTCAGAAAGGAAATCATAAACTTTGTCACCTATAAGGTAGTATGAATTCTCAAAAACCTGATGAGTGATGCTCTGGTCAGATTCTCCAAAAGGTGCCCCCTCTCCTTCCCATGAAACTATACCGCCAAAAGCAGGAATAATAAAAAGCAATGACTCTCTTGGTACCTGTATGTTTAAAGCAGGAAAGAAGTAAAAAAATTGATTATGAGCCCAAATTCTCCACTAATTTGACGGGTTACGAGCATCATAGGAAATTGGTCTGACCTCCCTGCTCAAGAAGAATTTCATATCTTTGAAGAGTTTTTTGCACTCCCTTGTATCTTGATCCTCCTCGTCTTCACCAGAGACATCTTCAACTAGGTGCATCAGTGCACCAGGTTCATTTGAAGGAAGTTGATGCTGAAGTTGAGCAAGTCTTAGTTCAGATTTTTCACCTTCAGACTGTGCCCCTATTTGCTTGGCCTCATCTTGCTCAGATCCAACCAAATTATCAGCTTCAGAATTCAATACAGAGAGTCTGGCATTGGTGTTGACGTATCTAGACAAAGCATACAAATCTGCAAAATTACAAAAAGGAAAAAATTGATCAGGTGATACAAGAATATTTGCAAAGATTCGAGTTTCTGAAGTTCACTTTATATTGACGAAAATGGTACCTGCTGCCAACTCTTCCAACCGTGGATCAAGTATGGGGGGGTACTTCACATTTATAGAATGATAGAGACGAAAATTCACAAAACCAAGCAGAGTCTGCATCAAGCCATTTTGTTGAAAGAATCAACCAAATAGATATAAATGTTGAGGGAGATATACATATGCAATTGTGAAAAATAAAATAATAAGGTAGCAGGTGCAACTATCTGGACCGTTCACATTATCCCATGTACCAACATAAAATTAGAAAATCTTTCATAAATTCTGCAATTATAGTAGACAGAACTAAATGCTTTACTAAATGGGATGCAACAGGTCCCGATGGGGCAGAAGAATAAAGCTACAAATGAAAGTAACACCCACCTCATAAAATTGCAGAAAGTTCAACATGGTAGTAATGTCAACATCATCAGGGACAACCTGCTGTAATGGATGTGGAGTCATCCATGTTATTGTCTGACCCTCAATTTCAGCCTGCACAGACGACATAATCAATCCATAACTCATACCATTAAGATTAACGACCATTTCAAATGCCCCCATTGGTACCTGGTAGTATATTCCTTTCACAGATACGAAAGTTTTTCTCAACTTGTTTGTTCGAGACACAAAAGCTTGCCATTCATGTGCCAATCTAGCAGAAACAAGAAAGCAAGAATAATAAATATGACAGACAGTGATTCTAGCAGCACAAAAAATTGCACTTCATACAAAGCTCTTTCCCTCTAGTCCACATTCTCAAAAGGAAGGTAAGACCACAATCCAAATTGCAATACCTCCTACATTTATGAACACGTTCCACATCAATCTTTTTACTCTCTACTGCAGGTAATGCAGCAAAAAGATGAACTGTTGTAAGACAGTCATCCAATTCTCCAAGAGCATCCACAAATCTTGGGTACCTGTATGTTAAGAATAGTCAAATTAGACTGGGAGACCATTAATAGCTAGAACGCAAAAATTTTAATACAAAGAACAAACCTACCTTTCACGAATAATTCTATCTAGCCTGATTTTGGGTGTTTGGTCCTTCAGCCTGTTTGCCCGTTCTTGGTTTTTCTTTGCCTCAGCTTTCTTTATTTTTCTCTCATGCACTTTTATTGCTCTATGTGTTTCAACCAATGGCTCGTGATGAAGAAAAGCAATATCCTTCACATGGTAATATGTATGATGAGTTCCTTTGAACTTTTTCTTAGGCTCTCGCGGGGTAATACCTTTGAAAATGCATAACCTCCTAAAATTTGTGAAGCCAATGTAAGAATAATTGAAAAATCTTCATCAAATTTTCTTTTCCAAACATTTATCACAAGCCAAAATACAATTATATATTTAGACAATAAGAACCACACTAAATATTTGCAATTTCAAATAAATTCATAATCTCATTGCATCATCTTTTAGCCTTTCCCAGTTTCCCTTCAGATATAAAAAGATGGGGCGGACCCATGGCAGAGAGTACCAACAAAAACCTCCTTATATTGGATTATATATGAACAGATAAGGACCTGAAAAGTGGTAGAGTGATTTGCAGCATCTTGAGTGCCTGTGCCCTGGTGACATATTTTGCGGCGTTTCCCTCCTTTTTCTTCCCCTGCCATGTAAAAAAGAGAATTAAAGCAACAGAAGAGCAGCAAACACATTTAAAATATCAGTAGAATGGTTCATCCTCTTTATGGAAAGACTTTGCGGTTGCTGAGATTTCACTTTTCTCCCACTTATTATTGAAAGGCATGCAAAAACAGAAAACTGGAAACTTTCGCACATTTAACACACAATCATAACATGGGTATATGATCATATGGTACAACAGAATGAGGTTTAAGTAAACCTATGAAAAGCGGGGCATAACGTATACTTAGTTCTGCCCATCAGTTGAAGAATAACGAGGGGGGTCAAAAAAACAAAGTAAGAAGGATGAACGTTCACAGCATATCGAACAGGCGATCGAAACGATGATTGAGTACTCACCGGTGGTCTATAGTGCTTCAACGCCTTCACCATTGTTAACAACCGGAGACCTGAAAACGCAGAATGAGGTATACACAGCAGAGACCGAAGCAATGAGGCCAACTTTAAACCTAGGGTTTAAGAAAGCTTGCGGCGGCCATGACTCTTTTTTAATGGAGTCTTTTTTTTTTATTAATATTATGGTTTCGATAATTTTAGATTTATCAATATCACTCATCTAAATAATTTATATTTTATTTTATCACTATATTTATAAAGCTATAATATGAAATATATATATATATATATTAATATGGTTATTGAGTTTTTTAATCGGTCACAACATATTTATTTTTATTAAAAAATACAATTAAAATGTACGAGAGAAATGAGATAGAGTGGATAATTATTATAAAAGTGTAAAAATAAATATTTTTATGATTTAATTTATTATTTTAAAATATAATAATAATTTATTTACTTTTTTATTTTAAGAAAATAATTTTTTATTGTAAAAAAATAATAATTTTATATTATAGTGTATTTTTAAATAAATTATACGCACGATACATGTATGTGAAGCTTCAAGTATATATATATTTATGTTTACACGATTAGTTTATATAAGAGTGTTGAGATTTAATAATTTTTTAGATTATTTAAAAACTTTAAAAATATCATTTTAATATTAAATATATATTTTAATTTTATAGATGATCATATGTATGCATTTAATTAAATATATTTCATAAGAATTAAACAATCAATATTAAAATTTATTTTAAATATAACAAAATTAATTTAAAAATATGATAGTTACTAGTTAGCGTTGCCAATAAAATGTTGTGCCAAAGTTGCAAATGCATGCTTATTGAAAGAGATAAAATATGAACAAGATAAACACATGAATTTGTTTGTTTTCTTTAACAATATAAATGATTAACATAACATCGGTGATAACTCTTTTGAAAACACTATGAAAGATTAATTGGGGTATTATCAAAGATACTAACGGCATGTGGGTTTTAAGCTTCTCACGAGCACTTGGAGTCACTACATGTATGCACGCAAAATCTGTTGCCATCTGCCAAGGTTTCATCGTGACAACAGACCTTAATATTTATCACTATTGAGCTTGAGTAATATTCCTTGGAAGTTGTGAATCTCATTGAGAGTCATTAGTGGCCAACCTATCTCTATGGTGCTCTCATCCATGATGTGAGAGACATTATTGGCACAACTTGAGTTTCACTATCCACAATGCGATGAGAAAGCGAATTTCTGTGTTGCCTCTCTTATTAAGATCAATGCTAAAGGTACCTTGAGACTTGTTGTTTTGGAGGACTTGCCTCATGCCATGCATATGCATTTGCTTGCCTGCTCGCTCGTCTCGACACATCTAACCGATCGAGCCACCTCGCTCGTCCCAATTCATTGCACTTTACAGGGTGGTTATGCTGATGTGGCTTCTACCACTCTCTTGGACTCCTAAATGACCATCATACCCCCATTGAAGCCTATATATACCAATAGGCCTCTAGGTATGTTAACTGAATCCCATTACTCTCTCTATACTCTCTATCACCAGAACCTGACTTGGGCGTCAGAGTCCAACTGCAAGAGCCTCCTCCTGCTGTATGTTTGCTTGCAGGTCTTCACGCTCGGGTCGCTGGAGCTTAGTACAGTGAGAAGAATTCATGATATAATATATGAAATATATAGATAGATGTAAACAAAGTATTAATTCATACAAACAATATATAATATTTTGGAATATAAAAATGATTCTATTTAATTTTATATTAAAAAAACTAAAATTGAAGTTCATGTCAAAACTATAACTCATTTGTAAAGAATGTAAAGAATATATATGTAGAATATTTTTTATTGTAAAAATTATGCAGAACGTCCGGGTCTGATTCAAGACCTTGAACGTTGAAAGTGAATTCGCACTTAAGCCCAAGCCCAACAAATATTTCCATACAGAAGATATGGGCTCATCACAGCCTCTGGGCTTATAACTATTGCATTGACCAAAAAAAAGAAGAAGATGCGAGCTCATCCATTAATCATTATAGGGGGGAAGAAGGAGAAGACCGTCAAATTGAAAAAAATTTAGAGAACCTCTCAAATTGAACTTCCCGCCAACTGAAGTGAGCATCATGGCGCCCAAGTGTACTCAATAAATTCCATTTCATTTTCAGATGCGCCATTTCCCTTTTTCCCACTCCCCAATTTCATCTTCTCCTACTCATTTTCCGTCTATTGCATATGGAAACCCCTAATCACCGATCCCTCTTCCGCCACATCACCTCAAGAGAGCTCAATGGCTTTAGAGGTTAGCTCTTTCGATCTTTTCTCGTTCTCCCGCTACGCTTCTTTAGAAGATACGATTTTATTTTATATCTGATGAACTCCGTTTTATGGGTATCCTCTTCAGTTCGAAAACGGGCTTTCATGGATGGGTTCGCGTCTCAGTTCAGCGAGCTCGGAGCTATGGCTATAGAGCACAATGGCGCCGAGACTCCTCCGTTGGCTATCTCATTCTGCAAGGTACTCTAATCTTGTCGATGTTTGGTTTTGTGTGTCAGTATTTGGTTTTACTGGTGTAGGATTAAATAGGGAGCCCGTGTTTTTTTGCAGACCAACAAAAATTCTCACATCCTTGCTTTGTCGGATGAGGATGGACATGTGAGCCTGTTTGATACTCGCCGCAAGCTTTCTTCTTCCTCATCGTACAAAGAAAATGCAGGTTTCATTTTTTTTTTCTGCCAACAATTATTTGATAAATTGAGAACCGTGTGGGTGATTGATTACTCATGAATTCTCCTTCAATGTTGATACCAGAGAAAGCAAAGATTTGCGATTGGGTTGCCCATTACAATGCTGTTTTTGATGTTTGTTGGATTAAGGTAACCCACACCTTTTCAGTCATATATTCTTCATTCATAGTTTAGATGGTTAGTTTGATGCTGGTGGGGACCTTCTGCTGTTCTGCATATTTAATTTGAAATGCACATGAGATGAAATGAGATTTATGTTCTATAATTTACTGGGCAGTTAATAGAGCTTCCCTGGTAAAACAAGAATGAACGTGAATCAGAATATAAGATTTTTGTTTTAGTCCTTTTCTAACAGATACTAATTACAATTTTTGCAGGAAGATACCCAGATTCTCACAGCTTCTGGTGACCAAACAGTAAGTCATTATGCTTATCAACTTACTAAGATAGTATTCGTATTGGTATGATTATTACACATGTCCTGTCGTCTCTGAGTTTCTCTTTATTTTTTTGTCTCGATTCTCATTTGCATTTTCATGCACAAGGCAGTAGCTGGCTATATCATAGGCTTTGCAGAGTACCCAACATAAAATGTTCTGCTAAATATATGTTTCTTCTATTTGATCAACATATTCTGCACGTGTGATTAATTTATGGCTTGATTGTATCAAGATGCATATCCTGTTTCTTCTCTTTACATTGTTGGAAAAATGAAAACACAAGGATATTGTTTTATTGAAACCAAAATTACTTGTCATCAATTAGAGTTGAATAGACACTAGAAAATCTATTGTATATTATTAGTACCCTTCCTCAGTTAATTTGATTTTGTATGTTCTCACTTCTCGTGGTTTGTATTTCCAGATGAAGCTGTGGGATGTGCAAGAAAAAAAATGTATAGGAGTGTTGACGGGGCACACTGGAAGTGTGAAATCTATGTGCTCTCATCCAACTAATGCAGGTAATATATGATGTCATTATGTTATCTACGTGGTTTTGTTTCTAGCACTCTGGCTTTTTAATTGCTACAAGATGATATATATCACATTTAGTGTGCTCTTTCATATGTAAATTTACAGATATTGTTGTTTCTGGTTCAAGAGATGGATCCTTTTGTCTTTGGGATTTTAGATGCAAAACAACACCTAAGAATAGGCGTGGAGAACTTTGCATATGGTAAGTAGTAATTTCATATTATTCATGTCTCTTGGAGTAGTTTTGATATTTGCTGTTAATTTGTTTTTTCTTTTGTAATTTCTGTCTCTTGTTTCTCAATTATGTTGTTCTGGCACTAGTTCAACAGCTGCAGTCACAGGAGCACATCTTTCATCCCAAGCAAAACGAATCAGAAGGGGCAAGGTTTGTAGCTAATGGTGTATTTGTGTACAATTCTCTTCATTCTACAACCTACACTTCTAACATTTAGTACCTACCAGGCTGCTTCCATGAGCATTACATCAGTTCTCTATCTCAAAGATCAGGTTTCTATAGCTACCGCTGGGGCTGTGGATAGGTTTGTTGAAAAGATCATAGTATATGTTGAATTTCCTTGTTATATGCCAATGCTTATAGATAACTGACTGTTTTTCCTATGTGACTTGTTTACTTCAGCGTTGTAAAGTTCTGGGATACCAGGAACTTGAAAGGTTCCGTCATGCAGACATGTCCTCGTCTCCAGACTACAGAAAAGGTTTGAACTGTGCCTTAAATTGGCTCAGTTAGTGTTCATACATTCAAGAAGTCACACGTCAAGGGTCATAGATAAATTGAACCTTTCATATGTGTAACAAGAGATTATATGCAGTTGGTCTTTTTTTTGATGACATTAATTCATCATGGCTTCCTTGGTATAGTTGAAACTTAGGTATGTGGTGGAACATTTGTTATAGGTGTATAATGCTTACCAATTGTCAACGGGGTATTTGAAAACAGCAAATTTTCTGGCGGAATTTTTATCATTGATGTTTGGAAAAGCTATAAATGAGAGTATTGACATTCTTACATCTTTGTTTCAGGAAAGGTTACATGGCATATCTAGCTTGTCCCAAGATCAAAGTGGAGTGTTTCTTTCAGCCTCCTGCATGGATAACAGGTACTTCCCCTTTGATAGCATGTTCTCCGTCCTTGAGGATTTATTCTATGATTATGAAAACTTAGCAAAAGAAAACCTTGTTTCTTGTTTTTCCAGAATATATTTGTATAACGTACTTCAGCTTGAAAAGGGGCCTTTGAAATCTTTCTCTGGATGTCGAATTGAATCATTTTTTGTGAAGGTGAGAGTTGTACCTTTAAACCGAAGTGTGGCTAATCTATTTCGTTTCTGTCCTGGTTTTTTTACTATTTTATTGTGCAATTACAGTCTGCAATTAGTCCTGATGCAACTCACATAGTCAGTGGTTCTAGTGATGGAAATGCCTATGTTTGGCAGGTTACTTTCCTTACTCTTGATGAGTTATTATTACAAGTCCGAATCAAGATTTAACTGAAAATTTTCAATTCAGGTTAACAAGCCTCTTGAGGAACCTATTTCTTTGAAAACTCATAATGGAGAAGTTACTGCTGTTGATTGGTAAATGGAAAAACTTTGCATTGCCTTTGTACCCTTCATAAATTGCAAGTTACTTATTAAATATTTGTTTCAGGTGCCATTCTGAAGATGGAAAATTAGCAACTTCCTCTGATGATTTCACAGTGAGCAATGCAATATTTGGATTTTTTTATCAAAGATTCTTGCACATTACCTAATTTCTTTCTGTTTAGACCATCTAAAAACACATTATTCTAATGCTCCCTCAAAGATTTCTATAGCATTTTAACTGTTTTCCCAATATCTTAGGTTCGGATTTGGAATAATAATAGTTCTTTCTCAAGCACAAAACCTCCAGCATCCATCCGGAGGAGAATAATGGCAATGCCTAGTAGGGAATGCAGAAAGCTCTTAATGAAGGACGAAGAATTGTCTACCAAATCTGCCCCTGACTGTGCTCTTCTCTCTGAAGAAGCACCAAATGAAATTAACCTACACATGCCAATCACACCGCCTAAAACACATAAAACTGAAGGCCATAACAACCAGTTTTCATCCACGCCTGTTCTCACTGAATCATCAGAAAAAACTCCGCAATCTGCTTTGAAGAGCCCCTCTTCTGTTTTGAACCCACCATCCTCTCTAAAGAGAACTATAAGGGATTACTTTCTAGCAGCTTCATGAACCCTGTAGGCTTACTTCACTGAGATTGATTCTATTGTTAAGTACCCAGTTGCTGCACATGGTGCCCAAGTTTTAAGGCTGGCTTGAGTGGCATGAAGTCTACATGTACACTGCCTATAAGAGTAAGGTTTTTTTTCCTCTTTCAATTTTTTCAACCCTTTATATTTTGCTTGTAATTATAAATTTGGGGTAAGATACTGAGGCATTTGTTATTATCTATTCTCTGCAGGTTATTTCATTTGAAAGGATTAGTTGTAGCAATTCATGATGAATTTTTACTCCCCAATTCAGGTGGAGTTGTAGATAGTGAGTGAAGAACAGTATATAAAAACTTCTGCTTCTACTGACATAACTGTGTTTGAGTTCTGGCTGTCAGAAAATGATACAATTATATATTAGGTAGAATCGAATTTATATGAACAGGTTTTGGGTTTTGCATCAATGGAAATCATATATAGGCAAATTTACTTGCGCTGAACTCATTCATCATCATTCAATACCCCCTCCTTTGGAGGATAAAATGCACATGTATGAAAGGAAATGATTAAACAAACTTGTATTAATTAATTTTGCAGTGATTGTTTCATAGTGGAACTTGCAGAAAAATGCACTTGCCAAGAGAAATTATATATAGTAAGTTGTGTACACTTTCCTTTATAAGTACTCTAGAAAAGAGACAAAAGTTGTAGTAAGTATATTCAGTGGGATTAAGAATCTATAAAGTTAAGGTTAAATCTATGTATGACTGTAAAAATAAATATATTGAAGTGACATTTTGTTCAATAAGCATTCGAATGAGCGTGATATAACAATAGTTGGCAAATTACAGCCAATAATTGTGTTTCTCTAATCATGAGGGCCATTCTCAGTCATATGACTTATTTTATGATTCCTAGATCGTTCAGAAAAGAGAAAGCTCTTCTTTATAAGCTTTTTTTCTCGAATGATCCATATCCTTCTCATTCCACCCACAAAATATGTTTGTTTGCAGAATCTACAAGCATGCACGAAGAAGCCATTCCAAATTATTGTTAATCATAGCTTTCGAGAAATATAATGCTAATTGCTAATCATTAGTGGTTGTTGCTTATGCCAACACTTCTATTTATTTAGGAAAAAAGTTTATGTGCAATTTTTATATTTTTTGAATAAGATTTTTTCAATCAGAAGCTTACATATGTATGATTTATATCATGATCATCATCTCTTCCATAATTGGCTTTTTTAGTTAGAAAACTTTATTTATTTTTTGATGTACCAATACGAAGTTTTGAACTCACACCCTAACGTGTTCATGCTTTTTACCAAAGTACTGAACCACAAAGACAAAGTTGAATTGGTTTTACTTAAAAAAATTTTATAATAACTATATAAAGAATTGTATATAAATGGTATCCATTTATTTATATATATAGATTGAGATCAAAATCTCTCATTGATGCCTTATATATATATATATATTAATTAGAGGTTTTTTATGGTGTATATTATTTTTTTAAAAATTTTAAAATAATAAATTAAATTTTTTAAAAATAAAAATAAAAATAAATTATCATGTATTATTTTTATTTTTTCTTTTATTATCTTCTCACATCAAATATTTTTATTTTTTAATTATAAAATGATTATTTTGAAAAATGATTAAAAAAATATTAATATAGATATATAATGTATATACATAAAGAAGCTCATGATCATATGTTGAAACCTTTTTAGGTACACGTAATAATTAACAAACGCTTAAAATAGATTCATTGAATTTCCTCACAAACACACAAATATATATACACACATATCATGGGTCGGTATATACACTAATTTTTGTAATCTTTAAAAATTTAAATATAAGAACAAATTTTGTATTTTAGAACCGAAAAATAATAAGTTATTGACTTCTCCTCTCTCTATGTATTTTAACACTTCACTCTGTACACATTTTTTAAAATTTATATTATTTTATATAACAATTGTAGAGAATAATAATAACTATTATAATATATAAATATATATGTAAGTAATTGTATTTCATCAACTTAATTAGCATATGTACCCACCACCACCATGTCTACTGAGAACTACATAATATATATAAGAATTAATTAATCTCTTTTGCCCTTAAACAATTAAAGAGATGATGATAGATTCAAGAAAGTAGATTCATGTATCTTATATATTTGAAGATCAAAACAAAGTTATGATTAATTAGTTCATTAATTTATAGGTATGATTAATTAATGTATATACACCGACACACATGCTTGAACTAATTAACTACATACAACGACAATAATTGATAAATTAAAACAAAAGTATATATAGTATAATGTTAAGGGATCAATCACAATATGGGTGCATCATGCATGTGCGAATTAAATAATAGAGAAGGCAATTAGTGATTACTATTTAAGTATTTTTAAGTGAGTCAGCTCTGCAAATTAATTATCCATCACAATCAATCCAATCTTTTAAACCAATTAAATCTTCTATATGTTAACTGTAGGATTGAGGATAACCTTATAATTTGTGACCTTTTGGCCTTTCGGCAGATTTAAGTCATATTATAAGTCCTTTTCAAATCCCTTCCCAAAGAAAAAGAATGGCAAAGTGGAAAAAGAAAGAAAAAAAAATGTTATTATAATTATTATTGGTATGAGTTTTCAAGCATAGTTGCACTATATACTGCATTGTGCAATTAATCCCAAATAAGCAATCTGATAGTGATGACCACTTAAGCAACTTAATTATTCTCTCCCAGTGATTCTCATTAATTTAATTGGTTCCTTTTTATATATGCTCGTAATAAATCAAAGTATAATTTTGTTCTTAAGTTAATTTTAGCTATAGGAACCAATTATATATATTAGTTTTTTTTTTAAAGAAAGTTAAACAATTTTTTTTTTTTTTGTCTTTGATGACTCATACTCGAACTATGTTCAGCTATAGACTAAGGTAAAATGGTCCGATTTTTTTACTTGTTTGATATATAATCAATCAATAATGATGCATGTTTGGTTTGTGAAAAGTGAAAAATAAAATGAGTATATAAATATACCTAGGGTAAAGTATTTGGGGTAGTACTTTTGGTATCCTAAACGATTGAACTTTTGATAAAATATGTTCTCAAAATTTGATTATAATTAATTATGTTTCCAAATTTTGATTTTTTTGAGTAATTTTGTTATTTTCACTAACACCGTTAAAATATATATTAGTAACTTATATGGCATGACACGTACGTTATCAAAAAATCTAACTGGATTTATGCGTGTCAAGTCATATTTTTCTTCATCCTCAAGGCCATCATTTTGTCTATTTTACTTCTAATAAAACACTTCGAGTATGATGGTCCAATAAGATTTTCTTGCTACATGTGTTACGCCACATAAGTGAAGAGAGGAGCATAATGTAACATACATTAACTCAGTCAAAATTTATTGTCACATGTCACACCACATAAACTCCAACTGTTATTTATTTTAACGATTTAGTAAAAAAGGAAAAGATTGATAAAAATGAAAGTTTGAGAGCATAATTGATCGCTGTCAAACTTTAAATGCATATTTAACCGAATGCAGAAATGTTAGTAATATACCAAAAGTTCTTTACCATATATATATATATATATATATTCCAATTCTTATTCTTTTTAATTTTGATTCACACAAATACTTTAAGGAAGTAATATGTTGCATTAATCTAAACTTAAAAAGAAAATACTTATTCAAATTAAATGAAACCTTTAAAAAAATTCTATCAGTTAATTTCTAATTAAATTCCAAACATATGTTTTGGGAGAATATTTGAAGCCAATAATTGAGGCTAAAACAGTAGTGTAGTGTGCATTTTTCATAGCACAGAGAGGATTTGCATTGATATCATACTATCTTTTATAGAAACAAATCCTTACATGTGTGCCCTACAAAAAGAACTGGCAAGGGGCAAAGAACCTAATTAACTATATATATATATATGCACACACACATGCATTAGCAAAACCTAACAATAATTACATCAGCAAAATCGATAAATTATAAAAAAAACAAAAATTCTCCTTGAATTTTAAGTTTTATGCAAAAAAAAATCTTTTAAATAATTTAGCATAGTATTGATCTTGGATGAATAAGTTAATTGATAGATTTCTTTTGCACAAATTGTGAAATTTGAATTGGTTAGTTCTAAAATCAATTTTTATATTTGAAGAAAGATATTTGCACATATATATAGAATTTAGGGGACATTTTAATATACACACACATCTATATAATGAAAGAGTGAAAATAGTTAAAGATGATGAGAAGTTACCATAAAAGAGTGGAAATTCAAATAACTTCTTGATATTAATTATTTTGTATACTATATATGTTTTATAAAATATTAAAGAAAATTAAAATATGCTTTTATACATGCATGTGAAGTCTCTAATGTGTGTATATATATATATAACTTAAATTTCTTGGATTGTCATGCTTGCTTAGGTTTCTATCAGTCCTTGTTGTCTATATATATGGGGAAAATAACTATGGCTTCACGTTTTGCACAGTACGAAGTATTATGGAAATGTTAAAGAGACTTTTTTTTAAACATATATACACACACATTTGAGCTAATTTACCTCAATCATTTGCTTTTCTCCAATTCTTCTAGCTTTTCCTTAAATCGACTATCATGAATTAACAAGGAAATAAACTGTAAATTTTAAATAAGTTATGTGTAGTTTTCCTCATGACTACATACATAGCTTGTGCAAACCAATAAATGGGAAGGCTTTGAGTTTTAACTATGGGAATTGACATAGAATATATATATAGGTTTGACATGCATAAAATTAAAAGTTCATGTCACATTTTTTTTTAAAATAAATTTTGAAATATAAAATAATTATTAATATGTCAAAATACTAAAAATTAAATAATGAAAAATCATTTAAGTACCTTTCACTTATATATATGCCATTTGTTTTAACTTTTCATTCTCTTTATTTTCTCTCTTTACTCTCCTAAACATCACTTGCACATTTTAAAATTATATTTTATTCTATATGAAATAATATTTGATTTTGAAAAATCACAATTGCTAAAGTCCTAAACTATTATAATATAAATTTTATGATAATTAAGAGGTTTGATTTACATTGACATATTCCATTAATAATTAAATAAAAGTCATATATAATCAATTGCTAAAGTCCTAAACTATTATAATATAAATTTATGATAATTAAGAGGTTTGATTTACATTGACACATTCAATAAATAATTAAATAAAAGTATTATATATATTTAAATCATTAAATTTAATATTTTAACAAATAACAAATTTTTTAATAATTAAAATTAATATATATTATTCAAGCTAAGTACGTTTAAATTGAAACACATGAAATTTTTCTTAGATCAAAACAGTAATATTATCAATATAGATGGTTATAATTAATTACTAGTAGTAGCTAGAAATGTAAGTATGTGTATTTATATTATTAATATATGTATATAGTAGTGAGTGGGGAGGATTGAGTAGTGTCAAGATTAGGAATGTTAATGTACAGTGTTTGGTATATTAATTATTATAAAGGGATGAGAGTCATAGTCATTCTTTTTCACCTTGTAGCCTCATCATTTATTGCTTCCTTTTCCCTTCTTCTCACTGAAAATGCTCTTTGCCTCCCCACACTTTGTTGCCTCTTATCTATTGTCATTGTATTTGCGGGTTTCTCTCATCTTGTCCGATCCTCCTCCACCCTCCAACTAATTACTAATTCTATCTATCTAGGGTTTCAATTCTTCCACCATTTTCCCAATTTCCCAATTCCTCTTTCTCATCTCTCTCTCTCTCATCACATCAAATTAAACCCTCATTAATTTCCCAACAATACCCTCCATTTCCTCTCCACTACTCATCTATCTCTAATTCTTTTCCAATTTCTCTCTCTCTCTCTCTCTCTCTCTGCATCTGCATCATCATCATCAATATTCTACTATTGCAACTTCTAAAGCCATCCAAGGGGGGGAAAAAGCATATGATGAAATTACAGTACTACTACTGCAATTGACCTACCTAGCTACCTACCTCTACACCACCCAAATCCACAAGGTATATATATATATATATATAGTTTGTTTTCATTTAATTTATTTAATTGGAGTTAATTTGATCTTTTGTGGTAACTAATTTATAAGATATAGCTGGATGTTAGATGTGTATATATATATGCATTAATTGTGGCCTGGGTGAATATTAATTGGTGTATAGTATAATTAGACTATATAGAGATTGAGGGAAGAATATTGAAAATTGAAGAACTTGGACATGTTACTGTATTTATATTTATGTATATATATGTGGAAGGAATATATACATATATGGATCTTATAATTAAGCGAAAAGCTACACCGGTAGGTATGCTTGCTTGTCTTCGCCTTTAGCTATATAACTTGATTCTTGAACTCAACATATATCCCACATAAGGCTACATGACCTAGCTACCCTAGCTACCTAGAGAGAGAGAGAGAGAAACACAAAACAACCAAAATGAAGGAATCAAACTTAGCAAAAACAAACCGTCCTATATGCTGTCTCTTCATTATGCTCTATTGCTTGTTCACAGTGATAATTGTAGCTAATCGAAAACAAACTTAGAGGATCTATTCACACATAGCATACAATATTTAATTGACCATTTTTAAAATTTTTTTATTAAATTTCTCCCCCATCACCTTCTTCTTCCCAATTCTGGGTATATATACATAATAAAACACGTTAGTGTCGCTTAATATTCGTATAACAAATCCCACATGGTTAATTATAAGAATTTAAAGACTTTGTTTATTATTATACTACCACTTACGGTGTGAAACTCTGAATTATTTTAAATCCACTAAAAGAATTCATTAGAATAAGTAATTATGTTATCTTATGCAAGTTTCAACTTCCAATCCTAGCTATATGACGAAGTACTTGAGATTGCTTGATCGATCATATACATATATATATATATATATATATATATATATATATATATATATATATATATATACATACTCTGTAATTTTTTTAAGTTATTAATTGGGTATATATAAATTGAATTGAATTGAATTGCAGGCATATATATATATATATAGAATAGAAGAAGTTCGTATATAGGTAGTGAAGAGTTATAATTTTACATATATAATAATGGCGTCATCTTCAAGCTACTCGAACTCTCCGTGCGCGGCGTGCAAGTTTCTGCGACGGAAATGCATGCCGGATTGCATATTCGCGCCGTACTTCCCTCCCGAAGAGCCCCAAAAGTTCGCCAACGTCCACAAGATATTCGGCGCCAGCAACGTCAGCAAGCTGCTCAATGAAGTGCAGCCGCATCAGCGCGAGGACGCCGTCAACTCGCTGGCTTACGAAGCCGAAGCCAGGATCAAGGATCCCGTCTACGGCTGCGTCGGCGCCATCTCTGTGCTGCAGCGCCAAGTCTTGCGCCTCCAGAAGGAACTCGACGCCACCAACGCTGACTTGATCCGCTTCACTACCGCTACGCCGCCCAATCATAGCGAAATCCCTAGGAGTGCCGCTCTTATGGGCGACGATGACGGCGGCGGCGGCGGCGGAGGCGGAGGTTCTTCTATTAATGCTCACTCCTTTTATTATCCATCTCCTTGGAATAATTATTAATTAATACTTAATGGGAAGAAATTAAAGGATCAGTAGGAGGAGGAGGGACGATCCATATATATATATATATATATATATATATATATATATATATATGATTAATATACTTAACATGTAATTCTCCCAAACTTGTTGTGGATTAATTACTTAATCATGAAAATAATGATATATATATATATATATATATATATATATATATACTTGGGGTCTGTGTATATATGGCTAGGTTATATATATTTAGCTCGTATCAAAAGTTAGGTTTGTATTATTGTTGTTGATACTTTTTAATCAATGTGATATATATGTTGTAATTTATTGTTATATTGTGTATGTGAAGGGTCTCTTTCTCTATTGAATGCAACTATATATATAACTGTGAAATTAAATTGGAAAACTGATAGTTCAATTCAGATAATATTGTTGAGTGAAAATGATTTAATTTATTGAGACTCTTACCAAATATTAATTAGGGTTCAATTTTTGATAAAATTTTGGGTGTATGGAGCCATTTTAAATCTACATACACTGATTGCATTAGTTAGTTGTTTGAAGATTCACGCTTGATTCCCATATATATATATATATATATATATGTGTGTGTGTGTGTGTTTCAGATGTATCTGAAATTAATATTAATAGGTCCACGAACCGAACACATCCACTTTCCCTTATTAAATTGCGAGGTTACTATATATATAGCTAGATAAGGAGAACCTCATTGGTCCAAATTTAATTAACTGGTCGCTTATTTTCTGATCTCATATGGTGCAATAATATTGTCTACTTAGATTGTAATATATTCCGAATTTGCTCTTTACTTTATATATATATATATAAGGAGGTTATAGATATAAGATAAAGCGAAGGGCGTGAAGTGGGGAAGAGTGATATAATGAATTATGCGAATGAAGGTGATATTAATTATTGGATAATTTCTTGTTTGAAAATTAACTAGAGTAAATAATTATAATGTAAATGAAAGAAAGGCAGGTGTGGCGATATATATATAGATAAATATAAATATATATGGTTGTTGATTGGGGTTTTGAGGATAGGATTCTCTAAGCTAAGTCCAACATCCTCCTTCTTATAATGCTGGTCAAAGGGAGATTAGTACTGTACTGTGTGTGCTCAATTGTTGACTTGTATATATACAATAAATAATATATTATATTTCCATATGCATGTTTGTCTCTCAAATGGATAAAAATTCAATGATATCGTATCACTGAATTTCAGTGCATCTCTCCAATTATATAGTGTAATTTGTTAATATTAATATAAAAACTCACATTAATTAGAGTTCACCTTGAATGGGTTAGAGACCAACTGATTGGAAGGATGTACTGAAGTTCAGTACTACTGTACCACTGAACATCTACTCCTCTCAAATATTTATATATATAGCCGGATTATTATTGTTATTATTCATGAAAGGGATTGCTCTGTTCACCCATGTGATAAGGGTAAATTAATATTAAGACAAGTTATGAGCATGGTGCGCATATAACGGCACATTTTCTACTCCCCCCCATATTCCGCCGGATAGTCATTTTATTTTTTATTTTTTATTTGGGTTTAAATTCAACTTTTTTTTAAAAAAAAGTTCAAAATAAACGAAAATAAAAATTCAACGACAATTTTCAATTCAGTTATACCTTTTAAGGACATATACTCTTCATGACATCAACTTAAAGCATTTAAACGTTTTATTTTAGATATACTCATGGTCCTAAGATCTAGACTTGTAAACTAGTGTACTTTTGTCTCTATATATACCTTTAACGTGAAGTTTGGCTACAGCAAAATTGTTTTTGGAAGAAAATTAAAGTAAAAGTATGCGACAGAGAAATGAAATATGATGATTTAAAAATGAATGTTTGATATGTACAAGAAATATGAAAGATAAAATTAAAAATGTCACTTTTGATAATTTATCAATATAATGATAAAATAGACATTTTTTTTTTCATTTCCTTACAAATCACTCAAATTTTCTTTCTCAACACAAGCAACAAAACTTCTTTAATTTTTATCTCTTTCTTTCCCTCCAACCAAACAGAATGTTAAACGCAACTAATTTTCTCTACTTACGACTTAATTACTTGCAACCAAACATGCTCTAATGAATTGTATTCCTGCATGTAAAGCTCAAAACAGTTAATTAAAGAGGATATATATATGGGACTTTGTTAATCTTCTCTTTTTGTTTTGTTCAAGTGTGGTCTATATACTATAACAGAAACTAGAGATTAAGGGTTTGTTTGGGAATCAAGAGGAGAAGGGAATGGGAGAGATTAGAGGAGAAGGGAGGGGAGGGGAAGGGAAGGTTAACCTTCCATATGTCCTCCCCTTGTTTGGGTGTTGATACCTCCTCCAAAATACCCCAATTTGTGGTATCTTGAATTTGTGAAGGAGAAGGATAATGGAGGATTAAGGCTTGATCCTCCATTATCTTCTCCTCCAATTTTCATCTTCCCAAACAAGGGGAAGATATCTAAATAGTCTCCCCTTCCCTCCCCTTCTCCTCCTTAATCCCCAATCCAAACATACCCTAAGGAAAAGAAGTATAGTAGCTAGTGAGATTAAGTAGCTAGAGAAAATGAAGCAAATGGGATCGGAGTGCTAATTTGAGTTAGGTTGATTAATTAATGATGATCGTAAAATTAATGTTGAAGTGTGACACATTTTGACTAGTATAGTAGTATTATTAATTAAGCTAAGATTCTGGGGTCCAAAATGATGAAGAGTTGGTGTATATGTATATATAGGAAAGAAATGAAATGAAAAGAAGGAGAGGGTGGACAATAGAATCTTGAGAGATAGAGATGGAAAGAGAAAGGAGAGTTTGAAAAGGAAAGGGGGCACCACTAACCGCCCTAAGATTGGATTGTAATGAGAGATTGAAAAGACAAGAGACATGAGAGATGGAGATGCCCAGAATTAAAGCCCAGAAGTGAGGTTAAGGCACATGCTAACTTATCAAAAGTCTTCCATCGTGGGACATCCTTCTCTCATCTCTTTCCTATGCCCCCCAAACTCAACTTCCCCCCCCCCCCCCCCCCCCCTACTCTTTTCTTCCTTCCACGTTCCAGTACTATTGGATGATTGTGTTTGGTAGATAGAAAATACGATAAAAAAAAGAAAAAGATACTTTTTCATTCTCTTTTTTGTATTAAACAAATTTTACATTTTATAATGTGATGAAATTATATTTTTGTTTTTATTTTTTTACCCATTTTTATTCCATTCTCACTTTTAATATAAGGGTAAAATGGTCATTTTATCCACTTTTATTCTATTCTATTCACATCATATCATATCACATTGACATGACATTCTCATCCTCATTCCCTTCTCTCTTTTCCATTCTCATTCCTTCTTCTTTTATCCCTGCCAAATACAACCATATGTATTTATAAACCTTATAAAATTCTTCAATTATAAATAAGTTAAAATCAAAGCAACATTCTTGAATTTTAAGTTACAAGTGTATAATATTCTTGAACTTTAACATTTTGCACTTAATCTCTTTGACCTCTCGGTCTATGTTTTAACATATTCCAGCCATGTAAGCATGTTTATTTAGGTTAGTATAGTGAATAGTGCTATGTTTTAGCTTAATTTTAACATTTTTTAACTAACGTCGGTATTTTTATTAAAGATTTTAAATGAAATTATCAAAATACTTTCAATTAAATTGGATAAAAAGATTAATGTAATTGAATAATATTTAAAAATACACAAAACTATAAAATTTGACAGAGGATGATTGAATGTTCGAAATTAAAACATGAAAGACCAGGAGTTGAATATACAAAATTTTAATCAAGATATTATGTCTCCTTGATCCAATATTTAGTGACAAATAATCTACGAATTTTTTTTAAAGAAGATGATTTCCTAATTAAAATATATGCGCTTTATGTATAATTATATATTATTTGGAATAATTTGTATTTGATTGGTCATGCCGACTTGAGAATTACCCTACTATTAGTCCTATGATTTGGAAGGGGTCCCAAGATCATAACTTGGAATTGAAGTGTGATAGTGATATGATATGATCCTAGATTCTTCACACGTACTCTATAACCCTATGCATTCATTTTCCTTTCTCTTTCACTTTCTCTTTCTCTTCGTATACACGCATACATATACACACGCGTACATTGAATTTGTGTCCCACAACCCACGCTGGCCCACAACTCAAGTACTATTCGGACACAAACTATTTTTTCATTTCCTTTAATTTAATTACAAATATACTAGTCTAGTCTAGTCTTTGGAAGCATTATATTAAATAAAATGCATGCCAATTTGCATCAATATTTTTGTTGTGAAAAATAAAACAATAATGTTATATAGAAAGAAAGATATAGATATTGACTGAGAAAATTATATTATATTCACTCCATCAGGATTTTTAAAATAATAATTAAACAATAAGATTAGTAATTAAATATTCATGAAAAATTAAATAATATGATATTATTTTTTCGGATAGAGATAATAGGATATTATTTAATTGTACTTTTATTTTCTATTGGTTATATGTCATTTTTGATATATCTCAATAGCTAAGTAGCCTAATAGATCAGAAAAAAAAAATGAATAAACAAAATTTTTGGGCCCTAGCCTAGTTAGATTGGACTTTTTTAGCTTACAAATAACAAGCTAAGCCTATTCAATTCTACTCTGGAGAAGCTCACATAAGGCTTTACCTTAACTAGTATTAGCCCACAAACACAAGATGGAGATGAGCAACAATCTAAAACATCGTTTTCAATTTTTGTTTTAGATATGAAACAGCTTTAAATTTTTGGGCCAGCTGTCCCACCCTTCGAGATGCCTACAATTCAACGAGGGGATTAATCACTATGTTCGACAGTAGATACCTTAGTCTAGAAAAAAAAACATCCTCTTTTACAGATTGTGAGTTTTTTAATTTGGTGGCAGGATACCATTTCAGTAAGATGTTTGGTATTAATTGAAAAATGTTAAAAAAATAATTATTGGACAATGTTTAGTGCTGATCAGATGGTGTTTAATATTGATAACTAGATATAGTATTTTGACCGATTGAAAAAATTAAAAAAAAAAACTTAGTTAACCTTTTAAGTTATATAGTATATATTTTTTTTTTTGGTTTTCCAAGGTATCCCCCAGCCCGACAGGCCAAGGACTAATCCTCCGCGGATCTGAGCTCCATTTAAGGGTTTGCCGCTGGCCAATTGGCTGCTGCATACACAAGGTGGGATTCGAACCCCCAACACTTACTTAAGCGACCTAGTGAGCTAACTACTAGACCAACCAAACTTGGTTTATATAGTATTTTGAATATTGGTATAACTAGATATATTATTTTCAATATCGTTCTAGTTTTTAATTACTAACACTACTGTCTTAATCATCAGGTAATATTTTGAATATAGGAGTAACAGTACTACAAAATCTCTAGATGACACAAATATAAAGAGACGCTTTAGCTAAAACGAGATAAAAGTTCAATAACATAGGAGAGTATTTAATTTTAATACATTTTTTTAAAAAATTATTTAGTGCTATATTTTTTTTAATATTAATAGAATCTATACTAATAAGTACACACACCTTAAATAGATTAGGGATTAATGATTATAAAGATATATTAAAGTTCTGAATATTCTTTCACTAAAAATAAAAAATGATACAGGAGAGGAGTAGATGTATTTATGATTAATATCAACGTCCACATAATTTTATCTATGATGATTTATTTTTGGAAGAAGAAGGAAATTAAAGTAATGTTGCCATTTTCGGATTAAGATGGTTTAATTAAACAATTATAGTTGGAACAGTACTACAATTAACAGGAGAAGAGATTGAGAGAGAGAAAAAAAAGGAAAGAGATAGTAGGTTAAATGATGAGTAATTTTTCTCTTGTTTAATTTGAATCCTTAATTCACTGATTTTTCTCTTGTTTTAATTCTCAATCCAAATATATGAAGAATATAAGAAGAAAACGAAGGATTCTCTAGGCAATACATATAAAACATATATATATATATAGCGGCAAGCCCAGGAAGTAAACGCAGCTGTTTGCACGTAATGCGCACAACACAACAACATTGCAGAAAAGCAAAGAGTAATGTGGCAACAACATAACTTAACACCTTCATCTCTCTTGCGCTCACAATCACAAAAAAGACACACCAATTTTTTTTTAAAATATTCCCCCACCATCAATTTTAGCAATTAATCATTCCCTATTTTCAATATATATATATATATATAACTCACACTCTATTAATTTTATTTAATTCAACCTAATTCAAATGTTACGCGTGCGTGCGCGATTCAATTATAATTCAATCCTACTTAAACTTTTATTATAGAATAATTATTATCACACCTTAACTAATAAAATATCGATACTATATACAAAAGACGTTAAGTCAGTATTAAAATTTCTCAAATTATAATTGATCATTTTCTCTAAAAAAAATCCACCTTCTTCAGCCACTACTCATTAACGTGAGAATTCATTGCACAAATATGAGTTCAAATGCATAGTAATTTAACTAACATGCGAAGACCAAGACGTGGGGATTAACGTGCTTAGATGGGTTTCTAATAAGGATTAAACTAAGATAAAGTTATTTAGGTGTTCTTCACCAAAAAAAGTTACTTATATGCTTGCTATAAAGTTCACCAATATAACTAAAACACGTGACAAAAATTTTTTGTATAACCAATCATAGTAGAGAGAGAAAATGAAAAGCAATAAATTACATAACCAATCAAATAGGAGAGAGAATATAAATTATGTTTATAATTGGTGAACTTTATAACAAGCACCTAAACAATTTTACCTTAATTTTTTCCTTTCTAATAAGTGTAAGTGGTTCCTAATAAATGTATTTGTGGTGTGGGTTAGTTTTTGCTTTCTAGTATATATAAAAGGAAATTAGGAGCCTTAATTAGGTGAGGTAATTTACTATCTTGATAAATTGAATTGACATTCTTTTACTTGCATAAAATTTTTACTTTCATGAGTTAAATCCTCAATGACTCACACGTCTCACTTTAACATCTTTAATTATATAGGACTTGACCCTATTTACACAAGTTCGAATTCTCTACCGTGATGTTGTACGATTTGATTAGCCATAATTTTAACCGTGACTAAAATATTATGTGGTTAACTGAATTGCACAACTGCATCACGATAGAGAATCTGCGTTGCTACTTAAACCTATGTAATAAAAGTAAAAAAAGTAGAAGACAGGACATGAAAATGAGCCCTCCTTCTTTTATGTGTTTCTCTATGGTGTACAGCAACCGGATCTTTCTTCTATGTGTATAATTGCTGAAACAGCTTTAGTAACAACATATATATATATAAATAAAATAAACCATAGCGAGAGTGAAACCTGTTCATCATGCAAACCCTCTTACTCACCATCTCACGCTTACGTGTCACTCCCCTCTATTCCCACCTTCCTCTATAAAACCACTCACCCTCCTGGTGACCCCCTTAATTCACACACACACATACACATCTCTCTCTCTTATACTTATACTCTCACTCTAATTAGTTACTATACCCTCACAATCTACAACCACCATGGCTACTCCTGATCGCTCACAGCCACACCAGATCCAAGTCCACACACAGCACCGTTTCGAAACCACCGGTCTCGGCCCCCAATACGGCGCCGCCCGTTACGGCGAAGGCGGCCTCAAGAGCACTCTCTTCCCCGACAGGGGCCCCTCCACCTCTCAGATTCTCGCCGTCGTCACCGGCGTTCCCATCGGCGGCACTCTCCTCGCCCTCGCCGGCTTCGCGCTCGTCGGGACTCTCATCGGCGCCGCCCTCGCCCTCCCGCTGTTCGTGCTCTTCAGCCCGGTTCTGGTCCCGGCCACCATCGTGATCGGGCTGGCGGTGGCCGGGTTCTTGACGTCGGGGGCCTGCGCGCTGACGGCGCTGTCGTCGTTCTCGTGGGTGATGAATTACATACGGGAGACGCAGGGGACGGTGCCGGAGCAGCTGGACTCGGCGAAGCGGCGCGTGGCGGATATGGCGGGGTATTTGGGGCAGAAGACGAAGGACGTCGGGCAGAAGACGAAGGAGGTTGGGCAGGATATTCAGACCAAGGCGCAGGACGCGAAGAGGTCGTGAATAATGCAGCCTGATGTTATATATATATATGGGTTATGATGGTTTTGAGGAATTATATTAGATGGGGAGTAATAATAATAATATAATAACGTGTCTCTCCGTGCGTAGACTTATTTTCTTCATATGTGCTATTTAATTTGAAGTCTCTTTATATATATATATATATAGTCGTTGGGTTTGTGTGTAGGCATTGTATGTTCATGTGTTTCTGTAATCTGTATTTGTATTTCTTCTACTACATTTATGTTCAAATTAGTCTTTGCATTAGTTCTCGACTATCTTAACTATATCCATTATCCAATATATATAGTAACTGAAACGGTTTGAACCATGAACCACCGGTTCAGAGTTCAGCATTGGCCCAGTAGTGAACATTTTGAATCTTTCAATCTCATTCTATCTAGTATAAAAATGGAGAGAGAGTGATCATATATTAGAAATGGAAACGAAATCGGCTTGAGGTTGTCTCACTAGCCTATAAATACACTTTTTCAACATAATCTAATCTTAAGTACAACTCATCTATCGCTCTTAACATACTCTCTCAGGCATTTTTGGTGCTAAAGTAATATTGTTTGATAGGATGGGAAGAAGATAGAGAAATAGAAGATAAAAGTATGAAATATCTTTTTTGTCCTTTATTTTTTTAAAAGTCACAAATTTTTTAAAGATATTTTAGTCTTTAAACCAAACCAAATCTCACCTCACCTTCCGTTTCAATTTTTATGGCAACAAGCTTCCTCCTCACTTCTCAAAACATACCAAACATACTTGTGGCCTCTCACAACTTACGTCTTATAACAGTCAATTATGGACATTAAATTTTGATCTCTTTAAGCTACACAAAAAAGCACTTGTATCTTCAATAGAAACAAGTCTTTATTTCTTAGATTTATCATTCTCCATAGGATTTATCAAATAGTTTAATGTGCTTGAAATTTGTTAGTATTCATATTTGTTTTTAATTAAAATTGTAACATACAGCGAATTCACTCCTGATTTATTTATACGATTCATACGATCACCGCTCTAGTTAAATACGCATTCAAACTTCAGAAAATTTGAATGTAGTGTAATACAATAGTACTGAAATGTCTCTAATATATCTAAGATTGGGAGTTAATTATAATTAAAAGTTGAAAGAGAGAAGAACAAGTTTGAGAGTGAGCTTGAGAAAGTAACGGAAGTAAAAAGGTGAGAAATAGAGTTAAATTGAATGGAGAAGTGGGTGAGGTTCAGCGTTGTCTGGTTTGGGTTTAGAATCATTGGGAATCCAAAAGGTGAGAACGGTGGAGGCTGCAGCGAACATGGCTCGGCGAGGGGCCCACTTCAAGCAGGAAGCCACGCCGATATGACTGCTCCAACTTCCTACCTGCTCAGAAAATTAAACACAAGCCGTGTGTCATCCCCACAAAATGAAAATACTATACAAACAAAACTAGTAACACATACAGAGAGGCCAAATTGTTGACGCACACCTTCCTAGCTACGCTACCTCAAGTAACGGACAATATATGCTTCAAGAACTAACAATCAAAACTAAGAAACACATATAAAAATACCGTATGATATGGTATGGTATATATGACAACACCACATCATTTGAGGGACTAAGTGAGAAACTAACACAAACCCATTGATTGAGGGACCAAATGAGAAACTACCAAACCACAGAAAAAATTATGTAACAGCAGCAAGTATATATGATATATGGAACCCATTAACACGATTACAACCCCGTTAAAATCTGTAAAATTTAGCAATGAAGACGTGTAAACTCGCAATAAAGTTGTTAGGATTTCGATCTTATTAATAAGATCTTATTTATATGAATCAATTTCGATCTTAAATAAAAAAACTAATAGGATAGCAATAAGATCTTGATCTTATATGTCTAATCCTACAATCTAACATGTTATATATCTTACGATCTCATATTAGAAACTTATAATTTTTAAGAAAAAAATTCAAATGTCACACTAATTGTATACATTAATAAAAATACTTGTTTTATGAAAACTGTTTTAACATTAATCTTTCAATATATCATGATTATGAAATGATAACTTTCTGATAATTTTATACTTGTAAAAGATATTTTGTACTATTAAATGTATTTTTTTTTAATTGCACATGAAGAAAAACCTATTTTGTGTGTGAACGTTTTTTTACTATTTCATAAATTTATGTTTGGCCACTAAGTAATTTTGTCCTTAACTTGACACAACTCATAAGAAAACCCATCAGCGAAACATACCTAATCTGATTGAAGGCTGACGATAGAGACTAACAAAATAAGACTTTTGAAGATAAAAAGAATATCTAGTGAAATATATCTTATAATCTAATTTACACCCTTATTAATTATAACTACGCATTGGACCTTGCTTACTGAATTCCTGCATAAATCTAATGGTTTTGATATCTTTTAAGAAGTAAATATATATATCAAACAAGTCTGTAATGATGGTCAATCAAAAAAGAAAAAGTACAAAGCAGATCAATACCTCATTTTTGGTGTCAATACTCCAAGCATGAATGGTTCCGCCTCCTGAGCCTTGTCATGCAAAAACCAAGTTTAGTTTCAAAATTTCAAGTAAATATAAGGTCACCAAAAAAAAGGAATAAATGAATACCTGCCACCATGTACTTCCCATCTGGAGTAAATGTAGCCTCTATTGTTGCACCTGGAGATGGTTCCAAACTAAACCCACATCGCTGCACAACATGCTCTAAAATCATTATCTTACGCATATTTTGAACGAACATGTGTAAAGAAAGAATCATGCAGAAAGTTGAGTCTGAGTCAAATTTCAAATTAACATACAGAACATGAAAATGCCAAAACTAAGTTACCCAGAAATGCTAACCTTCTCTCCTGCATATGCATCAAGGACATAAATATTGTTATTTGTGGTAGTGAGAAGCATTGATTTGCCATCATTGCTGAATTTGATATCACAAACCTCAGCTGTATCACCACCAACTAGAAAGGTATCAAAGGGACCCTACACTAGCAAGGAAATATGTCATACTTGAGAAATTAATTTAGCAAAATTATAAACAAAAAAAAGGAAGGGGAAGAGGTAGGGAAAAGAGGCTATGGAATATAGGTAAGGCACCTTGTCATAAGAACGCGAATCAAACAATTTGATAGCCCCGCCTTCCATTGCTACAGCAAAGACCAGGCCTTGTTGGTCATATGCAACTGCAGGTCTACCACGTAAACGCAAGATTCCCTGAAAACTATAAATTAGTAAGCATACATCATAATTTTGTTTTTATCTTTTCAAATTTTTCCCAGACGCAAAACTTAAAATTTTCAAGCTCAAGTATAACTTAAGTTATCGTAGGTCAAGTCAGGTAATTTGGCCTGCCTCCAAAGAGAAGCATATTAGGCATATAGATCACCGATAAGCAATTTTTTTTTTGCCTTTTTCTCCTTTCCTCTTTTAATTATCCCTTCAATGTTATCAACCACTCCAAGAAAATATACCGACCTGGCAGGCATTTACGCGGAGATCCCATATTCTGACACTGTGGTCTACAGAACCAGACATGAAGCTATCGTTGATTGGAGACATGCAAAGAGAAACAACTCTGTAAAGCAAGTTACAGAAAATAATTAGCATTACAACTGTGTATAACAAGGAAGCTGATATGAACTAGACAAATAATTGTCCTAAGTCTACATATAGAACCTATAGTTTGGGGGGGGGGGGGGTAAGAAAACAAGGTTGTCTGAAGATAAACAGAAAAGAGTATAAATATTCTGATTGAGATGATAACTATTCATCAAAAGCTGAACTAAGTATTCATAAGTTCTGTCACGTAGGCATATCCACTAAAATATTAATCCTCACTGGCAAAATAACTTGTGAGTTATCTTCTAAGTTCTACAGAAGTAGAAGATTCTACATAATGAATAATGATAGTGATCAAAAGCACCTACTTTTTCTTCAACAAAGGGCAATTTCATTGATAAAATGTATAAGCATTAAATGTTAATAGGTCCAAACCTCTCTTTATGGCCTTTGAAGTACCGCAAGCATCGGTTATCATACATTGATAAATACCTCAATGATTCTGGCATAATTAGGAGGAAAAGTCAGTAGGTGCAGTCATCTTTCAAACAATTTCCCGAAAATAATTTCAAATAACAATTTTAGCTAACCTCCAGTAGACTCCAAATTGTACTTTGAAGAACATATTACAGAGCTAGGATGATGAGTAAAACATATACGATCAGTACCATGTTTCTTATGATAAGTGGTCTTCAACAACCTGGCATTTATGACAAAAAGCTTTATACATGCATAAATACATAGATAGATACAATAAGTATAACTATATTTATCAATGGAGCAGCCAGGTAAATCATATAAATAAATTATGTATTAGAGATTACATCTCAACCTAAAACTAAAAAGATGCCTTAACTATCATTATTCAAATTAAACTTCTTTTGTGATAAAACAATGCAGTTTTGATTAAAAAATAAAAAACCTTCAGCACTGATTGCTTGTCAAGTCCATGCTTTAACTCAGTAGAGGTTTTAATCTCAAAGGAGTTCTCATCACAATTAAGTTAAGGTACGAGGTTTGGGTGCTTCAAGCTAGAAGAGACTGTCAAAAGAATCTTTTACAATATGGAGTTCGTAAGAGTTTAGATACATAGAAATAGAAACAACATGACTGTCTTCTTTCCCTAACTTTTGTTGATAAAACTCTTCACTCTAAGATTTGTCGTCCAAAATAACAGTTGTAGCACAATGGCAGCTCATTGCAAAAGCACATATGAACAACATATTGTTGATCATGCCCCTTTGGACCCTTCCTATTGCATCACATCAACAACATGTGTACTCATTTTATGAAGTTCAATATAGATATTCAACAACAAATTAGAATGTCTAAATCAGATAAAGAAAAATTGCTTCAAATTAAGAACAAAAGACAATAATTTTCATTATATACTGCACTTTTACTCTCAGTCTCATCAGACAAGCCCCTTTTCAATAAGAGAAATAGAAATTGAAAGCCAACCTGTGATGCTACAAGACTCAGACATAAGCATCTTATAATGCTACAAGCTCTCAAACAGTTACAATATTCTACAAAAGACTAAGGCATGCGTACAGTTTCTACAATAATTATCAACCACTTGATTACAGATCAATTATTCATAATATATCCACTTCTTTCTTTTAAAAATTAACTCACTTAGCATTAAGCCACTAGGTGGTGGTCTAGTAGTGAGGGGTGTGGGTAGTTTAGCAAGTGATATTAGATTCAAATTTGTGCTTTGTCATGTACCAAAAAAAAAAAACTCACTTAGCATTTGCAATGTCATAGAGTCGCACTGAGTCATCTTCACTGGCCGTAACTAGTAAATCATCCTTACGATGAAAGTCAAGTGAATTTATTTTCCCAACCTGAAAAGATCATAATATTTCCATGTCAAAGATGCAGACTTTTTGGCTAGTGCTACCATTCCTATGACAAGAAGGCAAGAACAAGGTAGAAGGTGACATATACTGACAGGTCGCTGATTAGCCCTACCCCCTCCAAATTAAAACAAATGTAACTAAAGAGACAAAGGGGTTATTTTTGAAACAGATTAAGGAAAAATGTCAACTTTTTAGGTTCTCTCAATACCCAAAAAAAAAAAAATCAATCTTTTGCTTCAATTGTCTACTACAATGTACTGAACGACGATGGTGATACTTGATACCAGTTTCCAAATAACTATTGTAAATTTGTAATAGTAGATATGAGCAGAAAGCATCCAAATGGGGTGATCACAAACAGACCAGAGATGCATAAGCTAACCAGAACAAGATCCTATTGACATTGTCATTTGTCAATACTGACAAAAAAAGATTGTTGGATAACTGAGACATCAGTAGCTTTACAATAACAAATAAAAAGCACTGGGATTACTAATTATTACAAAGAAACCCAGGCCAAAGAGGACATAATCAAGCTATTCCAGTACTATCTCAGTCAAATACGCAATTAGAATTTCATTAGTATTTAAAACTGAAAACTTATATATAAAACTGAATTAATGGGCAGTTTGCAAATAAAGTGAAGCTAATGAATTCCAAATAAAACGTAAAAATCAACAAACTTTAATCTCAAGAGAAGAAAGGGCTTACGAAGTCGGAGAAAACTGCTCCTACTGACATGCTGCGCACCATATCGTCGTCAAGCTCCGTGAGCGACGCCATAGTCGCCGATAGGTTCCGGCCAGCTAAGGGACGGGGGAGCAAAGAGCAGAGCAAGAAACAAGCTACGATCTTTGTTATTTGGGGATTCACCTACTTATTATTTGGAATTTACCTATTAAATTATTTTAAAATTTTGTTCAAATATCTTTGTCTCAAGTAAATGTACTTTTATCTAATCCCACTCATTTTTGTAAGAAAAACTATATGTATTTTTTGTTTTTTGATAAAGAAGGAAACAGTTACATAGAAGAAGTATTATAATAAATCGGAGCTGTGATAGCATCATTATTAACCCTATAATTAATACTACAGAAAGATTGCATGAGATCAACGATATACCTCGCAACAGTTCCCCAAATCTTATGATTTTGGGGAGGATGTTTAAGCTTGTGAAGGAAAGCCTCGTTCTTTGCACAGAGAATGATTGAAAGGAAATTTTGGTTATGGAGGACCTAAAGTGTATCACGCATCCCTTTAAGAAAGGTGCCTTCCCAGTGATGACTAAAGGCAGTGACCTTCCAAACAATGGGGTTAAACTGGTTGTCCCCACGCCGGATAAAAGAACTCCATAATCTACAGTTTCTCCTCTGATCCTTCTTCCAATGCATAACAATGGTCGCCCCTATTTACTGATGAGAATTGTTGCTCACTTCTTGATCTCCCATGTAGAGACGACTGCTCGGAACGTTCTCACTATCTTCATCCTTGATTGTGAATTTCCAAGTACTTTCCCAGTAAGTGCAATTGGCAATAATGTTTCCAGGACGAACATTTTTCTTATTGAAGACGGTATCATTCCTTGCGCTGTAGATACACCAACAGGTAGCAATGATGTGTTGAATAAGCTCCTGTGACTCCAAACCACTCTGACCATCATCCATGTTAGAAGAACTGAACAGATGTTGGAGCCATTCCTGAATAGAATCATAGTGGATGGATTTAATTATGATATTGTAGTGCGAGCCAAACCATACTGCTCGCGCCATAGGACATTCCATAAGCAGGTGATGCTGCGTTTCCGGGCAATCGCATCCGAAACCACAATTCCCTTCAATGTTGAAGTTCATTTTTAGTAAATTATCAACTAAAGGAAGCCTATTATGGCAAAGCTTCCATCTAAACATAAGAACCTTTTGTGGAAGTTTAAGTTCCCAAAACTCTTTCCAAGCTTTGAAAGTCCTTTGAGGACTATCATTCTGGTGCGCCTGATTGAGTTGCCTATACCCATCCTTAACTCTATACACCCTTTGGGTGTTCGAGTCCCAGATCAGACGATCTACAGTGCCCCGGTGGAGAGAGGCATGCTTAAAATTTGTTGAGCTTGCTGAGGGTCATAGATGGCTCTTGACTCATTAATCCTCCAACGATGGTTTGCATCAATTAAGTCACTAACCTTGTGAGCTCCTTCCCAGCCTATATTTTGGGGCCTGGGCCAATAAGGATGGGTTAGCTCAATACTCTCCCCTGTCCCCACTTGCCATCTCAGATTGTTGAGAATGAGATCTTTAGCTGAGAAGATATCTTTCCACTGCTTAGAGGCTGTATTAGGACATTTAAATCACATAGCACTTTGAATATCCCCATATTTTGCCTTTATGATTCTGCTAAGAAGGGAGTGGTCTTCCGTACAAATTCTCCAAATTTGCTTGGCAAGCAAGGCCTGGTTGAAGTCTTCAAACTTTTTGATCCCAAGACCCCCTAAATGAAGAGGCTGACAAACTCTATCCCAATTAATCATGTGAGGCTTTGACTGTGATCTGTCGCTACCCCAGAAGAAGTGAGATAAGAGTTGATCACATTTTTTTGCCTCCGTTTTAGTGAGATGGTAAAAACTAAGTTAGTAGATAGACATGGAAGACAAAACCGACTTGATAAGGACTAGTCTCCCTGCTTGAGACAAAAGCTTGCCCTTCCAGGTCTAAAGGCGATCTTTTAAAGTATCATAGATAGCTTGAAACTGAATTCTTTCCCTTCCATTAGCATCAATTTTGGCACCTAAGTACTTATGAAATTTCTCAGTAATGGCACAATTGAGGAGCTCACTCATAAGCTTCTGGAATCTCCTGGGGTGTTAGGACTAAATTTAACCTCAGTCTTGGCGTTGTTAATATAGAGCGTGGGGTTTGAAAGCCTGTGTAAGTCTACCATTGATTAGCACATTACATGTTGTTGTTGTGACACATTGCATGACTAATTGGATCCAATGTTTGAGGAAGCCATGCACATTATATGTATTTGAATTAAAATAAATGTTTTTTTAAAGGTTATAATTCATATCCATAATTTTTTTTGAGAAAAATTCGTATCGATATTTTTAATTGTATTTATCTGTATTAATATATAAAAGATAAAGATGATTGACAAATTTTAAGATGATTATTCAAGTAAAATTATCTTTTATGTCATCATCTCCTAAATCGTTCAAATTACTGTGTGATGGCATGATATCACATACAATATTAATAACTTATAATCACCGGTAATTAACACACACCACAGTTACATTGCTTTTTTCGTTTTGAATAATGAGTTAGGCACGTATGATTATTTGAATAAATTAATATAATTTTTTTTTGTAATTTAACATTTTTTTAACATTTTTCTATTAAATATATTTTATTTTTTACGATATGATAAAATTATATTTTTATCAGTACTTTTTATTCACTTTTATTTTATTCTTGTTTTTAAAGAATAAAATGATTATTTTATCTATTTTTATTTCAATCACATCACATTATCACTTTCATATTACTATTCTCATTCCCAACACTTTCCATTTCCATTTATATTCCCATTAATACAAAGGCCACAATTTTATTTTGGTTTTTTATGTTCTATACAAGTTTCAAACAATCATTTATATTCCTACAATGCTACTCCTAGTTAGAGGTGTCAAAGTGGGCCAACTCGGCCCACACGGGTTGAACCCGTGACGGGTTGGCCCACTCGAATTGGCCCCACTAAACGGGTTGCGAAACCTAATCCGACCCACCAAAGGTGGTGGGTCGGGCCAACCCACCTAACCCACCTATTTTTTTTTAATTTTAACTTTTTTTTAAAAAGAAAATCTATACTTTTTTTTACATTTTTTTATGAACTAATAAATTTAATATGATAAAATAAAAGAAAAGATTTATCATTCATCATGTCACTCACAAATAGTTAAAAATAAAACAATGAAAGTATGAAACATAGTCAAAATATCACAACATTACTCATTTATTTTTCTCCTGGCTCCTGCAAATATGGTGAAAAATAAAAATATCAAAAAAAAAAGAAACATGATTAGAAATTATGTTTTTTTTTTAATTTTTTTTAAGTAAGGTGGGTTACGGGCCAACCCACCTAACCCGCGAGCCAACCCACTTAACCCGGTGGGTAGGTGGGTAGGTGGGTCGGGTTCTTCCAACCCGTTTAATAAACGAGTTGGGATTTTGAAACCCAACCCACTAAATTGGTGGGTTAAACGGGCCAACTCGGTGGGTTAGACCCATTTTTACAGCTCTACTAGTACTACAATTATTCTGAGTTAAACAGTAAACACTGGCCTGTATGCGCCTTCGCGCTTCTCCTCCGTTACTCCACTGGAGACACCAAAGTTCGTTACACATTGTCTCTGTCTTCGATGGAGTCGTACGCTCCTTTACTCGAAAAGACTCGAGTCCCACAACCTTCACTTCAGAAGTTCGCTGTGATTTCAATTTTTTCTAAGCTGCGATCAGCGCCCAAGTATCTAGACTCCGAATCCGAACCCGGAAGAGATGCTATTTCTCAGTGCCTTAACTCCTCCTCCCCTGCCGTCGTCGATCAATCCATTCGTGAGCTTTGCCGTCTTGTCACGGACTCCTTGGTGGGTGTTTCTCGCGGCTTGCTTGAGCTTCAATCTGCCCTTGAAGGAGCCGACCCGAAATTCGTCGCCGTTTTTGTCAAAGGATTGGGATTTCTGGTTCGCCATGGTTTCCAGAAGAATAATGCGTCGTGGCGGTTCAATTCTACCGAGACACACCCTTTTGTTAAGGTAAAATTACTAGAAGGATACTCTTTTTTTCTGCCTACGTTGAACGGAATTGTGTGATTGGGGAAGATGATCATGAACTTAGGTTGGGTTTTGGAACTCAATTAGCTTACTGAGAATTAGTTTTTATGTGTGACAGGTATTGTCATGCCGGTCGGAAGTTCAGGCGGAGCTCCTGCATCAAGTCTTGCTGTTTATGTTGCAGAACAAGCGGATGGGAATGATGAACGTTTGTGAATTTTTAAGACCCCTGTTGAATTTTTCAATCTTAAAATTATTAGTCTCAGAGTCATCCTCCTCTTCATTTACTTTGCAACTGGTGTCATCTATGGCATCATTTTGTTGCTCATTTCCGTCTGAGTCCATGCCTGTTTTTAGGCTGCTAATGGGATGCCTTAAATATCTTCCTCTTAAGACCTCTGAAGTAAGTGTAATTGTGACAAGAAGCACTGATTATTGGAATGAATTACTATAATGCTGATCTTTACTTTTTGTTGGTGTACTGGAAGGTGGAAGTAATTTTATTGTTTCTTGAACCTTGTCAGGACTACAGGAAATTTATATTTTTCGTAGAACTTATGGTGGAAGCATATATAGTGGTTATGAAACAGTTGGCTGGAACAAGATCAGTATGTCCCTACTGTTTTACTGTTCACCTGTCATTCATTAACATCATGAAGTTGTTTCCTGTATTTAAATAATAATATATTTTTTGTTCCTTTAATGATTTGGATCTGTTATAGCAGCTCATCACTGAGGCTCAACAATGTGCTGTTGAATTCCTTGAAACAGTGTTTTCTCTGATCACTTGTTGTCAGCTGCACCCTGGTGGTAATGAGTCCTTATGTGAACTTTCGAAGCGCTTGTTGTGTATACAGAAAGATCTTGGGTTGCCTTGGGT
The DNA here is from genome assembly GCA_014851425.1 of Senna tora. Taxonomy (NCBI): domain Eukaryota; kingdom Viridiplantae; phylum Streptophyta; class Magnoliopsida; order Fabales; family Fabaceae; genus Senna; species Senna tora. The sequence goes on from CM026267.1 coordinate 11,588,720, forward strand.
TCTTGGTTTATCATCAACTATTGTATCATTATTCACAATCCTTGTTCAGTCAGAGCTTGAACATGAACAAATTTCTATTCTGAAGCTCCTTTCTTTGATCCTGAAGTGGAAATATGAGAATGGTAAGTTTTACAATAGCCATCCCAATATTGGATTCTATGCGTGCATTCCAGTTGAACACATACATATGAGCAACAATACAATATTGCATTTTTAAAACTGCAACATTTGTGTTTTGAAATCTAATCCAAGGATCTTTGTAGAAAAGTTTATGCATTTTTCAGTATATTGCTTGTGCTTATGCTTTCTTAGCCATAGTGTGAGGAACAAAATTCAGGTTCTTAGGTTTGTTAACTATTTTACAAGTGTCTGTTTATAATCTTTTGGGATCCTAAACTTTTGCAATTTTCCTTCATGTTGTAAATTTTAATTTTATTTTGTACAAATTCATAAAGGAAGTTCTGTACTTGATTGAATTAAAATCTTCCTTTCATGTTATAATTTTCTATTTTATTTCTTGTCTTAATTACCGATGCAGATAATGCTATTAGCAGAACTAAATCTGCTCCAGTTGAAGAGCTTTTGTTTCTACTTCCTGTCATAAGCCTTATGTCATCTCCTTCCAAACATGTGAAAGGACTGTCCACTGAAATGCTCCTTTTGTTAGAGAAGCTTATTGTAAAAGTGTTCGTGGCACCGAAAAATGAATCGACCACTGAGGAGGGAGTTCATTTTCTCAGCACACCAGGAATTATAATTTTTAGACTTTTGCGACATCTGTGGTATCAGGTTATTTTGATGCTATCTGGAATTTATTCCTTTTGTTTCAAATGGGATATGTAATATTTTTTGGGTGATTGGATACATATGGTAATTACTAAGCTCTAATTGCAGGAGCTGAAATGCTGTAGTCTTGAATATTAATTTACTAACTCAAATGTAGTGTGACTAGAAAAAATGTTATTAAAGTAGATTAAATTATAGCTATAATCATAGATAGTTTTAAAATATCTTTCTGCTGTTTCAGGATAGAGAATCTTCATTTGGCATTTTCCTACTGAATAGGACTTTGAGTGACAATAATGAAGGCATGATAATGCATGATGGACAAACTTGGGTTTTTCAATTAAGAAGGCTCTGTTTATCTATTGTTGACCAACGAAAGTCAACATTACCTCTTTCTCATTCTCAGGAAGTATTTCTGACAGGTATAACCTGTAGACTATAGGAATAGAGTTATTTAGCACAAATGTATTGAAGTATGCTAGGGATTGATGTTGTCCTCAATGTTTGTCCTTGTAGAAATGCCCTTTTTACTCAGTGCTGTTGTTGGTGTTCTATTAATTCATCCATTGATGGGGGCAGCAGCTGTAGATTCTTTGGCTACCCTTGGTATTTTGGATCCCAGACTGGGAGTTCCTTTATTGCTAACAATTATGTTTTACAGTAATGTATTTGCAAGAAAGGATGTCATAAACCATGATATGTTGGTAACTTCTCCCTTCTGTATCCTGGATTGGTACTTAATTAAGTGGATTGTCCTTTACTTTTTTTCTCCATCCTTTGTGAGTATGATTCTGGTTTCTTTTCTCGAACTGTCTTGCAGCTAAAAATTTTTGAAATGCTGCCATCACTTGCTTCACACTCAGCAATGATTCCGCTTGTAGTCCAAACTATTTTGCCAATGCTTAGCAAAGATGCAAAAGGGTCAGTACTCTGCCAAACTTTGTATACCGTTTTTAAATTTTTTTTGGAATTATTGTTGTAGTCTCACTTGTGGTATCCTGTTTTGTAGCAAAAATGTTGTACTTGTATCACTGACATGCTTCACTTAGCAAAAATGTTGATCTAGATGTTGTAACTTTGAGCTGCTGTTGTGTTTTGTTGAAAAAAAAGAGACCATAATTACATTTAGAAACCGTCAATTTTACAAGTTTACCACGATAGAGGCATAAACATAAATCATGAATCTTGTTTGATTTGGATGACTTGTATAACTGCCAAATAAGTTTCTTGTTTTATGAAGTACAAAATCATATCAAACTCAAGTAATGTATGGTACCATATTGTAGTGAATTCTATAGTTATTACTGATGTGCTTTAACTTAGTTGTGTGTACATCGATGGCCATGTTTTTCATGCTACATGTTGGGGTTCCTCTGTTTGCTACTTGCGTATTTAATTACTAAAGATCTCTTAAAAATTTTGGGTTACAATTTTAATCATCTTTGTTTGTTGTCTTTTGATTTTTTTTTTCAAGAACAGTACATTGTGTGCTACAGCAACTCGATTGCTGTGTCGAACCTGGGAGGTAAATGATCGAGCTTTTGGGAGTTTGCAAGTAAGTTTTTCTTTGTGCTCTTTTATATACTGTATAATGCTGCAGAACCACACTATTTTCCTCATAGAGAGATCAAATATGAAATGAAAATTGACTACTGAAAGAACATTTGAAATTTGAATGATAGCTGATTGCAGAAGTGAAATTATAAACATAAGGAATTATAATTGCGGTAAAATTTCCCTTTGGAATCTCTATTTACTTGTTGATGTGCTGGGTTAATAGAGTCATGATAGGGGCTGTGTAATAAATCTAGCAGACCTTAGTTGGATTGTTAGGAGGTTGGGGCTTGGGAGACCTAAGAAAGAGGAGGTTAAGGAGATTATTTCAAGGGCTGCTGCTGACATTATTTTACTTCAAGAAAGAAACTAAGCTAGGAGTTACTGATGGTTAGAACCATTGGGTTCCAAAGTCATAGAATGGACACGCTTCCATTCTGTAGGGACTTTAGATGGTACATTGGATGTTGGGATTGCAAGATCGTGTCAAAACTTGACTATTGATAGGAACATTTGGAAGAATCATGCCCCAAGAGTTAGCTTGTGAGATTGGAGAGCCCTAGGTCCATATAAATTGCACATTAGAATCCCAAACTTTCTATGTACATGGATCTTTCTTTGTATTCGTGCGTGTGTTTGTGCCTCTTGCTTTTTCTTCCTTGGCTAGGTTGGCTTCCGTCTCTGTTAAGCTTTTTCTATATTTCTTCTATTTGTCTTTGTTAAGGATTATTCTCTACTCAGTTTTTCTGATCTTTCTTTCTTCTCTCAAATAATATTCTTCTTTATCAATAAACATCTTATATGCATCCGTTAGTTCTTAAGATATTCATGAATCATGATTTTGATATCATTTGCTTGATCATACTGTCACTGTCTGATTTCTTTAAGTTCTTATATAGTTATATCTAATTTATTCCATTTCTTCCTTCTCCATATATAGGGGGTGTTGCTTCCTAAAGTTTTCTCTGATTTTGCGTCAGAGAGAGCTGTCTGTATCAGTATGGCTGCTTCCATTAGAGATGTCTGCCATAAAAACCCTGATAGGGGTATTGACCTTATCTTGTCTGTTTCGGTATGGGTTGCTTATGTAATGTTTTCTTAATTCTCCTTGTTTGGTACATGATTTTTTGAGATAGTATGCTTTTGTGTTCAATTACAGTCTTGCATCGAGAGCCAAGATCCTGTTATTAAAGCTCTTGGCTTGCAAAGCCTTGCACACCTTTGTGAAGCAGATGTAATTGGTAATGTTTGTTCTACATTTGATTGCATGCTCAGATGCTCTACTTTGTCATAATTTCTTTATTTACAATTAAATTATCTTGTTGGGAGTGTGTATCTTATTTTTTTCAGATTTTTACACTGCTTGGAATGTCATTGCAAAGCATGTGAAAGATTACCTTTCTGATCCAACTCTTGCACATAGGTAAGCATTTCTGAGCAAGAGTTTATTTTCCAAACTATTTTTTTTATTATCATAATTACCATTAGTCGGGATAGGTTGAGTTGCCTGGCTTTTGGCATTTGTTATTTGAAAGGTTTTACTTGTGGAGATATTAATTTCTAAATCTTTCCTCAGATATATATTCTTTTGAATTTAAACCTCAGTGGTCCTTCTCTCTATTTCTATGATATTTTGTCTAATCTGTATCTACATTTATACAATGCAAATGTTAAAATATTGTGGTTGTGCTGTTGTAAGAGATGTAGCCTCATAATCTGTCATTGTCTGGCAGCATTTGTCTTCTACTAAGGTGGGGTGCATTGGATGCTGAAGCATATCCAGAAGCTGCAAAAGGTGTAGTGCAACTTCTGTGGGGTGTAGGTACCAGTAGTCATACTGGCAATGAGATACAATGGACAAAAGCAAGAAGCTCAGCCCTACAGGCACTTATGCAGTATGAGGTATATCTGGTGCTTGTCTTTAAATGACTATGGTAATTTTTTGAAGACAAACATATTTTTCCAATAATGTTACGGTGTTCCCTTATTTAGGTGTCAGTTCTTGAAAAAAGTATTCCAGATTTTAAGGAAGGGAACTTGGAGTTGTTATTTTCTGAGAAAAGTCCCAGTGTACTCAGGGTTATGGAGGACATTCAAGTCAAAATCATAACACATGAACACATGTAAACAATTATTTTCTACAATCAATTTACCATCTTGCTGAGAAATGTGATAATGGTTAAAAATTAATAATCTGTCATTTTTCTTCAGAAACCGGCGAAGATTAATCAAGGAGAAAAGAGTTGCAGGAAGTAAGATTGAAAAGTTGATGGATGTATTACCTCAGGTTATATTCTCTTCAGGTATTTTAATATTGGTTATCCAATTTTTGTTATTTTTTCTCAAGAAATGCTTACAAAGATGAACTTTGGATCTGATATTGAAAGGAAAGAAGAAATAAAAATGCTTAAGCCTTAAATTGATAATACTTACCTGTCTGCTCAGTTTTTGTGGACCCTTGGATGGTTAATACAGAAAATGCAGGAAAGTAAAATTAAGGTTTTGCTGAAATGTATATGAAACTATGAGAACCTTTTCCTCTCAATAAGTTGACAGGAGATGTTTACTTTCATATAATTTAGAGAAGAACAACAACAACAACAATCAAAGCCTTTCCCACTAGGCAGGGTCGGCTTATTTAGAGAAGAACAAATGATCCTTTAATTGAATGTTGCCTATCATGTTGCTAATTGTTTCTATAGCCCTATTCCTTAAAGTATTAAAAGTGTTTTTCGAATATTCCTTGATGTATGAACAATCTATTTGCAGGGAAAATAAGTGAGGCTAGAGAATTACCTGGTGCTGCCTTGTTATGTTTTTCTTTCACTCCTAAAAATGTGAATGAACGGCAAGGATTGAAAGTAAGATTATAGCAAATTAGATTTATTCTTAGTGAGTTAGTGCACTTTTAATCTGATATTACTAGCATTCAGGGCTTAAGAGATGTACATGCGGGGTATGTGAATGCAATGGTGGAAATAGCTGCTTCTCTTCAGCTCTCAAGAAATATTCTGGTTGCACTAATGGCATTGCAATCATGGAAATCCTTCATGCGACGTTGGATGAGGGCCTGCATTTTTTCCTATGATGCTAAAGCACAATCAGCTGTTCTGGATAAAACTTCTAAAGCTGCTAGTGATATACTAAAGGTTTAATAATGTGTTCTATAATTGCAAAATATTCTTTTTCTGTTGTACTGAGTTATCTGCATGTACTGTGCGTTTGTATGTCATTTATGATGCTGGAATTCTTTTTTTATGCTTTTCTTGCAGAATACGATAGCAATAGCAAAGAAAGCTATACCTAGATCTGCTGAAAATATTGCTCTGGCTATTGGTGCTCTCTGTGTGGTGAGAACTTTTCCATGGTTATGAGCTTGTTTTCTAAACATTATAGATTCTGCTTGCTCAGCAAATTTGCATGTCTAGTGTACATAACAGATAAATCTAGCTCCATCTGGATATGTAAATTTTAAAGTCCCATGATGGAGTAATAGAACTTCTAAGTTCTAACTTTGCAGGGATTAACCATGCCTTCCACACCTGACCTATATTAATGATCATAGAATCAAATCTAATCTTAGATTGTTATATTTCTGTCATTCTAATGAATGTGCAGTAAACCAGTAAAAGAAGGTCTTTAAATAATCACTTGGGGTTATGCTTGGAAAAAGGGTCATCAAATTAGTGAGTCAACTTTGTTGACCATCTTACTTGGTAATGTTTCTTGTGGTTAGCATCAGTTATTTGTGATCTCTGACTTTTCTTTCTATTTTCAGGTTCTTCCTCCTTCTGATCATACTGTGAAATCTGCTGCTTCAAAGTTTCTTTTGGAGTGGTTACTCCAGCATGAGCATGAACACCGTCAATGGTCTGCTGCAATTTCCCTGGGATTGATCTCTAGTTGCCTCCATGTAACTGATCATAAACAGAGATATCATAACATCACAGGACTTCTTGAGGTACTCTTGTTCTTTTCTTATTGACTGACTGTGTCACATTGTTTCTATGAAGATTTAGAACCTTATTTTCTTGTTATTTTGTCTTTCTCTATTTTTTGGTATACAAATATATATGATTATATTCTGGTTTTTTCAGAAGTCAAAAGTCAAAACACATTCGGTGCTGTTTTTAACATCATTTTGTTCTTTAAATGACACTATATAGCATTCAGTATTTAGTAAAGCCTTGTATGGTTAGACCACCGGATATTTCTATTTAAAAGCAATTGAAAATTATATTGCTTGTTTATTATCTCTGTTAATCATGGTGTGTCTAATTTATCATTCCTTTCTTATGGATTTTTTTTTAAAAAAAAATTCTATTTATTCTTTATCTGTGATAGAAACTCAACATTTTCATGCATGGATTTTTTTTATGAAGAGATTTTAACGCACTTAGTTAATGCTTTGTACCACTGAAATTTCAATTTAATAGCAATTAACAGAGGGATGTAGCCCAAAAAATTGTAGAGACAGCAAATCTAGGTTGTTTTACTGTGTTTTTTCTTTCTCTCACTTGTTGTGCAATATGGTTTCAACTGCTACCCCTTTTCTTAGCTTGCTTGAGTCTTTTAAAGTTCAAATATTCTGAGAAAGAAATTTAGACCTTTATGAGATTATTTACATGTTGTTGCATACTTCTTACTTCTTAGGTTCCTATATTTCTATATTTTAGGGTAGCTGGAGGGAATTATCTAGTGGTCTATATTACTGATGGTGTGAACTTTCAGGTTCTACTTGTTAGTAAAAGTTCCCTTGTAAAAGGAGCATCTGCTGTTGGATTGGGTTTATCGTGCCAAGATCTTCTTACCAGGGTTGAAGCTGGTAACAACTCTGGTGTGGAGAAAGAAACGGATAAGGTTCCAGAATTTGAATTACTAGGAAGAATAGTCCGGGCCTTATCTATAACGATATGTCAGACCACTCAATCTTCTTCTGATGTTCTGGACAGTCTATGTTCATGCTTCCCAACAGGTGCATTAGTTATGAATACTGAAGTATTTGAACTTCCATCTGAGAACTGTAAAGACTTGGAAGAAGATATCTGGGGTGTCGCTGGACTTGTTCTTGGTTTGGCTTCCACCATTACTGCAATATACCGAGCTGGAGAGCTGGAGGCTGTTCTCAAGATAAAAAGCTTGGTAATATCATGGATTCCATACATAAACTCACAACTTCAAAGTAGTAGTTTACAGGATGAAGAATCCAAGATTGTTTTATCAGTAGGATCCTGTATTGTAATTCCAACAATAGTGTCATTTTGCCGGAGAATGGAATTGATGGATGAGATTGAGTTGGATCACATAGTTGGTGGCTTTAAAGAGTTGATTTCTGAGTTAACCTCAGTGAAAAAATCTGGCATTTTGCATCAAAGTTTGCTGATGGCATCATGTGTTGGAGCAGGGACAGTTCTTTCTTGTATACTGAATGAAGGGGTTCACTCTATTGAGGCTGAATGTGTTAAAAGTTTCCTGGAGCTGTTTAGAAAATGTTACTCCAATCCTTACCCTTCTTTTGTCCATCTTGGTGGTATGCTTGGAGTTGTCAATGCTATGGGAGCAGGTGCTGGGATTTTGGCCCCTATGCATTCTTCAAATAACATTATGCAAGCTGCTTATCAGAAAAAGGTATTTTGCTATCATCAGAGTTGTTAACTTTTTTTCTGATTACTTATTTAAAACCATAATAATTACTTCATCCTGAACAGGAATCTTTAATGGGCCCTCTGCTAATAAGTTCTGTCTATGAATCAAATTTAACATCATTGGTGCAAGAGATGTTTCTTCTGGCACAGAATTCTGATGATCATCAGCTACAACAGTTTGCTTCCTGGATACTCTCTTTTCTTCAACATCATTTACGGTCCAAGGAACTTTTGGATGTTGATGGTGATAATGCAGGAGAAACTAATTTAAAATCTGCTTCTCAAAGTTTTTCTGAGGACAATGTGGTCTTGAAACTCAGCTTGTGGCTTATGGATTTAAAATACAACGAAGTAAGTCTTCTGCACTTTCAGTAAATTGTTTTCAAGTTCTTATAATTACTGCATCTTCTTAGCTATTTCATGCTTTTATCATCTTCGTTCTTTTTTTTTTCCTTGGTGGTGTTTGGGATTATTTTCCCTATTTGAATTATTTTAATATGGCATTATGTACATGGATTTGAGTCATCTGCACTAGCTTTACTTGGCAACCCACGGGATCTTCTATGCAGTTGTTTTTGCTAAATTTACAGAAGTCATCATTGTATTGCTCTATCTTTTAAATGCTTGTGTGCCCTCCAGACTAGTGACAACATCAGCATATGTAATGGATAGTTGCTTCTGACCCACCTAATCAACTCTGTTCCAGATATAGGCTGATATTGTTGCATATCAGAGCTCTAGAATTCATCCTAGATTTAGTCACTATTTTGTCAAGTGAATGAATCAATATTTGATATTTTCTTCTAATATTTTCATTATATGCTTCATACAAATTCAGACAGGTACTATTGTACATGTTAGCACGGTTGCTAGTGTATTAAGGTGCCTTTCAAGAGCTCCCAGATTGCCAAACTTGGACTGGGGAGTTATTATTAGGCGTTGTATGCGATATGAGTCCCAGGTTGCTGAGTTGCCGCCAGTGTATTCTTATAAGCAAGGAGCTCTAAGGGAGGAATGTGTACAGTTTGCATTAGCTCATGCAAAACAATTTGATTCACTTCTAACTTATCTTGATGAGCTTTCTGAGATTTCCAGGTTCAGGACACTTGAGCTAGATTTGCAGTCATGTCTGCTAATTCATTTGGCAGATCTTATACAAGTCTATTCAAGCTCCAGGCTGGAGAAACTATTCAATGATGTGTGTAATCATATATCTTCAGTTGCTTCATACCAAGACTCTGACATCTACCAGAAGAGCTTGTTACGTATCTCATGCTGGAAGGGTCTCTATCAGTGCCTAGAAGAAGTCTCTGTGGACACTCTTGATCACATATCCCATGTTGAGAGGTGCATGGAAGTCTTATTTACTTTATTGCCAGTGTTACAATCCTCTAGCAACATAGTTTCAAAGCAGGAAATATTTTTAGAGGAGTGGACTGAGGCTGTGAGATGTCTAGGGAAAGCTCCACATAGTTGGTTGTTGGATTTCCTGAAGGTATGCATTCATATTACTACATCTCTTTTTAATAATTTTAATGTGAATTCTCCTTAACTAATAATTTTAAGTATATGTCATCTTTTCCATTGTTTGGTAACTTCCAGAATTATTTCAGTTTGTTATTTTGTTTGTTTGATGTTTCCATTCTCCTTTCCATTGATTAAGTATATGAAATGTTTGTTTAATCCCATTAGCCTAAGAATTGTTATGCACATTATAGGTTTCACATGAGGAGTTTGTACGAGGTGCTGATAAATCTGTTGAAGTCCTGAAAAAGATTTTTGCTAAGGCAAAGCTAGTTAAGACTAGGTCTCTACCATTTCCTGAGCTGGGGAAGATGAAATCCTTTTTATTGAATTCCAAATCACAAGGTCAGTTCACTAAGCTGCGGGATGTTATTATATTTTGGGCAAGGAACACATATCTATTAGTATTAGTACTAGCCACTATTTGGTACTTAGAAGCATATTGAACTGGAAATGCTTTCTGGTTTATGCTAAAGAATCATTTTTTTTTGCAGGTCTCTGGGATGTGCTTATTGAAGTAGTGGTGGCTCTGCACCAGGCAGAGGGAAGTGTCAAAAGACAGTGGCTTGTTGATGCAGCTGAAATTAGCTGTGTGTCTCGTTATCCATCCACGGTAGGAATCAAATATTCATACCTGTATGAATACTTGATAGATTTATTATATCAAGTACTAGGTGGAAGTCGAACACTCAGCTGAAAATAGTGAGGCTGAGATATCAAATCATTATTGAAAATAGTGTGTGCTGGTGGCTTGCCGTTAATGGGAACTATATTATGAGAGCAGTGAACCTTCATAGTTCGGTACCTGATTTAGTGCTTGCTATATTTCTTACATTTGTCTCCTTCCCCATCCTGCAGGCACTGCAGTTTCTTGGTCTGCTTTCTGCTACCTGCTGCAAATATATGCCCCTTATGATTGTTGACCAACAAATGGTATTGAATGATCTTCCAGTCACCCTTACGTCTCTTCTAGCAGACTCAAGCTGGGATGTTATTGCAGAAACTGTTGTTTCCCATCTCTATTCATCAGCAGAACGTATTTTTTACTGGGCTTCACAGATAGCAGATGGTACTTATATGCCTACAGCTCAACCCATTGATGAAAGTGAGGAACACATGGCTACTTTTCTACTGCAAGTGATGCATCATACTTGTGTATTACTAAAAGGGTACTTGCCATTAGATAAGCAACTTAGACTGGCCAGCATGGTTCTTGCTTGAGATGTGAACTACATTCTATAAGATATAAGATTTTGGTCAAACAAAAGTCAGAATTTTATTCTCATGAATCACTCACTCAAAGAAACACAGATGCCATCAGTCATGCCACATATATCAGGACGATCTGGGACATTACAAGGTGCTGTTCATGAGGTTTTAAAAATCCGTGTGATGTACACTTTCAACTTGAAGAAATTGGGTTCAGGTTTTGGATCCTCTAATAATGTGGAAGATTTGGTGATATTGTATAGTGTAGAGAGAGAAAGCAAGAAAAAAATATAAAAGAGATAAATTAAGGACCCACTTTCAATGAATTAGGGTTCATGTGTATTTTTTTTCTTTCTTTCTCTGTCTACACTCTAGCCGACCCCACTTAGTGGAAAAAGGTTTTTATTGTTGTTGTTTCTCTGTCTACACTCCACCGTATTACTGGATCCAATTTCATGCAACTATAGTGCTGAGCAGAAGCCATCCATGTCAGAAGTCAGCTGGTAAAGCATGTACTGTTTCATTTACTTCTTCAAGTCTGTTGTACAGATAACTATGGCATTTGCTTACTCTGTAGACATTTGTATTTAAAATTAAGCTATGTTTTTACATTAAAGTTCATATTCATATTCTTTTTTCAAAAAAGAAAGAAAGATGGAACTAAATGGCATATAATCTTAAATTATAAGATCACTTCCACAAAACTGTGGATGGCAGCATTCCTTGAAACCAAATGCTGCTACAACAGCGCAGAACCATAGCAGAGCAGAAGAAGAAAAATGGATTGTACTGTTTGATTTATGTGGAAGTTGATCAATGAAGCAATTCAAGCTATGGATGTTTTGAGCAAACATCACCTTCAAGTTAATCCTATTTGCTGTTTTGTAAGATCCGTAATGAATCCTTGGACCATTTATTTCTTCACTGTGATTTTACTAGAGCCTTGTCTCTTGATTGCTTCAGAGACTGTGAAGATCATTCTCCTTTTTCATTAATTTACACATCATAGTACTTTTACTATGTTCTATGTTATCTACACTTGTGTAATTTCCATGTGAAATCTTGTTTTTGAATGTTTTCAAGAAACAATGATCCATAATTCCATATTATGATATATTCCCAGAAGTTTGGAAAGAGAGGTAGTGAATACTGAATAGTGATGCAGCACTTGTAATTTCTTACTTCAGAATGGAGCATTTATAATCACTAGTAGCCAAATCTCACCAATATAGTCTCTGAAGTGAGATTTATTAGGTGAAGTGCAATTTGAATTTCACCAACTAACAAATACTTGTAATTGCAGGCAAAAAAACAAATACTTGTAATACATGCCTAAAATTCAAATTTCACATGCTCTACCCAAACTCAATATTGTGAACAAACATCAACAATTTGGATCCAAAATATATCACTTTATAATTTGTTCTTTAAAATTTATATTTATATACAAATATCTCATTTCAAGGATTAAATATTTATTAAAAAGAAGAGAACTTGTTACGATGATTTGTGTAAAGGTATAAATTCGTTCACAAAATCATTGCGCCCTGAATCCATCGGTTTCCACCTGAAGACACGAAGAGACGAAGTTACCTGGTATGCTTCTCCGCCTTTCTCTGTTCTTTCATCTTCGTAAGCACTCAATGTTTCGACCTTCAATCTATTCTATTTCCCACAGAGCCCTCATTGCTATAAACAACACTACATCAGCATCAGCATCTCATACACGCTTCGGCAATATTCTTTCACAATCGTTCTTTCACACAAGTTTCACAAAACCGTCTTTCTTTTCTTCGTTAACTTCAGCATCATCATCTTCATCTTCTCTTCTGGTTGTACCGGATTCTCTGTCGAAATCCATTTCGAATCCGCTTTACAATTTTCTTCCCCCTTCCCAAAACCCCAACAATATAGTCAACCTCATTTGTTCAGAACTTAAACAGCATAATTTACAACTTTCTCTTCTTGAGAATGATATCAAAGGGATTCTTCCACATATGGGTGCCCATGAAATTTCAAAGGTTTTGCTGAGATGCCAGTCTGATTCCTCCTCGGCTCTCACATTTTTCAATTGGGTTAAAAATGAATTGGGCGTCACACCCACGGTGCAGAACTATTGTATAACTGTTCACATACTGGCTTGGTCTCGAAAGTTCTACGAGGCCATGAAATTGTTGTCTGAGTTGATACAAGTAGTTAAGGGAGGTACTCCAAATGAGGATATTTTTCATAATTTAGTTGTGTGTACTGAGGATTGTAATTGGAATCCAGTTATCTTTGATATGCTCATCAAGGCTTACGTGAAGGTGGGTATGGTTGAAATGGGGTTAACAACTTTCAGGAAGACCATAGAAGCAGGTTTTATCCCTAGTGTTATTGTCTGCAATTTTCTTTTGAATGGGTTATCCAAGTCCAATTATATTAGTCAGTGTTGGGATGTATATGAAGAGATGGGAAGGCTAGGAATAGAGAGTAATCGCTACACCTTCAACATTTTGACCTATATCATGTGTAAAATTGGGGATACGGATAAGGTGAATGGATTCCTGGAGAAGATGGAAGAAGAAGGATTTGAACCTGACTTAGTTACATATAACACACTGGTTAGTAGTTATTGCAGAAAAGGAAGATTGGATGATGCATTCTATCTATACAGAATTATGTACAGGAGGGGTGTGATGCCTAATTCGATGACATATACTTCCTTGATGTATGCTCTTTGTAGAGAAGGGAGGATCAGAGAGGCTCATCAACTTTTCCATCAGATGATTCACAGAGGGATAACTCCAGACATTGTGTCATATAATACTCTCATATTTGGTTACTGCAAACACGGTAAGATGCAAGTGTCTAGGTCACTGTTGTTTGAAATGGTAGGATATGGGATTTGCCCTGACAGTTTCACTTGTAGGATTATTGTGGAAGGATATGGAAGAGATGGAAAACTGCTTGCAGCACTGAATTTGATTGTGGAGCTTCAGAGACTTAGAATTAAGATTCCCAAGGAAGTATATGATTATCTTGTAGTTGCATTATGTCGAGAAGGTCGACCATTTGCTGCCAGAAACCTTCTGGTACGAATCTCTCAGGTTGGTTACGAGCTAACGAAGAATACATACAATCAAATGATTGAGTCTCTATGTATATCTGATAATGTGGAAGAGGCTATAATTTTGAAATCTGAGATAGTAAACAAGAGTATGAAACCAAATCTCACAGCATATAGAGCTATTATAAGCTGTTTGTGCTGTAAAAACAGGACTGAGGAAGCTGAAGCATTGTTGGAAGAAATGGTTAAAATGGGTTTTCTACCTGATCTAGAAATAAGCAAGGCATTAGTAAATGGGTATTGCAAGCAAAAGAATGTTGATAAAGCTGAGTCATTACTAAAATTCTTTGCCAAGGAGTTTCAAATTTATGATAGTGAGAGCTACAATGCACTTGTTAAAGTCTTTTCCGAGGTTGGTAGTGTGGCCAAGTTGATGGAGCTTCAGGACAGACTACTAGCAGTGGGATATGCTCCAAATAGTTTAACTTGTAGGTATGTGATCCATGGATTGCAGAAAACAATGAAGCTAGACCATGAAAACTCAGAAGTAGGAGCACCACATCCACAAGCTTCAAATCTAGTATAATTTTGAAGTTTACATTTGCTGATTTGCATACAATTTCACACCCAACCAATCACCTGGACATGGCATTTCACCAGGTAAAATGATCAATGGCTTATGAGGATCCGCACACTGTGGAGGCCGGAGGGATATATTCTCATATGCGACAAACAAAGCCTTTTTTTCACTAGGTGGATCGGCAATATGAATCAAGCAATCGTAATGTATTCTCTTTGGCTCAGGGACATATTCTCGGATATGTTTTACTAAATTTTATGTAGAGGGGAGAGCTAAACGGGAGACACCTGATTTGGTCACACACTCATCACTGTCGAATCATGAACTGGAGACTATTTGGGAGGCCTAATTGCTGAGAGCATGAAAATGCAGAATCACCAGAGTTAGTGGTAAAATGTAAACCAAGTCTTTCTCTTTACATATTGTTGCAACCTTTCTAATTGGAATCGAAGATCAAAAGCCTTTGCGAAGAATAATGGATTTGAGATTTGTTTTTGGTGTTTATATCAGTTTTGGAGGACCTTTCTTCTTCATGCTTGTGATGTGAAGAAGATAGGAAGTCTAAGCTGTATTTGGGTCTTCGCACTTCATTGAACATGTTTCATCAGGATAGAAAGATGAACAGCTAAATGAACTGCATAATGTGTGTGTATATATATATTCCTCTGAATATAAGGAGTTGGACTTTAGATTCCGTGATGTACAGATTTGGTTTCTAATTGTTATTATTGCTGGATTTAATTGGAGGGAATCAGAAGTTGGGGATGGGTTGGGAACATTCTACGATTTACCGATTTGGGTTCTTATGTTGTCGTTGTAATTAAGACATATTTCCCATTATAATAAATATGAGAGTACTGAAAAAATAGCTAATTACAATGAAACTTAATAACAAAGATTTTTCTGTCACTAATTTGTTGTTCTTTCATCATAAATCTATAGCAGAATTTCAATTAAATCTTGTGCAACATAAAGTGAGGGAACAAATTCACGACCTAATGATCTTAGGTTCCATCTCTAATGCCCTTACCATTTTTTAAAATGATAATGAAACATATAGTTTTTATTGTAAAAAGTAATAACACAGGATAAGAAGATATAAATATATTATAAATTATTAAAAATTAAAATTATAAATGTTTCAAGGAAGTCCGCGGAGGAGATAATTTTTTATTTGAATGATATATAGCATCGGTAGTAACCGCTGCTATGTATGCTTTTAAGTATATTGCGTCAGTATTCCGTCGCTAACACAGAAGAGCTGCATTCCTTTTTAGCGACTGTCTTAGCGACGGAGCTTTCCGTAGCAAATAATATATTTGTTCGTCACCGATAGCGACAGATTGTGTTTCCTGATGCAATATTTAGCCACGGTTTATTCCGTCGCAAATTGTTTTTAACGTTTTGCTGCCAACTTTGCCGTCGCCAAAACCTTTTTCCAAAAATTGAATTATTTCATAATAGTTCTGACGAGCCTGGCCTATCTGATTTCTATAAATGTCTAACAGTCTTTTTTGTTTTTCCAATTCCTCCATCTTATTTTAGAATTTATAAGTACTAATAAAAAACAATCTACAATTAGAAAAAGCACGAGCTACATCGTCTGTGAATCTTTTCTTCACTTTGGTAGTCTTTATGGAAATACGTTTGCAGCTAAATGAATTCACTGTTTTTTTTTTGGACTTATTTAGTGGAAAATGATATTAACTAGTTCTATTTATTTGTTTGTCGTTGGTTTTTTTTTTTTACATTTTTTTGCAGTATTTTTCATTATAACAATTCACAATACCAACATTCAGTTTGAATGGTATAGGCTGATACATATAATTTTTTTTCTAAATGTCATTAAAAAATATGTTTGGGTAATGCGTTAGCTTATGTTGCTTCATTTGATATCTCTTGCTCATTTATCTTCTACCTCAAATAAAACTTTGAACCTACAAGATATAAACAGCCCAATGAATTAGCCATTCTACCTCTTTCTGAAATTTCCGAAACTTGTACAAATTTTATACTGCCTCTAATGTTATTATTATGCGAGCATAATTTTCAAATACATTTAAAGAAAAGATTGGAGAAAATTTACTCATCCATCAACCAATCCAATCATAACGATTTAGCTGTTCACCCATCCAATTGATCTAATCAAATGTCAATTTTCGTTAAATTTCATTGGATTGGTTAGAATTGAATTTGAACACCCCTAAATTTAGATACAACTTTTATATATTTAATACCAAAACTTTTTAATAAAAATGACATAAATATTTCCTATAACTCAGCACTTTATGAAATATGATTAGACATTTTAACAAATTTTCTCCGTGTCATTATTTCTAGAGAAACTAAAATAGTAAACATGCAAGACACTATACTAAATCTAACCCTAAAGGTTTTCTTTCACAACCACTATACGACGAGTACAAAAAATTAAACTATGTGTCTAAATGTGTAAATGGAAATATAAAATATGGGAGGTCAATGTAAAATAAAATAGGAAATTGCATAAACTTAACATAAATTTAAATTTTGTAAAGCAATCACAATATTAGCGTGGGTCACTCTAGATTACAAAATAGAGGATATCCCAAAAAAAAAAGTTTTGTGCTAGGAAGTTACCCAAATATCTTTAATATTTTCTATTGAGTATTAAGTACTTAATTAAAAGTATAACATGATAACTCCTGAAAAAAAACCAACGTGTAATAGTAATTTATAAAAAAAATATCAAAGGTCTTAAAAAATTATTGAAAAGTCCTAAATCCTTAATATACATAGTAAAGATCTAAAATAAAATTCACCCAAGTTTTGAAATAAAACAAGCAACGCTTGGAAGGAGCAAAACTAGCCGTTTTAATTATATTTTTCATACAGAGAAGGGATCTTCCCAAATATTTGCTATGTAACTGTTCAATTGTTTTCAACAGAAGATTCAACTTTTAATCTTTGAACCTACAAATATCTAAGCTCAGAAACAACAAGACGTACCATTCAAACCACCCAATACAGGCAGCAGCCAAAAAAGGAAAGAAAAATCCTTACATGTCTTCTTGAGCATAAAAAAGGAACATATGGAAAAATGAATTTGTAGAAATCACTAAAGTACGTTCCTGAAAATTAGAATTTAAAAGATTAAACATTTTACCTCGCTGTACAAATCTGACTATCAGCAGATCCTCAACAGACATTGTCTTCAGGTGATTGTTCGTCAGAAGAAACTCGACTGCACTGAAGATCTTCTTCACCCGTATCTCTATGCTCCGACCCAATTTTACTTCCTGAATTGAAAGGCTCTTCGTCTCCTGATTGAATAGCTTCTGGCATAACACAGTCTTTATCTTCCGGGTCATCATTGGTATGCTCCAAAGAATTTTTTGTTCCAGAATCTAAAGGCAGTTTATCTCCAGATATAATAGCTTCCTGCATAACTTGGTCATTTTCTTTTGGGAGATCATCTGTCTCTACAGGCTTTTTGGGAGCAGATGGAGAAACTTTTTTGCCGCCTGAGTCATTGCTAGAATTACTAGATGTCAGCCACATAAATTTTAGATTATGCTCCTTCCAGCATTTACCATTAATAAATGCCCTCTCAGCCGCTTGACGAGTAGCAAAACATATCCGTGCCTCTGCTTGGCTACCATCATGGACTCCCACATCTTCTAACTCTACGGCGGAAAGCTCGCCATATGGTGAAAAGTGTTCCTTCAAAATAGCAGCCTAAAAGACAAATTATTTAAGTGTTAATAAACTGAATGGTCTCATGTGCAGAGAAGTTATATTTAAGGACCTGAATTTCCTAACCAATTAAAAAGCTGGTGCATGAGTTCATAATAAAAAGCCAGTATCTCTCTCTTAGAAATAATTACATGTCATTGACGTGTTGGATAATTAGAGAACTTCATAGCAATATTTTAGTACCATGTGTTAGACATTGAAGTTGTTAAACAAAGAATAATAAGAACTTTTCAAAATGATATTATTTCATTTACCCACGTCAGCAATTACTTATCCTGACAGCAACATTTGAACAGCCAACTAGATTACGATATATGGTTCCGACACTTCGCAATCAAATTAATTGGTAAATTTCGAAGTTATGGTCCTTCATGTATGCACATCATATTCATGTCCAATAGGGAAGAATAAGATGAGGAGAGCAATAGAGGAAGGAAAAGCAACCAATCATGTTTCTCAAACACTACTAATCACAATCTTTTCTCTGTGTCCATCTCTTCTTATTTCATTCTTTCTTTATATTCCTCATTCTATAGGATAGTCTTTCTGTCAGCATATGATGTGGTTTATCCCCAACAATATAGACAACCAATTGCATATTGCAATAACTATCTTTTTTGGGCATTTGGCAAATTTGCTATCTACTATTCTAACAGGTAACTGCCAAAAAAGGTATGTGTCTCAATCAAGTATCAGATTAAAACATGACAATAAAAAGGACAGCCCAGTGCACGAGGCTTGCACCAGGTGGGGTTTGGGAAAGGTTAAATGTACGCAGCCTTACCTCTACAAACAGAGACTGTTTCTAAGATTTGAACCTGTGACCTCCAAGTCACATGGGAGCAACCTTACCATTGCTCCAAAGTTCACCCTCTAGATTAAAACATGACAATAAGTACAAAAAATCATAAAGTAATTCTCCTTTTTCATATGAGAGAGAAAGGGCTTACATTCGCTAGTCCAGCTGGTAAAGGGGGAATGATTTTAAATGCCGTGGGACGATTATCCAATTTGTATCTATTTACAGGTGCAAATGGTCGAATTGGCTGCTTCAATCTTGCAGATTCTTGCTGCCCAATTATTGAACTTGCTTTGGGACTTTGAGATACAGGGTTCCCCCATGGATTGTTCTTATCAGCTATCACCTCTACATGTGAAGATGCCATACTAAAACTAGAATCAGACAATTGAGGAGAAGCCAGTTTGGCAACATCAGCTGTTGTGCCCAATTTGGGTCTCTTGGCAGCTTGCTCAGTAACTACTTCACCCTTGACTCCTGAAGTCTACAAAAGATCAAAATTTCAAGAATGAGCTAAGGACTAATTCAATTCAAAAGGTTAACGTATTAAGTGAAAGGATCAGGATTAGTTTTATTAATATCTCTAACAATATATGATAAAAAGGAATGACGTCCATATATACAAATAGACAATAATATCCAAACCTCAAGCACAATGTAGAAGCAGAAACGTATAATATATAAATGTTATCCCTAATTAGCATCCTTCCATGTCTAACTTTTTAAGCTTTTTATGTAGATGTTAATGCATTCAAGTCTATGAATTGCAACTTGGCATCCTATATTTGTTGCTGATGCTACTTGGTAATCCTTGAGTTTTAATGAATTTCTAAGCCAATGAGCATTGAGAAACAAAAGGTCACAAGTATTCCAAGAAGCATGGTTTTTTGGATAAAACAAACACAGCATTGTTAATAATGTAAGGACATGTAAGTTTTACTTGTTTCTCAAATTTGTCCAAATTGCGCCGGAACTCATTCCGCTTTTGATCCAGCATTTCCTGCTTCTTGCGCAATTCTTCCTTTAACTGCTCCAAGTTTTCAAGCTTCTTTTGCAAAGGAGGTACAGCCTTAGGTCCATTTGCTATTACAGGCTTAGGTTGATCAGAAGCTGGGGATACATCAGAAACATTCTTTGAAACAGTAGCTTGATGGATATCTTTACCCCTATCAGGGACAACTGTTTGAGATGGAACAAAAACAGATGAATTCCCAAGGGCAGTTGCAGTTATGCCATTGCCACTACTAACAACATCTTCAGGAATGCTATCACGATTAGCCCACCATAGCTTAATAAAACGATTACCCATTACAGCATCAGGTGCCTTCAAAGCAGCTTCAGCCTCTTCCCTCTTTGAAAACTGGACAAAAGCACGTTCACTATTCAATGGAATATGAATGTCAATAACCTCCCCAAATTTGTGGAAATGAGACAGAAGAGCCTCTCTTCTGTTGCTTTTCTGTGGTATGCCATTGACAAATAAAGTACGCAGTGCCTTTTGTGATGGTTTCCGAATGTTCCGCATATCATTCTGTGCCTTTAAAGGTGTACCCATGGATTTTGGGACAGCATCATCTGCAACGACTCGCTTCCCTTGATGGGATGCGCTGTGAAAACATGTCGATTCATCATTATCTTCCTTTAATTGATTCTCAGGATACTCAAAGGGATCCATCATAGGATTATTTTTATCAGATCTGTTCTTTGAACCACCAATTCTGCCCCAGACAGATGAACTAGCACTCTGCGAAGCGAAAGAAGTTCTGCCACTTCCAATTGAACAGTCTCTATCTGGAGCATTAGATAACCTCATATTATGCCTATCAGAAGGACCATCACCGGATAAGGGCTCAGTATCATCAATCTTGGATGACTGTAGAGTAAGGAGTGCATTTGATGTTTCAAGACCACTATCATTCCAAAGGGGTTGATCAGGATCATACAGATCAGCTCCACTTGTGCAACCAGGACCAGGATATGCACCAACTAAAGCCAAACCATCATCACCTATTCCAGACTTGCTAGATTTGCCATGAATACCTTTGCCGTTCAATGAAGTGGTTGAAGCACTTATTGAATGTAAAGATCCAGTTGCACCTGGTGCCCCCATAAGGTGTGCACTTGGAAGTGAAACTGGAAGATTAAACTGTGAAAGAGACTGAATTGTGAACAAAAAACTACTTCAGTGAAGTTATTAAGGAAAGCAACCTATCCAATAAAAACCTAGGCATATAAATCAACAGAATCCTGTATACTTTGATTGAATGCAACTTCTGCAAAAATTCATTAATGCAATTCATAAAATGCAACACAAGTACACAACAAATTTTGAATTTCTAATTTCTACAAAGAAACTTTACATAAGATGCCAAATGGCACATAATCTACGTAAAAAAGTTCCATAAAAAAGGAACAACAATAATGAAGTAGAATCAATGGGAAGATGAAAAGACAGTACATATGTGTGACAGAAGTCTCCAATATAAAACTCTGCCATAATTCTCTACTCATAAATGCCAAAAACCCACAAAAAGAGCATACTGCCAAAGGATCTTATACTCCTATCAAAGCCTCTAAAATGGATAGATAGTCCAAAGGGGCTGAACAACCCCATCACTGAACTAAAACTATCATCATCTTTGTTTGTATGATTGTTGTATTCAAACCAATTGTTTGGATGCACCTTCCTCCTACCATTTCCACACCAAAGATACAAGTATCAATATGAAACTAAATCTTCCAGGCTCTCAAATCAATTAACGTAGGTTCATATACAACTCTGAAAATCATTTACCATTTGCAGATATGCATAAAAATAGGTTGTAGAAATTACAGAAAGTTAGGATACTGGCGAAGAAAAGATAGTTAGGCCCTATACATATCAAATAATCAACTTAGCCAAACACTAACAAGTACCTTGGAAATTAGTAATGCCCCAAACAATAGTCAATAAGTTAACAGAAACCAGTTATCAACATAAGTTGTTCTTCATCAATTCACTCTCCCTTTTTAAGACAATTAGTTGTGTCAAAAACAAAACAATATTATCATAAGTGGTGTCTGCGCAATGGATTTCCAGCAAATTATAAGCCATATAAAAAAATTTAAAAAAAAAACAAATATAAGAAAATGGATATAAAAAAGTGAAAATATTGGTGATGGATAAAAAATGCAAGTGCAGTGCAAGCAAATTTTGTCCCAAATCTAACCAAATAGTTCAAGTCTTGAATGAGACATGCTTGTGGTACAATGACTTTGAACTAATGTCACCTACAGCCAGCATTGAATGACTGCAGTGAAACACTCCAGGAAGAATATTCTATAACAGAATTTGTCAAACATTATGCAAAGTCAACTTAGCCATTTTTATCTAATAGGAAATCTACTAAGAGAACAGGTACCTGGACATCTTCAATAACAATCCGATTAACACCATGTTCCATCGGGCACATGTCTCCTCTAAGGCAAAATCCACGTTCCTCGAAGTCTCTACATCTTTGGCGAGGAATACTCAAATTTAATGATGAATTTATGGGTGGTCTGAGTGTTCCTTGCAAACCAATGGGATGAAGAATATCCAAGCCACCGTTGGGTACTCCTGGAACTAAACCATAAGCATTCCAAGATGCACTTTGAGCATTTGAAACACTTGGCAAACCCCGTCCAGTATAAATACTAGGAGGAATGGATCCCTGCTGAACCATTTGTGAAGCAACATCGATTGAGCTGAACCTCGAATCACGAGGATTCCAAGAACCCAACTCCCTGCCTCTTCCCCTGCCAGCACCAAGATCTCCAGTAAATGATTGGTTTGGTCGTATTCTTTGACTCAAATCAAAAGGAGCTCTGGGAAATGATGCCAAGCCAGGACGCCTTTTTATCATTTCAAAGGCTTGAGATTCATTTTCCCTAAAAGGATGACGATTCCCAAAAGTTTTGTTACGCTTCCTGAATGGCCTGTTTATAACAGGCTCTGAAACATCTCTCTCCAAAGACTGAGAACGACCTCCCCGCCTCCGATGCTTATGATTCCGATCATCATCATCTTCATCACTCACTTCCTTTTCCTCTGGATCACTGATACAATCAGATGGAGAAAGAGCTTGTTTTGGAGATGAAACTTTCATCTCCATTTATTATCTTAAAATGCAAGTTTTACAGTATCCTCTTCCAACCTCAAACTAGATATGAAAATCCAGCTTATTTGTCATCTGGAACCGTTCCAACAATATAGAAAAAACCTACAACAAGAGGAAGTAAACACTGCTCAAAAACAATACTTATGGATACAGTACTTGGGAATATAACTTAGCATCATGAAGGAGAATAAGTGATCAACAAAATTTGTATCAATTAATAAATAAGCAGGATAGAATAAGATCTCTCAAACAGGAGAAAGAAAGTGAACTATACTTTGATAATATAAAAAACCTCAGAACAAAATAGTAAGACAAAATTACAACAATAGAAGATGAACGCTATGATATCTTGTATAAAAATCAGAATACCCCCAATATGAGAAAAGTGTATATGTTGTAGAAGCTAAAATATCATTGTGTGAGGAAGAAAATTTTCATGAAAAAATACTGCATAACTATCTATCTAAACACCCTAAGTAGCAGCAAACACAGAAGTACAGAACAATTTAATAAAGCTTTCATTTCAACCCAAAAATCCAGATCTTGATCACTAAAAAGCAACAGTTGTTCCATGCCAGGAAAAAAAAAAAAAAAAAGACACAAGCCTACCACTGCTCCAAAATGACTGGACAATCTCTAGACACTTCATGGACAATTGATCTCAGAACAACTATAACACATGATGCACATGTCAGTGGAGAGAACTTAGTGTGATCTACGACAAATGAAGATAACATTTTTCACCCTAATTTCTTGTTTTCCCACACATCAACTTTCAGTCAAGTGGCAACTTTAACCATGCCTAAAGCCTTGCAACCTCAGGATTCAGGTGTCTCAGCGCCCTAAGCCACCTTTGGCTTTAACAACATTAATATTAATAGTTCCAAATTAAATTTTACAATTTTCAAGTAATTTATATCTAGAACAGAAAATTTCCAATAGATCCTAACACCTCTCTCCGTCTCATAGTTTCCTTCTCTATCCTCTTTTTTATTATTTATATATATATTAGAGAGAGAAATATACAAGAAGTAGGACAAGCTGTCCTCTCCAAAAGGAAACAAAATACAAAAGAAAGAGAAAACAAGATGTTAAATCAATAATGCCCTTCCAATCCCTTTGAAGAACCACAAGGAAACCCCTCTAAACAGACCATAAGAAGAAACCCATAATGAAGTCAAGAAAGTGATTCTATCCCAAAGCAAGTAAGGTGGTAGGCGTTTGTTGTTAAAGACATTAGCATTTTGATCCAACCAAATACACCACAAAGTTGCTAGAATTGCCCATTGCCAAAGTGTTTTATGCTCCCTATCCCTCCAAAGCCCAGAAACTTGATACCAAGAAAAGTGCC
Source organism: Senna tora (assembly GCA_014851425.1). NCBI lineage: Eukaryota > Viridiplantae > Streptophyta > Magnoliopsida > Fabales > Fabaceae > Senna > Senna tora. Next base: position 11,613,091 of record CM026267.1, read on the forward strand.
AAAATAAGCTAGGCATACCCAATTCTCTTCTAAGTATCCAATCAAATTGTCCTATTGCTTCACACACTATCTACATGGTAGATACATTCTTTGTCCATTGCCTTACAATTTTTTTTAGATGAAAGTTCATTTCCTTACAAATTTTATCATCGCATAATCAAACAAGAGTGTAACACTAGTTATGTTCTTCTACTTCCTTTTTCTTAATTAGAAATTTTGTGAATACCATAATCCATGCCTCCATGTCATGGGAAAAAAAATGTCAAAAGCCTCAGGTTTAGTTGGTTGTGGACAGCTGAAAATGCTGAGAATTAAATGAATGGAGAAGGAAAGAAAGTATAGCATCATATTTTGTCAGTTCTATGGAATTAAACAACTTACTACTCCCATGTGCCGGGAGTAACTGTAAAAGGAGGCAATAGATCTCCACATACCCAGAATCGTTAATAATGACAATTGAGAGGAACGAAGTACAGAGGGGAGAAATTCACCATCTAAGCCAGCATCGACTAAATACAGTCCCAGACCGAAGCTATCAACGACTTGAAATTGCTTGTAAATCATGAACGAGTCTCCCGTACTCAAATCTTGGAAGCTTAAAATTCAGCATACATTGGCATTCCAAATTCACACTAATAACTCCAAGTAATTTCCTATCAAAAGATCTCAAGTATTTTTTAGCCCTAAGCCCGATTAATTTCAACATAAATATTTCGTTCTCTCTAGAAATCAAATAAACCCACTACGCAGTATGGCCAGCACCCACGCAAGGGGCCTATTAGAGCTGAAACGAATAATCAATGTCCCACGAGGCAACCCATAAAAGCCACCCACAGCCACAGAGAAAGCTATGAATATTAACAGCTACATCTATCTATCCATAAACAAATAGAAGAGGGGAATGGGTATTAGCCTGTTAGGGTAATCTTAGGCAGAGAAAGAAAAAAGATAGAAAACCTGAGGAAGCGGGGGTTCTAGGGCCACACTCCACCGTCTTATGGATGATTGCAGCGGCAAGGAGAGGTGAAAGTAGCGCGATGATTGATGAAGAAAGAGAGAGGCAGAAGAAACGCTTTGAATTTGAGAGTGGAGAAGGTGAAGTCGGTGATGGCGGAGGCAAATTGATGAATAGGAGAACGGAGGATGTACGACGGACGACCTGAGGTAGAGTGTGTGTGAGAGAGAGAGAGAGAAAGAAAGAAAGAGAGAGAGAGTGCGTGCGGCTGTGTGTGAGCCTTGAGAGGGAAAGAGCCTAATGTATTGGGTTAGAATCGTAAATGCACTCTTATTTTTAAATATTAAAGTATTTATTTTTAGGCTTAAACAATATTTTGGCCCTTTTATATTGGATGTATGTGTCTAAATAATCTTTTATGTTCTAATCAAGAAGATTACCTTACAATTATTGTTGCAAGTTAAGAAAACATAGGTTTTGATTGTTGCACAATGTAAATGTTACTACTAACACCACCTTGACATTATAATTATTATCACATTACTCTATCTCAACTTGTAGTATTTGTTATACTTTATTTATTCGTTTAAAAATAAATTTAAATAATTAAGTCTATCTAGCCTGCAAGCTAAACGATTTAAGAGTATATCACAGTCAAAAAAATAATATAAATTTTTTATATATATATATAAACATATCATTTAAAGATAATTTACGTTATACAATTGTTTTATTCATGTAATGAAAATAAAAAATATAGTTAAACAAAAATTAAATTAAAGGAAAAATAATAGTAATTTTAAATTAAATACATCCATATTATTTTTATCCTAATAAACTTTTTTGTGGAAATTTTCATTAGAATAAACTTAACTAACTTGAAATTGTTAAATAGATTAAGAAAAATTGGCAATATTACTTTTATTTTTATTTTAGAAAAAATTAACTCCCAGACCAGCTCGTTTAACCCGTAATTACTATAAACAAGTTAAAAAATACAAATTAAAGACGGTTAATTAAATGGGTCAGGTCACCACATTCTACTTAATGACCAAACTGTTTGGTAGTACTAAATCTATCGCTAATTGTATTAATAATTGTCGTCTTATAAATTGTAAAGGAAGAAAACAACTTAGAAAAAAGAGTTTTGTGCACGGGCTCTTAAACTTTTCACAAACAAGTTAGTTAAATTGATTATGATGAAAATTTTTTAAAGTCTCTAATAATATCAACATTGTATGTCACGATGAAAGTCACATTTATATCGGCCACATGAGTTTTGGGTAAAGAATAAAATTATTTGCAAATTAAAAATTTAGTCACAATTAACTGTAAACAAAATTTAGAAGTATAATTAACATAAATTTTAAAATTAAGGGGCATGAAATATAATTTAGGTCCTATTAATCAAATTATTTAAGGATTCCCTTCAATTAATAAAATAGCTTAAAAAGTTACGTTTGATGACCAACTTAAAAAAAAAAATAAGCAATAGAAAAATGTTAGACAAACCCATATAATTTTATCAAACCAACTTTTTGTTATCTTACTTCTTTCTCATAGAATACAATTATTTTTACTACATAGGTAACTTTTTTATTATTATTAAAAGCTTGGTGGTGAATGTGAAACCGAAAAGAAAAAACTATATTTTATACATGAACAGCTTTGTACATTTTGGGTAACTTGCAAACAATTTTAAAACAAAAGCAGCAGCCCACTTCTCCCCAGGCCCAAAAAAAACATTTTATTTGATAGCATTGTGGTTGTGGACTTGAGGTCCATACATATCTAATCAAGGAGAAAGAGAATAACTATTTTTGGCCTTCAGGAAAAAAAAAAATTCTTATCATCTAGTCATTAAATATATTATAATATATATATATATATATATATTGAAATCAATATATATTTTAATTTTAAAAGAGTTAACTTGTTACTATTATAGTCCTTAAATTATAAACTATTGACAAATATTGAAGTAATGTATATATGTTAAATATTGATATAATTAGATATTTTTATTTCTTTTAATTAAATTATTAAATTAAAGTAATGTGGTACGGGATAAAAAATTAAAAGAATCATGATTTAAAATAGTATATAGAAATTAGACACTGTGAAATAAATTTTACATTAATTTATCTTAGTATTTGTAAATGAAAATTAATCATTATTTTCTTATGTTATATATATATATATTATTTTATATTTTTAACAAATCAACCTTTTTTTTAACAAGCCAACTCAAGCATAAGAAAAACTTCAGGACTTAATATTTAATTATATCAACAATAGAGGCTCATCCCAATTCTCAATGTCACCATTAATCATAAGCATGTTATTAAAACAATAAACAAGATTATGAGATGCCTCCATAATACTTATATACACATGCGAATGTATTCATTGTTAATAATTAATCTCTTTGTTAACTTATAAGCACTTCAAAAAAGTCTGAGAGAGTTAATCCAAAATTTTAAAGTTATTCCATAAAAAAAAATCAAAGATTAAATTTCTAACATTTAATTTATTAAAGATAGATGTGAAACATTTCAATCAATCTCACCCAGGTTTCTTCCATACTACTCTCTCTCTTTTAAGAAACTCTCCACAATAACCATAGTGTTATAACTCATAAATAAATGGAAAATGTAGATCTCTTTCACTATACACATAAGGAGAGACATGTTAGCACCCCCTTGTTGTTTCACTTACAAAACAAAACAAAAAAATTACTAAATAGTTATTTCTACAAATTAAATTCAGACAAATAGTATGTATCTACATGTTTTGGTCCTCTTTCTATAAGCTAATTTGGCAATATATAGGTTAAAATATTCTATATGCTAGTTTGTGACTTCATTTTAATTTCTAACTGAGCATTGAAGTTATTGTAAATACCATTAAGTTATGAGTAAGGGAAACTATTGTTAGCTTAGCACCATGGATTGGTTTAGTAAATTAGAGCTAAGAAAAATACAAGCTTTCTAGTACTAGAAAAAAAAAAATAGTTTAAAATAAGTAAAATACCATAAATGTGATGGATAAAGCTAAGGTTTGTCAAAATTATGTACATCAATATATCAACAAATAAACCAAGAAAAAAGTGTGTAAGACAGCTGGAAGCATGGAACACTTGTCATCTGATGTTATAAAAGATAAGGCTAGAAAGAATCATGTCAAAAGATTATATATATGAGTCAAGATTCCATAAGAGGGAACTCAACAAATATGATTATGCATGCAAATCAAAACAAGTTTAATGGAGATTCTCTTAATTATTAATGAATTTCACCATTTATAAGCCATCAAGAAAAATGGTGAATTTTGCATCATGCTAGGTGTCAATATAGCATTATTAATTTTTTTTAAATAATTAAAAAAATTATTTTAAGACCATTAATTCATTATTTTTTATTTTGAGTTAAATATAATTATATCTTGTTATTATAGATTTTTTTTTATTGATCTAAGGAGGAAAGTATATTTTAAATTTTTTGAGGAGAAAGAAGTGTAATTTTTTTTTCATAGAAAAATTTTATTAAATAAATTGGATTTGGTGATATATATATACACTGTGTGAAAATAAATAATCATGAGTCAGAAAATTCATTAATATTGGTCAGACTTTTCTGATTGAACAACCTCAATAATAATAATAATAATAAGTAGGTGAATTACTTGCATTTAAAAACACCACAGTTGCTATCTATACATTAATGGCAGTCACTGCAATTGATCATACAGCTCCAACCAATTGTTCATCATTAGCATCTACCAACCTCCCTTAGGTATTATTCCACCATCACACACTCCTAAGTCAGCATTACCCACCACATACATCAATAACCATGCCATTTTTTATAATTTTTTTAATAAATAAAAATTATTATAAATTTTTTTTTGGTCAAAATCATCTATAATAAACAAAGCTTAATTAATTTGATCTAAACTAGCTAAAGGCAAATACTTTCAATGAATTTTTTTCATTCATAGAACTAAAACTAAAAATTTTGTTCAAGGAAAAGTGTAGTTATGTAGAATTAATTCATTTATTTTTTACCATATTAAAGATTTGATTTTTTATTTTGTATATGATACAACTTTAAATTATTGAACCAATAATCTAAACATTCAAAATGTTTATAAGTTAATAAAAAATTAATCATAGTTGTTGATAGTGAGTAGAATTAGAATTCCATCTAATCACCTGATATTACAAAAAATATATATAAATATATAACTGAAAAGGGATTTTCATATTATGTGCAGAGTAAATAACTGAATATATACCTTTTTTATATAAAAAAAATATCTTCTGGATATCAAAACATGCTGGAAAGAACTTTTTTTTTTTATATATATATTGTTTAGATAAAAAAGATGTTATTCTCTGCAATTCTCTTCACTTTATTTTTTGTTTCTTAAAAAATATTGTTATAGAAAGTGTGAGTGAGGAGTTTTATTGTGATTTGCGAGTCCAATGATAGGCAAATTGTTATTCCTCTGCTTCAAATCACACGCAACCAGAAAGAAAGAAAGAACATGTAACTTTACGCCTGCGAGCTGGAATATAGGAAGAAGAGGAGGCATTGGCAATCTTACTTTCTAAATAAAACTATAGCTACCCCTCACACACACACTCTCTCTCTCACACTATTCTATAATGTTCTAGATTCTAGCTTCTTCACTTCTCATTTTCATTCCCAATCACATGCTCCCTCTTGCCGTGACAATTCACGAGACTCTTGATTCTTGAGCCATATTGTTTGTTTCATAGCTTCACATTTCAGTGGTTTGATCTTTTTTCGGGTCTATGTTGGTGGCGAAGTTTCCCGGGAAATTCTGAAGTCGTTTGGTGTTGGAAAATAGTCGTGATACTGTGTTTGTGATTTTTGGATACCGTGGATCTGGGTCGATCTTTCGGTCCTGCGAGATTCAAGTGAGTTCAAGAGTTTCAGTTTGTTGTGGTATTGAGTTACAGCTGAATTAGTAGGAAATGGTGGAGCAATCGAGCTGAAAGGGTTGGGGAAGATGAAGAGGAAGGTTTCCCAGCAGAAATCTCAACATAGATGGAGGAGGAAGCTATTCGCTGTGTTATTGCTGGGAATTTGCTTCGGGAGCTTGTGGTTTATGCAGAAGCAGTACTCTCGAATAAGGGGGTTGACTTCATTGCAACACCGATTCGTTGATAGGCCGAAGATTGCGTTTCTCTTCATTGCGCGGAATCGGCTTCCTTTGGAGATGCTTTGGGATGCTTTTTTTCGGGTACTTTTTTCAATTTATTTGTCTTTTTGTGTGTGTATGTGTGAGGGAGTGATCTGTAGGAAGCTAAAGCTGGGTGATTAATCAGTTATTTCTATTTTTCCTTCTTTGGAACGTATAACACTTATAACTACTTTTGGATATCTCTAGGTGTTTTAGAACTGGTAATCAATTATAGGCTGAGATCAGCAGATGTTGTATAGTCAACTTTTTTTTGTTTTCTGGTGAAGAATATTTCTTGAGTTCTCAATATTACATTTTTCGTGCTTGGGGGATGAACAAGAAACATGTTTGTTTAGAGAAGCAATATTGATATTTGATAGGGCCAACCAACTCTTGCTCCATTGGGATGCATATTTTCTATTTTATATCTTTTTCCCCTTGTTTTGTTTCTTTGAGGGAGGATTAATGTTTTTATGCATCTTTCTCGTGAAACTTGGGGCTACTGTAGTTCTTAGATGTACAATCTGATAAAACAGCTCAATCTATATTGGGATACTGAACACAAACACTCTCAGAATATTGATTTTAGCAAGGGCAATTTTTTATCTCAGTTGTGATAACAACTTTGCTCAGAAATGATTTTAGTTTCTTCAACTTCTTGAATTGAAATTATCTTATGTACATACGTTTCCTAGTCGGCCAGATTGGTTAATAGAGTCTCTTCTCTCTCTCCCTCTAAGCAGAGTGGGATATATACACTAATTCACACTTGTTTCCAATGGATGTTTAGTTGTAGGAAGTTACTATTTATGTGTTGAAAAGTCATGAACAAGAAGTATATTAGTTAATTATTTATAATTATAGAATGATTCTTGTTACTTTGATCCTCAGAAAAGCATCTTTGCTCTTTCTTCAGGGAGGGGATGACAGATTTTCAATTTTTGTCCACCCAAGGCCTGGGTTTCTATTCAACAAAGCAACAACTAAATCAGTCTATTTTTTGGATCGTCAAGTTAATGATAGTATACAGGTTTCTTGTCCTACTCCCACTTGAACTTCAATAGAATTTGTTTTGGCATATCTTTATCATGTCTCTTTTTGTCTCTTACAATGGTATTCACATTAATATTGGTGCTACACATTACCTTTTTTTTTGGTAATTTTTCTTTTTTTTTTCCCCTCTCTATTTATTGTATCTTTATCTCAAGGAAGTAAGTTACCGGTTCAGTTTAAAATGATGGTTTAAACTTTAATCTCAAGGATATATCCGTAATAAACCTTTGGTTTTGCTTCACATTTCAGGCATAGAAGGAAATAATTTAGGGCATAAATTCCCCTCATTCAAGAATTTATAGCAGTGGATATATTTTTCGTGTAGACATTTCATAAGAGTTTAGACATACAATCAGAATAGCTGCCCTACAAGACTGTAAGTTTAAGCAGCTAAACTAAAAGTTCTCAACCTCAAAGATTGAAAAGTTCTCTTCTATAGCTGCAGAATTGAGTGCACTTGCTTCTTAATAATATTAACAAAGACAGTTAGGAAACGCATCTTCCTTGTAGGGTCACAGCAGAATCCCACAAGACTTTCTTTTCTTGTTTTAATTCTTTGCATGCTTGCTGCTAATCAGAAATGTTGTGTACCATACTTGGGATGGCTTTAATATCTAAATACAAAGAAAGAAATTAGTTTAACTCAAAATGTGCAGTCTTCTGTGGAACAGTGTATTTAGCATTTCAGAACTAATGATGCATTTTAGATATGCTAGTGTGGTTAAAAATAGCCCATTACCACAGCATTTTTTACATTAATAGTAGTCTAGACTCTGACTATCCTATACCTTTACTTGCTTCTCTGTCTGAACTTCAATTTACTCAATTTCACAATGTTGGCCCAATTTTGTCAGAAAATAATTGCGATCAAAGCAGTAATTCCATCTCATGATATTTAGCGCATGTGATCTATGTCCAGGTAGATTGGGGAGAAGCAAGCATGATAGAGGCTGAACGCATTTTGCTTAGACATGCACTTACTGATCCATTAAATGACCGTTTTGTTTTCCTGTCAGATAGGTGAGGGTTTAATTTTGCTTACAACTTTAAACTTCAAATCTTTTTTGCATATGCTTCTGTAGACTCAACTCTAAGTACTCATTAGTTGAATACAGTTTTAGATGAGTGGCTTCCTTCTATTAGTAATTTGCGTTTCTTGTATATTTGATGGCTTAAATGACATTGATATCACCCAATTCTTCTTAGCACCTCATTGGATTTCAGTTGCTTGACCTCTTTTCAGCTGTATACCTTTGTACAACTTCAGTTACACATATGACTACATCATGTCAACATCAACTAGTTTTGTTGACAGGTGAGGGTTCTTGACTTTTATCACATGCGTTCTGCAATACAACTTTTTTTTTTTTTTTTTTATATTGGATGGATTAAGATCTTAAGTTTTGAAAATTATAACCTATAGTTCTACTAAAAGTATTTGAAATCTATTTTTTGTGAAACTATAATCCTCATATGACAAGTGATGTAAGGTTAACTTTGTTGAAAAGTGCAAATTCCTAGTTAAAAATTTTCATTGTCTGGGTATGGTAACTATGGTATGACGTATGAGGAAAGATCTCAGCTAAATTCAGTGACAAATAGACTAAAAGCACACACAGATTCCAAGTTGAATTCAGTGAAGGTTGATTTTTGCAACAGAGGTTGCAATGAAGCTCTCTATATTTATTCCTATTTTAGATCCTCTTAACTACTTCATATGTATTGCTATTATTTTATATATATAAAATAAATCCCTCTTGATCTAAAACACATCTTAAACTATTAAAATTAAAAATTAGACTAGCATGTGCTCTCGGGGAACCTCCAATCCAAGTTTGGGAATGCCAGGAGGTTGAGTCACCTTATGACCCCAGTGTCGTAACAATGTTGTGTTGGGAGTGAGCATAAATGATTTAAATGAAAATTTTAGGTGTATTAAATCTTGGAGAGCTTTAAACCTAGAAGAAGTTGTTGAGAAAAAGAAGAGGATGACTTGTTAAGTTATTGTTTTCAATTTTTTTCCGACATACTTGTTATGCACCTCTTATTTTATTTGTTTATTTGTCAATGATTGAATCGTGATGATTTTGGCAATCGCTTGTGAGAGCAGCTTTGCTGACACGAAAGAAGGTCGTTACAATCCAAAAATGGCTCCTGTTATTCCTGTTAGTAACTGGAGGAAAGGATCACAGGTAAAGGCCAAATGTAGTGCTCATGTTATTATGAAGTCCATTCCGTAGCTTGAGCAAAATACATGAGATATTTCATGATGCATTGGCAAAGAATATCATCTTATTCCTATCTATTTATCCTCTTCCAGTGGGCTGTTCTATCCAGAAAGCATGCTGAGGTTGTAGTAAATGATGAAACTGTCCTTCCTATGTTTCAACTATATTGTAAGGTAATTGGTGACTGAGTTCATTAAAGGTCCCTCTTTTCAAGTGGTATCACAAGCCTTGCAGAAATATTTTCTCATTCTTTTAACTTTTCCTATATATTGTGGTTGGACACCTCAACAAAGGAAAATGTTCTTTAAGAAGGGTATGGCTTATGAGCTAACCATAGAAAATGTATAAAAAATTGTCCATGAAATTGAAGTATGTCTTTCCTTATTCTTCTGATTTTAGATCTAAATGGGTGGGATCTTTTAATCATACTTTATTAATCTCTTGCTTCTTACAACCTCGTTTCTTATATCTCCATTTCTCTGACCCATGGATTTAATTCCGCAGAAAAAGCCACTGCCGGAGTTTTGGAGAGATCAACACATTGTAAGAGCTCTCTGTGCTTGCAAAACTTATTTAGAAATGTTTTCTTTTAATTATATTAGTTCTAATCAAGCATTTTTAACTGCAATCGTCTCTTTTTCATACAAAAAAACTTTGCTATTTAATATTTTATTGTGAACTGGTACATGTTATTTTTGTTATTGCAAATGGTAGTAAAGATGAAGTACTGATTCTAAGTTTAATTCTCTGTTTCATGCAGCCTGCAGATACATCTAAGGTGCATAACTGTATACCAGATGAGCACTATGTTCAGACCTTGTTGGCTGTAAGGATCAATTCTTTTTCCCCTTGTGTGTGTGTTTGTGTCAGAGAGAGAGAGAAAGAGTAGTAGTTATGCTATGGGAATAGGTAGTGAAGTAGGAAAGAGCGACCAAATAGTTCTGATTGACGTTTTCATTTTCTTTTGGTAAGGTAAAACCCTGTCAACTGATGCAAATTCACATAAAGGATGCAGCGTTATTTTGGCCTAGTAACATGAAATATGTTTGAAGTTTGTCAGCTTCCAGTGCTAATCCTTATACTAGCAAAAATACTGATTACCTAGTAATATGAAATATGTTTGACGAGGATTAATCAAAGTATAGTTGGTTTCGAGTTTGTCAGAGGTGGTGGCATGTAAATAAATACAATCCTAGGTGGATATTTCCTTACCTGGTGGGTTTTTGACATACTTTAGCAGATCCTGCATAGATCACTTACATTCTGAATCTTAATATCTGTCAAATGCATGTCCATCGCAGTTTTCCCCCATCTTTGCACTATGTCGTTGACACCATGATTTGTAATCCAAGTTTTTCATTAATATCCATAATTTTTGCAGTTCAAAACTTTCCAATGAAAAATCTTTGGCACTGTTATTGGTTGTTTCAATTATGAAGATAATGGAATTAAACTTAGGACACTTAAAAATAGGCAGGAGAAGAAAATTGAAGTGAGAAGTTTGTTTCTTCTACTTTTTCAATTGTGATGAGAATGAATTTTGAATTGAAACTATCTTGTTAGTTTTACTTAACATTTTTGGTGTTTGTCTTCTAAAATCTAGCTAAAAGGCCTTGAGGGAGAACTCACACGGAGATCACTGACTCATACTTCCTGGGATCTTTCCTCCTCTAGGGAGCATGATCGCCGGGGATGGCATCCTGTGACTTACAAGTTCTCAGATGCTACTCCAATGCTTATTAAATTTATAAAGGTGCGATCTTTACTGCTACTGCTAATTTATTTTTTTGGAAGTAACTGTGCTTCCATGAATGTGTTAGTGACTTTAAACAAGTGGACTGTATATTCTTTGAATAGTTCTATATTAGAAAGAATTTCAAGGGGGTAAAACGCATGAAGACCCCAAAAAAGTAAAACAAATTACAAAAAGAACAATAAGTGAAATTACGATTTATACTTAGTAATGAAAGTTTACAAAACATATGATCCCTGCCCTAACAAAATATGAATTAACAATGAGGGGTATTTTAAGATAAGCATATAAAGTGCATTAATTCTACTACCATGGAAGCATTATATATAGAAGTTGGGTAATTTTTGCAGGAAATAGATAACATTTATTACGAGACTGAATACCGAAGAGAATGGTGCAGCAGCAAGGGCAAACCATCCACATGCTTCCTTTTTGCAAGAAAATTTACACGGCCTGCTGCTATGCGGCTTCTTAACACGGTAAGTTTAGTTATTAATTATGAGATTTTCTTGAAGAAAAAGTGATACATTATAATGGACTCTCAATTATTGATTAAAAATAGGAAAAAACTTAGGTCCATTTCTTTATGTTCATTACATCAAGTTCCATCAATCATATATTGTATTTACACTCTCTTTCTTCTATGATTGGTTATATAAAAGGTGGTCTTCTATATTCTCTCTCTACTATGATTGGTCATTTAAACATTTTTTGACACGTGTCATATTTATATTGGAGAACTTGATGTAATGGACATAAGGAAATGAACTTAAGTTTTTTCTTTAAAAATATTGATATTATTAGTGTGGCATACTGATTATTTTCTGCTTACCTTGTTGGGCAGTCTGTTCTTGGAGTTGGCAGTTAAATGACAATAAAATGCTCATCATCATGTCCATTGGATGGCTGATTACAATCTGAATATGTACTTACAGTCAGAGAAGTGAAAAATAAAATAAAAGCAGGCGAATTGACGACTATTGATATGTATAACGAAGTGTAGATTTAGAAAGTTACAAGAGTGCATTATGGTGTATATGTACTATATATATATATAATTTTTTTTTTCAGAATAATAAATAAGATTGGAAGTGTTTGTTTTACATGATTTCAGACTTTCAGTTTCCCTTCCAAAGTCATTTTCCTTTTATTCCGCTAGTATTTAGAAAGACGTGGAAGACAAAACTTAGAAGAAGTATTTAGAATGGAATAATCTAGTATAGCCTTGACTTGATGTCTCGTCCTTCTTTTTCTTTGAAACGACAGATTTTCAAATATGTGCTTGCTCAAACTTGAGACTTGCGCTTAAAAATATATAGGGGAAATGTTTATTTTGATTCTTTATGTTGTATTTAAGTTTTATATTAATATTTTATATTTTAAAAGTTTTAAATTGGTTATTTTATCTTTTTCAGAAGTTCTAAATTGGTCCTTTAGTTCAAGTCTGTCAATTTCTTAAGTTAACTGCTGACGTAGTATGTTGGCGTGTACATTTAAACTAATGTGTCATGTCAGATCATTGCCACGTCATCTAAATAATGAAATAAAAGATGACGTGACGATGATGTGGAGTGACACGTCAGCTTAATTGGACACGTAGGAGAAATAATATGCTCATCTCAGCAAGCCATGTCAACACTTAAGGGAAGAAATTGACGGACTTAGACGGAAGGACCGATTTGAAATTTTTGAGAAAGATAAAGAACTAATTTAAAACTTTTAAAACATAAAAGACCAATATAAAATTTAGATACAATATAAGAGACTAAAATGAACTTTTAACCAAGTATTTGTTTTCAATGCAATAAATAGCTTTACTCCCGTATACAGGTGTGGATCAGTACTTAAACCAAGTGTTGTAAATTTACTTACATTGAAATATTACAAACAAACTGCTATAATAATTAAGCATGGCTTAGCTAGAACCCTTACGTCAAGAAAAGGATCAAAAGTCCGATTCTTCTCGGTGATTATACAGGTGTGGATCAGTAACTGGACCACCCAGAAATAGTGAAGCTTCCCCGCTATACTTCATTTTCTTGGGTCAGCAAAGAATTAACAACTATATTGATTGGCTAATTATCGTAATTAATTAACGATATGTGGAGAATTAATTAGAGTAATTATATAATTGATAGTTACAACGATTCCATTAATGTGTGAACACGTTGAGACAAGAGAATGAATGTAAGGTGGCAAGTTATTACGAAAAGCCCTTGTTCTGCTCAACGCTTTACCTTCTTCATCCATCCACCGACCATTTCCACCATTAATTATTAATTAATTAATTAATATAACAAAATCATATGACCTACTTTTCTATGTTATCCACTTTAGCTTTTTTGTCAAAATGCCACGCCACGTGTATTCACCTCCTTTCATCTTTGACTCTTTATTATAACTGCTCCCAACGTACCCTAACCGTTTCAGCTCAACCATGTCTCTTTCACTCCTTCTCTTACTCGTTCACAATGGATAAAAATTCAGTATATTGTGTTGCTGAAGTTCGGTTTATCTCTCTAATAATGTAAAGTTATTTATTAATTTTAATATAAATTTATATTAATAAAGACTCACCTTGAATAATTTATGAACTAGTTAATTGAAGAAATGTACTGAAGTTCAATACTTCATACCACTAAATATTTTCTTCGTTCACAATATGCATTTTTTTATTTGGAATTTTGGAATTAAAAAAATAATTGTTTGGCTCTTCACGAAATATTTGGACTGAAATTTATTAGCCCATTTAATTCAAACAATCCATAGGAAAATGATTACGTTTTTTTTCGAGAAGGGACGTTTATTATTGTGACAGCTTAGAAAGGAAGTTGTGCTTAATTATAATACATAATTAATGACATATAATTATAACCTATTCCCCAAGTAACTTATATAAGAAGATACGAGTTATATTATTAATATTTTTTTGTTGCTCTCGATTTTTGAGATATAGTCCCGATTAATTCGAACTCGACCGTATCGAACACCAAACTATGATGGGAGAGTTTACAACAAAATTAACTACATTCACAATATCTCAAACCTGATACTTTACTTAAAGATATCAAACTGCTTACTATATTGGACCAACCCTTTATTGGTATTATTAATAGGACAAAACTTATATGTTGTTGTTTACATGTTTTTGGTAAGGTTAACTAATTAAAAAAAGACATGTATCAATTTAATCAATTAAAAAAAGACGTGTCAGTTTTCTTCTTGAAATTGACACATGTTTTTTTTTAATTAGTTAACCTTATCAAAAATATGTAAACAAGAGTACATAAGTTTTTGACATGATATTTTAATAATTTTATAATCTTCTTAAATTTGGTCATGTATATTTTCCTCTTATGGCGCTGATTAAGGACCCTTTGTAACTAATAAGAGTGTTGAAAAAAAATATTGTTATTGATTTTTTTTTATCAAATTTAAGATAATAAATTTCCTCTTAATTAACTAACAAGAGAAACTATGAGATAAAATCTGAAAAATAGTTACTTTTTGTAAGAAACAAATAATCAAAGTGAAAATTTCCTTATACATGGAAAAGGAAGACAGAAGAGTGGATACGTTGGTTTGAGTTAGAAGACGTTTGGTTAGCAGTTTTAATAAAGAAAGGGAGAGGGACTGGGTGTTATTACGTTTGATTTGAGTCTGAGGAGAAAGTTGAGTTCCATGTAGATGAGAAAGTTTTCTTCTATATGTAAGATGAAATTTAAGTGAAATGTAGCATTGAGAAAAAATTTGTGTTACCCTGGTGTGGGTAGGATTAAATTTGTTAAGTAAGGATAAAAGTGATATTTTCACTGAAAAAGAATTAGTCCAAGTGATAAATGGATTAATATAGTTTAAGTAAAGTTTCAGTTTGAGATATTGTAAATGCAGCTGTTTTTATTGGGAGACTTTTTCACTAAAGTTTGGTGCATAACACGAGTCAAATTAAATTTGGATTAGTCGGGACAGTATCTCGAAAATCGGATGAACAATAAAAAAAAAATTCCAACTTTATCTTTGAAATAATTATCTAGTCTCATTTCTCTACGTAATACATACCAAAAACACTTGTTTTTAATCATAAGGGTAAAGTACCTTTGCTACTCCCAACGGTACCAAAGGTGCGTTCGGTCAAATATACCCTAAACGTTTGATTGTTGTCAAATATACCCCCAACGTTTCAATTTTTGGATAATTTTACCCTTTTCACTAACACCGTTAAAATAATTAACGGTTTTTGCTGACTAGGCATAACATGTGGTATTAATATATGACTGTAATCATTTTTTTTCATGTTTTCACTAACACCGTTAAAATAGTCGTTAAAATAGTTAATGTTTTTTGCTGACTAGGCATAACATGTGGCATTAATATCTGACTGGAATTAATATTTGACTGGCATAACATGAAAAAAATTGATTCTGGTTAGATATTAATGTCACATGTTATGCCTAGTCAGCAAAAACCGTTAGTTATTTGAACGGTGGTAGTGAAAAGGATAAGATTGCCCAAAATTTGAAACGTTGGGGTATATTTGACAACAATCAAACGTTTAGGGTATATTTGATCGAACGCGCAAACGTTGAGAGTACCAAAAGTATTTTACCCTAATCATAATTTATCTTTCTTTCACTTAATTTCAATTCCACTTTGTCAACTAGAATTGTTACAATTTGTTAAGATTTGAACTCATACCCTACAAAAGTAAAAATTCACCCTATAACCGTTGATGAGTAATATATAAAATTTTCTTAAATTTTCAAAGAAATTATGAAATCTTTTCTAACTGCTTACCCCACTTAAAACCTTTGATGCACCAAAAAATTTCAATTCCACTTTTATTATTTCTTAATGAAACATCTTCCATACATTTTTTTATTTTTGTTCGAGTTAATTAAAATTTCATAATGAAGATAAAAAATTTTTAACAAAAATTATTCTATACACAAATCTCAAACATACGATCTTACTTAAGATAAATAAAGTATCTAACACTTCAGATATAATGTTATCTTCCATACATATTTTAGGACCATTACGCGTTCATTACATGATTCCACGTGTCAGCAGTTAGTTTTGCAGCTACAACATGCAAAAGGAAAAAGTACCGGATTCAAAGGGACGGTGTAGAGTGGGGCCAGACTGATGGACACGTAGCAATTGTCGGTGCACACTCTACACTCATTCCCATTTTCCCCAAATTTAGGGCATTACTTAAAATATTGTTCAAGAGTCAAGAGTCAAGACCCAGGAAAACAGAACATAATTAATTTGTTTTGAGTTGAATCTATTTTGATATTTTAACTAAACTATTGTTTAATTTTTTATTTTGTGATTGTGAAATTTAATATTATACTTTTTATTATTATTTTTTCAAATATTAATGATTAATTAAATTAAATACTCAATCCGAATCTAAATTAGTGTATAAAAAAATTACAAATTTAGTTAATATGTTATTACATTTAACACTAAACTTTAAGGTCTTAACATAAAAATGATATTATTGAATTATTTTATAAATTACAAGGTATTCAATTATCTATTTTTATTACTAAAATATATATATCTATTTCTAGAGGCGATTGTTCGACGGGGACAAAAAAAAAAAAACGAAAGAAAGAAAATGAAAATAAAGCCCCAGCATTTAGGGCTATTCACGGTTCGGATTAATTTGAGTTATGAGTGGATTGGTTCGGATTGAAAAAAATAGATACCGGATTAGATTGACTCAAGTTCAAAAAAACTACATCAATTAATCCAAATTGCTCACCAACGATTTAGATTGCTTCAGGTTGGCAGATCAATTTTTTTTCTCCAAAGAAGAACCTCGCCTGCATCAGTGCATCCTCCAACTGTCCAGAAGCATAACTTCTCCAAGTAATTAACTTATCCTCAATTTCCAATACTACTCACTCTCACACACATATATCCATTTATATAAATTAATTATTCTTAATTATATATATACATATATCACTCTCAGTGGTCTCAATGGGCGATGGTTGTGGAATGTGAGGTGAGGAAGAGTGAAGTGATGGAAATACGATTTGGATTTTTTGAGAAGGAAGATAAGATTAATTATTTTTTTTGTCAAAAGATTAATTCAGTCATAAATTTTTTTAAAAATATAGGCAGACTTAAGGGTTGGTTCGATCTTAGTGACATTATATTGGTCAATCTGTTAACCAAATTATAGTGGTTCGAACTGAGAATTTATAATCTAAACCAATCCGTCAATTCAAACTAAATCAACCTAATATAGCGCATTAAATTGAATTTGACGAACCAATTCAAACCGATTTGCAGCCCGACCCACTTCCAAAGAGCTCCAAAACGCAAAACTTAAAAAATAAAAAGTTCTCTATTGGACCCCAACATTACTCTTCTTTAGAAGGTTAATTTGGTAAACTTCATGTAAGTGGGTCAGAGTTTTTTTTTTCCCTTATAGATTGGTCAAGTAGACAAGACACGAGTTCTCAAGTATTGAATTTCTTTTTTAGAAACTTAATATAAAATTTTCAATAATTACTCGTTTTTTAATTTAGCCATTATGATGAAATATTTCAATTGAAAAAAAATACTTTAAGAATTGAATTAAAAGACTTTATTTATCTATCATGTTATATGTTTTCGTGGGGATTTTGACAATAAATAATTAAAGGGCTTTAGCCTTTAAGTTTATCTTTTATTTTTAAAATTTCTCCAATCAATCTAATTTTATTGTTTTAGATACAAAATGGATATGTTTTAATTCGGTACGAAAACTCAAATAAAGGATTTTGTGCAATTATTAAAGGAGATATTTAATTCTTAGAGAAATTTGTTTGCTTTTATTACTAATTAATTAAAATATAAAGAATAAGATATAGTAGATATTATGAACATTTTAGAACAACAAATTATAATATGATAATATATATATATATATATATATTAGATTCGCCCCCTTTCTATTTAATTTGATTGATGCGCTAGATTTAGTGTGGAGTATTGTGAATCAAAATTTCAATCTTAAAGAAATTTTCACATTTAATATTCAATAATAAATTGAACAGGATAATTGCCTGTTAATAAAAAGTACTTATGTCATTCTTTTATCTACTTCCTAAATATTTTTTTTAAAACACAGTATTAATGCTTTTGAAAAAGCAAAAAAATAGAAAAACCAACAGGATTATCCTTATGGGGTCCACTCAGATATACATACTTTAATAATAATACTTTGGAAAAGAAATTAAAAGAAGAAGAAGATATCATTTAAAATTAAATAGGTAGGAAGCGAGATTTTTCAAACGCAGCTTCACCTCACATTTCCAAGTGAAAAAGATAGTATACTATAGCTAGTTAATTAATTAGCTACGTATACTCCTTCTTCATCTCCCTCTATAAATACCCCATTCATCTTCTTCTTGCACCAAATCAAAACGACAAGATTCGTATACTTCAACATATATATCTCACTCACAATAAAATCAAGCCGCACAATCCTCTAATTTCTACATCACACCCAAACAATCTTTTCCAGATTCTTCCCATCCTTCCACATTAATTCTTTTTCCCTAATTTTCCTTTATAAGTATACACCCCTTCCTTTCACACACAAAATCATACTCTTCTTCTTCTTCAAATCAATCAATGGCTCCTCCCAGTCTGAGTAAATCTTCCCCCAATTTTATCAAACACGTGAATGGCTTCAACCCTTCACCTTTCACATTACTCGGCTCAAACCTACTTGTCAATGGCCACGTCATCCTCTCCGACGTCCCGGAAAACATCGTCGCTACCCCTTGTTCCTACATCTCCTCCACCAACTCCATCCCCACCTCCGGCTGCTTCATCGGCTTCGACGCCGCCCAACCCGCCTCCCACCACGTCGTCCCCATCGGAAAACTCACGAACATCCGGTTCATGAGCATTTTCCGGTTCAAGGTCTGGTGGACCACCCACTGGGTCGGCTCCAACGGCCGCGACCTCGAAACCGAAACCCAAATGCTCATGCTCGACAAATCGGACTCCGACTCGGGTCGCCCCTATGTGCTCGTACTCCCAATCCTGGAGGGTCCGTTTCGCGCTTCGATCCAACCGGGGCAAGACGACAACGTGGACGTCTGCGTTGAGAGCGGGTCCTCTACGGTCTCTGGCGCGTCGTTCCGCAGTGTCGTTTACGTGCATGCGGGCGAAGACCCGTTCGATTTGGTGAAGGACGCGATGAAGGTCGTGAAGGCCCATCTTGGGACGTTCAATCTATTGGAGGAGAAGACGCCACCTGGCATCGTGGATAAATTCGGTTGGTGCACGTGGGACGCATTCTATCTTACGGTGAACCCGCAGGGCATATGGGAAGGCGTGAAGGGCCTCGTGGACGGAGGGTGCCCACCCGGGCTTGTTCTGATCGATGATGGGTGGCAGTCTATCTGTCACGATGAGGATCCTATTACCAAAGAAGGGATGAACCACACGGTGGCTGGTGAGCAAATGCCATGCAGGCTCATCAAGTACCAAGAGAATTACAAATTTAGGGATTACGTGAGGTCGGGCTCAGGCTCAGGCTCGGGCTCTAATGAGAAGGGCTTGGGGGCCTTTGTGAAGGACTTGAAGGAAGAGTTTAAGACCGTGGATTATGTTTATGTGTGGCATGCGCTTTGTGGGTATTGGGGTGGGCTGAGGCCCAAGGTGCCCGGGCTGCCGGATTGTGAGGTGGAGAAGCCCAAGTTGACGCCGGGACTGGAGACGACGATGGAGGATCTCGCCGTCGATAAGATCGTGAACAATGGGGTGGGCCTGGTCCCACCACATTTGGTGGATAAAATGTATGAAGGTCTTCACTCACACTTGGAAGCTGCTGGAATTGATGGGGTCAAGGTGGATGTTATCCATGTAAGTTTCTTACGCTTCTGATTTTATTAATTAATTATTAATTCTCACTGACAAAAAAAAAAATAATTATTTATTCTCATCAATGGTATGTACCGCTCTTGTGAGGTGTGCGTGTCACAACAACAATCACATCTTAAGGGCTTAAGGCTCTCGTGTGTTAAACCTAAGGGCCCACATCATCTAACTACCATTAATTTCTGTTAGTTGGGCTTTTATGTCTCCTTGCTCATTTGATTTGGTCGGCACGTTATATCTAAGTCAATTTTTGACCCGGCCCAATAAATTAAGAAAATGGGTTTTTTTTTTTTTAATCACATGCGTCTAATTCTAATTAATTGATTGCAAAATCAGCTACTAGAAATGGTGTGTGAGAAATATGGAGGACGCGTGGATCTGGCAAAAGCATACTACAAGGCTCTCACAGCTTCAGTGAGAAAACATTTCAAAGGCAATGGAGTTATTGCCAGCATGGAGCATTGTAACGATTTCATGTTACTTGGAACCGAAGCCATATCTCTTGGTCGTGTGGGTATGTTAATTAATTTCTACTGATAATTAATTGATGTTGTTAAAAGCATAAAATATATTGATTGTGTGGTTGGAATTATTATATATATACAGGGGATGATTTCTGGTGCACTGACCCATACGGTGATCCAAACGGTACGTTTTGGCTTCAAGGGTGTCACATGGTGCACTGTGCTTACAACAGCTTGTGGATGGGGAACTTCATACACCCAGATTGGGACATGTTTCAGTCCACGCACCCTTGCGCTGCTTTCCACGCGGCATCTCGAGCCATATCTGGTGGACCCATCTACGTCAGCGACTCGGTGGGCAAGCACAACTTCGACCTGCTTCGCACCCTGGTCCTGCCTGATGGCTCCATCCTCAGGTGCCACCATTACGCACTCCCCACACGCGACTGCCTCTTCGCTGACCCTCTCCACGACGGCAAAACCATGCTCAAGATATGGAACCTCAATAAGGTCAATTAATTAATTACCCAAATTAAACTTAACTAAATTAAACTCCCGAATTAACAGATTTTCTTTTTTAACAGTTCACTGGGGTTATTGGTGTTTTTAACTGTCAAGGAGGAGGGTGGTTTCGGGATACCAGAAGTAACAGGTGTGCGGCTGAGTTTTCTCATGTAGTATCAACGAAGACGAAGGCTGAAGAGATTGAGTGGAAGAATCAGAGCAAGAATCCTATTAAAGATGGAGTGGGAGTTTTTGCTATGTATTTCTATCAGTCCAAGAAGCTGCTTCTGTCCAAGCCATCTGAGACTGTGGAAATTTCCTTGGAGCCCTTCCATTTCGAGCTAATTACCGTTTCCCCCGTGGCTGTGTTGCCTGGGAAATCACTACAGTTTGCTCCTATTGGGTTGGTGAATATGCTTAACACCGGAGGGGCAATTCAGTCATTGGAGTTTAACGAGGCTAAGAATTTAGTGGATGTGGGAGTAAGAGGAAGTGGGGAAATGAGGGTGTTTGCATCGGAGAGACCAAGGGCTTGCAAGATTGATGGAGAAGAAGTTGATTTTGGATATGAAGAGGGCATGGTGGTAATTCAAGTGCCATGGCCTGGTTCTTCCAAATTGTCCTTGCTTCAGTACATATTCTAAGCACGACATGGAATTGATTTTTTTCGTTTTAATTATATTCATTCTCAAAAACTAATGTTTCATACAAGAGAATGGTATACGATCCCCTTCTCTAAATATTTGATGACTTTCTAGTTTTAGCCTCGAAGCAGAGGAGGTGTGAACAAGTGATGATTTTAGTGTTTTTTACTTTTTAATATATATATATAGTGTGAGTTTCGTTATTACTTAAAATTATTGAAATGACTCTGTCTTGATTCTTGTTCAGTTTCTCTTATCCTTCACGTCTTCCCAACCAATCACTACCATTAATCAAGTTTCACTCTTAAAATTTTACTCTCAGTAGAACTCAACATTGTAATGGAATTTTAATTCGGGATTGCTTTTGCATACCCTTAGCTGAGATGTATGCTTAGGGTTTGTTATTTGTTGGAGTTTGCAGCTTTCAATCTGTTGTATTGTGATGTGTTTTTGTTGCTTTCGTTTAGCAGATAGTTTGTTCTGCTATTTCTGGATGTATGACTTTGAGTCATGCTTTGTGTTATAAAATTCCCTGTTTCATGAAAAAAAACGAAATGTATGCTTACAATTTTTTAGAGTAACTTAACATAGAACCAGGGAAATCAAGCCCATGCCTTGGTGTAATCAGATTATGTAAACTAAACCCATGCCTGTGTCCAACTATTTGGGCATAATAATTAACCTGATTTACCCCACAAACAACGTTTTGTTTTTGGGCCGGTCATAAACCACGTTTATTTATGCAGTTTACTAACATAAAACAATGCTCATTGTTCTGACATAAAAATTAATAATAATGCTCATTCTTATTTCTGGATAGAAAAAAGTGGAGATTTTATTGAACATCATAACTTTTAATCGGTGAATTTA
The DNA here is from genome assembly GCA_014851425.1 of Senna tora. Lineage (NCBI taxonomy): Eukaryota > Viridiplantae > Streptophyta > Magnoliopsida > Fabales > Fabaceae > Senna > Senna tora. The sequence goes on from CM026267.1 coordinate 11,635,668, forward strand.
TTTAAGGGAATGTGATAGGAATAGGAAAAAAAATGAGAAAGAAATAAAAAAAATTAGAGTTAATAAAATGACAATTATACCATTCATTTAAAAGTTATTAATATTTAAAAGAGGGCAAAATTGACTTGTGTCACTCTCATTCCCTCTCCCTCTAACATTTTCTCATCTAAATTTTTATAACAAACAAGGACTAATATTTCTTTCTATAAAAAATGGACACTAAGACAAAGGATACATTAGATTAAAATAAGTTCACTCATACGAGGAAAAATGCATAAACATATACAAGAAGCAACACATATCACAATGCATCAACATTATAGAAAATTTACATAACAAAATTCATAAAAAAACAACTATATAAATACAAGAAAACATAAACATATAATAAGAGACGACACACCCCTTAATTCTCCCTTCTCTAAGTCTTATTGCCCACAAGCCTTTTGTTACAAGTCTCATGAGTGTAAATGTAAATCTTTAGCAAATAAAATCTTTCACAAGAATAAAATAAAAGCTATTGGAAATAGAGGGAATCTCTTATAGAGAATAGTATATCCTTCCAAAATGAGAAAAAAAAAGAAACTTATATGAATGAGGAGAAGAAACAATATACTCACGTAATTAAAAGTAAAGGAACAAGAAAGGGGGACGATATGATTTATTTTATAAAGAAAACAATATATTTGGTTGTTGATGATTGGTTTTTTAATTTAAAATTATTATGAAAATTTAAAAATAATCATAGAATAAATATAAAAATTAATTTATTTAAATTTATAAGAATAAATTTAAACGGTATCTTATATGAAACTATTTTATACTAAACACTTGTATCTTTTATCATTATAATGCCAAATACAATACCAAATAAGAGCATAATATCTAAGATATGCAGCTATGTTTTCTAAAATGATATCATACTAAATGTCCCTTGGTATTAGTCTTAACTCTTAACTCATAATTAATATCTATCTTAATTCTTATATATATATATACTTTAAAGGGGTAGTTCAATTGGTTTTATTTCTCTTTCAAACACATTTTATTTATTGGAAGTCTAATCGATAATTAAAATGTTCAAATTAACTTTAAATCTATCCTATCTCATTTCCAATGGATGATTCTTAGCACTGTCAAAACGGGCCGGAGCCCGCGGGCTAGCCCGGCTCACCCGCTAAATGGGCGGACTTGGGTAAACAAAAATAGGCCTGTTTAAGCCCCGCGAGCCGGCCCGCCAAAAAATTTAAAAAAAAAGAAAATAAAAAATTAATATATATTTGTTTAAAATATATATAAATATATATATTTTAAATAATTTTATTCTGTATATAAATAATTTAAATAATAATTAAAATTAATAAAATATTAATTTAAAGTTAAAAAATTACTAATTTTTAAGTAAATATATAATTTTATAATTAATTTTTTTAAAAAATATATTTTAAAAAATAAAAAATTGGCCCGCGGGCGGATTTGGACATTACTTTTCAAGCCCTCCAAATAAACGGCCCGACCCGTTTTGACAGTAATAACGATACCAGTCAACTTATCGAGTGAAACTACTTGAATTTGTAAGTGAAATAAAAATAAAATAAAAAATATCGTTTAAAAAATTTACTTTAAAATATAAAAGTTATGAATTTCAACATGCATTTAAAAATTTGAAAAAATTAAATAAAATATATATCATTAGAAATTATAAATATAATTTTAAAAAAATAAACAAATTAAATATAAGATATTAAGATATACCAAAATACCTCAATTTTTTGTTTTAAGAAAATATTGCGTGTATTATATAAATTTCACAAAGTACTTGTTAGTTTACTATAAGAAGCAAGTAGCATTTGGCGAGTCATCGGTTTGTTCACGTCGGTAATATCATCTCTGAACCGGGGTTGTCGTGTTCTTGAGGTTATCTGACAGGATCATCAACACCAACATCGCCCTAAGCAAAAACCCATCAAATTTCCAAATCAAATAGCATAGCATCTCTATTTTTTACTGGTTTCGTTGTGAGAAATCAGTTTGGGAATCCATGAATACGACGCCGTTCATGGATAAGCAGATAATGGATCTAACTCAAGGATCGTCTCAGAGCAAGGATTTCATCGACCTGATGGGCCATCCTAAGGAGGAGGAAGAAGTAGACGTAGAGGGTGAAGCTCGCCGTGGCGGCCACCACTCAATCGGTGGCAATGGGATTAAGAAGGAGGATATCGTTCCCAGCTACGATTTCCAGCCGATTCGCCCGCTTGGAACTTCGTCTCAGTCTTCCAATCACGATTCTACACCTAATCTCGGAGCGGTTTCTAGGCCTTGGAGTTCTGACTCCAAGTCTAACACTACCACTGCAATGATCAGAGTGAGACTCCCTTTTGCCTGCCCTAATTTACGCTTTTTCATAATCTTTGCTCTTTTATTTTCAAAAATTCAAGCTTCATCTTATTAACTGATTTGGGTTTCCCTTAGATTGCAAAATTTCTATATTTTTTGTGGCTTTTTCTGGAGTATTGCTAGCTTTTTGGTTTGGGCTACTACAGTTTGCTGTCTGTTTATAATGGCTATTAATAGAGCATTAGAATTTTTTAGCTTCGTCTGGCCATTAGGTGTGAGGTGGTTTTCCTGTGATTGCTGGTACTCAGAATACATTACAAAATGTGGTTACTTTCCTGTTGGTATTTTTGCTTACTTCTTTGTCTAATGGCCAATGTGCTGATTGAATTGTATGGTTTTGTGCTTGTTTTTTGAAAAGCATTCACATGGTATTCTAATAATCTAATTGATAAAGTGGAAATAGATAACTTATGAATTTGACCTGATAATAATCATCTTCTCTACTACTAGATGGCCTGATCGCATGATTCACGGCCATAGGGAAGTCATCTTTGAGACTTGGACCTTATCTGTTCAACCTATTTTCTATGTTCTGTGCCATACCTATATACCTATATATGCACACGATTAGTTTTCTCAGCTTTTTTTATATCAAATTTCTTCTAAAACAAATGATTGCACCTTGCTGTCTCCTTGCGAGATTTGTTTTTCAGGAAGATTAACTTGGAGAACTATGTAGTTATTTTCTCAAAGGAGATATAGACATTGATTTTATTTAGAATAAAATATATTATTTTTAAACATCATTAATCGGTGCATTCCCAAAGTCCTCTTATAGTCTATGAGGGGTGAATCGGAGTTAGTGGAGTAGGGATTGGAAATTAAATAATATAATATCTAATGTCTATTTCTGCTTCTACATTTCTTTATGAGTAAACAAGTTAGAGAACCATAAAGGTCAACAGTGCGACAAGAGCGATAAAAGCAAGCCCTTCCCAAAGTAATAAGCAAGATCACAAACTTTTCATAATATCAAAGCTGAAAAACTTGTTCAAGTTAATTAGTAGGATAGATAAGATTGTGAGTCCAGGATTTGTATTCAAATGGCTTTCACATATACTCTATCTACTAATTTTTTTTGAATTGTTTGATAACCCCTTGATGTACCTGCTTCCATGGTTCTAGGCATGTAAACTTTTATATAGTTATTCACATGAATTCTTAAAGGTGTTTGATGTTTTGAGGATTTTTGTAATCTGAGCTCACACTCTGACTTCCAAGCATGGGGACTCCACATTAAAATTTATTGAATGTCTTCTCACATATAGACACTCCTGGGTGATGGGTGTGATTTTGTGTTGGTGGAAGGATTTATTGAAGTTACAGATTTGGCCAAGCACAAATAGTTTTGTTGATTGCTTTCCATTTATGTTTCTTGGCCTAGGCCTGGCACTATTTTTTCTTAGTAATGTCTTTATTCATGCATATTTGAACAAAATTTATAATAGCAAGTAGAAGAAAAGTTTATGAGATCTGGTAGTTTCACAGTTGAAAGCTTGGCCCACTTGTCTGGTTCTGTCCAATTGCTGCTCTTCCTGCCAGAGAGCTCTTCTTCAATATGAGTATATGACTGATAAATACCTCTAGTTGTTTGAAGTTTGAACAGTTAGGCCCATAATGACAAGTCTAGAGTCTAGACGTCATATATTTTGAAAATATTTTATTTCTTAGTGTAAATTACTGATGCTAATGAGGTACTTGTGTTTCTCACTTATTCTATCTGGGTCTAGAATGTCGAATAAATGAATGGGTTAGCAAATTTATTTGCTAAGTTACTTAATTATTTCACCAAAAAAGTTACTTAATTACCATTCGTTTCTCGAAATGACTTTGCTTTGAATCTGTATAGCACTATGATATCCGTTTTGAAGTGTTAAAATATTTTCCCATTGGACTGGGGTTTCATATGTTGAATAATATTCTGATCCTGTCTTGTGTTACATTGGGAGCAAAAATGATTGATTTACTATCTTGATGTAGTTATTCTCTTCATAAATATTAAGTAATCATTCTTCCCTTACACAGAATTACAGTTCTCTGGATTCTCTTGAACCTGCAAAAGTCATAGTAGAAAAGGATCAAAATGCCTTTGATGCTACAATTTTGTCTGAGATTGATCGAACCATGAAGAAACATATGGAAAATTTGCTCCATGTTCTGGAAGGTGTTAGTGCAAGGTTAACACAGCTAGAAAGCAGAACCCACCATCTTGAGAATTCTATGGATGATTTAAAGCTATTTGTTGGAAACAATCATGGTAGCACTGATGGGAAAATGAGGCAGCTGGAGAATATCCTTAGAGAGGTATTTTATCTATCATATTTTTTCCCTTCACTCTTCTAACCTTGGTATTTAGCTGCGTTTGATATGTAGAATAAATGCATATGGTCAATGGACTTAAGGATTTGATGTTAGAATATTTCTCAAAATTTATGTTAGTGAGAATTATGGCTGTTAACAATTTTGACTACCATAAATAATTATATTCTTCAAATATCTTCTTTGTTCTTCACTTTGATGGTGATAAATATTGTTTTTGATTAATGCTGTATTTAAAGTTCTTGTATAATAAAATATTAACCTTGACTTGAATTCCTTTTTTTCTTCTTATTTCTCCTCTCTAAACCTTCCTGAATAACTTTTTAGTTGAACAAAGCTATTATAAGAAATTTGGCTCTACTTTTTCTGTGTTAGGTGTTCAACAAATCTGTCTTATCAAGTAAATAGTATAACGTATTCTTGTCAAATGAAACCTTATTTGCATTTTTTGAAAAATAACCAGGCATGTGATTTATTTCCTACTTGTATCCTTTAATTTAGCTCATGTTAGATCATTATTTCTGGCCTTTGGGCTAACAATTAGCCATATTATTTCCTTGATATTGTCAAGGAATTGTAAGATTAAATTATGATGACTTGCACTTTTGTTTTTTCAAGAACTTTCTTTGAACTTTTAAGGTTATTTTGCATATTGCACCTGGTAGCTTCTTCAGGCTCCTTATCTCTGAGCCTTGGAATTCTTGGAGAATGCCTAATCTTAAATGCAGCAATTTCCTCTTCTTCTTTTTGTGTGTGCATGTGTCCGTATATAAGAAAAAAAAATTCATGAATTGAACTCAGCTTTGCTGAAATCAAGGTATGGTTGGCATATGAAAAGTAATAAAGGTAAGGTTTAATAGATAAATGCAAGTACTTGCTATTAGGCTATATCCTTGTACTATTGGGGTATAAAGTTATGGGGTTCTTTTTTTAATTTTGTTTTCACTATCTTGTTTGACATAAAATATGCAGGTGCAAGCAGGGGTACATGATTTGCAGGATAAGCAAAGTGTGGCAGAAGCTCAGCTGCAGCTGGCAAAGCTACAAGTTTCCAAGGTGGACCAACAATCTGAAACTCAGACTAGTGTGATTACAGATCCTATGCAGCATGCTGCATCTGCCCCCCAGCAACCTCAGCAACAACTTGCAACATCTTTTAATCTTCCTCCATCAATTCCTGCAGTTCCTCACCCTAATGCTCCTCCTCAACCACCCCAACAGGGTATGCCCCCTCCAGTTCAACCTCCTAATCAGTTTCCTCAGAACCAAATGCCTTCTGTTCCACAGCGAGAACCATACTTCCAACCACCTCCTCAACCTCATGAAACCCCCAATCAGCAATACCAACTGCCTTTGTCTCAGCAGCCACAAGCTCCTCCCGTGCCAGCCCCACAGCAACAATATCAACAGACCCCTCAACCCCAGTACACTCAGCCTGCACTTCATCCACCACAACAGCAACAGCCATCGCCTTCACCTGTTAATCCCCCACCACAACTACCATCTTCTCTGGGCCACCATGTGGAAGAGTCATCTTATGTTCCTCCTCAGAATTACCCACCTAATGTCCGCCCGCCACCATCTCAGCCACCCAGTGGACCACCTCCCTCCCAGCCATTCTATGGGCCGCATTCCCACGTGTTTGAACCACTGTCCAGTAGATCTGGTTCAGGTTTCTCTTCTGGATATAGTGCACCACCGGGGCCCGCTGAGCCATATCATTATGGTGGATCACCTCAGTATGCCACTTCAGGCCTAAAGCCACAACCACAACTACCTCAACCTGCAGTGGCTCCTCCAAGTGGTGGAAATGGTTACCCACAGCTCCCAACTGCACGGGTGCTGCCGCATGCATTACCTACTGCTTCAGGGACAAGTGGCAGTTCGGGTTCTGGTGGGTCTGGAAACAGGGTTCCCATTGATGATGTGGTTGACAAAGTGGCAAGTATGGGATTCCCTAGAGACCATGTGAGGGCAACAGTTCGGAAGCTAACAGAGAATGGTCAATCAGTTGACCTTAATATAGTGCTGGATAAACTTATGAATGAAAGTGATATTCAGCCAAGAGGTTGGTATGGTCGGTAGCATGAGAAAATTGTTCTAACTATATGTATAGAAGTTCCGCTTGTTCCTGGGTCAAAATTTATGGGGAAGGAGGCTTTATGATTGGATTGTGCTGCATTGGATACTTCTGACTCTATTTGCTTCTTGTTGCTTTGTTTTGGTGGAAATTTGAGACTGTTATTCTTCTTGCTTTGTTTTTCTGCCGTTGATCTTTGACTCTGTCTTGACCGCATTCTGTATATTCACAATAAATTATAGTGGATTTTCGGAACTACTTGAACTGTACAAGTTATGTTGCTTGATTAGAATGTCATCATATTGGGTGATTGGTGATATAAAGAGTCCATAAAATGATAAATATATTAAGTCAATCATCACAAGACATGGAAGTGTATATTATTAGATAGAACAGTTCAATGGTGCAAATTAATACCATGTTGTTTCTTAACCTCTTACACTCGTTCAAACTGAGGATCTAACTTATTGTCACCATTTTCTTGGTTGATTGATTTCTCTTGCAACTTAGTTCTTTGTGGATAAGGGTGTATACATCTAAACGTTGGTAATTGAAATGGTCTCTCTTTTTCTGCTTACAGTTTTCGGAATGGTTCTCCTTTAGTTGACAAACTAATTCATACTTAAACTCTTTTGCTTTCGTCAACCTCGATCACCCCATTTTCATTGGAGTTTCAAGCTCAGCATGTTTTAGAAGAACCGATCAAACATAAGAGAAAGATTTAGGTTTTTTTTGGATACTATTGGGTTTAATTCTCATGTGAATGACGTTCTATTTTCATCTGTCTAATGATTAAACTCAGGAGATGATGGTTAAAGAACATAGACTCTTTACTATCTGTACCATATCTTTATCATATGTACCGCATCGACTTGGTGACTAAATTCGACCTTAATCTAGTCATATACTAACCTTGACCTTACTTAGACGTTGCTATTTGTTCATTTCACATAAAATTGACCGTGTCAGCTAGTTGGTTTTAACATATCCTTTTGATAGATAGGAGTAGAATATCTCAATCTGATCTCTCCACGTGTTCATACATGAATTCTTGCCCTCTTGCCAAATGACTCTTCTAAAAACTAATTAACGAACGAGCAGTCCATTATTAATTAAAAAGTAGTTTCTAATTTACTAGTTAACTCCTTATTAATCAAACAAACATAAATAATTTTCTTATATAACGTCTAATTTCAATTTTCTTTGGCAAAACTTAATGTATAGTGTTCATCATTCCTTGTCAACTGTAAATAGGAATTACAGTCCCAGATTAAAAAAAAAACTGAAATTTAGCGTTTACTACTTCTGCACTACAAACAACATTAACCGGAAAATATGAATATATCTTAATTTTACCCCCCCAAAAAAATTCATGATATATATGATATTACGATGGATCAAATTTTTCTGAACCCCGTTTCGTATTTTTTCCCCCAAGTTCCATTACATTGTATAATTAAATTAAAACTTAAATTTTCTAGCTATAGACATCTTCAACAATTAATTGTAAATTAATAATTTACTAGATCGGCCTTCCGGTATTCTATACTTTGACAAGTGGCACATACATACGTATTCTCATATGTGTAATGTGTGAGAAAAGTTCCAAGTAGTTGTTACGGAATAATTCAATCAATCAATAAAATATTGATCGTCGTTTAAGACACAATCAACAATAATAGAACACATCAATAATGCCTCTTCCTTATAAATACACATCGTTTGCCTTGCATCAATCTCATCCCTCACTACCAAATATTCACAAACAAACTTCAATAGAAGAATTACCAAAAGGCATAGAAGAAATTATTAAACATTATGAAAGCTTCTCAATATTACTTGGCTCTTATTGTCCTCTTGGCTTTGGCATCTTATGGTGCTTTTGCCTATGATCCTAGCCCTCTTCAAGACTTCTGTGTTGCTCTCAACGACACCTCCAAAACTGGTGCAGGTATGTTACTTCAATTCAATATATGTTAATGTTCATACATATATATATATATATTTATGAATTAGTATTCACATATTTTCTTTTTCTTTGATTTGTGTTGATAGTGTTTGTGAATGGAAAGTTCTGCAAGGACCCCGCGCTTGCGAATGCCAACGATTTCTTCTATGGTGGACTGAAGGAAGGAAACACATCGGGTGCATTTGGTTCAATGGTGACTCCTGTGGCTGTGACTCAGATATTAGGACTCAACACATTGGGCATCTCTTTGGCTCGGGTTGACTTTGCACCTTATGGTCTCAACCCTCCTCACATTCACCCACGTGCCACTGAGATTCTTGTGGTCATAGAGGGCACTCTTCAAGTTGGTTTCGTTACATCAAACCCAGAGAACCGTTTGTTTACAAAAGTACTAAACACGGGAGATGTGTTTGTGTTCCCAATTGGTCTCATTCACTTCCAGCAGAATGTGGGTAAAACCAAAGCTGTTGCTATTGCTGGTTTGAGCAGCCAGAACCCAGGAGTGATTACCATTGCAAATGCTGTGTTCAAGTCAAATCCTCTTATTTCTGCTGATATTCTTGCTAAGGCTTTTCAGGTGGATAAGAATGTGATCAAGACTCTTCAGAATTAATTAGTCCTGGATGGAACAAGCTAGCAACAAATTAAATTATTTGAAATATTATTGTAGTTTAATTTGACTTAGTATGAATTTGTTTGTGGGTTTGCCTGGTTGCAACCTTATAGAATAAAAATGCATGACTATATGCTCTCTTTGTAGCTTAAGCTATTTAATTATTACATTTGATTTGAATAAAACAATAATGTGTGATTGTTTTCATTTCCAATTTGTTTGCTTCAGTAAAATGTATGATTTATGATTTTCTTTTCTGGTAAAAGGAAATGTGATATAAACGTAACTAAATGAAGAATCAAAACAGGAAAAATGAGAAGATAAGAAATGGAATTACTGGAAGATTAAGTATCAAATCCCTAAAGAAATGGGAAGTATACTAAAGAACTCTCCTATTCGAGCTAGAAGAATGCTCCAAGCCAAAGCTTACAACAAAATGCATAATCCCCATACAGAAAAGAGCAACGCACTAAAAAGACTTCCACAACGCCTTCCACGCTAGGCTGCCAGGCATGCAAGGCTGGATATGAACTGGGCTTACTTCATCACGTAACCCTCGGCCCATTTGGGAAGTTTTCTTGCTCCTTTTTACCTCTGTCCAGCTTCTCCTCTGCTTCTTTGGGCTTGTTTGATGGCTCAATACTTGGATCAGGCCCACTCTTCACTTCAGCATTCATATCAAAATGACATTCATAATATAAAAAGGTTTGTGATTGCAATGAGAATGATAAGCAATTCTACATGATTAATATACCCTCTCCAAATACAACACCGAAAAGTATAAAAGATAAATAGTCATAGGGTAGACCCCGCATTAAGTAGAATCTACGTAAAGAGCACACCTCCATGTTTATTTCTTTCTTTATTACAGCACCAGATCCATTCTCATATCCTCTCATCAAATGAAGGCCATTGAATCAGTTTTTTAAAGTTCCAACAGCTTGAGAAGAAGGGATTATATATTGCATTGACGAAGAGATCATGAGTTGATATATATATTTTGGTAATGTACCAAAATGGAGGTCATTGGAGAGGAAATGCCAACTAAGGTTGTTAGTAAATTAGTAATCCACACAACAATATCCTAACAAAAAGATGGGTTAAAAATGAAAAACAAAAAACAAAAAACGCATATAGATGAGATTTTGTCTTATATATGGGGTGGCCTTGTTCTTTTCTCAAAGATTTTGTCTTATGTGTGTGTGTGTGATATATGGTAATTTAATTTGGTAAATAAGAATCAGAAATATGATGGGAGCTATAGAGAACTTAATTTAATTATAGTAGTTTTTCAAAGAGAAAACAATTATATTAGAAGGATCATGTAGCTAGGAGAAAGATATATGGTAATTTTAAGATAGTCGGGATAGTACTTATAGAAAAGTCAGTAGAAACACATCTTAGATACGTTAATTTTGTATGTAGAATTAATTAGATGAAAGATAACTTAATAACTAGAAGTAAAGAAAGACTAAAAAAATAATATGAGAAATTATATATATATATATATATATATATATATTAAGATGAATTTATTTATTAATAACATAATTATATATAGAAATAAACAAAAGCAAAACACATTATCGTTATTTAATTTGATCTATATATACATTCATATATACATATGTTATGTAACTCTTGAAATGAAATCTCTCTCAGTAACAGAAAGTTGGTTGATTTAACTCACTCATATATATCATCAACTCAACACGAGAATTATATTTAACTAACTTTAACTGCAATAATACGTGAGCAGCTCCTTCAAACCCCTTAAACTTAGGGTGGAAGGAAGTAATCAAGACACACACTATAATTAAATTTATCACATAACATTGTGTGTGAGGAAGAAGACAAAGAAAATGTCAATCTCCACATTATATATGTTTGGTTTTTTGTTGTGAAAGATAGGATTCTTAAGAAAAACAGTATATTAAATTAAACTCATCATCCAGTTCATGCAGGTTGAAACCACCACTTAACTTATGTTTCTTGAAGTACCACGAGCCAAAGAATTGGAACTAAAACAATGTCATATATATATTTATTAATTTTATTCAAAACATGAATATATATAGCACAAGCTACAAAAATCGCAGCCATGCATTTTATTCTATATGGTCGCAAATAGGCAAACCCAAGACACAAATCAATACAAAGTCAAACTTTAATATTTCAAATTTTAGTAATGAATTAACTAGCTAGTTTAATTCCATCAAGAACTAACTAATTCTGAAGAGTCTTGATCACGCTCTTATCCACCTGAAAAGCCTTAGCAAGAATATCAGCAGAAATAAGAGGATTTGATTTAAATACAGCATTTGCAATGGTAATCACTCCTGGGTTCTGGCTGCTCAAACTAGCAATAGCAACGGCTTTGGTTTTACCCACATTCTGCTGGAAGTGAATGAGTCCAATGGGAAACACAAACACATCTCCCTTGTTTAGTACTTTTGTAAACAGACGGTTCTCTGGGTTAGATGTAACGAAACCAACTTGAAGAGTGCCTTCTATGACTACAATGATCTCAGTGGCACGTGGGTGCGTGTGAGGAGGGTTGAGACCATAAGGTGCAAAGTCAACTCGAGCCAAGGAGATACCCAATGTGTTGAGTCCTAATATTTGAGTCACAGCCACAGGAGTCACCATTGAACCAAGTGCACCCGATGTGTTTCCTTCCTTCAGTCCACCGTAGAAGAAATCATTGACATTCGCAAGCGCAGGGTCCATGCAGAACTTTCCATTCACAAACACTATCAACATACAAATCAAAGAAAAAGAAAATATGTGAATATTTATTCATAAATATATGAAATTAAGTAGTGAAAGAGAAATTAAATTAAAGTAGCAATGAATTGAATTTGAAATTATACAGACCACCATTAGTCTTGGAAGTGTCGTTGATAGCAACACAGAAGTCTTGAAGAGGGCTAGGGTCATAGGCCAAAGCACCACAAGATGCCACACCCAAGAGGACAATAAGGGCTAAGTAATATTGAGAAGCTTTCATGTTTTCTTCTATATACCTTTTCAGAAATTTGTATATATTTGGTTTGTGAGGGATGAGTTTTTTGCAAGGCAAACGATGCGTATTTATAAGCTCAAGAGATTGATGTGGTCTTGTCTTTTTTTTTTTTTTTTTTTAATTTACTTGATATTGCACGAAGCAGGTGAAGACCTAGTATTAAAATAATTTTATATATTGAATGAATTATTCTTTAACAACCACTTGGATGACCGTTGAAATTTTTCTTATCTATCTTCTAATTTATCTTATCACGCCATTTGTCAAACTACAAAATAAAATTAGCGAACACTGATATAGTGGTCTGCCTGTATTAAATTGCAATTACTTATTATAACAATATGTCTAAGTAAGGTTTATCTATATTGATTGAATCCCAATGTGTGTGTTCAAATTTGATTAAATATTACGTATAGAGATATATATGCATATGAGCTTTTGATGAGGTTCTATATATTTATATATATAAATAGAAGAAAGGTATGAATTGGTGTTGTAACGATCGAGAAGCATTCTAATTAAGTAGTCTACAGGATATATAGTAATTACTAATTAGGATCAAATTTATTAAGACTCAAGAGAGACCCTTTCATGGTTAAATATATTTCTTATCCAAAAATACCTGTAATAATTAATCTTAATATATATTTGATTTTTTTAAGCATAAATGGATATTATGAGAAATTCTATATGAAGACATACATATTTTGGATTTCAACAGCGCGCGTTTGAAGTTGAACACACAAACTCATGCATATATATATATATATATATATATATTAATGTTGTAAGAATCGAACGGGACAAAGACTCGGACAAGCGTTCGGTTCATGGTTTGATCGGTTTAACCGGTCGAACCGTTGGTCGAATCGGATGACGCAATAAATAATAAATAATAAATATTCTTAATATATAAAATGACATCACTCAAATTTTAGGTTTCAATATACATAATTTTGAAGTTTTAAATTACATGAATTCTCAAAGTTTTAATTTTTAAGACTTGTCAAGCTTTGAAAGAACTTAATCAAACCAAATATGAAATTATTGATAATCATGACTTTTAAATTTTAATTTTTAAGAATTTTCTAATTTTAATTTTTAAGATTTATCTAATTTTTTTAATGTTATTTTTCCTTTTTATTTTTTAATTTTTTTAATTTTTTTTTAAAAAGTACATTAAATTTTACACACGATTGCTTCAAGTGTAAAGTATATATATATAGATATATTTAGCCTATGTTGTATAGTGAATTTGATTAAAACAGAATCACGCATGACATAATTGTGAAGAACGCAATATTATTACCACATATATACACTAATTCACTAGGACGAGTAGATGTTTGGTGGTACGGTAGTACTGAACTTTGGTACATCCCTCCAATCAATTGGTCCCTAAACCATTCAAGGTGGGCCCTAATTAATGTGAGTTTTTATTAATATTAACAAATGGCACTACATGATTGGAGGGATGCACTGAAGTTCAATGGTACGGTACCATTGAACTTTTATCCCACTAGGCCGTGTGGTATTTGTGGTTTGACAAATGGCAAAAGATATCTTGGGGAAAAAGAAGTAAATAACATATAAGAAAAAAGAAATCAACTTTCCAAGTAGTAGTTTACTAGGTATAGAATATTTCACATAAAAAAATAAAATATTAATTTTTGCTCAAAACTTACTGCTTTCGCTTAATCAAGTAATAAAATATAGAGACTAGATCAACCTCTCGTGCTTATAAATACACAAAGTTTGCCATGCAACAACCTCATCCCTCACAATTACGAAAAGGCATAGAATTGAATTAGAAAAGATGAAAGCTGCTCAATATTACTTGGCTCTTATTGCCCTCTTGGCTTTGGCATCTTATGGTGCTTTTGCCTATGATCCTAGCCCTCTTCAAGACTTCTGTGTTGCTATCAACGACACCTCCAAGACTAGTGGTGGTATGTAACTTTAATTTCATTTCTCTTTCACTTTCATATATATATATATATATATATATATATATATATATATATATATATATATATATATATATATATATATATATATATATATGCAAATGCAATATTTTGAATACTCATATATTTTCTTTTTTCTTGGTTTGTTTATAGTGTTTGTGAATGGAAAATTCTGCAAGGACCCCATGCTTGCAAATGCGAATGATTTCTTCTACGGTGGACTGAAGGAAGGAGACACATCAGGTCCATTGGGCTCAATGGTGACTCCAGTTGCTGTGACTCAAATATTAGGACTCAACACAATGGGCATTTCCTTGGCTCGTATTGACTTTGCACCTTATGGTCTCAACCCTCCTCACACGCACCCACGTGCCACTGAGATCATTGTGGTCATAGAGGGCACTCTTCAAGTTGGTTTCGTTACATCAAACCCAGAGAATCGTCTCTTTACAAAAGTACTAAACAAGGGAGATGTGTTCGTGTTCCCTATTGGTCTCATTCACTTCCAGCAGAATGTTGGTAAAACCAAAGCTGTTGTTATTGCTGGTTTGAGCAGCCATAACCCAGGAGTGATTACTATTGCAAATGCTGTGTTTAAGTCAAATCCTCCTATTTCTGTGGATATTCTTGCTAAGGCCTTTCAAGTGGATAAGAACGTGATCAAGACTCTTCAGAATTAGATCTCTAAAGTTTGATAAATATTATAGTTAATTTGACTTTGTATAACTAATTTGATTCTGGCGGATGTTACAACCATATAGAATAAAACGCATGGCTCTTCGTAGCTTATATATATGTAATGTACGAGCTATTTACTTTCGTTTGAATAAAATAAATTAACAATAATTGTGATTGTTTTTAATTCCAATTTATATATGCTTCAATAAAATGTAATATGATTTGTGATATTTTTTTTTGGTAAAAGGAAATGACATTCATATTACTAAAAGGTTTGTGATTGCAAGGTTACAAGAGAGATCGTAGTATATATATATATATAAAGAGGAGGGTTAAATAGAGCTCTTTTGAGTTCGGAACATATCTCTAGCAAAACTACACTAGAGTCATATTTAATTTTAGCAAGAAAATGAATGTAATCTTCACTGATAGAGAAATATGCAATATAATGAGAAGGAAAAATTAAGGGTGAGTAACTAACCACATTATCCTAATTATATATCTCAAAAATATTGAAGCCCGGCCCAATCCATCAATTTTTTTTTTAAGGTTGCACAAACTTGTGAAAGGGATTAGATTTGATGAAAAGATAAGTTGATATTTTGGTAATTGTACCAAAAGGAAGGTCGTTGGAGCCAGAGGAAAGGCCATCCAAGGTTGTGAAGATAGTAGGAGTGAGAGGATCAGGGCAAACAATGGGTTATAGACATTAATGCAAAAAAGAAAAAAGAAAAAAAAAATGTATAGATATATATGGATGAGATTTTGTCTTGAATGTGATGCCCTTATTTCCCCCTCCCCTCAAAGACTCCTATGATAGTAAATTAAGTCATCATAACCACATGAAATGCCTTAGGAAGTAATATAGGAAGATTTGATTTATTAAACACAGCAATTATAATAGTAATCACTCTATATTGAGAGTGAGGAAGGGAATGAAACCTCAAAACATGTGAAGAATTATGTGTCTTTTTTTCTTTTTTACTGACACATACTATAAAACATACAGGATCAATTCTCGAGTGTGATGAGGGTTCATACCATAATAAGGAGTATCAAAGTCAATATGTCTAATTTGAGTAACAGAAACAAGAGTCATCATTGAACAAGTACACCTTATATGTGTCATACTTTCTTCAGTACGTCCACTGTAAAAGAAATCATTCGTATTTGCAAGTTTGGGGTCCTTACTGAACTTTTCATTTATGAACAGTGTATACAAATCAGGAAAAAATCAAAGAGGAAAATATATGAATATTAATTGATTAATATTGCATAATTAGAGATCGAAATTAAATGAAATTATATATATATATATATATATATATATATATATATATATGAAGTGATGAACGAGAAATGAAAGTAGTATTGAAAGTGCCTATATAGCAATAGCAATACGGGAGTGGATCCTCTGTTATTATTTTTTTGTCATTTTCTACTATTAGCTTAAAATAATACTTTTTAATAGTCTTTTTTACAATAAAACAATTTAGGTGCTTCAAAATATATTTGAGATGAATAAATTTTGGAGTTCAAGTCGTCTAAATTTGAGAAATGACAAACTTTTCTAAAATATGAAATAGATACAAATAAAAGTATAGTCCCTAAATCATTCATGGTTGGTGCTAATTAATATAAGGTATTCAATTATTTATTTATTTATATAACTCTCATACTTTTGAAAAATGATAAATTTGATGCACTTAAAACTTTTAATTATACAAAAAAATATATTAAAATATAATATTTTAGACTAATAATAAAGAATAAAAAAAAAGACAAAAAATCTATTCTCATGGCAACACATTCAGAAGTCTTGAAGTGGGCTAGCTAGTAGCTAGGGTCATAGGCAAAGGCAAACAGAGAAGACCTGGTAGTCTAGTAGCAAGTACCAACAATTAATATTTTATCTATTGATTTTTTTATCACAATACCTTATCCATCCATCGATTGAATTATTCTTTAGCAACCAATTGGACGACGATGGAATTTTTCTTATTATTATCATTATTATAATTGGATAAAGGACTATAACTGAAAAGATACATCTAAAAAAGATAAAATTGAGAAAGATAATATCTAAGAAAGACCAAATAATATTTTACTTATTTAAAAAAAATCATAAATACAAATTGATTTTATAAAATTTTAAATTATTAACCAAGTCAACTAAATTTCAGATAAAAAAAATAATATAAAATAGTTAATTAGTAATATAACAAATTAAATTATTAGGGGGCCAAGTTGCCACACTCTTAACCACAGTGTGGGACATATTACTTTTAAATCAAACCACAATATGATAAAGTGTTACACTCTAAATTACACGGGACAAAATGACTTTAAGGCAAATTACATGGGACAGACTATAATTTATCCTTTTTTTTTTTAATTCTTTTTCTTCTCAACAGCGTACATTATCAAGTGCTGCTTGTCAAACTAGAAATACCTAATCGCTGATATAGTCGTTTGGGTGTATTAAATTACATTACTTATAACAATGTCTAAGTAACATTTATCTATATTGCTTGTATGTTCAAGTTTGATTAATTACTTTATTTGTTCAAATAGAAACGCATTTGAACTTCAGGCGTGCAGGTTCAATTTGTATATATCTAGAAGCAAAGTATGAATTGGTGTTGTAACGAGAAGCATTCCGAACTCAATAATATTGCTAGCATCAAATTTTAGAGAGACCATTTCATGGTCGGTTACATATATTTTTATCCAAAAATGCACTGCAAAAAATAAAATATATATAATGATAGTGTTAATTATAAATTATCTTTAGAGTTGGTTATAAATTATAATCAATTGACACTAAAAGATTTATCGTTTCAGTTCCACGTACAATGTTAAAAATTGTATCAAAAGTATTTTAACCTAAGTTATATATAACAAAAAAAAATTAACAAATAACATGCTAAATTATATAGCTTTTTTAGTGATACTTATAAAGAATCAACGGAGTAATAAATCTTATTAGGCCCTGTTTGATATATTGACTTTGGAGGAAGGAATGGGGCTCCTCTATGTTTGGTAGGAATTTAAGAATTTTTGGGTTTGGTCCATACCCATATAAGGGTTTGTACAAACTCAAGATTTGTAAGATTACCGTGGCATATTGGAATCTTTTATGAATTGTCTGTTTTCCCTCTCCTTCTACCCAGTTTTTGTTTATTACTTTTTTTTTAATTTAACGTTAAAATAGTTATTTTATACTCAACTTTCGGGTCTTTTTTGGGTGCAAATTACTTAGAGTGTAAACCCATGCAAACGCCTGTGTAGCGCGTTTGTATTGGTCCATTGCAAAACTGGACCAATACAAATGCCCCATGTAGGCATTTGTATGGGTTTGCACCCTAAAAAAGTCTATCTTTTCCATTTCTATTCTCATTATCATTTTCATTTCCTACTAACCCCAAACGTGCTCTTAACATTCCTATTTTCGTTCCCACCACTAATTTTTTTCTCTGACAATCAAACAAGCCATTATTATATATATCCATTTTTTTCAAGTATAAATGGATATATATATTATGATACAAAGACATATTTTCAATTTTAATTACATTTGAACATATATATATATATATACCAGAACAAAGAAAGAACATATATATATATATATAGTCTCTTCTATTTCTCTTTTTTCACTCTTATTTTACTAAAAAATTAAATTAAAGAGAGATAAAATAAGAGATAGAGACAGAGAAAATTCTCAACATCTCAATTGAACTCTTCATAATCTTATTATATATCTACAGCTCAAAATTTTTTCAGTTTGGATTTGGTTACAATATAATATTCTTTGTTACATATGGAATGCTATCTATAGAAGTTACTATACAAAACCAAGTCCACATATCCTATGTACTTTTTCTTCTACATATACATTCACTAACCCTCGATGAACATGCATATATGAATACGTACTGTTTGAGGCATAACTTATAGGTTAACCCCTACAAAATATAATAGACAAGTTCAAATTCAATCCATATAAACAAAGACCTTAACTACTTACTAATTAAGACCTTTGTTAATTATTTGTATTAATGTAAATTAATACTCACAATAGATCATTAGGATTTAGGACAGCCGGGTGGTATTTGTGGTTGACAAGTGGCTCAAAGATATATCTTGGGGAGAAATAAGTACATAAAAGAAAAGAAAAAAAGAATCCAACTTTCCAAATAGCAGTTGTAGAATAATTCATTCAATTCATTCCATAAATATAAAATATTAATGATCTGCTAAAAACTTACTAAGTCTTCACCTGCTTCGCTTAATCAAGTAATAAAAAATAGAGACCAGATCAATCTCTTGTGCTTATAAATACACAATTTTTGCCATGCAACAATCTCATCCCTCACAATAACCAAATCAATATATAGAAACTCTAAAAGGTAAGAGAAGAAATTAAACATGAAAGCTGCTCAATATTACTTGGCTCTTATTGCCCTTTTGGCTCTGGCATCTTGTGGTGCTTTTGCCTATGATCCTAGCCCTCTTCAAGACTTCTGTGTTGCTATCAACGACACCTCCAAGACTGGTGCAGGTCTGTTACTTCAATTCAATATAATGTTCATATAAATATATATATGTGTGTGTGTGCAATGAATAAATATTCATATATTTTCTTTTTCTTGATCATATGTTTACAGTATTTGTGAATGGAAAATTCTGCAAAGACCCCAATCTTGCAAATGCGAATGATTTTTTCTACGGTGGACTGAAGGAAGGAGACACGTCAGGCCCATTGGGCTCAATGGTGACTCCAGTTTCTGTGACTCAAATATTAGGACTCAACACAATGGGCATTTCTTTGGCTCGTATTGACTTTGCACCTTATGGTCTCAACCCTCCTCACACGCACCCACGTGCCACTGAGATCATTGTGGTCATAGAGGGCACTCTTCAAGTTGGTTTCGTTACATCAAACCCAGAGAATCGTCTCTTTACAAAAGTACTAAACACGGGAGATGTGTTTGTGTTCCCTATTGGACTCATTCACTTCCAGCAGAATGTGGGGAAAACCAAAGCTGTTGTTATTGCTGGTTTGAGCAGCCAGAACCCAGGAGTGATTACTATTGCAAATGCTGTGTTTAAGTCAAATCCTCCTATTTCGACTGACATTCTTGCTAAGGCTTTTCAAGTGGATAAGAGCGTGATCAAGACTCTTCAGAATTAGTTGCAATTGATGGACAATATTAAAGAATCTAGCTAGTTAACGTATGAAATTTGAAATATTATAGTTAATTTGACTTTGTGTGAATTTGATTATGGGTTTGCTTGTTGCGACCTTATAGAATAAAATGCATGGCTGCTCTTTGTGGCTATGCTGATCATATATATATATATATATATTTGATTGTTTGAATAAATGGAATTTTAATAAATGGATCATATATGTATTCATGTTAATTTTTGGAGTCTAGGAATAAAATATTACTTTGGTATTTTATATTCATGTGTCAAGATAAGATTGAAAATTATATAATCCAATTTAATATTAATACTTTTTTAACAGAAAAAATAAAAACATTTGGGATAAACAATTCTACAACCCAAAGTTTTGGGGATGAAACACTTTAAAGTATATCAATAACCTTTTTATTCTCTTACCAAACTAATAATCCACATGTTTATATACCTTTTGCTGAGAAAAATAAAATACCTATTTTCAAACATAGTTGAAATGTTATGTTTTTATTTTAAAATATCCCAAACGTTCAATTCGTATATATCTAGAAGCAAAGCATGAATTGGTGTTGTAACGAGAAGCATTCCGAACTCAATAATATTGCTAGCATCAAATTTTAGAGAGACCATGCATTTCATGGTCGGTTACATATATTTTTATCCAAAAATGCAAAAATAAAATAAAATAATAATAATAATAATAATAATTATGATAGTATTACTTAACTGTAAATTATCTCTAGAGTTGGTTATAAATTATAATTGACACTAAAAAGGTTTATTGTCTTAGTTCCACAACGTTAAAAATTGTGTCGAAAGTATCTGGACGCAAGTTATATTACAAAAAATTAACAAATAACATTGCTAAAATTAGTTTTTTAGTGATACCTGTAATGAATCAATGAAGTAATAAATCTTAAGCCATGGTACACAGAAAAAGTATGGGAGAAAATAAGGGAATGTCCATTTCCCACATATTTTTTTCCTATCAAACAAATCATATGTTTTGCAATGTGATGAAATTATATTTTTGTTCTTATTTTTTTATCCATTTTTATTCCATTCTCACTTTTAATGTAAGGACAAAATGACTCACTTTTATTCCATTCACATCATATTGACATGACATTTCTATTCCCTCCACCATTCATATTTTTATTCCCATTCCTATTCTCACTCACTCCATCTACTAAACACACCCTTAACCCTGTGTTTGATACTGGGTTTGGAGGAAGGAATAGACAATAAAATGGGCCTCTCCTATGTTTGGTAGGAGTTTTAAGGATTTTTGGATTTGGTCCAAATCTTTACATAAGGGTTTGTACAAGAATTTAGATCCATTAAAGTGTAAAATGTATAAAATATATGATCCAGAGACAATTAAATAAAAATTGAGATTTGTGTCCATCCCGTAACAGCCTCATCCAACGGATCAGACTGCGCAATTTACGCATTTCATGGATCTACACTTTAGCAGGTCCGGATTCGTTTGTACATACCCTAAAAAAATTAGAGGGTTTGTAAGATTATCATGGGAAACTTAAATGAATTGTCTCTTTTACCCAACTTTCATTCATTACTTTTTTTTAATCTAAGGGTAAAATAATTATTTTATCCAATTTTCATTTCTTTTCCATCCCCATTAAATTTTTCTTGCCAACCAAACGAGCCTTTATATGAACTCTTTTATAGAGAAGTCAAAGGTTGAGCTTTTGTGTCTATTTCTCTCTTTTCTCATTTTTATCTTATTGAAAAGTTCAAATAAGAGAAATAAAGTAAGAGAGAGACAGAGAGAAAAATCCTCAATATCTCAAAAGGTTGAGCTCTTCGTATATAGTCTTATCCTCTCTCTATATATATATATATATATTTTACAGCTCAATTTTTTTTTTTAATTTCAGTTTGGATTTGGTTATAATATTCTTTGTTACATATGGAATGCTTTCTATAGAAGTTACTACAAAACCAAGTCCACATATCCTATATTTTTTTTTTCTGCATATACATTCACTTACTGTTTGAGGCATTGCTTATAGGTTAAGCTTTACAAAATATAATAGACAAATTCAAATTCAATCCATATAGACAAAAACCTTAACTACTTACTAATTAAGACCTTTGTTAATTATTTGTATTAATGTAAATTAATACTCTCAAGTCTCAATAGATCATCAGGATTTAGGACAGCCGGGTGGTATTTGTTGTTGACACAAGTGGCACAAAGATATATTTGGGGAGAAAGAAGTGTATAAAATAAAAGAAATAAAGTTCCAACTTTCCAAGTAGCAGTTGTAGAATAATTCATTCATTCAATAAATATAAAATATTGATGATCTGCTAAAAACTTACTAGGTCTTCACCTGCTTCGCTTAATCAAGTAATAAAAAATAGAGACCAGATCAACCTCTTGTGCTTATAAATACACAAAGTTTGCCATGCAGCAATCTCATCCCTCACAATTACCAAAAGGCATAGAATTGAATTAGAAAACATGAAAGCTGCTCAATATTACTTGGCTCTTATTGTCCTCTTGGCTTTGGCATCTTATGGTGCTTTTGCCTATGATCCTAGCCCTCTTCAAGACTTCTGTGTTGCTATCAACGACACCTCCAAGACTAGTGGTGGTATGTAATTAACTTTAATTTAATTTCTCTTTCACTTTCATATATATATGCAAATGCAATATTTTGAATACTCATATATTTTCTTTTTTCTTGGTTTGTTAATAGTGTTTGTGAATGGAAAATTCTGCAAGGACCCCATGCTTGCAAATGCGAATGATTTCTTTTACGGTGGACTGAAGGAAGGGGACACATCAGGCTCACTGGGCTCAATGGTGACTCCAGTTTCTGTGACTCAAATATTAGGACTCAACACAATGGGCATTTCTTTGGCTCGCATTGACTTTGCACCTTATGGTCTCAACCCTCCTCACACGCACCCACGTGCCACTGAGATCATTGTGGTCATAGAGGGCACTCTTCAAGTTGGTTTCGTTACATCAAACCCAGAGAATCGTCTCTTTACAAAAGTACTAAACAAGGGAGATGTGTTCGTGTTCCCTATTGGACTCATTCACTTCCAGCAGAATGTGGGAAAAAGCAAAGCTGTTGTTATTGCTGGTTTGAGCAGCCAGAACCCAGGAGTGATTACTATTGCAAATGCTGTGTTTAAGTCAAATCCTCCTATTTCTGCAGATATTCTTGCTAAGGCTTTTCAAGTGAATAAGAGCGTGATCAAGACTCTTCAGAATTAGTTTTTGACAGATACTGTTACGTTAAAAAAACTAGCTAAAAGTTGAAATGTTATAGTTTCACTTTAATTGTATGAATTTGTTTAATTCTGGGTTTGCCTAACCATATAGAATAAAATGCATGGCTGCTCTTACTAGCTTATGCTATTCATCATGTTTGATTGTATTGTTTAAATAAATGGATAGGTTCAAGACTATTCTTTAATTTGTATTCATGTTAATTTGGAGTAATATAGGAATAAAATAATACTTTGGTATTTTATATTCATGTCAAGATTAATATATATTTAAGTGGATTGAGAATAATTAATATAATCCCATTTAATTTTAATTCTTGTTTTAACAGAAAAAGAAAAATATTGGGTAAAATATACTATTCCATGCATGCACTTATAAAGGTTTCTATACTTTCATAAATCTCAACTCTGATCTTCTAAAAACCCAAATTTCGGGGATGTATGAATGAAACACTTTAGAATTATGGAAAACTATATCAATTACTTCTTCTTCTTTTTTCTCTATCAAATTCCCACGTATTTATGGCCTTTTGCTGAGAAAAATATATAATACGTATTTTCAAACACTTTATTTTTAAATTGATCAGATTATCCTTTTGATTCTCAACCTTTGCATAAAGTTTAATATTGGTCCTCAAAGTTTCAAAAAGTTATTTTAGGTCCTCAACATTTTTTTTTGTCAAAATTGATCATCTAGCGTAACATCTGTTTGGTTTTGCCATTAAATGCTGACGTAGAAGACTTATGTGGCACATCCTCTCTCCTATGTGTCATATTTAAATGACATGGCACCCTCTCTCACTCCAACTCAACAAAACGATGCCGTTTTGATTCATTTAAATGACCAAAACAGAACATTTAAATGAATCAAAACATCGTTGTTTTGTTGAGTTTGAGTAAGAGAGGGTGTCATGTCATTTAAATATGACACGTAGGAAAGAGGGTGCGCCACATAAGACTTTCACGCCAGCATTTAATGATAAAACCAGACGAATGTTATGCTAGAGTACCAATTTTGACGAAAAAAAAAACTTTGAGGACGTAAAATAACTTTGTGAAACATTAATGAACAATATCAAACTTCGTGCAAATATTAAGGACCAATAATTTGCCACTTTAAATTTACAATATTTTACCGGAATAAAATAGTTGACTCTGTCCTATTGTCCTAGCTCAGTCTTCACTCATATCTCAAAGGTGTGACGGCAGAAGCAGTCATAGCGTCCAAAATCGGAAGATGACAGCCGAATTTCTATCGCTTCCTTCCCATACCATCTCAAGGTACTTCTTATTTTGCTCGATCAAAACTTTCTAATACCCACTTTCGTTTTTCATCTTAAAATCCCGTTATTAGTTCTGTAACTTTCTAGTTATTCTACTCATGCCTTCGTTATTGACCCTCTTCAAGATTTTCTTCCTGTGAAATTGGTAGAAATGCTACATGGGTACCGTTCAAAATCTCAAATTCGCTCAGTTATTCCTCAAGGAATCGAAATTTGGGTAGAATTTTGTGTTTGAGCGCTCAAAATGGAGGATTCAGAGAAATCTCTGGAAGGGTTGGTGATGGTGACGGAGTGATCATTGTGGATCATGGCTCGCGTCGCAAAGAATCTAATTTAATGCTCAGTAAGCTAAATCCATCGTTATTCTAGCACTGAAATTTCAAATTTTAGGTTTTGATTTTGCGTTTTTCTACAATCGGCTGTGTTCTGTTCTTGAAAAGCACTTCAAATTGATGCCTAAATGTCGTCTTAATTTGAGTGACAGATGAATTTGTGGAGATGTTTAAACATAAAACTGGATACGAGATTGTGGAGCCTGCTCATATGGTAGTTTTTCTGTCATTCATCATTCTTTAGAGTAAAATTAACATTTTGTTCCTTGAAGATGCAATTTCTCCTAAGTTCCTATGTAATTTCAACTTTCAAGTTAACGAAGATTCTCAAAAAGATGAAAATGTCAAATTTAGTCTCAAGATGTAATTTGTCTCAATTTAGTCCTTAGATGAAATTTGTCTCAATTTAGTCCTTATGAAATTTTCCGTAAGTTATGCTAATGAACATTTCCAAGACTAAATTGAGACAAATTACATCTTTCAGAGATGAAATTTATCATCTCCATCTTTTAAGTACTAAATTGAGCCTAATTGTATCTTTCAAGTACTAAATTGTTAATTTACTCTTTTTTTTTAAATGTTTAGTTGCAGAAGATTAATAAAAAAATTGAAAAGGAAATAAGAAATTTGAATGATAGTAGATGCTCTAATTTCAGGTCTAGCCATGGCCAATGGACATCTATTTTTCAATTTATGGATACTGGATAGCTTATTTAGTCATGTCTTTATCTACTTGAAACTCCTTTCACATAGTAATGACTGTGATGCCTCTAGAGTAGTCCAATGTATAATAGAAAATCCCTTGTGCATTTAGGCAAACATCTTTTCTTTTGCATTTTATGAAGCACTTGCAAGTTGTGACCATGAAACAGATCTTGATCCTTCAACTTCTAATACATGATCAGGAATTGGCAGAACCATCAATAGGAGATGCTTTTAAATCTTGCATTCAACAAGGTGCATGCCGCATTATCGTCAGTCCTTTTTTCCTCTTTCCAGGAAGGCATTGGCATCAGGTAGGTCTGCAGAAATCTTGTTGTCCTACCATTCTTGTGACATCAATAAGATGATTTGGTTCAAGAAAGTTTGCCTCACTATACAGGATATTCCTTCGTTAACAGCAGAAGCAGCTAAGGAGCACCCTGGTGTGTCATATATTGTAACTGCTCCCCTTGGAGTGCATGAACTACTTGTGGTATGAATTCTCTGATTGTCAGATAAATACTCTGAGAAAGTTTTTGGCTTTCAAATTTCATCTTTAATTGGACTTTTTCGTTTGAACATAAAATGGCTGATGGTGGATTTCATTTCTAGTAACTTCTTTTGAACAACCAGAAGTGTGACTCAAAAGTTAAACGGCTCTCTATTTAGCTCTTTTCATCGTAGGGTCATTTAAGTCTAGCTAGGTTGGATTATCACAATGGATGGATTTCAGAGAACCTATTTTGATATTGCAAAGGAAACTTTATTTATAATGGAACTTTATTGTATTACAATAACAAACAAAACATTTTCCCACCTGGATTTCAGAGAACTTATTTTAATATTGCAAAGGGAACTTTACTTATAATGGAACTTTATTGTATTACAATAACAAACAAAACATTTCCCCATTAGGTGACGTCAGCTACATGGATCAAACTATACTTATTTTATGTTGGCTCATTTCTATGTATTGCATTATGTCAGTAATTTAAAACTCCAATGATCTTGCACTGCAGGATGTTGTAAATGATAGAATCAAGCAGTGCTTAAGTCATGTAGCAGGAGATGCAGATGAGTGTGCAATTTGTGCTGGGACTGGAAAATGCAGGCTTTACTAGTTCAAGAAAATGGATTGTAATGGATGCTCGAGCTTCAAGGGGCAGATGAATCTGAAACTCAAAAGGAAATGTATTGGCAGACAGCAAATGCAACTACACGAGGGAGGCCGTGTCAATGGATTCTTCTATCATCAGCAGATGTTGTAGGAGTTGGGATTTAATGCGTCCAGTCTTGCTAATCTCATTGTTTCAGTATAATTAAGATGGTTTGGATAACCAGAATATGCTGACACATGTGAAATTGATGAAGTTCAATGGGGAAACTGGATCCTCTTGTAACGTATAATTGAGATTGTATAATTAGCAATTTTGAGTTATATATATACATCCTTTTGGGTCGTTGATTTTCACATTTCACATTCCTTTCATGAATTTCTGCATAATTCATCTCTATTTATCATTTATGCCAAAGGTTTCTTTCATCCACTTCCATATTTTCAAGAAACCCCTCATCTTAATCTCCATACTTGCTTGTGCTCGAGCTTCAGCTTGTGCAGGGCTTTCTTCAACAGTTGCTCCACCACCTGCAATGAGGCAACAATCGTCTATCTCAATACACAAATTCCATATGCAGAAAGTTTCATTACAGGTGAAATGTGATGAAGGAAAGGGTCATCTATCTACCAGTGCTTTGATTGTGTTTTGTTGCTTCCTGGCGCTTTAATTGCTTATTAAAAGATTTAGCTGCAGCGAAAACATTTGAAGGCCTTTCCCATCCTCCTCCAAATACACCATACCCATTCTTTGGTTGAGGCTGGATCAGGAACTCTAGCACTGACAATTCTTCTGTCTCTACCCAATGAATGCAGTTCACGGGGCATGACTCAACTGACACCTGGAATTATCTTGTGTCATTTCACGACAAATTAAGGCAAAAGCACATTTTATGTTCCTAAATTTTACACTGATTTTTAAATTTGTTTTAAAACGTTTTTTGCGGTTAATTTTGTTTTAAATATTTCAAATTACAGTCAATTTTGTCACATTACCTAACTCCATTTAAATTATTAGCAGCAAATGATATTACATCACACATGTAATATTAATATTAATCCGTCACACACATAATATTAATGGATCATTTCACTCAGAATTCAAGCACTACATAAAAAGGAGGATTATGTGTATTATGTTCACTAGCTTGATCTAGTTCTTATGAAATTTGTTATACCTCAATAGTTTTGTCAGCATCTCCATATTGAACTTTAACCCTCGCACATCCAAGAGCTTCATCCATGGCGAATGTATTGCTGGCAAAATGCACACACTCTCTGCATCCTGGTAACAAACAGTTAAAGCCTAAACAACTTTTCATGACCCTTGGAAATTCATAGTCATTAATTCAACCTGCAATAAAAAGCTAATAATATATATAATCATTCAGCAGAAGATGAAATAATTAATGAAAAGCTATTACAGTAATGACCTATGCATGCATTCTCATCAACAAACAAAGCCTGTGGCCTTAAAGGTCCATTCCATGTGCTGTAACCCAAGGAAGAGTAATTTTTCCCAAATCTTTTCCCCATCTGACCGATGGATTCATCATACTTTCTTCTTTGATCCTCTGCCATCAGCACTTCATAAGCCTTGTTCAGCAATAGAGTGTACTCATGACCCTAGAAATTGAAATCAGCTTCAAGTTCAATCAATCTGCTTCTCATGAATCACTACAGTAGAAAAATTACAGGAGAAGGTAAGGATTAAGGAAGGAGGACCTGGTGGCCGGCGATATCTGGATGGTATTTCTTTTGCAGCTTCCGGTAAGCGTCTTTGATTTCTTGGGAATCTGAATTAACAGAAACTCCAAGCAGTTCATAGTAATTGTTTTGAGGTCGTGGTTTTTTCCATGCCCTTGTATTGCAACATTTGATCGTTACAGTACTCTTCTTCTGCCTCCATCTTCAAGAAATGTTTACATTAAAAAAGCATAAGATCTAAGAACTTGCAAGTAATTAATTATAGCTTCTTCTTCTTCTTTTTTAAGAGAATTTAAAGAGTACCTTGAGATAGGGTTATTGAAATTCAGATGGCTATGAAGTTGAGAAGGCTTTGATGATGAAGAAGAAGACAGGAGGCAGGAAGTGGAGACTACGCCTACTGACATACTCTTTGTGCGTACGAATCAATGGTGTAAAATTCTGAAAGATTTGCTTTCTCGTCAGATAGAAAAGAAATAAGAACATAACCCAAGATATTTTGCTATGTAAATTAAAATATCACTTACACCGTAGCTTTAACAGTTTCTTTCATAATGGTCCCATCCCTGATTCCTTAACATACTTCTCCATCTCAGCACCTAGCTGGCAAAAAGTGTTGAAGAGGGAATGGAAATAAGGAAAAGAAAATTATTGAAAAATTTCCCTCCTCTCGTGTATGGATAAATTAAAAATATATACCAATATATTTTTTTTTGTAGGATCCCCACTTTCTTTTATTATAAAAGAAAAATGTTTCAAGTCCATAAGCCGCTACATATTAAAATAATTAAGTAAGTAAAATTAAAATTAAAATAGTATAATTTTAAAAAATATAAAACTGACAAGAGTTAAGTGTAATGAAATAAATAATTTTTTTACAAAATGATAAATTAATTAAAGTCTAATTTTTTTAATTTAAAAGAGAAGTTCATATTTAATATTGAAGAATGTTTTAAACAAAATTTTCTCTAATAAAAAATATCTGAAAATCTTCCACATTAGTTGGATTTTCTCAAGAAAAATTAGGGGAAGCAATTATCCATATAAGATGTCATCTCAACATGATTAAAAAAAAGTTATTTTTACATGTTTTAAACTTAATAAATGATATAATATTTTAACCATATTAACTCCAAATATGATATATTGATGCTTAAATTATTTCTGTGGTCTCAATAATTTTGTTCATTTTTTAAATTTAGCTTGTCATTTAAAAATTAAAAAATTTTAATTAAGTCCTTATTTTTTTTGTTAAAATTCATTTAAATTTTATTGACATGATTAGTAAAATAAATATCCATAGTGGAAATTCAGCAAACGACAGGTTTGTATGATGTGGTTAGGTTAGGTGTACACTAGTAGCCACTATCCAGTATTCCAGAGAGCGCATGGAAAACGATTCCTGAGCCTGGGCCGCGGGCCACTTCACTGCGCGTGGGAACGGCGTTATGAGCCAAATCTGGTGGTGAGAGGCGAGATGATAGCACTGCGGAAGCATATGGCTTACACTACAAAATTTCTTCATCCAATCAGGCACTATCTTACTATAATTTCATCTCACAGCTCATCATCTTCTCATTTTAAGCGCTTCAGTAGGTTCTTCTTCTTCTTCTAGATTTATATTTTGCTAATTCTGTTTTTGTTAGTTCTAATCGGTTTGTGTTTCTTTTGGCGCCCTTCCGTTGTTTCAGATTATGGAAGATTCGATTCCGTGAAAACATTTCTGAAGAGCCTGGAACCTTCACTCTGCGGACGTGCCTCCATAGTTCGATCCGATGTAAATATAACTAGAGAGTACCTTAGGCATTTTTGTGGTGAGTAATAATGTTTTTCTTTTTTTTTTTTGGAAATTTTGTTTGTCATATAATGTTTTTCTTGCTCTCATGACTAATTGCGTTATGAACTTCATGATTTATGGTTATATTTCGAGTTTGAAGCTTTTGAATCATATGGAACTGCCTTAAATTAGTACTCTTCAGTTTAGGATACTATTTTGTTTTCATATTTCAACCTAAATCCCAATGTGAATCAAGTGTCAACAGTAAATAGTTGTTTCTTTCTTTTCTTTTTTTAAATTGTATGTTAGTTTTCTCTTTTGGGCTTTTGGCTATATACAAGCTATGAACACTAAAGTACTCTAATTAACATGGAAGGGGAGCATACAAAAATTGTGACAACTATACCAATGAGGCAGTGAGCCAAAAGGATGATAGCAAGAAAAAAAAATTGGAGGAGGTGGCTATGTGGAAAATAAAAACAAACTTGAACTTATTTAATTATTCTTTTGAACATAGAATACTGAAGAGGAGAGGGGGAACACGTAAATGGAAGACTATGGGAACCGGGAAGATTTCTCTTTCAAATAGAAACAGATATATTAACAATGGAATGTAGTGGTATCATAATATCATGGCCTGAGCAGCTTCAATCCATCAGTTAGTGATGTAGTTTTCTATGCTTCTTAGCTTTCTAAACAATCTCGCGGTTGTCTGTGGTAGTGTGGTTATCCAAAATGCAGCTGCTGTTTTAAGCTGACATTTATTAATATGATGTCATTCATAATTTAATACGAGAAGCTTCCTTTGTTCCTCAAAAGATGATTTCTGATGGATCAGCAAGTCATAATTAACTTTCTTTAGTTATCATTTGTGTATCATGGTGCCGATGATGCTTGGGAATCAAAGTTCTTTCATTTGAAGTTATACCAAAAAGGAACTTGTTCATCTTGGAATTAACTTATGCCTTCTATTTTTGCTAAGCATTACCCTTTTTTATGTCACCTGGGGTTGGTAAATTTTTCAGGCAAAAAGTTCTGTTGTGGAAGCATTTTGGGTTTGTCAATTGCATATGGGTCTGTTGCAGCTTATGCTATGGATGGT
Organism: Senna tora; assembly: GCA_014851425.1. Taxonomy (NCBI): domain Eukaryota; kingdom Viridiplantae; phylum Streptophyta; class Magnoliopsida; order Fabales; family Fabaceae; genus Senna; species Senna tora. The sequence continues at coordinate 11,667,214 of CM026267.1, forward strand.
GAGCTGGATATATGATTGGTCTTGTGTACTTCTACTTTTTTATTTTCTTATCCCCTGTTTCCCTTCTTTTGTTTGAAGCACTTGATGATTTAAGTATTTTTTTCGTAACAAGCAGCTCAGGATGCTTTAGTGGATGACCCTGATGAAGACTCACTGGACCTTACAGAGGAGGAAAAAAATCGTCACCAGCTGTGGACATTTGCTAGGAAATTTTGGCTGCCCGCTTTTCTGTTTTTAACTGTTTTGGCAAACTTGTATGATCCAATTCCACTACTGCTAATTAAAGTTACCTTATTCTTCCTCAGCACAAAGCCCAATCCATATTCTGTCTATATTTTCGTTGATCAGGTCAGAGAGCCTTCTTTTAGTTACCTCATTAATTACTTCAGAAAGTTTAGCTGCACAATTTACTTTTATGTCTTATTTGGTTTCTCTTCAGTTTCCTCAAGGTCATTCTTCAAGGTTTATTGGGGCTCTATTGAATTTTATGTTAATTTGACAAAACATTTTAAAATTTTCTGATCTTATTCTTAGCCTGGATTGTTTGTGTGTTTTGGATGAATTTTAAAATTCTTAATTTAAACATTACTCATATGATATTGCTTGATTATATTTCAAGTCAAATTGTAATTATTGCAGCTGTGCCAGCAATCTATGCGCCAAGAACCTTCATTGCGTAAAGTAAAGGTGGGTGACCATCTCTTAATAGATATACATTTCTATGTTGTAACATGAAATTGTAATGTAGGATTTTCACTCCACGTCTAATACAATTTTATTATAAACTGATAGAACAATTTAGTTTTACGTTTTCTTCTTTTCCACAACTGTTAGCACTTCAATCTCTTTAGAGTAGCTAATAATTATAAATGTGGCAATACGCACATTGTTTAGTAAATTTCTCATTTGCTTTGCCATAGGTTTATATATTTCTAAAATCTATATTATTACACGATTTCTGGTTGTAAAGTATTTTCCCACTTTGATTTTGGTGTTTTCATAAAAAAGAATCCCACGTCATTACCTGTAAGTTGATATATTGGTTCCATTATATTTATAAAATAAATCATATCTTACTTCTCTCGATGGATTTGAGCAATCTGTTTGTAAGGCAAGTGTATTGCCTTTTGACGTCTAGTTATCCTTACCTCTGCAGTCACTATATGCTAGAAAAGTTGAAGTTCGGGACTATAAGCTTCTCTGTCTGGCCAATGTTGAAGTTAGGGATCAGAATTTCACTTTGGTTGGAATTCTTGGTAACTGGTGGAGCTTGCCCCATATACTGCCTCAGGAGGCATTTTCCTTACTTAGAGATAGATTTTTAGAGAAAATAGCAAGGTAATCTTTTTTTTTTTTTTAAATTTAGCAGTATTCAGGAGGGTGAACATCACTCTCTGAACTTCATGATTGTTTTGGTTGGCCTTGGAAGGCCATCATCCCCCTTCCCATGTAATCTGTTGATCTAAAAACGCAATCATTTTTTCCACACAGCTTGCATTTGTTTTACTGTGATTTCCTGGTCTAATTTTAGTATTTAACAACCCCGTATTTTATTTTAAAAATAATCCAACAATTTTGAAGCTTTTAGGCAACGCTGATAGTGATAAACTGGGCAGCAGTTCGATTGAGTTGGAATTTATGGTGGTTAATGGGCATTTGCACTTATTTTCAAATTGATTTGACTATGTATGAGGTATTGCTCAGTATATTTATTTTTGCTTGAGGATCTGATGTCTGGAGCATCATCTAATACTAATGACAGGTTGCATGCAGTGGTAAAGATTTATCCTTCACATTTTGCAAGAAGTTATTTCCAGGAATAGCCATTGGCTTGCTTCTTATGGCTTTAACTGACTGCTAGCTAGACTTGTTTGTACTCTCCTTCGCTTTCTCTTACCAGTTATCATATACCTAATTTGGTAGTTGTAAGTTGTAACCATACTTTTGAAAATACAAATGCATTCAGTATACAGAATTTGCATCCTTAGTGATGTAAAGAAGCAACTCAAATTTGCAGTTTGTTTGGATAGCATCCCCCTGAATGTCTCCTTGCTTATTGTGGAGGTAGCAAATGTTTCTCCTTTTTTCTTTTTTGGGGTGATAAATTTGTAAGGGTAAAATGCACAGCACCCCCCTGAACTATAGGGTGTTTGCACATAACCTCCCTGAACTTCAAAAAGTTGCATAGCACCTCCCTAAACTTTTCAACTTTTGCACATAAAGGATTCTGTTAACTTTTCCATCCAATTTTTAACACTCAATGCCACATCAGCTTCTACATCACATTTTAATTCCATGTCATCTGGGCAAATAAGTAATTTCTCTACCATTAATTAATTAATTAATTATTTTTATAAAAAAATTAATTATTTTTATCAGAAAACTAATTATTTTTATGAAAATTAATTTTTGTATGGTCTATATTTTAATTAATTAATCAATTTTTTTCATAAAAAAATTTAATTTTTTTTATAAAAATAATTAATGGTAGAGAAATGATTTATTTGTCAAGCTGACATGGAATTAAAATGTGATGTGGAAGCTGATGTGGCATTGAGTGTTAAAAATTGGATGGAAAAGTTAACAGAATCCTTTATGTGTAAAAATTGAAAAGTTTAGGGAGGTGCTATGCAACTTTTTTGAAGTTCAGGGAGGTTATGTGGAAACACCCTATAGTTCAAGGGTTTCTGTGCATTTTAGCCAATTTGTAATGATTACCAATTACCACTGTGTGATTAGTCCCACAAATAATTCTAAGAAATATCATTCTGCCATTTTCGTTTCCCATTTTTAATTATAATTTTATAAGCACTATAAATATATACTTAGACATCTTATATATTAGTTTAGATACCATCCGAATAAATTACCCAAACCATTATCATGAAAAAAAAAATGATAGTGAAACAGTTAAAGTCTTACTCAAAAATTAAATACAAAAATAGGATTTTTTTTAAGAATAAGAATCAATGAAAATAATTGTTATTTCACAAAGTGATATTCATAATTATTTGTACAAAATATTTAAAATAAAATACAATTTTTATGAAATAGAGACTTTTGTTTCTCCGTTTTGCTATCATAATCTATAGTGGTTGATTCGTTTTTTGGCGAACTCAAAAAGAGTGTAAGGATAGCAAGCAGATCCATTGAAGCAGTCCTTTGAAACTATCTCATATATGATTTGAGTTTGATGGTCATATTTATCGAATCTAAAATATTTCGATCTATCAGGACAGAGAGGTTTTCCTTCTGAAAAGCAAGGTTCTTCTATGTTTGTGACTCCTGTATATTTAAAGAAAATCATATATGTAAGAGAGAAAGAACCATAGAATGATAAAGAATTAAGTCAATTCAAAACTAATTATACTAAGAAAAAGATTTTATAAATGAGAATGTAGACTTTAACATCTAAAAGATAACTTAAAAATGAATTTGCTTACCATATTTTTCATGATGTTCCAAAATCTTTTTGTATATGATGGCTCTGTCATATATGGTATATATTGAACCAAAAAAATCTTTTTGTAACTCTAGTATCCTTTTTGGAAGCTTGTCTGCGTAGTATCTTGATTCACAATGTTCTATATATTGGAACGGCTCACAAGTTGAAAGACCAAACAACACAAATTTTCTGGCTCCTCGATAATAAAGTGTCTGGAAATTATTTAAATAAGTCAAAGTAGGTCTCTCAAAGTTTTTTTAACTTCATAGAGATTGTGTAAAATCACAATTTGATCAAACCTTTTCATTTAAAATAATACAATCAAATATAGGCGTATGCTTTGAAACAAATAGAAAATTATATTTTCTTATCAATTGAAATGTATACTAGCTTAACAAGCCAACTGTTAAATGTTGAAAATTGACTAATTTAACTAAACGTGCTTAATATGTTCATGAAGCACATTTATTTAATAAAAGAACTCAATTTAATTCAAAATTTTGACAAGATCGATATCCAATTAGCTCTTGAATAGCTTGGTTCATTTACACCATTTCTTACATACTTATAAAATTGTAAAACTAAAGCTAAACAAATGTTGCATATGCTACAGTTTAAAAAGTTAAGTACTTCAATGTATATAGAGAAAAGTAAAATACGTAGAATATTAATGAACCTTGATATGTTTTGTAATTTCATCAAGAAGATGATCAGCAAAGCCTGTTGAGGAGAAATTGCTAGTGATGTTGGTGTTCACTTCAGGATGATAATCGTTAAGGCCAATAGAGAAAAAGTATATGGATTTGGCCAAGTGCTCACGCACTTTCTTTTGAGTCTTTAGTGCTTTCGGAAGATCTTTCATCCTAGTTATAGTAAAGTATTTGATTTGTTGAGTAAGAGATAAACATTCTCCCTTTAACATAAAGGAGAAAGAAAATAATTAGAGTTTGTAAAAAAAAATTGTAATAAACCAAAACATTTATTTTCCAAAGATAAACTGAATAAACGAACACATGATGAAAATTTATATGAGAAGCTTTAATTTAATCTCTTACCACTCTAGTTGTGTTTAAGATTTCACATGCTCCTGATTCATAATTTATTTCAGTTTTTATTTGACTCCTTTCAGAATCAGAGAGATTCAAAAATGGAGGAGGCATTGGTAAGCCCAAATATGTAGCTGTAGAAAAAACAACAAAGAATAACATATATAAATTTTTGTTTGTATGATATTTGAAGGAAACAAAACTAGGAAATTCTATCAATTTTTTTAAAACTATACTGGTAGTAATTAGAGGAAAAATATATTTATTCCCTACCACAATTAAATGGTTATGAAACTTATCCTAATAGTAACAATAAAATTATAATTGTAATTTTCAAGTATCATTTTTAACCCCCAAATGTATTCTATTTCATCTTCTTCAAACTTACCAAAAAAGTCAGCCACGTTTTTTCCATTAGTATGTCGACCCCTTACATTATTTAAATCAATACCGTAAGGCCACCTAATCCCTTGTGACATCGTATTTAGATGATTGTTATTTCCAGGATCTACAATTGAATCACCAAAAACATTAAAATGCTGGTACTAAGGGAAGTTTGCCAGAAGCATCAGCAAAAAGAACTTGGTGTGCAATAAAGCTGAAGGCCAACAAAAGTAGTGTTGAATTTTTCATCTTTTTGTTTTTTAATTTAGAATAGCCTTGGTTGATTGTAGATGGTGTTGTTTTTCCATGAATATATATATACATAGGATAACTATTTTCTTGACAATGACAACGTACAAGAACAAAAAAGGAATTTGAAGGTACTGTTCATATTAGTTAATATAGTAATATTGATGAAAAACAATGGTGTACAACTCATTTGAACGTCTTCCAGTTTGTTTCAAAACAAAAAATGGTTTTTAACCTAATTACAGATTAAAATAAAATATAGGCATTGTTCAAATTAAGAAAAGATGTATCGTTATTTCTCATTGTTATATTCGTATGCGGGCTTAATTATGTGATAAACCTATATATGATTTATATAAATTAAATCTATAAAATAACTAATTAAAAGTGTTTGTCATCTTTAGTCGTGAGTATGAAGCTCTTTTAAATGCTTAGGACAATTGTCTCATTTTTCGAGTTGCCTACAAATTAGCGGGAGAATTAATCATTGCGCTCTACGATAGAAATCTACAATAAAAAAATAAAATAAAATAACGTTTCTTTTTAATATTAGCATTTAAGCTAAGCACAGTGGAAGAGAAATAAAAAAGCTAAAAGCGCTAGATTTAGTCATATTCCTTTATCTACTGGATGAAGCAAGATACCTTACCTGTTAATGCTATACCAATTGAACCAATTTAAATTTCAACAGAGGGTTTAAACTTTTATTTAAGTTGTTCTTCTGATCTTAACCATATTTGTTGATCATTTAGGTGAGTAGAAAAAATGTGATTCTAATATTTGGCGAACTTGAAATAATCTCATCACTAGAGTAGAAAATGACTATGAATTGAACCAATTTAAGTTTCAATAAAGGGTTTAAACTTTTATTTAAATTGTTCTTCTGATCTTAACCATAATTGTTGATCATTAGGTGAGTAGAAAAAATGTGATTCTAATATGTGGTGAACTTGAAATAATCTCATCACTAGAGTAGAAAAGGACTATGTGTGCATATATATATATATATATATATTAAAAAGAATAATTTTTTAGTTATATAGTAAACAACTTACCTTGTAGAAAATTTGAAGCAAATACTAATATTTTCATATGAAAATAACCTCACTCAAACAAAGAATACAAATGTGTCCTGCCAAAATGAAACAAAATACAAATATGATTTCGAATATTAATGTTAGAAAACTACTTAGTTATATATGTTACTTCGTTATTACCATTTTATTTGAAAAATAATAATTTTATTGCATAACAAAACATGGTATGTGAAGTTTTAGCATACTTATAGGGAAGGGAATCGCGCTGCGGATGCGTTTGCTAGCTATGCCTATAATACGAGTTTCCATCTGGCTTTTGTTTCCAATCCCCCTTTGGAGGTTGTTTCTGTGATTGATGCTGACAGACGTGGTCTGGGGTCTGTAAGGGCTGTTGTTGTCTAAGCCCTCTTTCTCGATCAAAAAAGAAATGGTTCGAGTAGTTTCACAAAGTCATCCGTTCATAACACGTTATGAATATAAAATTAAACAGGAAAAATAATTCAACTGCACTTTTATTTATATTATCTTGTTGAACGTGGAGCCTACATGTCACGACCCCGTTTTCAGGAATACGTGACCGGCACGGGAATAGAATTTAGCCTCTAAACCCGTAAGCCTTATCAATAATCATAAATTATCTACCCTTATATACAATCAACATTTAGTATTCACATAGTGTATATAGTGGCCACACCGTCATTGATGGCCTAAATAACCTGCAATCCACGGCGCTCAATGCCGCTTCAGCCCATTTCATGTATATATATACACCCATACACTCAGGACAATCACACGTAAATATACATATACATAGTGATCAAACCCCAAGGGAATGATCTATCATATTCACACACAATATATATAACCTGTCATATTCACGCATGTACACCCACACTCACAGTTAAGTATACATAGTGATTACACGCCTCAATACGTGTAATCTATCTTATTCACATGCAGGTATTTATATTTTTCATCCATCATATACCAAGTCACACATATATATATAGCATATACATATTGATCACACACCATCATGTGTGATCTATCCTATTCACATACGCAGATATATATATATATATATATATATATATATATATATATATATATATATATATATATATATATATATATATATATATATATAAGTATATCAAGACTTTCCCAACACCCAGAATCCTATCAGTAAGCACATGTGAAGCCGACATGTCTAGATATAGCATAATTAAAAAGCTGCAAATATTTACGTCGCCTTTACAACTTTAGAATATATACAACTCAAAATAACGAAGGCTAAATAATCAAAAGATGTCCACCCACGCGAACAAATGCGGTGCAAGTGGAAAGATGTCCGTATCACTGTCCGGACGTCGAAGCCTGCCCGATTCCTGTATCTGAAACATTTAAACAGAGGGTGTGAGTCCAACAGACTCAGTGAGAAGCTTCCCATCCTCGGCGTAGCGGCGGGTACCACTACAGCTGGGGAAAGGGAACCACTCACAACCACAAGCGCATGAAATTCCAGCTTATCATATGTTATATAATGATCACGCAACATTAATATAACAATACACCACAGATAAACCTAAGAATCATGCTCCTCAATCATGCTACTCATAAGCAACCAATAACAGGAAACATTTCATACCAAAACTATAAATCATACAATCGACTCTAGTGCCACGCTAGAGCAATAGCCTCAACGGCAAATCCCTTAAATGCTATGCACCACCCTAGTGCCAGGCTAGGGCAATAGCCACAACGGACAACCATGAATATGTAATGCACCACCCTAGTGCCAAGCTAGGGCAATAGCCTCAACGGGCAACCATGAATATGTAATGCGCCACCCTAGTGCCAAGCTAGGGCAATAGCCACAACGGGCAACCATGAATTTGTAATGCACCACCCTAGTGACAGGCTAGGGCCATAGCCACAACGGGCAACCATGAATATGTAATGTACCACCCTAGTGCCAGGCTAGGGCCATAGCCACAACGGACAAATGTCTGATGTCATATTTCACTCTCTTACTTTCAGTGGGGTTTGCAACACGGACTACCCATTTCTATTCTAAAGTGTTTTTACCTCAGCAGTGTGAACTCCACTAAGAATTTCTAATCAATTATGAGATTTTCTACTCTTTGCTTAGTACCCAACCCTTGATTAGATGATAACCTAGCTCTAAGGTATTTCCTAAGTTCATTTACCACAAATCACGTCGACGTGTATAAATAAGTCAGTTTCATTTCCTTAGTGGGTTTCTAATTGTTAGGACAAACCAAAAATTGAACGAAATCAATATCCTACCCCTTTTTACTTGTACTGTTTGGCGTATCCCATGCCATCACATGGATACCCTCCAGTACCACTTCAACTTTAATCAATCACATATATACAAATATTTTCACAAATAACAGTTTAGGAACAACAATAGCATGTTATTTCCTAACAATTCTTACAAACAAGCAAGTAAGCAAACCACGTATTCACATCCTCATTCAACCCTGTAGGGCAAGGATGGGAAACCCCTCACCTGGACGGCTTCCTGTTTCTGGTCCTGGAGTCACTCCTGCTCCAGACAATTCGTGGTTACCTAACAAACATACTTACATCATTATCATCTTTACTATATGCAAATTATATGCATATGCTATGCTCATGTCAAATTAATACATTAAACTTTGCCAAGAACCAAGTCCTTGGTCTTAACCTTCTTCCTCTCTTTAATACTGTTTCCAAGTGTCTCACACTTAATCTCATCTCCTTATCCCTTTCTTTGAATACTCATTTTCACCTACAAGTGTTCGTATGTGACTTTCCACAATTTCCCATATCCAATTGATGGCCTATGTTAATCATAGCCTCAAATTTTCTATGGTTGTTAATTACCCAACCACTCTTTCAACTTATATTCACATACGAACACATGTGGCCTAATATACTTAAAAATTGGGATTTTACCAAATAAGGGCATTTTACTATTTAAATTGATTCCGGTGTCCTTTACGGTCTAACCGAAACTTCTAACCCATAACTTAACTCCACATTCTAGATCGGATTGAAAAGTGCCTCTTTTAATACCGAATTGGTTTCCGGTTGAGACGGAATTTCTCGGGCGTTAATCCCTCGCATATTCTAACAATCCCTACCATTCTATAACACCAATCCAACACACCAATCAATCCCAATTCAGTTTATACTACACTTTGTCTCACTTTAAATTCCATTGCTCTATGGTTTCAAGTTGGGTAGCTTCCATCATCAATTTTCCAACAAATATACTTCCAAATACTTCTAAACAACCCAATAGCTTCAAATTAGGACCCAAAATAATTTATTCATACCAATTAGGAATTTTCCAAAAATCCCTAAAATAGATAAATTTGGGGTTTGAGAGATTCGGGACTTTTTACCTCGAATCAATCGGATAGGACGATGGAATCAGGTAGAAAGAACTCCCGGTCACCTTTCCCGGCTTCGAAACGGTGGATTCCGGCGAAAAGGCAATTTCCGTCGCTGCTCTCTCTCTCCTCCGTGAACCCGCATCGAACCCACCTTCTCCGGCGTCTAGCGTCGCCGTCGACCGCTCCTGCCCCGGGGAACGGCGGCGTCGACTTCCGGTCGGCTCCCCGCGCGCGTTTCTGGCCGTCCTCTCTTCTTCCGCTGGCCTTGGCGTCGTGGTCCTCAACTCTCTTCTCTTTCTCTCTTTTTTTCTTTCCTGCAGCTCACACTCTCGGGCTCTCTCTCTCTTCCCTGGGCAAAATTATATGGGGACCAATTAATTATAAGGGATGTGACCCCCCTTTCAGCTACATACATATATATATATATATATTTTTTATTAAAATATTTTGTATATATATATATATATATATATTTAATATATTATTATTTATAGTTAAAATTAATTTTGGGGTTAATAAACTTACACCCAATATTTCCCTTTAGGTCCTAATTTTGGTCCAAATAAAATTTTATTTATTTTAAATTTTCTCCTTTTCCTTCCAAATTAAAATAAAAATTAAATTAGGACCCTAACGTTAATTGGAAAATTTCCGGGTATTACACTACAAATATTCTTTGCCATCTATGTCTCTCACTAATAATGTAGAGGTAAAAAAAAAACCTAATTGTATGTGACATTCTTCATCCACAAGAGAAGATTGTGTGTGATTGTATGTATGTTGTTTAATTTTGCCCAATTTATTAACCACGCTATTGCTATTTTCAGCATTTTTTTCATAAATAATTAAAAGCACAACGGTTAAAACCTTGATGATAATAATTACATGTGACGAAATTTTATTTTATTGTTAGGATTTGATGATCATGGTTTTTGGTTAAATTTCAATAAAGATAATTTTAAATTATTTTATGATTCTTGAGTTATTGGCAATGATATTAAATGTGATTGTTTGTACAAATTGAATCTGATTCAAATCAATTTATACTATAGTAAAGTATGAGAATTAAAAGGGCATAAAGGCAAAAAAAGGGCATTAATAATAAAAAAGACATACTTATTCCTTATGACATAGACGCTGAGGTCTGGACATGGTTAGATTCTTATTGAGTAGAACCAATTATTCAACAATCCTTTTTTTTTAGTTCTTTTGACAACTATGTACATTTAAAATAAGTATCTCAAAACCAGCCCTTAAAAACTCTTGTTTGTTTGAATTATTCAAGGGATGAAAATCAAGTAGGTTAATATATACCTTAAGATCAATGGAAGAAAAATTTTCTACTTGATGTGAACTTGATACTTAAGGAAACATATTTTGTCTTGGAAATTGAAATCTATATAGATATATCTAGAAGTTTGTTAGAATTATAAAGAAAAAGTGATGTGTTTAGTCAAATGTAATGTTTCGAGAATGAATTTGATAAGGAGAAAATAAAAATGGTTTCATATGCTAGTGTTGCTCGAAACTTGAATTTGAAATTGCTAGGGCTAACTTTCAACAATGTCCTCTTTGAAATGGTCCTCCTAAGTTACATAAAATGAAGAGGTACGTGAATACCATGATTTTTGTTTATGCTCCAAAACACATGAAATTAAGCTTAATAGAGGATAGTGTAATCCCCTCGAATAATTTATTAATGAGATAGTTAGTTTATTACCTCGATGACCTACCTATTGAAATTAATAATTTCTGTACTAAATAAAAATTCATCGGGGGATAATCTTTGTTAGGAATATATGTGATACCAGCCCAATCGACAAAGGCTCAAGTTAATATAATGGGCTAGTCCATGTTAAGTCTAGTTAGTTATTAGTTACTATTTTGGTTAAGATTGTTAACCTAGTTCGGTTCTGTTAGTTAGGTGTGCGTTTAGCTTTCACTCACCTTCACTTGTATAAATATCCCTCTTCTATTCTAATGAATTCATTAAGTCTTTTTACAAATTACTCTGAGTACTTAGCACTTTAACAATCTTGATATCAAAATTATTTTTAGAACAATACTCACCTACAAAGGATAATTTATTCTAAATTAATTTTTAATATCATAGAGCAATTAATTTGCGATTTGAATTAAAGTTTTTTTGTTTGTTGAATTTTGAAATCTATTTTAAATTAATTTACTTGTTATTAGAAATCTGAATAGTATATGTTATATTTTCCACCTGCCCGAGAGTTTATAATTATACTTTTAAGATATCTAATGTTACTATATTATTGCCCATCTTATTAATTAGTCTCCCATTTTTAATTTTCAAATTATATTTTTATTTCTTCAAAATTCTTTCTGGCAATCAAAACAAACCCTAAATTTAAGCACATTGCCCAACAAGAATTCGATTTTTTGTTCATGGCATTTTGAGCCAGTAGTTCCCTTTCGTTAGACTCGACCTTTGATGGCTTTTTCCTTTGTAAGTTGAGAAATATATATATATATATATATATCAACTCAGACATCTTATATATTAGGCTAGATACCATTCGAATAAACTACCCAGACCATTCTCATGAAATTTTTTTTTTGACAGTGAAAGAGTTAAAGTCTTACTAAAAAATTAAATACAAAAATAGAATATTTTTTAGAATATGGATCAATGAAAATAATTGTTATTTCACAAAGTGATATTCATAATTACTTGTACAAAATATTTAAAATAAAATACAATTTTTATGAAATAGAGACTTTTGTTTCTCTATTTTGCTACCATAATCCATGGTGGTTGATTCGTTTTTTGGCTAACTCAAAAAGAGTGTAAGGATAGCAGGCAGATCCATTGAAACAGTCCTTTGAAGCTATCTCATATACGATTTGAGTTTGATGGTCATATTTATCGAACCTAAAATATTTTGATCTATCAGGACAGAGAGGTTTTCCTTCTGAAAAGCAAGGTTCTTCTATGTTTGTGATTCCTGTATATTTAAAGAAAATCATGTAAGAGAGAAAGATAGAATGATAAAGAATTAAGTCAATTCAAAACTAATTATACTAAGAAAAAGATTTTATAAATGAGAATGTATACTTTAACATCTAAAAGATAACTTAAAAATGAATTTTCTTACCATATTTTTCATGATCATCCAAAATCTTTTTGTATATGATGGCTCTGTCATATATGGTATATATTGAACCAAAAAATTCCTTTTGTAACTCTAGTATCCTTTTTGGAAGCTTGTCTGCATAGTATCTTGATTCACAATGTTCTGTATATTGGAATGGCTCACAAGTTGAAAGACCAAACAGCACAAATTTTCTGGCTCCTCGATAATAAAGTGCCTAGAAATTATTTAAATAAGTCAATGTAGGTCTCTCAATTTTTTTAACTCCATAGAAATGTTAAATGTTTTTAATAATGAGGTAATTTGAGAGAAATAAATCACCAACAAATAATGCATTTCACGAGCTAAATTGTGTAGAATTTTAGTTTGATAAAGCCTTTTCATTTAAAATAATGCAAGCCTAAATACAGGCGTATGCTTTGAAACAAATAAAAAAATTTTGATCAAGCTTAATAAATAAGATGAACTAAAAAAAATTACAAACAAAATGCTACAAATATAATATAATATTTTCATATTAATTGAAATGCATACTAGCTTAACAAGCCGAGTGTCAATTGTTGAAAATTGACTCATTTAACTAAGCATGCTGAATATGTTCATGAAGCATGTTTATTTAATAAAAGAACCAAGTTTAATTCAAAATTTTGATGAGAGTAGCTCTTGAATAGCTTGGTTCATTTACACCCTTTCTTACATACTTATAAAATCGTAAAACTAAAGCTAAACAAATGTTGCATACCCTATAGTTTAAAAAGTTAAGTACTTCAATGTATATAGAGAAAAGTAAAATGCGTAGAATATTAATGAACCTTGATATGTTTTGTAATTTCATCAAGAAGATGATCAGCAAAGCCTGTTGAAGAGAAATTGCTAGTGATGTTGTTGTTCACTTCAGGATGGTAATCGTTAAGGCCAATGGAAAAAAAGTATATGGATTTGGCTAAGTGCTCACGCACTTTCTTTTGAGTCTTTAGTGCTTTCGGAAGATCTTTCATCTTAGTTATAGTAAAGTATTTGACTTGTTGAGCAAGAGATAAACATTCTCCCTTTAACATAAAGGAGAAAGAAAATAATTAGAGATTGTCAAAAATAAATTTGTAATAAACCAAAACATTTATTTTCCAAAGATAAACTGAATAAACGAACACATGATGGAAATTTATATGAGAAGCTTTAATTTAATCTCTTACCACTCTAGTTGTGTTTAAGATTCCGCATGCTCCTGATCCATAATTTATTCCAGTTTTTATTTGGCTTCTTTCAGAATCAGAGAGATTCAAATATGGTGGAGGCATTGGTAAGCCCAAATATGTAGCTGCAAAAAATAACAAAGAATAGCATATATAAATTTTTGTTTGTATGATATGTGAAGGAAAGAAAACTACTAAATTCTGTCATTTACTTTTTTAAACTATATATTGGTAGTTATAAGAAGAAAAATATATTTGCTGCCTACTACAATCAAATAGTTGTGAAACTTATCCTAATAGTAACATTAAAATTAGAATTGTAATTTTCAACTATCATTTTTAACTCTAATGTATTATATTTCATCTTCAAACTTACCAAAAAAGTCAGCCACGTTTTTTCCATTAGTATGTCGACCCCTTACATTATTCAAATCAATACCGTAAGGCCACCTAATCCCTTGTGCCATAGTATTTAGATGATTGTTATTTCCAGGATCAACAGTCGAATCACCAAAAACATACAATGCTGGTACCAAGGGATGTTTGACAGAAGCATGGGCAAAAAGAACTTGGTTTGCAATAAAGCAAAAGGCGAACAAAAACAATGTTGAATTTTTCATCTTTTTGTTTTTTAATTTAGAATAGCCTTAGTTGATTGTAGATGGTGTTGTTATCCCCCGAATATATATATATATGACAACTATATTGTTGGCAATGACAGCGTACAACAACAACAAAAAGAATTTGAAGGTACTAATTATATTAGTTAATTTAGTAATGCTGATGAAAAAAATGGTATACAACTAGTTTCAATGTCTTGCAATTTGTTTCAAAACAAAAAATAGTTTTTTAGACTAATTAAAAATTAAAATAAAATATAGGCATTGTTCAAATTAAGAAAAGATGTAGTTATTTCTCATTGTTATATCTTACGCCAGCTTTTATCTCCTCTTTTTATTATTCTTTATACTGTTTCCGTTTGCTTTAACCAACTCATTTTTTGGTTCTAAATCGTGTTTGCTAATTATTTTGTCACTCAATATACTTTTTATGTACTTGTAATTCATAACAGATAAACTCCTTTGCATTTCATTCTAATGACAATATATGAAAACATAATTATTGAACTAAACTTGTGAACAAGTTACAATGTGTGTGTGCGCCTTTCACCTCTTACATATAACAACTGCAGGAGAGCAAAATTTTATTTTTCTCTCCTCTCTTCAAACTAATATTATTACAATCTCACATTTCTTAGAAATCCAATATCCAAAAATTATAATATTCCAACTTAATAATTTTTTCAATGAATTGTACCCATCAATATATATGCATTAGAAAACCTTTTACCCATTGTCATCATATTGATGAAAATAAAAGAAGTACAAA
Organism: Senna tora; assembly: GCA_014851425.1. Classification (NCBI taxonomy): domain Eukaryota; kingdom Viridiplantae; phylum Streptophyta; class Magnoliopsida; order Fabales; family Fabaceae; genus Senna; species Senna tora. The sequence goes on from CM026267.1 coordinate 11,682,483, forward strand.
GACAAAATTATCTTGTTTTCACTCCCTTGTTTCCGATTCTGAATTGAAATGCAAACAAAATTAAAGCTAACTCTCCTCTATTACCAAGTGTGAAATGCGTTAAGAATGTGTAAATCCTATGGCTGCCACTCACTTCCTTAATTTTGGAGATATGATAAGAACATATAAAAATAGTTACTAGAAAAGGAAGGATAAAAAGGAGAAACGTACCAGTAGGCGGGATCCAACACAGCAAAGTAATATATTTTGTGTTCCACTTCGAGACCCACATCTACAAGAGGCTCCGGACCTAAAACCACATATGTTTAGGAATTCAGTCGAAAACTAGAAAATCACAAAAATAAAATAAAAACAATAAAACTAATTACTACTTATAAATAGTGATAAGCCATTCCAAATAGAGTTTGAGACAACAAGGAGAAATAGATTTGAGAAGGGAGATGGAGCCAAAACAGAGATTTGAAACGAGAAGAAACCGTACCAGCAAGCCAAACGAGAAACAACGTCACATCTCTACTCTCTCACAGCTTCTACCTCGAACCATTGATGAGAAGAAACTAGACGGAATGCGTTGGGTTGGGTTGGAGTCTTGGAGAGAAGCGTACGTTAGGTTGAAGTCTTAGAGAGAAGTGTGCGTTAGGTTGGAGAGAAGACTCTCTAGTTTCTTTGATATCTGGAGGGTAAACTAAAAATTTAGGAGGGAATAAACCTTTTAAGAGGTAATATATTTGATTTTCATGGATGACGACGGTATAAACGCAGGATGTAAATGTAAAGTACTGTAGAATAAAGGAAAGTACGGTAAAGAAAAGTGAAGAGAGCGATAGAGAGAAAAATTAGTAGAGAGAAAAAATATGATAAAAAGTATGTTTGGTATGTAAAAAATATTATGTAAAATTTTTTTGGGAATCGTGAAAATACATAAAAATGCACTGTGTGCATTCCTTACCAAACGAGCCCTAAGATTTTCAAATATAGTTACGGAATATTATTGACGGATCTATTTCCGTTAGTAAAGTAGTTTTTTTTTAAAATACAAATAATGACCTTTTCTTCGTTAGATTAGAAGCTCGTCGTTATTTTAGCATTCTAGTGACAGAATTTTTGTCTGTCAAAACAAAATCCGTCAATATTTTGTATTTTCCTAGTAGTGAAAAGATGTATAATTATTTCTTATTGTTATATCCATATAAACCTATACTAGAGACTTCACATGCATATCAAATTTATTTTTAATTTATAAAATATAAAATAAATTATTATTAATTGTAAAATAATAAATTAAAGACTAAATTTTTTTTATAACTACCACAATCATTATTTTTTAAAAACAAAATTATCACTATCACTATTCTTTTTATTTTTCTCTCCCATGATCTTCTCACATCATCCTTTTATTTTATTTTTTAATTAATTAATGACTATTTTGAGAGACAATTGACGGGAATGATCCATAGACATATAAATATAGATATGATTTATGTAAATTTAAATCTCTAAAATACCTAAGTGTTTGAGGTTTGATATATATATATATAGATATGATTTATGTGATTTTAATGCTAGAAAACTACTTAGGTATTACCATTTTATTTAAAAAATAATAATTTTATTGTATATAACAAAACATGATTCGTAGTTTCACAAAGTCATCCGGTTATAACACAATGAATATAAAATTAAATGGAGAAAACAATTTAATTGCACTTTTATTTATATCATCTTATTAAACGTGGAGCCTACAAATATTCCTTGCCATCTATGTCCCTCACTAATAATGTAGAGGTAAAAATGTTTATTGTATTTAGCATTCATGTATCCACATGATATTTTATTGCTCTAAGGCAAGAAAGTAATATTTGTACTAAAGGTTATTTTTTTAATAATCTCCTCTTATATTCAATCTTCGAAGAAATGAGAATAAAGATAAATCTTACGATATCCAATAAATTAGTCATACACACTCTAACTTGATCTAAGACAAAAAGAAGATCATTTTATACCTGTGTTTGTTTCTTTTCATTATTATTATTATTGTTGTTGATGATGTTGTTATTATTATTATTGTTATTATTATTATTATCAATGGTGGATTGCACTCTTGCATATTGTTTTGCAGTCCTAATGTGATTTTTATAGGGACAGAACAAGGTAAGAATGTAAGAAAAGATGAAAAGAACAAGATGCGGATACATTAATGGAATAACTTAGCATGGTCATAGAACACTCTACAAGCACACGCATCCTAGATTACATCGATAAATTGGTCTTTCGAATAATTTGACAGTTACTAAAGAAAATATCCTTCAAACCCAACTTCCTGTTTATCCTTAATCTTTAACTTAAACCCTAAGTTAACATAACATTAGGTCATCTATATCTGCATGCTCATATTCTGAAATTACTAACTCCTGTAGTTAATTATGAGCAATTTGACAAGAAACATAATCTTGCACCATTTTAACACAAAAAATGATCAATCCATTTATCATTCGCAACAATGTTCAATCAGATTGATGAAACAAGGCAAAGGAAACCTTCAGGGTAAGCAAATATGACTACTATATATTGTTGGTGCAGCATTTCTCCTTCTTCATTTAAGCATTCGTGGTTTTCATTGAGAATTTCTATTTCTGATATGAGGAATTATGCAGATAGAATCCTAAGCTATTAAGCCTTAACTTCCACTTGCTTTGGTGGATGTTCTGGAAGCAGCAATGCAAGCCCTTCTTCTTCTTTCCCCACACCAAAGCTAGATGAATTGTTTTTGTTCTGATACAGAGGGTTTGATGTCAATATCCTCAACCCTGACCTATTATTCCCTTCTATCTCCAAAACTTCAGGCAAACCATTAATGCACCCTTTTGACATACCCACATCAATCCTAATAGCTCTGTTATCGCAAACTCCATTGATTCCAACCTCTTGGATTGTGTGGCCCATTATCATCCTCTTCACACCAGGGATAGTGGAGAGAACATGCTCAAGAGTGGAACAATCACAGTTCTTTGCTAATTCATTTGAAAAACTCCTCAACCAAACCACAGCATTCTTCCCCCGGCAATGTTCAGGTGAAAATCTTCCCTTCAATCCAGTAATCCAATCCCTCACTTCTTCATTAATCCTCTCCAATCCATAATTAACATGCTGAGGCAATAAGCCTCCATGAACGAAAATCGAATCTCCAACAACCAATACAGTCAAATTCTGTGACAGAAACCGACTCGAAATTGGACCATTAGGCCGCAATGCAGCAATTCTAGCTCTAAAACCATCAAAGAATTCTTCCTTCACCCCGCGAAATACGAAGGGAATCCCTTCAAAAGGATCTTTGGGCTTTTCCAACCCTTGGCAAAGACTCTTCATCCTATTCCCTATGCAAAACCAATCCGCCCATACCCTAAATTCTTTCAAAGCAGCCTTGGTCACGAACCTGAAATCACCCTCCACGTTCATAATCTCGTGATTCCCATGCATTGTAATGATCGAGCCACCACTCCTCGCTGCCTCGCGCTTCAATTTCTCCAAGAAATAGAGGATCTTGAGCTCCTCACCCCCCCGATCGAGCACATCTCCTACCTGCACAACGGTGGCGGAACCTCCAATCCAACGGTCGGAGCCGTCTATCAGGCGGGCAAGTCGTAGAGCCTGTTTGGATTTCTCGAGATCGCCATGGAGATCTCCAATGGCTATTAGACGATCTGGTGAGGGCAGGCGGGTCTGCAACGCCGGAAGAGAAGGTGGAAGAAGAGGAGGAGAAGGCTTAACATCAGAAGCCGCGCTAGTATTTTCTACTAGCGGCGGCGGCGGTAGGAGGAAGAGGCCACTGACTGAGAAGTCAACAAAGGTGTCGACGAAAGATGATAAAAGATTTGGAACGTCATTGCAGATTGATGAAGCTGAGGCCTCCTTCATTTTCTCTATGATAAAATTATTGCTTCAAATTTGACTCTCTTTCCTCCTAACTAACTATTATATAAATTATAAAACCACTGGAAATTACTTGGGCCTTAGAGGTTTAAGGCCCATTATGTTTTAATAATGGGCTAAGAGCCCACTACGCATTGCCCTAAATCCAACCGACCCAGCCTGTTTTGTACATAAGTGAGTTCGTGCCCAATGGACTTCCCGCCGAAAGGTAGTAGTCCGACTATAAATACCTGCCTATTTCGCTTGCCTCTCTCCAAATTTCAACGACTTTCTTCCTCTCCAAGTTTCCTAACATAAACGTTGGAAACCGATTGCATCTCTGAGTTTGAGGAATCGATTAGAAATTTCGCATCACTCTTTGTTCCTTATATGTTAGATCGAATGCATCTGGAATTTTTATCTTCTTTTTTATTTTCATTACGCAGTTCGTATTCAGCTGATGCCGTTATTGCTTGAAATCGCAGATTTAGCTTGATTCACGATCCTTCTGGGACTAGCAAGTATAGATCCGCGCACTGATTCAGGTTTTCATAAGATAATTTGAGAGTTTCAGATACGAACGCTTTTTCAAATTCAGTCTGACTTGTGAGATTTTCATTTTTATTGTGAGATTCTGTATATTTGGTCTAAAAATTACTAGGACTAAGCACTGATTCTTTTTCTGCAATGACTAAGAGCAAATACAGTTTCATTCCTCTTCACGTGAAATCATCTGTTATGATATATCTTATCATCTTGGCTTGATCATCTTAACTTCGTTACATTCATGCTCATACTTGAGAATTGATGTTTTCTTTTTTAATTCTTCTTTTGTTTAGTTCCTGATTATGGTGGATTCATATACGTTGAAGTCAGTGTCAGATTTACCTGCACCTTTTCGTTCAACTTTTAGTTTCAGGTACTATGTTTTCTTTGTGAACATCTAACAAGTTAAACAGTGGAATGTAGTGAGCATTAGGTTTTATCAAGTTTTTTTTAATCATTGATTGTAAGTAGTTCAATAAGATGATTGTCCTTCATCACTTATCTCTGATATAACATAGAATTTAATGATTGGCCTTTACAATATCAAACTTCTGATGTTTTAGGTATAGACAATAATTCACGTCTATATAAAATGTTCACAAATGGCTTGCTTCTTTAGTCAGCCGATGGGCTTTCAAAGTAATATGTGCAAAATGCTGTTTCAATTGGTAGCTTTCATGAAAATGTACATGCAGGTATTTTAATTCGCTCCAGAGTGAATGCTTTCCTATCTGTTTCCACTCCGATGTAAATATGGTCATTTCTGCACCAACTGGAAGTGGAAAAACAGTACTCTTTGAGCTTTGCGTTTTGAGGCTTCTCTCTAGGTCCATTTCTACGGAGGGGAGATTTATACATGTAATGGGAACTCTGAAAACGGTAAGTTCTTAACGAAATGGCTCCATCTGCCATACTTTGTTTCATCACTCCTTTTAAAAAGAGTACATTTGACTCGTGTTTAAAAAAACAGAAGATTATGATTGGTTTTCATTCTCCTTGAGTTAACTTTATAGACAAATTGGTCCTGTTCTTAAAAGAACATTTGCACAAAAACAACGGACCAAGCTTTTGCATATATTGAATCATATTAAGTTTAAAGGTTAATGCTTATATCCATGTCTATGTAAAAGTATCTAATTATACTTACTGTGATCTTCTCACATGGTGTCAAGATCTATATAGCTCCATCTAAGGCTTTAGTACAGGAGAAGCTTCGTCATTGGGATCAGAAGTTTCGGCCCTTGGGAATAAATTGCCTGGAGCTGACAGGTGACAATGAATCTTACAATTTAAGGAATATACAAGAAGCAGATATTATTCTGACCACTCCTGAGGTCAGTATGCAACTACACTTTTATGTGAACATAGGTAGATCAAGTGGGTACCATCTTTAATGATGTTAAATGCTATTGTCAACGTTATGTGCAGTAAGATATCAGTGAATTACCTGTAATTTAATTTTCTTAGAATTACTTTGAATAAACAAGAGATTTAAAAAAGTTAAGTAAACAAGAAATTGGCTGACACGGGGTTAACCTTTTGTGTGAAAAAATTACATTTCCTCATTGGCTTTAAAAAATTTATGTTCTTATGATTGTCTTCTTTTTCCTATTTATGACTTTTGATAGGGGTCCTTGCAGACACATAAACACAAATCCACAAGCAGTAGGTTGATATTTTGGTTCTACTGGAGATGGCTAAACTATACTTTTTTCCCCATTAATAGAAATTTGATGCAGTATCACGTTATGGTGTAAAAGATGGTGGCTTGAGCTTTTTCAGTGACATCGCACTTCTACTTATTGACGAAGTTCATCTGTTGAATGATCCACGTGGAGCTGCTTTGGAGGCAATTGTTAGTAGAATAAAAATGGTTGCTTGTAATCCAAAATTGAAATCAAGTCCTCTTGCTCAGGTCCGCTTCCTAGCTGTGTCTGCTACAATTCCAAATATTGAGGATCTAGGTACTTTTTATTTTAATTGATATTTCATTAGACTATGCACATCACACAATTTACAAAACAAGAATCCGAAGATTTTCATTCCATATTTACACTAATGCAGCTGAGTGGCTTGAGGTTCCTGTCCAAGGGATCAAAAGGTAGTTATCTCACCTCTACATCTATTGGATGAGTATATGCTCTTATGTTTCAAAGTTGATATCCAGAGAAATTTTAGTTAGCTTTTGAATGTACGCAGGTTTGGAGAAGAAATGAGGCCTGTAAAATTGACAACTAAGGTGTTTGGTATGCAATACAAAATTGAACCCAATAATCTTGAAATCAGTTCCTTCACATTTATTATGTACTATTTATAATCTACACAATTGGGTGACATGCACTTGTTTCAAGAAAAGGAGATGGCGGTGACAAAAGATCTTTATTTATTTTATTTTTATGCATTTACGAATTCTTATTTAGATGTTATAGTTCTAGCCATTATATATAAATGTTTGGTATTATGGTTCTACTATTACATTTTTGCAGGCTATGCTCCAGCCAAAAACGACTTCCTATTTGAGAAGGTTAGTTTCTTGTTGACAAAATTTCAGATAATATCAATTTTTATTTTCTCTAAGATATGTAAGATACCTTATTGACAAAGGAACAGTCTGACCAGTTAAGCTTTTTTTTAATGTCTGATTTTACTGTTTTTGCCACCATGCAGCGCCTTCAAAACTACATTTTTGGTAAGCAGGCAGAGTTGAGCCATTCATTCGTACTTTGATGGTATCCGCTCTTCTTGGCATATCTGTATTTGGTGAATCTCATCATTTCATGTGTACAATTGGTTTCAGATATCCTCATGCAGTACTCAAGAGGGAAATCAGCACTTGTATTTTGTTCTACAAGAAAAGGAGCACAAGAAGCAGCCCAGAGACTCTCTCAAATAGCGATGACTTTTGGTCATTCAAATCCCTTCATTAAGAACAAAGAACAGCAGGATCGGCTGAGGGAAGCTTCTCTGTCGTGCAGTGATAAGCAAATGCAATCATATATCCATTATGGTGGTATGCAAGTAACCTGTTTTATTTTGGGTAAATTACAATGCTTATTTCAAAATGTGATGCTGGATAGAAAGATAACTATTTTTATTATGGTATAATTAGACGGGAAATGTTGGCTTCCTTTGATTCATATAGTCAACTCTACCTAATGGAAAAAAACTTGTTGTATTATTTGGTATAATGAAGACTCATAATTATATTGGACTAATTTAGGATTAGTTAGGAGTTATCAATGTTTGAGTCTAGTGAATTGTTATCTCTTCGTATTATTTTATCATTCTAATTTGATTAGAATTTTATATTTGAGATGCTTATAAATAAGATTTCAGAGAATCAAACAGTTACCCATTTTTAATGTTTAAAATACATTGAGGAATTGTGATTTTTTTTTAAATGATTTTGCACGAGTTTTGGAGTTCTATATTAGTGATATGTGTGACAAATGGTTTTTCCTGCAGTTGGTTTTCACAATGGTGGGCTTTGCCTAAAGGATCGGAATCTTGTGGAAGGCCTATTTCTCAAGGGGGACATTCAAGTACTTTGCACTACAAATACACTTGCCCATGGAATTAATCTCCCAGCACATACTGTGGTTATTAAATCAACACAGCACTTGTACGGTGCTTTTCTTAATGCATGGCGTCATAACATATATATTTTTTGTAAGAAAAAATTGATCTATTGAAAGTTTAATGCTTTACAGTAACAAAGAAAAAGGTCACTATATGGAATACGATCGCTCTACTATATTGCAGGTGTGTTTCTTGAGATGCCATCTGATAAATTTACTTTTCTTATATGCATAATCTTGTAAATGGCTGAGAATATTAGTAATTATGGATCTGTACAGACTTCTTAATTTGAATCAAGTACATCAAAAGTGATCTGCATAAAAATATTGCCTTTACAATGTTCCCTAATAACACCTGCACCACTGCACTCAAGATCTGTTTCACTTTCATGTATTTAAAGAAGTGTTTTGGTTATTGCGTATATGGGATGACCAGTGATTAAGATGTGCGAGTGTTCTTTTGCCTTGGTCCAAATAGCCAGGAGCTCAGTTGCCAGATGAATGGCTTAAATAGCTATGCTTGTCAAATAGTTTCTTGAATTGAGGAAGTTGTCGCCATAGGACTTGTTCCATTTGATATGCTTAGAGTGGCACTCAAACCACAAGGAAAGACTAGTTTAAGATATGTGCAAATGTGCAATTATGCACCATTTTCTGCTTCTTAACTTTATATAAAAAGGAAGAAAAACATTGATTGACCATCTTCCACTTGGTTGCTCTATTGATTGTGTTAATATCATATGGAGTAAACTTTTTATGGTGCAGATGTGTGGCAGGGCAGGCCGGCCACCATTTGATGATACAGGCATGGTTGTAATAATGACAAGAAAAGAGACGGTGAACTAACATCTACTTTCTTCTTCTATCTTTTTTCTTTTAGTTGTCATTTCTTGCTTTTTTTTTTTTTGGCCTGAGTCATTTCTTGCTTTTGACTTGCATAATTTTACTTACTGTTACGCTTTTCTCTTCAATTTTCAAGCAGGAATTCTTGATTTTTTCATGATACGCCTTATCATTTTCTGTTATATTACAGGTCCACCTGTATGAAAATCTCTTAAGTGGGTGTGAAATGGTGGAATCACAGTATGACTCCTGCACTAAATTGCAGAATAGATAGTGTACCTGACCATTTCACATATTATGTAAACCTGCAGCATTCTTTCTGATTAGCTGGTTAATGTTGCTTACCGTAGATTGTTCTCATGTGTGACGGAGCATTTGACCGCGGAAATCGTTCAACTGACGGTATCTGATATCACAAAAGCAATTGAATGGATGAAATGCTCATTCTTGTATTTGAGAATGAAAAAGGTATGTGATGAACGATTTCTATTGGATTTATCTTGAAGTTTCTCCTGTCTGATAATTTTATTTCCCTCACAACACAAGCAGAACCCTAAAAATTATGCAGTTAAAGAAGGAATTTCTGGAAACCGTTTAGAAAAGCATCTGCAAGGTACAGTTGTCATCATCTGACTATTTTACTGTCCCAATCTCTCTTTGACACTACTTTCTTTTTCTTTCCGCTGCATTGCCATTTGCCTTAAATAATTATTGAAGCTATTTTATCTCAGAGATATGTGTTCAGAAAGTTAATGAGTTATCGCGACATCAAATGGTCTGGGTTGATGAAGATGGTTTCCTCTTGAGGCCCTTAGGTATCAATATCTTCCCCTGCAGCAGTATAGTTATAATAAAAGATTCAAATATCATTCGTTGCTGACATCATTCATTTTCCTGTCTTAGAGCCTGGAAAGCTAATGACGAAGTATTATCTGAGATTTGACACAATGAAACAGATAATGCGAACCCCTGAAAACTGCAGTTTAGAAGATGCCCTTCACGTTATTTGCCTTGCTGAGGAAATTTCTTGTATGTGCATAATTGTTATTATATAGATATATATTATGGTTATGATATAACAGAATTTTATCTAAAAAAAAATGATTATGATATACCGGAACAGAATTTATCAATAGGAGTGTTGATACAATTTTGTGCTGGGAAATAAAGGGATACAGCTTAGACGCAATGAAAAGAAAATCTTAAATGATATAAATGCTGACAAAGATGGCCGGCTTCGATTTCACATCCTTGGAGATAAGGGGAAAAAGAAAAAGCGCATTCAAACCAGAGAAGAAAAAATTTATATTTTGGCGAATGACTGCTTAACTGGCGATCCTTCAGTCCATGATCTATCCCTAATTCAGGTAGTGACCTCACTGTTTTGCGCTACATATCAACTTTCGTATATCTTTAATGAATATCTTTAATGACCAAGAAGCATGATGCTACAGGATATGAATTCTATATGCTCAAATGGATGTAGAATTGCTAAATGCATGAAAGATTATTTTATTTACAAAAAGAATTACAAAGGAGCTGTAAATTCTTCCCTTATAGCCAAATCACTAGACCAGAGACTTTGGGATGACAGTCCATACTTGCTGAAACAATTACCTGGTATTGGCATGGTTACAGCAAAGGTAATATTATTATTTTCATGTTATTGATATACAAATGATTGCGAATCCTTTTTCACTATCCTTTAATTGATTTGTTTTCTTATTTTTAATGCCCTTCCAGGCACTGCATTCGATGGGAATTAAATCATTTGAGGCACTAGCTGAAGCAGATCCCAGGAGAATTGAGATAGTAACTGGTCGAAAATACCCATTTGGGAACCATATCAAGGATTCTTTACTTTCTCTACCTCCAAAAATTGATATGAAGGTCGTAGAAATTGAAAGGCAGAAACAAGGAAAGTCTAAGCTGTTAGTGACATTGACTAGGATATCTCAGTCAGTCCAGTCAGTTAAAAGACATTATGCTGATATGGTGTGTCTTCTGGAATTTTTTTTCTTCCGGAGACTTAACTACATAAAGTAATCAAAATAAGTTGCCAAGTCTTCTTTGTTACAGATCATTGCATTGGAGGAAGACAACATCGTTCTCTTCCATGAAAAAATAAGGTGATGATGTAGGAGTCACTTTCTGTTGTTTCAAACATCTCTATGCCTTTTGTTGGCATTGACTCCATAATATAATGCCAAACTACTGTCTTTGTTGTCCTTATTCTAAATACAGTTTTAACTCTTTAAATTGTTACTGCAGGGTGGATCAATTCTCCAGGTACAAGATTTGAAACCTTGATTTCCCCTTTACGACAAAAACTTGGTATATGGTGGAGCATCCCAAGCTAATATGCTTTCAAACGAGAGTATGAAGAATTTTAAATTGGGAGCATTAGACAAAAACTATCCATATTTGAAATTTTAGAGTTTTCTATACAGGATTGAAACAACAGATCACCCCACATGAAATGCATTTTAAAATAATAGGTACCTAAAATTGCAACAGTAATTTGACTCCGGATTGAAAATTTTTGGCTTGCAAGTCACAATCATTTCTGGACTTGTGTCTAGTAGATAATGATGACCATTGAAAATGACCACCATATACATACATTTGATGTACAATTTGGATTTACCTGTCGATGGGAAAAGTATATAACTTTCTATCGGACAGTCTATTGTCTTGCAAATTTTGAGGTCGAGAAGTTTCTTTCATATTGCAGCCCTTATGATGCGACAATTCTCGTGCCAATCTCAGAAGGGAAGCAGACTATCGTAGCTGATTTCATATATGAGGAATACAGTAAGCCGTTGTCCATCAGATTTTAAATTTATGAATGATCTCTTATTTTCTTGATATTGTGGAGTTATGACTAATTTTTCGGTTTTACCTTCATAGTTGGCATTGATGTCCGCCAAAAACTTCCCTTGATTAAAGAGAGCAATTCGTATGTGCAATTACAAAGAAATAGAAAGCCTTCTTCTTTTACTTTACCTAAAGATGTACATGTAATTGAAGATGACAACATAGTAGCACCTGAAATGGCAATGGACGATTACAGTTTGAAGTCCAAGAATGAAACAGATTCCATGTTAGTCATCTTCCCTTCTTGAGATATTTACTATAACTTTAACAGAAAAAAAAAAAACCCTTTCTGGCCGTATTTTGTATAACTCTCAGAAGACCTGAACATTTTTAATCTCTAATTATCTCTTCTGTTTCAGTCCGAACTTCAACCTCCTACATGAAGAGATGGGGGAAGGTAACACTTCAAAGATGATTTTAATTGGTTTTATGTATTATAAGAAAATAAGTGTTACTAATTTCACCCACTAATTATTTCTGGAAGGTGGACGCGTGCTTGATGTTGAAGAGGACGAATGCAGAATCATTGATGACAAGACGGTATTTGACCACATACGCGAGAAGGCCAAAAACTTCTCTCTCCTGACTGCATCCGATAATATTCGCTCCCCGTCACCTGAGGTCCTTCTTCTCACAAGAAGACGTGCTCGAGAGAAAAGGTCTGGACTCCATCATGAAGTGATTGTTCTGGATGATGAGCCAGACAGACTCAATATATCATCACCACAAACCGAGGTCAATTACCAAGCTGAGCTCGGAAAGGCAGAACATGATGGTAAACAATATTTGGCTTTAAAAATTAGAAGACCGTACGTAATGACAGTAATACAGCTAGAAGCTCAAATATCACAATTAATATATTATATAGGACAGGTGCACCGTGCCTACCATATCACTGTCATATGATATTATTATCAATCTATGATCTTTTGCCTAATAGGTTGTGTTTTTATTTTATGATTTCATTAATGAAGGTGTTTTCCTTGCTGAACCTGAAGCTAGCACAATTGAAAAATCAACTGACGAGTCAATTTTTGACCATATTCGAAGAAAATCTAAGGATTTTCCACTGATTAGTAAGTTTGATTGCATGGAGTCGATCAACCAGAAAAGGGAATTATTCACACAGAACCACCTCAATTCTTCGAATGCTGCTTCTGATATGGCAACAGAGACAAACTTCTCCAACATTGTCAGAGATAATATACATACTTCATATATGGAACCTTTTGAAGTTGAAAATCATGCATCTGCTTTTCATTGCGGCACTGAGGTGAAAGACAATAGATTTGGAGGCTTCGGTGGCATAGATGGTGTATTAAATCTTTCTGAAGGAGTTTCAAGCACCAATTTTGTTTTACCGTCTATCCAATCACCAGCTTTAAGTGCAATGTTAAAGGGCAAAAAACGGTCACTGGACCCAACTAGCTTCGCAGAGGATAGTAAGAAGCAGCATTACTCTTCTAGAGAATCAGAAACAGAGAAATCGAGTTTAAGTGAAACAAGAAAACAGTATTGTTCTATGGAAACTGCATGCAAAATGAAGAAAGCAGATTCGAATCTTGGGTTTCAGAGTGTATTTTCCTTTCTCTGATTATCTTCTTCGATGATATCAGCTGGTAATGCCGCATTCTTGGACTTGGACTGATCGCACTACGCTGTCTCGACTGATCGAGTGAACACAACTCGTGAGTCCCAGTAAGATTTTGAACCCCTATTACTGCTCTTTCAGCATATCACTTACAAAGTTACAAGTATTCTTGATGTTAATGATAAAGCCTATGAAAACTTCTTAATTTTTTTATTAAACATACGTGTGAAAATAAACAGATAAAACACCCTCAGGAAACTGAGCCATACAAAATATACATATTTGTTATATTTTCAGTAAAAACTTGAGTGTGTTTAAGAGTTAGGAAACGAGGAAAAGGAAAGGGAAATGAAATTTTAAATTTGATATATATTTTTTAATTAAATCAAAATATAATTTTTTTTTATATTATTTGTTCTTATCAATCTAAAGACATTTTAATGATTAAAAATATTAGATTTTAATTTAAATAAAAAAAATGTCAAATTTAAAATTTCACTTTCCTTCCCTTTCATTCTCCTCAATCCAAACACCCACTAAAAGTCTCATCACTGGTGAGTTGCTTCTACTGAAATTTCGAACCCAATGAGTCATAAGTATTACTCTTTTGATGTTAATTTGCCACCCAAAATGCTAATTTCGAAATACATAAGCTTGGAACGTACAAAATCGAACTATATCCATAGTAAACCTTTTTTCACAATAATAGTGATTTTATTGGGAGGAGTTATGGGTTGATTAGATGATTGAGAAGTTTTCAACAGTATACATTGTATTAAGTATTAACCAACAATTATATGTTTCCAATTCTTATTTTAAATTAACGAGTTGAAGACACCAGCAGAAGACACCACGTGCCTTGTATGCAAAGCTGTTTTAATCCTCTTATTGCTGTTGATCCATTATTACAATTAGCCGAAGCACAAAAAAAATTATTACAATTAGCGGTAATATTAAAAAGTAGAAAATATACACAGAACAAATTTGTTAAATTAATCAATTTAAAGATAACAAGGGGTAATATTTAATTGGTGAAAATCCCACTTTAATTTTTTATCTTTTACCCAAGTTTTATATTGGTCCTTTATCTTTTCCAAAAATTTTATATTGGTCCTTCCGTCAAATTTTGTTCATTTCTTAAGTTAATTGCTGACGTGACGTACTGAGGTGGATATATTATCTCTATGTGTCCATTTAAGTTGACGTGTCACTCCACATCATCGACACGTCATCATAAACAATGAAATACAAAAGAAATGGACGAAAGGATTAATATAGAATTTTGGAAAAGATAAAGGTCCAATATAAAACTTCTGAAAATATAAGACTAATATAGAACTTTGGTAAAAGATAAATGACTAAAATGGAGTTTTGACCTATTTAATTTCAATCATGAGTAGTGTATATATATATATATATATATATATATATATATATATATATTAATAAATATAAACACTTTCATAAAATTTTAGAAAAAGATACAATTTTTTTCAACAAAAATATAGAACTTAAGTTCTATATTAGTTCTTTATCTTTTAAAAGTTATATATTGATCATTTAAATTATTTTTGTTTTGTGTTTTTAAAAACAGTTTTCAAAATAGTTTTTGGAAACAAGTTTTGAAGAATAAAAATAAAAAATAAAGATTAGAAATAAGGTTATCAAACACATTTTTTGTTTTATTATTTTTTAAAACAAAAAATGTTCTTAAAAATAGTTATCAAACAAGTCCATAATTTTTCTAAGCACTAACGTGTAAAGAAACTCAGGGGACAATCACATTATCTGAATCTTAATCCGCTAGATAATATTTGGAGATTAAAATTTCATTTTGATCTTTTATCTTTTACTCAAGTTTTATATTGATTTTTTATTTTTAAAAAATTTTATATTGGTCATTTATCTTTCTCAGAAGTTATATATTGGTCATTTATGTTTCATTAAAATTCTATATTGATCCTTTATGTTTCATTAAAATTATATATTAGTCCTTTATGTTTCATTAAAATTTTATATTGATCATCTCAGCATTGTTTCATTTTTTGCTTAAACGACATCATTTCAGTGTTTTTGGTGTGTCTAAGGCCACGTTAGCTATTTGATCCAAGTAAGAGAAATTATGTGTCTACATCAGCACGTCACGTCACGTCACGTCAACAATTAACGAAAGAAATGAACAGATGACCAATATAAATTTTTTTAAAAAAATAAAGGAACAATATAAAACTTCTAAAAAATAAAGGATCAATAAATTTAAATGAAAGAAACCAAAATGAAGTTTTCACCATATTTGTATTACCGTATTAGGATTTAGGAATTAGGACCATATAAGATGAGTTAGCGAATTTAGGACCATATAAGATGAGTTACGACCACTTGTCGCTCACAGCAACGAACCATAAACACACTTCTCCTGTCGCAATTGCAATAATAAAAAAACTATCCCTTGTGATGAGATCAAAAAGCCAAATATCTATTTGGCTTCAAGATACGTTTCCATCATTTATCTGTATCATTTATTGCGCGGAAAAATAATGATGTCCATCAATCTTATTAAATGCTAAAAGTCGATGAAGACAGAGCAAACAGAGGTGGGGCTCGGATGCTGGACCAACAAGATAAGGAAATTCAAATTTTTGAAAAGTATCGATTAATTCTCAGCACTATTATTCGACATCAGAAAAAAAAAACAATTGAGGAACAATAGAGAAACAGAACCATAAAGATTATGGCAATATTGCAAAGAATAGGATGTTAGTTATCGTATTTTACTCAACTTTTTGACAGTAACAATCGAAGTTCTTATCTACCCTTCTTTTTTCTTTCTTTAAATCAATCTCCTGGATATATACTTTCTGTGCAGTATACAAGACGTTAATACTTCCTAAAACCTTGGGAATACGTTAAGAATCAAGCTTGTATAATAGGTTCTTCACTTCTAGAGGGTCCATCTGAACTACGCGTACTAGAGGACTCTGAGGTGCTGTATGACATTCCAATCTTCTTCAATGCGTTTGAAACAAAGCTACTTGTGCTGTAGGACCTAATGGAACTGTCTGAGTTTAGCAATCCAGTTTTCAAAAATGGGGGTTGATTTGGTACAGGAATATCCACATTTGAATTACTTAACATGTAAACTACTTCAGCCATTGATGGCCTCAGTGAAGCAGACGCTTGTGTGCATAACAGTCCAATTTGAAGCACCCTTGATGATTCTGTAGCTGGACAATCATCTCCTAGGCTAGGATCAACAGCTTCATCCAATCGGTTTAATCGGTAAAGTCTCCAAATCTGAGGCCAAATCCGGAGTTTTTCATAGTGTTAAAAACAAATATACATAAATCAATTAGGTTTGTTTCAAGCTTTAAGGCAAAGTGAGCTTAGATCTTACTGTTTGTAGAAGGGAACCGGAGTCTTCTCTAAAGACATTGTTCCTCCTGCAACATACAATCTCCAGAACTAATACTCCAAAACTATATACATCAGCTTTATCAGTAAGTTGTCCTCTAGTAAGATACTCCGGAGCCATGTACCCTCTGCTTCGAAAACAAGAATACAGAACAATTAGTGTAAGATTGTGGTATGACCCTGAATGGTTTCTTCATGAGAAAAAAATTACTAAGTAGATTCAATCTATAAAGAATTAATACACACCCAAATCCCAATTCAGTTATAAAGAAATACATTTTACGTGATAACCTATTAGAAATATTACATGCTAAAAGACTTGAAACAAAAGACTCACAGTGTTCCAGCAATTCCCGTGCTGAGATGCGTTTTGTCAGCAGCAAAACATCTGGCAAGACCAAAGTCTGCAATCTTAGGAGTGAGATTCTCATCCAGAAGAATGTTGCTGCTTTTGATGTCTCTATGGATTATTCTTATTTTAGAGCCTGCGTGAAGATATGCTAATCCCTCAGCTGTTCCAATAATTATATCAAACCGCTGTTTCCACTTCAGAATCTGAGTTTTCTTCTTTTCTGCAAATCAGACAGAGTAGAAGGATGCATTTGATTTGAGCTGATTGATTTTTTCATGGTTACAAAGTTCAATTGGAAATGTGTTGTTGAGTAAGAAAATTTACCGAAAAGGAACTGATCCAAGCTCTTGTTGGGTAGGTATTCATATACCAGGAGGCTCTCAGGGCCTTCAATGCTACAACCCAAGAGTTTCACAAGGTTCTTGTGCTCAATTCCACTAATCAAATTAACTTCATTGAAGAACTCATCAACCCACTGCCTTGTATTGAACACCAATCTCTTCACTGCCACAACTTCCCCATTTGGGAGAGTCCCTTTGAACACAGAACCAGCTCCTCCTTGGCCTATTTTCCTTGAAGCGTTGAAATAATCCGTGGCCTTCTCCAGAGTTTCGTATTTGAAATTCAAGCTCGATTTGTTTATGGAAAGGGAAATCTGACCAAGGTTCTTGCTTTCTGGGTGATACAGGAGAAACAAACACAGGGATCAGATCAGAAAATAAACATTCAACTTATATGATTGATAATTTAGTATCCTATCCTATTTTCTTAATACATTACCTTTATTCAGCTTCGATATCCTTGAGAAGGCCGCATAACACGCAGAGAGAGATAGCATCAAAAGTGCAGCCGCAGCTAAAACTATTGCTGTGATGGCTCCTCTTTTAAATGACCCTAAACATTGGGAAAAGAAAAATTCATGGTATGAAGTAATCAAATAACCAAAACAATTTCAGCTGATTCAGATTTCAGACAATTCTGAACTCAGGTGAGTTTCAATTCTCAATTTCTTTCCCACATTAAGAAATTAACTTGAAATTCATACACACTCACCATTTCTATCATCTTCTTCATGTACTTCACCTCCTTCGTTGTAGAACTTCTCAGTGGAATACCTCAAATAACACCCAGCATTCAACGCCCTCCCTTCCCTCTTAGGCAAGCACCCTCTCACCTCCTTCTCCGCCTTCTCCAAGCAATCCCTACACCCATCACTCCCCACACTTTCCCAACACTGAGCCAACGCATAAACCCCCCCAACCTCCCCAACCCCAAACCCTCCCTGCCTCACACTAACCCTAACCACCTTCTCAACCACCTCCATCACACTCTTCTCGTGCTCCCACCTCTCTCCTCCATCCCTCACCTCCCCATACTTGGAACTGCAATTCACCCTATCCGTCGCAGAATCCGTCGCTTCCGAGTAGAAACTGTAATTGTCGTAGCGCAGGAAGCAGCCGTCGAGGTAGATGCGGGCGGCGACGGCGGGGAGGCATCGGGGGAGCCTGGTGCGGCTGGCGGCGTAGCAGAGGAGGCAGTCGGTGTGGGAGAGATCGCGGAAGCAGTGAGCGAGGGCGAAGATGGGAATGGAGGAGGAGGAGGAGATCACAGAGTGGGAGGCCCAATTGTTGGAGGTGATGTTCTTGGAGAGGGACTCCATTTCGGTGACGAAGGTGGAGATGTAGTTGGACTTCGAGGGGGCGGTGACGGTGCCGCAGAGGAGACCGGCTTCGGAGATTCGGGGATCGGAGAGGAGAGTGTGGGGGAAGAGAAGAAGAAGAAGAAGGAGAAAGCATGATGAGGAATGCATGGAGATGGAGATCATTGCGGTTACTAGAAACTTGCTGTGTTTTTGAATGTGTGTGTGTGTGATAGAGTAAAGTCTAATAAGAGAGAGGAAGGAGAAGAGTATAGAGTTAAAGTAAGATTATTTTATAGGTAGTGTTGTAATTTGTAATTGTATTGTATGTGCTAGAGCTATGTGGTTGCTGCGTCGTGGTCGTCTTGGTTTGTACAGCATTTCTGCATTTGGGGAGTGGACGGTGGTGATGGGTTAGAGCAATGGGGAGGCCTCATCTTGCTAGTTTTTTCAAATTAAGACACATTTCCACTTTTGACTACCTCTTTTGTCTCCGTCCTAATATAAAATAAGAAAACAACACTTATAACAAAAAAATTAATCACATTTTTTTCTCTAAAAAATACCAATTTTAATACATGCTATATTATTGTCAATATATTCAGTTTATTAATTTTACATGTAAAAAAATCTCAAATTTAAACTCCAAATTTCAAATTAAGTATTTATTAAACTTTTTTTTGTGTGAATCATAAGTATCCTCTGTCTATTCGTTTTAACGATCTAAGCAAAGACTAATCACATTATATATGTAAAACCAATTCAAAAAAAATTTTATATGTAAAATTAATATAGTGATAATTTTGGTAATAATATTACATATAGATATTAAAATTAGTTTAAACTCAATATTTTAAGTTAAAGAGACTAAAATCAATCCAATTACATTTAAGACATAAAAATAAAACCCCATTGAAAATAACTCATACTTGTTACCTTTTCAATTTTAGAAATTATAATTAACTTTTGTTTAATTTATTTTTATCAAAAATAATTTTTTGTACGAAATAACACTGTAATATTGTTTGGTAATTTTATTTTGATTTGTGAGTTGTGACAAGTATCAACTGTTTGGGGATGAAACATTTGAACTATCTAATTTTACTGTATGTGTGATATTATTCTGTCAGTATACTCATTAATTGTCAGGTGACTAAAATAACTTGTTTTAACATAGATTAAAAAAAAATAGATTTTAAAATTTACACTCCAATATTATAATTTAAAAATACATGACAAGGATAACATATTATCACATACTGTTGGTCTCTCAATATACATTGGGCAACATAATCACATGCAGCCACATCTTGTTTGGTACATCCAGTACAAAAACCATTACTTACCATTAAATGAACAAAAAATTTATTTATTTATTTTTTATAGGTATGTAAATGGTCGAAGCTCTTATAGGTTGTTTTTAAAAAAAAAAACAACTACAGAGTGGCCAAAACACCTCTAAACATTATAATAATAATAATATATTAATAAAATGTCTTGATAATACTTTTTAATATATCAATAAAAGTGTTTGTACATATTACAAATTATTATTGTTATTAATTGTTTTACAAAATAAAATTATTATACATTTTCTGATCAGTCGTATACCCTTAGGCTAAAGATATGCAGTGAGAAAATTAATTATTGTTGCTCACGATAGATATTTTTGGTCAGACAAAAAAATTAAGACATTTTATATTTATGTATTGTTTTAACTATTGACTTAATAAGAATCTTTAATATACCAATAAAATTTTTAAATATTTCAAATTATTTTTGTTATTAATTTTTTACTAAATTTAAGTCACTAAAATTTTTATTTGATAAAAAAGTAAAAATTTTTAAAATATTAAAAAATATGTTTTTTATAAATTAAATAATTTTATTAATATATATTATATTATATTTATTATATATATATATATATATATATATATATATATATATATATATATATATATATATATATATATATATATATGTGTGTGTGTGTGTGTGTTTGTGTGGAGACGCGTGTGTATCTACAAATAAAAGCATTTTTTTTTTTATGTTGAGAGGTGTTTCGGCCACCTCTGAAGCTTTAAATAAATTTGTAGGGGTTTCGCTATCTGATATTCTTGTATGCCTATAAAAAAAAAAAATTAATCCATTTAATGATAAGTAATGAGAAGAAGTCCATTTGTGAGTCACTATGGATCTAACAACGTGTACTCTCAAATTCCAATTGGGTATATGAGATAACTTAGATGACCAACCTCCAACCATGTGTCCTTCAAAAAATGTGTAAACGCATCCAGCACACACCTTTGACAAAACGGGTCTCACCCATTTTTCTATTTCCAATTACACTTCTTTGCTAATAATGATAATTTATCCCTTTTGGAAATATATTCAAACTTAGAGACCGGTCTGCTGTGTCATTTTGTGAATACATCCATCCAAAAATTAATGAGATGTTTTTTTAATTAAAAAACCACATTTGCTAAGATTATACTGTGAAGTCTTGTTTAACTTCTTTTTGAGGTGAATTTGTGTGTAATTGTTATGTAATAATGGCATCAGCTGCATATATATATATATATATATATATATATATATATACTAGAGGCTTCGCATGCATATACGTGCATGCAATTTTTTTTAAGAATTTTATATAAAATAATAATGATATTTCAAACTAATATCAAATTATAATATTTGATATTTTTTAATTTTTGAATAAAATTGATATATTTTTAAATGAAGGAATGAGAAGTTATGCACCTCTCCATTTTTTTAATAACTACCCATAATGCATGTATGTTAAAGTAGTTATTTTTTTTGTGTCACACTTTACTTTTGTGACACCAAAAACTCTGAAGCCATATATATATATATATATCCATAGCCTCCTTTATTTGGACCATTCATATAGCTATTTTATTCATCATATTAAATAAATAATATCAAAATGTCCACTTTTCATCGAAGAACTTTAGGAAGTAAAAGATTTGACAATTGCTACAGTGAAGTTTGAGCAAAGAGTAAATATACAACAACAACAATCAAAGTCTTTTCTCGTTAGGTAGGGTCGGCTATATGGATCAAGCGACACCAACATGTTCTGTCTTTGCACATTTTTATGGTTAAGTTATTTATGGCTAGATCCCTCTTAATCGTTTCTCCTATTGTTTTCTTTGGTTTTCCCCTACCTCTAGTTATTAGGTTATCTTTCATTTGGTCAACTCTACGTACCGGAGCCTCTTCTGGCCGCCTTTGTACATGACCAAACTACCTAAGGCGTGTTTCGACTAATTTTTCGACAATAGATGTTACCCCCACTTTCTCTCTAATATAATCATTCATAATCCTATCCATTCTAATATGGCCACTCATCCAACGCAACATTCTCATTTCTGCCAAGTATAAAAAGCATAAAATAATCCACTCCCAAATCCCAATAGACATTGTCTCTGACTTTCTTTGCTGCCTTCACTGGCACACAGAAAAAGTGGTACTTTCGGACTTTCCTCACTACTATATTTCGAATTATGAATTACTCGTCTTTGAAAGTCAATAAGAAAATACTCATCATTTGATGTTGAATTCAGCAGCTATAACAAAGTCTTAACTCGTACAGAATATTCAATTTGCTTCATCATGACGCATGAGGCTCTCCTACTGATTCCATGTCAAAATAATAAATTTTCTGACCCTACTATACTCTACCTTTGACAATTATTTTCTTTCCAGAAAAAAGGGGGCAATTATGCATCAAAAAGTTTTGAGAAAAGCTTGTCACAACTCACATGGCATCCATGGCACAAAAATTCTTATACTAAAATTGATTAAGTGAAAGTTAGATGCTTTAATTTGGGCAAAGGGGTAATATTTAAAATTGATGCACACAAGTTGAATTCAAGATCTAAGACCAATGATGTCCTATACTATAAATGTTTAAAGGACAATTTCCAGGGCCACCTACGCTCTCTCTATACAGATACAGTGGTTCTTAATTGTAATAAAACCATTTCTCCATGATAAAGGATGCCTCCCTTTTCAAACTATACATGGAAAGTTGGAAACCACCAATGGCAACAATAATAATTAACAAGCCAAAAAAGGAACCTAAGGAGATCAAGAATTGTACAAAATCAATAAGCTCTAAAACTTAAAGGGCCTAGATGAATCAGATATATTTGAATGTCGTCCCAACCTATAAGGAAAACGAGGCCACAGTAAATGGAGGTTTAGAAGGTGCTGGCAGTTCAACATTCTTTTGTTTAAGCATTTTTGTCACCTCTGTCATGCTAGGACGTAAAGATGGTAGCTCTTGGGTACACAAAAGCCCAACCTGGACAACTCTTAAAATTTCTTCATCATCTCTACCCTCCATGCTTTCATCGATAATTTCCGATGCCGTGTTTGATTGGAAATGCTTCCATGCCTAAAAACAGCAACCAAAAAGAAAAAGAAAAACATCTTCTTGGTGACCACCAGTCTATAAAAGGAAAATATTTGGGTGCAGTTTTTATATATTTGCCATAAGGTTCTCTAATAAAAAACTGATACATACATGTATAGTTTATACAATTCATCTCTCTCATGGTTGGTTCTTTTTTGGATGTTTTATTTTGATTGAAGAACCTAATAGCAAAAATATAAGGGACTGCATAAGTCTAGTCTATATAATGGTACTTACGACCTAAGATCATATGCGTAATTATACTAATGTGGAGTAGGAGAGTAGTGAGAATTACATGACCAACAAGAGTTTCAAAGGTTTCTGCAGACTCAAATTTGCTGTTTGCAATTCCACTGACAATTTCAAGCACAAGTACCCCAAAGCTATAGGTGTCAACTTTTTCTGTTAATCGTCCCTCAGCAAGGTATTCTGGGGCCATGTAACCCCTATAAAATGAAGATAACAGACAAGAAACGGATAAAGCTCTTATCTTTTTTTAAGATAATTAGAGTAGAAGATTTCATGAAAAGGAGAAAGGTAAGAGAATAATTACAATGTGCCTGCAATGGCGGTGGTATTAACAAGGGTTTTATCACATAAGTAAAACCTTGCCAGACCAAAATCAGCAATCTTTGGTTTATATTTCAAATCCAATAAGATGTTGCTTGCTTTGATGTCCCTGTGAATTATCCGCACTTGAGAATTATTGTGTAGGTACTCCAACCCTTCAGCCATTCCAACGATTATTCCCCGTCGTTTTGGCCAATCTAACTGTGTTTTCTTCTCTGAGTCTTCCTTCCATGGGTAGTATAAAAGTAATTAGTTCAAGTCCAAAGAATGCAATGGAAGGTCAACAGCACTGTTATTATTGAATTATCAATTT
The DNA here is from genome assembly GCA_014851425.1 of Senna tora. Lineage (NCBI taxonomy): Eukaryota > Viridiplantae > Streptophyta > Magnoliopsida > Fabales > Fabaceae > Senna > Senna tora. Next base: position 11,706,559 of record CM026267.1, read on the forward strand.
AATGGAATTATCAACATCTATGCCTCTCCCTTTGTCTCTCTACCTTGATATGCACAACTTGCCATTCAGTATAATGTTAACTTAGTAAAGACAGAGCTTGTAGTTTTAGTATTTATAGCTTACCAAATAAGTTGTAGCTGATAGTCCCATTGGGAAGATATTCATAGATGAGAAAGCTTTCTGCTGAGGTGAAGCAGCAGCCAAGGAAACGAACCAGATTCTTGTGTTGAGCTCTACTGATCACATCCATTTCATTGTACACATCTTCTGTCCCATGCTTACCACTTAAAATCATACGTTTTATTGCAATTTCTCTGCCATCTGGTAAGGTTCCCTATTCAAATGCATAAGAAGTCATCACATAATAGAACAGAAATTACAAGAAAAAATATAACTTAAAAGGCATATGTACCTTGTATACTTCACCGTATCCTCCTTGACCAAGCTTGCGGGATTCATTAAAGTCATCAGTTGCTTTTACTAATGTTGAGTACTTGAATTGTATGAATTGTAAGTTCCTCTTTAATATTGACATCTCCATTTCTGGTCCTTGAGGTGACAAAAAAAAGAAAAATCACAAGATGATTATGTCAAGACCATACAAACTGTAAAATCAAAATCATAAATTATAGTGCCAGAGAGGGAAGAAAAGGATTGGAAATGCTGATTGAAGATTTTACCTTCTTTGTTCGGATGACTACTTAGTTTGCAAGCGGATTTACCAACATAGTAACCAATTAGAATAGCCAATGAACAGACAGCAATTGCAACAAAAACATAAGCAACGTACTTTGCTACAGTATCTGCAAGGCGCTCGACCAACAAATACACATTTGTCAAGAAGCAAATGTAAAGCAAGTAGGGAATTTGAACCACTACCTCCCCCCTCCTCCACAAACAATAAATAAATAAATAAAATAAAATAAAAAGAAGAAGACAGATCCTCTAAAGTGCACGTCTCGTGAAGTGCGGTGAAGTGCACTAACCCAGCAGCTAGTTAATGTGTAAAATAAAACGGTGCATATCAACGCACTTCACCACATTTCACGAGGCGCTCACTTCAGACGATCCAATTCCCCAAGAATGGGCCAACAAGAGCATATATATTCATGTAGCATCTTTTTATCGTGGCCTATAGCAATGAGATAAATTTCCCTTGCCACGAGATGTAATCAAGATACGTCCATTCTTTAACGTAGAAAGAATGGATTTACGTGAAGATTGACATGTTTGATTTCATGAACTGATTTTCAGCCTTTTCATATCAGAGCATAGAAAAAAGAAAAAGATTGGAAGTGACCTCTTCCTTCTCCCTTTCTTCCATCATTGGAGAAGTCATAATCAGCATAACGTAGAAAGCAGCCGGCATTTAGCACACGGCCCTGTGAGGAAGGTAGGCAGGATATGGAAGTGCTAGCTGCATTAGCAAGGCATGCCGAACACATTTCTTGATCCAACGTCTTCCAACAGGAAGCCAAACCATAGACTGCCACACCCGAAGGCAATTTCTCTTGCATCACTATGAAGCCTCCTCGAGCTGGTGCCTTCAATGCCATTTGAACCACTAAATTTGAAGTCATGGTTGTATACTCTTTTTCCTGTTCTTTGCCGTCACTGCATCTCTATTTTCATTCAACCCCAAACAGAAAACAATAAAATATGCTTAATAAGGAGGAATCATTGTGAGGATTATTGAATTTCATCACGAACAATATGGTAATGATTGTAATATGAAGAATATCCATCGAGAAGAAGCCAATTCAGAAAACCCCGCCCATTTCAGATCTAATTAATTCAGAATTTGCATCGATAAAAATGGCAACAAAAATAAAATTGGGGAATCAAACCTTGAGATCATCAGGAGTGATGTTCTCCCGATAGAAACTATAATTCTCAGCCCTAATGAAGCAACCATCGGAGTAAACACGACCGCCGGTGGAGGGAAGGCAATAAGAAAGGAGGTCATCGAGCTTCCGGTAGCAACTTCTACATTCCGATTGAGAAAGATCGTCCATGCACTGGGAGAAGAGATAGAGACGATCGGGAGGATCACCGGCTTCCTTGAAGGAGAATTTCTCGCGAGACATTTCATCCAACATCTCATTCCTCATCTTCCAATAGGCGCGTGAATACCTATCCCTGTCCTGGACATTGGCGTGCCTGCATGACCGCGCGATGACATCGAAGCGGGATTGCGCATGAGCATGGTACGGACACAACGTTAGGAAGAAGAAGAAGACGAGTATTGTCAATGGCAGCAGAAGAGGGGTCTCCATGAACCCATGACGATCACACGGGCACAGAGGAGCAAAGATGGTCTCTGCTCTTATTTTTTTTAAGAAAAAATATTAATAATAATAAAAAAAAAATTATTTTATTTTACTGGTTTTCTGTTATAGAATCGATCTGCAACGTAACGCCATGAAAATACATTATTGAGGGGAGGGAAAGAGAGATGGAAAAACCAACACACATGACATGACCTACTGGAATGAGGGTGGCAGGAGTTACATGTCTTTCGTCTGGGATTAAAAATGGATGCCTATATAAATGACTATATTTAAGTCTAACTTATTGCCTTTTTCTTGGACTACCTTAAATAGCACCTTCAAATTTTATATAAAAAAAAAATTCAATTAAAAAAACACTTTTTAATATTTAAAAACTTTATCAACCAATCGAATAAAGTAATCTAAAGCAAATCAACTAAAAATGCTACTGCCACTTCTTCACTTACATTTATCATCCTGACATATGATCAGATTTTACAAATAAAAGTAAATGGACTTGTTATTAGAAATTGTGTACAAAATTGTCTTGGGAGAAAAGTGAGGCAGTATGTGGTGAGTCGAGTGAGTAGAAGAAACAAAGTATGCCTCTTACAATTCTTACGCACTTAAATTTGACCTTTACTCAGCAAAACCTATTAATAACAATTATATCTAATAATTAGAGAGACAAAATGAAATGGGTGTGACGTGCCACCACGCATGTCTAAGGCTTGGGGTTCAAAAGTTTCCAAAATCCGTAGGTTCTGCATCGAACATGCCCATTTCTCATCAATCTCCGTCCCTTGGAGGACAGAATTTGAGTTTCCTTTTTGGACTTAGATTTTTCATTTTTCATGGGTAAAGGGAACTCAATCACAAGCTCCCTCTGTTCTCTTCCTCCTTCTCTGTCTCCTTTCTTTCTCTCCCACCGTTTCTCCTACCCTCATTGGTCCTACACATCACATTCCCATCGTCACTGTATTAAAATTTAATTTAATTAGCAGAGTTTAGTGGAAAAGGGTTGAACTCTTGAGTCATGACTGCTCAATCATGAAAAGTCTAGTAAGGTAAAAAAAAAACCATATGAAATATCAATTCATCCCGAAAGGCTAATCTGTTAGAAGAATGAAGACCCAATAATTATTTTATAAATATTTTTACCAATCAGCAACTAAAATACTTAAAACCATACATACCGGTTCATGTGACCACTCAGAAATGAGTAGATCCAAATTGTTTAATAGAATCAATCTGAGAAACAAGGTTTCTTTTGAATATGACAGCCACAGGGGGAAACTGATAGCTCAAAGGAATGCAACAACTACCTTGTCCCGAGCTTTCTTTCTTTTTTTTCTATCCACATTTGCTCAATATATCCCTCTCTTCCTCTTCATCGCATTTTGATATATTCTTTTTCTAACCATTTTAAGACATTCATTAGAATTATATATTATTACTTAATAAAATTTGAGATTATCCAACCTTGGAATATTTGTTAAGATTTTTTTTATTGGTTGAAAGAGAATGTAATATTTTGAACTATGTAAAAAATTAATAAAAAATAATTTTTTAAGTTTTGTCATTTTTTTTGGTAATGGAAAGTTTAGGTGGAGTAAAGACTCATATTCTACCAGGCTCAGAGAATATTTCTCAATCTATAAGAGAATTTACATATCAGTCATAGAGTTAGAACCCTCGTCTTTGTAGGTAAGAGCCCGCACCTTAATCAATTGTGTCACTCTTCATTAGTATTTTGGATCATCTAATGCTTTATTAACTAATAAAAAAGTATAAGTATTTCTAATATATCCTCTTACAATACATGTTAAAGTTACACGAATTTTTAAATATTAAATTATTTTTTTAAATGAATTTTCTTAAATTTTAAAACATAAAATAATCTATTGATAATTAAAAAAAATCTTATAATGTGTGGTAGTTAGCAAGACGCCAAAACCCTAAAAATAAGTTCGCGTCAGAGAAACGCCAGAGCTAGTGTCACCGTTTGTCTGTGTGTGTGTGTATATATATAGCCCGCGAGGCGCGAGTGTTTGGAACGCGAACCTGAGTTGAAAGAAAGATAACATTTGTCGTTGAAAGTTTCCAATTTCTAAACGAGAGACACAGATATGGCGGCTCTGCCCAAAGCCAAGGAGATCGTCGAGACCAATCCCGTCGTCGTTTTCAGGTTTCTCTCTCATTTCTCTCTCACTTGTGTAAGGTTTTGTGTGTGGATGCTGACGCTCACCGAATTTCTTGGAATGGTCGTTTGAATGTTGCAGCAAAACGTATTGTCCCTTCTGCGTGGATGTCAAGAAGCTTTTGACTAATTTGGGGGCCAATTTCAAAGCCATCGAGCTCGACTCTGAAAGTGAGATTTTCTATTTTATTTGATGAACCATTTACTTTATTTTTTTTTCTTTTACAAGATTCCTTTTGTTTTCTGTCGATATGCTTGATTTTATTAACTATAGTCTCGTGGATTTGATCGTCTTTCTATTCTGAAATGAAAAGTATGTACGATGCGTAATTTCAGTGGAAAACTGTGGCAACTCCATTTCAACTTTTCATTCTATTTGACTTTCTTGTGTTTTATCATCCTGCAAGGGTTGTGGTATACGAATAGGGTTCGATTAAGGGTTCGCAAGATAGTTTTCTTTTTAGTTCTTTTGCTAGGTCTTCCCTTATTAAAGGGTTTGATTTAGAGTTTAACCAAAAGAACTGGATGGTATTACACCTCCAACTGATTTATATGTATGCATACATCATATTTGTTTGTATTGCATTTAGAATCAATGACCCTTATGCACATTTTAGCCTTCATGACGAAGCAATTGAATTTCTCATACTCATGTGATGCATGTAATGATATTGTTTAGAAATAGTTTACTGAGTTTATACTTGATTTTCGTTGATGCGATTGTCTGTTCTGAAAAGAGCAATTGAGAGGAATGAGAGATGCAAAATATAAACTGAACAGAAATTGAAGAATTTTATTTCCTCTTATAACAACACATTTTCTGTCTGCACCTTTAGGCTATCTGGATGGTTTGGGTTAACTGTGTCCCTACTATCTAAACAGAAGTATAATCTTTTTGTTTTGGGAAGGTGACTTGCATTGCATTGCTCTCTTCTCTTTCAATACAAGACTTCATTGGGTATGCAACTTTGTATTACAGAGTCGTATGTGCTAATACTGCCTTATGTTTGACTTAGCATGATTAAACAGTACCTCCATGTTTTTCAAACCAATGGTTCCTTCTATTTGTGTTACTCTCGTGATTTCTGGTAATTAACCCTAAGAAACGGATGGATGGATATTGTGCAGGTGATGGAAGTGAGATCCAATCTGCGTTAGCTGAGTGGACAGGTCAGCGAACTGTGCCAAATGTGTTTATTGGTGGAAACCACATTGGAGGCTGTGACTGTAAGATTTATATTCTCTTTTTCCTCAATAGATTTACATTTTACACAGACTTCTTAATCATCAGGTTTCATTTCAATTACTTATTACCTTGCTACTTTCATGCAGCCACAACTGCATTGCACAATCAAGGGAAGCTGGTCTCTCTGCTAACTTCAGCTGGAGCTATTACTGCTGCCAAAGTTTCAGCTTGAAAGGACCATAATATCTGCTTAAGTAGTTCACTATCATATCATAATAAAACGAGTTCCAATTCATTGGGTTGTTTTAGAACCTTGAAACACTACAAGTTTATCCTTTGAAATATTTTATCTTAAACTACAAGTGTGCATATGAGATTGTTGCTTAAATAAGTAAATAACATAGCATATTACTTTGAGGGGAAAAAAAATAAGCATTAGCCAAAGGATTTCCTGTCACATAACCATCCTTTGCCATAGAGAACAAGTCTCAGAATTTTAATTTTTATGAGGTTCGCGTGTCAGATTGATCCTCCGAAGAGTTTGATAACTAATTATACGTAATTGGAAAGTTGAGTTACAACTTTGCACGAGTTCTGAAGCTGTGAAATTTATATTTTTTTTGGTAAAATGATATGTACATTTCAAAGGAAATATTAACTTAACCCCAACTACACTTAATTTACAAATAGCCGTCACCGATTACTCTTTCGGATTGGTTTTACTGAATGAGTTTTCTTTACCAAGGAAGTAAAAACACATCGATCCCTCGGGTTCCTCACCCCAAACCTTGCTCGTTCAATTATATATAGATCAGATTTAGTAGCAAAGCATGAGAGCAAGTAGACTTTAACTTCAGCTAGTTCAGTGAAGCTGGTTAAGTCTAACTCAGGTTACAAGTATAGCCTTAACCCCTGAGGCCCTGATACAAAATGCATAGTATTTAGTTGACTATTTACAAAAGGTGGAACAAATGTAGTTCGGCTATGTTAGCTTCCAAATAGTGAAATTAAAATAATAATAATAATAGTGACAATTTTCTTTTTCTTTTTCTTTTTTTTTGGGTACAAATAGTGACAATTTTCTAAACATTATTCATATAGTGAATTCTCAAGTATTCCATTTTTTTTATCCCACCGTCCATCTCATAAACAGCAGTAAAGACAACTTGATAGCCAAACATGATAATAAAAAATGAAATCAACTTGATAGCTTCACTAGGAAGAACACTAGTTATCTAACTTATCTTAAATGCAACTATGCAAGAGGGAAAATGAATAAAAGTACAAGAAAATTAGAAACACCTTCTCCAATCTCCATAAGCACATCCTGTGCATTGTTATGAAAACCAGTTGTTGTGGTAGCAGCGTTAGATTCAGTTCTTAGAAGCTTCACGTTACAATTATTGACTGAATTCTAACAATTTGTTCGATTGTATGATCCTTTATGGTAGGAAGAAGGCTATGTAAAAGCGCTCAACCATGCATTTTGCAGTGGGAAAGCTGATTTAAGTTTTGATGGAGCTTAAACCACTGCTGCTTCTATATGGACTTCACCCAGATCCACTCTCAAAATCTCAATCTTTATTTAGCATTGCTGAGAGGAAGGGAACCATCTTGACAGAAGATAATGTTTCATTTCAACAATAAGCAGAAACAAGCCATAACATGGAATATGCATCAGAGCCATCACGAAGTACCTGCCATGTTAAATCAAGAAATGGAATATGCATTTAGCAATGTTATATTGTCGTTTGAATTAACATTATCTAAATGCTGATGAAAAAGGTGAGACCCCATACCACAGCGGAGCACTGTGTGATGATAAATCAAGAAATGGATATGGCCACCTGCAGTAGGAAAGAGAATTGTCACAAATGTTCATAAAATTAAAATGGGCTAACATTCTGACGAGAGAAGGGAAGTGGAGGTTACCAAATTGGGATAAAAGCATGAAGAATCCACTGAAAAATGACAAAAACACCCGTGTACAGAACAAAGAAAGAGATCCGAAACCAGGGTATCCGCTGAAAGGTGGAGATTATACTAATTCCACATCAGTCTTGAGCAATTGCTCCAAATAAGTAGAGAAAAGGCAATGAAAATATTTACCAGACAATTTAAGGCAGCATCTCCAAGAAGTAAAAGAAGATTTAGCGTATGCATGTTCACTGTCATCTTCATGAAATGGAAAAATTGATCAGATTGCATCATATGGACAAGTGACAAAATAATCACATAATCTTAATAATGGAGAACAAGGGATACCCTACCAGCGCAATGAGTACAACAATACGATTTAACTGTTTCATATGTGATAACTGTTGCTTATTTTAAGGCTGCTTCTAAAATTATGAATTTTAGACTATTTCGAAAGCTACTACACTGTCATGGTTAATAGCATCTAAAATCTTGTTTTGATGTAATTCATGTTATTGACAAATGGAACAGTTTCAAAATATATCTACTACAGTGATTTTCAAAAGGCTAAAAATATAGCTACAATTGTGGTTTGTGCATTCTTAACAAAACAGTTCTTATGTCAGAGCAAGCAATTACAATCTTCCCATTCAAATTCTTGACACACTTAAAATGTGTATGTCAAGACTGAGGAGAAATGGAATTTCAAAGTCATTGAGAACCCTTCCTGTGACCAAACACAAACATTAGTTATCTGTCTCCTATGTCCTATCATACCAGGATAAATTGAGATGCACAGTGCAATATGTCCTAATCTGCAAGAATATCACCGCAAATAAAGATCTAATGCAATAGATGACCTAACACTGTCTATCTTTGTCTGCTAAAAGAAACTTGGAAAAATTATTTTGTTTTCAACTTTGTTATGTTCCACAACCTGTTTATACATTCTTTATGAACCATAAAGTAAAAGCAATAATTAATTACTAGTGTAAACCAAGAGCAAAGAAAATATGAAACTAAGGGGAACTTTGAAGGGTTAGGTACTCACAAAACTCATATTGTAATCCTTGATGGTAAGAAATGGAAATATAACGCACCAATACACAGCATCTGTAAGCATCACGGCCCCTGCACTCATCTGTTTAGAGAGATAATTAAAGAGAGAAAAGTGAAAGGAAACTAAATGCAATATGTAAAATCCACACGGAAAGATCTTTTTGATTTTGAACATGCTCAAACGTAAGTGGAGTTTGGATATATATCTTAACTTCATTAAAATCAAAATAATTAACATGACAATGTGGCAATGACAGACTTTTTCAAACAATAAGGTCAAAAATTTGATAATACCTGGACTTGAATGATAACACATCATCATATAAACTCAATTAGCTTGGCAAAATTATGCATTTAAGTTGAAAAGAAAAAGAAGATGAACAAAGATAAACCAAAGAAACAGAATAAAAGATGGAAAATGAGGCGACACTTAAAGAAAAAGGTACAGTGAGCGCAGAAACAGGTATAGAAAGAAACAATCAGATATAACATAAGTGAAAAAGCTATCAAGTATCATAGTCCAATTTTCAGTGGAAAGCAACTTAGGAAGTAAGTGGGCATCATCTTAAAAAGTTATAATTGATAACTTTTGGTAGCTACCTGGAATATAACTTGAACAATATAACTCCAGACAGATATAACTCGATTTTCATTCGTTGCTTCCTGATTCAACAGAGGTGTGCTTGACCCTTGCTCTGCATCTGTTCCAGCAAAACTAAAATTAAAGGTGCTGCTGCTTGAATTTTGAAACTGATAACACCCATACACTGAGAGCATAGATGCACACTACAAAAAATATTGAGACTGTGAGTTTCAAAAATGTGAAGACTTGAGAAATTATATTTTATGTGGATGCTTTTGCTCTATTAGTGTAAAATATATGAAGATTATATGCGATATATATGGGTGAAACACAACATGACTGATTGCTTGATGGAATTGAAGACTTCCAAGAAGAATGTTAGAGATGTACCCCAAAATAGATGGTAACTAGAGTAAAGGTCCACCTGCAAGAAATCCACAAAAACCATAATCAAAGGTTAGTATCAAGCTGGAGAAGTAATGAAGAACATCTATGCCAAATCAAGAAGAACACTAAAAAATCATCATGTGATTTTGACTTCATAATGCTTAATCAATATTCCAGAATGACTCACTGAGTGTAGTAGAAAAACATGACAACACCATTAGAGAGAATTTTGGCCACTAGTGATGCCAAAAGCAAAGAGAATGCAAGAACTCGAAAAACTAGCAAACAGATCGGATGAATATCTTTTAGGCATGGTTTCCATGTGTCATCACTGCGAAAAATCCGGTTCCTGTCTTGCTGGTTTTCTCCTTTTTCAGGTGTCAAATGCCTATAGCCTTCACGCTTCCATATAATCCATAATGCAATAACAATAGGCAACAAAACCAAAACTGCACATAGGAAAACCCTCCAGTGTAACCAGTAACTAAGGGTGGTTGTATCAGTGGTATCCTGCAGCTGCATCCTGTTGGAAAAATTGCAGCCATATTAAAATAATAAATAATTTTATTCACAAAAAAAAAAGCACAATGTTGTTTTCAAGATACTCCGTCCACTAAAAATAAGAAATTAGCATAGCACACATACCCTAAGTATAATTCATTGATAAATATAGAACAATGTCAATCCAATAATATCAGTTTCTGTTAGGCTGCTAGCAGGTATCCAGATCCTGAATAGTACATCAAGAAATTATTGCAAATTTATGCTTCCCCTAAAAAAATGTAGTACAAAATGATAACGCAGTTCCAGTCAGGACCTCATATGTAAAAGCCCCTCCTTTACTGAATTTTCAGTTCTTCATTGATCAATATAATTGCACTCTTTAAGTACATGGCAATACACTATATGAATACTGAAAACAAACTCCTCACCTCTGGCTCTATACTGCCTACGAACACTCATAATCAAAGAAACACAACTGTTAATGGAAGTCCTAAATTAAGTAAGCACCATAGATAACCGATGATTACGTGATCCAAGTAAAAATGATGCATCTTCTTCCCCTAACTCAGTAAAACTCTACAATTCATTTCCGGGTCTCCAAGAAGGGAGTGTGGCTTATGGTGCAACAAGTTACAAACAACATCAATAAGTGAAATTGAAAAATACTCCTACGAGATGAGACAAGTTTCCCCTCAACACAATCAGACCAAATCAACAATTATTATAAGCAGAAACAAACAGGAAATTTAATGCATACTTTCGAATCGAGCGCGTGAAGGAGTGGGGTGGCAATGAGAGAGGAATCGCCAACGGAGGAGACGGTGAAGAAAGAGATGTGGAAGAATGAGGAGAAGAAGCAAGAAGCAAGGACTCGTTGGTCCTTAGTCCTTACCGTTCAGCTAAGGAAAGAAGGGGAATAATAAAATCAAGATGATTCGCTTTTTTTAATCTTTCTCGGCACAAAATGGCAAAAAATAATGGTGGCTTTATCCATTGGAATGGGTTTAAATACTCACAATTCAGATATTCATGCATTTCCAATTCCAACTCTGACTTTCTTTGTTTCAGACTTTCTTGTGAGTTGTGATTTAAGAATTTTAACAATCCACGCGATCTTATTGAGGCCACCCCGCGGTGCTATTCCTGTGGGTTCGTCCTCAATCGCCACGTTTCTATTTTTTTTTTTTTTCCTTACTACTTGTGTGAATTTATACGTGAATTAATTATTCATGATTAATTGAATACTTGAAACTTAATAAAATTATTCATATTATTTTATCTATTTTTATTGACGTTTTATTTTTCGATCAATTTTATTATTTTTACTAATATCGTTGAAATAAATAACAATTGTGATTTCTGTGACGTTATAGACAAGAAAATATGACTAGTTCCATAAAAAAAAGAAAATATGACTAGATTATTTATATTATATTATATTTTTCATGTCATCATAAAACACTATTGATTATATTAATCATTCATCTTTTAAAAATTTCATAGAATCACCTTTGGCATTTTATTTTTGTTATTATTTTATTCTAAAACTTAACGAAATAATACATTTTCAAAAACAATAAAAATTTCTCTATGACCATATCAGATCACATAAGCCTAATGAACATATTCAACTAGTCTAATAGGTGAATTAAACGACCTAATCTCCTAATTTGGATTACTTTTGCCAACATTTTGTCGAAGCTTCACAGATTCTTCTACTATATTTAAAAATAATAAGAACCTAACAAAAATGTCAATATGTCCGAGTGGTTAAGGAGACAGACTTGAAATCTGTTGGGCTTCGCCCGCGCAGGTTCGAACCCTGCTGTTGACGTAATATATTTTGTTTTTTTTGTTTGAGCAAGACGTAATATATTTTGTTAAGAAAAAAAAACGAGCAACTTTTTCGCTTGATACGAAATTAATCCCAGATCGGATAAGAGGTCTGGACAAATTTATTATAGAAAAAATTAAGGTAAAGTTACTTGCTATATAAAGTTCACTAATCATAAACATTATTTATATTCTTTCTCCTATTTGATTTATTATGTAATTTATTGCTTTTTATTTTCTCCCTCTTCTATGATTGGTTATACAAAAATTTTGTCACGTATTTTAATTATATTGGTGAACTTAATAGCAAGCACCTAAATAATTTTATCCTAGTTTAGTCCATTTATTATCCGCCTGTATGTATAATATAAATAAGTCTATATGCTTGTCATTTTTATTAATTTTGTTACAGAGATGCCAAGTTATTTATTATTTTCCATAAAAAAGTTATTATTAAATTATTTTGAAATTTCAGATAAATCTAAAAAAATATATTAAAATTTACTTTTCACATGAAGGTTTAACAATTTAGTAATTAAGAAAAGTAATGGACCATTTAAATTAATTTTGGAATCTTTAATCATACTCTGATTGCAGGTTGATCTTGCTCTTACAAACGATAAAGATAAAGTATTCAAATTTTAAAAAAAATTACAAGAAATTGAAGAATTGTACTAATAAGTCAAAACTCGAGATGGGGTAGTGCAATTTACACTAATCCATTAGATTATACAATAAATCCTAATTCCAAATATAACAAATATAAAGAGGTTGTTTTTGGTTGCTTGTATGCCTCTATGTACATACAATACAATACAATACAAGGTAACTTTTGAACCTGATAACTTCAATTTGATCAAGCTCATGTGCATGGTGGGGTGAAGGCGTCAAATTTTGCATGATCAAAATTTGTTTTCTTGGAGAAGTTTCTTCTCATGCAATTCAAGAGAAACAAACAAGACTTGCAAATAAAGCCAGCCAACTATATATATTATATAATTGACAAAGCAATCATCCATGGCTGTATGGTTAAGTGCACAATTACCTCACTCTTCCACCGAGTCTTATCCCATTTTTATAATGAATACTTATGCTGGCTTTGGCTTTGTCCGCTTAACTCTTGAATACAAGAAGACCCCACCCAGAGCTATAGCGGTTCCTGCAATCACAGGGAGCAATAGAGATCGATGAAGAATGATCTCATTAGAAATTTTCTATAGCTCAGATACTACACAACTAAGTTCTTCAAAAGATTTCTATCTGTTATGTTTTTATCTAGGAATTTCTTACTCAAGTGGGGGAATCTAATAGCAAAAAACTAAGGAAAGGACTGTGAGCAAATCTTGTGTCCTTGAATTAATTCGGATATATAATAAAGCAATAGTTTTTGTGAGCAAGGCATTGAAGAACTTACCGAGTGCGTTCGCATGAGAGATTGGAATCTGAAAGAAGATAACAGAGGAGACTATGACGACCACTCGCTTCAAACTATTCCCAACCGAGTGGCTCACAGGGGACACCATCTGTAATATCCCATAAGAAACCTGCCGCCACCAAAATTTCATATTTTGCATACTCTAATATTAGGGTATATGATATTGCCATCCAAGAATCAAAAAGATGAAATTCAAATGAACTGAGATATATGGATTTTGATATTAAAAAAATTAACACCTAGAATATTATATGCTAGTGATCTTTCAGTGCTCAATGCATTCTGGAAGTCATGCCCTGTTTGTTATAAAAATGAACAGATGGTGCCAATGCAATTTGGATTTTGGAGCACTTCTGAGGCTATAACACTAATGACTTCACAGACAGCATGTTTATCTTCATGACCATGCAACTATGCAAGTATTAATCTTATCAAACGTGATACAAAAAATTAAGATAGTCCGCTATATAAACTTGATTACATATAAGTAATAAAATTGAAGTGTAAAATTATTCTATTCTGTGCAATATGGTAGGGTGGAAGACTCTGCTTGTGTACCAAATGTAAAAAAAGGCTTCTGGAACATTAGATAGGTTTGTAAAATCTAAAATGCAAACAGTCGAACACAAAGCTCAGCATGGGATGAATAAAGGTGCATATGACTCAAACTTTTAGAATAAACTCAACTGAGTCATCACCAAGGTAATTCAGAAATCAAATGAATAAATCTTTCAAGTTAGGAATAGCCAAGGCATTACCCTGAACAAAAACATGTGCAACAGTTAATCGAGAAATCAGGCATCACATGACCATAGACAATGAAGTAATTATTATTTTCATTATTAAACATGACAGTTTTTTCGTTATGCTGATGAAGAGTTAAAGCAATGTTCGACAGTAAAATGACTCATTTTTTAGAGTTGCTTCCCCCAAATTACACACATGGAAAAGAAAACAGAAAGGCATTTGAAAGGCCTCACCTGCTGGTAAGCATGGAAGCAGAACCCAGACAAAACCAATCTTACACCCAGCTCTCTGACATTTAATCCTTGGCTTGCCTAGAAAAGAGTGAATACATCAACATAATACCATCTTATTCAGAAATTTGTCTTCCGTGATTGCCTAGAAAAGGAAAAACAAAGACTACAAAATACAAATATAGAGGGAGAAACAATAGCTCCTCTCATACAACATACAGCAGATTGCAGGTATGAAGGACTAAACTTGAAGCCTTCTGTATAAATGGCAAACGGGAGCGAAAGGAGGAAGGAAATTATGGTTATGACTGAATAGAGGTTTATATTATCCAGAGCTTCCTGTTAAGAAGAAGCTTCAGGTCATGAGTCATATTTCTAATAGAATACCAAAAAAAAATCCATAATATTAGTTCATTAAAGTCATGAATGAATATAACAAAATCAAACAGGAAATAGGAAAATAACAAAGAACATGTGCTAATATGCTACATTGATATAGAAAGCGCTTACCTCTTCATTGACCATAAGTTTTTTGCTCAACACATTTCGTGATTGGTTAATAAGGTTAGATGCCATAGCACTACAGAACCCGATCCTGTTTCAAGATGACACATGTCAGATATCATTATCAAGATGACCACTTGAAAAATTGTATTTAATATAATTTATATGCAGTAGCAGAATCATTTACCAATTGAAGGAAACTTCAGTCATTGATGCCAGTGCCACTCCACCTACTATTGGTACAAGGGATGAAACCACCCAGAAAGTGGGTTGCTGTGTGCAATGAACGATTGAATTAAAGGTTAGCTGATTGAAACAATTAAATACCAAGCAGTTGTACAACAATGTGGGGAATAGGAGAATATGTGAACATTCATCAACTCCAATTATCACAATGCTCAAAGAAGCAGACAACAGTGATTTAGCATGCACATCAATAGAAAAATATAACCATCTTGTATTTATAAATATCATGACCTATGATGATACCAGGGCCAAATTACTAAAGTAGCTTAAACAATTAGAAGAAATAAATGAGTAATGTGTATCTATATCTGTCATAAGTCATAACCTAATGAACAATGAGAAATTCAAAAAATGATATGTTACATGGAAATTAAGTGGACGAAGGTGCACATCTATACGCAGCATTTTAGTAAGCAAGTCATGGTTTTGCATCCCCATACACAAATAATATGTCCTCGTTTTCTTTCTTATAGCAGGAACGAAGCACCTATAACTAAAAAATTTTAGACACGTCTGAGTTTAAGAATACCATGAGAACATTCAATAATTTGATTCTGATGTGTCTCGAAACTCAACACTGTCCATTTGTTAGAACTCTATTCACTTTGTAACCACAACTATTATCTACAGATAATAATCACTTAAAGATTAGGATTAAAACAACCACAGTATTTGTTGGGGATTCTCAGTACACTATGTTTTTACAACAGTACTGACCATTTCAAACTTTGGGGCCATCGTACTCTTATGTGCAATCATTTTGTCTCAGTCTTAAATGATCAATTTAAAATTATTGGTCCCGTACAGTCACAAAAAGCATTGCTAATTAGTAATTACTGTATGGCCTGTTCTGTAGGCCCTCTACTTTAATTCTCTCTGTCAGACCAACAAATTGTCCAAACATGTACAGGTTTTTTTTTTAAATATTATTCTCAGCTCATTCATTTATATTTTATAGTCCTAATTTATGGCATGGACTGGAATGAAGATAGTAAGTCAAATAAAGTGAAGGGGGCATCAACATTACCTCCCCCAGGAACAGAGATGAAAGAACAACTGTAAACAGAGGCTCCAAAGCTTTGATTGTATGAGTGAAAGATACAGCAACCTTTCCAATGCTAATGTTGGTCAACAGGTTTCCTATAGTGTGAGCCACAGCCAGCGGAAAGATTGCTTTGAGCTAAGAATAAAGACGTAGTTGTTATCAAGTCAAGGACCAATTCAATTGCACAGGCCACCATACTTATGCTGAAACTTAAATTAAATTAAAAGAAATGGAGTGTGTCAAGAACCACCACTTCAGCTTAAAATTCTAAACAATAAAGGCCAATGAATAGTTTATATTATAATCTCTTAACAATTGTACTTGAATTAGCGGTATCAGTATGAAAGCACAATAATCCCCACTGAATCAATAGAGTAATACATCTTCGTCCACATACCTGTGGCCGGCTGATCTTTGGCCTGGAATGGAGATTAAACGTCCAGATCAAAATAATCATCAACGTAGTGTAACCAAACTGAAATGCTGTAACTGTCGCTGGAAATGGATAGACTTTTAGAACCTAATAAACAATCAGTGCATTGCAATTGAGAACAACCAAAAAAGAAAGTGAGGAACCAGAATTATGATTTTTTTTCCCATGAAGATTCAGAGTCTAACATCTAAAATGTTCTTTCCTTCCAGTGACCTGCCCGGAAGAATTGCTGATGCGAAATCAAATTAAAGCACAAATCTACAGTGTGTACGGAGAAGGAAGAGCATAAACTAAACCAAGAAAACAAAAAAATCACCTGTTTGTTGTAGATATTGAAGCAAATGTTCAAGAGATACCAAATTCCGAACATGGACGCAAGCTGGAGAGTCCGAATCATAGCATTGCGTTTTTCGGACTCATCACCTTGAGCCTCGGGCACGAGCGTAGCGGCGACCTTAAACGTGACATTTTTTGGAGTTGGAATGAGGAAAGAAGCTGAAGTAGGAGGACCAAGGCGCAAATAAGAAGGCGAGTAGGAAGCCTTCCGGCATGAATGGAGAGAGTTAGAATGGAAATCGTTGACCGGTGAAGAAGACAATGGGCGGAAAAGTTGAGTGAGCTTGGTTATGGGAGTTGGAGGCAGAGATCTGATACATAAGGTCATAGAAGACAGTGACAAAGGAATATTCAGCATTTTTTGGTGTCGCTAACGCTGAAGAGGAGAGAGAATGAAGCAGAAATTGACATAAATCGTTGCATGAAGAGAGAAGAAGGAGGAGGAGATGAAGAAGGAGAAGAAGAAGAAGTAAAAAAGACAATGAGTAAAACGACATCGTTGGATTATGCTCTTGAGCTTCACGTTTTTGACCTGCTCCACCACTACGTTATATAAGCGCTATCAACGAAATGAAATGAAAGAAGCAACGAATTAGTATTACACTATTACTATTAGGATTTAACATAGTTAAAGATTATTATATCTTACTACTCCTTATACCTCACAAAAAGTATAAGTATAACTAATCATAATAAAAAAAAATAAAAGATTATTTTTTATGTGATCAATTATAAAAAAAAATTGTGTAAGTCAAGCGTAAACCTTGTGACCAAATATAAGAAATTTAAGTTTTTTTTTCTTATTATTACTATATAATAGTCATTTTTCACAAGTGATGGAGTAGGATTGATTTGAGTTTGACTCGTCGCTTTCTTTCCGCAAACAATTCATGCTTCAGTTTTATCTTCTAAGAAACAATTAATTTTAATTGTTTCTTTTTCAATAATTTTGTTTGACATACTATCTGATATTAAATATGATTATTTTTCACAAGATGAAATGCATATTTTATTAGATCAAACTCTTTAAATACTTTATTTAATATTTTATTCTATCAAATATGAAATTTAATTTGTATCTTTTTTATTATTTTTGGCTTGTGTTCTTTTTTAGTCATAGTGAGACTTAACTTGTATTTTCTTCACTATCTTTCGTTTATGCTCTTTTTTAGTCTTATATAGGCATCTTTTTTTCGAGCTTGTACTCTATTTTTTGAACCTCATATGACACAAATTTTTTCAATATTCTTGTTGGGTTTTTTATTCATATATTGGACTTTGGATCATCACGAGGCGTGAGGCTATTGTGCTCTGACACTATGTTGTAACTTAAGTGATTTAGAGAACTCACTTTTAAAAGTTAGTTCCGAAAAATTAAGCTTCTTATATACTTCATTGAATATCTCATTCTATCATATATGAAACTTAACTTGTATTTCTATTAATATTTAATAATTTAAATTTTATAAAATAAAATAATAATTTTAAATATTTAAAACATTGATCAAACTTTTATCACAAAAAAGATTTGATCAAACTAATCATAATCAGACAATCAGTGCCGTGACACATTGGTTAACAAAATCATGTTTTTAATATTCAAATAGTTTCTCATATGATATAAACAGGTTTGTTTCTATGCAAGTTCTATTCCACGCCCAAAATAACGCAATATACGTGACGTATGTAAAATTATTGTCGATTACGAGTTATTTGGAAATATGTATGCGTGTGTAAGAAGAATCAAGTCAAAACTCAAAATAGATTCAGACATCACAGTTGGGTAAGAATTTCTTTCTTTATTTTAAGTTTATAATAATAAAAATAATAGTAATGGTATCATATCACATGAAATAGAAATATAAAAAAATCCATTTTGTTTTATCAGCACATAAATTGAATTTAAGGATTCTGAGGATACAATCATACAAAACGAAACAAACACAGAAAATTAACTATATGTTTACCAGTAGCTTTATTAATATTTTTCAAGTAATATTTTAGATAAAATTATAATTATTTAAAAACCAAAATATCCCCAAATATCTTTGATCTACTCTTCATCACTGACAAAAGAACGATCAAGTTGAGACAACGGAGGCTCCAACCGTCTTTTACTCAATGGCATAATGTTGCCAACAAATCATTTTTCACAACATTACCTTTTTCTTCCTTTTTTTTTAAAAAGAAAAATTATAAATTATACATTTGTTTTTAAAAGCATCTAACAAAAGAATTATCCAATCTCTTCAAAATATTAATTATCTAGTTGCAACCGGGTTTGGGATGAATATTTAAGGTTAAGGGGAAAAAAAACTCGTCTCACTTAAAAGTGAGGATTTGAATTTCTTTCGAGCATCATAAATTTTGTTCAGTGAGCTTCAAGAAAAATCCCTTATCCCTATTGGGCAATTAAGCCGTCGTAATTAAACAAAATTACGTGCAATTTATGCTTATATAATAATTTTTCGAGTTAAACATTTTGTTAGTCTTCCTATATGCCAATGGCGCGATGACACCTAAACCCTCCCATTAGTCTTGAGGGTACTAACTTTAATAACAAAAGAATGCTAACTCTACTTCTTTAATTAAAGAGAATATTGATCAATATGAAATTATTAATATGATAAATGAGAAAATTAAGTAGTTTTATTAATTAATTCAGAAGTAAATTAGCTATTAATTTAACAAGTTAAAATGGAAATGTTTACTATATGATATTAAACATCATCAAAATCAAGTGTAATTTTTGCAGTGTATATATATATATATATAAACTAAATTTTAAAGAAGAGATTAATATTATTTAGCCCTGATGAAAATTTTCAAAATAGCATGGAGAAATATGGTGGGTAGGAATGGATTGATTGAGAAGAGTGAGGGGACAATAGGAGTTGTGGATGAAGGTATGAGTGGTTAGGAGGATGCAATGAAAAATGATTGGATGAAATTCTGAGGCTCTATGTTGTTGTGGATGGAACACCATATTTATAGATATCAAATTAATTAATGAAGGATAGCGATCATGAGAGGCTCAAAATTATTTTGGAAATCTTGGGATCAAATTCACAAACCAAACCAAACCAAACACTCTTTCTTTTTCTCACTCAACAAAGTTGTACAAGTGTCTAATAGAAAATGACATTTTAAGGGTCTCATCTTAACTCTTAATCTGATGTTGTGTGATTTAATGTATATAAATACTTGCTATGTTAATAACAAAAAAATCGGGTTCAGATAGAAAGAATTTTGGATAATAGAGAAAGAAATGGCATTATATATAAAACAGTTAAGACCAAAAGGTTTCTTAATTTTGGATAATCTTGACTATCTTATTTGTAAATATAATTATTAAGAATAATTCAAATTCTCCGCATCAGAACTTATGAGAAAAAATAAAGATAATAATAGTAAATGACATGATTTCTTTTAAAAAAAAAAAAATTCAATTGGAAAAAAGCATTCTACAGAACTAGCACTGTTAAAACGGGCCGGAGCCCGTGGGCTAGCCCGGCCCGCCCCCTAAATGGGCGGGTTTGGATTAGCAAAAATAGACCCGTTTAAGCCCGCGGGCTAAACGGGCTAGCCCGCGGGCCGGCCCGCCAAAAAATAAAAAAAAAAAAAGAAAATAAAAAATTAATATATATTTGTTTAAAATATGTATAAATATGGATATTTTAGATAATTTTATGTGTTAAATAATAATTTTATTCTAATAAAGTATATAAATAATGTAAATAATAATTAAAATTAATAAAATATTAATTTAAAGTTAAAAAATTATTAATTTTTAAGTAAATATATAATTTTATAATTAATTTTTTAAAAAAATATATTTAAAAAAAATAAAAAAATTGGCCCGCGGGCTAGCCCGTTTAGCCCGCGGGCCATTACGGGCGGGCTTGGGCATTACTTCCCAAGCCCGCCAAATAAACGGGCCGGTCCGAACCGGCCCGTTTTGACAATGCTATACAGAATCTAGTAATTATAGATCCACTTATATTATATTTACATGTAAAGAAATATAATTTATATCCGTGTGCAAAAAGACTCATTTAAGTAACAAACCTTATTATTATCATCATCATCACCTCAAGTTGTAATATGTCAGGTGGAACTAATGGAGGCAGCTACATGTATGCTAGAAATGGGTCATTTTTAGCCCCATATCTATATTCTGTTGTTATTTTTTTATATTGGCAATATTGTTTGTGAGAAACTTTTAGTCCGTACTCCGTAGGAACCAGTTTAATCAGAATTCAAAAGAATATTCTCTACCAAAAAAAAAAAAAGAATTCAAAAGAATATTGGATCATAATCAATACCTCTATTTCCGAACATGACATGAACAATGTTGTGTTGCTGACTGAATTTTGTTGAGGTTTTACTTTTGGTTTTTTTTAAGTACTTCCAAAGAAAAGAGAGGCTAAACCGATCCAAAAGAAAACCATCAAACAATTTCCTAGTATGACACGCAACTCCCCAAATAAATTGATGTTGAATCCTCTGTTCTCAAAATAGATCGGATTCTTAATTGAGCCAATAAAAATTTTGACCCATTTTACAAGAAGTCTTTAAGCACAACTTATTTTAAGCCCGAGCCAAGACATCAGAAAATTACATACAAAGAAAGAACATTTACATGATTATAATATAACGATTTCTTTTTCTTCTTTTTTTTTTTTTGGACTAGGATTATAATATAAAGATTTCATTTTGGCAGAACCAATTTAAAATATATAATCATCATAGTGGGCATTTCAATTTTTTGAGGCCAGCTCAAAAATATCTTTAATAGAATTTTGTAGTTTTTGCAATATGTAGATCGCAGCACAGAAATGAAATAATTGGGCTTTCAAATCTTGTATCAGAAATAATTGGGCTTTCGGTCTTATATCTGAAATAATTGGCTTTCTATTCTTTAATCAGCTGTGTTTTATCATCAAAATGGCCAGCATTGATCCAAACATTTACAAGAAATTTGGTGCTCATATTAAAAAATTAGTCTCAAAATTAAAAAATAATCTTGGGGGTTTGATTCACAAATTAAAAAATAATCTTAAAAATCTTGTAATCACATGCTTCTTCACTTTTTTATATCAACTAAAAGTGTGTTATTATTGTAATTCAATGGAATAGGATTATTTTCAACTATAGAATTATAATCTTGTAAAATAGTCTTAAGAATATGAAAGTTATGGAACCAAGGAACTTTTCTGATATGGAATGTGATTCAATTTATGCACCAAAAGCCCCCTTAGTTTAGTTGCTTGGATGACTATCATGAAAAAGTCAATACAAACGAGGCTTAATCACTTTGGTGAGACTCCTACTAGTGTTGAGCAAATAGAAGTTAGTCTAATAATTAAGGAAGAACCAAACAAAACAAGATAAAGTATTAGGATGATTTTAACTTTTAATAATAACCTCACTTCAGGATTGATCACAAAATAAGTTGGTTTTATCATTCTGCCAAACCCACCCAGTGGTAAAAGCTTTGATGTTTCACAAAATCATACTATAAATTTTAAATGTTAGTATCAGAGATTTTATTTATGGTGTGACATGTGATATACAAGATTACTTAAGTGGCTGTTGGGGAGTCTTCTTTTTCATTTCCCCCCTTAGTTCAACTATTCAACCCCATTTGGAAAAGTTATTTGAAAAGTTAGAAGTTTAAGAAGCAATCCCAAAGCAGTTTTAACATAATTTTTCAAATGGCATTCGGTAAATCAATACTAATTAGCTCTTTAGATCACGCAAACAGGAAAATACTAAGTTAATTCAATCTAACAACGATTTTATAAACTATCAAGCAAGCTCTCAAAAAAAGAAAAACCAGAAAAATACAGTTATATCATACTACAAAAATATCTAAACCACGATATAGCAATGAAACAAAACTTCCAAATTGCTTAAACTTGAATCACTATCTTCTATCATCAATGCGATTTAAGTGACATAAACTAAATCAAAACTCACTCTGTAAGGAAATCTCGGCTTCTAATCACCACCAGCCTTCTGGTAAACATATGTCAATCCGCATTTGCCACAGTAGTGACGATCGAAATGGTTGGCCATGAAGGTTCCAGCACCGCATTCCGCATTCGGGCACTCCTTCCTCAACCTCTGAACCTTTCCAGAATCATCCACCTTGTAGAATTGGAGAACCGAGAGCTTCACCTTCTTCTTCTTGTGCTTGATCTTCTTCGGCTTCGTGTACGTCTTCTTCTTGCGCTTCTTGGCGCCGCCGCGAAGGCGCAGGACCAGGTGGAGAGTCGATTCCTTCTGGATGTTGTAATCGGCTAAGGTGCGGCCATCCTCGAGCTGCTTGCCGGCGAAGATGAGACGCTGCTGATCCGGCGGGATCCCCTCCTTGTCTTGGATCTTGGCCTTCACATTGTCGATGGTGTCAGAGGATTCGACCTCTAGGGTTATGGTTTTACCCGTTAGGGTTTTTACGAATATCTGCATCCTTGCCCAATCTGCAAGGTGAAGAAGGAGAGATCGACAATGGAAATTGTGTTGGAGAAGACGATAAAAGCAGGAATTATGAATATATACTATACTATACTCTCTCTGTGTGTTAGGGTTTTATTTGGGCCTTGGGCTCGCCTAAAACAAATGAAATCTTGGGAGCCCATTGAATAAGTGTTTCTTCAATAAAAATAAGTGCCGTTCACTTGTAAGAAAGGGCGAGAGAAAGCAATTCAAAAAGTGGGTGAGATTCATTGGGTCTCACTCATTTTTACCCTTTTTTTTCTTTCATATAAAATTAAAAAAAATAAAATAAAATACAAAATGTTTATTATATCATTTGATTTTGTACAATCTTAATCTTCTTTTTTTTTATTTTAATATAAGGAGTAAAGTGGTCATTTTAATACATTCCCTTTCTATTTTCATTCTATATTTTTACTACCAAACACATCAAATTTATTGCCTTTTCCTCTCTCTTTCCCCTACCAAACTTGCCACAAATAGGCAATAGCTCTTATTAATTCAATTCTTTTTCCAGCCAAAAAAATTCAATTTTTTCAATTCTTCTATTCCTGTTTTCGAAAAAAGTACCTCACGTCAACAGCAGGGTTCGAACCTGCGCGGGCGAAGCCCAACAGATTTCAAGTCTGTCTCCTTAACCACTCGGACATATTGACATATTGCTGTTGTTAGATTCTTATTGTTCTATAATTATGACTATATGTAGAACATATTTGAGAACCTGGAATGAAATGTTGGCAAAAGTGACCCAAATTATGGGTCTCTACTCTCTTTCAATATCGTCCTTAATTTGTTTAAATGTTAATGTTGTTCTTAATTTTTTAAATTGCAAATAATTATATTGTTCACCTTAATTATGTCTAAATAATTAACGACAATTGTACATATGATTTTTAATGCTGTCAATTCATATTTAGTCAAGATAATTATAAGCATAGTTAAGCACACTTTATTTTGTAGTAGATCGATAACAACTCATAATATTCAATGTAACCATAGTTATAATTGTGGTTTGATATCTTTTAACATGTGGTAATGTTTAATGGTACGGTAGTACCGAAATTCAGTACATTCTTTTAATAAGTTGGTCCCTGAACTATTCAAGGTGAATCCTTATTAATGTGAATTTTTATTAATATTAATAAATTCTGTATGATTGAAGGGATGTACTGAACTTCAGTAATAAGGTATATATATATATCATATAGTTTGGGGACGAAAATTGTATTTTTGCCTAAAATGTTTTATACTTTTTTGTTTGTATTATTATAAATTTGAGTATTTGAAACTTTATATGAAAAATGTTCAATCATGTTACAAAAGAATTACTTAAGCAATGATGTGTGTTGTAATAACTATTGTGCACCTCTCCCATGTTCCATAACTTCGCAGTGATATATCCACTTTTGTACTTGCAAAGTTTTTATCGTTTTTATAATATATTGTGTTCTTGGTGATATATACAAATGGTAGTCAAAGATAAAGACTGCATGCATCAATTAAAAACAAAGGAAACAAATTAAAGAAAAATACTTTTTCTCAACTATATATATCAATTTTATAAAAAATAATCAACGGGTACTTGGTTGGAATAGTAGGTACTCTATTTTCCTTAAATAAGGTCTCGAGATGAGTTTTGTGTAAAGAAATTTTTTTGCTGTGAGAGCTTTACACCGGTTATAGGACCTCAACTAACTCGAATAACAGAATAAGATTGTTTCCAATAGAATGATACATGTGAAAAATAAAATTTATTGAAAATAATTACCTATGGTATAAATAGTAGTATTTTTTCTTTTTCATAATCCACTGCGCGATTTAACGACTCAATAACATCTTTTGAATAGACATTATTTTTAATATTTTACAATGGAAAAATTATATTAAACATGAGAAAGTTCTTATATTTCACGAGTCATCTTTATAAAGAAGTAAAGAACTGAGATAACGTTAACGTGGTCAAAGAATAAGAACATAATTCCTGGGCAAAAAAAAAGGCTTATATAATAACATTAATAACATTTCATTAATAAATAAATAAATGAATAAAATAATGAGCAAGGATAAAGGTGCCACATCATAAAATGATAAATACAAAAAAAGATTTGGGTAAAATTAAGGTAAATACTTTCCATATTTTTTATTTGAATATAATATTTATTTCTATAGAAAGACAAAATGATTATAAATCAGTTTGCATATATAAAATAGAAATTGATACAAGTGGTAAATAATTTAGTATCACTTAAGCGATATTTCAAATTCAAAATTTTAGTTAAACCTCAGAAATCGGATGGGTTAAAAAAATAAATTACACATATAATTATTCTATATTTATTGTCGAGTATTCAATAATATTATTATTTCCATCATCCTTTATTTTATAACTTTGAAGATTATATGAAGTCAAAAAAAAAAAAAGTCCTATGACTTCCTCTTCTCAATTTCTACGTTCGCATCTCCTTTAATATTTCTCTTTTTAAATTGTGAAGCTAAGTGTGAACACAAGAGACCATCGTCGAAGACATAAGGAAGTTGACGAAGATTAGTACTGTACGTGCCAAGAAACTTTTGACGTGGCTAGCAGAAAATATTTCATTCATAGAATTTTTTTTTATAATTTAGTTTAGCATATATTATTTATATATATATATATATATATATTCTTTTAAATGAAATTGATAAGAAGAGCTAATATTAATATTAATATTATATTATATTATATTATATTATATATGAAAAGAGAAGCATACAACAAAGCTAGATCTGTCTCTCTATTACAGTAAAATTAAAGCCAAAGAAATTAAACCTTTTACATATTAAAGACAAACAAGCTTTAAAGTTTAAATCCTACCATACCCATACTAGATGGTTTCACTAAGACGACACAAAACAAAACAAACATAAGAGAGAACTTCACTGAACGACATCCATGGCTTCTAGCTATAGCCACTTCTATATATATATATATTCACACCCAACCCCTTCACTTCACTTCACTGCTCGCTCATCATCATCAACCTCGCCAAATCCGCATTTCACCTGAAAACAACATTAATGAAATTAATTAACCAACACACACATACACACAAACAAACATAATTAATCTTAATTAATCATTACTTACTTAATCAGTTCTTCCCACCACCACATATCATCTCCATGAGATCCATCTCCTTCTTCATGTTATCCTCGCTCACCAGCCCAAGGGTACTCATCTCCATAGCCACCTCCTCTTCACCATTATTGTTGTTATTATAAGCAATAGTATTATTATTATTAGTACCCATCTTAGCCTTCCCTTTTGCCTTAGCCTTCGCCCTCGCCGCCTTCGCCTTCGCCTTCGCTTCCAAGTCCTCTTCCTCCACCTCGACGTCCCAGTCCCCAGAACTAGTGTCGACATCCTCCTCCTCGTCGTCCTCGCTGGCGCTCTCGTAACGAACTTTGACGTTATCATTAATAATGATGTTGTCGTCGTCCTCGTTCATGACGTCATCATAATAGGCCTCTTCTTCGTCGTCTTGTGGCTGGGGTGGCGGGGCGTTGAGCTCGGTGACTTGCTTGATGTATTCCTGGAGGAGGGAAGGGCGGGAGGAGGAGGGCCTGGTCCTCTGCTTCTTGGCGAACTGGCGGCGCTTGGTGGCGTTCCAGTGGTTCTTGATGGTGTTCTCGGTGCGTCCGGGGAGCCGGCGAGCGATCTCGGCCCACTTGTTGCCCACGATCTTGTGAGCTTCGATCAGGACCTTGTCTTCTTCCTCAGTCCATGCATCCTTCTGCATATAGGATGATCATTGAATTTTTGTGGGGTTAAAATTGTAATTAAGAGAAAATTTAACTTGGATGTGGTAATTAATTGATTAACATAAGACAATGCATAAGGGAATTTTATATATGATGAGTAGTTGTTATGTACATGTAAGATGGGAAATGATAAAAGTTTGAGATATATATATATATATATATATATATATATATATATATATGCATATACCCTTTTTAATTTTTTCTTAAAAGAAGTTTAAACTAATGAATTATGGCATTTTATGCATTTATTCAATATATGACACAATAAATGTCAATATGGCATTATGCACATGAAATTTAGAGCCTTTTACCAAAAACTTGAGGTAACATCCCACAATGTCCAGCTATACAAATTGTAAACTGAAAAATCAACAATTTTTTATTATGAAATCTAACTTGACACATCATACGGAATCCGGCAAAGATTTGATAATACCGGTATTCTCTGCGCGGTCATGCGTTAGCAAACTAACAGATACCGACAAATATTAGACAGGTATACGTTCACATATTTTATGGGACATGTCAGAAAGAAAATCTATTGACGAATGCGCTACGTCATTTGCCATTTATATAAAAAAAACACGCGCCAAAAGGGAATTCATATTTTCGTTTTAAACTACCTAGTACCTATTAAAAATCTTATTTAATTTAGAAAAAATATATATATATAAGCAAAAGAAAATTTTCAATTTTTTGGTATAATGAATCCTAATAAATTTATATGGAAGATGAAATTTTGCTCACGAAAATTGTTTGTTCATATGAAAATTGGAAGGATATAATAAAGATGAGGACAAAGTATAAACCCTAATGTCCGGACGCAGGTGGTTGTGCCATCTCTCCCTACACTGCTTTCCCACTCTCCCAGTGAGAGTCTTAGCAACATGAGACCACTTCTTGATTCCATATCGGTCCACCAGCTGCACTAGCATCCTGCATAAAATCCAAATCAACTTCTCATCAATAATTCTCCACACAAATCCACACTCTCTATTCAAGAGAAACAATCAATTCAAGGATTATTAGACAATATGCCTCTCAAAATTTGATGAAACAATAGTGAAGGGAAGAAAAAGAAAAAGGGATTCCTTTTTCTTTTCTTCCAAAAAATAGAGATAAATAATGAAAGAGAAAGCCAAAAAATAAGATCAGAAAATCCAAAAACCCAAAGCTAACTTTGGCTACATATATACCTATCCTCCTCCGGTGTCCATTGGCCTTTGATGATATTGACGTTGGTAGGAACAGTCGTCTTTCGCATCTGCACTAGCGTATTTGTTCTCTCAGCATCGTCTCCCTCATCCTGCTGATCCCATCCATATCCATATCCATACCTGTTATTGTTATTATTAATGGTGCCAAGGAAGGACGAAATTGGTTCATCTGGGATTGGGAGCCTAAGCTTCAACGGAGAAGGGCCATAAGGGTGATGGTAAAATGATGGGAAGGGAAGGCCCATGTGGGCCGTGGAGGGCCCAGAGGGAAGGAGGAGATTGTGGTGGTAGCCATGCAAGGCATCCATGGCTTTGTTTTGTGGGGGATAGTGATGGTGATGGTGGAGGTTGGTGATGAAATCTGAGATGGGCTCGTGATTGGGGTCGAAAGGAAGAGCCAGTGATGGGGAATTGTCGTCGAGAAAGAGTGGGGGGTTGAGGTTGAGGTTCATGTGGGGATTATTTGGGTGGTGGTGATGGAATTGGGTGCTGCTTCCGCTGCCAGGTTGGTGGAACAACGTTGTTGGGTTAAGGTTGTTGTTGTTCTGGTAAGGGATCAGAGGGAGGGGGAGTGAGAATTCATGGTGGTGGGGGTTGTTGTTGTTTTCTGGGAAATGCCCAGAAAGTACTGAAGGGAAGCTCTCCTGGAATTTCGAATTGAAATCCATGCAGGACAAAGGAAAAGGAAGCTAAGGGAGAAGAAGGTGATGAGAGAGAAGAGAGAGAAGAGAGAGATTGAGTGAGGCAGGGTGCAAGAAAACTAAAGGTGTGGGCTAAGAAGCACTGTGCGAGAAATGAGCTGGGGGGGAGGGGGGGTATTTATGCACTCCTCCGCAGGTGAAAAAACTCCGGGTGGGGCCCGCTTTGACACGTGGCGAACGATGATCACCATCCGACGGCTCGGATTCGTACTTGGTGTGACTGTTGAGCTTCTGGGCTTCATAGTCTGGGGTGAAAAGATGTTTTTTTTTTTTTACTATTTACTATTTACCTTTTTTTTTTTCATTTTCGTTTTTTTTTTAAATTTTTTTATTACATTATTTTTTTTGTTCATAGAAAAGGAAATTGAAATGATGAGATGGTTTAAAAGGGTAATTAAGGGAGTAATTCCGGCGGTGGGTTAAGAACACATGGATTGTGCTCCTTTGTTATGATTAAGACGAGAGAGAGAGAGTGAGTGTGCGAGGGATAATGTGTGCTTCAACGTTTGACAATTTTTATTGAGATCCGAGCCCAATTAATCACATAAAATTTAAACTAAACCATTTTTATTAAGAGGCAATATAACCCCCAATTAAACAAATTTTCGTTTCAATATTCCTATAATAATTATTCTTATTATTATTTAATTTCTATTTCTATAGTGAGAGTCAAACAACACATAATCCATCAAAAGGAAAGCAATTAATTAATGTTTTAATATGGTAATACAAGATTTATTTATTTTTCAAAAAAAAAAATTGAATGAAATTATCTGTCTCTGATTGTGAAAACTTTATCCTACACCACACTAAAAAACATAATTGTATGTATAGATGAGGGAATCAGGGGATTGAAAGTTAAAGAAGGCACCAAAATTGTGTAGAGAGAGAGAGAAGGGTATGGGTTTGAAGCGTGAAGGAGAAATCTCTCTTGTTGCGAAAGGAAATGACATGTAAGGACAGAATGGCTTTAATTTCATAGAGGTTGGGGCATTAAAAAGAAGGGTAATTAGGTCAAATTCCGCAGTCAATTTGGTAACCATAAACTTTGTCGTTTTGGGCAAATATTGTTGAAACCTGGGACTGGGAGTAATGGGAGGAAATAAAGCTAAACCCCTTAACTTTGTAACTGGTTCTTCCATTTTCTTTTCACCCTTATTTCTGTAAAACCATTTGTATAATTAATGGCTTCAATTTAATTTAATATTATTTTAAATTGAGGGAATGCAGTTACATTGCGTCATGAAACTAACTCCATAGTTAACCTGAGTTAGCTTAAGCTTACCTTTGGTTAAAAAAAAATTCAAAAAAATGTCTCAAAGTTATCATATTAGACACCTGTCTATTGGAGTGAATTACACATGGTCTTTTTTATGCATGGCTTTTGATTGTTTGTCCTCCAATAAACACATCCTCAAGCTAAAATATTTATGTATGGAGTTAGAAGAATGGTGGTGGGACATATTGAGTTAGATGACACCAAAAGTTAAATGGGTGAATTTTATATTAAAAAAAAAATTATACTATTTTTTCTCAGGTTTAATTTAGTGAAATTATATTATATTGTTTTTTTGTTGTTGAAATTTTTATCTTTAAAATTGGTTTTCCTTTTTGTTCTTTTTTGAAAAGTGGTAAGAATGGAAGGTTAGGGATTCAAGAGATTGGAAAAGGAAATAAATAAGATTGGAGAAAATCTATTTTACCCTCAAAGTTTGGTTTATTTTCAATTTCGTCCCAAAATTTTATATTTCTTATCTATTTCATTATAGATCCTAATGTTGTCCATTTATTAATGTTAGCAATATATAGTTCCAGATAATAAATATGAATTTTAAAACTTGTAAGGAAGATGAAGAGAGTGAGAAATTAAATAAATTGTTATTAATATATATTATTATTTTAAAATATAATTTATTTATTTATTTTTATATATATTTTAAAAAAATTTAACATACACTGTGTGCTAAACCACTCCATATTTTCACTAGTTTTTGTTGGTATTTAAAATTTTCTTTGGATCTGCGTGAAAAATGCAAATAGAAATTTTTTTCCTTAACATGGAAACTAGAGATAATTAATAATGAGAGGATACTCTCCATTAATCTTAAAAAAAATTATTTCCTATTAATATTTGCTCAATACAATTTTTTTAATGACAAGAGTAAAAATGGAGAATTCAAACAAACTAACAAAAAGTAGAGTTGGAAAATTGAAGGTTGACCAAGAATATATACCATGATTGTTTTTACTTTTTATCATCTACAATACAATATAATATAATAAATAAAGTATGAATGTGTAAAAAAAATGTATTTTTTTACTCAAATTACCCGTTTGCACTTTAAAATACAACTATAGTAAATAATAAGGGAAGAAAGACATCTACATTTTCACAGGCAAGGCAAAAAAAAATTATCTAAATCTTTGACCATTTGTACTAATTAATAATAAAGAAAGCATTATTTTTTTTTTACAATTTTATCTTTAACTAATACTTATTTTTAAGATAAGATTAATGGAGAAAGAGTAAGTAAGAGTAATTAATTTTTTTTTTGCCAGAAGTAGGAGTAATTAATTAGTAATGATAATTTAGTCTGTTTATCTCATATTTTTTATTAATTTAAGGTAAACTAATAATTTCTTTGATTTATACACACTTATCAAACGAAATAGATATTGTAAACTATTAGCTTAATTTAAAACATCATTTGCTAGTATCTAAATATGTGCTCCATTCTTTTTCCTATTTTTGACTAAAAAAATGGGTCAATAGTTAGAGACTTTTATCTTCTAATTCTTTAAAATGCCTTAAGTTTACAAGTTATGATGGAAGTTTCATAAAATTTGGTGTAGTTCCCTATTTTATGGTGATTGGTTAGTTGGGTAGTATTATTTATTTATCTATTGATTTTAGCTCTCCATTCTACCCTTTACTCATGTATTGTTTTACCAATTGCATCCACACCCTGAAGATAAAATGGTCAAACAAGATACAAGGAAATAAATAAATCAACTCTAAATCATCCAGAAAAAGTACATAAGCAAAAAGTCAAAAATACCCCTAATAATATTGAATTATTGATACCAAAATAATACAATGTAAGAAAAAATTGAGATGAGGAATTGAGGACTACAAAATTTGAAGATGAGAACTATAATATCCATGGTCAATCATAATAATAACCAGCAGTTTAGAATTATTACAAAATAAGAACAATGTTTAACTTATTATTTCCTTTAACTTGTATTTTAACTTTTCATTCCCACCGTTAAATGAATTAAAATTATATGCAGATAAAGTTGGGTAAATAAGCTATTAAGACAAAACTTTCTAAACAAAAAAAAATAATATTTACTAGTCACGACATCTTTACAAAAAGGACTTCATAAATGTTTCTTGACTGTTTCGTAATTTTGAATGAATAAAAAATGTTCACGATATAAATTTAAAATTCAAATTACAATTTAGAATATGTACCAAATTAAATATGATAAATTGTGAGAAATTAAAATTATATTTAAACAAGTTATAGAAGCATGCCCAAAAACGAGCCCTTTTTCAATTTTCCAGTTTTTGAAACTTGCCAGCATTACCATAAATTCTACGGCCCAACAAAAAAGAAAGACTAAAGAGAGAGATACTTGATGACTACATAAAACAGAAAAGGCCAGGCCCTAAAAATTAGTTCCCTTTCAATATAGTACTGACGTCAGTTTTAGCATCTGAGAAGTGAGAAATAGACATTTTATAGAGGCAGAAGCAGAATAGAAGACAAAGAATCTAAGCTATATGACAAAAACTAGAACTTAACCAAAAAGATGGAACTTTGTTTACTAGGTTCAAGTTCGCTGTTGCCAGCCACTCAAAAATACAGTTTAGCCTTGAACTCCCCTACTTGGGTTACAAGTAGACCAAAATAAACCCAAAACAAGTGTTAGACCTTGCAAGAGACTGATTGCACGAATTCTACGCCGCAACCCCATCATCTTGAGGTCTCGTGTCTTCATCAGGAATCATCCCTTCCTCCTCTTCTCCATGGTAGGAAGAATGGGACCCACCATATCTTCCAGGAGATCCTCCCCACTTCTGACCCGAACTTCTGTCCAAATAAGTATCTTGTGTGTATTTTGAACCTCTATCTTCTGTACAACTATCACTGCCAAAAGGAGGTAGCCGAGAAGGGGATGATCGACCACGCTCCATCATCGATTGATGAAAACTTCGAACAGGGGAACGTTCATGAACAGGTGCAGCCCTTTCATGCATAACAGGGCTACGACTACGGCTTCGATCCCGATCAAAGCTTTTGTTGTTGTGATCACTGGCCCCTCTTCGGTCCATCATTGTGTTGTGAAAGCTGTAGCCTTGGGATTGTTGATATGGGGCAGCCCTGTCACCACAACTTGATCTATCAGGGCTACGACTTCTTCCTTTATCAAACCTCCCACGGGCTTCTGTGTCATGTCCATATCCACGATCATTCCTATGCCACAACACATTTTTATCAATTATGAGAAGATAAAAACTCCAGAACAGCAATAAGGATTCTCAACATAGGAAATAATGAAAAAACATTCGTGATTAGAAAGCAGTATAAGAAATAATATACCAAACTGACCTCTGTGAATCATAGTCAAATCCGCGCCCTCCACCTCCACCTCGGCCACCAGCAGTGGCTGACCAACCACCCCTTCCCCCATAACCTGAATCATTACCCCTTCCACCATACCCAGAATCGTTATTCCTACCTCCATATCCAGAATCATTAAATCCCCCACGACCACCAGAACCCCATCGTCTGGATCTGTTCATTCCACCACCCCCACGTGATGCCAAATCACGAAGTTCTGGAGGGACTCGCTGGTTTGCACCTTCCAAGATTTTGATGAGATCCGAACCATGTTTAGCATCCTGGTCTCCAAAAAATGTGTAAGCCAACCCTGTGGCTCCTGCCCTCCCTGTCCTTCCAATCCTATGTACATAATCCTCCACTCCAGTTGGGAAGTCATAATTGACAACGACCCTGCAACAAAATGTTTTGATTGTTGCTCTTAAATGAGATGAATAATAAATGGTTTCTCAAGATTCTCAAGCTCAAGACCAGTAATCTAATTCATGGGGATGCCTATTACAGATTCAGAATTCAGAATAAGAATAAAGACATAATGAAACACAGAAAGTTAACCTAATATCTTTGATGTCCAATCCGCGAGCCGCAACATCTGTTGCTACAAGCACAGGAGACTTCCCAGTTCGAAACTGATTCAACACATGGTCCCTCTCAGACTGGGACTTATCACCATGAATGGCAGCGGCCCCAAACTGGCGTGTAAGATTACGAGCAAGTTGATCACACATTTTCTTAGTAGAACAAAAAATAATTATTTTTGATCCTGGATCCTGTGACCGCAATATCTGCTCCAACCGTCTGTGTTTCTCCATTGGTGCAATTACTTCTATATGCTGTTACAAAACACCATTTGAACATTTATATTAAATAATACAGTTTCTAATAGTAATCCCATGACAACACACAGTTTGATGAAATTAAAGGGTTCAGATGAGCATGAGGGCCACAAATAATAAAAAGAGAACATATGGCATCAATATAAGATCACAGGTAGTAGAATGCAAACCTGAGTAATGGACTTATTAGCAACAAGCTCATCAACATTGCCAATGTTGACCTGAACGGGATTGACCAGTAGATCAGCAGCAATTTTCCTAACCTCCTTAGGCCATGTTGCAGTGAACATGAGGGTTTGTCGCCGTGCAGGCACTTCTTTCACAATCTTCCTAATCTGAGGTTCAAAACCCATATCCAGCATCCGGTCAGCTTCATCTAGCACAAGGTAAGAGACCTGGTGAAGACTAATTCTCCTCATCTCAAGAATATCATTCAAGCGGCCCGGAGTGGCAACCACAATATCTGCTCCTCGGTCAATGTCTCTCAATTGGGGACCCTTTGGAGCTCCTCCATACAAACACTAGTAAACACCAAAAAACTCATGATCAATAATTCATAAGAGACTACCAATGACACTCAAATCAAAGTATAGGCTCAACTTGTATTCCAAGCACAAAACAAAAGCTGGTTTTTGAGCATGCCTAAAAGGGAAATATCAATAATCAAAGCAACCATTATACAAATTGGTAAAACATGATAGGAGAAACAAATAAAGCCTTGTATATCATGCAATTCAATTTACAGTTATGGAATAAGCTTGATGCTTATTTCACTTTCTCAAATTGATCAAAATTCAAAACAAACATTTTCTATGGTGTCCATTAGATGTATGAAAGCACCAACAAAAAAATACAAGAAAATAAGTGAAGCTAAAAAAATAATTAGAGGCACAAGCAACTTACTACACAAGAAATTCTAGATGATTTTGCAAACTTCACAGCTTCATCCTGTATCTGTGTTGCCAGCTCCCTTGTTGGTGAAAGTACCAATACAGTGGGGCCCATTTTGGAGTCATTACCAACACGTTTAAGGTGGATAAATCCGGGGATTAAATATCCCAAGGTTTTTCCAGAACCTGTTTTAGCAATGGCAACTATATCTCTACTTTGAAGAGCAATGGGCCATGACTGTGCCTGAATTGGTGTCGGGGAAGAGAACCCAGCATTGTGTACCTGGAAAAAGGAAAATCCAGGAGATTGGTTTTCTTTTGGGACTTATAGAGAACGGGTAAGTGCCGGAAGAAGCATCATCCCCCATATGCAAACCACCATTGCTTGCTGATGCAAGCTAGCGCATGAGGAGGCCTCTTCTTCCGTTCAGACCAAGTGGCAGACTGAATCATGACCAACAGCAGTCCCAGCCACGAACTTGGATGATTAGGAAAGCCCTTCCAAAAAAATGGTCCACCAAACAAGGGCGCTCCAAACTAAATGCTAGCCCCACAAATGAGGGCACCACAGCGTACGACATTGGCTCCTCCCCAGGAGCAAATATCGCACCTACGACAAAAAAGTAAAGATGGCAAAAAACTCATCATGAGCCTGAAACTTATAAATTGGACCTTTTGGAATCAGAGAGTGCTGCTCAAGAATCACTCAGGTCATTACTCAAGAAACTTACATGTACTTTCAACTTTCACTAGTGAGAAAAGACAACAAAAGAGAAAGGATAACAGAAACT
Organism: Senna tora; assembly: GCA_014851425.1. Classification (NCBI taxonomy): domain Eukaryota; kingdom Viridiplantae; phylum Streptophyta; class Magnoliopsida; order Fabales; family Fabaceae; genus Senna; species Senna tora. The sequence continues at coordinate 11,742,845 of CM026267.1, forward strand.
GATACCTCTCTAAGAATCTCAGATGGAAAGCCAGTAGAGCCAAATGACATAAAAGGTGGAGGAACGTTATCTCCCTGACCAAATAGAATAATTTAATAAAGTCATATAACTGGAACTAAACAATATAAATATATATATATATTGAAACTTCTCTAAATATCATTGTAATATTAATATGTAAAAGCAATTCCAGTTTACATACTTCTATAAATCATTTAGTGAACACCCCATGATTACAAAGTGGAGCAGTGCAGCTATGTCTATACTCACAGTAACAGTAATTTCATGGCGACGGCGATAGGACTCAGGGGTTAATCCAGCTTCTGCATCTGAAACTCCATGACCTTTAATGGAAGAGCTAACATTTCCAGTCGGGTGCATCCCATTTGGAACATTTTGAGAACTAAAACTCCCACCTTTTTGATTCTATTCCAAAATAAAAGACATCTACAATTATTTCACAGATAAACTAAGATTTGAACAAAATATCAAAGCATAAGCATTTTTTCTCCATCCCCCTCCCCTAAGTCCCAACTCTTCCTTTTATGTAGCAAGATTAAGCATTTCATTCCAATTTTCTTCCATTCACAATTCCATGTAATCGACTTATCATTATGATCAAATACAAAATTAGAACACACTGAGGAAGAAGAAACAATAAAACATGCCTTTGGAGCTTTATATCTTAGTTGAGAAGAGCAGAGCTATATCTCATTAAGCTCCTATTCTCAAAATTAAACGAGACAGCTTTAAATAAATTTCCAAGTATATAAATATAGTTGCAACTAACTGTCAGCCCACAAATTGGGCAACTGGCATGCTAAGTGTGACAAGAAGTTCATCCAAGAGAAATGAAGCAGCTAAACCCATATCATAACGAGTAAGTAGGAATTAGTAAGCAGAAATTTTGTACAGCTACATGAATGATAACTGACAAGCCACCATTCTGCATGTGCCACACAGTTCTTGGCATGTCAGATGATAATAATAAAAATATACATCTAAGACAGAAGAGAATAAACCTGATGGTTTCGTGATCCAGCTTCAAAATTTGATCCACCAATGCTGCCTCTACCATACCTATCATTTAAATCAGGACTATGGCCACGATGCAGCCCTTGAGATGATTGTTGAACCTGGACAGAAGAACTAGGCACTGAAGAAGATGACTTTGGTGGGGGGGCTGAGCTTGAAGGCCTTTCATATTGGGTCACATTAGTCTCGGGATTCCAAAAGTAAAGATACCCAGTCTTACCATCAACAAGTCCCCGCCATGGTTTAGGGAGTGATGGATCAGGTGGTGCATATCTTGGACCCACTGAAGAGGCGGTTGCAGTTGCAGCCATCGCAAGGGAATTGGCAATATATTCCTAAGGAAAAAAAAATCCAAAAGAACATTATGAATAAGTAAAGACTAATGAGCTACCAATTGAACAATTAAAATTTTTTTCATGAAATCACCATTGATATACAATGGTTTCCCGTGAAGGTTGGATATCTAACCCAACCCACAAGAATAATTAACTCGCAAAAGGTTCATCTGAGTTAACATGTCATTTTAGTAGTGACCCTCGAATAATCATCAAATTTTATATATTTTGCAAATTTTCATAACATTAACATGCACTATTACTTGAACCAACTAGACAGATTCAATACTCAAACCTAGAAATGTCTAATCCATTTCCCAGAGTCAGCATAGGAAACCATATTCACTATATGTTACTTAATCCTAATCCATGATTGAATCGTCCGATTAACACTAAGAGTTCAAACAGAGCCTCCAAAGGTAACCATGTTACAGTTGCAGAACATCAGAAATCCAAAGCATTAAGCGACCCTCAACCTAAATAACCCAAATCTCGTGGCGATATCTCCATAACCCTAAGAATGAGGCGAGCTATTGCATGCAGCACAAACCCATCTCCGATAATCCAGGAAAACCCCAAACAAATAAAAATGCAAAGACATAAGCCCTAGATTTAAACTCCACCATAATGGGAACCGACGGTCTTACACAAGCATAGCATAAATTCCACATTCAGATCTGAAGGATTAGAAAACACTCAAAGGAATGTAAGCAAAAGCAAAGAACAAGAAAAATTAAACAGTACCTCACAAGGTAGTCGGGTTGAGGGTTCTTATGGAAGCGGGAAGCACTCAAAGATTCTGCGGGTATTCCTACGTTATGAGGGTCGGACTGAGAGGTGGAAGATATTTGGGAGTGTGGATCGGCAAGGAGGAAGAGAAGAGAAGAGAAAGAAATGCTACGCTTCCGAAGGTTAAGAAGCGTAGAAGAAAAGAGGAGGGAAGAAACGAAGAAGATGAGTGGTTATATATAGAAATCACAGATATTAGTAATGGGCGCCTTCAAAAGGTATTGGGGTTGGTTGTATCCGTAACCTGGTTAGCATCTAATTTGACCATGGTTAAGTCATGGTTGGCCACTTGGACTACCAGAAAAAATAAATAAAAATAAGAAGGGTATTTTTATTTTCTGCTGGTTTTTTTTTTAAAAAAAATTTTGGACGTGTTGATTGGGCTTCTAAGTTCTAAGATTTATAAAAATAAATCTAAAAACGTAATTACGGTACATTAATTTTAACTCTGGTTTCAATTTTGTTCTTTAAGCTTGATTGGTTTTATTTAATTCTTTAATTTTTTTATTAATAACAAAATATATTTAGTTAGAACCAATCTTAATATTTCTTTCTACCCCATACTATTGTCAATATATAGTATATACCGTATAAAGATATTAAAATTGACACTTATAAAAAAAAATTAAAATTGACTATAACTCAACATCTTTTCATTAAGTAAATGAACAATGTTAACGACTAAAAAAATTTTGATTGACTTTTTAAAGTTAAAAAGAACTAAAATTAAACCCTTCAAATTAAAAGGATAAACATGAGTCAAATTTACGGAATCAAAATATAATAAGTTTTTCCCTCAAAAAATTATAATTAAGTTTTTTTCTAATTAACTGATAAATATTTAATGATTTAAAATTAGTAAAAATTAACAAAAATAATAATTTTTAGTATAAAATATTTTTATTATCCAAACATGAGAATAGAGGGTATCCATCGGAATATGATGAAATAAACATCTTTACAAATATATCCCCGTAATTATTATCATTAACAAAATATATCAAATATTATCAAACAATTGGTTGGAATGGTAAGTATTTTATTCTCCTTAAGTAAATTTTTGGGTTCGAGTCTTGTATATAAAAAATATCTTTATTGGGAGAGCTCTACTCTTTTATGGGACCTCAATTAGTTCGAATAGGATGACACCTCAACAGGAGGATACATATGGAAAAACTAGAAATATATATATATATATATATATATATATATATATATATAATCAAATATTACAAGAACTCGTTGACAAATTTGAAATTGGATCCGGTGTAATTAGTTTTCATACAATTACGGTGTAATTATTTCAAAATGTATATTTTTACTTCATATGTGAAGTATTAATAGGGACTAACACTAATAAGGACCTACCATGATTGGATTAGAGACCAAATTTTTATCAATATTGGCAAATATCATCGTCTTAAATGAATAATAGACCAAATTGTTATTAATATTGATAAACAGTCTCACAAGGCTATTTAGTGATGATATTTGCCAATATTAATAAAAATTTAGTCCATAATCCATTCATAGTAGATCATTATTAGTGTGGGTTCATAAAATTACTTCACAAGTAAAAATATGTATTTAGAAGTAATTGCACGAAAATAAATTGTACCGGATTCAATTTCGACAAATTTACTTTCCTTCTCTCATAATATTTTGGTTAAATCAGACTTTTAGACCTTATAATTTTATCAAAGCTGTAACTTTGTCCTTATAATTCTTTTTTTTTATATATATAACTTAGTCCCTATAATTTTTAAACAGTTTAAAATTAGTCCTTTGCCGTTAATACTTAATAGTCCTTAAACTGTTAAACACTGTTCGTATTATGTTGACTTAGCTCTGCGGATATCATTTCAATCAACGCGTATTATCCAGCTTGAAAAAACACTGTTAGGTTTTTTTCTTTTTCTCTAATTTGCAGCTGATATGGACTTCGATTGCAAATATATATATATATATATATATATATATTGATTTCAATGATACACCATGTGGAAGCAAGTTAACATGAGACAAACAGTGTTTACTGTTTAAAGATTACTAATGGAAAGCACTTTTTCCTAAGTTTAAAAATTACAAGCATCAAGTTACAAAAATTTAAACTAAATTACAACTTTTATTCCTATGTTAAAAAAATCATAAAATCACAATAATTTATATGAAAGTTCAGTGTGGCTGAGTGGTTTGACCAACCCCTAAAGATAGCTAACACCCAAGATCCAAGAAGTATAACGAAATAGATAAGTTAGGAATGTGAAGAAAAATCATTTATTTGAGAGTTGCACTTTGTCTTACAGAAAAGAGAAGAAACAATTTAAAGGGGAGGAGGAGATACATGAGTCAAAGGTTTCAAATCATCAAGTTTAGATAAAGAGGATTCAAGAAGGTCAGATTAAATACACAGAAGGAGATGGTGAGACAAAAGTCATTGGCCTTTTGCCATTATACACTTGACCAAATCTAGAATACGAAAGTAATCAAAAAAGAGGGATGATTCTTTACCCTCAAGCCCATCTCTGCTAACCCTATTGCTACCAGCCAGGTTATTACATGGACTACCACCAACAATAAGATCAAAACCACCAAATGAGTTCATCAGCTGCTCCAACCGATCGCCATTTAGCCGCTGTACATCGTCCAAGTCGATTAAATTCCCTTTCTGGTTAGTTTGCTCCCACCAGCATCTAACAATGTTCCTATTCACCTCTGATTTTTCAACTGACACAACATTCTTCAGGGGGATACCGAGTCGATACAGAGCTACTTCAGCACCACCGATTCCAGAAAATAGAGAAAGAAGATTGATGCCTTTGGGAAACATGTCCTTCAGAACTGACAAGTGGTATGCCACTGTGTCAACCTGAAAATAATTTAGAACTCAAGGATTAAGAATCTTTTCTTTTGAGAGAACATTAAAAAAAAAACTACAAAAATACTGAATGAGCATATATACATTAACCCAGATATAGGTTAATGTATAAACAAGTTCACTTCAGCACTTTCCAAGATCCGGAACTCAGATGATCCATTTTCATATAATTTTGTACCAGTCTGACAACTTTTTAGAGTTAAGACAAATATTTGAAATACTCCTGAAAGTTTCAACATCAAGATTACTATTATATTTTCCCATGTCTTAGGGGATCCTAATGGACGATATGTTTCTATATATAAAGCATAAAGGAAAAGTTTTCGTACCTGAAATGAATTACCTAGTGATTTGTATCTGTCAGTCCTACTTATTCCACCACCTCTTGTGTGGTTCCTTGGGAAACCCAGAAGCATTTCTACTTCATCAGGCTCCAGCGGGGCAACCTTGTTCCTTCCCACCCAAACCAGATTCCATTTCCGACACTGTTCAATAACATACTTTTGTACATGCGGAGGTGGTTCCCCTTCATAGTTTTCTATAGCTTTCCTAATCCTTTCTGTTAGTTTTGCACTGCCATAAGCTGTTTGCAAACAATTGAGTTTGTTTCTGTGGTCCCACTCAGGCCACCATTTCCTAGTTAGGGGTAAAGCCTCATGAATTGTGCGCGCTGGAAGTGGAAGAAGCGGAAATCTGTTTTGGATGGGGAGATTGTGAATATAGCCCCTTTTCCTGGCAGCAGCACAGAAATACTTAGAGTCCACGAACTCTGGCTCAATGTCATACAAGAATCTTGATATTGTTTGCCAAACACCTTTAGGTGCAAGTGCCACATTCTCATAGTAGAAGTAAGGAGGCCCAATGGCAGATTCAGGAAGTTTTCTATGTGTAATAGCAAAGGACTCAGTCGGAACCCCAAACCCAACCATTGGCTTTGGAAGATGAATCATCTCCTCATCTTCATCGAAAACTTTCTTCTCAGATCCCTTCAGCTTTTTCTTACCCAAAATCTCACATTCATAATAGCTGCGCTTCTTTTGTTTAGTAAGGTTACTGCACCGTGGCTGTGAAAATATTTAAATTTACTTATTATAAATCCTGATAGATGAGATGAAACAAAATTATCATAATAGATAGTGGGTTACCATAAATAATAGAAAGAAGCAAATTACAGAAAAGGACATGCTAGAACTACATTTAATTATCATAATTCTTAAGATGCCAAGATGCTACCTTTTCTTCAGGGGCCATAAGGGCATCTTCAGCCTTTGCCGTTTGAGCGGCACATATAAAATCTATCAGTTCATCAACTGAGGAATTCATACCTGTTTCAACAGAATAATAAGGCCAAGAAAATAGAAGGTTATTTAGTTTACCAGATATTGATATCATGAAACCTATTTTAATGAGTGCTGGAGGATGTGTTTACTCTCCAAAAAGCCAAGTGGTTGTGCAAATATCTGGCATTTGTACAAAATAATTAGCTAGTGACCTGTATTAAATCATAAAACCCAATACGCACCACATCTTTCCAATGCAACTGAAGCCACGTCAACTGTGTAACCCATATTCACCAAGGTCAATAATTTACCATCGTTCTCAGATACAGATTTTGTAATTTCCTGCAAGGCAACCAGTTAGCAAGTCATTAATATAATTATATAATCTGCAAATAAAGGTTTCAATGCTTAACAACAGATGTCCCCCCAATATGCATGTAGAAAGAACAAGTGGAAGCATGCAAGAAAAGTCTCTTATTTTTTTTCTTTCTGTGAACAAAGGGAAAGAGATAGTTTACAAACTACCCAGATGCTCAATGTAATAGTACAAACAAGTGAAAAAAATTAATCTGACTCAGTGAGTCATGCTTAAAAGGTGATTATATCTCCATAATAATTTTACTTATACAAGAAACCATCCTGATAAATGACACTAAAGTTACACAAAATAACATCATGATAAAAACGAACTCTTAAAATGTCTGAACACACAGAGTTTAAAAGAGAAGAGACTACCTCATTGTCTGAGAAACTATCAATATCTGAACAATCATCAAGTAAGCTCCCTTCAAGATCTGAAGAGCTATAGTCTAAATCATTTTGCTGTTGTTTCTCAGGAGAACTGTCTACAGCCTGTAAATTAGTAAATATAAATGCCACGAAAATTGTATGGTTGTACAATAACAGTGAATATAGTAAAATAAACTGATGTTATCTTAAAAATGACAGTGATAATAAGAGAGCCAAAATCAAGAAGGGGAATATGAAAGGAGTCAAATGAATAACTCCATAGAAAATAACACTGACAGTCTGACACTATCACAACATACTATTGTCATGCATCTAAAACAAGTATACATATCAAAATAATTTATTTATTCGGTTTGGGCACGCTATACATGGATGAAAATAGCAGGGTATATCTAGATAAAAGTTGGAGCTTTGAAGAGACAAGCTAGCAATATCAAAACTGAGAAAAATCTCAACTCACCGATAATGTGAGAAGTGTTTCAAGAAGTGAATCTGCATTTTCCTCACCTGGATGTTCATAAGAGCAGGATTATTTGTAAACCTCAATGATAAAATTAGCATCCATGCTTAAGTGAAATAATTTAACGCTTTTACCATTTTCCTGAATTACTTTGGAAACCAGTTTTTCAGAGAATCCCATCCCAACAAAGTGATCAAACATCTTGGAATTGGATGAACTTGGAGATGAACTTGCCTTCAGGTAAATAAAGAGAGCGCAGAATTAGCATTATAAAGAAGATCTATTTTATCAGTAAAGTATATATGCATTTTGCTCTGTGAAATAAAGTTAGATCGTAAATAAACTGAAACCACATATATTGAGGTTACTCAAAAACAAAGGGAGTAAGAGGTGAAGTCTTCATTTTTATATGGACAAAACTAAGGTCAAATTCTCCAATAAAAACTTCAAAAGGGATTTTTTTTTACAGCTGAATATCACATAATTGGGTGTTTCAACAATTTGTATTCATATCAGGTTTTTATTTAACAACTTGATAGTAAACACTTGAGAAACTTAACCTACCTGTAGTACTTTTAATATTAGTACCCCCCCCCCCCCCCTCCCTCCCCCAAACTGTGATAATTGGTCCCCTAATTAGATTTCAGAATATTCAGATTCTCATAAAGAAAAATAGAGAAGAAAAGAGAAGTTCCAAAAAGCTTACCTCCCCAGACCCAGTAATAGCATCTCCATTTGGAACAGCTAAATCTGAAGATTGAAAATTTTCAATTTCCAACTCATCTTCAGTGTTCCAGTCATAATTGTCACTCTCCAAACCAGAATTGTCTCCATCCTGCAAAATCGTTATGCATTAAAAAGTAAAGGATAATAAAGATGCCAAAAATCATACGAAAATAACTGAGTCAAAAAAGTAAAAGAAGAAAAGACAACAATGGATATTGGATTAAGAAATGAATCCACTTTCTCAGTCTGCCAAAGCACTCTACAGTTGGATTCAGTAGTAAAGATTGAAGACTTATATTGCAATTTGCAACAAACAGGACTTATACATGGAAGAACAACAACAATCAAAGCCTTTTTCCCACTAGGTGGGGTCGGCTATATGATCGACGCCAACATGTTCTGTCTATGTACAAAGACATGGAAATGATTTTGAAATCGGCAAGTAGAACATACCATATTCAGTCTCTCAGCAGTAGTTCAGGCTCTCAATCTGCCAAAGAATAGAAAAAAAGAATATCAATATCAAAACCAGCATACTTGTCAAACTTCACGAGTTTACTTATATCACTAGAAAATTTATTAAAACTTATATTTCCATTATAAGCAATACTTAAAATATGTATTATAATAAAGTAGTTAAAAAATGTATAGCATGCCCAAATATTCATACATCAATATGTAATTGTCAAATAACAACTGACAAAAGCCTCACTGGAAGATTCATAAATAAAAGACTAAAATGCAGAAAATCCAGCTAAATCATGTGCAATAACCTCTTCAACTGTTAAAATTGACCTACAAGGACTTCGCAATTTGTGCTATAAAACTTCATCCATTAACTTTTCCATCCAAAACCCTAACAGAAACAACAATATCAAGTCATACAAGAAAAAAAAAAAAAACCCTTACACTTCATGTGTTGTGCAAAAAATTCATCTGAACTTTAGGCCTTGTGCAAAAAACCTCTAAACCAGCCTTGTGTAGAAATCCCCTCTAATAAGTTAGGGTTTTAAATGAACAAGTTAACATAGTAATTTGTTTTGCACAGATTGCGAAGTTAAGAGGGTGAATTTTTATAGATGAGAGGTTATTTACACATAACCTATATAGTTCAGGGATTACATGCAAATTCACACCCGTAAAATATACATCCAAAATGTAAGCCCCAGCGGTAAAATAAAAATGCCAAATTTACACTTTAAAAACAGGCCCACAAAGAAGTAATACAGTCATATTCCAGTGACAATGACAGCATTTGAGCTAAATTCGATTTTATAAAAGACGATTGCCATGGCAGCATTGGATCTGAATTGGAATTTCTAAAGACAAATTAGTCATGCCAACAAGCAGAAGAAGATGGAAATGCCATGGCAGCAAGGAGAAGACAGAGAAGTCACGGCAGCACAGAGTTTCACTGTCAGAGTTTTAATGGAAGTATTAGGGCAAAGCCTACCTACCAGAGTTTGAATCACCGAGAAACCACCTACCACCGAGAATCCACCTACAAAGCACCGGCCATGGAGAGGACAAGTTGCTCCCAGGCCCGATTGCGAAGAGATCGCTGCTGCTGCTATTTAGCAGAAACCGAGGGGAGAATTGCAAGAAACCTGCACAGGACAGTTTAGGGTTTGTTTGGGAATTTTGAAGAGAGTGAAAATGAATTAGAAATGAACTACTTACTACTTGGAGTGACGTAATTTATTTTATTCTTATTCTATTGATCGAAAGTTTTGATTAAAAAATATTTTGATACATAACAAATGAAAAGAATATTCGAGAAGACTTTCTCACTTTTTTTCATTCTCATTCAAACTTAATCTAAGAGTTATTTTGAATTTTGATACTTAAAATAATAAAAATAAAAATATTTAAAATTATGTTTAATTAATAAATAATAGAAAGTTAATGAAAGTTGAATAAAATATTTATTTTAACTTTATATTAAAAAATTAACAATAAATAAAAGTGAAAATAATGGATTGGTGGAACTTGATGTAATGGACATAAAGAAATGAACCTAAATTTTTTTCTAGAAAAAAAAATATAAGATAGAAGAATTGAGGGAGAGAGAATATTTGATAAGGTGAGACTCATGTTTTTTTTTTCTATCTTTCTGTTCACTTCACTGAACACTTTATTTCTTAATGTAGATAATTTAATTTCTGGATAAAGTAATTACTTATGATTCATGCGATAATGTTGTAATAAGAGATTATTTGAATGTAGTTTTTAAATTTTGACTTAAAATGCAAAATAAAAAAATTATTTAACAACAAATTGTAAGATATTTTTTTAAATTCTTTTTATTAACTAAAAAAAGTATTGTTTTAATTTAGTAAAAAATCAATAAAATAATTTTATACATTTTTTATTGATTCAAATAAATCTTTAAACAATATTAAAAAGTATAAACAATTTTATAAAACAAATAAAATATAAAAATGCATTTAAAGAATATATATATATATACACACACGTGAAAGTAATATTCATATGAATTCTGTTTTAAAATTAGATCATTTTTAAAATTGTGTGTATGATTTAAAAGTGCATAACTCTTTAAAAATGAACTTTTGAGTTTGGACATATAGATCCGAAGCAAATAGTCATGTGAAGCTCATTATAATGGTATATGAGTAAAATGCAAAATTTATATAAAGAGTGATAAGTTGTTTTCTTTTATGTAGAAAGAGAACAATTAAACTAGCAATGTCTCATAAAATCATGATAAAAATAAGAAAATAACTTCTTTAAAATAAAGTTTGAATATGATGAAACTTAACAATTATGTGATATTGTTTGTAGGAAAGTTATTAAGTGATGTAAACATTTGCATTTTAAAAAATATATATTACTTTTACCTGTGAGTTATTGATGACATTAATATAAATAATGGACATTTTAATATGTTTGATTTTGACAATATGAATTCGATAAACCTAAAAAGAAAGTATATTACTTTGATTCCAACACAAATAATTTGAAACAAGAAAAATATAAAAAGACATTAAAAGCGAGATCCTAATCCAAGAATGAGAGAAAAACAGAATCACATTTCTCCTGCCCTAAAGATTTTGAGCCATTGAAAATGGGATCTGGATCGAGTAAAGTTATTTTACCTAAATTTTATCTTAACTAATCAAGGGTCAAATTAATTACACCCAATAATTTTACATAAACTAACTTTACCTGATCTACTTCCTTGAAAATGTAGTTCATAATGACATTTTTTTTTCTTGTGGATTAAATTTTTGTCCATTAATTTTTAACTTTAACCTTCAATTACACTCATCTTTCCATATAGACGTCAATTATAAAGGAAAGATGTCTACATAAATAAAAAAGAATAAGACTTGAAAAAAAAAAAAAAAGCAGGTGGGAATGAAAATACATAGTAGGCAAAATATAATGAAAGATGTCTACATAACCACAAACAACACCTTTCAAGTAGTAAGGACTTGTAAAGAGCAAGTGTTTACTCATAAAGGCCAAAAGTATTTTCAAAAGACAAGTATCTGAAAGATAAACTAGAAATCAAAATACAGAAGTAGATCTTTTTTTGTTTACTTGTAATAAAACATGAAGGAGAAACATAATAATACAACATAGTTGTTCCACATCAATCAGCACAGTTATTACAGTTTAGAAGTTAAGCGAAGGACATTGCTTCCGAGCATGTTCCGGAACAAGTTTGCATATCAACTCCAAGGTTGCTCCTTTTAGCTCTGTAAATGTTGTTTCATCCACAAGGCATTGTGTGTTAAAAATGAAAATATCATCATTCATGAATAAACCAGAAAGAAGAGAAGTCAATGGAAAAAGTAGAAGTACCATGAGGTTTGAAGTTAAAGAGAGGCGGCAAAGGGCGGCCGTTTGGAAGACGGGTATTAGGATCGCGAAGTTCATCGAAGAATGGGTGGATACAAGCGTCCAACTGCCATTAATAAATAACAGGTCATAATTTGGTCATTATGTCAAGATAAATGATACATTATTTAAGCATTCGAGCACTACAATTAAAGTCAATATGTAGAAAAAAGAGTGAAAACAAGTAGAAATTTCATTTGTCTACCACTTTATGTGTGCTTATTAAAGTGAAAAGGACAGGAAGGGGAAGAGTGAAAATCAATATGGCATGTTTGGTGTATAATGATTTTCACTCATCTCCCTTCATTCCTCTCATTTTCATGTCTACAAGTACCAAACAAGCATTGAACATCCTGACATAGAAGAAATAAGAGAAAAAGCATCTATGAAGTATAGACACCGACACTGACAAAGATGGGTTGACACATGACACAACACGGTGTATATATTTATGCGGCCCAGTGCATGAGGCTCCCACCAAGTAGCTTCTAGGGAGGGTTAGATGTAACAGCCTTACCCCTACAAGTAAAGAGGCAATTTCCAAGATTTGAACTCATAACCTTCAAGTCACATGGCAACAACTTTACCATTGTTTCTATTTCTAAGTATGAACTAGTATGATTTTATATTTTAAGTAATTTATACTATTATTTTCTAATTCAAAAGTTCTTACTTTATAGTATTAAAATCACTCAAGTAAACAAAAACAATTAGGAAAGAACTATGGTTTTTTTTTTCCCTAGATTTTCATTCACTTATTTTTTGGTCTTCTCTTTGTTTTTGGATCATCCCATGTTTGGTTTGAATATGAGCTATGTTCAGAAGGTATGTAAGCTGCATTTTTTTGACACATATGTACATGTATTAGAGTAGGTCATGTTGTATCAAGTGTGAGACATGTGATACGCCTCAAGATAGGCATGTCCGTGTTTTGTAGTCAAGCACACTATATAGAATACGCAAATGCACAACCCAAATTTACGGGTAAAAAGAAAAGAAGTTAGATAGGACTTTCTAGAGGAATGAATAAAAATACGTACAGCTGTGCATCGTAAATTTGGAGAGTACTGGAGGAGTCTTGAAACAAGATCTACTGCTTCTGGGGGCATCCGCTTATGGAATATCTGTTACGAAAGAAGATATTGCAGGGTTAATGTGAACATAGACGAAAGCACTACTTTTGCAGAATAATTTCAAGTATGATTTGACGGAAGCCACCTTATGCCATGGATGAGCCTTGATTTGAGGGAATTTAAACTCCGTATAGTTTGGATTCATGCACTTTATCTCCTCCCGAGTTGGAGTTCCGAGAACCTTGAAAATAGAAATATCAACTCAGCTTTTACAGAAGCCAACGAACAAAATGCTAGAATTTCTTTACAGACTCATGGTCGATTCACAAAACGGCCAAATATGAAGTTACCTTGATAATCTCAACAAGTTGATCAACTCCACTTTCACCAGGGAATAGAGGCTACAAATTCCAGAAGGCCAACAATGACAAACAAATTGTAAGAAATCTGTTAGTTCAAACATACAAAAGGACGAAAACAACCGAGAGAAATGTTGAAGTTCATTTTTTTTAGCAAACCTGTCCAAGGAGAAGCTCGGCAAGGACGCAACCCACAGACCACATATCGATTGCAGTAGTATATTCAGTTGCCCCAAAAATGAGTTCAGGTGCTCGGTAGTAACGAGAGCAAATGTATGATATATTAGGTTCGCCTTTGACCTGCTCAAAAAATTGTCATATCAGGACTAGAAGGCTGAGTGAATCCATAGTCATTGAATTAATATATTCTGAGCACATTGACAGAGAAAAAGCTATAAGAGAGGTTTCTCCTTCTCCAGCTTCCCAAAGTTTTGTTTTTTAAATTTTGGAAGGGCAGAAAAACATAGGTTTGGATGCATCAAACAGTGTTTCAAAAAACGTACCGGTTATCGAACCAAAAAACTTTTGGGGTCATAGGTTGACCGATCAACCGGATGATGTCATAAATATAAAATTAATAATTAGATATTTTTAATATTAATAATATATCTTATAGTACAAAATTTATGTTTCCACTTATGATGTTTAAATATAATGAGTAATTTATACAAGTTAATTATATGTATGAAAATAACATAGGCTCATATGATAAGAATTTAAGCATTTATATTGTCTATAGAGTATAGACCATATCAGTTGCTCCATAATCATATAAAATCCTAAATTCTAAGATCCATAACGCAAACAATCTAATTCAACCCAAAATTTCAGACCCCAAATATTAAAAAAAAAACAATAAAAGCTTGACCGATTCAGTCAAAAACCATCCGGTTACCAGTTCTTCTGGTTTTGACCGGCTCAAACCAGCCATTCAGTTCTTAAGGGAAAACCAGACCATGTAAATAACCAGATACCAATTCAACCGGTCGGATCACCCGCTCCAGTTATGGCAACATTGGCATCAAATATCAGTCATTCCACTATTTTCAAATATGCATACCTAATATTAAAAATAGAAAGGTTCTCTACCATTTAAACAGATCATATGGATGTAAGAGCAGTCAATAGGAACAAAAAAACTCCAATAGTCTCAACAGTTTTCAGGGAGATATGTAAGCTTGAAATTAGAATATCGAGACCCAGAAAAAGGTCGACACATTACCAGAACTTTTGCACTTCCAAAATCACAAAGCTTGACCTGATGAGTGTGTGGATTAACCTGCAAGAAGAGACCATATTGGCACCGAATCATCAAACTAAAAAGATTAAAAACCCACGACGTTGATACAAACCAGAAGATTCTGAGGCTTAATGTCCCTGTGGCACACTCCAACACATCCGTGAATATAAGCCAAAGCTCTGCAAATCTGTCAAAGTACATAGGAGGTGCATCACAATAATGGTCAATATAATAAAAATTCCCTAAAGATTAACAAATATAATTAATAATCATTGCCGGTTTATCGATGGATTGTGGCACAGACAGCATGTAACAACTAACAATAAAGCATAAGCCAAGATATTATATTCCACAGATTTCACTATAAAAAATTCTAAACTAGCAAGGAACCTTTTCATATTTCTCACTAGTGGTGGGCGGTGGCATTGGTATATGCTTGTTCAATAGTGACAGAAGTATCATACAGATGATTACATAAAGAATGATGATAACCTGATAGGTGTAGAGTTTAACATATATCAAGGGCATCCGTTGATTTGCCTTGCTATAGTGCTTCACCACTCGATATACCGTTTCGGGTACGTACTCGAGTACCAAATTGAGATAGAGTTCATCCTTGTCTGTGGTAGAAAAGAAGCAGTGTTTGAGCGACACTACATTAGGATGATCAAGAAGGCGCATTGTTTGCAATTCACGGTTCTTATATCTTTTATCCTGCAAAACCTTCTTGATTGCTACAGTTTCTCCTGTTTCAAGACACTTGGCCTACAAAACAAATGCTCTGAAATCAACTCTATATTCCCTAAAATGGCAAACACATAGCAATTTAACCTAAACAACAAATTAGTGGCAAAATTCTACCTGAAACACAATTCCAAACGAGCCTTGTCCAACGACACGCTCAGCCATGTAACTTATAGTCTGCAGATCAAGCATCAAAGGTACAGTGAGGAGGTTGGAATAGGTGATGAATAGCATTAACTCAAAACCAAAATAAATTAGTAATATGTGAGAATTAAAATGCATATCTCGTTGTGTAACAAAACATAGCTTGTAGGACATCATACAGATAGAAGAATAACTATTGCATTTGGTTCCGCTCTAGCCTTAAGGTCGACCTAATTTGGTTATGTTCTCCTAGTACGAGTAGGATGTACTACACGTACTGCGTCCATCTTCTTGCAGGCTAATGTGTTATGTCAGTACCTCGTAAAATTCTTTTTCTCTCTTCTCTCTCCCGCTTATTCTAGTATAGTAGTATACCATTAGTAATTAAAGTTTTGTTGAGGAACCTCAGTCCAATTCTAAGCTAATCAGCATTCAGTAATTGTTATCTACATGTTTTTGTTATGATTTTCTATCTACATCGGTATTAATCATACTACAAATTATTATTAACATTAATTCCTTCTTTTTTGAGTTTTTCCCATTAGTTTTCAAGACAAAACACCAAAAAGAAAAAGCCTTTTCCCACTAGATAACATCGGCTACATGGCTCAAGGTATGCTAACATATCCTGTCTTGGCTCATTTCTATGGTTACTTATTTACATTTAGATCTATCCTAATATCAAATTCTTTACTGGTAGAATGTTTACCGTTAAATAGAAAAAGAAGAAAAAAAACCCTCAATCTTCTCCAAGATGAGTCTATCTCTATTATCTAATTCAGTTTCATAGTTATAAAAATAGATTTAATAAATATCAAGTTCAACAACTACTTGACTTAAGAACCAATCTTATTATAATTACATCCTCACAAATATCTACCTGTTTGGGCTGACCGTTTCGACCGCCAATTGTAGTCACGATAATGTGGCCAGTTTCAGTTCCATTTCCATCTACCACTGCAGTCTCCATTTCCTTAAAAAAAGGCATTTAAATTAAAAGGGTCAAAACGAGTTTTAGACAAGAAAAAACCGATGAAAAAGAAAGGACCAAAAGATATGGAGGTAAACAGAATGTGCAGCCTCTTATACCTTTTCATCCTTGATCTTCATTTCATTGATCTCCTCAGGGAGTTTATCAACAATCATGGAATCACCGCCAGCCATTCCAACAGCCGAAGCCATATAAGCCGAAATAGCGCTGAATTAGGCCTTTAGCTTATTGACAAAACCTTTTTTTGGTAGTTTAGATCAGTACCATAACCTGCAGAATTGAAAAGGACGAATTCAATCAGACTCGTATAATTGAAGGAAGAATCATCGTTCATCACTAAGCACAAGAAAGAAATAAAGAACTCCCAACATGTTAACAACTAGCAACACATACATATTGGAATGAAGAGAATGGAAGGAAAGGGAAGGGAAGTGAAATTTTTAAAGATTAAAAATGTTAAATTTGGATTTAAATTAAAGAAAATATTAAATTAAAAATTTTCCTTTCCCTTCCATTCTCCTCAATCCAAACACACCATTAGGGCACATAGAGCAAAAGTGCAACTTAAGCACAGAAGCTAACACCTGAAATCCTAATCAATACTTTGCACAACACAACCATAATTTTTTTCAATTATGATAATGAGCTTAAGAAGGGTAACATTTACTGTGCAATTTAAACACAGAATTCCAAACAGTAGCATTTAAGTTAAAAAGCATCATGTATGAATTGCAAAAGCTGTTAAAAAAAAACCTCAAAGAAGACCTCCTAGATGACAAAACAACAAACTTGAGCAAAACGAACACACACATTTAGCTTAATTGCTTAACCTTATACTTTTGGGGGGGTTCTTTTTCTCTCTCAGAAAACCAAAAAGAAAACTCCTAGCACTGAATAAACACCAAAAAGCTGCGTTTGGCAGCCGAGAAAGTGCAAGAAAATAAAGCCATTATTAAATCCACTGACTGCCCCACATCCCAGAACTGAAACACCTTAAATTAAAAACATCAGATGCAACCTACCAGTGAACCTCCGGATCCCTCGCGTCCTGAAAATCCTTTGCCATACAGAGAAAGAGAAAAAGATGTGAACTTTTCCCAGTAAAGAAAAATGGTATCTTCTTTTGAAAGGGTAAAAAGAAAGAAAAAGGTGGGAGTGTGTGAGGGGGAGTTTCAGAGACGTTTGATAGGCGGGTTTGACCGAGAGAGAGAAAGAGAAGAGACGTTTTGTGTGTGATGAGAGGTGAGAGAGAGAGAGATGGTGGTGTTGAATGGAAGAGCAGAGCAGAGAGAGAACGGAACCTAAGGAGTTTTATTCAATTTAGTTAAGAGGGAGTTTCCACGTCCGCACTGTTGGACACATGGGAGTGACCAGTGAAAAGTGAATAACTGTTGTGGTTGAAGTCTAATTATAATACGATTAAAGTAACTAAAATTTGTTATCAAGTTTTTTAATAAAAATTATATATATGGTAAAAAAATTTGTATAATCCAATGTTGTAAGAATTGGATTCGATCGGACGGTTCGACTGGTTCAATCGCCAACCGAATACAAAGGCGAGTCGGTTGGACCAAAAAACCGTTTTTGCAGTTGGACCGGATTTAACAGGAGTTGGACCGGTCAACCGGTGGTCCAACCGGTTTAATTTTATTTTTTTAAAAAAAAAATATAAAAATAAAAATGATAAAAAAAAGAAATTAGAGAAATCTTAAAAATTAAAATTAGAAAAGTCTTAAAATTAAAATTTAAAAGTTATGATTATCAATAATTTAATATTTGGTTTGATTAAGTTCTTTCAAAGCTTGACAAGTCTTAAAAATTAAAACTTTGAGAAGTTATGTAATTTAAAACTTCAAAATTATGTATATTGAAACCTAAAATTTGAGTGATGTCATTTTATATATTAAGAATATTTATTATTTATTATTTATTGCATCATCCGGTTCGACCGACGGTTCGACCGGTTAAACCGATCAAACCATGAACCGAACACTTGTCCGAGTTTTTGTCCGGTTCGATTCTTACAACATTGATATAATCAATCATATAGAGAGAGAATATAAAAAGACAATATAAAATACACAATCAATCAAGAAAGAGAAAAAAAATACAATTTATAATGAGTAAACTTGATAGCAAGACTTGAATTTTATCTTTTTTTTTTCATTATAATATACATCTTTATCTTTCATTTATATATATATATATATATATATATATATATATATTTATTATTAACGTCAATAATCAAATTTGTATTTTTTTTTTGTCTGAATACATTTGTATTGAATAAATAATAGAGATGTATATTATAGCTGCATTGCAACTGCAAGCACAATACACTTATTCCGTCACAGGTGTTGGTATTTGTTTACTTTATTTTTACTAGTTTTTATAATTTAAGTCTTAATTTTGAAGACACATTGTTAGATACAGTCATACAGAGTATCTAATAAAATTTATAGAAAATTATTATTTTAGTCATTAAAAAGTTTGTAATATATTTTAATATTTTGATTTAATTTTTAAAATATGAAAAATATTAAATTTAGGTTTTTTTCATCCGAAATTATAATGAAAAAAATCCTTCGATAATTATATTTACAATGTCTTAAATTTAAATTTTACTTTAGTAATATCAAATCGCTTATCACTTATATTAACTTATCATTGGTTATTAAATTTAGTTTTAAAAAAATATAATTTGTCACAATTTAATTAATTCTTAAAATTTTTTAGTTAATTATATACGAAGATTCTCATAAATTAAAATGAAACAAAATATAATTTTAAATGATTATATTTAACATTTTTATTTTGTGTAAACTAAATCAAAATAAATTACATTTTCAAACACTAAAATAATTATTTACTTAAAATTTGAGTATTGAAAGAGAATAATTTTGCATTTATAATTTAAATAGAGTTTATTATTTAACTCGATTTTTTATGGAATTATTTAACTATATTCTAGTCTAACTAGATGATGTTTGTTTTTATCATATTTTTTTTTTAATTTTTTAATTTACTTTTAAAATATAAAAAATAAAACACAAATGTTTAATATATTTTTAAGGGTTTTGCTAACAAGTACCTAAGAATATTATTTAAGAATTTATTTTAATTAATGAGAGAGTTTAAAATTTTTTTTAATTTTTCACCAAATTCAATATAATATATTCCCTCTTAATCAATAAAAAAAAACTTTATAACAAGTACACTAAAATATTTATTAGATAAACCCTATTTTTAATAGTAAAATATCATTTTCTTTTTGTTTTCCAATGTATTCTCATGAGTACAAGACTGAGACTAATTCTTTGTCCTCGACCTAATTAATACAATTAAATTTTTTTAGAAAAATAAAATTCTATTGCCTTATATTCTTATTTTTCTTTTGGACAATTTTTGCATTTTTTTAGATTCAAATCTTAAATTTATCAGTGCAAAATCTTTGATTTGTCTTAGAAATCTTTTCTTTTCAAGTCACTCTTTATTCTCTTCACACTTGTGCCTTGCCTTCCTAAAAGAAAATAGAAAATAGAAAATGTCTGATTTTGATTCGTAATATTAACATGCTATTACAACCACTACCTCTAAGCTCTAACTGCTCTTGTTTGTGTCTGTTCTTGTATTTTTCCTCTTTCTCTCTGTGGGTTTGGTCGGGTTGTGGGCCTCGAAATGTAAACCGACCACAAAAATGATGTTTTTTATTTATTTATTTAGTTTGTAAATTGTTTAATTGGTCAAATTATATAGTTTATGTTAATGCTATTTAATAAAAGCCTTAAAAATTTAAAATACTATAGTTTTAACTTTTAAGGAGATAAAAGTAAAAGTTGGTGTGTGACTTAAATATTGATGAACCTTTGAAATAGAACAAAGGTTCACATGGAGAATAACAATAAATCACGCAACAAATTGGGAATAAGAAATCAGGAACTCATCTCCCTGCAAATTTGATATATTTCCTTAAAAAAAACAGTATCACTTTCCACCGTCTCTAATGATTCCAAAAATTGAAGAATTTTCTTTTTCAGAAAACTATAATCAAATTTAATCAGTCAAACAGAATTAAGAGAATATATATACACACTAAAGGCTTCACATGCATCAATATGCATGTAATTTTTTATCTCAATTTTAAAATTTGATATAAAAGTATCATTATATTTTAAAATAATAAATAATTATAATAACTACTTATTATTTTTAAATTCTCTCTTATCATAATTCTTAACTATCTTATCCATAATTCCTTTTTCTCTCACTTTTTCTCCAATCACATATATTTTTTTATATTTTTTAATTGTATAAAATAACTATTTTGTGAGACAATTGATAAAAATGGTCCAAAGTTATATAAATATAAATATATCTATAAGAGTTGCTTATCTTCATCGGAAAAAAAGGCCACACCCCAAATTTTTTCTTTAGAAGAGGAAAATTTGCCATTAAAAAAAACTTATACGTTGTTGCTTATATACTTTTGTTAAGGTTAACCAATTAAAATACGACATGTGTCAATTTTTTTTATGTCATATTCTCAAAATTGATACATATCTTTTTTAATTGGTTAACCTTAACAAAAGTATATAAGCAACAAAATATAAGTTTTGTCCTTAAAAAAAATACAAGACTGCTTTCATAGAAGAAAGAGGGAAGGGCTCTGAACCAAAGTTGGCTCTTGGTTTAGAGAAACATGGACAATATTTTACTTCCACTCTTTACTGCATACAATACCAGAGATGAAAGCAAGAAGGAAGAGGTTGGCTATGGACTATAGTGGCATAACTTTTTCTTTTTGGTCAAAATTCTATGCTAGTAGTTAAGAATTCAAAATCAATTGGTACCTTCAATTTCTTCATTTTCAGGTCACAAAAGATATTAGCCTTGGAAAACTTTAACCTTTGGAATATCGACATCAAATAAAAATGTTTATTATTATTATTATTTGTTTGGTGCAGTCTGAATTTTCCATTCCAATACTTTTTATTGGAAGTTGAAAAGAAGGCTGAAAGAACTCTGCGTGCACTCAAACATCTTCCTATTGTTTGAGAAAACAGTAAATTAGTTTTATCAATTTATGTGAAAAGAAACCTGTCTTGTGCTTACTTCACATAAAATAATAAAAATGATGGGACATATTAGAGTAGTAAATATTTGCTTTACATTGTTTTGTATCATTTAACTTTTTTGGGTCTCATATTGGGATAAAATTGAGAAGAAGATGAAATATGCTTAGTTTGGTGTACCATTCCATTTTCTAAATCTCAGCAAACCGAAAACAACAAAAAAGTCAAAACATTATATAGAAAGCCAGAGAATGGATCCATTACTATTCAGTATTGAAATGTAAAGAAAAATATAGACACGAGAATGAGCTCCACTTGATATGAGGGCCAAGGCCAACAGGGACCAACAAAAGAATAGAACCAGACAGTGAATACTGAATACATGTGTAATCTTTAACAGTTAAAAGAGTTCACAATTCAAGTTTGCTAATAATAATTTACTTATTAAACATCAATTGATTACATACAAGAAAAAGTAATGATGCATCTCCAACATATCCATCCATATCTTGCAACTCTCTCATTTTTTATTTTTGGGCAACATCTGAAGCATCTCTTTCTAAGGTTCATGTTACAGAAAAACTTCAAATTAGGGATTTTTTTTGTATGTGATGAGCTTTGGAATATGATTAATATTGATCTGTGGAATAAGCACGGAGCAGTTTAAAAATCCATCGAAGTCTCAATGGAAATGGGATATAGATAAATTTATCATCATGAAAGCCAGATTGAAGTAGGTAAGATCATGATTTTCCAAAACCAACAGCAACCTTCTTCCCTCTCTGCTTTTCTATCTTCTCAGGGCTTGGAAATCCAGTCTCAACTTCATATTTCCTTTCTAAGTCCTGCAACAAATTGAACAAAACTTATTAACCCTTTTCTCTAAAGCTGGGTTATTGTAGGCTTCATTGACAAGGTAGTTCTTCATTTAGTTAACACAACAAGTAGTAAACATCTAGGATTATTTTAATTTTCCTGACTAACTAGTTTATCCCAGACAACGATGAAAAAAATTTATGTTTCTTTTCTTTCCCCCAATTGGAAATCACCTGAGTTCATGCATGTGTAAAAGGGAGGAGGTAGACAAGGAGAAAATTTTAGTTGTCTCCGATTTAAGTCTGAAATAGTAGTTTCGAATTTACTGAATGCTGCAAGGATTATCAGGCCCAGATGCTCATAAGTCGTATCAAACTTAAGAAGTTTACAATTTCCATAACTATATCAACACAAGAGAAAATGTCAATTCACAAAGTGCTGAAGATAAGAAGAGAGTTTGAAATTAACAAAGGAAGAATTCTCTCATATAGTGAATTAGAGAGAGACTCGTCTTGTAAAAAATTAATGACGGTGGTTACCTCTGCCTTGCAAATTTATAAGACAATGAAACCAAAGTAAGTTTTCCTCGTCATCGTTACGTATTTCTTGAGAGAAGAGAAAATCTAACAATGATCAGAATGACAAAGAAGAGTTTTTTGTCTAACCTGTAGTTGTGCACGAATACTGTCAAGAACTTCTTCAGTCATTCTCTCAAAGAACAATATCCCCTATAAATAAAACACATGGTTCAACAGCATGTACTGAATAATGGAAATTGTTTTTGGAGCATGAGTTTTGCCATGGAAAATTGTACAATAGATTGATCAAAAAAATAAGATAAACGATATAAGTAGATCATATATCCATGGAAATTGAGTACTATGCTTCTTTTTATATAAAACTCTCCAGTAACGTATTCTGTTAAAAACAAATCTGCAGAAAACCCATCTTCATCATAAA
The DNA here is from genome assembly GCA_014851425.1 of Senna tora. Taxonomy (NCBI): domain Eukaryota; kingdom Viridiplantae; phylum Streptophyta; class Magnoliopsida; order Fabales; family Fabaceae; genus Senna; species Senna tora. The sequence goes on from CM026267.1 coordinate 11,766,367, forward strand.
TGGTGTGCTAATTTCAAAATGCAAGTTGGCTCCAAATAGGCTAAAAGAAAATATAAGATTTGATTTTTTCATTCTAATTATTACTATTACTATGTGAGTTATTGTTTTTAATTATTTTATAACCCTACATCTTTTTATAAAAAAAAACCCTACATCTTAGGTTTTAAACTAATATACATTGGCAAAACTCTTATGCTTTCAATGTAAAGTTAAATTACAATGATATAATTAAGAAGTTCAGTCTTTTACATCCTGCCTTCCCTGGATTACACCCTGCTTTCAATGTGCAAATAATGCTACCATTACCAAAGTATATAATGACTTATTAAGCATCATACTTCAGGACTGAATAGAAAACTGGACTACTTGCAGCATTAAAATCTTATATTACAACTTCTAAATAAGCAATTTTAGCCCTAGTGATCCAACCCTCTCATTAAATCAAATTCTAGGGCAATGTGGTCTAAGATTGGTTCAAGAAACTTTCCACTTTCTATACATTCGATCATTGAGATTCCTGTTAATATAGGCATGAAGCCTCTAAAAAAAAAGCTTCTTATTTGCACAAAACATCTCAATCATATAGGCATGCAATTTTTTTTTAATATAAAAATATTTTTATTATTAATAAATAATTCAATAAATACTTATATTTCTAACTTCTCTCTCACCACTTTTATTAACTACCTTACACATGATCTCTTTCTCTCTCATAACTTATCCAATCATGTTTTATTCTATATTTTTTAATTTTAAATATAACTATTTTGTGACCCCAATGACCAGAAGGGTCCAAAGCCATATATATATAGATAACGAATTCATCATTTAAAAGCGGCAATGCTTTTACTAATTCAAGCTGAAAACGGACCTGTAGATGGTCAAACTCATGCTGGAATATTCGTGCAGGAAGTTCGGACAAGCTGACTGAAAACTTTGTTCCATTGACATCACATGCATCAATCTTCACAGATTCTGGTCTCTGAAGCTCACAAATGAGAGAATATAAGCAGGCGCAAGTATTAATAACTGATAAAAAGGTCATCGTCAGCATAGTCAAGAATTAAGAGGGATATGATCCTTTTACAGATAATTTGTTAGAAAAATCAATTAAGTCCAACATAAAACTATTCCAAAGAAAGCTATGACATTTTAGTAAACAAAAAGATTTTGAGCAAAATACTTGATCACATCATTGCAGACCACTATCTCTCAAACTCTCAAGGTGAATGAAATACCCCATATATTATCTTGAAGCTCCTCCTATCAAGCACACAGGTCTAAACTCCAATAGCTAAGCACAATTTGCATGATATTAGATTGAGAATAAGGATTGGCATGCGCCAAATGAAATTAATGCTTTGGTTGCTAAGAAAGAAGTTGGGAGCAAGTAGAGGAATAAAAAGGGATATAAGAATTCCCAAGCTCATAAGAAGAATGATCAGAAAGTTGAATAAGGTAAAAAGAATAAAATCAAGCAGAAAAAAATCTTCAAACTGAATAGAGTCCCAAAGTAGCCAGCTCTGCAAAATAGCCTGAAAAATAAATGGAGCAGTATTTATTACCTGTACATCACCATAAATTCTTGGAAAAGATAAGCAGCCTTCATTAAAAAGTATCTGTTTCTTTGAGTATTTGCCAATTCTTGGATTTACAAGAACAATTTCTTCTCCTTCACCACGTTCACCCACTGGATTGAACACCATAAGTTGTACATTGATTCCTACTTGAGGTGCTGAGAGTCCAATACCATCAGTTCTGTGGCAAAGGAAGGTAAGCAATTCACATTCTTGTAAATCGCAGGGATTTCTTATAAGCAACTAATAAACAAAATCCTAGGCTAGATGTAAATGTTATTTTATTTCAAACACGTCAATGCAATTCATGCTATTATTCCAAACTTCAACTGAAACTTCTTGAGACTTTTAGAACACCTAAATAAAAATCGGGAAAGACTTTAACAACAACAACAATCAAAGCCTTTTCAAACCACGTCAACTTAGTTCTCTCTTTATTCATTTCTATGGTTAGGTTATTATTAGAACTATAGCATAACCAAAATAATTCATGGAACTATATCTCATTTTAACAAAGTACATTATGAATATAAAAATATTTTAGAACACAAGTTGACGAATACTATATCCACTTAATTTAATTAAACTAGGAAACTCCAGGGCCACAGCGTTTCAATATCAACCTGCACAATCGACTCCATACGAAATACATCGTAAATAGAAAAAAAGAAGAAGCAGTAGACAATCAGGAAGCTTACTTATACATTACGTCAAACATTTCGTGGACAAGCTTCCTCAGATTATCATCAAAGGTGTCAATGCGCTTATTTTTGGCCCTCAACCTTTGATCTGGATATTCCACAATTTTGAGAGGCGCCTCGAACTGGAGATCCGCCGCTAAAGAAATCAGCAAAGTCCATCCATCCATCCATCCATCCAATTAGTTCTCCGAATATCAAAGTCAAAAACAAAATTGAATATACAACGATAGAAACATGCTATTGAGGATTAGGTAGTGAGCTTACGAGAAGCGACTTCATCTTCTCTGGGTGAAAAACCTCTCTTGGCCATGGCTTGGGGAGGAAGGAGGGAAGGTCTAGCCTGGTGTGCGGAGAAGAAAACGCAGTGGTGGAGCGAGGAGGACAAGTTGAAGCGGTTTAGAAAGGTGGGAAGAAGCGATTTAGAAAGGTGGGTAGAGTGGAGTGTAGCAACAGAAGCCATGGCTCACGAACACGAGGTATACGCGGCTTCAATGAGGTTGCAAGGGCATAACCCCAATTTTATCGGACCGGACCGTCATTTTGTGCGGTGGTGAAACTGTCAACGAAATTGTGGTGTGGATCACCGAGTACATTAATTTTGTTTCACAAGAAAAATTAAATTAATTTTGCACATTAATTAATTTGCTATTAAATTAAGGTGAGGTTCGATCTCTGTCTTGGGTATGGAGTATCTTTAAATCCTTGGGCCAGTTGTCTCGTTCTTCGAGGTGCCTACAATTCAGCGATAAGATTAGTCATTGTGCTCGACGGTGGATACCCTGGTTTAGACAAAAAAAAAATTAAGGTGAGTTTTGGTGGCAAGAAAATTATTTAGGGAAGTGAAAATAGAAATATATGAGAGGAAAATGGAATATGACTTAAAAAAAAGTATTTGGTACGTGGTCTAACTTTTAAGTTAACACTAACGAGGGTTGGTCCAAGTGGTAAGCGGCTTGGTATACCTTAAGCAAGGTCCCGGGTTCGAGGTCTTGTGAATGCAGCTATTCCCGTTGGGAGACTCTCCCACTATAGTCAGGTGCGCGACACGTGTCGATTCGGATTAGTCGGGGCGAAGCCTCAGATACCGGACGAGCAACCAAAAAAATTTTAAGTTAACAAAAATAAATTATCATCCAACTTCACAATATTGCATGGAAAACAAACTTCAAATAATCCAATTCCTAATGAAAAATAAATTATCGTCCAACTTCACGATATTTCACAAAAACGAACTTCAAATAATCCAATTCCTAATGAACTGTCATGTTAAAATGATTTAATATAATTTTACCATTCAAGTAAGAGATATTTTATTCTCTTTTTTTTTTAGTTTCTAAAAATACAAATTATTTTGTTTGAGATGTAGTTATTAAATCTGAATATCGTTGTGAATTCAAATTGTAATTCTCTCGTTCATGATTATTTTTGTTAAGTTAATATATTATTCATGCCAAATATTGTTTGGTGGACATTTTTGGAAGATATCTTACCATCTGAATATTAGTTGAATAACTACAATGACGATTTAAGTTTATAATTTTTTTTTAAATGGATTCTCTTGTTGATTTTCTCAACTTATCACAAGTACTTTAAATTTATTATCATTTTTCACTAAATAAAAAATAATATCTTGATCGTCCTCTCACTCTTAATTCTAATTATTTTTTTTCTGAAGGGACTCTTAATTCTAATTATACTTGTACAATTCTTAAACATGTATTTGTATTTATTGGCTATATGTAAAGAAATAAAAATTAATCTTTATATTAAACGCAATAAAGTAGAAAATGTATGAAGTATGAACGCGATTTAAGGAGAGATTACAGGTAAACGACGGGCGTCTTGGCAATCTATCAGAATACTAGCAATCATACGACGTCGTTTTGGATGATTTTTGTGTAGACCAAGTTTACATCGTTTGTATTCATATGGAGGAGGCCATTAAATAACGACGCGGGGAGAGAATATCGCTCCTCTCACAAAATCGCGGTTCGCACTCGACGCTCCTCCGATCCTGCTTCGAAAACTTCGAGAGGTAACAAAATTCTTTTCTCATAATCACTCCTATTTTACTCTGTTTTTATCATTTTTATCACTTTTTCTGCGTGTTTCTCTGTCCTAGATCTTCATCGTTCTCTGTTGGTAAACCCTCTTAATCAATTTAAATACAATCAAATCAGGATTTCTTAGAAGTTGATAGTTTCAACCGATTTAATCTAAATTCCCAGTCTTCGTTCTATTTTTCCTGTTCGATCTGTTTTACAATTGACGATCTGTTTGTTTGTTGGCACAGATTTCATCTCTTCTCCCTTTTTTTTTCCATCTTAAGCTTATTTTGTAGAGCTCTATGTAGTGTGTACATGTAACCGTGTGATTGTGAATAATTGTGAGAAATGAAAAAAAAATTTTGAGAACCAGAAATGAAAAAAAAAAATTTTGAGAACGAGAAATGAAAATTGATTTAGAGTATTTATTATTATTATTATTCGTTTGTATATGAGTATCGGGGTTCCCTTACTCGGATAAATGCGTTCTGATCCGCCTTTATATTATATCAGAGCTGCGATTTTTTTTTTTAATTGGCTGATGAGATTTTTTTTTTTCGTTAATTTTGTTGCACGGATCAGCGTCGGGTGATTACTACCTAGTTACTGCAGAAGCCATCAAGCCAAGATGGGGTTAACATTCACAAAGCTCTTCAGTAGGCTTTTTGCCAAGAAGGAAATGAGAATTCTGATGGTGGGTCTTGATGCTGCTGGTAAGACCACAATCTTGTACAAGCTCAAGCTTGGAGAAATCGTCACCACCATCCCTACTATTGGTGAGTTCCAATACTCATGAAATAAGGACTTGCAATACCCTGATATTTTATGGTCCACTGGACTTGCACATCTGATTTTCTTAACATCTGGAAATTATGATGTTTTCTAATTCCATTGATCTCAGGCACCTTATATTTATACTATTCTATATTAGTTTGCACCTATTTCATCTTACATTTTAACCAAGGGCTTTTGGACAATTTTATTCCTTCTTTCGTTCTTTATTAAAGCTAGTGGTAATTTTAGAAATTGTAGCTTGGACAGGTAACTTCGATTACCCTTGTTGATGTATATTTGCTGTTTAAGTCATACATTTAGACATAATATTATTACTGCCCCATGGTTTTCAATTTTCATTCCTTATTGACCTCAGTGAACAAAATTTTGCATTGTTGTTGTTATTTATAATTATGTTGGCTTAGCTTCGTATTATTTTATTTTATTGTGTTATCTAATGACTAACATTGTTTAAATAATGAGTTACTAATCTCTCTTAGGGCATCTTGTTGTATTGATCTAATAACAAGGTTGATTTTTTTGCAGGATTTAATGTTGAGACGGTGGAGTACAAGAACATCAGTTTCACAGTGTGGGATGTTGGTGGTCAGGACAAGGTACAACTCTTCACTCTGCTCTTATGCTTGCTTGTTCCTATGTGGTGACTGGTGACAGAGCAAGTCTGATTGTCTGAGTCATGCATAGCTATTCTTTTCTATCTTAGTCTATTTCCCTCTGTCCTAGCTTCATAATATGGAATCCTTACAGAGCTTATATTTTATGTCAATTTGGAGGTGATATTCCTATTTCTTACCAAGGTTTGACATTTGAAGTTTGAACTGCGTGAAAACATATTACCATTTTTTTATGTTAGGAACATAGTTGTGGGGATGTTTATGTTGTGCATGTCAAGTGACTAGTGAGCGTTTTGCTGTTTTTGAGTTAAAAAAAAGGAGTTTCTATATTTGTTTATATGATCCAGTCATTATGAATATCTGAGTATCTAAGCTGTTCACGTAAGTATCTTGATGTTCAACAGTTTTCTTTTCTGAAAGTACAATTCTCTAACCATGTTAGAGCATTGCTGATTTAGCTTCTTGCTTTCATATTTTATGATGACTTCCATTTGGAAAATAGGACTTATATGATGGTTATTTTAATTTAAAATTACAGATTCGGCCACTGTGGAGGCACTACTTCCAGAACACTCAGGGTCTTATTTTTGTGGTTGATAGCAATGATAGAGATCGAGTAGTTGAGGCGAGGGATGAGCTACACCGGATGTTGAATGAGGTATGTTATTATTTTGTTATTTACCCACTTTTCTTTCATATATACCATGTTATCTAATATTTTCTGATTATATGCCTGTTTATTTTTCATATCTTGTGATTCTAATATGCTTTCTTTCCAGGTTCAATTACGACAGTCTGCTTGAATATTTTTTTTCTTTGGGAAAATTTTCTAGTTTTTTCATTCCCCATTTTCTTTTGCTTTTTCATTGGTCCATTTTTTATTAACTTTTGAATATCTCCTCAACATCCTGAAAATTGAGGATGAGGAGCTCCAAAGTTTTTAAGACTAGACTAATTTTGTCTAGTAATAATAGTTTACTCTTTTACGTGTTTATTTTAGAGTTTCTTGTGTGTTCAGTAACAATAGCTTTTCGCTGAAGTAGTTGCTTAATCAGGAAATTGTGTGCTAGGGCATCTTCATGTTTAGTAACTACTTGGTTTAAAACAATGAAACCTATTATTTGTTTGTGCTTGAATCGAAAAGAGGAAATTGAGAAGGGAAGAAGGAAAGGGAATGGAGGGTTATAACATAATGGAATGTACGTGGCATGATGTTGGTGTGTGATTCTGAATGTTATTTGTTTCAGGACGAACTGAGGGACGCTGTTTTGCTTGTTTTTGCCAATAAGCAAGATCTTCCCAATGCAATGAATGCTGCAGAAATAACTGACAAGCTCGGACTTCATTCCCTTCGCCAACGCCACTGGTAATATTATCTAATCTTTTATTTTATAATTTTCCAGATGAAAGGTCTTTTTTTTTTTAAATTGAAGTAACCTTCTAAATGTCTAGTCTCTTGGATGGTCACAAGTACCATTACTATTACTATAATCATAGTTGTCGAATTGTGATAAGTATTGAAAATTGGAAGGCTTATTTCCAAATCGTTGATTATAATATTTAATAATAAATTGATAAATAACTTAAAACATATAATATAATTTGTAATAAGCTCATCAATCATCAACAAGTTATTAAATCTCATATTGCCAATCAATAGTTCTGTCTTAGGGGAACCCAGTAGTCCAGCACCCTGGTCTAACTAGAAACTATTGAACACACCTTCGTTTTTTCTTAAAATAATAATAAAAAAGACACACCAGAATGTACAAAAGGTGAGAAGAATACTGATGGAGAACCACACAAATTGAAAGAAAACACTGAAATATATTCACAAGGTCTGCAGTCTGCACAGAACACTGAACCACAGAATATAGCTCTGAAACAAAAATTACACCACAACACAGCACTGAACCGGAAAATAGACACCAACACAGCACTGCTACTATAACAGAGAAACTCTCACACCACTGATAGAAGAAGATTGTTTGTTGCCCTAAAAGAGATATGCATGATTATTTTGCTGTGTGAAGTCTTCAAAGAAGACTCTAACCCTTTTACATGTGATGATTTGATCTGTTTCAGGTATATCCAGAGCACTTGTGCAACTTCTGGAGAGGGTCTCTACGAGGGTTTGGACTGGCTATCTAACAACATTGCTAGCAAGGTAAGCAACAGGTTGTAGGTCTATTTAAGGTTAGAATGTCAGGTTTGTGGTATATTGAGCTATACTGACTTTGACCCTGCTTTTTGGCATATTATGGTGCCAAGCCATTGGCATAATATTTAGCTAAATTACAGTTTGTGTCATTTAATACCTTTTTTGGTTTGTTCAATGATATCATTATACATCCTTTGATGTTTTACATCTAAACTTTAATGAAAATAATCGTTTGAATGCTAAAACGAACAGTTCTAGCGTTACATCTCTGCTTCACTTGTATCTTGTTATGTTATCCATTCGATGACAACCCCTCCTTTCTTACCTTCTAAAATGGCTTTGGAACAACTCGTCTATAAAGTTTTAAGGCCAAATTTGATGTATGCAAAGCTTATTGCATATGTATTGCCATAATGACGTCTTTGGATAATTCAACACCTAACTGACATTTTTAATAGTATTCAGAAGTTGCTTTGACACTTCCTGCACGATATCTATTATATATCCATGTGCTGACGAATCCACCTGGTTTTTTCCCCCCTTAGGCATGAGGCAGTTGAAAATTTTTGGCAGTCGTCATATGGTGATTCCATGCGACTTGATGGTTGTTGGAGAGGATGCTTTTTCTTTGAAGTGCATGTTGTAATAGGAGAATGTTTGTTAGAATTTTCCGTCCTCTTCAATGTAAGTTGGGCTTGTATGATTGCTGATATTAGCTAATACTTTTAGCTATAATTGGAACTCTTGTTTGGAGTCTACTTAGGTTTGGTTTGTTTGTGGTTATTTTGTTAGCATGACATTCTGTTGAATCATATCTTGAGGTATTCCTGGCTATGCTGATGCTGCTCCCTATATTCCTTGTGAAAATACCAGTTCCCTCTACAGCAATATTCATAATTCAAAGAATACGTATAATCCCTTTCTAATGTAGGTTTTTCTAAAGATTGTTAAATTTTGGGGGTTTTATATTCACATTACCTTTGACCTGTCATTAAGTAGTAATTTATAACCAAAAAAAATGGTTATTATGACTCACGTAAGCAATTATGTTTCTGAGGCGTTGATTAGTTAGTTGATTTCTCGCATTTAAAGTCTTGCTTTTCTCCTTTTGATGTTTATTATGATAATACTGAAAAGTGAAAACTACTTGACATAATAGGTTTTGGGTTTTGTTTACTGTGAGTAAGCAGCATTTTTATCAAATTTAGAGTACAAAGAAGATTTTATGTAGTTCAGTATTCGATGAATAGTGAAATTGAACTTCTCACTTTGGATCAAATGTTTAGTAGTAGGGTAGTATTGAACTTCGTTACATTCTTTCAATCAGTTTATTTTTAATTCATTCAAAATAAGTCTTTATTAATGAGAATTTTTATTAATATTAACAAATGGCACTACATTATTAGAAGGATACACCTAAATTCAATAGTACAATAATACTGAACTTTTATTTCTCATTCATAAAAGTACCTACAAGTTTTAAAAGATAATTTCTTTCGTACAATTATATTTTGAAAAAAAAATCTAATTACTAATTCAAACAAAAATGTATAAATGAATAAAATGCATCTAAAATCTCAGGATATTTAATTCTAAGCTTCTTAAAGGAATCTATTATCCCTGATAGAAGTATCTACATTTTGCTAGCTTTTCAATTGATTCATTTATTTTTAAAGGATAACTGAAAACTAAACCTCCTAGTTTGTACCTTATTTCTACTCTCACAGTCAGTGAGAGATGAATTAACAGTTAGCAGTACTAGAAATCCAAGATGACGCATGGTGCTTACATTACACCTACTTTGTTTGAAACAAAACTTATTAAGTCCCTTATTAGCCACAAAAGAAGTATGTGGTTGGGGACGAGGCTTTTTATTTAAAGGGGTTACAACCTCATGGATAGGTTTAATAAGTAATCTCTATTTCTCACATGGGAGTGTGCTAATTAAGATCCTGAGCATATACCATAGTACAAACCTTACCTTCCTTATACTTCTCTAGCCACTAATTCCATGTTATTATTTCTCTTCTGCTTTAACCTCTTCATCCCAATCTCTTTGCCTTGGATTTTCCCCATTTTGGAATTCTTACATTAACGTTTCCAACTAAAACAGCCACTTTTTGGACTCTAATTAATGCCTACGTACGTATTGCTAGCTCTATCTATATTTTTATATGAAACATTAATCACCTCACCTCCATATATATCTCCCAATTCCTGCAAAACAATCCTTCTAACAAGGGGATGAAAACAGTTAAAAAATAAATAAAATTACAAATTACATGAATTCTAAAAAAGGTATCATTTTGTAATGTTGAAACTATATTTTTGATATCCAAAATATTTGGAAAAAAATAATAATAAATATTGGATGCCTTGTAATTAATTAATCTACACAATATTTAAATGGCGAGAGTTGAGGCCACGCGCTATGGAGATGCGGTGAGATTGCAATGATGTTAAGGGGTGGACAAAAGATAATAAAGAAGCAAAACAAGGATTTCCAAGAGTAGCAATGGTTTAATATAACTTTCTAAGATGTTTAAATGTCCATTGGTTTGGAAATTTAAGATAATGAGTGGCTAATGCAGTTTTTGGTGTTAGGAATATGTCTCTTTAAGTAATGGTTTTTTGTGATTTTAGTCTAAACCAAGCATTATGATCCAATATACACTTCTCTCTCTTTCTTCTTTTCTAGTCTTTTGGGTAGTTTAGAGCCACATATTAATTATCTAACTATTTTTTAATTTGTTTTCTTCTAACAGATTTGACTTCCAATACTTGTATGCACAGTTTAATTAATCCACTTTGACGTTGCAATTCTGTTTGTTTGCATGTGTGGCTTTTTTCTTTTTCTTTTTTCATTTTTAATTAATTAAAAAACATTCTCCCATGACTTGATTAAATTATGTGGGTCAATTGAGATTGTGATGAAAATGGACAAATATAAAACCTATGAAGCTCACTTATAAAGATATGAATATAGGCATGATTGATAGATCATGTTTAAAGTAGATTTTGTGAAATTAGTTTTGAAAATGTCACGTTAATATTATGTTTTATATATTAATAATTAATGAAAACGTTTTTTTTTAGCTTTTATTTTTAAAAAATATGAAATTCATCAGACTATTTTTTAACGACATATTATGTTTTTTTTTAAAGAATATTATTGGATTAAAAAAAATCTTTTTATTTAGGTATTTGAAAATAGCGTTTTCAAAGGCATTTATTTTAAATTTTTAAAAAAGGTAAAAGTATCTTTATTGCCCCCAATGTTTGGGGGTCATGTCATTTTGACCCCTAACGTTTTTTCGCTGTCAATTGTACCCCTAACGTTTTGTTTTTTTTCCAATGTCAGGCTTTTAGCTAACACCGTCAATTTTTGGATGGTTTTTTATGACGTGGCATCCTATGTGGCCAACAATTCTGACTGGACTTATTTTTTTTCACATCAGTAATCCATTTTAGGGGTATAATGGACCCCAAAAACTCAGTACATCAGTAATCCAGTACACCAAAAATACTCATTACATCAGTAAAATGAACCCCAAAAACTTAGTACTATTGACTGCTGACGTGGAAATAATTAAGTTCAATCAGAATTGCTGCCCACATAGGATGCCACGTCGTAAAAAATTGTCTAAAAATTGACGGTGTTAGCTAAAAGTCTGACATTGGGAGAAACACAAAACGTTAGGGGTATAATTGACAGCGAAAAAACGTTAAGGGCGAAAGTGACAAGACCCCAAACGTTGGCGGCAAAAAAGTTACTTTTGCCTTTTTAAAAATTAAAACTTCATGTATAGTATAATGACACGTCTGCTTAATAATTAAAACAAGTAAGATGACGAATGAGAAAGGATATATAGTTTCCATCCCAATTAACCTTGTCAAGTAATTTTTTGTAATCTGAAATTTAGAATGAAAAATGAAATAAAATAATAAAGACAAGTTCTCAAACTCAAAATTGACGAGCACAAATGTTTTTACTAGTTTGCCTCCTATGTTTTTGCTCAAGAATAGTATCACAAAGACCGTGAATACAAGTCAACTAGTCAAAGTCATATATATATATATACACATAATTACAAATGAGGGGTTTTTTTATAAAAAAAAATCTAAATTTTAAAATATAATCAGGTAAGTAAGAATCAATATATTATTTTTTTAAAAAAATATATATAATGAATAATGTAATTTTAAAAAAATTACATACTTGCAAACAAATTAACTAATTCAGTTTGCAAAATTATTTCTGACACCAAACATGAAGGAGAGGCAAAGAAGAATTCTCATAATTAATTATATAATTATTTATAAAAGAATAAAAAACCGATAGAGAGAAATTTAATAGTATATATATAGCACAAAATAACATCTTACTATCAAATATATTTGTCTTTTTTCTTCTGGATTATCAAATATATTTACCCCAGAAGATGTGAGAGGATAGTAAATTATAAATTTTATTTGTGAAACAAAAAAATATGAAACAAAGTTGGAAATTGAAATACTCAAAATTAAATCCAAATACATAAAATCACAAATAATTTAATAATTAAAGGGCTTTTTTCATGATGGTGATGATGATACGATCATGATACTAATGATCCCATTATCTATGTTAAACACATGCATGTGCGTATATATATACACACACTATTCCATCTATGCCATCGTAGACAAAGTTTTCATCACTATTATTTTTTTTTCCTTATAGATATATTAGGACTTTTCTTTGTTTAAATAAATATAATTGCGAAATACAAATTTCTTCATAGACAAGAAAAGAAAATCTTTTATTATAAAAAAAAAAAGAGAAGAAAATCTTTTTGTCCAAAACAAAAAAAAAAAAGAAAAGAAAATCCGATGAGTGGTTTCGTCCTAATAATATAAAAGGCTGAAGTAACGCTAAGTCATTCTTTTGGGCTTGTTAGGTCTATGGCCTGGTACTTACTTACCCATTTTTTATATATAAAAAAAAAAACTCACAAGAGAATTTATTAAAGCATACAATGTTAATTTGTTTTACAAATTACTGTGACGAGTAATTATTAATTCCAAAACTAAATTAACATATTGTAATCACAAGAATATTATGGGTTAATAAACTTTAATTTTTTTTTAAATAAAACGAAATGCGTCTATTTTCACCTTATAGATAATATTGTCCAAACCCATTATCAAAACTTGAAAATTACTAGTTTAACAATATTATTTAACCCATTAAAAAAAACAATATTATTTAACTATTATTTCCTTCGATTGATTAGGATTTTTATTTTCCAGCATATATATAATTTAAGCTGTATATCAATGGCGATATATATATATATATATATATATATATATATATATATATATATATATATATATATATATCACTTTAGTCAAACTTAACGTAATATCGTGAATAGTCGTCTAATTATTAACTAATTAATTAGTATTATTTATAAAATTGTAATTGTGATTTTCAAGCTTTATTTGGAAATGCCGTAACGTTTGAGATTAAAGATTATTCTCTCGTAGGTACAAATGTACAATACAGAAGTAAAAGCTGATGATATACAAAAGAAACGTTTACAATGTTGTTATATATATATATATATGATATTCATTCATAAGATAATTTTATCTCACTTTAATGAGATATTTTTATATTTATTTTGTACGTCACTTTTCATTTTTATGAAACACACAAGAATCTAGATATTTTCTACTTTGTAGAAGATATATACATGTTTTCCCCCTCATGGTAACTATATATATATATATATATGATCGAATAACACAGTGAATAAGAATATTTATTGTGCTGATGGGATGATGATATTTAATTTTCAAATATCTCCAATCTCATATCTCATCATTTCTTCTTTTGAGAAAAGAATATATATGCAAATATATAGTGCATGTGCCCTACATAACTTAAGAGGACGTCGTAGAGACATATAATAGTCGAACTCTCTAGCCATGCATGCATGCATGCATGCAAACACAGACATGCATGCCTGCATGCATGCACGCATGCAATTTGATTAAACACATAGTTAGGTAGTTAAAAACATGTTTTGTAACCACTAAAACAAAACTTTATTACAAGTAATAAATTTATCTTATTATTCTGCCTCTATTTAAACCCTCCTATACCCCCATTATGATATCTCAATAACTTTCTTCACTCACCTTTCTCTATCTATCTATCTTCTCTCTCTTTTTCTTTATTTCTCTCTTTCTCTTTCTTTCTCTCTCTCTCTGTCTGGGACGTACTCATCACAGAAAAGAATGGACAAAAAACCGTGCAATTCATCATCTCAAGATCCTGAAGTGAGAAAAGGTCCATGGACGATGGAAGAAGACTTGATCTTGATCAACTATATTGCAAATCATGGTGAAGGTGTCTGGAATTCCTTAGCCAAGGCTGCTGGTACATATGTGTAGAATTATTATTATTTTATTTTTACATTTTTTTGGTATGAATAATATGAATTCTCCTTTTCTTTGTTCTTCTTTCTTATATATATATGTATATAAAACCCTAGTGATTCTTCTTCATTGATTTTACAAGGTCTTAAACGTACCGGAAAAAGTTGCCGGCTCCGGTGGCTAAACTACCTTCGTCCTGATGTTAGAAGAGGGAATATTACACCAGAAGAACAGCTTTTGATCATGGAGCTTCATGCAAAGTGGGGAAACAGGTGAATTTTTAATTAATTAGAATATTATTATATATGAACACAAAGTGCATGCTCTTCTCTCCCTCCCTCTTCTACAAAGTGAAATCACTGATTTTTGCAGAAACTAATGATGTTGTTATGCAACACAAGCAGAGAAAAAAGAAGTATTATATATTCAGTAATATATCGTCACCTTCTCTGGCTTTTGTGTATTTTGAAGCTAAGCATGAAGAAAGAAGTTGGCCACTCTCTCTCTCTCTCTTGTAATTTTGTGTAGTTTTTGGTTTTGGATAATAGTAGTACTTCCTGTGGTGGCATTTGGGAGAAGTCTTTTGGGCCATTGAAAAAACTAAACAAATAGAAAAGAGATAAAGGAGAGAATTCTTCTTAGCCAAAGAAAATATTTTGCAACACATGGTCTTTTAATTTTCCTTCTAGAACTCATGATATTGACCACAGATATATATCTATAATATTTATAATTCACTGCAAAATTTGATTCTGAATTTTTAGAGCTACAAAAAATGATCCCTTTATATATATATATATATATATATATATATATATATGAGAAAGAACAAGAGGGTTTTCCTTTAAAAGCTCCATGTTATTACTTTCCTTTTGCATTTCTAGCTCTCTCTCTCTCTCTCTTTTGCTCTCTCAAAGTTATGATCTGGTGAGGTTGGAGCATGAGATGTTATGCTGTGGAACTTATTATATATACCTTAGAGAGTTAGATCTATATATTAGATCATCACAGCACAGTAAAATGAAAGAAGGGTTAGAAAGTACTGATCTTTTCCTTTTTCTTTTCTTCTGATCAGTTTTTGAATTTTCCATGAGATTTTCTGAAATTCCCATGAATATATTCATTATGAAACGGCAAAGTTTGTTGCTTTTTTCCTTTTAGGTCATGAAACTTGTGGTCAGAAAGTTGAAACTATGTGGATAAGAGAGATCATATATAAATATCTCATCAGTTAGAAAAATATCTTCTATATATATATATATATTCTTAATTCCTAGGGTTGTACTATATATACACACATATATAAAAAGGTTTCAGGGTAAATAGAAGGACAAGGGACCCCAAAATCAAAGTTTTCATTAATCTGATCTTTATATATTTTTGAGTTAAGAAAGTGTATGAGTAAGGTAAAACATACAAAAATCAGATGTTTACAGAAGAGGGCAAAAAAATCAAAAGCTGCTGCTGATGAGAATATAGCTAAAGAGGGGCTTGTTTTGTAAAGAAGATATATTAATTATTTACTATAGATGGTATAATAGAACTGTTTTAACATGTGTGCTAGATATTTTTACAAACTGGATGACCTCTATAGGGGACTTGTGAATGAGAAACCAAAGAGAAGTTTCCATTTTAGGCTGAACTCATAGAAGTGGGTCACATGACAATAGCTTTCTCATTCAGATGAAAAAAAGAAAATTAAAGGAGTAAAAATAGACCCAAACCATACAGTTTTGGCCCTTCTTGACAAGTCTATATACACTATACTTAATTATATCTGTATATATACATATACATATATATGTGTGTGTGTAATAAAATTCCACCCAATAGTACTACTACCTTTAATATCTCATTCAATTCCCTAACTCTCTATATGATAAAAGCAAAACACAAGCTTTCAGAAAGAAAAGATTCAATCATAAACAAAAGTTTTTATATATGTGATAAATTCTAGCTAGGGTTAGAAATCAAAATGCTGTGTGTGTGTATATATATATATACAGCATTGATCATTTGAGAAACTGATTGAAAAATATAAGGAATGAAGGAGGGAAATTAAAAGAAGTGGATGATGGAATGAATAATATATATGTTGGATTGAAGCATACTTTTTTTTGGGATGATGAGGAGTAGTGAGGAAGAATGCACATAGAGGTGATAAGAAATTGAGCTGCGAAGGCAAAGGCAAAGGCATCAATATAATATTTCCCATTATATTGTACCAAAGGAGGGGTGTTGAAGCATCTTATAGCTTCTCCCTTGTCTCTTTATAACATGGCCTCTCTTTTATTCTCAGCCAAGGAACATGCCAGCTCTCATCTATTTATAATATTTCTTTCAACTTGCTCTTAATTACGATCCTTTTAACATACCCATTTTTATTCATCTATAGTTGTAACCTCCCTTTTCAAGAAATAATTAAACTTACATATTATATAGATATATATTGTCCAATAGGTTCTCAACACATATACTTAAAACTGCATGATTTTCAATTATCATTTAATTGTTTTCTTTGTTCAGTTTACTGCTGAAAGCACATGTATATATATAAAAACCATATATACTGGCTTTCTGTCACTTTTAGTTTCTTGTGTCATTAATAACATATATAGTTAATAATTATACTGAGAGAGATATAATCTTTGTTTATTCAGTATCAGTTTCAGCTGTAAGTATATATATATAATAAGAATCATGTGGTGGAGAATGGAGGAAGGAAGTATATATATGTTATTAGAATATTAATTCTGCTGATATATGTATGTACATATATATGTGTGTGTCACACTATCTGTTAATGTGTGTATATATATATATAAATAAAATGAGTCCCTATATATATATGTATAAGTGAATGTTTAAAATATATAACGCAGGTGGTCAAAAATCGCGAAGCATCTACCAGGAAGAACTGACAATGAGATAAAGAACTACTGGAGGACTAGGATTCAGAAGCACATTAAGCAAGCCGAGAACTACCACCACCACCAGAGTAATAATCAGCTACACCACCCTCATCATGAGCTTAGTACTACTAACTCTGATCAGACCACGTCCAATGATAACACTAATAATAATTATCAGCAAGCCTCCACCAGCTGCCACGTGTCCACCACCACCATGCCTGATCATCATCATCATCACCACCACCATCCAATGGACGCCTACTCTCCCACGTCGTTTCATCATCACCCGCCTCCTCCACTCAACAACGACCTTTTTCCTACTCACCAGTTCCCCACCGCACTGGATCACTCCTCCACCTGTACCAGCCAAGAGAATAACTATTGGAGCATGGAGGATCTCTGGTCCAATATGCAGTTACTTAATGGGGATTAAGCTTCTTCTTCTTCTTCTTAATTATTATTATTATTATATATAATCTCTCTCTCTCTCTATATATATATATATATTTATAAGAAAATAAGAAAAAAAAAAAGAGAAGAAGAAGAAGAGCTTATTAAGTGTTTGGTTCAGAATGTTTAATTATTAGGTTTCTGTGTCTATATTTCAGTATATGTAGTTGCACGTTTGGCGTTTTGCGCGTACGTACGGCATATTATATATATATTAAGAACCTAATTAAGGTTGGTATTGGGTTGTATAATATTATTATATAGGAGCTTATTTATTTATTTTTATTATTATTATTATTATCTGCATATAATCTTTATTATAGTATGAGATTGTGTGTGGATTATATATATAGAGATATGTTTAGTATATTTCTCAGTTGGCCAGCGTGGTCTTAATATAGTAAATCTTATTATTATCTCAATCATTGTTTTGTCCTATACCAGCTAATTTCATGATTAATTTGTTTCTTCTGTCTGACACTAAAGCATAGATTTATAAAGGAAATTAATACACAGAACGTGCGTACGTGTGGTTTATCACCTAAACCCCCAGAAGAAAAAAGAAAAGGAAAAGAGAAAAGATATGTGGCTAGAAATGCATGCAAATGTGTAAATGCAGAATTAAGCAGAAGAGAGAGAGAGAGAGATCGATATGTGATGGATATAGAAAGGCTTTAGTGTGAGGTTGGTAATTCTTTGGAATAAAGTAATGTAGTATTGTATAGAAAGTAATTAAAACGTGTGAGATGGGTTTGAGGTAGTCATCTCTTTCATATAAATGGAATGACAAGCAGGCATGCATGGGGTATGAAGTTGCATTGACATTTAGGAAAATGAAATTTGCCCATTCACATTTTATTTCGCCTAACTGGCTTAACCCACAACAAAACTGACACGTATACCACCACCACACTTGCATTATCATCAGAACTCACCCCTTTTCTTTTGTTTATTATTATATCCCTCTTTCGTTCTTAGCCATGCAATACTGATACCGGACGTAAACCTAACTCTTAATAACTCTTCATATGACTTATGAAAACCCTCACATGCATGTCCCTCATCATGATCTGATCCTAACCATAATCCTATAATTATTTCAAAAAGTAAATATTTATTAATATTTATAAGTGTTTTATATATATCTTAGAATCAACTTCTCTGCTTAATTACCCCAGATCCTATCTGGTGGGAGCCTGTGAGTTAGGTGGTGTAATAATAATAGAGGGTATGCTATGCATTCATGGTGTGCCGAACTTGAACTTTAGCATCCAACACTTATACAGACAAAGGGAGGAGAGGGTGACGGGAGAGGCACGTCCTGAGCTTCTGCCATGTCCTATATAGGAAACTATATAGGACACTTGCCTTGTGGGCTAGCTTTTGCCGTTGGGACGACGTCGTACGGGGCGAAGGATCTTGGAAAGAAAGCTCACCCATGCTCATATATACAAACTAACGTCTGTGAGCCGCTCGTTGAATTTCGTCACATGTTTCGTGTGTTAGTTCTGCGGAATAATTAATCAGTTGGGAATTGGAAATTTTGCATGTGATGGATAAGGATGATTCACGTGGGGGGTCGGCCACTTAATGGAAAAAACGTGACGAAATTGAAATAGAACATCGTGGGCTAGCTAGCAGATAGTTATAGCGTTGCTGTAATATAATAATGTGTAATGCTTCTACTTCAAGTTTTGAATTAATCGTCTGCTTCGATATCGGGCCCTTCTTTAATTATGGTTGGAGTTATTAGTTGGGTTTTGTCTTCTGCACAAATTGTCAAACTCTGATCTGATCTGATTTTATCTGTATCTATATATATAGGATCGGAGTTATTGATTCTATTTTAATGTTTGTTCATTACTTAATTATGTGCTTGATATATATAATATAGACGTACGTGGAATATTATAGCTAGCAATAGCGAGCTAGCTGGCTTGGTGGCAGTATATCTACTCAAAGTCTAAATTTCCAAAAGGCGTATAGAACAAAGAACAAAAAAACAAAAACGAGAAAGAAAATGATTCGTTTTGAAATAAGGAAATTCAAGTTAAATTTGAGCAGTGCATGCTTTTGAAATTATCGTTTTAGTCGCAGAATGATGCGTCTATACTTTGCAAATGGGTTGATATGAAAGAGAACCCATTATTCAATGACGCGTAAAATGCACATGCATGTGTATTGATGATAAGTATTAAATTTTCTTTATTAATAAAAACTCACATTAATCAGGGCTCATCTTAAATGATTTAGAAACCAACTGATTGAAAGAATGTACTAAAGTTCAGTACTACCATACTACTGAATATCTACTCAAGGAAGAGATATAATAGACAGTGCTAATTTAAAACTCAAATGATTTGAAGAATTCTTTTTATAAAACTAATAGTTAAAGAAAATAATTAAGCCATTTAAATATTCTATTGAACATCTTATATTATTAAATATGAATTTTTGTATTTTCGATAAACAGTAAATTAGTTGAAATGATAGATATTTTATCTTTTTGATGAAAAGTTTTTTCTTTTACTCAAAAAAATATTTTTGTTGGAAGAGCTCTATCCATGATATAAGATCTTAATCGAAATGAACCATATTAGTGGACTTTTGAATTGAATACTTGCAAAATAACATGTATCTTAAAGCTAAAGACTATCTTTTTGATCGAAATCGAATATCTTATAGTCAAGTACAATAATCGATTTTTTTATGATAAAAAAACATTTCAAAATATGAGATAACTGATATAAAAATTTAAAGTTATTTCATAAAAGAAAAAAATATTAACCAAATCCCAAAGCTAGAGGCCCTTTTAATTTATATTGAAGACTATGGTGGTGGTGTGCACATGACCAAAGCAGTTTTATGGCTAGTTGGGCTTTACTTTCAGTGTTAATATAAAGAAACGCCGACTATAACCGACAAGATTGCATGGGACATGGATGATGAGGTCTTATGTATACATGTGTGATAACGACATTTTATTATTATCACATATGACTAAATAAAATAATAATCACGATATGAAAAAGAATGGTGACAAAGGTAGAAATGAGAATTAACTGTCACGATTAACCTGTATGACTTATACAACACGTGGGTGTGAATGAAATAGTTGGAGTTGGCGGAATACGAAACTTGCACAAAAATGAACTCAAGTTGGTACGTGGTAAAGAAAGATTTTTTATTATATATAAATATAAAAAAAGAAAATCAGTTCAAGGACTTTTTTTTAGTTGGATCATTTGTTTTGAATTCAAAATTTTTTTATAAAGAAATTTTTTTGTCTGAGATATTTTGGCCAAAAATATATATTTGGGCTTTGTGGGCCCCAATTTCGGCCTACGTAGTTATTTCCAGAAGTTTCAATTATACAATATATATGCGTTCGTGGAAAAAATTCAATGATGCCGTTTATTCTTTTATTTTCACTGGAAAAAGCGTTGATCCGCTAGAAAATTGGCCCAAAAATATAAGGTAAAAAATGGGCCTTTTTTGCAAATAAAAAAAATATTTTTTTCCCTGTTTTTGGATCCGGTTCGCCATTGTATTTCCTCCAATCATAAATCGACACGTATTAATTTTAAAAAGTAACACTTTATTAATCCTTCCAGTTTCCGAATCGCGAGCTCGCAGTATCACATTTTTTGCAGCATGAGCATGAAAGAGAGGGAGAAAGTACGGTTTCAACATTGTAGATCCAAAGGCCTCACAGGGAAAAGGTATAATAGTTTCTCTGATTTTCTGATTCTGTCTTTGTTCTGAGTACAGCTTTGGATCGATTCGGAGTGATCTGGAATTGGTTGGTAAAATTGTATGTTTCGGATTCATTTGGTTTGCTTTTGATTATTCTTTTCTTGTTAGATTTTACTTTTTTCATTTGCTGGTTAATTTTGCTTTTATTTTGTTGTTATTGTTGCTTTGAGAATGTTATATTCAGTTGTTGCATGTTTCAGTTGCAAGATGTTTTTATATGGTGAATTGTAGTATTTTGTGCTCATGTAACTTGAATGCTCCTTCTGATGTTATGCATCTCGTCCTCTGACTTGGACGGACTCTTGAGATTGGAGTGTTGTGTTTTCCAGTACTGCAATGCTATGCTTGACACTTTTGAGCAATGACCAGAATGAATTCAGAATTCTGTCTCTTGTTTTGTTGAATTTTGAGAGTAGTTTAGTTCTTTAAAGTTTAAATACACAACTTCTAGATTTGGTTTTGAATTCAGTGTATTGATGCTATTCGCTATCATTTTTAATCTAAATTTTCTCCTTACTCATTTACTTTTTCATCTCTCCTTTTGTTTGATGATTTTGTTAATTTCAGTTTTGAAAATTGTAACAGAATATATTTATTTACTGTTTAATTGTTATTTCCATAATTTAATTTCATTTATTTTGAAGGGGGATGCCATCTAGTGAGGTCTATTTGGGTGATGGCGCAAGTTGGTTGAATGATGAGAACAAGATTCTCCCAATCATGAGGATTTGAATAGCGTTAGAGTTGCACAGATCCTCAGAAACATATACAGGCTGTACTATTAGTATTGGTGCAGCACATTGATTTTATGATTGGTGTTTGCCTACAAATGCTCAAGCTACTCCCATCATCCCATGTATCATGGACTCAAAGGAACAAAGCCAAATCAACACTAGGGAGGAGGTATGGATAATGTCATGAAAACAAGTACTGAGCGTGGAGGCTTCATGTAAAGGCAATAGCATTCCAGGTACGCTGTTTCTTGTAATTGTAGTTTTGCTCCATGTGGTAATCTCTATGAAGTTGACTGTTATATGGTCATTGCCTGCTGTTGTTGCTTTTATATTCTACAAGGCCAGCATATAATGTTTACAGAAAATATTAATTATGATTACCATATCAGTATCTAGTATTATTGCCTCTTTTCCTTAATGATAATATGAGGTTTGAAGATTCAGATTTTACTTAAGATCACTATTAAGTTGAATGTTATATGATCGTTGGCCTGCTGTTGGTTCTTTTATATTCTGCAAGGCCAGCACATAATGTTTACAGAAACTATTAGTTATGATTATCATATCAGTATCTTGTGTTATTGCCCATTTTCTTTATTGATAATATTTTGAAGATCCTGATTTTATTGATGCTCGAGTTGTAGGATTGGATTGAGGACTGAAAGATCTCTAAGGAAGTAAAACAAATAAAAAAAATGCATATATTAATGTCACAAATAAGCATATTACTATCAACGTTATGTATAAAATACTCTAATATCTAAATTTAAAATATGGTGAAGGCACTTGATAGTGATAACAAGAAGATATTCCTACAAAAGGTTTGAATACAAGTTAGTACGTGAAGGAAAAGCAGAGAGCCACAGCCCACTTCTTGTAAGTTTTATAAAAGCCTACTCTTTCTTGCCCGAATGCCTCTTGCTAAAACTAGAATTTTCCTTCAAGATCTTTGGTGCTTTGATAGCTCACCATCAGCCTTCACCAGATTAAGTTAAAGGTTGGACAAGTTAAAAAAAAAAGAAGAAGAAGAAGAAAGGGCGGGGGGGGGGGGGGGGGGGGTGTTTGAGGTATGCAGTGAGGCTATAAGGGTTTGGGCTACTTTAATGGTTTACTTTTCATCCTGCTCGATCCAAGAGGTTAGAATTTTGGTAACATGGGAAAAAATGCCAAAAATCTAAATGTCATAGGATCGATGAACTCATAAGATCTTAAGAACTAAATCTAGATCCTAGAAGATTTAGATATTACGTAGGATTAAGATCATTGGGGTTATATGTCAACATAAGATTGTAATATAAAGATTACAGTTGTGATTTATAGACTATATAGTAAACTGTTTGAGACGCTGACAGAAAAATGAGTTCAAGCTTCAGATGGTTTGAACTGTACAGTCTACAGTTAATGTTATTGAGAAGGGTACAGAATTACATATATAATAATTTTTAGGCACTTCAAGTCGTTTTTCTCTAATGATAAAAACTTTTGTTATAATAAAATTAATAGGATCTTTTTAAAAATGATGCCGCATATGACCTTCACTTCTGTATAAGAGTAAGACAGGGCATGTTGCACTCATTTGGAAGGTTTGGGTATCAGAGATTTATAGAGTGTATAGTTTAAAGAATACTACAATTGTTGCAGTCCTAAACTTCTAGTTGCTCAGAGTTATGCACAGATTTCCACCTGAGTTGAAGAGACTCTATTTGATCTATTTTTTTTATATCAAACACAGAAATTATATGTGCAGTTCTCCATGGCTGTGATTGTAAAACCTGAGTAAGTAGTATTATTGATTCCATTGGTAAGTTAATTTGGCATAATGACGATAAATTCTGCATCCTGATTCTTAACAACAATCGAAGCCTTTTCGTACTAGGTGGGGTCGACTATATGGATCAAGCGACGCTAATATGTTCCGTTACATCCTGATTCATAATAGCAAAAATTTTTTTGGGGGTGACACTGAAAGTTCCGAATATATTTGCTTTCCTCAAATATATTTCTTGTATCACTGAAAGCTTTGATGGACTAATGGGGTAATATGACATTCAGAAAAGCAGGATTCTACTTGTTTGTTTGATAACACAGGACTTGTTTGTTAACATAAGGGTAGTACTTCAAAAACTGAAATTTGTTTCGAGATTTCTTATACATTTTTAGGAGGGATTTAGCTACTAATAACCTACCATAGAAATGAAAAAAGATAGAATACATTGACGTCGTTTGATCCATATAGTCAAGTCCTCTGGCTTTGATTGTTGTTGTATATTTCTTATACTTTTTTAAATCTATGCAGGGGTATCCATTTTTAATTGTAATTATTGTTTCTGATATAGAAAGAAAGAAAAAGCTCACGATGAACATCTATTTGATTCGACCACTTCTAATATTAAACTTTTCAGTTCATGCTTGTGGGGGGGATTGTATCCTTTCCGCAGTATTTCTCTGCAGTTAGAGATGTTTATTGTCCCTACTCCCAAACCCATACAGGTGAGTCTTTTATTTTAAAATTTTAGGTAGGCCTCTATTTTTCTCTTATTCAACTTCAGAAGGTCCAAAAGGATTTGGATTCTCTTTATTCCATTTTGTGCTTGATGAACACAAATGGGTTATAGCCTTATAGACGCCGATTTGAAAGCAATTTTAAGTTTTTAACTTTTTTTTGTTTAAATAAAAAACTTGTTTGAATGTGATGTTTTCACTTTTCAGTAAAAAAATAGAATAGTAATTTAGAAAAAAAAATACAAAAATAATTAAATTTATTTTTCGAAATAAATAAAATATAGAAACTAGTATTTTTATCAATATTTTGTGCAAAATTATATAGTAATAGTAGTAATGTGAATTTTTAGAATTTATGCTATAAAATGAGTTCAAACATGCCCATAGCAGCATAGCCCGTTTATTGTCAATGCCAAAAAAAAAAAACTAACTGTGAGTCGGTGACTGTATCAGCATATAAAAAAAGGGTTTTGAACTTTTGCTAGTCACCGTCTTAGTTAAAATTTATTTTTAACGAATGAAAGAGTTTTTAGGTATTAAAATTTATTTTTTTATAAACTTTAGGTTAATAAATATTTTTCTCAACTAATTAGAGAAAATCTTAAATAATGTTATACTTGTTAACAAAACTCATGAAAAAAAAGTAGGAGATAACATATCTTAAAAGAAATATAAATATCCTTTAAAATAAGAAAGAGGGGTGAAGATCGGAATAAGAAAAAAAAAGAGTCAAATTATTAAGGATTAATTTTAAATAAATTAAGGGCTTATTTTTTACTTTAATCTTTTTTTCCATTTCATAAATTTCACCCCTCTCCTGGAGAATCTTATTTAGGAGAGAATCCTCTTCTAAAATATACAAGTTCTGAGTATCTCATAGTCAATAAACTTTAAAAGATGAACCCAAAAAAAAATAATAATGAACTTGCATTATTACTTGCAGAGACGTGTCCTTACATTTGCACTCGCATTACGTGTAAGTAAGGTGCAAAATGATTTCTTCATTTCATTATGGTATGCGCAAAGGATTGGGGTGGTTCTCCTTCGTTGCGTCACTAGCCGTGGTTCCAATTTATTGTTTTTATATTTGTTAAAATGTATAAATAATTTTGAATAATGTCTCCTAACGATAGTTGCAGTAAAGACTGTTTTACAAAATCAGGGCAAAAAAAGGAGACTGTTTTTAAAATCAATGAAGCACAACTAACTAAATAAGGTTTTTGTATAGTTGAATAATGCTTGAAATTTGAATAACGTAGCACCAAATCAAAATGTATAAAGAGCCCTACACATAATAGAAACAAATGCAAATGAGGCACAAATAGGCATTCTTTAGGTTCTCTTTCAATTTATTTGTCCCAAAAAGATGGATTGTCTTAGAATTTTATGAAATTTAAAATTAAGATTTATAAACTTTTAGATTTTTTTTTTGTAATAGTAGTATTTATAAACTTTATTGGTACGTGGTTATCTGTTTGTGTGTAGTTTGTGTTGAAATTCAAGTTGTATGATTTTAGGTTTTATGGTTTCTTTAGTTTTTTGAATTACATGTTAATACAGATAAACTGATTAATCATTAAAAATATTTCTATCTAGTATCTAAAGAATTAAAAATAATGAGATTTTAAAAATATTAAAGATACGATTAATATATAGTTCAGTATATGTCAAAATACTAGCAATTATATGTATGCGTTTGGGTATTACTATATTTATATGCATGTATGAACATTATATAATACAAGAAATCTTTAGAAAACAATGAAGAATAAAACTTTCAATTTTCACTTCTCAATTTTTCAAAAATGATTGAAGTTTTGAAAATTCAACAAAAAGGGCTGTGTTATATAGACTATAGAGAGCTCATACTTTTTAGTATTAAACTCTCATTCGTTCATTATATATTTTTTTAAAAAATACATTATATCACTCTTTCTCTTGAAAGAGAAAAGATGGGTTAAGCTCCCAAAAAGTCAATTCCTCCTTATCATTTCTCAAACAAAAATAGAATAAGTAGAAAAGAAAAGATCGCTGGAAGGTATTTCAAGCAAAACACAGGCTTCTTTTATTTGTACTAATAAAAACGAAATTCTAACGTCCAACAACGTGGATGAAGTCATTCTTGTCTGAATCGTCTGTCATTGGATCTATCCAAATTTGGATCCATTAGATTTTTGTCTTTGGTAAAAATTATGGACCCTCTTTTTATGTTTGTATTTTCTACGTTTTTGTTTTTTCTTTTATTTTGGAAATATAAGCTGAATAATATAAGTTCCACTGCACAAATAGTGTGGAATAAAAAGGATAGGAATACTCTACAGTCAATTGGAAAATCTCGATAAAAAAACAAATTGGAAAATACTTTATCAGTATTTTAAAAAATAGTTTGTATTTTGTTAATTATATAATAAAATACTCTTGACATTCAAATACTCAAATGATTACATATATAAACGATACAAAATATTTTTTGTTTTTTTTATAGGACAAAATATTTTTTGTTATTTTTTATTAAATTATTATTATTATTATTATTAAATAATTAAAATATAAAATCAAAATCATAAAACATATTTTTTAAAAAATATAAATACATATAAATGGTATCCGTCTCACAATAATATATATATATATAGAAATATAATTCACATCTCAAAAAATCCTATTTGGATAAGATTTTAACAAAAAAAAAAAAAGGTATTATGATAGGTAAGAAAATGGATAAGGATGTTTTTACTTTTTGTCTTAAAATATTTAATTTTTCAACTTTTATTTTTGCCTATAAGCTATAAAAAAAAATCAAAAGTTTACGTTACCCAAACTAAACTCCCTCTCAATGTTGATCAATATTCAATAATTCCCAAATTTTTGGGGTTGTCGATGTCGAGTGAGGGAGAGGATACGAAACGTGATCCACAAATTTATTCAGATTATACTCTTCCTCTGTGTTGCAGATTGCAGTTCATATCCATTCCTCAGCCTCAGCTTGTGTAAAAGTAAAAGTTAAAATAATACTAAATCATTAGTGGATTCTTCTATTAATTTAATCTTATTTATCAATATTAATATAAATTCATACAAGAATTAAAATCTAATTTTTATTAATATTAATTAATCAAATCAAAATATATTATATTTTTAATATTCTGGTAATCCCATCATTCACCATTCCCAACAATTATATATGAACCTATCCACCGCTGGATTCAATCTCAACGCCACTTGGCATTCTGATTCGATCCGGTCACCTATCAGGGGTCCCACTTTGCATACCACACTCAACAAACCTACGCCGCGAGATTCATCTCTGGGACCCAACTCTGAACTCAATCTACGGCTGT
Source organism: Senna tora (assembly GCA_014851425.1). Lineage (NCBI taxonomy): Eukaryota > Viridiplantae > Streptophyta > Magnoliopsida > Fabales > Fabaceae > Senna > Senna tora. The sequence goes on from CM026267.1 coordinate 11,794,384, forward strand.
GATTGCGCGCGTCTCCCATATAGAAGAAGCACAGAAGTTGATTTAGTTGAATAGGTGGCAATACGCCTCGTCCAGGACGTCGTTGTCGTCGTCACGGTGCTCGGATTCACATAAAATGGATTAAATATTATTGATCTTCAAGTTTTTTGGGAGTGTCTTCAAAGAAAGCGCTCCCAAAAATTCTACGCCTTTTAAATCAAATCAGGATAAAGGGAGGGAGGGAGGGAGGCAGAGAGAGAGAGAGAGAGATTTTGGTGCAATTTCAGGAGATGGGAAGAGCCTTTGTTTATGTGATTCTTGGAGGAGGAGTCGCTGCTGGATATGCTGCTCTTGAGTTCGTCAAGAGAGGAGTTTCTCAGGGCGAACTCTGCATAATATCTGAAGAACCAGTAAGATTTTTGTTTTTTTCTCCCTAAAACTTTATTGCCTTCGTGTGTGTATATATTTATGTATGTATATTTTTTTCTGGCTATGTGTCTGTTTTTTTCTTTTGGCCATTTGACTATGTGTCTGTTTGTTTCCTGGAATTTGGATGCTCGAGCACTCTAATTAAAGCTTTGTTTGAAATTCTATTTAATTTTATTTTGGAGGTTTATTTGACATAATCAATTTTAAGTTCACGGTTTAGGTTGACTCGGTGAGGATTTTGCTCAAATATACAAGAAAACTGAAGTTTAGAATTATGTTGTGACTTGGAGCTTGAATTACTGCATTTGTGCTTCTTCTTCACTGTTGTCACGTTTATTAGATTTTTTTTTTTTTTTATGTGGGCATTTTGTTTCCATCATCTTCTTCTTCATTGTAGGAAAAATATAATTCTCAAATGTATATTTCAGGTTGCTCCTTACGAGAGACCCGCATTAAGCAAAGGATTTTTACTTCCTGAAGGTATACACTCTTCCCATGGGACCTTATAGGTTGTCTGTTTAGGTTGGTTAAATTCTGTTAAATGTTTTTATGCTTCTTGTGAGCAAAGGGTAATAAATATACTTATTCTGAATACTAATTCATAAAAAAAATGTTATGCTTTTTTAAGTTTTTCATAAATGCAACCAAGTTACCTAATTTGTTAGGCATATTTCTATTGTTCGGAATATTTCATTGTTAAGAGTTGTCTTTGCTTCTTGGGGAAATTTAACTGTTTTCATTAGTTTTGGTCCCTTGAGTAAACAAATAACTTTTAAAATGATCAAATAATTGATTATGGAGAAGTAAACTGTCTAGGATGTTAGTATATCAATGTTTTTTTTATTAAAAGTTTCCTTAGAAGTTGCATGTGTGCATCATTTTGGCCTCTTGTTGCTCCTTTTTTTTCTTTTAGTAATGTATCTCTTCAAATTATATTTTTCAATTGAAGTTATTACCCTGTAAATTTGCAGGGTTGAATTAGAAGCTTAGTATGGTACTTTAGGACAATAAAATTTTAATGCCCTGTTTCTTTATAAATTGAATATGATAGATTGCATTTTCTTTTTCCCTTTGTCCTTTTATCTTATGTATTGAATAGTTTCTGAAATGAAGTGCTAATAATGTACAGCTCCTGCACGACTTCCTTCCTTTCATACTTGTGTTGGTGCAAATGAAGAAAGGTTGACTCCAAAATGGTATAAGGAACATGGTAATATTTTTTAACATGACTATGTCAATTTTTATGTAGTTTGGCAAGCCCATTTATGTTTGACCTTTATCCCCTTTTGAGAAATTGTGCTTTGAATATGTTCTGAACTCTGAAGATGTTCTTTCTGAGTGAATTAATTTGCTGCTTGTGATTTAAATTTCATGCTGTAAAGACTTGATTTGATAGTTGATGTTTGTGGATTAGAAATCCACATGAATCAACAAATTCATTACGTTATAGATTATCAAGATGAGAAGTTTACCACAAGCTCAGTTTTATGATGAGTGCTTTTATGTCGAGTTTCTATAATTGTTGCAAAATAATTGAGCTAATATTAGTCTAGCTACTATGTTGATTGGGTGGAAACTAGTGCAGAAAGGCAGTCACTGATGATCTTACTGCTTTGAATCTATTACTTTGTTGGATTATCTCCACTTGCATCAAACAGAGCAGTTGAGTGCTGTTGCAATTCTGTGTTAGGAATTGTTATGTTCATGGCATCAACTTTAATTTGCTCCTTTCATAGTGCAGCATACTCCAGCAGAAGCCAAAGCTAAAATCTTAACTATGTATGTAGATAACTGCACCAAATTATCAGTTAACTGTTTTAAGGGTTGGGGAGATAGTTTATCTTAGGTGACTGCACCCACCATGTTCCTCTATTTAAACTGCAATTAAAGACTACATAGGAGAACTCTAATGTTTTTTTTCCAATAATTAAATGAGCTATGCAAACCAAGGGAGGACCCAAAATAAATGCAATGCCCAGTGATTTTTGTATATTGCAAGATACTTGATAGACATGAATAACGTGATTTTCTTTTTTAAATTTCTAAATGTTATTCATATTTATTCCAAAAAGGCAAAAACAATATTGTAATTTATGGAGTCTCCTCCCCTGATTATCTAATTCTTCTAACTGTTTCTATCTCCTTTCAGGAATTGAATTAGTTCTTGGAACCCGAGTTAAATCTGCTGATGTGAAACGCAAGACACTATTAACAGCAACTGGGGAGACCATTAGTTACAAGATTCTCATTGTTGCTACAGGTGCTCGGGTATTGAAACTAGTCTCTTTTACCTCGCAATAATCAGTTTATCTTGTTGACTAAGTGCTTGCATGTCATGTTTTTCAAAAGGATGGAAATGAACAAGTTTTGCGAATTTGATGGATGTTTAGTTTTCTCCTTTTTTTTTTCATTCTGGTGATATTCATGATAACTGCCCTCCAGAAGACATGCAAAAGAGAGAGAGAAAAACCTAGGAGCATTGTATTCTCTAATAGACATGAAGAACAGCTTCTGTCTTTCAATGACCATAGCTAATATTAATGTTGGAATAGTTTAGGATAAATGATTAAGGTACTTAATTAGTAGATGCTTTTCTGCCTTTACTAATTTCAATAAATTATGAAGTGTATTAAGCATACTTGCAATGTCTAGTGCAGTCTTTGAAGCTTGAAGAATTTGGAGTGAATGGATCAGATGCTGAAAATGTTTGTTATTTACGCGATGTGGCCGATGCAAATAGGCTTGTCAATGTTATGCAATCTTGTGCTGGAGGAAATGCTGTTGTCATTGGTGGTGGGTACATAGGCATGGAGTGTGCTGCATCTTTAGTGATCAATAAAACAAACGTGACCATGGTCTTTCCAGAAGCACATTGCAGTAAGTACTTACGTTTAAATGATGATCTGTTTGTATATTCATGTGTGTGTAGTTAATTTGCATATGTCACGATGTTACAATAGATGCCTGCTTAAAGCCTATTCTTTTTTTGGCTAAATTTTAGGTTACAAGATTTTCATGACTTAGGAAAAGATGAATTATTTTATGTAATGTTTTTTCTACACAGTGGCTCGTTTATTCACTCCAAAGATTGCAAGCTATTATGAAGATTATTACAAATTAAAAGGAGTAAACTTCATTAAGGGAACTGTGCTGTCATCATTCGATTTTGACTCAAATGGAAAGGTACTTTTTCTTCTGAAGTTTTCAGTATTATGAGAGGTTAACAATGAAAGATTCCCATTTTTTTTTCCTTTTGAACTTCCTGTTTGGGATTTGCATCAAACAAATATAGATATAGCTTTCTTATAAGAAAATGAGTAAAAGGCCACTCATTAATTTCACTATTGTTGTGTGGTACCTGTGACCAAACAGACTGAAGAACAATCCTTGTCAGCCCCCTATCACTTCAGAAAATACAGTTTCTGAACATTGTATGGTGAACCTATGTTTTATCCATGCTTGAAGCCCAAAAGGCTTTTGTGTGGAGATACATACAAGACATATTGATAGAACTAACAATGAAGCTTCATTTAATAGATTTAATTTCTTGATTGAAATATTCCTTGACAATAACCCGATTTATTTTTCTACAGGTTACAGCTGTTAATCTTAGAGATGGAACCAAGCTATCTACAGACATGGTTGTGGTGGGAATTGGAATCCGCCCGAATACAGGTCTGTTTGAGGGCCAACTTACCTTGGAGAAGGGCGGAATCAAAGTAAATGGAATGCTACAGTCAAGCAACAGTTCGGTCTATGCGATTGGAGATGTTGCAGCATTTCCAGTCAAACTGTTTGGGGATACTCGTAGACTCGAGCATGTCGATTCAGCGCGCAAATCTGCAAGGCATGCTGTTGCTGCCATATTGGAACCGGAGAAAACAGGGGAATTTGATTACCTGCCTTTTTTCTACTCAAGGGTCTTCACATTGTCCTGGCAATTTTATGGGGATAATGTTGGGGATGTTGTCTATTATGGAGATATGTCTGGTAGTACATTTGGAGCATACTGGGTGAGCAAGGGCCATCTTGTTGGGTCATTCCTTGAAGGCGGAACCAAAGAAGAGTATGAAGCCATAGCCAAGGCCACCAGGTTAAAGCCAGAAATTGAAGACTTGGATGAGTTGGAAAGGCAGGGTTTGGGATTTGCAGTGAAGGTTAGTCAGAAACCACCGATATCACCGCCGGTTGATGTTGTTGCTGCGGCCCACCCTGGCCTACTTCTGGAAAAACCACTCTATGCTTGGCATGCTACAGCTGGGGTGTTTTTTGCCGCATCAATAGCTGCATTTGCATATTTTTATGGAAGAAAGCGTCGTAGATGGTTCTGACATTATTACTAATTTAAGGTCATTGGTGCCCATCCAGAGGACGCTCAATTTGTAACATTGGTAGGTCTAGAGTATATAGGAAAACTTTCTTGTATCTGATAAACTTAACTAAAATACTTCAGTTCCACTATTCATACATGGTTCTTGTACCAAAAAGAGAATATTCATATGTATTTTATATGAATGCCCACCCTTCTAAGGAAGATAACTGTTCCAAGAGTTACATTTATTGTGTAAATTTGTTAAGATTGTAAAGGGGGAGAGTATTCGGGAAAAAACCCTCTCTGATGCTCTCTAATGTTCTCTGATGCTCTCTTTATCATTCACCTTTGTAAGATATTTATACATAAAAATAAGAAATTCTAATCAAACTCCTAGAGTTATCCTTAAACGTAGATAACAACCTTATCTACCAAAATTCAAAATATAATATTCCTAAAATCTTATCCAAGAATAATCTTTCGTAATCCTAACTATTTATAAAATATTTCAAATTCAAATATACATATATCCAAATATATGTATATCCACATCAATTCAAATATACATATATCCAAATATATGTATATCCACAACACCCCCCTCAAGTTGGAGCATTAAGATCTCGAATGCCCAACTTGCGAAGAAGGAAATCTAGTCGTTGTTTCCTAATCGAAGAAGGAAATCTAGTCGTTGTTTCCTAATCGAATAAGGAAATCAGGTCTTCAATTCAATTTCTTCCAACCAATCTAGTTGGAGTATCCACACAACCAATCTAGTTGTCCGTTGTTGTTTCCCAATCGAAGAAGGGAACCAGGTCTTCAATTCAATTTCTTCCAACCAATCTAGTTGGAGTATCCACACAACCAATCTAGTTGTCCGTTGCTCGAGATCTCTGCTTCAATCCATACAAAGATTTTCGAGGTTCACATACCTTCGTATAAAACGAAGTCACCAATCCAACTTCTCCTGAAAGTTGGAGTTCCATACAACCTCACTGGTTGTCCAAGCCCGAGGGCTTTCCTTCAATCCAAACAATGATTTTCAAAATTCAAGTAGCTTTCCACACTCCTCTTGAGGTAGAAAACAACGGCCGAAGCACTAGATCGCCATTAATAACCCAGTACCAAAATCACCAGAAACCACCATCAAACTCGGCATCTGACTTGTCAATACATGCACAGAAAACCTTTAAAATTTGATCTCTCAAACTTCCAAACGTGCACTCGTTGCACTCTGAATGGAATAAATAGTAGATCTCTCAAATCATAAGAGAAAATATGATCTAGGGTTTAGTAGACCCTAAACAAAATTGCTTTCAATAAAGATTTATGCTTTAAATAAACCTGCCTTCGATACCATGTTAAGATTGTAAAGGGGGAGAGTATTCGGGAAAAAACCCTCCCTGATGCTCTCTAATGCTCTCTGATGCTCTCTCTTTATCATTCACCTTTGTAAGATATTTATACATAAAAATAAGAAATTCTAATCAAACTCCTAGAGTTATCCTTAAACGTAGATAACAACCTTATCTACCAAAATTTAAAATATAATATTCCTAAAATCTTATCCAAAAATAATCTTTCGTAATCCTAACTATTTATAAAATATTTCAAATTCAAATATACATATATCCAAATATATGTATATCCACATCAATTCAAATATACATATATCCAAATATATGTATATCCACAACAAAACCAACAGATGGATTTAATACTTACATTGCTAGAGAATGGCAAAACTAACAATCAAAGGTTAAACGGTACGCCATAACCTAGGGTCAATTCTATCATGATAATACTGGACAAATTGCAAGTTCATTGCAAAATATGTTCCAAATCCGAATTTTCATGAAAGATGGTATTTTTTTTACATTTCACTATACTCCTATCCAATATTTATATTTGTATATTTCATATAAAGTAATGAATGATAAAAAGTAAGAGTAAAATAACCCAATGTTAAGCATCCAAAGGATGCTGGGAATTTTGCATTTTTGCTTCTTAAGCCGACTGGTGCGGTGCTATAGATAGACTAGAAATTTAGCAATCCTTGCTATGAAACAAATAAATAAATTTCCATTTATCCACTTAAAGTAATCTTAAATGTTTTGTTTCCAAATAATAAATGGGAGTGCATATGTTCATTAACTGAAATCGTTCAAATAATCTTTTATTTTTCAAAAGCAGTGATATTTAAGCAAGTTTTGCACAATAAAATGATGGCAAAACAATACTTTTGGATAGAACTTTGCTTAAATGAAACTATTTAACATGTCTAAGTAATAAGATAACATGCATAAGTTTTTATTTTACCAATGGAAAAGCTACCTAATTAATTTTGTTCCAGTGAAAATGTTATGATTGATCAAATATCAACTAATATAATTTTCTTTAAATAGATAGCATCTACGGGCATTTGATCTAGTGGTATGATTCTCGCTTTGGGTGCGAGAGGTCCCGAGTTCGATTCTCGGAATGCCCCTTTTTCTTCCCTATTGTTTTGTGCAATTCCTTTTATACCCTTACACCACTTAAATAATAAACAACCCACCAACATGAACTGACACGGGATAATTTGTTGAATTTTACAAGGGCAATTGCGTCACCAAATTTTACAACTCCATTCCAGACGTAGCTATATTTTTGCCCCCACACCCATTTTTGCTCTCATTCATTCTACCCTTACGCCTTATCCTCTTCCTATCTTCTTTCTTTCACTCTCTTCTCTGTAACAAGAAGAAGCATTTTGGAGACAAACGAAGAAAGAAGCAATCTTTAGCAATGGCAACCACTCTCTCAACTCTCACTCTTCGTTCCCCTTCTTATTCTACACCCTCTTCTTATCCTACGCACCCTTCTTCCTCCTTCTCTAAACCCGCCCTTCAATTCCCCTTCTCTCCCATCCCCAACCTCGCCCACCGCGCCACCCATCTCCGCCCTCTCGCCGCCGTCTCCGCCCCCGAGAAGATCGAGAATCTCGGCGCCGAAATCTCCAATCTCACTCTCGAAGAGGCCAAAATCCTCGTTGACTACCTCCAGGAGAAGCTCGGCGTCTCCGCCGCCTCCTTCGCTCCCGTCGCCGTAGCCGCTGCCCCCGGCGCTCCGGCCGACGCGGGCCCCGCGGTCGTGGAGGAGAAGACGGAATTCGACGTCATCATCGAGGATGTTCCGAGTAACGCGAGGATTGCTGTTATCAAGTCCGTGAGAGCGTTGACGAGCTTGGCTTTGAAGGAAGCTAAGGAGTTGATAGAAGGGTTGCCGAAGAAATTCAAAGAAGGGGTTTCGAAGGATGAGGCTGAGGATGCCAAGAAGCAGCTCGAAGAGGCTGGAGCTAAAGTTGCCATTGTTTAGAGTCTCGATGATGATGATGGTGGTGGTGGTGGAAGAGGGTTTGTTGAATTTGAGCTTTTGATTTTGTGTAATTTCATAGCTATTGTTTAGAGTCGAGTAAATTGTAATCTTGTTTATGCTTGAATTTCAACTCAGTCGTAATGAAAAAAGGAGTTCCATTTTTATTAATTACACTCTAATTTCATTGGTTTTCAAGTTCTTGTGTTTTTGTTGTAATTATGCAGTCAAGGTGTTTGATAAAAGTTGTGTGAGAAATTCCAACATTATTGAACTTTTCTGTGTTTCCATAACTAGTTTTTGCTGTATTGAGAGCAATTGCAACTTGGATATACTGATAAGGGGCAAAATAAATGCTGAATTTCTAACATTTTATCTGTTTGTGCAATATGATTTCAGAGAAGGTTGCATTGAGGATTGAATCATAATTTTACAATTGTGGAATTATTTGAAGGACAAAAAATGAATATGATCCATCTGCTGCTAATGCCATGACTTCATTAGTGCAGAAACATTGTCATGTTCTAATGATAAGATATCTTCATTATGCTAGCATAAGTAACAGACTCAAATTATATCATGTTCTGTGAATCATGAAAAAGTTTGATGAATCTCTTGAAGGTGTCACTGATTCTAATCAATTTCATTGTAACTGTAGTCCAAAATATTTAGCTAGCTTTTTCAAGCATTTACAACGAGAACAAATTTTGAACTCCTTGGTTAAAAGAGTGTATTTTTGTCTAGTAATAATAAATTAAATTAATAATCTTTGACTGTGTGTAATGGTCTTAGTTACTTCCCTCATCTTTCTTTGAACCTTGTCATTAGCCCCTCGTCTTGTCCAGCATTTTCTGGTCTGATCAAAATTGCTTCAAGGACATTTGTCTCCTACTTCTATAATATAATCTATCTGGGAAAAAATCCCTATATTCAAGTTTCCCAACGAGAGTCTGTGAAGACAGAAAGTATGGTGGTAAACTTTTCTTAGTGCTTATAAATTCATAGAAACTTTTAATTTGATACTTATAGTTTAATTGAGGTCTTTTATTTTTTTTAAAAATATATTTCTCTTTATTTAAATTTTCATCAATATTTTGTTAAATATTGTATTTTAATACTTTAAATTACAACAACAATCAAAATCTTCTTTTCCCACTAAGTAAAATCCTGTATGGATAATGTCAAAATTTACTCAAATTTAACATAGGTTTCATTTATATATACATATATGTCTCTGTGTGTGTAACTGTGTATCTATCTATCTATCTATCTATCTATATATATATATATATATATATATATATATAATTTTACTTCACTTTTATCCTTTCTCTACATAACTAATGCATATTTAAAATATTAAGATATCCAAGATAAGCTATATATTCACTGCATAAAATTTAACAGAATTCTAAGAAAAAATAGGCAAATTACTATTTGGTCATTGAATTGTTAGTCAAATTAATACTTAGTCCTCGAATTTGGCAAAAATACTATTTAGTCCTCAAATTTACAACTCTGTCAACTATTTAGTTATATGGCTGTTAGCCGTTAGATAACTGGTTGACATGGCACCGTTAAGTGGCTAATCATTTGTTATTTCACATGCCACGTCAGCTTTAACATTAAAAAAATCACCAAAATTAAAATGGTATTTGAACTATTCAAAAGCCATACTAAATAGTCCTTAAATTACTGAAAAGTCATACTAGTTAATCCCAAAATTATTCAAAAGTCATACTAAATATCCTTGAATTATTAAAAATCATACATATTAATCCTTCTTCACGCCACTTCAGAGTTTCAGTCAAGCTAAATTTAACCCCAATTCTTTAGTCTCATGCCCCTCCATGACTTTTGTCATCCCATCCATCAAAACCTCATTTGCTTCCTCCAACTCTGCCTTCTTTCACCATGGATTTCTTCAACTTTCATCTAATTTTTCTGGATTCACCTCCAATTCCAACTCTCCATCTTCTGCTAGTATTTATGCAAGAGCAGTCACATTCACGATTTTGCTGTCAAGGTATTATATTTTGTTTTCCTCTTGGTTTGATCAAAGAAAATCTTCCTACTATGTGTTTATATTCTGTTATCCTCTTTAGTTAATTATTCGTTTCTGTATCCACGCTGCTTATTTAAGCATGATAATGTCCTTGGAATTTTAATTTGGTGTTAGTGTTTGTAACATTTCATTTAAATATATATATATATATATATAATTAGTAATTAATTTTGATAAAAATGGTTTCTTTTTAATTCACTCTTTAGGAGAACTTGTTGTATATGTTTAGTTTCAAGTAGTATGGAGAAGCATTTTAGAAACTTTTAGTTTCAAGAATTAATTAGTATGATTTTTCAATAATTTATGGATTATTTAGTATAACTTTTAAAATTTTCAATGACTATTTTAATTTTAGTGATTTTTTAATGTTAAAGTTGACGTAGCATATGACTAAGCATTTAACGGTGATGGCCACATCAGTCAATTATCTAATAGCTAACGACCAGAGGACTAAATAGTTGACAGAGTTGTAAATTTGAGAACTAAATAGTATTGTTGCCAAATTCGAGGACTAAATAATAGTTTGACCAACAATTTAAGAGACTAAATAGTATTTTGTCTCAAAAAAAATTAACAAAGATAACATTAAAAAAATAAAAGTAGAAAAACTAAACTAGAATTTGAATAAAACTATAAGATACCGGCCAAAAAATAAATAAAACTATAAGATACAAAATATGAATTAAGAAAAAGCTTATTTATCTTCTTAACAATCTCGCAATTAAAAAAAGAAAACTCCGATGCCAAATATAAAACGTATATCCAGTTGATTCTTATCCACCGACGTGACCGTGAAGCAATTCTCCTAAACTTATTTTTATGTACGTATTCGGTTATAAGCCTTAAAAATCATAACCTTTCCAATAGACTTTGGAGCCGAAAAAATGTTTCACCCAACAAGCACACATATATCATCCTGAAAAATACACCAAGGTTCAAGATTCATTACTACACGCCACATATGCAGCTGAAACATGTCCAGGTATCTCTCTGTACATCAAAAGAAATGGACACAGTTGAAAATACACAAATTGCAGATAAAAGGAACATAGACAAGGTTGAACATCTCCGTATACTAATGATAGTGATTAGTGAACTCATTCAACATAGAATTTCTATCTCCATAGTCAGGCATCTAACAACAGAATGAAAGGGAGAAAATTCCAGATATCAATCATCAATTGGATCCTGAGGAGTTTCATCAGCCCTGCGCTTAATAGTAATGACAGGGCATTCAGCATGCTTCACACAAAATTCACTCACAGTGCCAACAAAAACCCTGCACAACATTTTCACAAGGATTTCTTAATTCAGGAAAATATAATAGAATACATGAGCTTTAACCACGAGAACAGAATAAAACCTTTTATCTTGGTCTTAAAACTCAGGGAATTCTAGGTCCATTTCAAAACAAGTATATGTGCATACCTCTGGAAGGGGCCAAGCCCTCGGCTGCCCACAACAAGAAAATCTGGCTGTACTCGAACCACCTCATGACAGATTACTTCTTTGGGATCTCCATGTCTGATCCATGCCTCACATGCTACCTACAACCAGAAACAATTCAATGTCAGCTTGCAAATATATAGATACATATTTATATCACAGGAAGATGCATAGAGGAAAAAGAGAATTTTGAGTCTGTTGAGTAGTATTACCCCAATTTCATGACATCTACTCACAAAGTGTTCCAAGAGATGAAGTCCTCTGACCCTCTCTCTGTGCCTCATGGTTTTAAAATCATCTGGTGATGCAAAGATACTATCCATGTCAACAAAACCTAGCAAAAATAAGTTAAGATCCCACCCATGTTATAGTTCATCTTATTTGCTTCGCATAATGCATCCTAGTTAGAGCCTTAGAGGTAGAGTCAAAGAACATGATGCACAAATCACAAAACAACTTTGGCTACAAAACAAGGTAAATTGATAAAAAAAATTTATGACATGGACGCATGTACAAAAGTAACAAATAACAAAATTCAAACCACAATAACTCAATACTCACAACCATCTCTATGTTATAAAGAACAAAACAACAAAAAACAACAATCAAACTTTTTTCCACTAGGTGGAGTCGGTTATATGGATCAAGCGACGCCAACGCGTTTTGTCTTTACTCATTTCTATTTGCTCAACTCTACGTATAGGAGCCTCTAGCGTCCTTCTTTGTAAAGAAGACTAAAAGACTGACCAACCACAATAACTCAATATACACAATCTTCTTGATGTCATTCATTATTCAACGTTTGCTCTCAAACAAGCTCTATCTAGTTGTTTTAGACTGTCATACTCATTTTTAATTGCAAGGCATGATCAAACACTCAATCAATACTTAATAGGATAAAAGTAAAACACTTCCTCATTTCATAATATTGTTCTATTTAATCTAAGTTTGAAACTATAATTATGAAACTGATTTTCAGCCAATAAGTACTAATTGGAAACAGATTTGCCTTAGAAAGCAACTTATCAACATGGCATGAGAAGAGGCAACTCTTTGTCCTAAAAGGAGAAGATATCATAAACCATTTTAAATGACTAAAAGAAATTGTTCTATTGCAAATTTTGAATGTGGTCAAAATATACTAGAACAATCAGAAAATGGTGTCCGATTATATTGTGGTCAGATAATCTACAAGGGAGGTAGACAAGCTATAGAAAAACTGACTCAAATGTATAAAAGTTAACTATGAACAAAAGCATTAATACAATACATGAACAAACTCTGCTATTTAGGAATCTACTGTTTGCAAAACTGCATCAAATGTTAAACTAAGTCCATTCCCATTTAAATGTTACTATACAATGAACAGATCAATCATCAACTACAACAGATTGGAACAACTTCCTTAATGCTGTACCAGCTTCTTTTTTTTTTTTTATATCTAGGCCATACTCTGCAATATTGTTGAAGTTATAATCCTTATCCACCTTGGGATAACAGTAAAATGCAAATAATGCGAAACATAGATAAGAATTGGATAGTCAGTAAATATCAATGCAAAATTGCAGATGAAGACATTAAAAACAAAAAACACTAATATGTGCATGGTTATCTTGAAGAATAGCTATGACTCCACAGGAAACTATTTATGCAGCTAGAAATCTATAATCTAAATATGAATAAACAGTTACTCTTCCTGAAAACAGTTTCTCTACCAAAAAAAGGAATCCCTCTACGAAATATCCAATTCTCTTCAACATATACCCTCTACCTGCTGCCTTGAAAATTGACTTAACAGGGAGTAAAAGAGAAGAAAATTCTAGGTTTTACTCTCAGCGGTCCAAGTCACCGCTAATCCGCCTAAACAAGTACAGCAGCACACGTGCTGAAGCAGGTTCATTATTATTTTTCCATCCCGGACCCACCCTAACAAATTATAGGGATAAACCGATAAACTCTTCCCCCTTCTTTCTTTCCTCCATTTTCTTAGAAACCAAACAGAGTGTCAGGAATGTAAAATCAACGGAATAAGACAGAGACACAGCATGGCGACCTATCTAAAACATTTCCATACATCGATCATGCCAGTCAACAAGATGTACAGATGCATTTCAAGCAACAAAGTATTATATTATGCGAAACCAGAAAAACCATCATAAATTTTCAGCACAGCAACAAAAACAATCTGATTAACCGATTACGCAAAATTAATCAACACGAACCAAGGCTCAAAACCCGCGCAAATACACAAACGCACAGACGAAGAGTAAGAAGAAATAAAGATAGAACGAGCAGAGTACCATCTTCATCGGGAACTTGAACGTGCACAAAGAGAAGTTTGAAAGCCGAAGTGTTGGAGCTAACGATCTTGTTGATAGTCCATTCGAAAGCTCCTTTGCTGCTAATGGAAGGGTATGGATAGCCCTTGATGGTTGACTCGTTCACTCCCATCATGATCCGAGTCGGCTGACTCACTGCCATTGCTTTCACTCACTGAGTTCGCGCTCTCTCGAGTCTCACGCAGTCTCTTCTCTTCCTCACTACCTTCTTTCTTCGTCTAGTTTAGCAGGAAAAAAATATTATTTCTCCAATTTATTAGTGTATTTCGCACCCGGTGTATGTTATCGCTTTTATCTTCGTGATGCTAAGTTGCGCATCGGAAATTAAAACGAAAATGAGATGTCACCGTTTTGGCCGTGAAACAGACATGACTGTCGTTGCGTCCTTCCTTCATTCTTCTCTAGCCTAAATGAAATACCGAAACTGCCCATTCATAATAATGGTTACAAAACGACAGCACCCAAAACAAGTCAATGAGAAAGGTGGAAAAAACGACAATCCAGCGTAATCACTCACTCGCATAATCAAAATACCCATACACACGTTACAAAAATAATGGAGGTAACCAGTAAGGTCCTATCATATCATCACTGAAATAATAGTAGTTATTAGAAGACTTTATTTTCATGATTAAATATAAGATAAGGCCAATTAGCAGTAAAACCAACATGACGTGATAGTCTTGAGAAAAGGTTTGTGAAGAAAATTTGGAAAATTTGGCCACACGGTTAAGCTTGACCAGAATCCTAACTAACTACTAACAGAATGAACTAATGCAAACTGATTCTGGAAGCTACTACACTTTACACTCTAACAGAAAGAAACTTTTCATTAATCTGTAAATTATCGTTTTTCTTTGGTGGAAAAGATCAAAACAAGAACAATTAGCGAAAGTCTACACTCCCAAGCCCATATTTTTTGGGCTAGATTATTAGGCCCACTTACTTTTCATCTCTCTCTGTTTTTTTTTTTTGGCACACGCATGCCCCGTTACATCAGTTCACACTTCACACGTGGGACACCTCGTTTTCCTTTCTCGATCACCACAAGTCAGTGAAGGATAGCCTCTTCCTCTTGGGTATACTATTTGGTACGACACCACCTTTTTTTTTCCTTTTTATTGGCTTTTTAGTTTTCACTTGTTCATTCTCATAGTGAGTGATGAGTACTGATGACTGAATAAATTGCTTCTGTCTCATCATGCACGTACGTAACCTCTTCAATAATGCAATCCATTTGTCCATGTTTTGGTTTTGCCCCTACTTGTACACCCCTACACTCACTTGTTCATACACTTGAAAAATGAATTAAAGATAAAGCCACACCTCAATGAGCGTTTTAATTTTTAACAGATCGAAGCTAGATGCATTTGCTTTGCATGAGTGAGTGAGAAAAGAGAGTGAGTGAGAAAAGAGAGTGAGATATCTGTAAATTAGTAGCATTTGTATTCTTCTATCTTAATCCGATTTGACAAAAAGGTCTTTGTCCAACTGAATGCACACGTTTCAATTTTTCCAAATGAGCGTCGTCAAAATTAGTGCACACACAGATTGAAAACGATCTTCTTTTGCATCATATATATATATAATAATAATAATAATAATGAAATGCAATTAAAAACTAGCTGAAAATAATTTACTTGAAAATAAATGCCATCTCTCTACTGAATGCAATTCAATAATTCAATTCAATTCCCTATGAAAGAAACCCAAATGTCCAATCTGATACATCTCAATCCAAGCCTTCTCTGCTTCAAACCCCATCTCCTCTGTTTCCCCAAATCCAGTCATTATCTCTAGCATCCCTTCTTCCACCCATCCCTTTCTCAAATTCCCCAATTCTGATCTCTGATGCTGCTGCTGATGCTGATGCTGCTTCCTCTCCAACACGACGTCGTCTTCCTTCCTCTTCGTTCTCGCACCCTTGTTCTTCATCATCATCATCTTCTTCTTCTTCTTCCCGAGCCCCAAGCACCTCCTTCCCATCATCCATGGAGCTTTGATGAATGCCAGAGCGAAGCAGTGCAGCACAGCGCAGGGGCAGCAACACAGCGCCACGCAGTCCGCTATCATCCCCGCCGTGCATGAGCGGCAATACTTGCCGGAGCACTCTACCGGATCTCCGCCGTCGTCCACCGCCGCGAACCTCCCCTTGCTTCGCTCCGCCGGAACTCGAGGTGACCTCTCTTCCATGGATCACACTTTCTTTTTCTTCCTATTCGATCTGTTTAAAACAAACAAACAAACAAACAAAATCAAGACGAACTACAATTCAATTCAACACTCTGATACTACTACTAGTACTAGTCTCTTCCAGTAAGACGTATAGTGGAAACGATGAGATCTGAATTTTCATGCATTTTAATCTTCTGGTAAAAATAGGGGTTTAAGTGGTAACAGTTTAACGCAGAAGAGTTTGGGTTTAAAAAGGAGAGAGAGCGGGGGGAGATTATTCTTGTAACCTGTAATAGAGTTATTTTCACGCGCTATGCTCCTCAGTGCCAAACACACAAACATCATTCATATATAATAGGGCGTACATTGCATATATAGGCTACTTACTCCTCTTCTTCTTCGTTATTTTATTTATTGAATGGTTTGGTACTTGTAGCACTGTGTCTCCTTCACTACACTCACCCCATTCAATATTTTTCATTACACATCTAATCAAGGTTACTAGTACACATTAATAAAAATCATTATTATACACAAGTCGTTAATATTCGCATATTAAATTGGTATTTCTAAAGAAGATTTTTTATTATTATATATACTTTATTTGTTTTGTAAAAATAATTGAATCTTACAATCCTCTATCTGATTTTACGATTTGATTTATCTTGTGCCTTTTTTTGATCCTATATAAGATCTTAATCTTAAGAATATTATATGTAATAAGTCTAAATTTAGTCGCTAAAAGATATATCAAATTCAATCCTGGAAGATAAAATTTATCTCAATTTAGTTCATAAGAAATTTTTTGACATATGAGTTAATGGAGATTCCAATAATTAGATTGAGATCAACTGCATCTGACTAAATTAAAATAAATTGTACATTTTAGAGATTAAAGTTAATAATTCTATCTTTTAAGGACTAGAACGAGGCAAAGGACTAAAATATTTTTTTGATAAGGAGAATCAGCAAAGGGACTAAAATGTTAATTTAATCTAAGTTTAAGTAAAATTTTGAAAGGAGCCATTCTTGCATGCACTAAAGAAAACACATTGCAGCTAAGAAATTTCATACTTACAAGAACTTTTTTTTTTGTCTGCCAATTTTGATGCACTTCAGACTTGACTCACGTCACACACTTGATTATAATGGAAGAATCTTCTAACAAAAATAAATTATATTCACAAGGTCTTGAACTCAGAACCTTAATTAAAAAATATCAAACTGTTTACCACAGTTAATCATACTTAAGTGGGTCCCTCCTAGTTGATAGTAGTAGAGGGCTAGAGGCGCGTGGGTGTGAAGTGAACTAGAACCATTCTGATTCAAATTCTGGAAATTTACCTAAACCTCCAGTGTTATAATTGCAGGTAAAGAAGGAAACAGAATTAAAGAGACAGCAATGCCCTGCAATTACAAGGGCAATGAGGTGTACGAGGATGAGGGGGTGAGAAAATGAGAGGGGTAGATGGGTAAAAAACCAAAGTAGTGGTGTGGTGTAGTAGAATTAGAGAGTGGTAACATGTATTTGCCTCAAAAGAAGGATATGAGGCAGAGGTTGGAAATGGTAAGTGAGGGAGACGAGACACAGAATGTTAGAGAAAAGCAAGGTTATGTATGAAAATGAAGTTTGCTTAAAATAAGGTTTAGCAAAAGAGAATGGTCACTTGATGTCTTGTTCCTAATTTGGTTTTGCTACAATTACTACTACTACTTCTGCTCTGTCTCTGTACAGAGCCTCTTGTTATTCAGCATTTGTTACAAGTTCAGTTTCAGCTTCAGCCTCTTGTGGTTATCCAATCTGAGTGGCTATTATTAGTTCAGACTTTTGCTATGTACCTATCTAGAAATAAATAAATGAAAAAGGAGAGATTCTTAGGTTTTTTTATGTAAGAAAAAAGGGCAAATATGCAAGATTCCTTGGATTTTAGGCAAAAACTCTCCTAAGTTTTCAAACTTTCGACTCAACCTTTGAACTTTTAACTTCCTCAGTTAAAAATTCCATTCATTTTTTAAGAAAGATCGTACCACAACATTAGCATATTTTCTAGCAAATGTGAGGAAGTTAAGACATTACACAAAAAGCCTCCAACCACCCATTCATGAATCATCAACCCAATGTACAAATACTGGACCTAAATGCTCTTTTAGCAAAAAAGAAAAAATGCTGACGTGGCTAAACTTTGTTAAAAAATAGAAGAGTGTTTTGTATCCAAAGTTAAAAGTTCAGAAATTCAAGTTAATATAGAAGAAAAGAAACAATTGATTTTTGTCCAAATTGAATTAATGCCCAATTCTGGAAACATCACTCACTTAATTACTGTCAATGTTCAGTATCTTAAGATGGGAATCTGAGGAGGCAAGAAAGTCTGGTTGTGAAATTACAGCAAACTGAATGGGGGAAAAAAAAAAGTAGAAGTTTATAATTTAAGATTTGTGTTTTAAACATGACCAAGGCTGGAATTGGCAAAAAGATACTGCTTTCACGTGGGATTATTTCACATTTAGGAAGGAAGTTGAAAAAATAAAAAGAAAGAAGAAGAATTCGATGATCAGTAGTGATTGCTGGTCCACAATGAATAATCAAGGAAAGTCCACAAGGCTCTCACCATATATAAGGTTTGGAAGGTGAATCTTACAAGTAGAAAAATTGTTTTCAAGATCTCTAGGATTTGAATAATAAAGTGATAAATTATTAATTAAAAAAAACTAGTAATCTGAGTTGGTTATTTGAGCATCCACCTCGGAGTAACATGTAGTTGTGTTGTGTAAACTTCAAATATTCTAGATTAAATATCTTATTCCAACAAGATCTACTTTGACCAAAGAAGATTAGGACTAGTACCCTATTATAAATAAAATAATAATAATAACTTAATGTCTACTTCATAAAGAATTATTGCACAACAAGTAATTTTATTTTTGATTTAAACTTGTACAACAATTTTTTTGGTTGAGTCTCCATAGAAAGTTTTTTTTTTTTACTACCATTTTTTTATTATAAAAAAACAAATAAAGGCATCTTTGCATGTACAAAATGCCATTCATATGAAGAAGAGAGAGGGAGAGAGAAATGAAGGTTCAAATCAAAACTCTTTGAATTCAATAAAACGAAGGGTGTGTAGTGTCAAGTGTGTACCTACCATCTGTAGATATATGTGGTGGGCACATCCTCCAAGAGATCCACCATTAATTGATACTAGAAAAAGGAAGAAATAAAAGAAAGAGAAAATGGATCTAGTAAAGTTACTAAATTATATAATACTACCTAGCTGTGGTTAAATTCCCCCATCTTACCATATTGGCCTCTGCTGCATTTATTTCTCAGCTATACATGGTAAAGCCACTTTACAGTTTACCCCACCTCCTTTACCACCCAATGCATACATACATACATATCCATACATGCATATCCATGTGTGGAGAAAAAAAGAAAAAGAAAAAGATGGCTGGGTTTCCACAAACACACACATAGGACTGAAAATGTATGAGAATAATGGTGTTATGGTGTCACTGTTTCTACATCCTAGAGCACTATTTGCATGCAGTGGGATCTGCATCTATACCACTAGCACCTTGTGGCCTACCATTAGAGACTTTTCTTTTTTTTACTGTGTACTCTCATTCACACATGACATTAATAAACCCTTGTCCCATTCAAGGGTAGGCCACATTATTGTCTGAGAACACAAGAACATGGAAGTAAGGGTGCTTCAAGTGCCAAAACATGTCTCGTACTTGTACCTTGCATAATTTTAAAAGCACTATCTACTATACATATTAAGTACTTTTCTAATTGTATTATTTGCATTGAACTACCATACACACACAAGATGCATTATTGTATTTTGAATGAGAATAAGCTTCCCAAACCATCAAATTCAAATGCTCATACAAAACACACAAAGTAGGGATATATATAGATCCAAAACCCAATACAAGAAGATATGCAAGAAATTAACAGATTCCACTTACGTCTGAAAATGAAGAAACTAAATAAATGCAGGACAGACAAGAAGAAGAGAGGAGGAGTTACCTGAGATCAGATGAAGAGTAGTGAGATGAGTGAAGAATATTGAGAAGAGGGCGTGTAGTATTTGTAGAAATTGAGAGTGGAAGTGGAGGTTATTGCAAGCACAAATTCGATCTCCATTTGAAATGAAGTAAGGCCAAGATGATTATTTAGCATTTGCTTGCTGTGAGGAGAATCTCTTTCTCTTTCTCTCTCTCTCTCTCTGTGTGCCCCTCATAAACTATTTTATCGTAGTCTGTAAAACAGTATTAATTAATAGATTTAATTAAATCAAAACTTTGAGTGTAAGAGAGAGAGAGAGAGAGGAAGATGTGTGGATGGATTGATGAGTCCCGATGAGAGGGAATATGGGGAAACGTTGCTATTCTCTTCTCCATGTAGCTCTTTTTCCCACTGATCACTTTGATTTTCTTTTCTTCACTTAGCTGAGCAATCAGGCACGTGAGAGACAGTGTGCACGTGCACCCTCATTGAGCTTTCGTTTCCTTTAATTAACACTAGTACTGTTGTAGCAGCAGAAGCCAAGGCAATGTGTGGGTCTACCACTTACTCATCTGTCACACGAAAAAGTTTTCATCTTTAATTTGTTTTATATATATATAGATAGATACACGCATGCTTTTAAGTTTGGTCTGTGTCAAGTGTTAACAGATCAGAGAAGCAAGATTGAGGATATATACAAGTTCACGATGAATCGAAAGAGGGAACAAATTAAAATGAAGATATATATATAATTAGGATAAGAGATCTGATTTTGGGTGGTTGGAAAGTGCAAGTTCATGGGCTTTACTTGATTCAAGTCAGACTTATGTTTGACCGTAACAGCTTTACATGCTGTCATTTATTCAATAATTAATATTTACGAGAATGACTATGAGATGAGGGACTAGATATTCACTAGTATGGTAATATTAAATTTTAGTATTTTTTTAATCAGTTGGTTCTTAAATTATTTAAAGTGAGTCCTTATTAATGTGAATTTATATTAATATTAACAAATGACTCTATATGATTGGAGGGATATACTAAACTTCAATGATATGATATCATTCAATTTTTATCTAAGATAAAGATGTTCAATACTTCCGTAATTTTTATTAAGAGAGAGTGTTTGATATTTTATTAGTTGTTTTATTTATTATTTGTTATTTATTCATGTTTATAAAAATTTTAATTTTTATTTATTTCGTATAAATTTTTATTAATATTAATAAATAATATTAAATAAATAAAAAATATATACTGAAAATCTAATATCATACTACTGCTGGACTTTAAATTTGGTGACTAGCAATCTAGCATCATCTATTGCAACTTTTATTTTTCAAAGCAAGTTTGGGAGGAAACAAAAAGTCAACTTTTTTTCTTGAGAGGTTGATATCAATTTTGTGTTTAACGTTGTGTATTGATTTCAGTATTTCACGTTGGCTGGCTACTATGTTGCATAGATTCAGGTGCCAGTAAATGACTTCTAAGATTGAAGAAGGAACCTATTCTTGGTTTATCAACTGTTGAGAAAATTAACGGAAATTGACTATTTAGACTATGTTTGGCATCACTCAAATTAATGGGGTGGAATGTAATTTTATACATTTCAAAAATTTACAGTGTTTGATATGTTCAATATTGTTTACGAAAAATATATATATATTGTAAAATACTGACTTGAACTTTGACTTGACTCGAAGATGAAAAGTCGAAATTGTCCTCCTAATTAATATTTGCTTTTTTATTTTCTCACTTTATATTATATTTTTATATATTAAATATATTTTTTATTTTTATATTATTTTATTTTACATTACGTACTCAACTTTATATCCTTTTCTTTTATATCCGTTCTTATCTACCAAACATAGCTTTAGTCATTAAAATTTTAACTCAACCAACTATTTAATCTTTAAATTTTTACCTATGTATTATTTAAGGATTTTTTTAGGGTACAAACGACTTAGAGTGTAAATCCATACAAACGCTTACGTGGCGCGTTTGTATTGCAACTGGACCAATACAAACGCGCCACGTAAACGTTTGTATAGGCTTGCACCCTAAGTCGTTTGTACCCTAGAATGACCCATTATTTGATCATTGATACATTAACTGCTATCTAATTGGGTAACATAACCATTAAATATTGACGTTTTTACCATTAACATGTCACTTGTGTTGTCATGTCATTCTGAGGAGAAAATAATATTTGTGTCCAGTTTGTATTTTGTTGTTTTAAAAACAAATTTCTTCCCAAAATGACATAATAATATGATATAACAGTACATATGATAAGTTAATGATGTCACGAAGTCTAATAACTAAATAGTTGACAAAAATAAAATAAAGACAGACCAAATAGTCTATTGGAATTAAATAATGGGTTGACAAAATAATTAATTTTCCTCAACTTTTGAAGTTTGGTAATTACACTCGTGATTTTTCTAAATCACACTTTGTTTTTGACTTTTTGAGAATATATTACTACATTATATAATTTGAAATGCTTAAGAATTAAGATGACTCAAAAAAACCAGATATGAGCACCGCTTGATATTAGAATCATGTATCATAGATATTGACAAATTAGTTTGATTTTAACTGATCCATGGGGAGAAAATCAAAGAAGAAAGATAGACTTTTAGTCCATTTAGTCATGGGAAATATGTGTTGTTGAATTGACTCAAACTTCAATCAACCCAAAAAAGTTTTTTTTTTTTTTTTTTGCCATTTAACCCAAAAAAGTTAAAAGGACTATTTTTACATAGATTATTTTTTACTTATAAAAATCTTATTTTCAGCAACGTGATTATTAGGAATAATTTTTTAATGATATTATAAATTTTTGTTAAATTATGTAAATTGTTCCCGAAAATATTACACAATATTTTCAAGAATGTTACAATCATGTATTTAATTGAACTTTCATATTCCTAATAATATTTATTATTAGAAAAAATAGTCATAAAACTATCTTAACTTTTTTCCCTGAATTTTAAAAATATATCCTTATATCGTACTTTAAAATTTTGTTTCGTTTAGAATATAATAACTTACTTCTAATATAATTAATTATGCTTTATAAAGCAAATATAATAGTAGTGAACAAAATATAAAGAAATTAATTATTAACTTTTTAAATTTATATTTTTTAGAACATTTTTAATTTATATGGGCATTTGAAGTATTATACAAAATAATTATATTATTTATGTAATATTAGATTATTATTAATATAATTAAGAGTTGCCATAATAATTATATTTATTGTGGAAGTAGATAATTACGTTAAATGAACAAAAATAATTGGATTTTGTCGGGGCATTTTAATCGATTTATTCAGCTTAAATATATTGGAGAGAATAAAATTTAGAATAATTAGGAGAATACTCTACTCTATTATCGAGAATATAATATTCTTGAGACTATTTTTTGAATTTATGTACCAAATGCGAAATTATAATATGACACATTAAGAAAAATGAGTATTTTTAATCACTTGTATTTTGACGGCTACTATTAATTGTTGAAGAAAGTTTAATTGTTGAAAAATGTGCATTTTTCAACAATTAAATTTTGAAAGTCGAAATAAATATCCTTTTTTTAACAACTAAATTTTGACCGTCGAAAAAGAGTTAACAATTATCGATATTTGTCAAAAGTATTATTTTTGAAAATGTCAAAATAGATACCCTTGATAAAAGTGTTATAAAAAAGTATTATCGATAATTGTTGACAGTCAAAAATATTATTATTTTTTTTTCAACAGTTTATTTTGACAGCTTAAGTTTTAGTTGTTAAAAAAGTATTTTTTTTCAACAATTAAGTAGTCTTCGAAATATAGGTTGTTAAAAATATTTTCTTATAATATGATATATCTTATATTATTGGAATTATTTTTTAAATCAGTGTACTAAACACATCATGAATAACTAAATTACTATCTTATTTTTATCTTTAAAAGTCTAATCCACCGACCACCATTACATTTGCTCTCGTTTTATTTTGTTTATTTTCTTTTGAACTGAACAAGTGTTTTGGTTACTTGTACTACTTTCATTTCCACAACTTCTAAAGTTATAATTCACCGAATCGCTACATTTAAATTATGTCAAGTTTGTTACTATATTTATTTTTCAATTATGGATTAGGGTATATATTAGGAAAAAACTTGATGATTAATTTGGCGAGTATTACGAATTTCATTATTAGATACGACTCTTTCAACAAAAATGATTTTATTTACATTCTTTTTTTAAAAAAAAACTATTTACATTCCTCTTGAGTCTTGAGATCAAGAATGTGTTTGGCATTCAACATTACCATTCATAAACAATCTCTTTTTAGAACAATTCTATGAAGTCTTAGGACACGATCTTTAGGAATAAATCATGATGAGAATGGAGAGGTTTTTCTTCTTAACAAATAGACTCCACTTTTTTTAATGTGATGAAATTATGTTTTTGTCTTTACTTTTTTACTCACTTTTATTCTATTATCACTTTTAATGTAAGGACAAAATGGTCATTTTACCCACTTATATTTCATTAGCATCACATCACACTATATTAACATGATATTTATATTCCATCATCTTTTCACATTCCCATTCCCTCATATTTTCAACCAAAAGAACATACCTTTAGAATTGGACAATTCCAATAATCTCCATTCCATTATTTTTTGTGATAACAAACATTGAGAAACTAATATTTGTGCAATTCAATTTCCAACATTCTAATTCTAATTCAAATTTCATTTTCAAACCCTAAACTAAATGCAGCCGCATAGTGTTTTATAGAAGAGTAGATGCTCAAACTTTCGGTCGATAATTTGGACCGCTAATCAATAATCATAATATATATATATATATATTTTTATTTCATCAATAATCATAATTTAATGAGATACTTTTGAACAGTAGACAGGACCAGTTTTTGTGTAAGAGAATCTTACAGTACTAATTAATTACACTCTTTTTTAATTTCTGATCTGTTCACTCATGTGCTCTCTCAAGTTTATGCTTATCTTTACTTATTTTTTCTCTCTGTTTTTGCACCTTATTTATTTCTTTTAAGTTTTACCCATGTCATTGGCTATTGAAAGAGAAGAAAAGGTTGATTTCATAGTAGAAGTTTAGTAAAAAATAATAATAAAAAGTGCATACTAGTAAAATTGATAATTATAAACAAATAAAATTACATTAAATTAATTATTTTCAATTCTATCTCCCAAATGTTTATATGTAACAATTTTATATAAAATTAAATATGTAAATTTTTTTTTAAAAAACAATGCATCGCGGTCATCTCCGTATGTGATATTATTTAGTTCAATATTTTGATTATAAATCAATAATAATAACATATAGAAATAATTTTCGCAAAGAAAATAATTAATATTAAAAAATCACCTAATCCACTTTAATTGTGATTTTCTTCTTTGTTGAAAGAATTTAATTTAATTTTTGCGTGAATGACATATCACATTTGTGGGAGGAGATGTTGAATAGTAAAATAGTATTGAACTTGTACATTTTTTTAATTAATTTGTTCTTAATTTATTGAAGGTGGATCTTTATTAATGTGAATTTTTATTAATATTAACAAATAATATTACATAATTGGATAAATGCACTGAAGTTCAATAGTACCGTAATACTAAACTTTTATTCTATTTGTGCATGATAAAAACTAAGAGGATAATGCCATTGAGTTATCAAGAACTCAATCTCACCATCTGTCAGTCGTTGGATCTGTCTGGAGATATATGCTAAAATGTTTTTTCTTTTTAAAATATAAGATGACACAAATCTCAAGACAGATCCAACAACTTACAAATAATAAACTTGAGCACTTGATAACTCTAAATAATCACTCAAACTAAAAATGAAAGAGCTAACATTTTTGACAAAATTAATGACGAAATTAAAGTTAGTACTTCTAGAAGGTTGAATCGTGAGATACTGAGATTACTGTATAACCACGTATATACACGTGGACTATTTCTCAAATGTCAACATTTTATTATTTTGAGGAAAAACGTAATTAATGTTGATATATTAAATATTAAATATATATGGAATTATTTCTCACGCAACCAACTCTTTATTTTTATTTTTTGTAAATTATGCTTGAAAACTAGATACGTTAAAATGAATTAGTTTGATTTAAGGGTTTTGTTAATTAATTTTATGGATTTTTTAAAATTATTTTTTAATTAACGAGAAAGTTTAAAAAATCATGTTCATTAAATTTTTATTAATTTTAAAAAATAAATTCCCTTACAATCAATAAAAAATCTTAACAAATACAGTATTTATTAAATAAACCTTAATTTAATCATATTTTATTAGGGTTGATAAAATTGAACCGTATTTAATATAAGATAGTGTTTTTTTGTTAGGTCAATCTTATTAAGATTGACTCGTTTTCTATAATCATTCTTGAAAATTGAAAATATATATTTGTGTTTTTAATAGTAAAAAAAACATAAATAAGTAAAAATTGTTTTATACTCATATTTTTATTTTTTCTTTAAAAACCCAGAGATATGAATTGACATAAATCTGCATTTTACAAAATAAATTACATAAAAAAGTGCAGAGTATTAATTAATTAAAATACATATATGATAATTAATAAGTTTACACCAAGATTATTATCAATTATTTTTTAAATTGTTTTCAAAACAGAAACAATTCTCAAACAAGTTAAAAATATTGAGCGAACTGTTTTATTCAAATACTCAAATTTATTATTTTTTTGATGGCAGGAAAATAGGAAAAATTGAAGATGAGGACAAAGATTGTGTCCTAATCTTGTAGGAATATTTAAGTAATTTAGAACTTTATATGCATATCCGTTTTTTAATGTCTTTTTTCAATTTTTTTTACATTTATTAATTATATAAAAGTATAGACAAAAAATAGAAAATAATGACTCATCTCTTACCCCGTTACCCTAAATTCCTGGGTCTATCTGAGGTCGAGCCTTCTTCTGCTTTCAGTTTCTTTCTTCAATCTTCACTCTCACAACCTCACTCTCTCCGTCACCGCTCATCTCCTCGCACCACCGTCACCGCCGTGCTCCACGTCTGCACCGCCACGCGTCACCACGCTCTCTCCGGTGTCCGTTTTCAGCTCGCTGCTCACCGCCATATCCCTTTCTTCTCTTATTGTCTCACAAGTCGCAAGTTCTATCTTTTCCCCTGGCGGCGCGACGAGACTGGTCCGATCTGAAGGTAGGAGATTTTTTTGGCGTTTCGCTGGTCCGATCTTTGTTCCTTCTCTCCAATACGTGCAATTATTTGATGTGAAGTTGATTATTTTTCGTTACCCTTGGAATTAGATTATTGAATCGATGCAATACTTGTGATGTATATTGGATGTTGGAAAATATTGGACATAGTGAGCAGAAAAAGTGGTTATGAATCGCCGCAACTTCAATCTGCTTACTTTGCTCTTTTTTTTTTTTTAATAATTTTGGAAGTTGTTTGTCAATTGTAAAGTTAGTGTATATTGGATGTTTTTTAATGGTTCCCTTGTATTTTGCCAGTTTTGCATCTTTTGGCGTCCTGTAATATGTAATAATCCTTTTAAAATAAGCTGTAATTGTAACCTTGGATCTCATGAAACATGATGTTATAAAATTAACATGGCGCTTTGGCTTTGAATCGAGTTCTTTTTTCTTTTATATATTTATACACACACACACATAGGGATGATTGCATTAGAGAGAAAATTGGGTTAGTAACTATCATAGAAAAGTTGGTAGAAATGCACATTAGATGTGTTGGTCATGTTCATAGGAGACTATTAGAATCTCCTATATGAAGAGTTGAGATCATTAGAAACTCCTATATGAAGAGATGACCAAATGGATGATAGTCCAATAACTAGTGGTAGAGAGAGACGTAAGAAATTTAATTATAAACAATCTAACCATAAAAATGAGCCAATATAGAACACGGTGGTGTCACTTAATCTAAGCTAACATCACCTTGTGAGAAAATGATTTCTTTTGTTGTATATATATGTATGTTGTAATTTATTTTGAATTACCCTATCACAAGCTACTTCTGACAATATCAAATTCATTCTCACACTCATTCTTTTTCTTCATTTTAGTACTGTCAAGGTTTGGGTGATTCCGAGCTGAATGGGGTCTCCTCACTTTTGAAAATGCGGGAAAGTGGCAGAAATGTAGTCTTTTCTCATGGTGGTGGGAGTGATGGTTCTGATAAGGTAAACTCTAACCATGCTTCTGAGAGAAGAACAGAACCAACTGATGCTTTGAATAGAAGTGGTTCATTAAGGAATGGTGTTGAAAAAAGATCAAATAGGAAGAATAAAAGGGAGGGAAAAGAAAATAATGAAAAAGTTGTGACTATAGAGGTTCCAATTGCAGAGACGAGTGAGAACAAGGATGTAGAAGATATAGATGCTAACGATGAAGGGTATGGGTTTTCAGTTGGTGATTTTGTCTGGGGTAAAATTAAGAGTCATCCATGGTGGCCTGGCCGGATTTATGATCCTTCTGATGCATCAGATTATGCTCTGAAGTTGAGGCAAAGGAACAGACTCCTTGTGGCCTACTTTGGAGATGGGACCTTTGCTTGGTGTCATCCATCTCAATTAAAGCCGTTTGAGGAGAACTTTGAAGATATGGTGAAGCAGAGTAACTCCAAGGCTTTTGTCAATGCTGTACAAGATGCTGTAAATGAGATTGGTAGGCTTCTATTTTTGAAGATGACTAATTTATGTGTTTCTAAGAAAAGCGGGGCTGAACTTGCCCCCTCATTGGCAAAGAATTCTGGAATCAAGGATGGAGTTCTTGTACCTGAAAATGGTATAGAGAAACTCTCAACTATTCTTTTTGACCCAGCAGAGTTACTTTCTCAAGTGAAAAAAAGTGCAGAAGTCATTGCTGTCAGTAGTGTTCTTGAGCTGGAAATACTAAAGGCTCGGCTTTCAGCCTTTTATCTATCAAGAGGAGGTTATAAATTGGCTAAATATCATGTACCCCAGCCAGTTCCTGGACTTGAAGAATGTTTGAAGGATGAAACAGTGGATAAAGGCAATAGCAAAGGTACAGTTAATGCACCAGCCCAAGGGCCCTTTGAAGAGGACTACTTTCCCCTGCCAGCGAGCCCAAAATTTGGTGAAATAAGCCATTCTTCAGCTACTTCAGGAAATAGATTGCATCACAGAAGGAAACAGAAAAGCATTGCTGAAATTATAAAAGAAGAAAATGATCATACCAAAGTTAAAGAGGGGGATGAAAGAGAAGGAGTGATAAACTTAGGCAAATTAACAGGGTCATCTGGTAGAAAGAAGAGGAAAAGCGATGAGGATTCAGTGAAAGCTACTCAATTGCAGAAGATAAAAGGGTCGCCTCCACATAATGATCAAAATGTACCAAGTGCTAAAAATGATGGCAATGGTGGAAAGGAAAGCACTGACAAGGACACATTGTCACATTTAAGAAGGAAGAACAAAAGCGTTGGCAACAATATCAATGAGAGTGAAACGGAAACAGATAAAGGTCCTATAATAAAAGAAGAAGATTTGAACAGAAAGGAGGGCACAATCCAAATTGAGAAGGGTCATTTGTCCAGAGAAAGGAAGAAAAGTAAGTACTTGTCACCTCCCTTTACAACTCCAAACAGGGGGCAGAGGAAAGGAGACAAAGAAACATCATTTAAGGTTTCCAGTGAACCTGCTGCAGTTCAGGAGAATACCCCTATAAAATCTGTTGCACTTGAGAATATCCCTAAGGAACCTGTTGCAGTTCAGGAGAATATTGCTAAGGAACCCGTCGCAGTTCAGGACAATATTGCTAAGGAGCCTGTTGCTGTTCAGGAGAATATTGCTAAGGAACCTGTTGCAGTTCGGGAGAATATAGCTAAGGAACCTGTTGCAGTTCAGGAGAATATCCCCAAGCAACCTGCCATAGAACACGATCAATCTGATAAATTGAATTCCCAAAAGCCTGAAGAAGAGAAGAACAAGATGATCGATTTGAAGAAAATACAGGCTTCTTCTGGAGAAGTACTATCTGAAGTCCGGTCTGCAGCCATAAGTCCACAAATTCCTAAGGAAGTTTGTTTTCTTGAAAAAATTGGGGGTTTTGTTTCTGTTTTCAGAGGTGCAATATATCGTGAGGGATCATACTACACGATGTACAACAAACGTAAACCTGGGAGGAAGAGAAAGAATCCAGAATCTGAACCTGGGAAACCTGGGAGGAAGAGGAAGAATCCAGAATCTGAACCTGGGAGGAAGAAAAAGAATCCAGAATCTGAACCTGGGAGGAAGAAAAGGAATCCAGAATCTGAACCTGGGAGTAAGAAAAAGAATCCAGAATCTGAACCTGGGAGGAAGAAAAAGAAACCAGAATCTGAGCCTGGGACGTCAAAGAAACCCCAAAACCAAAATGATCATATGTCACCAAATCAGGACTCTGAGAACAGGAAGAGAAGAAAGAAGACGGAGACATCTTCTGATACACCTAAACAAAAGCATGCTGCTGAAAATAAGACGAGAGGCAAGAAGGGGACTAAGGAAAACCAAAATGATCATATGTCACCAAATCATGACTCTGAAAACAGGAAGAGAAGAAAGAAGACGGATACATCTTCTGATACACCAAAACAAAAGCAGGCTGCTGAAAATAAGAAGAGAGGCAAGAAGGGGACTAAGGAAAATGCTTCTGCTGCAGCACTTACTGTGTTGTTTGGACCAGGATCTTCTTTGCCTTCAAAATCTGAGCTGATAAAGTGGTACAGTAAGTATGGTGCTCTGAATGAAGCAGAAACAGATATATTCTATAATAGTTACACTGCTCAAGTGCACTTCATGAAAACTTCTGATGCTGAGGAGGCTTTTAATCAATCAAAAAATGTTAGCCCCTTTGGATCTTCTAGTGTGAAATTTGAGCTCAAGGGTCTCCCTACGGGATCCAAGTCCGGGGAACATGGTGAAAAATCCCAGAAAAAAGGTTCTCCTGCTAAAAAGAAAGACAAGACACCAGCCAAGCAATCTGCTTCGCATACACCTGTTATTGAAGCATCCAAATTGAACTTCATAAAGCAGAAACTGGAGGTAATGACCTCAATGCTGGAAGGACCAGGAGGTAAGTCACCAGGTATAAAGAAGAAACTAGAGAGTGAGATTAAAGGGCTCTTGGAAGATGTGAACAAAATGGCTGAATCTTCTTCCTCCTAGATAAAGACACAGTAGACTGGAAATAATTTAGCTGATGATCAAGGTAGGTTTAGCGAGAAAATGTCATTTAGTTTCAGTGGTCTGTTTATCTGAGGGTCAATTTCTATTCGTAATAGCTTTAGAGGTAAAATTATTCGGTATAGATTGGTTATCAGGTTCTGGTCTCTGTGTATTTGTTGTAACTTGTATGCTTAATCTGTATAGAGATCAACAGCGTTTGAATTGTTTTTTTTTTTTGCTGTCTCTCATTATAGTCTACAAATTGCCTGTAAGGATTATAAGTTTATAACTATGGTCTCTTCTTTTTTTCCCTCTAATATATAATCTTGTGCAAATACTTAATTTTGCCTTCAAAGGAACTGTAGATATTTTCTTCTTTTTTGTTTCCTCTGGGAAAGTAAAAGAGAAATTGGCCATGTTTACATAGTGTATGTATATTGTGAGATGTCTAACAGCAGAATTCGGGGAAAAAGTGAAGAAGAGAAATAACCTTATAAAGTTGGCATTTGAATCAAA
This sequence comes from Senna tora, assembly GCA_014851425.1. Classification (NCBI taxonomy): domain Eukaryota; kingdom Viridiplantae; phylum Streptophyta; class Magnoliopsida; order Fabales; family Fabaceae; genus Senna; species Senna tora. The sequence goes on from CM026267.1 coordinate 11,826,247, forward strand.
TTTCAGATAAATCTATATTGATTGAAAAATTTAGCTGTTGAAGTTGAAGAGCCTAAAATCTTATAAGATTATTCTTTAAAGTTAATACTTGAATCTGATAAGGAATTTCATTATAATGAAAGGGCATTTAGCAATCAGCATGCTTCACATTTTGACAAGGATTTTTTAATGGATTAAGACAAGAAGATCTATCTGTACTCATCTCATGTCGCGACAAATTATTTCTTTAAGATCTCCGTGTTTGAGTTTGAATTTGAGGCTGAACCATACATGTCACCTACAACTCAATTTACACAAAGTGAATATTACATTTATGTATACACACACATACACATACAAAAAATTCTTAAGTGCACGTTTTATCTTCTTTTATTTATAATTTGATCAATAAAATTTAACTATTTATTTTATTTTATCTATTATGTGAGCATTTACTTTGAAATATAAAAATTTGAATGATTATTATTAATCAATACATAAATAATATGATATAAAATGTATAGTTTATAAGTTTTGCATGCATAAACTTGTTTTTTTTAAAATACATCGTAAATAATAATTATTATTATATTGAAATAATATAATAAATTAAATGTCAATAACTTATTTACTTCTCATTATTTTTGTTAATTATTATCTATATATATATATATATATATTTTTTTTTTACATCACATATTTTATACATTTTTATATAAAATGGGTAGCAGAGAAGTCAATTTCCAGGCTCATTTCAAATCACAAGAATCAAGCCACAGGGAGCGTTGGGCAAAATGAAGTTACAAACACAAGCATGTGAAACGTGATCCTTTTGTCAAATTCTTCAAGGTATATAAACAATAATGTCTAATTATATTATATTAATTTAAATAAATATAAAATATATCTAATACAATTATTATTTTTAAATTAACAAGAGATTAAAACATATTATAGTTCATAGTTTGGGTACAATACAAAGAAGTATTAAGTATTAACATTATGAATTATTTTAGGTACTTACAAACAACATCCGGAATCTCATAAGTCACATATTATTCGAGCATGCCCTTAATCTTATTCCAAATTGTTACCATCTTTTTTAAGAAAACAAATAAATTAGGTTGCGCCTAATATATTCAAATATTTTTATATGCTACGGGAGTATTCTTTCTTTTCAAGAGTGATGTTCTTGTGAACTTAAAATTTGTATAAATTATGTATAAACTAGCCATGTATTGAGGTTTTAGTAGAGAAAAAGAAATAAAAAAATTATGAGTACGGTCGTAGTTGATAACTATAAAAAAAAAAAAAATTAATTATTTTTAATTTTAATCGCTTAATTATTAATATGTGATGGATATTTTCGGGAGAACATTTTCCTCTTCTTTAGGGAACTTCGGCAATTGGGTAGATACAAATGTTATTTTATTTATATGCGTGTTCGTTAATTTTGAATTTACTTTTCTAGATGTCTTTATATTGCTTTCAAAAGTTAAAACATGATCTAATATTTATGATAATGATATGATGTTTGAATGATGGGGGAAAAAAAAATCAGATGGATTCCCTTTGCTATTGTTAATACATGATAATGATATTACACCTAGTTTCTTCTCAGTTCTGACGACACCATATTCACATCCATTCATTTTTCTTTAATTTCTTGGTTTTAATATCTTCAAGTTTGTTCTAGATAAGTCTCTAGCCTTTCTCTCACGAAAACTGCTTCTTCATCCTCTCTGTCCAATGTTTTCTCAGTCTTTTCTTTGATCAGGAGAACTTGTTAGATTAGATCTTATAAATTTGGTAACTCTCTTATTTTTAGTTTGTTTTATTCTCTTAATTTTAAGAATAAATAAATCTTTTAGATCTATTTCGTCCTCCTAATTTGGTGATGGTTTTATTTCAAATTTGTTTCAGTTGATTTTTTTTGTGTTTTTTTTAGTAAAATTTTTTGTCAAACAAGCGCTTCTAAACCACTTTTTCATTAGATTCTTAGAAGACTCTATGGCCTTTTCAATTGTAAAGATCACTAAAAATGATGAAATTTTTATCCTTAATTTATCTTATAAATAAAATATCTGTGCTTTTATTTGTCTTCTCTAATTTTAAATGTGTTTGCGATTTATTCTTTTGTATAGTTATAATGGAATTGTCTAATCTATTATACATGTTATTAGATTTTTTTTTTAATTTAATGAGATCTTTGTTTGTTTAAAAAAAATATGTGTTCCAAATAAATTATTTTTAGTTAACTTGAAAGTTAATGAGCTGGTGATGCTAAAAAAATATTTGATACTTTTGATGGGTACAAGAACCCACTAAATTGTTTACTGGAATCATTACGTGGAATTCATTATGTGTGGGATTTACTTATGTGTTATTTTTTTTTCTTATTTTTTTATGTTAAACAGCATAAGACCCAATCTCCACTAATTTCGGAGTATATATAACGTTTCTTTGCTGAAGATGCATGCTGTGATAATTCGATGTGTGTATATATATATATATATATATATATTTGCATATTGTAATATACTAATATTACCAAGAATTGAGCCACAACAAATATTACTAGCTTAACTATTTATATTTATCATTGTTCTCAGAATCGGACCGGACCGACCGGTCGGACCGGAAAATCGGCTGTCAGTCCGGTCCGGAATAATCAAAGAACCGGTCAGATATAAAATCGGTCAATAACTGGAAAAACCGATCAAGAACCGTCCGAACCGGTGATTTAGACGGTTTGACCGGTTTTTCCTTTTTTTTTAAAAAAAAAAATTGTTGTTGTTTATGATTTAGTATTTATTGAGAATTTGTTGTGACTTGTAGTTGTAAGGATTGTTCTATTTCAATATTTATTGTTTGGTTGGTGATAAGACTTGAGACTTAAATATGTTGATCCTTGAACTTATTTGAAGAGTTTAATATGATATTGTGGTAATTTAAAACTTATTCTATTTCTTATCATGTTTAGATCGAGATGGAAACATATAATTATGAAGTATATAATTTTTTATGATATATTTTAATATATTTAATTAAAAATATATATTTTAAATGTCACCGGTTCGACCACGGTTCGACCATTGAACCGTAAACCAGTGCCTCGACCGGTTCAATGACCAATTCGATTTTAAAAACATTGATATTTACTCAGTGAGAAGGCGCAAAGAAAATTATATACTATCCCATAATTGCTTAACACCAAATTAGAAGTTTGGGTAGTGGTTTATAAGGCTCAAATCCATATAAATCATACATAAACTTATTACACGTGAATAGTTTAGCAGACAAAACAAAAAATATTCTACTTGAAATTAAAATTAGCAGTTGATTTAAAAAAAAAAAAGAATCGTGAAATCATACATAAACTTATTACACGTACGTACGCAATGACATTTGGGAAAATGACTTTTTTGTTATTTAGTCTTTATGTACTACGTAGGGTATATTATCATCCTGTAATTTATAGAACTTTAGTTGGAGAATATGCGCAAAGCCGTTTATTTTATACCGTAGAGACTTATAATTCCATTTTTTTTAATATATATATATAGATAGATATAGTTACATACAAACAATTGCTATGTTATATTGGATTTAGCTTAACGCACAATGCTGAATTTGCATCGTTAAGAAAAAAGAAAAAATTGAATAGGACTAATATAAAAATTAAGATATACGAATGCAAACGAGGCTCATCTAGCTATATATTTTCTCACTCTCCTCTACGACTCTAAATAATATAATACTAATAGGGTGGCTTGACTTGGTAGTGCCATATATAATTTCATCTAATATTCACTGTAACACCTAAGTGGTTTTGCCATGAGTCTGCATAGTTTTTCATTTGATAGTTGAAATCTATGCAAGGCACTACTGTCTCTGTCTCTGTCTCTGTCTCTGTGTGATTCATCTCCACATATCTTTTCAATAGGCATCCCAATCTCCTTCGCTAGCTTCTCTGCTCCTGTTTGGCTATCAATTACATTCTCAAAGCAAATGTATCTTCCATAACCATTCTTATTCATTGCCTTGAATACACATACATGAGCTTCAGCTAGTTTTGTCACATCAACTGTGGCTAACAGTCCATGAGAATACATTTCTTGGGCTCCTGCATTCATTTGGGCATTTCACAAATTAATTAGCTTCCATGCATGATGCTATAAAAACAACGTTAAGGACGTATTATTTATATATATATATAATATACCTTTGAGATATGCAATTGTTGCTGTTGGATTCTTACGGAAAAATTCAGGCCCAGTAATGAGAGCTGGACAGATGGTTGTGAGCTTTAGACCCCTTTTTGAAGCTATTTCCCAAGCAGTCTTCTCTGCTCTCATCTTGCCCAGTGCATACCAGAGCTGCCATATTTCCAGGAATAAACAGGGTCATATAGGTGATCACCTAAAGGAAAATGTAATATAGGGAAAATAGAGAAGAGGGTATATATGGTTATTATTATTATTATTATTATTGTGGAAATTAGTTTTACCTTCTTGTTGAAGCAGAGTGGATCACTGCTCCAGGAACCATGGTTAATAACTGGGGAAAGTTCAGATTCAGATTGAGCATTATCTTGCCATAAACAAGCACTTAGTGAAGATGTGACTACACATCTCTTAACTGAGGTCGTTTTTGCACATGCTTCCATCACATTCTCTGTGACCATGACTTCAATCTCTGCCATGGATTTCTGGATATATAAGAAAGTTAAAACTGGTCAGACATTGTAACATTCTTTTTCATCTATCTATAAGTAATTGGTTTCCAACTTAAGAAAACCCTTTAAGAAAGGACATGATTCAATATCAATAGTAGTAAATTGGAGAAGTAGAAATTGTATGTTCTAGCTGTGTTTGGTTGATACTTTCCGTATCCTAAGGGAATGGCAAGTTCTTATCGTGCAGAGCAAGTATGAATAATAATGATAATTGAAGTGTGTGAATAATCCTTGCTCGTTGGCATCTCCCTAATCACATGCCTGAATCCACCTAAAAGGCCATGACAAAGACGACATGGTAGGGCCAAGAATTTAAAGTTGCAAGAACTTTTGTGAAAAGAGCATTGCTACTACCCTTTCTACAATTTTGTGGATGTATTGTTGGTGAGGAGTAGGTGTATGATATGAACAGTAAACATGTGAAAAGTCAAAAGAGAGGCTTACAGTGTAGCCAGAGAGGCCAGCAGGATCTGTAAATGCTGAAGTATGGAAGACGCCACGACAGCCCTGAAATGCTTGCTGTAAGCTCTCCACGTCATTTAGCTTCGCCATAACTATTTGGAAATGACCTTTTGTCTTCATCTCCTCTGAACTCTCCATCTCCTTTAGTTTATCCATGTCATCTGCATTTCCCAAGTCATCTTCCATTAATATCCACCAACCAGAGCAACAAATTAATGCAGTGGCAGCACCACAAGAAAAGAACATTTTCATCTTTTTTTAATTTCCATAATCAAGTCCTGATTTTACTAAGTGTCTTCCTTGTCTTTATTGGTAGTGTCTTTTTGTTTTATATGATTCGCAAAGATTATCTCAATGGGTTTAAGTTAATGAAGCTAACACATGGGAAGACATATTAAAATTGTCTGGAAACTATGAGATAATTAATTTCATTGTGTTCTTCTTCGGAGACTGATTCCTAATTCAAATTTGTACACTGAATTTGAACAATTCAATTCAACGAGTTGATATCTTTTTTCATAAACATAAGCGATGTTGACAATTCCAATTTTCACGCACGATGAGACTGACGACTCGCGAATTTAGGATTTGATTGTAACATTATGAATTTTCAACCTCAAATAATTTTCTATATACAAATACTGCCATCTGGCTAAATTCTAATCGTAGTGTATGTTGCAGTTACCGTGTATGCACCATTTGGTGCTTCCAACAAAATACGGCCACTTTAGATGCTTTAAACCAATAAATATTTTACACAAAGTTATGCGAACCAATTAACGCAAACATCCAAAACACTAAATGTTTTTATAAAAATTATGTTTAATTAATGAAAATTATAAACTCTACTCACATGATTTGGTTTAGAATAGGTCATATTTGTGAACAAAGGTGGCCAGATTAACCAATCAGAGAAAAATATTTTTAGTACTCTAATACTGCTATCATTAAAATGGTGACAAATAAATAATTCTCGTATTTTGTATTAAAGTGCTGGAAAGTGGAAATAGACTCCCAACCAAAGATTTTAGAAAACGTGGAATGCTGAAAATTTGGCTTATGAGAAAGTTTTATTAGGAACAAACGTTGACATTTATGGGTTTCCTACTTTCCTTTGCATAATTTCCCTTTGTTTCTCATACCTACTACCCATTCACATAACTCAATGAATAGTGATCTGTTATCTTCCAGTTTCAACTATAATTTGACATAAACAAAAACCTACCCACCAACTTACATATTATAATTTGTTGGATACCTTCAAAATTCAAACCCGTCACCCAATACTGAGTTCGGAGAAGGCAATTTCAAAAGAAAAACCAAATCAAAGTGTTCACCACCACATTAAGCAATTAAGACACCAGAAATTCATATGGGAGGGACATAAATGAAAATTGATAGATAAAGGTACCTGAACTATGAGCGGCGATCCTCACAGAGTATCCCCGAAGCAATAGCTGATTGGCCAAAGCCATGCCTAAATAGGAAGCACCGCACGTGACACACACGAGAGTGCCTTGGTCCTCCGCATCCACATCGAAAGCGAGCGGGCCTTTGCGGAATCCGTCATCGTCTTTCCTCCGGTTCAGGCCGGCGCACGCCACGGCGGCGCGGATAAACTCCTCCACCTCGGCCGCCCTGCTCTCCGCCGTCCGAAGCACACCCATTCCGCTGGTGTATATAGGAATGAATCGAGGAAGAATGGAGGAATATGAGAAGAAGAAGAAGAAGAGAATTGAAGGAAGAAAAGGCGTGGTGGCTGGCTTATTAATTAGTTTGAGAATGAAGTGAAGGTTGAAAATTGGTTGGCGTTTTATAGATAGCTCTCTCTCAACTCTCACTCCAATCCAATGCGTATTGCTTGGAAGCACCTTTGAGTCAAATTCCTAATTTGCGTGTCAGCTTGGACCGGAGAAAATTATCTTTTGGTAAAATTGGACTATTATACTCAGATTTGTTAGTACAGAATGGACATTAAATGCAATAATAAATAAACCAATTTGCTTATTGGTTATTGCAGTCCTTCCATGCAACTTGTTTTTTCTTTAAAACAAATATTTTTTAACATAATGTTATCAAAAAAAGTGGACATTTTAATTTGCATATAATATATTGTTATATATATATATATATAGGAGTAAAAGAATTTGCCATTTCGTTTACTTTGATTAAAATATTATTATATATGATATTATATAACTAAATTATATTTAATTAATATAAAATACAATTTATCATTTTTAAATGAAAATTTTTAAAACGTATATTTTAATATTTTTTTTAATTTTAATAGTATCATTAATTATATTTTGATTAAAATGTGAGTTTTAAAATAATCCTGAAAAAGTGAGTGTACCTTATGAAAATTAATAAAAGGGATATAGATATTTTTTTTGTTTTCCAAGGTATCCCCCAGTCCGACAGGCTAATGACTAATCCTCCGCGGATATAATCTCCATTTAAGAGATATAGATATAATTTTAACATCTCTTAAAAAGGAGAAAAAGAAATTTATGTTCGTGATTAAAAATCTTTAAATAAAAAGGTGATCTAGGACTAGAATGTTTATAAAGTGCCATGCATAAGAAACTTATTTGAAATTATTAAATTAATGTTAACAGCCAGCCATCTTTAAACTTTATATAAATAAATTTGTGGCAATGGAGATTTTTTTTTCTTTCTTTTTATTTTGTCATAAAGTAGAAGAATTTTGAGATCAGGAAGTGGACAAATAGATAGAGTAGAGATCAACTCTTGACATCATGTTTAGGATCGTAATCTTAGAATTTAATATTTTATGTCTGCCAATTTTTTTTTTGAGATTTTATATATATAATTAATATAAGCTACTACTTCCAGCTAACTAATTAAAGACTTCGAGGCACTAATTATGTATGCATAACTTAATTAATCAACTATTGTAGTTGTAGACTTGTAGTGTACCAAATGCTAATTAATCAATTCATTCAATTATGAATAGAGAAAAAAATTTGAATTCTTTTAGAACAATTTTTGAATTTTTGTAAAGGTAAATTCTCAGGTTTAATTTAATTGCACATTAATCTCGAGACCAAATTTTTTATGAACCATGTTATGAACGCATTCTGAGATTGACTTAGTCCACTTAAAAAAATATATTATTGACCTCGTTAATTAGTTACTAAGTCAATGTATTATAATTTGCAAATTACATTAACTTCAATTGATCATGAAATTGATAAGAAGCTACTTATTGTGCGTAATAGTTTATAAAATACATTAACTTTAATTGATGAAATTGATAAGAAGCTACTTATTGTGCGTAATAGTAGTTTATAATTAAAATACATGAACTTCAATTGAAATTGAGATTTTTACCTTATATGTTGCCATTGATCCATCTCAATTGAAGTTTATATTCCATGAATAAAGATAAGTTTTTAGGTACAATAAAACTATAACATTTGTAATATTAACAATATAAAAATAGTGAAGTAATTTAATTATTATTTCATAAAGAATAGTTATTGTGTCAATTATTAGTTTTAATTTATTATTAACAAAATAAGTATGAGTGAATATTTGTATAATATTATATAGAACTATAGAAGTATTAATTAAATATAGTTCTTTAAAATAATAAATAAATAAATATAATTTCATGAAACTTTAAAAAGTGTCGGTAGAGTAGTGTAGTAATCAATAAATTGAACTTTAAAATATATCATGTTTGAATTAAAATATTAGATTGATTGCAATATATGTGAGAAGACTGAAGAAATGTAGAAGATGAAAAATTCATAAATGATTCATGGACAAAAATTAAAGAGTGGAAACCCCACCAAAATAAATAGTGTGATTATTCCTCGCCCACAAGGGCACCGTGTCCTACCAAGAGTTAATAATATATAGATTTTTATGGTTGTTTGTTACCACTTGAATTCTCCATTAATATTTCTCATCTCTTTTCATCATACTTTTCCTTCTATACCTAATCAAAATCCAAATAAGGAAAACTAACATCCATTAGCAATATAAGTAACTAACATGGTATAGTACCTAAGGAATCAATGTTCTAATAATTATTATTTTCTAGATTTGATCCTTGGATGTGAATGAAATGTGGAAGGATCGCCCCCAATAATAGATCTCGTAGTACTCAAAAAATTAGTTATTAAATCTATTCTAATGAACACCTAATTATAGAAGTTATATATATAATTTAACATGTCTATTATTCATTAATTGTTTGCATAAAATTGTAATATTTTTTTAAAAAAATATGTTGACTTTTATAATTAGACGAAGTTATATATATATGCACAAAGGTTATGTGGTTTTCAATTTGAATATAAACAATTTTAATAAAAGATATTTGTATCCCTGTAATTTGGGGTGTCTGCCAAATTAAGGTCACTTGTATGATACGAAGGGTATTTTGCTTTTTTGGACAAAGAAAAACAAACTAGAGGACGAGACATCAGATTTTAATCCAATTCTAAAGTTTATTCCACAATCTTCATTAATTGCTATATATGTACTTACCGTGTTTCTTCCTTCTGATCTGAATTTAAGAAGTTAGGTTGTTGCTGCCAAAACCAATTAATTTTGGTGTCACAAGAAAGTAAAAACCAACCAATTTTATGAAGAAGGAGACGCTCCTATAACTGAAGGAGAAACATTTTTTGTATATTTTGAAATCAATTTGTCACTTCAAGTGGGAACGGTGATGATTAAAAACAATATACAAACTCTTTAAATAATGGCAAAATCATTTTTTCCCTCACTAAATTATAGAGTTTCTGTCAATTTAATTAGTCCCTAAATTTTATTTGTTGTCCATTATATCATTAAATTACGATTAAATAATTAACACAATATGTAAACATGACTATCCATGCATGTGACTTTGAATGTTGATTGTTAAATGTAATATCAAGTTATATATTTAGCTATAATATTTTATCAATTTAACTAAGGTAACATAATTATTTATTTTGTACATAAATATATGATTTAATATAACATTTATCATTGAAGGCCACGTAAAAGTTATATTTGCATCCATTGCTAGTTAATTATTTATACAAATTAGTGTAAATAACAAAATTAATTGTTAATTGAAAATTCAGAGACATAATTACCATCAAATAAAAATTTGTTAATGGGCAAAATTAATAAGGAGGTTCTTAAATAAGAACTATTACCTAAACTAAAAAATTTAGAAATAATCCTAAAAGCGTGGTTCATACAGAAAAATAATGTTAGCTGTGACATGGATGTAGTATTGTATGGTAGAATAACGAAAGTTAACAAGAAAGTCGGTCTCAACATTATTATGAAACGAACATTGGATGGGATAGCTAGTTATAAGATTTTATGGATATGTGACATCTGAGATATGTTTCGCTTTTTACCTAATCCTTCACTTATATTATATTTAGACAATTCGGCAAGATTCTTTTAGTTTTTAAGAAATCATTCATGTATTTTTGAATTGGTTTTTACAAATATAAAAGAGGCAAAATATTATTTAATCTTTGAATTGTTGGTCAAACTATTATTTAGTCATCGAATTTAGTAAAAATATTTTTTTTTTCTGTGGAAGAAATGGTAGTAAGTGAAGGCACTCCCACTACCGGGCAGTTGGGGAGACCAACAGAGGTTCAATCCAAAAGATTACTGCACAGGCCTAAACCGCAAGCAGGGCTTCAGGGGATTCGAACCCTCGCCCATGGGTGAGGCGAGAACTTTCTTCCGGAACTTTTTACCATTTGTGCCAATCCACTTTGGTGCAAAAACACTATTTAGTCATCAAATTTGTAACTTTGTCAACTATTTAGTCTCATGATCGTTACCCGTTAAATAACCGACTGACGTGGCCGTTAATGACTAACATGACACCGTTAAGTGCCCAGTATGTGCCACCGTCATAAGACTTTGTTCCCAAATTGCATAAATAGCGTCGGTGGGCAAGAAACGGTGCAATCTTTGTCGCTCCGGCATTTTGTCGACGGTGGAGCTGCGATGATGGCTTCTCAACTGAGTTGATCTTCTGCTTGTGGCTTCTCCCTTCATTATTTCTATTTGTGAACCTAACGTGCCTTTTTTTTTTTTTTTCATTTTTGGTAGATTTTTTTAAAATTTTTTAATATTCAAGCTAACGTGGCATGTGAGGTAGTACATAAATGGACACTTAATGGTGTCACGTTAGCTGTTAACAATCATGTCAGCTGATTATTTAACGAATAACGGTAAGGAGACTAAATAATTGACAGAGTTGCAAATTTAGGAACTAAATAATAATTTGATCAATAATTTAGGAAATTGGATCCAGTGCAATTCCTTCAAAATGTAAATTTTTATTTCATTTTTGAAGCATTAATACGGACTTACTCTAACAATAACCCACTATGAATGGATTAGGGACGAAATTATTATTAATTTTGACAAATATCATCACTAAATAGCCTTGTGAGACTATTTTTCAATATCAATAACAATTTGGTCCCTAATTCATTTAAGGTGATAATATTCGCTAATATTGATAATAATTTGGTCTCTAATCTATTCATGGTGAATTATTGTTAGTATGAGCCCATATTAATACTTCAAAAATGAAGTAAAAATATGCATTTTAAAGGAATTGGACCGAAATTGCACGGAAGGGAATTGCACCAGATCCAATCTCATAATTTAGAGACTAAATTATATTTTGCCTACAAAATTTAGGCAGGAATGAAAAAATAACTTTTGAACTTTAAATCACAAACAAATATTTTCTTGTTAAAATTTTTCTTAAACTTCATAATTTGTACAAATGCATTCACACACACACACACGTATATACACTAATTCAGCAAAATTAAATCTTATCAAAATAATATAATTAAGATAGGACTAAATTTAAGTAAAATTTTTTATATCTTTGTTATAAGGTTCAACAATATAAATAAGACACATGAAAACATGTTTCAATGATCATTTATAGTAGAAAGAAAATATAAAGACCACATTTTACACGACTAATCATAAAAAAAAGTGTAAATGAAACATATAATTGAAATAACTTTATAGCAAAAATATAAAAAAAATTCACCTAATTTTTTTTCTACAAGATATTGGTAGTATATAGTATATACTATATAACCAAGCTTGGTTGGTCTAGTGGTTAGCTCACTAGGTCGCTTAAGCAAGTGTTGGGGGTTCGAATCCCACCTTGTGTATGCAGCAACTAATTGGCCAGCGGCAAACCCTTAAATGGAGCTCAGATCTGCGAAGGATTAGTCCTTGGCCTGTCGTAGGGATACCTTGGGAAGCCAAAAAATATAGTATATACTATATGCCTGTTTGGCCAAGCTTATTTTGATCCCAAGAGTGCTTATTTTTCTTTTGGCAAATTATCCAAAAATAATAATCATAAATAAAAAATATATTAATTAAAATTAATAAATTTTTTATATTAATAAAGTAAATAACATTTTATATTTATTTGTGTAATAAAATTTAACAATAATAATTTTTTATACAATTTATTTATTTAATAATATTAACAGTACTTAAATCTATATATGCACTTCTTAGTAATTTTACAGTCAAAAATATTTTTTAAATACAAATTATTTTTAAAAAGTACTTTTTGACTCAATTTGTCAAACATAAATCACTTCTCTTTTCTAATACTTTTTCTCAAGCTCAATTTAAAAATAAATAATTTTCAAAAATAATCTCAAGTGAATATATAGTAATAGTAGTAGTAGCCTAGTAGGGTAGATGGAAAAGGAAGGGTGGCTGGGTGGATGGGTAAGTGAGGGAGGATTGGTCACGTGGTCAACAACCAAGGGGCTGTTTAGCACGTGGTAGTTCGTTCAGAAGCAGCACGCCAATGTTGGTACAGACTGTAAAATACATGACTTTTTTTTTTTGAGGGAGTAAAATACATGACTTTGATCAGGGTGGATCCTTTACATTGTGAGACGAAGTGCTCTGTGAAGAGAGAAATTGAGAGAATAACTAAGAGAGAGAAATTGTGATAATGTAAGACCCATAATTTTTTCTTTCTATCTCTCTCCTCACTTTAAAGAACACTTCAACTTATAATATAAAAGATCCTTTCTCGACTTTGACTCTCCTTCACATTGACATTGTCACTTCCTCCGCCTATCAATACTCTCAATTTTGAATACTAGACGCCATACAAGAATTTCCACCTATTCACCTTTTGTTCTTTATAATTTATTCAAAAATAATAACAATTTTTTTAAAAAAAATGTTTGTTGCGTTCTTATATGATTTACACATAGTTATTAAATAATTTCAAATAATATAAATTTACTTTATTATTTTAAAAATTAATAATAATTTTATAATAATAGGTTTTTTTAAAAGAATAATATGTACGTATGTGTAGATAAAACATTTTGTATATATTGATATATATTACAAGAATGAATCAATTGGCAGTCGGTTCCCAGAATATATGATTTTTTTATAAATATACATGTAAAATATTTATAAATCCAATATTACCTTTTGATAGTATAATTAGATCAACAATTAGATTAATTAATGTAAAATAAATTTCAATTAAAATATATAAATTAAAAATAAGTAAATAAAATAAAATTAATTTCCTAGAGAATAAAGCTTAGGGTAGGATCATGCGCGCTCGTGCTAGTATTATCATTGGCCAATTTTTTCTTTTTTGATATCCTATTCGGCTATTCCTATCCTATCTTAATTCTTATCCATAATTCCATGAACTCTCTTTTTATAATCTCTAAACAATTGAACACAAAGACAGATGCAAGTGTGTGAGACACAACAAAGAAGCCGTTACGTTACATATACGAGAAAATTTTTGGTAGAGTTATGAGTGAGAAAAAAAATTAAGAGAGAAAAAAAATTAAAAAAGATAAAATTTTTTTTATCTCTCTCATAATTCTATTAAAAAATATAGAGAATTAATATAAAAGATCCATTTTTCTTACTAATATTATGCAAGAAACAGCTAAACAGGTATTTTCCCCAATATTAATTATAAACTTCAAATATACAACTTTCAATGCTACGTTAAACCAAGAGTACATTCTTTAAAGGAAAAGAGAAAAGGAAAGAAAATGGGATGAGAATGGGTTTATTGTGTTTGGTAATAAAAATTTGAGAATAAAAATAGAATGAGAATGTATTAAAATTATTACTTTATCCCTTATATTAAATTAATAAAAAAAGGGTTAAGTATTGTGTCAAATAAAAAAAATATATTAAACATTTTGTAATTTTTTTAAAATAGCACAAATTTTTAAAAGAAAATCTGAATTTTTTTAATTGTTGAAGAACCCACCATTTTTTTCATTACATTCCCTTTGTCATTTTTTTTAGGGTAAAGTACCCTTTCCGCCCCCAAACTTTGCTGCAATGTTCATTCTTGCTCCCAAACTTTTTTTTGGTTCATGCCTACCCCTAAACTTTCAATTTTGTTCATGCCTACCCTTTTTGCTAACACCGTTAACTTTTTTGACAGTATTTGCTGACGTGGATGATGAATGTGTATTTCTTTTGCCACGTTATTGTCCACCTCACATTTAACTTTTTACTTTTATTAAAAAAATTAACTTAATCCAAATAAAAAAAATTTTAAGGTAAAAGTTTGGTTTTTTTTTTTGGATTAGGTTACTTTTTTTTTAATAAAAGTAAAAAGTAAAATGTGAGGTGGACAATGATCGTGGCAAAATAGATGCAAATTTATCGCCCACATCAACAAATTCCGTCAAGCAAGTTAACGGTGTTAGCAAAAAGGACAGACATGAACAAAATTGAAAGTTTGGAGGTAGGCATGAACAAAATTGAAAGTTTGGGGGTAGGCATGAATCAAAAAAAAGTTTGGGGGCAAAAATAACATTGCAGCAAAGTTTGGGGGCAGCAAGAGTACTTTACCTTTTTTTTTTTTAAAAGGAACCTAACCTAAGTGTTAGTACACTCCACATTGTACAAGTGGACTTTATGTCTCGTTTTCATATTAAATAATTTCAAATAATATAAAGGACCATGCCTAATGGGGACGTGGTTCATTGAAAATGATTTATATATTTTTAATTAAATCTTTGATATTCTATATTTACTTTTTTTTTTTTTAGAATTAAGAGGGGAAGAAAAAGAAAGAGATTGAAAGGGAGTGAAAGGGAAGGGGGATTAATCTTCTTCTACTCTCTTTCTTGTTTAGATGCTTATATCTCTTTTAAAATATTTTAATTTAGGGTATCTTAAATTTGTGAGGATAAAGGATAATAGAAGATTAATAATTAATATTTCATTGTTTTTCTTTCTAATTCTCAACTTTTCAAACGAGAGGGAGACATGTTACTTCTCTTTTATTCCTTCTTTCTTCTCTCTTTAATACTCAATCCAAACATATCCATAAACCTAAAATATTTAAAATTTTGAATCTACTGTTTTATATTTCAAAGTTTTTATAAATCAATAAAAAAAAAGTAATTGTGTTGACAATAAATACATAATATGTACCCCCAAAAAAAAAAAGATAAGGTGTAAAGTTGGACTGCTTTACACGTGGCGTGTTCTCCTAACATCATCTCAAGGTAATGTTACATATTGTTCAAAGTTGGCATGCAATGCAAGGTTTGCCCCCCTAACTTTTCTGTCTAACCAACTAAAAGTAAATTATACTAACTTTTGTATGATTTCGTCAAATTATATGTATTATTAATTTCAAATTAAAAAATATATTTGTATTTCCTTTTATTTTATTAACGAGATAAGTTTTTGTGCAAAATAAGACTGATACTTAATTAATTTTTAATATTATAATAAAAGTTACTACATTTATATATTAAGTTTCAACAATACATAATATTTCTTATGTAACAATAAAATAGTTGCCTAATTTTTTCGATTTAGAGTGAAGACGTATATTATGTAATATTTTGTTAATTTGAGTGACAAAATTAATTAAAATTAATTGTAATTTTTAAAATTTGAGATGTAATGAATATAGCTGGAAAACAATACTTAAATATTTAGTCAATAATTCAAAAAAGTGGTCAGTTATATACAGCATATAGTGTTGATTTTCTATTTTGATGAGAGACAGAACTAAAAAAACTAAGAAGTCTATTTTGCTTTGTCAATTGAAATAAATATACATCACTATCAACTGTAAAGTGTAACTATAACTTCCAAATACATAGAAATAAAGGAAAATGAAATTATAAGTTTCCAACATATATTCATCATTGGCTGCGGGAAATTAATTAAAAGCATACACTTTAAACTACATATATTAAGAGGATAACAATAGGACACGACACAAGGCCTTCTATTTCTCATTTTGCAACGCCCATTCCTAGTACAATCTCAGTCGCACTATAATCCACATTTATTACAAAACTCACTTTATATATATATATATTTGGGATTAAATTTTTATTAAGAATGATAAATCAAATATTAAGTGACGAATAAATAGAGTATCGAATTTTCAGTATTTTTAATTTATAGTACCAAACACCATTTCATATATGTATATATATGATTTTAACTACGAGAATTCAACCGACAATGGTACACAGTGCAATACTATAAATATAAATTTTTCGAAAGAGTTTTGGTAATATCACAAAATTCTTAGATATAAGACGGCTAGCTAGATTCTTAGGACACATAATTTAATTCATCTCTCTTTGATAATGGTAGTCATTATTAATTTATTGCTATTATTATTGTTCTCATTCTTATCACTATTATTGTTCCTAACTACTATCACCGGCCATTCTTATCAGTTTCATCCCAAATTCTCAAAATATCAAGACCAACATTAATGTAAATGAAAGTAGTCAATAATGAAGGACTCTGAGTTCTGCTCATATAAAATGTTCACTCCTATTCAACTCATTTATTAAATAAATAAGATTGAATATAAAAATAAACATAAACAAGCAACGCTTAAATATTAAAGTTCATGTTTGTTTAGTTCATCGAGAGTTCGTTTAAAGATAAAATAACATAAATATTTTCTGTCTTTTATATGTATACTTATATTTAAATGATGTTTAAAAAATATATTTAATTATATAATAAACACTCTTTATATATATATACATTGAAATTGTTATATATTTTTTATATAAATATCTTATAATCAATAAAATGACAAAATCTGTAGATTAATGTCATATATATAAATTATTTTTCTTATATACATATATATTATATAACTTTCTCGTTACATGTAGATTATATAAGCATTTTAACCTTGATATAAGTTTAAAAATAATTATTTATCTAAATCAAATATTACCTTTTTTATTTCCTCACATATAACACTTACAAACAATATATTTTTTAAACTTCTTAAAAGGCCTACGCAAAAGCCCTGACAATTTGAGGGCCTTGGCCCTGGGGCCTTTGCCCAAATTTAGATTTAATTTTTTGTAAAAGTTCGTTAAAAAGAAGAGAAACTTATGAACCGAATAATAATTATAATATTAAAAATAGAGTTATTATAGTTAAAAGGACGTAAGTATATATCAGAGCATTGAATTATATTTTATATATTTGATGAAAAAAATTATATTTTATATAAATTTTTTTCAAATATGAAATTAAAGTGGGCTTGACCAAAACAAAAGTAGGCTTGACCACCTTCTTTTTTCGGCCAATAGGCTTGACCACTTTAACCATTTGATTTTGTGTTTGATTTTTTAAGGATATGTACAAAATACAAATAAATTACTATTAAAAAAATTAACCATTTTACTTAGGGCTGTGCTATTGAGACCGGTTCATTGTCACATCATTATTTTTCTTTGGCTAAAATGCGTTTTGGGGCAGGGGTATATACACCCCCTGAGTTTTAAAATGTTGCACATAGACCCCCTGCGTTTTCATTTTGGGGCAGAGACACCCCTTCTGTTAGGGTTCCGTGAAAATTAGGGGTTAAGTGTCACGTCAGCAAACATATGTGAGGGCACATACACCCCCTGGGTTTTCACTTAGGGGCACATACACCTCCTAAGTTTTCACTTTAGGGGCACATACACCCCCTGAGTTTTCACTTTGGGGCAAAGACACCCCTCACACATGTTTGCTGACGTGGCACTTAACCTCTAATTTTCACGGAACCCTAACAGAATGGGTGTCTCTGCCCCAAAGTGAAAACTCAGGGGATCTATGTGCAACATTTTAAAACTCAGGGGGTGTATGTACCCCTGCCCCAAAACTCAGAGGGTGTATGTGCATTTTAGCCTTTCTCTTTCTATAAAATGAAAAAAAAAATAAAAAATGAGGGATTGAGCTCTTTAAAGTTCGACCTCTCCACGTCCAAATCTTTTTACTTATCTATTTACTATATATAAGAAACACTTTTTCCATTTTTTTGAAATACTTTTTAGACGTGATATTTAAAAAATAATAATTTATTTTGTCTCAAAATTATTTTAATTTACAAATTTTTTGTCTAAAATATACATGGCTTTTTTTTTTTAAAAAAAAATCAAATTATCATCAATTTCAAATAAAGTGTTAGAAGTTTAATCATTGAACTTGAGTATAGAGCAATTTTAAAATTTTGAACTAATTGTCCAGTTATTTAAAGTGCTTACAAGTCAACGAAAAAACTAATTGAGGTGAATACCTTGGTTTAAATAAAAAAAAAATAAGTATCATTGATTACATTGATGAACTTTTTGTTAGGGCAAAAGTACCTTTCCTGTCCCTAATGTTTGGAGGTCCTGTCACTTTAGCTTTTGACGTTTTTTCGTTGTCAATTGTATCCCTAACGTTTTGTGTTTCTTTCAATGTCAGGCTTTTAGCTAACACCGTCAATTTTTAGACGATTTTTTATGACGTGACATCCTATGTGATCAACAATTCTGACTGGACTTAATTTTTTTCACATCAATAATCCATTTTAGGGTATAATGGACCCTAAAAACTAAGTATAACAATAATCCAGTACACCAAAATACTCATTACATCAGTAAAATGGACCCCAAAAATTTAGTATTATTGGTCACATAGGATGTCACGTCATAAAAAACCGTCTAAAAATTGACGGTGTTAGTTAAAAGCCTGACATTGGGAGAAACACAAAACGTTAGGGGTACAATTGATAGCAAAAAAACGTTAGTGGCGAAAGTGATAAGACCCCCAAACGTTGGGGTAGAAAAGATACTTTTGCCTTTTGTTAGCCGATAAAGATGCTCTGTACCAAAAACTATTTAAAAAAAACTAAATATTAAATTCCTAACATTTGATTAAAAGTGTATGAATTTGTCCCACTCAACTATATCTCGACCTTAATTAAACATGTTATTTAAGATGTAACTTATTCCATTCCAGAATTCATCTTATCTTACAATAATTTCCTAAAATGCCCTTTAAACGTGTCATTTAAGATATTGTAACCTTTTTCATCTCAAAAGTTATGCCCTTTTAGAGATGTCACTTAAGATATTATAACTCGTTCCATTTCAAAAGTTATCTTACAATTTTATTTTTGTCCTAAAATACCCTTTAGACACGCCATTTAAGATAGGTGAATTGTGCAGTTTGTTACAGCAAAAGTGGTCATATGTGTGTGTGTATATATATATATATATTTCCTTGTTTTCATTGTAAAAGGTAGCTTCAATTTTGTAATAGTCTTGGGACTTTAGGAGCTTCTCTCTTGCTCAAAAAAGGAACTGTATGTTTCTCCTTTCTAGGTCCATTATTTTGTTTGATCCCTTTTCTTGAAGCGAAACAAGCTTAGAGGTAAAGAAGAGATTCGAAGGGATTGATTATTGATCCCTTTATATATATATATGTGTGTGTGGAAAAGAAATTAAGATAGAGAAGGAATAATGGAATAATAAGAATATGAATATGAATAGCAACACATAACCAATCGTGAATATGAAATGAATGTCATACTAATTAGCAACACATTCTAGTTTTATTGGTGGCCTATATATATGTTTATTTCTGGTTAGATCAAGTTTGTATATGCTACCTATATTGATTATTGAAGTGGAAGCATAAACTGGTATAAGGGATCTTGTCTTGTTGCACAGCACCAATATATACTGCCCCTTCAAAACTCATATTATATTACAATTCTTCTTCCCTAAAATGCTTTTGCACATGCCATATTATCTCACTAGATTATTGATGTATTTCAACTCCCAATGTTTCTGTTTGCTGTCAAATGTATGCATTTTTTGAGATTATTGATGCTGTTAAAATTGTCTTTTAACTTTTGATTATATGCTGACCGAAAGCTATGTGTCAATATGAACACATTTTATTACATCAATAATTCTTTTTGATCTAAAACAAGATATTCACGGTCGAACACAGTGACTAATCCCCTCGTTGAATTATAATAATTCTAACAATACAACACATTAGACCAAAATCCATTATCATAACAATACACAAATTAAAAAAAAAACACACACACACGTGAGACCACCAAAAAAATACCGTTCTCATGGCTTTGTGCAAGTAAAAAGACATAAACATCAACAATTTATAGCAATGTTCAACATTTTATAGACTATACATACCATATAATAGGATTACATTTGTACAATTAATTTAAAATTGTGTTCACATTGACACATTCAGTATTAACAATTATATGGACAATCACAATTAGGCATGCCATTAGTTATTTAAACAAAATTATGGAGAATGATAATATTACTTATAAATTGACAATTTAGGACACAATTAATAACAAATAAAATTTCAGAACAAAATTGACAAATACCCAATAATTTGGGGAAATACTTTATAATTTATAAACCCTTGCAATCCCGGCGGCGGCGACATCGAAGTTGGCCGAAAAGGAGAGCGTGCGTGTTTTGCGCCAAAACTAGTCTCACTGTTTGAGACTTGGAAGCGAAAAGAAACGAAGAAACTCTATAAGACTCTCTATCTATTTGAGCCCAATTCTCACTTCTCATTATTCATTTTCATTACTCACCCCTCGCACTCTCACCATGAACTTGGGTTCCACTTTCATCCCGCAATTTCCCGTTACCCACAAGCATTTCTTCCTCCAAATCAAGGTACGTTTTTCTCCTATTTCTTTCTCATATGGGACGTCTTGCGGTGTTAATTGCAGAAAAAGAATAAATTTTCGAGTAATAGGGAATGAAGAAGTTAATGAGCTGGGTTTTACTGATGTGGTCCTTCTTGCCCATAAGCTGTTTGTGTTTTTGTCTGTTCTGCTACTGGCGTTTCACTTGTGTTTCGTGACTGCAGTTAGCTCCATAGAGGGTACTTGAATTTGGATGTCTGTTATTACTAGTTTTTTCTATCAACGATTTACAGTTTTGTGGATTCGTAATCTTTTTTTAATAACTGAATGGTTTAGTTTTTCTCATCATTAACTATCCAAATATATTTTGCTTTCTTAAGTAAACCTTGCACTTCAGAGGAAACGAATCCCCAACAATTGCATTTGGAATCAAATGGAACCCTATGTTATGATCTTCCCGTTTCACAAATAATGAATTAAAGCGAGATATGACTATTTGTTTTTGGCTGATAATCCAATTTTTACAATTTTTCTAATCCCAATTCCCAAGTGATGACAACTTGCAGAGGTATCAAGAAGTGAATTGCTGGGTGTTGAATTGGTTCACCCTAGAAATTAAAGTATCAACAAGTATGCTACTGATCAAGGATTGGATACTGTGTGCACTGTGCAGTGCATATGAATTTTCAGTAGTCTAGCAGAACATGATATTCAACCTTATGAGTCAGTGCAGCCTATTTTGTGATCATGGGTTAGGACTTAGTATTGTGCACACAAAAATATGTAGCTAACAGCTAAATTTGAGATTCTGGAGGCTACTTTTCACTAGTGAACCTTTTATCTGCTATTTATAAGTGATAGTTATGTACTAACTTTCAAAGTTGCTCACTTATCAGGGAAACAAAACAGATGTTATCATTTCGAGTTATGAAGATCATTTTCTGGTGAGTGCTAGTGCTAGTAATGCATTTGCATGTTTTTGTAAGTACAGTTCTAATTTTTTATTTTACTATATATCAGGTTATTGCTACTCAAATAGGAACCATGGGGACAATACTGCATGCCAGGTTAGCATGTGTCTTGTATGCAGTATCATGCTTTCAATTAGTTCTTGGAAAATAAAAAAGATCGTCAATTTGGAAGTAATTGTGATCATTTTTCCTCTTTTACCCGAAACAGTATAACATGGTTAAATAGACCTCATTTTTTTCTTTGATTGATTCAATGAACTTAACAGTTTTTCAGATCAGATAAAATAATTAAGAAATTTTAGTGGCGCCTGAACCATGTCACTTGTCTTTCTAATATCCACCAAATTAGGGGTGGAAAGGCTGTAAATGTGTAGTATCACTAAGGATTTAGCCTTTAGGCTAGTTTATTGATTTTCTTTCCATCCAACTAAACTCAAGAGGTCAACCAGGGAAAAAATGCCACAAATAAATGTCACAATGTCGGTAAGATTTTAAGATTTAAATTAAGATCCTAGAAGATTATGACGGAGATTTTGACAACCTCACATATATCTTTGTTTTTTCACTACCAGGAAGGAAGAAGGAGTGTCAACTAATCCAACATTCAACGTGTCTATTATTTTTGGAAAAAGGGATGAGGTAAGCTAGCCTATTAATTTGTTTTGCTTCTTTATCTTTTTGTAGAGGCTGTACTTGACCTTCAATGATTGCTTGATGCAGCCAATGTTAGTGGCTTGCGCGCGTCAGCTAATTGAGCATATGAGGTTGGTATA
The DNA here is from genome assembly GCA_014851425.1 of Senna tora. Lineage (NCBI taxonomy): Eukaryota > Viridiplantae > Streptophyta > Magnoliopsida > Fabales > Fabaceae > Senna > Senna tora. Next base: position 11,849,194 of record CM026267.1, read on the forward strand.
CTCTGTGAAGAGAAACTACTTTGTTAGTTATTACGCATAATCTCAAATCCCGAGTGTTCAACTCCAACATTGTACCTTCTCTAAAACATATTTTAGGACTCCGAACATATGCTCATGACATTTAAGATGGAAATAAGTTTGATGTTAGTAGATTCAATTGTAAACCTTGTCACGGTTAGTCTCTCTACTGTCAAGGTCTCTGAGACCTCTTTGTAATCATACTAAGAAATAGAAAGATATCTTGAAAGAGATACTAATAGGACATTTGTTGGTATTTGAGCATTGTGTCTATATTATCTTGTTCTGAAGCAATGCAATTCCTGATTTGCAGTTCGTCTGGCTCCTCTAGGCCGTTGGTGCTCTCTCTCGGCCTTAAAGACCATTCTACGGTACTCTTCACTGATCTATGCATCATTTTTTTAAAGCAAAGATAGCCATGTTCACTGTCCAATTTCATGCAGGAGACGCTGAAAGCCATTGTTTCTGCTGTGATTGACAATCGCCTCTGGTAATAATTACTGCTGAACTGTCAAACTTGGCAATTTGGTCTGACGAGGTTTCTTTAAGGGTGGGTTTGGAAGAAGGGAAGGAAGTGAAAGTTTTTTTTGACATAAGAATGGAAAAAAAAGGGATATATTTTGAAATATCAAAGAAACTTCCTCTTCATTTTTCCAATAAAATCTGTAAGCTCATTCTAATGAGCGAGTCATGTGAAAATTCAATTCGCCCATGGTAGGCTAGTGCTCTATACAGAAGTCCGTTTGGTACCTCTGGCGTTTTGAAATGGTTGTTATCATTTCATATTTCTTTTGGTGGATGTAACCAAATGATATTTTACTTCAAATTACTGTGAGCACTTGCTTTGTCTTTTTTTTTTGGGAGACTTAACAATGAAAAGGATTGAATCAAAAACTTCAAGCTCTGCGAAGAGTAGAGGGATCCAATAATTTATTTTGCCAACTGGAAAAAAAATCTCATCAACTATGCCTTTTTTCTTCTATTTCATTGACGGAAGTATTTTATCTTTTTCATAGAATCGTTTTGCTTTCTAAATTTAAAGCTTCAAACATTGCAAAGTATTGAAGGATCCAATAATTTACTAAGCAAAACAGAAGAAAAAAATGCATTAACCTAAAATTTTCTTTCTTTTAGGTACTTATTTTTCCTTTTTTTATAGAATCATTTTAGCTCCTTCATAAAAGATTTTTTTTTCCTTCCATGAAAACTATTAGTTCGGATTGTTAAGATGAACAATTCTTTCTAGATTTACAATAGTTGCGACCTCTTAGGAAGATAGGTTTTCAATCAAAGGCGTTTCATCTCTGTTAAGATCTGAAAGTCTTTTCTGGTGCAAAACAAGTAGAAAATCCAAAGATCAAATCAATCAGAGATCTATATAAACAGCATAGAACTAAGGATAAAATTCACTATGGTATTTCAAGAGTAAATAGATAAATTCATTATGCGTGTTTTAATTACATTATCTGGTCAATAAATTACATTTTACACAAGAGACTCAAGGAATAGCATCCCAAAATTGGTGTCTGCATGAACACAAGTTTCCACTAAAATACAACAGAGAAGCGCCACCATCCCTCGAGTAAATATGCAGACCATCAAGGAATTGTAAGTGAAAAATGGGCGTTGGTGGATATCACATAACAGTCAAACCATCACAAAGGGTTGGTGGATATCATCAACTATCTTTCACTCTTCCACTCTATTCACTACAGAGTTCAGCTGCTTCTCTAACTGCAAACCAAATTGACGGTGAGATATCATTTCCTCGTCTACTACACTCTACCAAGCAAAATCTTGGTACTCAAAACAAGCCATACAACTTTAGCAGGAGTTAGAATGTAATTATGAAGGCATGAAGAAACATGCCCATTTAGTGAAACATTGCTGCATAGAGAATTATAGTATAACGCTTGCATACTGTGAACCTCAAATGCATAGTATAATTATTTTTCAAAAGAGAAGCACAACTCTGGAACAATCCTATTTATCCCAAACTAGCAAATAACATCAACATCCTAGGGTAGGGGGAATTACAACAGTCAAAATTTGCTACAAGAGAGTGGACAAGCTACAAAATTCAAAGGCCACCTCTCACATAGGCAGATGATATAATGGTTTTTTTAATATATATATATATATTAATAGAACTTAGTATAGATAAAAATAATAATAGACTGTTCATATCTCAAGTAATGATTAGCACAATAATAGAAAGACCATCCAGATTCATCCATGCACAAATGCAAAACGTATGAAAGACTTAAATCGGTTCATACCTGGGCATTTTTCACCCTTTGTCTTTGCAATTCCTCGACAAGACTCCCAATGCTGACATATGAGTTGATAATGTAAAGACTTATGTGACATTAAAATAAGAGGATCGAGAATAAAATATATATATGTATTTTATAAGCAATTTGATAAGTGAATATCTTAATCTTTCAAATACTTGTAAACATTTAAGATATTTGGTACAAGAAAAATTTGAAGTCCTTATGTTTGATAGGTCATTAACTATCAGGGAAACCTTATATATATACATGAGTCGTACCCAAATATCTTTATACATAGGTTTCCAAGTATTTTGAGGAATTAGGATATCCACTAACCAAATGGTAGCTTAGTTACATCCATTTACCTCTGTTGTAGTTGAATCACCTGTGAATGCAGCTCTCTCTCCCTAGTTGTTGCAGGTGGTACCTGAAATTTGCACGAGGGTAGGTCATTCAACAGGAGCCAGAAAACTAGTGAAATAAAAATATTCCTAAAACTCTCTCCACACTTCACAAAACCCTTATAAAAAAAAAAAAAGAGGAAAAGATATGAATCCTATTTCCGTTAAGCTTCCACTCAACTTTTTTTTTAAAAAAAAATTTCAAACTTTGTTCTAAAATATAGAATTATTATAAGATTTTCTTACCATAACCCTATTAAAAGGCCCAAGTCCATCATATGAATTTGTCAAATGAATAATCATATCTTATTACAAAAATGATATGCACAAAAAAATGCAATGTCTTTTCCCCCCCTGGACATGTAAAACATGCAAAGCTAAAGAAAAATTTCTTTGGCTGTAAAATACCTGGAGCACAAATCAAAGGATTTGCCAGTTCATTTTGTTTTAATCAGTATGCTTCAGTACTTGAGCAAATCAATAAACAAAGGCTTTTTGCACATCATCCATGGTATTGATGCAAAATCTTTACAACATTGAACTATGTTATTAACTTATTATTGCTTAGAAAAAGTACAATTAGATTTTCAGTATCAGACTACAGACTAAGAGTATATAAACTCCAAACCATGTCAATTACCTGCAAAAGATCAGCTATCCCTACCTCTGCTGATTCTGTATTCTTGCCTGTAGCAAGTGAAAGAAATCAAATCAAACAAATAAAATTTCCATATTATTAAGAAGTAAAATACATACAGTCAAAAGATGAAAGGAATTACCACAAGATTGCTCCGCATATTTTATTAATTTAATAATTTCTTCCTGTCAAAATTCAATGGAAAAATAAATATCCTTTAGACTAGTTATTTCATCCAGAAAAAGAAAGATATACAGCAGAAACATACCCTTTGCAAACTATTTTGTTGCAACATGTACTGCAGTGATGGAAGAATAGAGGCAACTGTAAAGTTCTGATTTGGTGGGCTGATAGAACCTCCAGAAACTGGGCCAAAATTGCAGTTTGCAGGACCCTGAATGAGTAAAAGAAATGGCAATGGTTACAAAGCCATTGCCTAAAACATAAATCACCTAAGTTCCATCCTCAGTATCAATGAAGTCAAACATAACCGAAGACCTAAATGATAAATTTAACCATGACTTCTTATATGATATCATACCCAAGGGAACATAGGGAAGGGGGCAAAAACTTTGAGAAATAAGGTATTAAGCACCGTGAAACTTATGGTAGCAAACTAAGTTATAGGTCATAATGCATGATATCACGGCATCAGTGGCTGTATACAGTTTTTCAATATTAATTTGCTCATATGTCTTAGAAATTTGGTGATACTCGTATTGATGCCCCATACGAAGGCATGCTGATGAAACCCAATTAACTTGAAAAACTCTCCCTCAAAAGCTAGCTGTTGAAGGAGAAGAACCAAGCCTCTTATGTACTCCATTGAGCATCCCATACTATGGTTCGGTTGTTGATAGTTAATAAGAGTATTGGATATAGGTTATTAGTTGCCTTCATATGTGAAATTAGAGTGTTGATCTGCCAAGCAGCACACACCTTGGGACTGAGATCTGCAGATGTAACCTTAAAACGCCCCTTGCGCTGGACAACTGCTCCATCTGACGCATCATCAACTACATAAAAGAAAATAATTAAAAATGATGTAGCCTTATTTTTAGGTGTTTATGTTCAGAATAGACAAGTAAAAATCTAGCTAGGTACAAGAAAAATATGTGACAATTGATGATGATTGTAATCACAACCACTAGAAAGGGAGATATACATACCGGATGAGAGGTTGTTGGTGTCTCTCTTTTGACGAAACAACGGACCACTATGATTCCGGTCACAACAATATTTTGCTTGCAAATAATCCCTTTTAAGAAACACGAATGATATGAAATTAGCACAAAATAAGATTGCAACAAATATGCAGCAACAGTAAAGTGGCAACCACAAGAGAATCATCGCAATTATAATAGATCAAAACAGAGATAGCTTTCAACAGAAAGATTAAATGTCCATAAGTTCACATCAACCTTTATATTTTAATTATTTTTTATTTTCTACAATATGAGGCTAGTAACACAAACAATTATTTAATTTCATAACAATTCTCAATTCTCACAAATAAGAGAGTTAAGAGAGAGGTATGATGTAGAATGGACAAAGATCATTATGAGGGATATGGTCAATGGTGATATTGTTAATTCTTTGTAAATCAGGGATTAAGCCATGAATTAAGGCTTAAATTAGGAATACCCTTCATGACTCTACCGTTATTGTTTTAAGCATGTCAATTTAGTTTCCTTTATAAACCTTTGGTTGTAGACTTTTCATTCACCAAACTAAGCAATGGAATAAAATATCAGTATTTGTTTCATTCCCTTTCTTTTCCCTTCTCTCTCTATTTTTTATCTACTTATTTCTCTCACCCTCCTATTCACTTCTACTGGTCATACATATATGTGTCACTGAATTTATTTCTCTCTCTCAATAGTTCTCTGTTCATTTTAGGTACATGTGTAAGACATTTTTTAGTCTCCTCAAGTCACTCAAACAAAACAATTCATTTCTCTCTCCCTCCTATTCACTTCTACAGGTCATACATATATGTGTCACTGAATTTATTTCTCTCTCTCGATAGTTCTCTGTTCATTTTAGGTACATGTATAAGACATTTTTTAGTCTCCTCAAGTCACTCAAACAAAATAATTCATTTCCAGACAAGCTCCTTTGTAAAGTGTAGTCTAGTAATTACTCCAAAAAATGGAAAGACAAAATATTGCTGTAAAAAAAAAAAGCTGTGAACTTTGTATACAAAGATATAAAATTACCTGTCCCCATCAGTAACAGCCTTTTTAGAACAAAGATAATTATCAGGTAGCAGAGAACCACTCAAATACTTTTTATGCTCAGTTATTGCATTAGGAGGCGATGAATTACTCAGGCTGGAACTTCCATTATCGTTTCTTCCATAATCCCGATCCAAATCCCTTAGACTAGTATTATTTACATCATCCTCACAAACATCGAAACAACCTCTGCAAGATTTACACGTGAAAAAAAATAACTCCAAATATAATGGCAAAGCTAAACTTATAATATTGTTTTACAATGTTCATTCTAACTAAAGAAAATTGTTTTAAAAAATGAAAACACTACAGATACAAACTACTAATCATAAATTTATGGTGTACATAATTCTACCAAACTACCAGCCATAGTCATATCTATAAACTATTGTTCTTGTCATAAGAAAAACTGAAACAAATAGAAAGTTATATGAACATTCAATCCATAATTCAAGAAAACCAAATCACAGAAATAGCATAAAAAATGGAGTTTTCTTCACAGAAACAGCAAAATTTTCTGTTTGCACATCTGTCTGACTGATTTAAGAGACACATTAAAGGTTTCAAATTTCAACATTCTCAAAAGAAAGGCTGTTAAGTTGTGGGCTTTGGATCAGTGTATTAAAGTTAAAATAGGCCTAAACTACAAATTGTATTTGCACTATATTAGAGGTCGGAGAATCAAATGGATTCTGTGGTATAGGAATTGCAAATAAATTATGAATTTATGACAAATAATAATAGATCACAATTTTAAACTAGATAGAATAACACTTAAACGTGTCATCTTGAACCCAAAGCTTCCACAACATCGCATACATGCATGATATCAAGACCAAAAGAATAACTAACTAGTACCCAAAATGATGGAAATTACACAACAAGGTAGAAAAACAAAAATGATGACAGGAAAATAGCCATACTTGAGTGCTTGAAGAGGTTTAATTGGAAATGAGGCAAGTGAACTCTCCAAATCCTGATGATCATTGAACCCATTCTGAAATAAGATGTAATGCAAACACCATTGTATGAATGAATCCAGTCTAGAGCATACTTCAAAGGAAAGGTTAAGATTGGTTAAGGACAACAATGTCACCTCCTTGTCGATTGTGGGTGTAGCATCGGAAAGATTAGTCGTTGCGGTTGATAACCCTTCTGCTGGAACCCCATTATCATCAGACCTGTCCTTTGGCTTCTTACCCATATCTGGCCCTTCTGAATTTGGCATGTCATCATCTTGAATCTGTAGGCAACACATAGCCAGTTACAACAACAAACAAAGCCCTTTCCAGTGTGGGGTAACCTGTTCTATCTTGGCTCATTTATACAACACATAATCGGTTACATGAAGAATAATTATAATGCCCAGATTGTCCACATAATTTAAAAATAAAATCAGATAGTAGTAAGGTGTAAATACTAAATACTTACCAGAGCAGCTTGACTTTTCAAATCCTCAAGGTTGAAATTCCAGGCACTAATTCCTCGAATATATTCTTTCTGTCAGTAAACCAGAGTTTAATTGAAAGTAAGTGCATATTTAAAAGAGAATAAACTTATTAAAAGAAATAGTGATGCAGACGAGGAGAATAAGATTTCCTCTTAAAGAATGAAAAGATAAATAAATAGAAAAAATAAAAACACAGGAGTTCTAACATGCAATGAAAGCCGCCCCATCCAACGGCATATTTGACAAGGATACCACCACTAAAGAAACATGAGTAGAACACTATAGAGAGGCCAATAGAAAAATAAGTCCCTTAAGAACAAACAATCAGGAATCTTTACAGGATCTACATGTCTTTTTTTCAAGTTAACAAGGCAGACAAGTTTTGGTGAAGCAAATGTGTTTGCTCTCGAGTCTCGACAGCATAATGGGTTGAGCTAAGATTATCATGACCTATATTCCAAACCTACACCAGAAGCATACATATACTACAAATAATTTAAAACGAACTTACCTGTGACATTTGTTCTTTATCCTCATAAAGATTCTTATTTTGCACCAATAAATCTGCCTCTTTTGCCTAGAAAAGAAAGCAAGCCAAGGGAATCATAGCTAAAGTAACACACTTCTAAAATGGAACAGAAATAGAACTTGGATATAAAAGGAAAACCTTCAGCATCCTAAAACGATCTCCTAGAGGAGAAAGGCCATCCAGAATGGTACGAGTTAGATATTCTGTGGAGCGCGCATGTTTAAAGAAGGGGTGTTTTAGAAGCTTTTCTGAAGATGGCCGTTTCTTTGGGTCCTTCACTAAGCAGGTGCCTACCATCTCTTTGAAAGACTGGAAATAAAGAGAAAACTGTAAACAAAGTATTCCACAAGTGAAAGATACTACAACTTACAAAGCTTCAAGAGAACGCTGCAAACCTTAGAAAATCTCTTGTCTCTTTCATAATCAAGGCCCGGAGGAGCATTTTGTAAAGTCATAAGCAAAACCTGAATCGAGAAAAACAAGGGGAAGCAATCAAATACAAGATCACACAGACAAGAAGCAGATAAGTTCTGCTAGTTGACACAAGCAAGTCAATTCAGAAGACAAGTATATTACTTTCATTGGAGGATACTTGGAAAATGGGGCATGACCATGAGCAAGTTCAAGTGCTGTTATACCAAACGACCAAATATCAGCCCTGTTTACAGAGAATAAAAATTAAGACTAAGATATCAGTGATGACTAAAAATGGAAAAAAAGGAGCAACTGAGCAAGAAATTAACAAATATTTTTTGAAGGGAGGGGGAAAGCACTCACTTGAAGTCATATCCATGTAACTGCTGCATAACTTCAGGAGCCATCCTGTATGAAATAGACACGATTCAAACATTCAATAGACATATAATGATAGCCAAGTTTCACACAACATACTACAATGTAGGAGACCAAAAGTAAGTAAATAGTACCAGCAAGGAGTTCCTACAAAAGTATTTCTCGATCGTTGCCTATCTCCAGTATCAAACATACACGCTGACACTCCAAAGTCAGCTAATTTGACTGCGCCATTAGAATCAATCAAAATATTCCCAGCCTGCGTATTTTTAATTTTTTGTAAGAAATAAAAAAAAAACCACAAATACCATGTATGCAGGAAAGATAAAGAGATTTACGCATATAACAAGGTTTTAAATTTTATAATCTAGATTCAGCATCCTAAGCATAGAAACTAACTCCAAAAAAGCAGAAACTAGAGTACCCTGACCACTTTCAAAATTGATCACACATGGCTCTGGTTAGCTATCTATGATTCTATATTCTATATTACTATAATAAAAGGGAATGAACTCTCAAGTTGGTCTATCCCATTAAAATTTATAAAAATACATACATAGATATAATACTTTAATGCTACAATTGTTGTCAGTCCACATATTCAATTTCAGGTACATAACCAGCTAGTTCTTATACTTAATATGGAAAGAAAAAATATTGCAGAACTTATTTTTCAGGAGGATTGGGTATGCCTAACTAATCTAGAGGTTTTTTTAACCATTAAGTACAATGGTCTTTGACAGGAAAAGGTGTATAAAGCTCTTCGGCAGTGAGCTGTATTGGCTGGTCTGTAGGGTCTTTGGCTTGAATGAAAAGCAAGATTATTTAATTGGAAGTTTCTCCTACACGTCCTATTTGGCAAAGAATTGTTATCTTGGCCTCTTTATGGTTTTCAACCAGTGTTCTTTTTATGGGGTTTCCCTTGTGGAAAACAAAGGGATTGGAATTGGAAAGCTCATTTGAGCAAATGAGTCTAGAACTTTTATTTCTTTGTTTTGGAAGGACTTCTTGTCTTTGGTTTTGTATTGCTCTTCTCTTCAATAAATTATTTTTCTTAACAGATTATAAATTATAAAAAATAAATAAAGAAAAGAAAAGGATCTTTGATTGAGAAATTCAGCGACTTTAGATACAAAGGCTGCATATCTTTAAAAAAGAAGATGACAAATAACCGAGAAACTGCAATGCAATACTAACCTTAACATCTCTATGTATGTGCCCATGAGCATGAAGATACACAAGAGCTTTGAGAACCTCCCGCAATAAAGTAGCAATAACAGACTCTTCAAAACCCTCGGGATAGTCAGATTTCATTATATGAAGGCAGGATCCTCCAGCCATGTATGGCATCACAACCCAAAGGTTATGTCCACTAGTGAAAGAGCAATGTGCCCTTAAAAGATTTGGATGATTAATCAAACTCATTGTTTGTACCTCTCTCCTGATGCCATCCTGCATAATTTGCAAGGATATGGCATTGTATAGAACATCATCAATATGACAGCAAAGGACTTCGTGCAGATACAGGCACACATGTAAAATAAAGCATAAGACAGTGAACTGATGACTGAAGTCATCCTTGAATAACTTTTTTAAAGCAATAAAAAAACCATAGGATGGAATCTTTTAAAATGAATAGACAAAAAGCACAGACATGCACACATAGATGCAAATACATAATTTGGCATCAAGAAGCATACTAAATTACTGATGAAGACAACATTTATATATTAAGAAGCCATTGAATCCCAGCATGTAACAACACAACATAATGAAAAGACAATAAGAGCATAACATGAAAATAATATAGTGATTCTATATACGCGGACCAATATCTATTTCTTAAAAAAAGACAAATATCATTAAAAATAACTTGAAAATAATCAATTGAAGTGGTGATTTAAAAAAGGAGCCTTGCAGATAAAGAACCTTATTCCAGGGCAACTAGAGAAGTAACTAAAGGTAAGCTTATTAATATTATAACTTACTAGCGAAATAACTTCCATATCCATATGTTTAGAGACCAAAGAAAATCAGAAGTGCTCAATTATTTAATAAAAGTAAACATATGTTAAACAGGGGAAACTAATTGAACACAGAAGTGAAAATAAATAAATATGTTGCATAAAATATTAGCTTGCATACCAGATCATTGTTGCACTTTTCAAGATCAAGAACCTTGATGGCAACTGTTTCATTAAGTGGGATACAGAGAGCTCTGTGCACAGTGGCACTTACACCTTCACCAACTTCTTCATATAACTTGTAATCTTTTGCATTGAGAGGAAATCTTTTTTCTGAAGCTTGCTCCATTTTCCTTCTTATATCATAAAATTCAAACTCTCTTTACTCCTAGATGTACCAATTAAAATGTATAGATTGCATAATGAAGAGGTGAGCTTCAAATCAATGTGATGTATCTCCGAACTTTGTAGCATTTCTCCGTTCCTTAAAACAAACAAGAAAGTGCATCCAATAAGTTGGTGAAGATATTTTACCAGCCGAAATTACCTTTCAATTCAAAATAACAATGAAAACCCAAATGCCTTCATTAGGTGCTAATTATATTCTATAATACAACCTAGTATATCTGCATCTACACATAAGACAACTTGATGTATCAGGTTGAACAGACACTATTACATGTTATGCTACTAACCCAGCAACCAAAGGCACAAACTAGCACTGCAAATAACAAGTGTAGAGGGCATCATATCAAGAGAAAGAAGACAGACCCACTTCTCAAGATAATTGATGAATTGACCCCACATAATATTAGAGCAAAGAATTATGAGTGAGGATCATAATCAAACGCAACAGTAATACAATTAGTATAAATGCTATGAAGTTTTAAGAGTTAAGACAACCACATCTGTTCTTAAAAAAATTGCAATTAAGAATTTCGAAATTGAGCAAACCATAAAGCGGTAATATGAATTCAATCAGTAAAAAAAGCAATTGATTAATAGAGTAAAAGCTCACCCATCAGAGATAAACAACCAAAGAATACACCTTTTTCTCTGCCAGCCGTCTTAAACCGAATTGGGCAATACTGCCACAGCGCCACTTCATGGATAGGAACTATAAAACAGTCAAATTGAAGCTACAGATTCACGACAAAGAATAGTAACCAACCTAGGGTTTCGGCACCGAGAAATCTCCACTTGAACCAGAACTGAATCTGACCCGGTCGGGGAAACAAAATCCCCCAGGCAAATCGAACCGATTCAGCTGGGGTTCAATCACTCATCAACCACCCGATAAGAGTCAAACTCTCAAGACTAGAAACAATGATGATTATAGAGCTTCAGATTGGTTTAACCTTCAACTCTCTCTCTCTCTCTCTCTCTCTCTCCCTCCCTGTGATCGTCTCTATGCGCCGAACTGTACAAAGTCCCGAATCTGCACCAACTTTTTTAGAAACCCAAAAAATAAAGAAAAAAAAAACTAAAATCAGAGGGAAAAAAAAAAAGAAATAAAAGCAAAGCTCCTTTTTGGGTGTGGAAGAGCTCGGCCTGGTCGTTCGTTGGTGATGGGAAAATAATTGGGGGAAAATATTTTTAAGAGAAAGAAAGAGGTGGCAGGGAGGCAGAGAGAGCGAAAGGAAGCGAAGTGTGATGCGAATGGGTGTGGGTCCCGCTCCGAGATTTCTTCCCTATAACTTAGAAGCAGTCCAGAAGGTGAATATCTTATATGCTTTCTGAGTTTCAGGTAAAATTGTAAAAAAAACTCACACTTGATTTTATACTTTTCTATGATTTTTCTTAATATAAATATAGCCACAGCTTTTCATAGATTGTATCTACCATATTTTCCTGTAATTTTGTACTGCGCAATCCAAAAAAGATGCTTCCTCTTGAATTGTTGTAGATCTGTGACTGTAATAATCATTTTTAAATTTGAGAGAACAAAAAATCTTATGAAAAAATGTAATGAGAAAAAATAAAAATAGTTCCTTTTTTTTTTTTTATGAGGAGGGCATTACCCTTCATTATTGTATGGTGCGCTCTTCCATGATTCTCTCAAACTTTGTTCTTCTAGTTGTACACTATAGATCATAGCTCAAATATGAGTATCTTTGAGGCTGTATTTAGATAGTAAAAATAGAATATTGGATTTTTTATTTGAATATTTATAAAATATTTTATGGTAATTAATAAATATGTAAATGATGTATTAACATATCTAAATGTTTATATATATATATGTGTGTGTATATTAATATGTAATATACTGGAGATTTCGAGTGTATAAAAGTATTTTTTTTATTTTTTAAAATATAAAATAATATTTATTATAATTTGAACTAATAAATTACTAAATATTTTAATATCTGCAGCATTTATGTCGTATACACAAATGCATTTATAAAAAAATTTTAAAAAAAAAAGTAGGTAAAATTTGTTATGTTTTTGTCATTAGGTTCTTCAATCATAAGCTTGATTTGTATTATATTTTTTCTATGATTTGTCATAAAAATGTAATCTTCTGTATTCTTTCTCTATTGTAATTGATTATGCATAAACTTTTTGACATGTGTGATATGTGTTCTTTGTGTTACAAAACTTTATAGCAAAGATATAAGTCACGTGAAAATTTCTAATTAAATATATTCATGTAGAAATTGATTAGGTGAATTAAAGTTCAAATCTCTAAAGAACATATGATCATTTTGATGACAAGTAATCTATTCTCCTAAAAAAGATTGAGAATTCAAGTTTTGTACGTGAATTTTTTGTTGTTGAAAGAGCTCTATTCTGATAAGAAACTTCATATAGTTTGAATCAAATTTAGCAAAGCACAATAAACTTTCCGTAGTTTCAATAAAAAAAAACTATACATTTTTATTGGGAGATGAATTTATAATTAGGGATGATCTAGAATGCAATCACTCTTTTTTTTTTGTGGCATCAAGCCTGGGCCAATACACATGATATAAGATATCTTTTGAGTATTTACAATCAAGTCCTTAGGTTTTATTGATAACTGTCATGTGACATAACACTATAATAAACCGTGTCATTCAAGATAACAAACACCCTTAAATTAAATTGTTTGTCATTTTATTTAAATTTAAGTTTATTTTTTTAGTTTTTATTTATGATTAATAAAATATAATAAAAAAGATTTTTTATAATAAAATAAAAATGTTAAAAAATGAAAAAGTAGAATTGTCATGAAATATATATTGGGCGTAAAAAATAGGAAAAATTGGAAGAAATGAAGAATGTATTTGACTATTTGATATTGTGAGGGGAAGGGTAGAGACATGGACACAAATGCAGTTGCCGTTTTGTGGATGCTCTCACTCCTCCTCTCTGACGCCGCGTCACGCCCTCCGCATTCCATTTTCAACCTTCACCGTTCAGTTTTTTATCCGCTTAAATATTTTTTTTATATCTTTGTTTAAAAGTTTTTTAATATAAAATATATATATATATATGTATAGTAAAAAAGTTAGGGTTTATTTAACAAAGTGCATATGTACTTGTTAAGATTTTCTCTTATCCATTGAGAGAAAATTGATTGTCTTGAAATTGATGAAAACTCAACAAAAATATTTTTTATGTTAAGTTCCTTATATCTTTCCTATCAAGTTTCACCAATTATATGTTGCATTTACACTCTATCTATGATTGATCATATAAAAGGTGGTCTTTTATACATTCTCTCTCTATAATGTGATTGGTCATTTAAACACTTTTTAATACATGTTATATTTATATTGGAGAACTTGGGACAAAAATATAAGGAACTTGACTTAAGTTTTATCCTAAAAAAAATCCTTAAACAATGTCCTTACGGCACTTGTTAACAAAACTCAAAAAGCTATATATGACTAATCACGATAGAAAGAGAATATAGAAAATTAAATTATCCTTATATGAGAAGAATAAAAGTTTAGTAATACGATAGTATTAACTTTGATACATATATCCCTCAACTCATATAATATCATTTTTGTTAATATTTATTAATAAAAATTTACATTAATAAACACTCACCTTCAATGGATTAAGGCTATTTTATATCATACTAAAAATCCTGTAAGGTTTGAGTGATTTTAAGACAGCTTCTATAGTTTAGGAAAGTTAGGTATATTTTAGCCTAAAATTAAAAATGATAAATGGTATAAATGTGTGAATAGCTTATATACATTGTATAATTCGTCTTCATGGTATATAAGTCATAGGAGGAATATCAACTACATATATATATATATTATAGCAAAGTAGGTTATTATTGTAAGAGGAGATTAAAGACGCAGTTGAAAGGCTAGTCAACTTTCTAAACTAAATGTGCAAATGCACATGCATTGACGCAATCATAAATCAATTTGGTGAATGCAAGGTGTTTGTCAGAATGCGTATCATGTTTTGTTTTAAAAACACTCTGACATCTAATTGTTTTAATTGTCCCCCCACATACATAGGATGTTGTTGCCATGCATGTTCTTTCTTCAATATTAATTGCTTTGCAAATTAGTAATATATTCTCTCTCTCCCTCTCTGCCTGTGTTGGCTTTTTAATGAAAGTAGTCATAATTACATCAAATTGTCTATCACTATACTATTTCCATTGAATTATTAACTACAGTGTCTATTTCCTTTGTTGTTTCTAAAGACAAAGAGGCAATTAAGGATTAAGGTGTGATGTTAATTACTTGATGATAAGTATGCGATCACTTATACGTACTTGTTATTTAATATCATTACTATACAAACTATTATATCTGCTTAGTAACTATCAAATTCTATTTTTAGAAACAAAGGCAATATGACTCATAAGCAACTTAGTTCGAACGAGGTGCATTAACTTGTTCAATAACCAATCGATCACATGCATGTACGTAGCTGTAATCAAATCATTATCTTATGCCTATTACTAATTATAATCTCCACACAAATGGTTATATATCCAGGTGTAAAACATTTTCATCACACAATCGTGTCCCAAATTAAACATGATCATTATTTTCTCATATAACAGCCTTATAGATATACTTTGAGATTTCATATATGAAATAGTAAATTCTTGTTTACTCTGTTTGTATTGAGAATTGATCACTTAATCATCAAAGATTCACCTTTATGCCAAGAGTGAATGTTTCCTTCGCAAGTCCGATCCACCCTCCATTGACAAGGATTATGATTTCATGGATTCATCAATTCCACTAGAGAACTAATATAATGTTCTCTTAGCTCGCTAATTAAGAAGATAAATATAAATTATTATTAATTTATTTCTTGAGATAGTCATTTTTTCAAGAATCTTTAATTCATTCCTAAAAGTATTAGCAAAGTGGATACGTATTGGATACAAACTCAACAACCTCAGCACTTTTTTCTTTAATGCTAATGGAGTGAAAATTTAGCCAAAAATTCCATTTTGATCCCTATCTTTTCTACTTCCATATTATTAGTCTTTTATTTTTTTACATGTTCTAAATCCATCCTTTATCTTTACAACTTATTTCAAATTGGTCATTTTGTGTAATACTGTTAATTTGATCCGCCAACTTGAAATGAAAATTTTGAGCTTAAAGAATGAGTAAAAGTATAATTTTTTAAAAAGTTTCCATGATGCAAAGTCATAAATTAATGGACCAAATTATCAGGTGTTACCCAAAAAATTAATATAAAACAAGTTACAAAGATAAAAGACAAAGATTAAAATGGGGTTTGTTAAAGTTAACTGGTATGTATCAAACGTGGGTCAATCTGAGTGGTTGGTGGGATCCATATCCACGTGGCTTAGTAGCAGAGGACACTGTGTGTATAGCAGCATCAGCTTGCGTATTAAATCACAGCACATGCATTGTTTTAGCTTTTGAGCGCTATTGTGAACTATCAGTGTCAAGTGTCGTCCACACATATATTATACACACACTGAACAAACTCTTTCGAATCTGACTTCATCTTCATCGTTTCAAATAATACTAAAACAAGGAATTTTGGTGCCAAGCTTGCATAAAATAAAATTTTTTACACTAATGGGTGGGACCCAAGTGAGAATTAAGAGGAAAAGTCGATGCATAATTGTTGTACATGAAGAAATTAAGAGACAAAATTACATGGATACTTTGGATATGTATTAGAATGGTCCCAAAGTTTAGTTTCCAATAATATAACACGTGTAATGGAAGGCCAAAAAAGGAAAATCATTAGGGAGTGTTCGTCAATTTCCTTTCCCTGTCGTCTTCATTCACTTGCGACGATAGCAATAGCATTACATAAATGTACGTGTTGTGTCCTATTATTTATATATAAATTAATATTATTTATTTTCATTTTATTTATTAAGGAGTTTTTAAGATAAAAAATTAAATAAATATTATTAATTAATATACAAATAACATGACATAGGAAGAGAAGAGAGACTTTTGTTTAGGCTTTGTTTTTATCCGTTTTCCATATTTTTTGGCAAGGCAATAACATTAAGATACTAGATTGTCGGTACTGAGTTTCTTTGTCTCTTTCATTTCTACTGACACGACAAAAGGCTTTATCTTGATGGTCTCAACAATCTCTTCTGCAGCTTTCAATCAGAGTATGATCTTCACAAAAATTCGAACTTGGCCATTTTTTCACACTAATTCCAGCTCAATTTTACTGTACTTGTGGTGGAATTGAAGCTGATTGTGTTTGTTTTTTCTGTGATTTCTCAGGAAATGAGAAGATTGATGGGGAGGATTTGGTGTGACATGCTGGAATAGTTGTAGGAGAAAAGAAGAGAAGAAGCTGTTTGAGAAAATGCCTGAAAGAAGGAGGAGGAGGATACATTTGAGCAAATTATATTCATTTTCGTGTATTAAATCTTCTTTTGGAGATGATCATTCACAGATTGGGCAGAAAGGGTACTCAAGGGTCGTATACTGCAATAATCCTGATACCCCAGAAGCAGTTCAGTTGAATTATGGAGGCAATTATGTTTCAACCACTAAATATACAGCTTTCAATTTTATTCCTAAGTCTTTGTTTGAGCAGTTTAGGAGGGTTGCAAATATCTACTTTCTAGTTGTTGCTTGTGTTTCTTTTAGTCCATTGGCGCCTTATACTGCTTTGAGTATTGTTGCACCATTGCTAGTTGTAATTGGAGCTACTTTGGTCAAGGAAGCAGTGGAAGATTGGAGGAGGAGAAAACAGGTATGTTTGAGTTTATAGTACTTTATCCCTTCCAGATTTCTTAAAGGTTAATACCATAACAATCCTGCGCTTCCAATTCATTTAGCTGCTATGGTCAAGGGATTAATCTCTCACGACGTGGCAAACAAGTTCGAATCACTATTGCGAGAGGTGCCCAAATTTAGTGCTCACAGAATTTCTTCCAATAGGAGGATACTATGGAAACAACAATAATAATAATCCTGCATTTTCAATTCATTGTTATAGCTTATAATTTCACTCTATAAATTCACTATAAGCTACACCCTCCCCCCATGATTTCTACCAGGAGGAAGTTTCTATATAGGTCTACCCAGCCTAATTTCATTGCAAATAAAATGTTACAAAATTGATAGGTTCACAAGCTTCATTATCTTAAAATACATGGAAATTCATATTTTTCCCAGTTCTTCTTATCAACATGTTAAACACTACCTCTTTGGTAATTCTTGCGGAGATAACCCATTGCCATTTATAAAGTTTCTGGAAAAATGATCCTAAAAGTGCTTTTTTTTCCCTTGTAAACATCTGATATAATTTCATGTGCAATTTCTTGGTTAACTTTTTTCGACAATCTTTTCATGTGCTTTCTCATTTTATTGTTGATGCCTTGATGGCATCTCCCATATATTTTGCCAAACTAAGAAGTTTTCCCAGCTTAATTCCTTAAATTATTTTAGGACATAGAGGCAAACAACCG
Organism: Senna tora; assembly: GCA_014851425.1. NCBI lineage: Eukaryota > Viridiplantae > Streptophyta > Magnoliopsida > Fabales > Fabaceae > Senna > Senna tora. The sequence continues at coordinate 11,867,398 of CM026267.1, forward strand.
GAAGGTTAAGGTGTACACAAGAAGCCATTCATTTGTTGAAACCAGATGGAAGAAACTTCGTGTCGGTGATATCATTAAAGTGTGTAAAGATGATTACTTTCCTGCTGATCTTCTTCTGCTTTCATCAAGCTATGAAGATGGAGTTTGCTATGTTGAGACAATGAACCTTGATGGAGAAACAAATCTAAAATTAAAGCATGCTTTGGAGGTGACAGCTCATCTTAATGATGAAATATCCTTTCAAAAGTTTAGGGCAGTGGTGAAATGTGAGGATCCAAATGAAAATCTTTACTCATTTATTGGAGCCTTACACTATGAGGGAAAAGAATATCCACTTTCCTTACAGCAGATTCTTTTAAGAGATTCAAAGTTGAAGAACACTGAATATATATATGGTGTTGTCATTTTTACTGGCCATGATACAAAAGTGATGCAGAATTCCACTGATCCTCCATCCAAGAGAAGCCAAATTGAGAGAAAGATGGATAAAATAATATATATCCTTTTCACTACCTTGGTTCTTATCTCCTCTATTGGCTCAGTGTTTTTTGGCATTGAAACTAAAAGGGATATCCATTCTGGGAGGTACAGGAGATGGTATCTTCGTCCAGACAATACAACGGTGTTTTATGACCCTGAAAGGGCAACATTTGCAGCTATTTTTCATTTCTTGACTGCCCTTATGTTGTATGGATATCTAATTCCAATATCATTGTATGTCTCCATAGAAATTGTGAAAGTGTTACAGAGTATTTTCATTAACCATGATCAAGAAATGTATTGTGAGGAAACGGATAGGCCAACTCGTGCACGCACTTCTAATTTGAATGAGGAACTTGGTCAGGTTGACACTATATTGTCTGACAAAACAGGTACTTTGACATGCAACTCTATGGAATTTGTGAAATGTTCCATAGCAGGTACTCCATATGGTCGTGGTATAACAGAAGTGGAGAAGGCACTTGCAAGGAGAAGGGGGGACGGGGAACCTGATATTGATGGTGAGTCAACTGGTGTCCAGGACCAGAATAGTGATGATGCAGTGGAATCCTCACAACCAATTAAGGGTTTCAACTTTAGAGATGAACGAGTAATGGATGGGCAATGGGTTAATGAACCTCATGCAGATATCATACAGAAATTTTTTCGAGTTTTAGCAATTTGTCATACGGCTATTCCAGATGCAGATGAAAAATCAGGCGAAATTTCCTATGAAGCTGAGTCACCTGATGAGGCAGCTTTTGTCATAGCAGCTAGGAGTTTTGGTTTTGAGCTTCTTGCAAGGACACAAACAAGCATATCATTGCATGAATTTGATCATCAGAGTGCAAAAAAGGTTGACAGGTTGGCTAGCTCCTTTTGTTATTTTTTATCTTACTGGACCTCTCTTTGTGCTCATAAGCACCTTGTAATTTTATTGCCCAACCTTAAATGTATTCATCTCATATGTGAGATTCTATAAATTTTTTTATAATAGGGTAATCCAGCTCCGCTTATCAACAGATTTTGATCCGGTTTTACTAAAATTAATGTTACCTTATGGCATTTTGAACTTATAAAATGTTCTAATTCCTCTGTTCTGAAGTTTTCATAACGATTTCTTCATAATTGCTATAGGACCCAATGATAGAATACTTAATTTAGAAAATCTTCAATTGTTACTAAAGCAGGCTTTAGGATGGAAGTCAAGGGAAGAATATTACTTGTTTAAAGCTTTATATTGAGGGAATAGGGACTCAATATGAGAGAAACTACCAAAGTATCAGATCATCTTCAGCCCTCATGGAGAGAAAAACTAGGCGTCGATACTTGATAGTATATAGACTATTTGGTTTATTTAGTACATTCTACCGGGACAATTATACTTCTCTCTTTCTTTATTTTCTTGCAAATCAAATTCTTTTCATAGCATTAAAATTCTTTGTCATCAATGATTTTTCACCTGGCTAACTCTAAGTAATTTTAATGATTAAGGAACTTTAGTTATCCATATAATAAGTTTTATTTCATATTCAGTTCTTGAATTTGGTGTTTCATCTACTGTTCTTCACCTCTTTGACCTGATTTGATAACCAGAATATACGAGCTTCTGCATACCCTAGAGTTCAGCAGTTCCCGGAAGAGAATGTCAGTTATAGTTAGGAATGAAAATAATCAATTATTGCTCCTATGCAAGGGTGCAGACAGGTTTCACCGCCATTCACATGCTTTATGGTTAATTATGTGAAGTTGTAAGCTGGATGTAGTGATGTCAAATTTGTTCTCTTCTGCATATATTTAGTGTTATGTTCGAAAGGCTCTCGCAAGATGGAAGGCAGTTTGAGGCTGAGACCAAAGAGCATATTAAAAGGTATGCAGAGGCTGGATTAAGAACTCTCATAGTCACATACCGTGAACTTGTTGAAGAGGAATACAAGTGTTGGGAAGAGGAGTTTTTAAAGGCCAAAACTTCTGTTGCTGCAGACAGAGATGCATTAGTGGATACAGCTGCTGATAAAATTGAAAGAAATTTGATCCTTCTTGGTGCTACAGCTGTTGAGGACAGACTTCAAAAAGGGGTCAGTAACTCAGTACAAGCTTTTGAGATATTGTGTCTATTTTTCAGCAATGCAATTATTATTGTGCTCCCTTCCCTAAGAAATTTTAAACCTGGCGGACAATTGTATAAATTATGACTTGTAAGTTTCTATCAGCTGAAGAAAGCTCCAGATCTTGGAATTGGCCACCATAACAAGAAAAAATATTAGTTATTCGCTTATTTGACTTATTCACATCGATGATGAGTTTATAAAGTTACTATTTACTTGTGAGTGCAGGTTGCTGAATGTATTGATAAGCTTGCCCAGGCAGGAATCAAATTATGGGTATTAACTGGGGACAAGATGGAAACTGCTGTCAACATAGGGTACATCACAACTCACAAGGCTTTTCTGGCTTTTTTTAAACTGATGGTTACATAAAATTCATAATAGTATCTTTGACAGGTATGCTTGCAGTTTACTTAGACGAGACATGAAACAGATAGTGATCACTCTTGATTCACCAGATGTTCTATCCTTGGAAAAACAAGGGGATAAGGAAGCTCTAGCAAAGGTACGCGACCAAGAAATTTCTGGCATTTGAAATCCTCTCATCATTGTAGATTATTGATACAGTGATTTCTTAGGCCTCTCTTGAAAGCATTAAGAAGCAAATCAAAGAGGGAATCTCACAAATCAAGTCTGAGAAAGAGGCTTACACAGATAGAGAAAGCTCTGCTGCATTTGGTTTGATAATTGATGGGAAGTCCTTGGATTTTTCTCTTAACGAGAATTTAGAGAAATCATTTTTTGAGCTGGCAGTTAATTGTTCTTCTGTCATATGTTGCCGATCTTCACCGAAGCAGAAAGCTCTTGTGAGTATTATGGACATGCAATCTGTATTTGAAAATCATATGAAAGAAAAGTTTCTTTTAATTTGTTGGTGATTTGGATGTCAAAGCTTTATAATCACTCTTTCAAAATAAAAATGCAGGTTACAAGATTGGTGAAACTGGGAACAGGCAAGACAACGCTCTCTATTGGCGATGGGGCGAATGATGTTGGCATGCTTCAGGAGGCCGATATTGGAGTTGGCATTAGTGGTGCAGAAGGGATGCAGGTCTAATGATACCCTTAGTTGTACTTATTTGAGCTTCTCTTTTTCTCAAGCTCAGCTTAAAAAAGAGTTTCATTCTGAGTCCAAAAGCAATGTGCTTATTTTATTGAGCTATCTATGATCTACAGGCTGTGATGGCAAGTGATTTCGCCATAGCCCAATTCCGTTTTCTGCAACGATTGTTGTTGGTACATGGACACTGGTGTCATAGGCGACTAGCAATGATGGTGAAACCATGCATCCATCTATTTTCAATGTCTCTCCATTCAAAATTCAGTGCTTCTCTGCTCAATGTTTTCAATAGTCAGATCATCTTTTTGAACTCTTTTTATGTGTTATCTTATTCTCTATAGTTTCCATGTATCTGTTTGTGACTTTTTCATCACCAAATAACTTCTTTTATTTGTAAATGCAGATATGCTATTTCTTTTACAAGAACATTACATTTGGACTTACTCTATTTTGGTATGAGGCATATGCCTCTTTCTCTGGTCAACCTGCGTACAATGATTGGTACATGTCATTTTACAACGTCTTCTTCACTTCACTTCCAGTAATTGCTCTTGGTGTTTTCGATCAGGATGTTTCTGCTCGACTTTGCCTCAAGGTACTAAATTGTTAATCTTCAAATTGCTTATGCAGACCAAAAGATAGTTGAAATTTTGCATCATTACATGACATTATTTTCTCTATGGTTGTGTAGCTAATTAAAGATTTATTTTAATCACCATCTCTTCTTTTGATGCCTGTATATGATCAACAGATCAAAACTATGAAAGATCCTGGAATTTGTTGGTCACTCACCCAAGTAACATTAATGACTCATCATCTTACATAATCTCCAAGACACACCAAAACAACATCATTTCTTCTTCTTAATATGAAAAAGCGAGAGCATTAATATGAAGAGGTGAATCAGGTGATGCTGTTTTGAGTTATGAGTCATTATTAATATGTCATAACATCATTTGCCATTAGTAATTTGGACAATGTTAGGTGTTGGGAGTTGAGACAAAATTAATTGCAATTCGGAATTTTTGGAACAAGATTGACCGTAAAAAAAGTCTAGGAATGAAACTGAAAATTGGTGCAAAGTTTGGAAACAAAAAAAAGCTTTTGCCTTCTTTTGTTTGGTCTTTAATTATTTACAAATATTTAGCTGAAATTTTGAGGAACTTTGTACACTAAGCAAACTTTCTATGTGCAGTATCCCTTCCTCTATCTAGAGGGAGTAGAGGACATCCTCTTCAGCTGGCCCCGGATTCTCAGCTGGATGCTCAATGGCGTAATTAGTTCGGTGATTATCTTCTTCATGACCACCAACGCTGTCTTAAACCAGGCCTTCCGGAGAGACGGTAAGGTGATCGACTTGGAATCACTGGGCGTCACAATGTACACCTGTGTGGTGTGGACTGTGAACACCCAGATGGCACTATCTATCAACTACTTCACCTGGATACAGCATTTTTTCATATGGGGAAGCATTGCCTTCTGGTATGTGTTCTTGCTGCTCTATGGATATCTACCTGCAGCCATATCCACAACAGCTTACAGGGTTCTTGTGGAAGCATGTGCTCCCACTGGTGTGTATTGGCTAGTCACCCTCTTGGTTGTTTTGTGTGCTCTGCTTCCCTATTTCTGCTTTAGGGCTTTTCAGACAAGGTTTCTACCTATGTACCATGATGTTATACAGATAAGACAAGTTCAAGGGTGTGACATTGAGGTGTCTGATGAATTGCCTAGACAGGTGAAGGGCAAACTTGTGCATCTTAGACACAGATTGAAGCAAAGCCAGTTGTAAAATGCAAATGCTTCCAAGCTTTATGTATGTATGTATGGATGGACTCTCATTTATGACAATAAGAGGGTCAAGCTGATCATGTAAATTTTCTTATAACAGAAGCAATAGTTTTAATCTCTACAAATATTGCCTATTGCACATCTAGCGTGTAAGTATATTACTGTATTGATTACTGAACTTAATGAGGTATTATTTTTAGTTTATTTAGGGTGCAGGTCAAAATGGCGTTTCCCCAAAAAAATGATTAAAGGTAATGGTTAAATTTATACAAGTTTTAACTTTTAATGTAAACATTTTGATATAAGAGTAAAAACAGTTAAATTATTTTATTATTTTAGAATGAATATATATTATATAAAATACTAATTTTATTGAGAAAAATAAATTAAAAATTTTGTATAATAGTGTATCTAACTTTGGGTAACCAATAGGGACTAAATTTAATAATGGATAAGTTGTGCGAAAATGTACATAATCGCTTGAATTTTAGTGAGTGTGCATAGAGCTCTTGAACTAATGAATTTTACCCAAGATTGTCTTGAACTTTTTATTTTAGGCATAAAAGATCGTAACTAATTATTTTATTATATTTAACTGAGCTAGCTAGGCTACTACAACATCAGTATAAAAAAAAAAAAAAATCTATGTTAGGTTTTTATTTACTTTGCTTCCAAGGCAATTTAGTCATTTTACGTAATAAACTAATCCACCCATCAATCTATCATATGACTCGTTACTTTTAGAGTTTGGACAGTTTTTGCACTTTAGTAGGTGGAATGAGTGAGGAAATGAGAATGAGAATTTTGGAGGGAATGAAAATATTATATCAATGTGATGTGAATGAAATAAAAGTGAATAAAATGACAATTTTATCCATACATTAAAAATGAGAATAGAATAAAAGTGAACAAAAAATAAGAATAAAAATATAATTTCATCATATTATAAAAACTAAAGTTTATTTAGTAAGAAAGATTGCACCATTCCCACTTTTTTCTTCCTCTTTTCCCGTTACCAAACGCGGATCTTTGCCTTATACTAAAGTGAAAGAAAACAAGACAAAAAAATCATCAGTCTCACTTTATCAAACTTTTTTTTTACAATTTGTTTTTTTCACTTCACTGACCATTTCATAGTATAATAGAGAGGATCTAATATGATATTTGCTTAGTATTGATAGGTTAGATGAAAATTTATGAGTAAAATAATAAGCTTGGTCCCTAAAATAAGTTATCTCAATTTAGTCGTTAATAAAGGTAGAAACCTTAAATTTAGTTTCTGAAAAATATAATTTCAGTTTAGTTCATGAAAGATTGAAAAGTCAAGTTTAATTTTTGAAATATAAAATTTGTCTCAATTTAGCTCTTATAAAATTTTGTGTTAGTTATGTTAATATAGAGAATATTCTCAAAAATTTAATTGAGATAAACTACATCTTTTAATAATTAAATTTGACATTTTCATCTTTTAGTGATCAAATAGAAACAAATTAAATTGCATCTTTTAGTGTTTAAATTTGGCATTTTCATCTTTTGATAATTAAATTGAAATAAATTACATTTTCAAGTACCAAAATATTAATTTACTCAATTCATTGTGTGTGTCAATGTAATTAAACAATGACATCTAACCCGAGGTATGTGATTCAATGAAAGGGAATCATTCAAGAGCTCACTCTCCCTAACTAATTTTGAGTATGAAATATCTTTAAATCATCGCACCAATTTTTTCACTTTTGAAGGTGTCTATGAATAACAATCCACACAGTGAATACATAATTTAAATATTTTTTTAAAAAAAATGACTATGACATCTAATGACTAATAGTTAACGAATGAGTTTATTGTTTTATATATATATATATGTACGTATGTATGTGCTATATATGATCAGTTAAAAATATATCGTGTCTCGTGTGTACTATATTGGGTGAAGAGTTTGTTCTGGAAGATTTTTTTTTCTTAAATTAAAAAAGAAAAAACTTGTACATAATAATAATATATATATATATACATGTGTGTGTGAAGAAATTGACCAATTAATGAAAGTGTTGACGCTTTAATTAATTTGTGCATGGAATCTGGAAACATGATGTTGAATCCATGTCCGATGGCTGAGGCTGTGAAGTTAACTACTGTATGGATGGAATTAAAATAACTTTTATTTATACGGCCAAGTGTAAGTGCTGCATTCTCACGTTCAACGTTGATCCATAATAATAATATGTTTCATGAGCCTTTCTTCAGCATTTAACATGGTAGTTGGTTCAGTATGGCTATGTCTAAGTTCTAAGCATTTCTAAATTTATTATTTTAATATTTCTCAGCAATTAATGATTATCATATAACTTAATTATTCTTCAATAATTTGTACAATCAAACTCGGTGACTCAACAGAAATAGAGACCAACACCGTGCTGCCGTGTTTTCAATGTCATTCATTTTTTTGTTATTTTGTAAATTTTATGTTAATGTTTTTTTAAGTATTTATGTTATATTATTAATTTAAAATATTTTATTTGTTTTTTAATAAAAATTGAAATTCAAAAGATCTTTTAATGACTTATTATTTTAAAATTAGTAAAATTAATTTTTAAAACTTCCTTGTTGATTAAAAAGATAAACACTGAATTAATAATATGGCTGGATGCTGAGTGGGCACTAGTTTTGGGGATGTAATGATATATAGTTTGAATTATCTAGAAAGTGAGAGATGGCTGCATATGAATCACAATATATTATTTCAAAAGTGGAAACGGTGCTCAAAAGATACAATCATGTGAAATGTATTGATTTTGCATATTCACTTTTAATTTTTTAGGTAATTATGTTTAAGCTAATAACATAAATCTGTTCTGATAAAAAAAAAAACACGACTCTAGCCAATTGGTAAATCCTAGTGGCATGGCATGCAGTTTGGTCATGAACTCAAGTTGGCATGTGTATAAATTATTTTATATACATAAAACAGCACTATATATATATATATATATATCCACTTAATTAAATTTGTTTTGATTTTCGTTTGTAGGGATCAAGAAAGCTTCCATATATCTTGATTGGATTGTGGAAGCAGCCATCAACCAACTACGACAAGTCATTTATGGGAATGATATATAAATAAGTACACAAGTGGTTCGCTCCATGCAACTATATTAATAAATAATTTATTGGATTTAATAGAAGAGATTAGTCATTTAATAATAACGTGACGAATCGTTTGAGTTTAAAATTTTTGTTGGAAGAATGTTCATATTTAGTACTCGATAATGTATCGAATATAATAAGATTGTCTATGAGGATATTTGTAGGGTGAAAATGTATAACTCGTTAGTCAATTAATTAATCTTGGTTTTTTTTTTGGACTTTTCAACTTCATTGTGAGCAAATTTTTTTTATTTTATGAAAGTTGAAAAAATCATTTTAATGAATCATAGTATTATGTAATGACATATATTCATAAATCATGCATATTTGTTAAATTTTTATATACTTTCTTTTTTATAAATGTTTATATACTTTTTAATTTCGTGATATTAGTTATTTTTCATTGATGGATGGAAATAAATTAAGTATTTATTTCTTATTAAACAAGTAATTTAAAATAAAAACTATAAGGCTAGTTAGCTCCAGCCTCCAGACCTTAATAAAAATCTTACTGATATATTTAATTAGAGCCAGTCAACAAATTATTAAAAAATTAGGACTAAAATAAGCCTAGAACTAAACCATCCCTGCTTGACTTCCAGATAGCATGTAGAATCTATCTATTACTTATTATAAAGCAATAACCACAAATGCCAAGTGTCACATTGTGGTTAACTTGCTTTTTATAATTTAAATTTATTTTTTATTTATTAAAATTGGCATTTAATTAGTATGTTACAACCTTTTTGAAATCTGTGCAATACTTTTTTAAAAAAATATCTATATTTATTTACTTTACTATTTACCTCTCACAAAAAATAACTTTTTTATAATTCATTTTATAATTTTGTCATTTATTATGTACTATAATTAATTCAAACTAATATGCAATAACATTTTATGATAATTTTGATAAAGATGAAAGAAAAAAATATCATAATATATATATAAATTTATTTAGATATTTTTATCATGTGTCAGTGTCACACTATATAAGTCACAATTTTTATCTATTATCACGGTATTTAATGAAAAGGATAAGATTATTCCAAAAATAAAACATTAGATACATAATTAACCACACAATGAAACGTTACAGATATATTTGACCAAAACATCAAATGTTGGGGGTACCAAAGACACTTTATCATTTGTTATCATAAGTTATATTTACATAAAAAAAACATTTTTCTGTGTATTATTTGCATTTAGTGAAAATTAAGCTTAGTAAAGTGAAAAATAGCAAGTTTATTGTGAAGGAAAAAATAATGAAGTTGAACCAAATGATTAAATATATTTTTTATGATGAAATGAGGCAATTTATGAACTTTAGCATTTTTAAATGTTTTTATTTTGCAATATGTCTAAGTCTTAGTTAATATTTGAGCATATCTTTAAATTTTTATAATTGTTTATAATTAATTATGTAATTACACAAAAAAATTCAAAACGGTTAAAAAATTTTATTAGCAAAAGGAAAATATATTAATTAAAAATTTAGAATAATATTTCATATTTCTATTTTATTTATAATTTGTAACAATATTCTAATGAAACAAATGTAATTTTAGAGATTATTTAATTTATATATAGTCTACAAAATACTTCAAGTTTATAAATCAATTGTGTGTGTTAAGTGCTGAGTGGATGACTTAACCAAAAAGGTTGATAAGACAATTATTCAAGTTGTTGAACCTTATTCATTTTAAATTGTCGGATAAAAATTACTACAATATCATTTATTAGATTATTCGCTTTCACTTAAGAGCAAACATCAAAATTAATTGTCTCATAATACATATATGACATAGAAAATGAGATTAAAAATAAGGTAAATCTTTGATTCAAGTTTGTTTTCTTATGCTTTTATTTTTATTCGTTTTTTTCTTTATTCGAAACTATATTATTACACTTTTTATTAATAATTTTTTTATTTTTTAAATTAAATTAGATCATATCAAGGAGACCAAAAATTTGATCAAAATATCATTTATAATTTAAAATTTATTTTTTGTATCAATATAAATAAAAATTGAATATAATTATTAATTGATAAACTAGAACCCGTGCAAAGCACGGGCCGCAATCTAGTTTCTCAATCAAAGTTGACGCCCTTAAATAAATAATATATATATATCCATATCTATATATTTATTTTTTATCTTCATATTTTTGTACTAATAACAAAGTTAACTTTTTCCAGTATGAATATTTTGTTATTTCCATCCATATATAAATAATATAATTAACAGCGCGCATATGCTCTATGTATGTGACATTATTTATGTACAAAATATTAGTTACTATATATATATATATATATATATATATATTGAGAACATTACTATATTATATTATTTTCTTTTGGTTGTATAATGAGGATTTTATTTTATTTTCATTAGTTTATATATTAATCTATACTAAATCTATCTGTTACATTTAATATGATAGTTAGTCGTCTAAATACTATAGTAAATAACACATTTCTTAATTATTAAGGCAATTCCCTGCGCGTTATTATAGTAATTATTTAATAATCAAAATTGAAGCACACTTATATACTTAAGTTAAATTAATTATTGTTATAATCTCTTCCCCACCCCTCTCATAGGCCAATATTCTGCAATTTCTATTGACTATATGAAGTATGATGAATAAAACTTGAAAAAATAAATTGTATATATATTGGCTCGCTATTGAATTAAATGCATGTCTTTTTCAGCAATATTTATTTATAAGCAAATAAGGCCCGATTCATAAATTATATAATGTACCTCTCGAAATTTTGGTGATGAAGCCTCAATCTAGTTTTACAGTGAAATTAGGGTATGTTTGGTAACAAAACCAAACAGTAAAATCGTGATATTTCACGATTTCTAAAAAAAAATTTACATCATATTTTGTACATACCAAACATACTTTTTATCATACTTTTTTTCTTTTCTAATTTTTCTCTCTCTCTCTCATAACTTTTTTCTACAATACTTTCTTTTATTCTACAGTACTCTACTCAATAGTACTTTCTTTACAGTACTTTACATCCGTGCATCTATACCAAGCGTACCCTAAATGGTGACTTCAAAAACTAGTGTTCAGGCAAAAATTAAAAAAAAAAGTCTTGAAAATCAAGCAAACAAAAAATATATATAAGTTAATCACAAATATCTATATAAGCTATAAAATCACGTAATACTTTTTTTTTTGGTCATGAAATCATGCAATACCCTTAAAAGTTTTTTTTGCCATCTAATACCCTTAAAAGTTAAAACTAAAAAATATTATAAAGACCTGTGGGCTCTGGGCTACTAAGTACTAAGCCCATAAAAAATTATACATTATTATTATTATTTTCTAAACTTGAATCTGCCACGTCAGAAAAGTATGGTGGCGTCAGGCATTAGGTAAGCAATAAATGGATATTAATATCTTGCAGAGGAGGCCGAATTTCCCGGCACAATATTACAATTACTTGGATAAAAGTTTAATGATATCGTATTACTGAACTTCAGTACATCCTTTCAATCATGTAGTGCAATTTGTTAATATTAATAAAAATTCACATTAATTAAGACCCACTTTAAATGGTTTATGGACCAATTGATTGGAGGAATATATACCACTGAACATCTACTCCACTTCCTTCTAAATAAATTAATCATCACAACCTTTTCCACATTCCCGCTGAAAATCCGTTCTATTATTAACATCACATTATTTTGAAGGGTTTTTTTTTTTAACAAGTCTCCTTAGGACATTGTTTAAGATTTTATTTTAATCAATAAGATGGTTTAAAATTTTTTTTTTTACTTTTTATAAAATTCAAGACAATACATTCTCTCTCAACCAATGAAAGAAAACATATAAACCTATTTTTAAAACACTATATATTACTGCATTTGTGTGCACGAGATCACACGTTAATTTAATATACCACATATTTCATACTTCGGAGTAAATATTCAGGAGTACGGTAGTATTGAACTTTAGTACATTCTTTCAATTAGTTGGCCCCTAATCGATTCAAAGTGGATCCTAATTAATGTGAATTTATTAATATTAACAAATGGCGCTACTACATGATTATAAAGATGCACTGAAGTTTAATAATACGGTACTACTAAATTTTTATTCCTTCCTTAGATTATACATTATATCATATTTATCTGAACAAGTATATATCTTTTAATCAATAACAATAAGGGTAATAGTATATTTGGCCCAAAAAAAGGTAATAGTATAAATAAAACTATAAAGAGCTTTAATTTTAGCTCACCAGTCTATAGTAGTTGGATTTGTTTCGAGATCTGTGTTATTTTAAATTAAAAAAAACATATTTAATACAGATCTTAAGACAAATCCAATGATTGACAGGTGGTGAGCTCACTACTCCTCCATAGCATTGCACTAACAAATGTGTTTTTATGGATGCTATCACATAGCAAAAGTAAATTTATTATAAGGTTCTTCAATATAAATAATATGCATGACAAAAAAAATGTTTGTATGACCAATCACATTATAGAAAATATAGAATATCTTTTTTTACATGACCAATCATAGAAGAAAGAGAATGTAAATGAAATTTATGATTGAAGGAACCTTATGACAAATATATATGGAATTTACCTAAGTCTTCTTTTTCTCTTTCAAATCCATTTTAAAATTATAGTTTTAAATATTTTAAAATAAAAAATAAAATAATTCCTTGAATTTTTATATTTTGATTGAAAAGAAAATTGCATTTCAAGAATAAAAACTACTAAACAACTAAAGACGTTTTTAGCTCTATTTTTAAAAAAATAAAAAATCTCAATAATAACAGTACTTAATTATTACACACACGAATTCTCGAAAAATAATTTTACAAACCAATTTTAAAGAAAAAAAAATCAAACAAGCCCTTTATTTTAATTTTATCGTTATTGTTTCAAATTTATGTATAGATATATAATAAAAAAATATTATACACGAATCTAAAAATAAAAAATAAAAGCTAAGTAAAAATCCAACAATAACCAATTTAACCCTTTATTTATTTATTGACAGATCTTGCTAGTTAATTATTATGAGGGGTTTGATAGGGTGTTATTTCAAATAACATAATATCTTCCTTTTTAATATATCATAGTATGAAATAATGTCATCTAAAATATTATGTTATTTATGATACTCTTAGTTGGTATGAAATTTTATATTATAGTGATATAATTAAAATAATAATTATTTAAATGACAAATAAGTGTATATTATAGTATTATATTTTTAAAGATAATGAAATTAAATCCGAGAAAACAAAAAGAAAAAACGCGAAGAAATAAGTGAACAAAATAATTTTATTAATAATTTATGTTAAAAAAAAATATAATTGATATAAAATTGATAAATTAAAAAAAAAAAATCTTCCACTAATTAAAGTGTCATTCCAATATAACACAACATTTTCAGTGTCATTAAATGATATCTTTAGATATTATGTGATGATACAATATTATCTCATATCTTACTATATTATCTTGGTGAGTCCTTTACAAAGTGGATAGTAAAGTCGTAGATGAGTGTCATTCCAATATAACACACCATTTTCAGTGTCATTAAATGATATTTTTAGATATTATGTGATGATACAATATTATCTCATATCTTACTATATTATCTGGCGAGTCCTTTACAAAGTGGATAGTAAAGTCGTAGATGAGCCTTGTAGAGTTGGGTTTATACAGAGGTGCTGAGGATGCTAAGATGACGATGATATGATGTACTAGTAGAGTGATGGAGTTGTCAATCGATACAGTTGTTGTCATTGGAAATGATGCACAGTGTTCTTGAGCAATGCACACTGCAATTGAGTGATGCACAGTGTCACATGACGGTGTTTTGATGGTGTGTGATAAGATAGGCGATGGTGAGAGGTCGACTATAACTATGTGATGATGCCTCATCATTATCATATAACAGTATAATATATATATATATATATATATATATATATATATATAAACCGTGTCATCATCCACCATTAACAATTCACATCTAAAATAACATGTTATTTTTATAAAAAAATTAATAATAATAACATGTTATCCATGATCAGAATATCATCGTATCAAATGCCCCCAATATATCTTTCCATATTCAATAATGACATCCCATAGCAGTTTTCTAGATGTATGTAGAAACGTAAGTCAAAAGAAAGAAATCCTGATCTAATTCTGACTTCCATAATTAGCAAAGTAAAAGAAAATGTTGATAGAGCATTAGTTTGAAATAGCTTAGGATAGAGTCATAGAAGCATATCTATATTATATTATTATATATGGTGAATTGTGATCTATACAGAAGCTGTCAAATAAAACAATAATGATTAATGATCTCCCTACACATGCAGCAGCGAGAATAATTAGAGGAATCATTATAAAATATATATAATATTGACTTATAGAAAGCTCCAACTCAAAAATTAGAAGTTAAACTTGCGCTATATTATTTTTTTCAGACATGTATTACTCAGAAATAACAGTAAATACATGTAAATTTAAGATGATTATAATTAAATTTAATTAATTTAGGGCCATCCATAATAATTTTTTCATTGAGGTTTTGAGGGCTACTAATTAATTAAAAAGTTAAAAACTTGTTAACTTATTTATAAATTCAAATGACGATTCATTGACGGAATTTTTGGTGGATGAGTGAGTTACGTTGAATAGTATATTCAAAGAGTTGTGAGGGGGTTTCTTAGTCGAGTTAGTGCTTTGGTACTCAAATATTTGGTTGATTTTACTTTAGCAAGACATATTGGATGTATTGGAATTTGACTACTTGAATTTTATTGTCCGTCTGATATTGAAGGTATTGTCTTGATCAATTTAAATTCGATTCATACCGCACACTTGAGTATAGAAAAAAAATCTCTCAACAAAAATAATTACATTTATAAGGTTTTGAAACTCAAAATTTTATTTAAATAGTATTAATTTACTTAATTTCCCATAAAAAAAATTATTGTGTTACTTAATTAAGAGTGATGAGAAGGTTTTTCTTACTAATCTTAAATCAACGTCAAGTGTGTTGTGTGTCTTGCTTCTAGAAAGTCCACGGTTTGTTGCTTAAGCAGCATCCTTTCTAGAATCCTCAAATTAAATCAAGATTCATTATTCAACTACCTTCCTTTTATTTGGATAGTTAAATTGGAGCTGCTCTGACCAGATTAAATGGAACATCTATTCTCAATTAATCATCATTAGTTATATGGTTGTATGAAAATTTCATCTTTATAGTAACTTGTGAAAAGGTGTGGCCGTGTGGGTGAGTGAAAATAAATTATTTATACTTTAATTATTGATTTTAGGTGTAAAGCAATTTTAAATTCTGAGACTAGTGTTTCAACAATATTTTATATTCAAGTATTATATTGTGTATAGAAAATTCTTTAAGGATTTTATCTTTATTAATTATATATAAAATCTCTCTCTCTCTATATATATGTGTGGAATTAACATGGCTTCTGACTTCAGCTTTCTATATATATATACAATGAGACAATATATGTTGCGGTAAAAAAGTAAAATCTATATTAACAATATTTTTTTTAAAATAAATATATACTGTTTAATTAGTGTTTACTATGGAAATTAAAATGCAGCATAAATAATAGCAATCCCAACAGACCTTATATGAGTATTACAAAAGGATATAATTTGATGTCTTGAATAAAGCTAATTTATTTAGGTGATATATATGGAAGTAATTAACTTTTAGATTGCTTACTTTTTTTGGCATATTATTGATAATTATTTGCATATTGGTGTCGTGAATAGATCCTATCCCCTTTTTTATAATATATTTTTAAAACTTAAATATTTTATTTTTAAATTAAAGAAAATTTTTTATTTTAGATAGTTCTATTCGAGCTAGCGGAAGTTCTATAACAAGGTAGAACTCTCTCAACAGAAATTTTTTCATATGCAAGTCTCAAACTTGAGACATAACTTAAGAAAAATGGAATACTTACTACTCTAATTAATCACTTGTTATTGTAAGGAACAAAAAAATATATCGGACTCAACTTTTTTCACAAGTTCAGTATTTTTTCCCCATTTTTTTATTTTTTCTTTTATTTAAATATTTTATTAAAGTAGGAGTAAAAGAAGAAATAAATAGACAGATGTTGAACTTTTTATAGAAAAATCTTAATTTGTAATAAATGTTTACCTGGTAAAGAAAACTAGTCTATATAATTTTTCCACTAGAGGCATTCTCTTATTAAGATAATATTCTTGTATTAGAAATAATTATATTCAAGACTTTAACCTTATCTCCTAGACATATAACAAAAGTATCTGTTCTTTTTTTTTTTTTTTTGCCAATCCTATTAGAATTCAAAATATATGAAATAGGCGAAAGTCTAAATAGTCTAGAATTAGATTTATATTTTTTATCCCATAATATGTCATCACGAAATCAAAATAAGAAGTGCAAAATTCAAGGGTTAATTTATATATGTTCCTATAAAAAAAAAGTTGATTTGTTGAGCCTAATATATAAAATGAGTTGGTAATGGTGTACACGGGTTCGGTTTGGGGTGGACTCGAGACCCAATCCAACTTTGGTTGGGTGGGATCAGGCCGGGCCGGGTCTTCGAGTTGGTCGGACACATCTTAGGTTCGTTCTTTTTTTTTTTTTAAACAAAATAGTGTAATACATAAATTATAATTAACTTACTTGTTAACTTTTTATGATTAATTTAGATTAACTTTCTATTTTTTACCTATATATTAATATAAAACTAATCATGTATAATTAATAAGAAGTTAAATTTAACATATTTAATAATTTTAAAAGATAAATTTAATTAAATTAACATTATATTTGGTGTGTTTTTAATTAATAATCATTAAAAAAAGTATAGATACAAATATTATATAGTTTACATGTGAACAATATACTTAAATATAATTTTAAAAAAATAAAGAAAATGAGAGTACCTAAGCGGGTTCCAAACCCGAGGCCCAATCCGACCTTACTTAAGTGCAAAAAATGCTCGGGCGGGGAAATTTTTATATATACTCGTAGTTGGTATTTTACAAATTATTGATTGAAACCACTTTAATTAAGTTGCATAATGAAAATAAAGTTTTTTTTTAAACTTGAATTCAAGACATTATTTAAAGGAGATGGAATATCTAATTAACACTCAACCAACTCCTTGTTGCTTTTCACAAAAAAAGTGTTTATACTTGAAGAAAAAACTATGTTTTTAAAATGTAGATATTTATATGATCTCAATGGGATTTATAATTAATGCTTTTTACCTCATAAAGGAAAGTCTATATAAATTGTCACTAGCAAGTTCTAAAATCCAATAGCCACATAGTGTGTTCATAACATATATAAATGGATACTCCTTATATATGTTTTAAAGATAAGATTAAAGAACTAGTACAGAATGTATCATCCATGGTAAAGAGATAATGTTTTCTTCATTATTACTTTATGAGTTTCATCTATAGAGGGATGGAAGCGTTATCCAATAAAAAAATTGTCCAAAATAATAAATTTTCATTCAAACAATTAATCATTAAACTCGTTTTAATATATATCCGAGTAAAGACAAAAAAAGAGAGCACCAAAGTTAAAGTATTTAAGACAACGGTCTCTCTTATCCTATAATACGTCCTAACGAATTCAAAACAAAGATATACTATAAAAAAATTTAATTTATTTAGTCTAATAAAATGAATTAATTACATTTAATATCCTATATAATACTACAAACAAAACCATCTCTAATAAAATATACTTATAAAGGAACCAAAAAAGTCTGTATTTAAATCTCACTCATCATCCACCCTCTTCTCTTCTGTTTTGTACTTTCCCTTCAAATTCAAAAATCCGAAAGAATATAATCGGATATGCCATTGTAAGTGCACAAGTATAAATAACCCATCCATATAACATCAAAAATATAATTCACAACATTTTTTGTTTGTTTAAATTAAAGTATTTATCATCGAATATAATGACTAATTTGTTCACCGACTTTTTCGAATAACAAAACAACTGATTCAATAATTTAAAATTATTTTATACCCAAACAAAAAATTCGAATCATTTACACTTGAATAAAGATTGATGTATACAAAATTTACAACATTGTGTGATCACACTATTCATACCCAAATTTATATCCCACCGCTTTGGATTGGGACCTCCATTTTGTGAACCAATTCTCATTTATTTCATACTTTCTACCTGTCCCCCCCCCCCCTCTCTAGTTACACTCACCATTCTAGCTAGCTACTTAATTCATTTATCAAATTCAATAATTATGTCATAAACACAAATCACATTTATATGATGATGTACGTGCACATGTAATTGTATCATTTTAATATTATAAATCTCTTCCTTAACCTCACCACCAAGTGTATGAACATTAGAAAATGACCCCTATCGCCCAACTTGAGAAACATTAAAAACTATAGAGAGAGATTCACACTCCAAACAAATCTTTTCCTTTCTATATTCCACGATCTCTCGCTTTGTTTTTTTGTGTAGAAGGTGACAATAAAAAAAACCTAAAAAGTACCCCAAAAAAGTAAATCAGGGAAAAGTGTTTTATATTCTTTATACGAGCGAATTTAAAAATTATTTAGTTGATTTTTTATTAATTTTAAGATAATAAATTTATAAATTAGTCCCGATTATAATTGTAATTGTGACAGTATAAAATAAAGAGTATTAATGTAGTTAAATTGAAAAAAAAAATTAAATATGTAATTGAATATCATAATAAATATTAGTATTAAATGTTAATTAAAAACAAAATTATTTATAAATTTTAGTAATAAATTAAATTAGTTTGGGATTACGTAGCCACTTATGCAAACAAGTGTGTAAAAACGTGTGTGGCAAGACAAATGAAAGTAATATGAATCCACGGAAGCGCTAGAAAGAAACAAAGGCATATATATTAGTCAACTATTATTCTATTGCCTTTAAAGCTAATTTCACACAACTCCTCCTCCTGCAACTATAAATACAAGCCTTGCCTTTTCTCCTTCCTCCGAAATCTCACAAAAACACGAAAAGCGAAACGAAACGAAAAACTGAAGAGAAAGAGAAATTAACGAATATGCAGAAGAATAATCAACAAGAGGAGGAGGGATCGGAATCCATGGTGTGTCCTAGCTTCAGTACCTATGCTTCTACTGATAGAATCGCCGATATTGCGGAGAGGGTTCGGCTAGAGCAATTTCAATTTGGTTCTCCAAACGACGCCGTTGCGAGCGATTTCGAATTCGTGACGTTTCGGAAGGCAGCGGATGGGGTTTTCTTTGACGATGCCCGTGTGGGCCCTGTTTTCCCAGTCTTCGATCGGGACGTCATGATGATGGAGGGCGACGGTGGTCGGGACGCCGAGGATGCGGCGGCGCTTCAATTCTCGATGAGGAAATTGTTCATCGACGAGGACGAGGAGGATCAGAGACGACGCGTCGGCGGAGGCGGAGATCGAGATCCGCCGTCTTCGTCTTCGTCGTCGGAGGCGGACGATTTGGAGGCGATTCCGCCGGGGACGTACTGCGTGTGGACTCCGAAATCGACGAAGGCTTCGCCTGGGAGGTGTAAGAAGAGCAATTCCACAGGATCGTCGTCGTCGAAGAAATGGAAGCTTCTGGATTTGCTGCGGCGGAGCAACAGCGACGGGAAAGACTCGTTCGTGTTCCTGACGCCGTCGTCGACCTCATCGTCGCCGTCGAGTTCGAGTTTGGTGAAGAAGAAGGAGAATTGGATTTGTGAGAAGAAATTGAGCGGAAAAGAGAAGGCGAAGGGGTCGGGGGAGAAGAAGGCATGGGTATCGGCACACGAGGCATTCTACGTGAAGAACAGAGAATTGAAGAAAGTGGATATGAGGAAGTCATATTTACCGTACAGAAAAGACTTGGTGGGGTTCTTCGCTAATGTGAATAGCATAGGCAAGGCATTTCCCCCATTCTAAAGTTTTCAAGCATTATTAAGTTATAAGATAAGGATTAAATTTTTGTTGGTTTGTGTTACATTTTTGGAGCTGAATTCTGGGTTGTCTTCTTCTATCATAATTGTTCATAATGTGTACTTGTTGATACTAAGAAGAATCATAATCATATGGATTTAGGGGATAAGCATTCTGGTCTAACCTTTGAAGTTTGAACGGTTGGAGGAGCACTTTTCCTTGGAAACAAACAAGAATTTGTAGGAATTTTGTTTGAGTTATATTGAATTGGGATTAAATAATATATATATATATATATATATATATATATATATATATATATTTCTCTTATTAAAACTTTTAGTAAAAGCATTAGAACAAGTTTTTTAATGACATCTTAACTGTTAAATATTCCGTAGATATATGGCATTTGGCACTATCAAATCAAATGACTATCATTACTGACTGTCATCATATGTCTCCTTACCTGCCACCATATCGCGTTATTGTTGTGGATTTGAATCTTTAATAGAGTATTATACAAGGTGGAATATAAACAAGAAGAATGAAGAAAAATAAATAAAAGGCCCGTCTTACAATTTAGATGAGCTCTTTTATTCCAGTTCAATTTTTGAATTTATATCTCTCTTTTTATTTTTATTTTTATTTTAGTAAAAAAATTCAAATAAAAAAATAAAAAAAGTTTAGAGAGTGATAGAGATAAAATGCCTAATCTCTCAAAGGTTAAAGTTTTCATGGTCATTTTAATTTAGATTATTATTTTTGTTTGTTTTTTTAATCTTTTTATAAATTAGAGATAAAATGCCTAACCTCTCAAAAGGTTAAAGAGTACTATATAATTTTCGAAAAAGAATAATGTTATGGAGACCTTATGAATTTTGGCTCATCGTCATGCCATTGGGCCTATTACAAAATTTGTGTTAAAATATTTTTTTTTTCATTTAAGATAATACAGATATCAAGATAGATTCAAAAATTAAAATTAATAAGTCAAAACTCACTAACTCTCCATAATATTTCTCATTAAAAATTTGTTGCAAGCCCCCTTCAAATCTATACCTTTTGTATATTAAATCAAATATGACATGAATGAAATTAATTATTTGAGAATTATATATTGGTGAGTAGTTTGTGTATAGATGACATTACACTTGAAGTTTTGAGGGCGGTTTGGTTGCTCCAAAAATTTTAAGGGAGAGTAAAAGAATGACTGAAAATGAGAATAGAAATGATAATGAAAATGTTGTTATTACATTTAGTTAATCATAGAAAAGAAAAAAATATTACTTTTGTTATGTATGATGGATAAAAACATAATGAAAATGTGAGGTAATAATATAAAATAACCACAATATCATTTTGAATAAAAAATCATTGGAATTAAAAAAAAATCTCATCTCCTTCTCTAATGGAACTTTTCTTATTAAATTTAATTTAAATTTTATATCATATTATTTAATTTTAAGGAAACATTTCTTATTATGATATAATATAGATGCAATTATATTATTTTATAGTACAAATAAAATTATTATTTCATTCTACATAAAGTTATATGTATTTATTAATAATACAAGGAGAGGCATAAAAAGCCTAAACACTACCCAAAGAGGAGGACCTACAACCTTTACAATCATCAAGGGCTAAGCTACTACAAAAAGTAGAGGTTCCTAAAAAACTGTCCCATAAAAAAGAAGCAAGTGGCCATGATGGACCAAAGCATCAGCTAGCTTATTGCTCTCTTTACTCGAAAAATTGAGAGAAACAAAACTCCAGTTATCTAGAAGCCTTATGATTTTGTTGAAGAGGCCCGCCAGAGGATGGGGATTAGCAAAACCATATATGTTGAATCATGTGAGTCACCACATAAGAGTCAGTTTCGATGATAAGCTTGTCAATTTTCCCGTCTTTAGCAATTTGAAGAGTTGTTCAGAATATCAACTTTATTGTGGTTAAACACCCACTCACTGTGATTCTTCCAATATTCCAACAATTTGTATCCCTATTTAAACCCTTAAAAAGATTGAAACTTGAAACTGATCCAATCATGGATATTTAAAGTAAAAAAACCCAGTCCAATACTCCCTTTTAACCAAGCTCTTCCGAAGAGGAATAACCAAGGAGCAATCACGAATGGTATGTAAAGAAGTTATATTTATTTTCAAATGTTAAGAAAAATTAATGCTCAGGAAAAAAAAATCAATGCAATTTATTTTGGTTTGTTTTTAGGTGGGGTCAATTTGGCCTTTTTATAATACATTCCCTAAAAAAATTCTCCCTATGTTTGGCCAAAGAGGGAGAGTTGCATTTCATGGTGAGACCATTCTTATAATCAAACATGAATTTGCCTCTTCCATTTTCATTTCCTAGTTCCTACTCAAAGTTCTTGCAATCCAACATCCCCTTTAAAGAAGTAAAAGTAGTGGTTGAAAAAAGTGGCTAATTTAATTTTTTTGGTGTACAATGGCTAATTTAATTTATATAATTTATTTATGGATAAAATTGTAACAATGTAACGGACTGATTTTTTTTAAACATTTTTTAATTTATTATTTATTAATAAAAAATAAAAATTTAATTCGTAATCTATTTCGTATGAATCATTATTAGTATAACGACTTACCGAGTCTTTTATTTTTTTTCTTCCAATCATTTTTTTATAGTTTAAAGGAAGTTTATACTTTATACCATGGTTTTTAAAATCGGACCGGGCATCGAATCGGTCGAGGCACTGGTTCACGGTTCACCGGTTCCACCGTGGTCGAACCGCGGTCAAACCGGTGGTAATTAAATATATATATATATTTTAATTTAATATACTAAAATATATCATATTAAACATTAGTTACATACTTTATATATGTCCATCTCTATCTAAATATAATTAACCACAACATTATACCATAAGTAAAATACTATAATTAGAACAAGTTGCACACTTAACTACAATAGCATATCAAACTCAAGGCATAATATGGTATCAAACTCATCTAAGAAGTCCAATGATCAACTTACCTACTACCTAGTACTCAACAATCAACACACGCAAAACTAGAATTAATATGTCCACATACTAAAAGATAAATTGACAATAAAATTCAATCATAATATTCGTTGACGTTAATTCCATCAAATGATACCAAGTTATGATCCAAAGAAGGATAGTCACCAATAATGTCATTATAAGATTCAGGTTCATTATTCACTTCCAATTTGCTCTTCTCTCGCGTGCGGCTACTCTTGTGCGATTACGATTTGTTCTTGTGCGGCTGCTTGTGCTTGTGCGATTACCGGGCAGGAGATTTTCATTTTTTTTAAACCTTTTTAAAAAATATATATATCTATAATTACAAACAAATATATATATATATATATATATATATATATATATATATATATATAAACATGAAACGGTGTCGTTTTAAAAGAAAATATTTTTTTTAGAAGTCAAAACCGGGTGAACTGAGCAAACCGCCGGTTTTCACCGATTTGTTCGGTTCATCACCGGTTCATTCAAATAGTGATTTTATGATTGTTCCGGACCGATGTACCGACCAGTTCGCGGGTCCGGCTTTAATAACCATGCTTTATACTAGTCCCACCCTATAGCTAATTTAATATAGATCAAATAATTTAATTTTTCATTCCATTTAAAAAAGTTCCCTTACTTTGGCGAGCTTATCAATGATCATCTATGATTCTATTCTCACCATGTATAGTCTTTCTTAAGGAATGTTATATAAATTCGTAGTATACACGACTATATATATACACGGCGGATTCATATATAAATACAATTAATTAATTACTTCAATGAAATAGAAAGATCTCATTATTTAAGGTGTACGATGATCATTATATATGATTAAAAAATAAGAAATACAATATATAGGTATAATATTTCTTGATAACACAATAACTAAGAGAAAGATGTATAATACTTTAATTTTGGTGGCAAAATAAAACAATTTCTTTTTCCCGGCCGGCAAGACACTTTTTTTTTTAATCTTGTATGTGTTTTTATATTGGATGTCTATGTAATGACTTACGTCAATGTGTTGATGGAAGCAAGCATACAATACTTTATTCCGAGTTTGTAAGAACAAGTGAATTGTTTATTTATTTCAAAATATTTTTTAAAAATTAGATTTCTAATAAAACACTAATTTTATACATTTTTTCTAAAAAAATTTTACTTACATATATTCTATTAAAGAGCTTTATTTTTTATTAAGAATATGGTCAAATATTTATTTTTTGAAATCTATATTTTTTTTGGTTACACGAAATCTATATTTTTTTAAATGTTCTCTTAAGGATTGAATTTAATTAAAAAATAATTCTTTACATGAGATAAATTACGGTTTCTAACATTAGAAATTTTATTACGATGATAGGGTGTTCAAAGGTTTGGTTTGATTTGGTTTTACTTAAAAATTGATGAACTTTGTCGGTTATACATTTAATCGATTTGGATCGGTTTATTTTTAAGGTCGGTCTGATTTGATTTTTAGGTCGATTTGGTTCATGCTAACTTGATTTTTTTATGTTTACATATAATAAATATAATGTTAACTTTTTTACATTTTATACATTTATATAACATAAAAGAATAATTATAATAAAAAATTTAAATTTATAATATTATATTAGATAACTAATCTTATTTTACTTAATCAAAATTATAAAAATATTAATAAATACTATAAAAAATTACAATTAATTAATTATATTATCTAATAAAATCATATCAAATATTTTCTACAAATTATTAATATATTCTAATATTAACTTAAAAAAATAAACAATAAAAAATATCTACCTAGCTAATATGATTATAAAAATTACTTTAATTTTTATTATTAAGACATTGAAGTATTAAGAAATATATATATATATATATATATATATAAATTCGGTTAAAACCGACAACAAATTTCAAAAACTAAACAAAATCAATTATTTTCAATTTTTCATCGATTTAATTCAATTTAAATCAATATAATTGAATTAATTCGATTTTAAACTTCCCTAAATTAGCCCATAGATGATAGAACCCAGCCCCAGAATGGAGATAGCTGTTTCATGAAAAAAGTAGGGCGCTAAGTGGCGTGAACCAGCAAAGCAGCAATTAATTGCTAGATTCGTGCCTATTTTTTCGTGGGCGCCCTATTTTCAAAAATTTTATTTAAAATTTACAATGAATTAGTTTTTTAGATTTTTTCAGATCATAATAAACCCAGACATTAAATTTCTGAAATTGTATACACACTAGACTGAAGACTCTATAGTTTCCACACAAAAGTACATGTGAACTTTTTATTTAATTTTTAAAATATAATATATAATAATAGATATTCTATTTTAAGACATTAAATTAAATAAGAAAAATGTATTTTAACCTCTCACAATAATCTATCATTATCATTATTATTACTTTCTTCTTATATTTTATATCTTATAGTATATAATTTTAATTAAAACAATAATAAAAAATTCTTAGAGTGATTGTTTCTATTAATATGGTTGTGAGCCTTTCGAATAATTGATGTCACAAAATAATTATTTTAAATTAAAAAAAATAGAGAGAAGTCGACATAAGAAAATAAAGATAATATATGAGAAGTTATAAGATAGCGAGAGTTAAAAATTATTAAATATTTAATTTATTATTATTTTAAATAATGATAATAATAATTATTTTGTATTGTATTTTTAAAAAAAAATTAAAATCTATACAAATGTATCATGTACAATGCACATGTAAAACTTTTAATAGTATAATGTAGATATATACTATAATACATGGATGGGTGTAGTAATAAAACTAACAAGAATAATGGTATTTTCACCGAAAAAGAAGAAGGATAAAGGTATGGACTGAGCCATGGTAAGGCCCATGAAGTCATGAAGATAAGAAACCCATGCCCCAGGCCCTATAAAGGAAACTTATACATAATTTAGTGGAAAATACACACAACATCTCCAATTTACAATACTGATTTAGACAAGTAAAATGAAGAAAGTGCCTTAAATGATTTTTCCCCCCTCAATGAGATATGAGGTGTGTGTTGCTTAACATCCTCAACTCTTTTTGTTTTCTATTTAGTTTTATTTTTTAAGGAAAAAATGGTATAGTTTTCCCAAATTGTGTTACCTTTTAGCTGAAGATTTGATCTATTATTTTTAAGTTTAGTGCCTTTTTCAGTGTGGTCAATTGATGTTTTCCTATCACATATCTCCCATAATATAAGGGTGATTAGTGAACTTATTGTGTTAATTAAGTTCCTTTATTTCTTCTTTTTTTCACAGGCATATCCTCTTATATATTGGAGATAATTCAGTTTAAGATATTGTTGAATATTAAATATCTCTCAATAAGAATATAAATCCGAATTTATCACATTATGAAAAACTAGCTAGTTCATTTCACTAAACTCAATTCAAATTGATTCCTTTATTTAAAACCAATTATTATTTTTAAAGTAATAGTATTATTACAATATATATTATATTAAAAAATAAAAGAAAAAACCATAATTGGGATGATGGTACTTCATTTTTTGAATCTGTGTAGTGTATCTTTCATGATAATTAATTTATGCAACATAAAAGAGTGGGTGTTTTCAAATTTGCAATTGGAGAGACACAACACAACCTATGTTGGCCCTACGATAATGACACAAGCCATCACAAATATTAGAAACACAATCATGTATGTCTTCCCATGTTGTCATGCTTTACACATTTATAACTTACCTATATATACAAAAACAATTATAAATACAATTTCCAGCTTTTAACCAAAATTAATTCATTTTTCGCAACCATTTGGTGCTTTGTAAATATAAAATGTTTTTTTTGGTAAATATATATGATATATTTTGACTGAAATAACAAGATTTTAAGCAAAATATACATGATTGGAAAATAAGAAATTAAATATGAGTACTTACTTGGATTTTGTTAGCCGTAAATCATACCAATTTTCTTTGAATTATATTTTATGTACAATATTATGTAAATTAATTTAACTTATAATTTACTTTCTATCAACAATGCATGTGTATATTAAATATTATAAAACAATAAAATTGCAATTGTAAATATTATTTTAAACTTAGTATATAATTTTAACTGTATTATTCAATGTCCTTATGTACTAATTAAAGATGCTTTCCAATCAATAAAAGAGTACAAAATAAAAATATTAAAAAGTGTCTTAAAATTTTTCACTCGTCTTCTCTTTTAATTATTTTCTATTAATGGAAATAAAGTGTTATTTGTATAAAAAAAAACTATAATATTATTTTTAAAATTTTGAAGTAAGGATTTAATTGATAAAGCGGCGGTGTGAAGCGTTGTATATAACAGCAAACAAAGACAAAGAAGATGTTGCCATACTGTATTCACGTTGGACCTAAAATGTAGACACCAATTGGCACACACAAACGTAACGCTTAACTTCTCTATTATTAACTCCCTACTTCTTTCTCCTTCCACCATCTTCTCCAATTTTAATTTGGAGAAGCCTAATTAAATATATTCTCTCAGTATATACTTGTGCTTTTGATCCGATCCATTATGATCACACACCATTATTTCTGTGATGCCCATACCAATGGCAATGGCTGTGTGCAAGTTTTGCTGATAATGTGTCACATCCTTTTAAGGTTTGTTTAGTGTAAAGTGTAAACTTGTCCAAATAATTCTTCATATATACTTTAATTTACCTGATTTAATTTCTTTCTCTCTACTCACATTCACCCCCACCTTGCTTTTTTAATAGGTTTCTAGTTTACATAGCACTAGCTGTAGTCTTAACGTTTAAGATTAACATGGTTGTTAAGAATTAATTAGGGTATGTTTGGTTTGTCATAGTAATATTTTCCTTATTTGAAAAGTTAAAAATTCAAATGGGAGATAATGGAAAATTACTTTTTAATCTTCTATTATCCCAATCTTTTACAGTTTTAAATACTCAAATTTGAGATATTTTGAAGTATCCAAATATCAAAGAACTGTGTTTGTTTTACTTCCATTCCATTCACTTCCCTTCCAATTATATGTTAGCATGTAATTAGTTGAGTTTTGAAAGGACAGTGTTTGTTTTAGTTTTATTAGATTTTTGTGTCAGAAAATCTTAATTGTTTTAGGCCAGAAGAGAATGAGGTGGGTAGAATTTGAGTTTGAAGGTGGATCGTATAGAAAAACAAAGCCCAACAAGAGAGCAACACTAAGTGTAAATTAAAAAAGAGGAAATGATGGAGGAGGAGGAATCCCATGAATATCCATTTACGAGTGAGAAGCATGCATGATGCATGTACAGCCACAAATTTCAAATTATCAAATTGTATGGTTCAAATGATACATCCCTTATCTCCAATAATATCCATCCCTTCTCACTTCCATCACAAATTCTTCCATCAATGGATTTCCAAACCCAACCAAATATCACTAACTAGTTTCTACTTTGAAATCAATAAAGATTACCTTTCCTTTCTTTAATCTACAACACACAATTCATATATATATATATATATATATAACTCCATATCAAGATGGAGATGCATGGATGCCACATTTTATTATTAATTATATACATAGATGCAGGAGTAATTAATTAATTAATTGAAAGGAAAGCATGCATGAGCCATATATAGTTCGATCTAGTGCAATTAATTTATACATATGTTGTTTCGTATGAATTGGGTTACTTAGCTTGTGAAGCTATATACGTGGCAAATCGTCGTTGCATGCATGTCATGACACATAAAAAAAAGGGGAGGGATATACACAAACACAACTACTACTTCTCTTCAACCAACAACAAATAGCCACTACCACAATATTGAATTAATTATTTAATTTATATAGCATCTTAAATATTTGGAACAGTGCACATATATATCCAGGAACAAAAATGGTTGGTGTGGGTAAAGAGAGGGAGATGATAGATGGAAATATATGGTGATATACACATATATAATAAATGAATAATGGGGTAGGATTGGGTTGTCATTCTTTTGCAGTGAATGTGGAGCATTGAAACCTGATCTGGAAGGATAAAACGTAGGTGGGCTCTGTGTGGCCTTTCGCTTTCATTATCTCCAATTCTTCAACCTTAAGAATACCAACTAACATACATGATGCATCCATCCATCCAGCAATTGTATAGGCTGACTGACTATTCTATTTAGCCATCACTCCATCCCCTTCTCCATCTCCATCTCCACACTAATAATAATAATAATAATTATGTCATCCACTGCTTCCCTCAACACATGCTTCCTCTCATCTTTCTCTCCTTCCAACACTTCTCTTTCCAAACCCACATTACGTCCCACTCTCATCTCTGCTAGGCTCTCATCTCCTCCTTCCTCCTCCTCTTCCTCTTCCTCTGTCCCTTCCCTTATCCAGGACAGGCCTGTCTTTGCTGCTCCTGCTCCCCTCATCACCCCCACTTGGGTATATCTCTCTCTCTCTCTCTCTCTCTCTCTCTCTCTCTCTATATATATATATATATATTTCATTCCATGCATTTTGGAATGGAATTTCTAGTCTAGTACTGTACCACTACTATAGCTAGCCTTTTAGCTACGTAATCTCATAGTGTCCTGTCCACGTATATATATATATATATATAATTAATGAATATATGGTTGTTGCAATATTAGGTTTGAGTGACAGGTGCATGCTACACATTTGTTCACGCTAACCTCTCTTATGTGTCACCACTCATCACCATACAGTTAGTATTAAAAAAAAACTATATATAAATACTAAGGACCACTTTGATTTTAGGACACACTATAGTAAACAATTCTAATTAATAACAAGTTGGAAAAACAGAACACAACACAAGGTGTGGATCCATATATTCAAAATTAGCCCAATGCCAAATTAAATTAATTACCTTGTGATTGATCTCCATATATATATATATATATAGCTGACATTTGATTGGTTTTGTTTGGTGAAGAGAGAGGAGGAGATGGGGAAGGACGCGTACGAGCAAGCCATTGAAGAACTGAAGAAACTCTTAATGTACGTAATTTTGATATATCTATAGCTTTATATATTAATATATAAGTTTGAATATTTATTTATATATATGTGCAGAGAGAAGGGTGAATTGAAAGCCTCAGCAACAGAAAAAATAGAACAGATAACGGCTGAGTTGGGAACACAGGCACCTGGAAGCGTGGCTACCTCTGCAGCTGTGGAGAGGATCAAAGCTGGCTTTATTCACTTCAAGAAAGAGAAATATGAGTTAGTCATTGATCAATAAATATAATTAATCATCTCTCTCATAATTCTCATTTCCTTTATATTAATTATTGTGTTGTCGTTCCACAGTATGAGCCCTGCTTTGTACGGTGAACTAGCCAAAGGACAGAGCCCCAAGGTAGAGTTAATAAAGAATAATTAAAGACAGAGGCTTCCTTAATAAATTTGGTATATATATATGTTGAAGCTTGATTCATGATTGATTGGTTGATTTTGCAGTACATGGTGTTTGCTTGCTCAGACTCAAGGGTGTGTCCATCTCATATACTGAATTTCCAACCAGGAGAGGCTTTTGTCGTAAGAAATGTGGCTAACATGGTCCCACCATATTGCCAGGTCTCTCCATCTTCTCCAATATAATATTCCTCCTTCCTACAAACTTCGTCTCTCCTTCATTCATTCATTCATTTAACTTATTATTACTTTCTAACAGACAAGATACGCTGGAGCTGGTGCTGCCATTGAGTACGCTGTTCTGCATCTCAAGGTACCAAACTACTAATCCGGATTTGATTTTTGACTTTCGCTCATGAATAACTAAAAGTGACCACCAATCATTTCTAATTTTATAATGTTGGAAAACAGGTGCAGAACATTTTGGTGATTGGTCACAGTGCTTGTGGTGGTATCAAGGGGCTTATGTCTATCCCAGATAATGGAGCTGTTAACTCGTAACTACTACTACTACTACTACTCTTTTTTTTGTTTCAAATAAACTACACACTTTGATTAATTTCACCATATATGAATATATATATTACTTAAAAAGGGTCTTCTTGTGTGTGTGTTTGATTTGTGATGTGCAGAACTGACTTTATTGAGGACTGGGTGAAGATTGGTTTGCCTGCAAAGGCAAGAGTGAAGGCTGTACATGGTGATGCACCTTTTGGAGAGCTCTGCACACAGTGTGAGAAGGTACATACCCACACACATTTTGACACATGAGGTGGAACATGTGTATGTATATATATATATATAGATATATGATGAGAGATGATGAAATTGGGAATGTATAAATTTGCAGGAAGCAGTGAATCTATCACTGGGGAATCTGCTGACATACCCATTTGTGAGAGATGGGTTGGTGAACAAGACATTGGCACTGCAAGGAGGATACTATGACTTTGTGAAAGGATCATTCGAGCTGTGGGGGCTTCAGTTCGGTCTTTCTTCATCATTCTCCGTATGAATTACTACCAACCAACCATCATCAACAATGAATTAATGCTTCCTAATTCCCTTCTAGTCTCTTGCTTTCTCTCTGTGTTGCCTCTAATTAAGAACAAAAATATGTGTACTTTTGTAATTAATTACCTACCCCCATCCCCCACTACCTTGTTATGAGTTAAAAATAATAATAATAATAAAAGCAGATGGAGATTCTCCATCTTTAATTAATTAAGTTGTTGTTGTTGCGTAATTAAGTTAAATATAGAGGAGGCGAGTCTGATTAAGTCACTACTGCATTGTTCTTGTTTGGTAGGTAAAAGATGTGGCCACCATTCTGCATTGGAAGCTATAGGTCATTGCTTAGAGGTCGTGTCTGCATCTGCAATGAAGAATGCTACTACCTAAGCTACCTTCAAATACGATAAACTATATATGAATAAAATCCCTTTTCTTTTCTAATGACTTGAGCTTTTCACTTTCCACAAATTTCATTCTTAGGCCACATCCTCATCCTATAATATCTTTGTATTTTTGTTATCACATTTTTAATAAAAATGAAACGTATAAGAAAACAAGGTTGAAACTTGAAACCTGTTGTAACACTAACATACACGAGATTATGGCCACACACAAAAAGAAATGAGAATCGTCGTCGTTTTGTGCTCTTCCAAGGACAAACGACGACGCATTGCGACTGCTGCCCTGCCGTTTTAACTTGGAAACAATTTAATTTAAGCCGGCAAAGGCAAAGGCAATACCTTGTTGTTTGTCACATTCGTATTTTCTTTCCATTTGTACATTTTATTGGAAAAAATTGAATTCCCCCCAAGAAAATAAATAGAAAAGGAAAATCAAGGGAAAATATTTGTGTCAAAGATAGTCTCGACAGATATACAAATTAAGAGAAAATGGTTGTATGGAACACAAAAATATCTCGAGGGTCAATGATGAAAAGAGAAATAATTATTACTCCATCATTTTTTTCGAGTGCTTACGGTCTGATCATCTTTCTCCTTTCCCTATATACAGTGATTTTGTTAATTACAATCTTCTATACATTTTTTTGCAAAAGTATTGCTAATTTCTAACAATTTTGCTCTCACTTTACCGCTGTTTCAATCATTAACCAGCATGTGCAAGTGAAAACATAATTGTTCAGGTTATCTCTAATGTTAAAAGTAATTTTAAATCACATATTTAATTTCGAATTTAGCCACAATTATCACTATACCTAAACATAATTTATTTTGTAATGACACATTCAACCTAAAACCCATAACTTTCAATCTAATTTGACATTACATTCAACATTAAAAGTTACGTGAATAATCATATTTGCGTATGCAAATTGAAAGTTTAGAAATTTGAAAGAGACCTTATTTTTTCTACTGGAGGTTGTCATTGTTAGATACTAAATATGGGTACAAAGTGAGGATTTAAACTTTAATTCACCAAGTTTTAGAAGACTAGCTCCTTCCTATAGACCATCAACACATCTAGATTAATAAGATTAATAGTAAGAGAATAAATTAAAACCACCTTAAGTTTTACATGACATTTAAAAATTTAAAAATCTGAGGATGATTAGTTAGTCACAATACATATGTACAGTTGGAACTCTTGGCAGGAAACAACCCAAGAATACACATGCAGTTCCCTTCATATGAAATGTATATACATGTAGTAGGATGACTGGCACATCATGATTCATCAGGCTTTGGCTCAAGAATGACTGGGATCTTCTCCTTCTGATCACCTCGCAACACCTCCACCATCACCTGAATATCAACATCATCAATAACGAAACTTGTATTTATGATGCTACATCAGCTTCAAATTGAGGAAAGTCTCTTAAATGTTTCTATGGTTCTAATCTGATAATTTGGAAACACTAATTCATCAAAACGGATTAAGGAAACAGATCAGAGACACACCTTATCACCCACTTTACACTGGTCAAGAATTCTGTATAAATCACTTCCATTAGTAACCTTTTTACCATTCACAGATGTTATGATGTCACCTAAAATGAGTCTACCATATGCATCACGCTTTGTTGGCTGCAAGCCCTGCAAAATACAAGTTACCAGCTCTGTCAGCAAAAGTCCTACAACTTAAAAAAGAAAAGTTACATCCATGAATGAATGCAAATCAAGCTGAAGCATTTCAATGAGCAAGAGTAAGTAGTTTCCATGACACATGACAAATGAAGCTCAACATAATAGTAAGCATACTGCTTTCCCAGCAGGACCATTGGCAGGAGCATCTAAGACCAGTACTCCACTAACGCCCAACTGCTCCACAGACTGATCAGGTGCAAACTTAATTCCCAAAATAGGTCTTGTGACCTTTCCAAACTTCACCAATTGGTCAACAATGCCATTTACCTAAATACATAATAATAAAAAGCATGTGAGCTATTTCAGAGCTTATGAGCAAAGAGAGCTCTCTTTGTGTGTCTCACCAAAGGTAATGTTGTACAAGGTAAGGTTTAAGAAAGAGCTCACAGTATCTACTGGAATGGAGAATCCAACACCAGAGGATGCGCCTGATGGGGAATAGATAGCTGTATTTATTCCAATGAGGTTACCGGAACTATCTAAGAGTGGCCCTCCACTGTTACCAGGATTAATAGCAGCATCTGTCTGTATAACATCTTGAATTGGACGACCAGTAGCAGCAGAACTAATTTCTCGGCGAAGTCCACTAAAGAGAATGTACAGATTAGTAAAACACACTATCATACAAAAGATGCATAAAATGATTACAAAAAGTATCAACACATAATATATTTATGATCTTTAAATCTGAAAAATGAACTCTATCTGCCACAGCCCATATACATGTCCTGCCCAAAAAATAAAGTGAAAAAAAAAAGAGGAAATAAGACTTTAATTTGGAAAAGGGATCAGAGACATTCATTTCTGGAATCAAATGAGTTTCACACAAGAAGTATCTTTAGCTTAATTCTACTCCCTATCCCTATCTTCCCTGTTCTGCTAAACCTTTTTGTCCTGTTCTGGGAACTGCATTCTTCTCTCTCTCATTCAAATTACATTTAAATAATATTATCAGCAGGTCGTTACAATGGATGCAGAGTCCTATGTATTATTATTAACTTGTTTAGTTGATGCACACCACAAACACCAAGTCTTGATAAGTGTGATAAATGACAACTAATATCTTTCTTTCATCTTCCACGGCTTCCCAAATAAAATTGGAAAAATGGTTTAATATGTGCTTGCCTGAAAAGTGAAAACTGCTCTGAAGAGCATGGAAATGAAAATAAGATGGCTCCACTGCAGCAATTTTTTTCTCAGACACCTAAATAGAAGGTCTAAGTGCAAATTATATCAATGTATTCACTTTATTGGTTTTATACCTGATTACACCAGTTGTAAGAGTATGGTCAAGTCCAAACTGCACAAAGATAAATATCAGATTGGCAGATTAATTAGTCAATTATATAGACAGTCAATTATCAAGGGCATATAGTAGTATTACATTCCGGTTGTAGAAAAGAAACAAAAAGCAGTTTGGCAGCAATTATAAGGTCAAACATCCAAAGAACTCTATAGTAACAAGCATCACAAGTTGTGACTTGTCACACTGTTTTCTTCTATTTCGTTTAGATATATTTTTTCTTCTGGTACTTTTTACTTCAAGAATTTGTGTCTATTGTATCTTGATTCTTGAGTACATGTTCTTACACAAACTTTGACAAAATAGCTTTATAATAGTTGCAAGCAAGGCTAATCAAATGCTATATAATTACACAAATTAAACCTTAAATCAAAGAAGTTGACCAATCAAAAATAATTGATGATAATGCATATAACCAGGATTGGCATAACCCTCTGTAGAGTGGAAAAAAAAATCAATAAGGCACATAAATGCATAGTCTGTAGGAAAGTGTCCACTTGTTCTCACCGGGTTTCCAATGGCATACACTTTCTGACCAACAAGCAAGTCAGCAGAAATACCAATAGGTATAGGTCTGAGTTTGTCTTTTGGTGCATCAACACGCAAGACAGCAACATCCTTGTCTTGGTCAAAACCAACAATTTTTGCATCGTAAGTTGTCTGGTCAGCAAGAGTGACCCTGCAAATAACTAGCATAATTTAAACACAAGCAAAAAAGCATAGATGCATCTATCTTTATGCTTGTCACGTGTCTAACACCAACATCGCCGCGAGACAACGTTGACATGCATGTGACACATGCACAGATGCGTCAAAATGGTGGACACATGCCAAATATAACTTGTACTCAAGCCAACCTTAGTTTGAGCATGAGACAGTCCCTTAAAAAATGGAAAAAGACCAAATATAAGTAGAATGAAAGAACAAAAACCCATTTTGATGAGATAATCAAAGTTCTATCTTAATTACTTTTGTTGTACATGACTAATTTGAATAATATAAAGTAGCAATTTAGTAGATTGGATTTAGAAAATAATAGTGTAAGATGCTTACAATATGGAATAGTGTCGATTATGTGTTTTCTCTAAGTATATTACTAATATATAAAGTTCATATATATATGCCATCAGGAGTCCATGTATGTACCAATCCATATTGAAAGAGTTGCCAACATTTTTATGTTTTTCACCTCTAATTTTTATGCTTGGATAACTTCATTTTTTAAACATGATCAGTACACATGGCTGCATTAATATATGTGATACATTATCAGACATATCAGGGTTGGATCAATAGATCTTCACTTCAACAACTACAAGCGATAGTATAAACTCTAAACTAGAATTTAAACTGAAACTGGCAGACTTGATTAAAAAGTATCCAACCTGAGATCAGAAGCACCTCGAATGACATGATAATTGGTTACAATATGCCCCTCGTTATCCCAAACAAAGCCTGACCCAGAACCCTGTGGAACCTCCAACACATCCAACGTAAACGCATCCTGCCTAAACCCACATCATACCAACTCTTCAGAAACAACATAATCCAGGGCAAAACACAACACAAAGCGCTTCTTCAGTTATAACAACAAGATTCATACAACAAACAAACAAAAAAACGAACTCTCTTTCAGCAATTAAGCCTACCTGGCAGCAAGGTTGGTTATGTAAACAACAGAGGGGGTGTTCTCTTGAAAGAGACGAACAGTGGCGAGCTCATCGGTCTGCAATTTCCTGGGCGTGGTGACGACGAAAGCAGAGGCGGGATCAACATCGGCGAGAAAGAGGGAGGAAGATAAGACGACGGAAGTGCAGAGAAGGAGGAGGGAATCAAAAGGGGAAGGAAGGGAGGGTTTGGGAAGGTTGAATTTGAGAAAGCAAGAGGGGGAGGATGAGGTTGGAGGATTGGGAGAAGAGGTAGGAAGAAGAAAGAGTTTGGAAGGAGAAAAGGGAAGAAAGGGTCTGTATTTATGGAGATGAAGGGAATTGGGAAGAGAAGGAGAAGGAAAAGGAGAAAGCTTGGAAGAAGAGCAATGGAAGAATGTGGAAAGGACGAGTGAAGTTGCAGTCGCCATTTCTGTTTGGACAGCAGAAGCTACCTGCCGTGCCGATGGATTGCCTTGGAGGCATGTGTGTGTGACGGAGTTTAACTCAACATAATAATATAATAATAATAATATTATTAAATATATTGAAGGAATAGTATTTTATATAGGTAGACCATGAGTTTATGGGCATTTGCACATGTATATACTAAAAAAAAAAGTTAAACACAAATTTAGCCTATTTTCAAAAGTATCTACAGATCTATACCACTTTTACTGTTCACATAGAAAAACGCCATCGGTGATGGCAATTTGCTGATTTCTTGACCAGAAAAACGCCATCTGTGAGGGCGTTTATAGGGTTGACCATTTGACCCTATAAACGCCCTCCGTGATGGCGTTTTTCTAACTACTGGTCAAATGAGGTGGAGCCCAGTAGACATGTAGGCAGCCACGTGTGTGGTATGTTTAATTAAAACGCCATCAGCAAGGGCGTTTTTATTGCAATAAACGCCGTCAATGAGGGTGTTTTTGGGCTGGTAATTTTCTATATAATGCTTCAACTTGTCTCAACAACCCACAACATTCCTCCCATATTTTCAGCATTTTTTGAGGCATTGTATTGTAGCAAAATTATTCACAAACAAACATGAGTCAGTCATTCACGGCTTGTATTTACAAAGACGTCATTGTATCGAACTCTTCCAATGGCGTTGTTTTTCACGTCCCAAATAATCCTAAATTTGACGGATGCAGTACACATGGTGGCCAACTTTGCAAAGCTCATTCCTCCGCTGATTCTCGAAAGTTTAGGATTATTCAAGACGTGAAAAACAACGTCATTGGAAGAGTTCGATACAATGGCCTCTTTGTAAATACAAGCCGTGAATGACTGACTCATGTTTGTTTGTGAATAATTATGCTACAAAACAATGCCTCAAAAAATGCTGAAAATATGGGAGGAATGTTGTGGGTTGTTGAGACAAGTTGAAGCATTATATAGTAAATTACCAGCCCAAAAACGCCCTCACTGACGGCTTTATTGCAGTAAAAACGCCATTGCTGATGGCATTTTAGTTAAACATACCACACACGTGGCTGCCTACATGTCTACTGGGCTCCACCTCATTTGACCAGTAGTTAGAAAAACGCCATCACGGAGGGCGTTTATAGGGTCAAATGGTCAACCCTATAAACGCCCTCACAGATGGCGTTTTTCTGGTCAAGAAATCAGCAAATTGCCATCACCGATGGCGTTTTTCTATGTGAACAGTAAAAGTGGTATAGATCTGTAGATACTTTTGAAAATAGGCTAAATTTGTGTTTAACTTTTTTTTTTAGTATATACATGTGCAAATGCCTGAGTTTATGGCCAAAAATGAAAGTAAACATTTTTTTTAGAAAAACGAATGAACTTTTTGCTTTTATACTATTTGATTAGGATAAATACACAGTCATTTATATTTTATTTAAGTTTTAAATTGGTCTTTTATTTTTTAAAAGTTCTATATTCGTCCTTTATATTTACCAAAAGTTTTATGCTTCAAGTTTTATTAAAGTTCTATATTGATTCTTTATGTTTCATTCAAGTTTTATATTGGTCCTTAAAGTTTCATTGGAGTTCTATATTGGTCCGTTATGTTTCATTGAAGTTGTATATTAGACTTTTATGTTTCATTAGAGTTTCATATTGGTTCTCTCAGCATGATTTTATTTTTGGCCCGTTTGAGTATTATTGGTGTGTCTAAGGCCACGTCAGGTATCTGATACACGTAGGAGAGATTATGTGTCCACCTACATCACGTCAGCAGTTTAAGAATTGACGGATTTGGACGGAATGACCAATTTAGAACTTCTATGAAACATAAAGGACTAATTTAAATTTTTTGAAACATAAATAATTAATTTAAAATTTAAATAAAACATAAAGAACCAAAATACAACATTGACCATTTGATTATTAGTCATTGGGTTTTGAATTCTTAAATAACACTCCTTAATTATGTCAAAAACTGAAATAAAATTTATTGTTATAATCAATTCATACTTCTTTAATCTTTAATCAGAGTTATATTATATGACTAGAGGTAATTTATGTTTAGACTTTAGATTAGAGTATTTTTTTTTAAAAAAATATTATTAGATTTAAAGTAGATTTTGATAATGCCAACTCTGTAATATTTTAACACATTTGGTCGTAGGAACGTTAGAATCCACAAGTTCGATTGCAAGAAAATTTTTTTACAAGGAACATTAGGCACTTGTGGACAAGGAACATATGTTAACTTAAAAAAAGAGAAAAATTATATATTGGATAAAAGTTTTATACAATATCAATTTTTCTCTTAACAAAAAACAAAAATTAATTGTTTTGTCTTATTGCTTAATTTTCAAGTGTGTAAGCTATAGCGTGTAGCTTTTGTCAAGGATAAATGTGTCCTTTTTAAATTTTACTTTTTATATAATTTAATTCTACTTTTCTACATACTAAATATATTTTTTTAAAACAAAAAATTTAAGTCAAATTTTTTATATCTTTACCATCAAATTTTATAAATTATATATTCTTTTTAAATAATATTTCGTTTTCTCTTTACATACTATCAAAATAATTTTCTTACAATCAAACGGCACGTTAATTTTTGTTGTCAAACCCTGTAAATATTATGCTATACAAAATGCATTGGGCATAATATATTTGCAAAAGGAAAGATGGGCTTTAAAAGATTGTTTGGCCCATTCCAAACACTCTTATTATAATAACTAAAAACGTTTTATGTAAATATGTGCATGTAATTCATTTTTTTTATTTTTAATAATATAATATAAAATAATTATTACATTTTAAAATAATAATAAATTAAATATTTAGTAATTTTTAATTTTTTAATATACAATATAATGTA
The DNA here is from genome assembly GCA_014851425.1 of Senna tora. NCBI lineage: Eukaryota > Viridiplantae > Streptophyta > Magnoliopsida > Fabales > Fabaceae > Senna > Senna tora. The sequence goes on from CM026267.1 coordinate 11,907,809, forward strand.
ATTATGATATTTTAATGTAATAAATTAAAGGATTTATCTAACATGACACATATTAAAGTTTTTTTTGATTGGTCAATAGAATATTTTGTCTTAAAATCTACAAAAATTTATTTTCAAAATTATTTTTAATGTTTGAAAACTTATTTAACCAATGAGGTGAACATCCCTGTTAATATAGATGAATGGATACTTCTTTACACTCTTTGAGAATTTTAAAAATAAAGAAAAGCATGTAAGCAAGCAAAACAAAGAAAAAATTTCGTCCAAAAACAAAGAGAAAGCTTTTTTTTTTTAAAGAAGTACCAAAAATGTATTTCATAAATGATATCTTCAAAGACGGATCAAGTGAACTTCTATTGCATTGATTGCATAAGTTGAGATTTATTGCTGTTAATGTGCTCCATTTTCACTTTTTATCTGTTATATTTAAAAAACTCCGAAAAATCTAGGTGTACAACATAGTAAAAGTACGTAAAATCTCTTGCTTCCTATCGTAACAACTAACTTGAAAACACCAACTAACGATTCAAGATTGATGTTTTAGTAATGAATTTTATATCTACAACATACCAGCTTTATATGATAGGATCCTATTGAAAACAAAAAACCAAATTAAATTCTCTTGTACATTTTCTGGCTACGATCTAAATCTTGTGAAAAAAGAAAGTTCAAAAGTAGAAGTATCACTTGAAACGTTACAATATTAAAATGGATTAGCTGCTCAAGTGTTTAAAACCTGAACGTCACTACTCACTAGAATTTGCCAATCCACTTTTCTTTATGAATTTAGCTAATATCTTTATCACTAGCATTCCTATAGTCACTTTTTCTTTATTAGCACTACCTTTCATTCTAATGAAAGCATTTTCACAGGATTTTATCAAGTGGTTTTAACTTTATAGGTAAGCCATCAAAATTTCCAGCATCTATATCAGATTTAAGCATAGGGCGCTCCCCCATTTTCCCAATAATGTCCTCTGCTTGGTGCTCCTTGTTTGGCATAAGCATTACAAAATTGGAATCATCTCTTTGGTAACTGCAAAGGAATAGAAGAGTGTAAAAGTAAAATTACACAATATACAAAAACATATTGTTCATAATGCCAAGAGCTCAGGCAGTTTTCAATTTTCAGCAACCAGCATGCTGCAACAGATTTGCTTTTCATGCTATATAGCCCCTAAACTTAAAATTACGAATAGCATATTGAATCAAAACATACAAGTTATTCTATGATACATACCTGGGTTCCCTGAGACTATCACTTTGGATGCCAAACCCACACTGCATCTTACCATCAACATGATCTCTAATGGCTGCAGAAAAACAGGAAACGCTCAGCACACAAAACATGTAAATACTAACACCAGGATTACAGATTCTTTTACAAACAAACACTAATGGAGCCCAAAGACAAAAACAACTCTGTTCTTTGGTTTCCTTGGCTCAATCAAATATATATTTTACATTCACAGGTCACATTCACAGGTATTTGACATGTAGCAGATTGGCTATTGAGGAAGGTCAGGAATATACATAAAACATGCCAACGGACAGAAAATAAAAAAGTATTCTCATGCTATTGATCTTGGACTATTTGTCATGTCTGCAGTCTCATATTAAAAATCAATTAACTACTAAGAGGCAGCACTCATCAAGAAAATGTTATTGCACAAATCTGAAACACACTCCACTGGAGGTGGGTATGTTATCTAGTGAACCAAATACTTATTCATGATTCCATGGTATTATAAAGATATGGTCAATATAGGTGTAACTTGTAAGGCTAAAAGGATGTTTGAATCAGAATAAGATACATGTTTGCATTCAGGATAATACAGAATAGAAAATGTCTAATTATGTAAAGCGCTATGTAACATATATATATACAAAAGACATTTGGAAAAGTAGAATAAACATCCAAGATCCCACAAAAGGAAAGAAAAATGGGAGAAAAAGACATGTAGTGAGAATGAATTAAATAACCCTTTTAGAGGTACCTGAAATGCTGAAAGTAAAAGAAGGGTTCCACCATGACTTGAAAGCCAGTGCCAATGATGAGCTACACGGTCCAACTTTTGCCTGAAAAGATGAGTGCTGATTGTTTTGATCCATTATAATTAATATTATAGGCACTTGTACAACTTTGGATCAACCTGTTTACCTTCATCAAATAGTTCTCACTGATTTGCCAGGATGCACCTACTTGAAAAGTGGAATCTGAGGAAGTGTTTGACTTTATAATGTCATCAACCCTTCAACCCCAAGAAAATTAGATCTCACCATCACATGGGAGCACATTAAATTGAATATCAACTGATGTTTGAGGTAAAAAAGAATACCTTGTCTGTAACTCAAAACCAAAATCTATGTAGTTCATAATTCTGCCATTGTTCTCTTCCGAGGGGTCATTTACCTGTTCAATTTGTGTGAATGACCTTTTCAGTATCACGTTCAGAAAAAATAAATAACATCTTCGATTTAAAGACTACAGCACAAGGTCAAAAATAATAATTCTCATTTTAAGCCAAGGAATGGAAGAGTACCAACAGATTCTGCACTGCATTTTGCATATTTAGTTCATTAATATTTCAGTTTGCCAATATATATATATATATATATATATATATATATATATGAACATCATGAAGATAAAAATAGCAACAAAAAGGCAGACAGTATATATCAAGTGAATGGAGCCAAGTAAAAATTTGGAAGCTCAATGGCGGGCTAATTTAGCTGGAGGTAGACCTTCATTTTTAATGCATGGTACAAAAAGTTTCGGCCTTCCCCTTTTTTCCTCTTCACCCATATGAATATCTTTTGCTATTTTACTTGTTTTCAAATTTCAACGTTGCTTGGATCCTGTTTCTTCCAGGCAGAAGCAATAAGAAATTATGGTAGTCCTAAAAAAAATTGACACTTAACCAAAATAGATAAATAAACAAACATAAAAATAACAAATATATTAACAATATGATAATCCATTAAGATTTGTTGTTAGGGTTTATGCCCAATGAAGAATTTCCCCATTCTTAACCAAAGTATCTCAAGTGTAGTAAGGTCAACACTAAAAGAAAGAAAAATTCCAGAGTAATACCAAAATTACATATTCATATGTTGTAGAAATTCGCCAGAAAGTGAATCCCAACATTCAAGTGAAGCAAGGAAATCATGCTAGAGAACATAACCCAAGAAGGAAAATATATCCACCACCACATATTTATTACTATGTTTATATTTCAGCTCAATGCAGCATCACTTCACATCAAACCAGTGTATGACATAATTTGGTGACCATGCTGAACATCATGTAACTTGACATAAATGTATCAGATTCAAATTAATAAAGTATGCCAAGGATTTCCCAGTTAGTTCCCACTGCTAATAATATTAAATTTTGAGGTACTTCTAACAACAGATAAAGCAAGAGAAAGTAATATGCTATGCTAAAAAGAAAACCAGCCACTGATATGGATACAGAGGACCACTAGAAACACAATGAAGAGAGAGAAAAGAGAGGACCAACGCCACATACCCGTCTCTGGACAACCATGTGTTGATAGAATGAGGCAACTAACTGCAGATTGTTTAGACTTAAATTTCAGTGGAATGATTCTCAACAAATTAAATGTTAAAACAAAACTAAGATGCTCTCAATTGGCACAAAGATTATAAGGCGCCATCCTGTTGAATGCATATCATGTAGCAGGATGGTACAAAGTAAATATTGATTACAATGTGGTGATTGGTGACATGTTTACATGGCATCAATCAATTACAAAACTTTCCATTTTAAGAGGAAAATATTTCACATGCCAAATGAATTTGATGAACTTAAAGAAGTAATGCATAATCAATTATTAAAAGGAAAGATAAAAACCACAACTGAATAACAAATTCAGTATTCAGAATAGACCTGAGAGCTTTTGACAAGCTCAAGACAAAAATTGAAGGATGGAATCCAGGGGCTGCTTGATCCCACATTATAGCCAATGGCAAAACTCCAGTTCTTCCAATTTGTAAACATTGCATTTCCATCTACAAAAGCAGCTTCATTAAGGTAATACTTCAAAACTTTTTATCTGAGCTTCAGTCTCGAGGAAAAGAAAATCTCATGTTAGATGACTGTGACACAACATAATTCAATGCATACAAGATCGCTTTTCCTGCTTTTTGTGACTGTTTTGCACAGTTTTATAGAATCCAAATTCTTGAAAGTAGTAGAACTAGAATACAAAAAAAGAAGCTCAGCTCTCCAATTCCCAATGCTCCACATTTACTAAATCTCAGGCCTCTGTATATCTAATGCTATACTCTGAAAACTAATCAAAGAAGGCCCAAGAACAGGGGTAAGCAGCAAATTGGACCTGGGGGTAGTGAGCCGAATCAGATAAAGGCAGAACAGGGAATTGACAAACCAGTAACTAACTCTGACACGTAAGGCCATGGGTTGCTCTGCTGGTGCAGCAGAATGATTATATGGTAGTGGAGCTGGGTGAGAGGGGTGTGTAGAATTTTTGTGGAGCTTTGGCGGCTTGGGAGAGAACCTAGCCTCTCAAAAGCTAGTTCTATGTTCTTTCTTTTCTCTTTTGCTATTTTGTGCTGTGTTGCCCTGACAGCTATTTTCTTCTTGTGATTTTCTGAGTGCTATTGCTGTGATTTATGTTCTTATTTGCTATAATATCAATACATTGCTGCTTCTGTTACTGTCTCTTACTCCATCTTGCATATAAATTAACCCAAAATTTATTTGCAACTATTATGCATATTCAAATTTAACAGCAGATCGTGTTATCCACAAGTTGCACATGGTACCATTCAGAATATAGAGAAAGCACCAAAAACACTAGGCAGGAATTATGCTAATCATACTGACTAGAGAATTCAAGCTAAGATATCAACTTTCTAGTGAATGCATATTTAGCCTTTCATTCTCGGGCTGACATTTATAATATGACAAAAAAAGTCTTAAACATATATTGAAGGAAACCCATGCTAAAATATATCAAAAACTAAATAACCAGCGGAAAGATAACTGAACTACTGAAGTTTGATACATGCCCCAAATGAAACCAAAAATAGATTAAGAAAAAAAATGGAGAAACAATTTATAAAAAAATTAAATTCTCATTTCTAAAATTTCTACAGGAGTATTGTCTGTTTAAACTTACTCTGCGGCTCATACTGCACCCCAGAAGTCACCCTTCCCTTCCTGCTAACCAGCCATGCATTTTTCAGTAATTCATCTTTGGCTGCAAAGTATGCTAATAACATAGCATAGTTTGTAAGTTATAATAACAATTGCTTCTCCAACAAGATTAATCAGATATACTTCAAGTTCAAAACTCGAATGCAAGAAGTGAAATATAGCAGCTGTCATGATAAGAATAAAGTAATTAACTCAAACTTCAGATGAAGGAAGATAAAGTTCTTGAATTTTTAAAATTTCTTCAATTCTCATAAAAAATGTTATTTACATTTTAAAAAACATGTATTCAATGCAACTGTATATGATATAATCCAAACTGATACCTACAAGGACTCATCATTTTAATGGTTCCCTAGGGACACAGATACAGGAAGTAGGTATAAATAGTGAGAGTGACAACAAAACCATCAATAGACTGCCCTACTTTCCTATCCCTTCTCTGTTGTGCAGAGTTTCAAAGTTATTCCCAACCATAGATTAGCCACAGAAGTATGAACCCAAATGAGCAAACATTTTATTACAAAAGGGAGGGAAATTCACTATAATCTCAACTCAAGCATTATACACAAATATGTACATGCATGTTTTTCCATAAAATCCATATGTGGCTAACAATATTATGATAATGCATACAAATTTAAATAATGGGAACCCCTTAACTCATATTTTCACAAGACAATGCCTTGTCAACATTAAATACAATTAACATACTGGCAAAAGGCAGCATTGTGACTCCAAATGATAGATTTCCTGAACCATATCTCATTCCCATCAGCCCATAATCTTCAGAAGATTCCCTATAGGAATGGTTAGCTTTGTCAACACTGTACATTTTGATTTGTGGATGTACAAACTAATATAAAACCTAAAAGGCTAAAACTGGTCTGCTAATATCAGCATACCTTTTCTTCTGTAGCAAAGGGTAAATTCCAAAGGCACCAAATCCATATTTCGGGTAGTATGCACTAGATCTCATCCGCAAAATCCTGAAGAGACAGCAGGCACAATATTTATAATTTCAGATTTCAATAGGAGACACCAGGGGATGAGACATTAGGATTGGAGCTTTATATTTATAATTAGAATTCCTTACTGATCAGAAGTTGATACATAAAAATCTGTGAACGTATGAGGATCGTTAGCATCACTGCATACCCACAAAGAAAAAGTCAGAGATGAAAACTCAACAAAATGCAGAAGGAAGGCATGTGTCTGAACAATAGAATGAAACAAAGCCACAATACCCTTGCCAACGAAGTAATGCATTCCCAATAATATTCTCTTCTCTCTTATGATCAAGAGGACCTGAAGCCTATCTGGTTAAGGACAATAGTTCCTTCTCATACCTCCAAGTTCCTGTAGTTTCTTAACCAAAACCAAGGAACATAACTATATTTAAATCAATTTGTACAGAAAAGAGGTGTTATATTTATGGATACTGTTGCAATAACGTCCACATGAGGATCATCAATAGACTTTAGCATAATTCTAGCGTTAAAATGGCTCGCGTCCTGAAAATAATCCTCAAAAAGGCATTTCAAAGCAATTTTCCCAAATAACGTGTTATAAGAAGACTCCAACAACCTGCATCACCTCGGAAAAAATATTAATGAATACTAGCTTCCCGTAACAATTATAATAAGCGAAGAAATTTTATTCCTAAAATTCTCGCTCGGCACACATTATACTATAGAACAAGTTCGAATAAAGGGAATGCAATGCACCATAACTATAAGACATTGGACAGACACAAATAAGTGTTTTCTTTTCTACTACAAATCATTGAGCCACTAAATCAAGCTAAGTTGTTAAGGTTCAATTATATCCGAACATTGAAACTCCACATTTGCAAGCTAATAGATGCACACCAGAGAGCAAGCCAAAAAACCAATAACAAAATAAAATTAGGCTCAAAATGAAATAGAGCCATCTGTGTAAACGGAACGCAAAAACATATACAGCGGGTAACCTGGTACGAGCAGCGAGGGGAGGAAAATCGAAGAGAGGGGGCACAACCACCGGTGGTGGTGGCGGTGGAGATGGAGGTGGAGGCGATCGCTTTCTGTAAATCCAGTTCCACATTGCAGTGTGTGTGCGCGTATCGGTATATAGGGTTTCAACGGCAACTGTTTGGAATGAGGAGAAAAGAAAAGGAAGCGAGGGAAAGAGAGTGATCACTATCAATGAACTGAACTGAACTGAAGTGCAGTACACGCGCGAGCGAGTGAGCTTTGTGACCGTGACCGTTACCGTTACCGTATGCAACTGTGAACGGCGTTCCCAATTGAGTGGCGCCACCACCACGTAGCATATGTTAATGATCTGTATTTTCTTAAGCCCTAAAAGTAATAGTAATAGTAATATATCTAGGAATTTCTCCGTAGGAATAAAAAAGACTAAAGTACTATTTTGATCCTCAATATTTATATGAAGTTTAATGTTGATCTTCAATGTTTCAAAAGTTTAATGTTGGTCTTCAAAGTTTTTTTTTTGGTCGATTTTGGTCCTCGAGGCTGACACCGTTTAAGTTTGCCGTTAAGTGATGACGTGGCAAGCTGATGTGGCACACTCTCTCTCCTACGTGTCATATTTTAATGACGTGGCATGCCACATCATCATCATCTTCATCTTCTTCAATCCTCTTCCTCCTACTCCTTCTTCTTCTTCTTCATCATCCCCACCACTACCACCCCACTGACGGTGCCACCACCGCCGCCGTCGCCGTCGCCACCACCATCTCTAAAATGGCTTCATCCTCAATCCCCTCCACTTCCCCAAACCATGCACCTTTCATCCCCAATCGCCTCCTCTGTTTCATCACTCTTCCTCCTTCTTCTTCTTCCTCCTCCTCTCCTTCACCTTCTTCTTCACACGAGGCTTGTAGAAAGGGTGCGTGCAAAGGAGGACAGAGAAAGTGTAGGAGAGAGAAGGGTCGAAGGAAGCCGTAGGAGGAGCTTTGTTGAACCTGCTTTCATCACTGCTTGCAAAAGCTTGAAGGGATGGTGATCGGAGGGATCTCGAAGGAGTCAAGTGGCGGTGGTGGGTGTCTCCATTGAGGGAGTGGCCCTGCCAGAAGTAGAGTTTGAAGCAGAGGACCTGCTTTCATCACTGCCTGCAAAAAGCTTGCCTTTTTTCGGCAATGGCTTCTCTGACGGCGCCACCAGGTCAATTGCGGCGGATTCCAGCAACTGAGATTGAGGGAAATGGTCCATAACCAGAGATGAGATAATGCTTTCTTCACAATCCGATGAAGAAAGGCTATTATACCAACATTCACTTCTGGGTTCATCTTCAATGCTGAGAAGGAAGTGATGAATGGGAAAGAGAGAGAGAACGGATGAAGAGAAAAAGAAGATAAAGATTGAAGAGGTTGGCCGGAAAAATGGTGGAGCGATTGGGGATGAAGGGTTCACGGTTTGGGGAAGTGGAAGGGATTAGGGATGAAGTCATTTTAGAGATGGTGGCGGCGACGGTGGTGGTGGCACCGGCGGCGGCGGTGATACCGGCGGTGGGGTGGTGCTGGTGGGGATGATGATGAAGAAGAAGAAAAAGAAGAAGGAGGAGGAGGAGGAGGAGGAGGAAGAGGATTGAAGAAGATGAAGATGAAGATGATGATGATGTGGCCAAGATGGATGATGTGGCATGCCACGTCATCACTTAACGACAAACTTAAACGGTGTTAGCCTCGAGGACCAAAATCGACAAAAAAAAAGCATTTAGGACTAACATTAAACTTTTGAAACATTGAGGGCCAACATTAAACTTTTGAAACATTGAGGGCCAACATTAAACTTTATGCAAACATTGAGGACCAAAATAGTACTTTAACCGAACAAAAAATTGAAGGCATGTAATTTCTTTCCTCACAAGCCAGTCACAATTAGGGCGGTAAGTCGTGCCAGAAATACATATTGGAATCCACTTATTTAATTAAATGAATTTAAAATTTTTATTACATTTAACTCCTTTAAATGAGAATTTAAGCTGATCTCAACTAGTATAACTTGTATACAATTTTCAAAAAATTAAATGAGGTTAATAACTATAATTAATTTAAAAATTATAAAACATAAATATGTCATTCCAAAATTAATATTATAAAAGATAATTTAAATGCAAAATAATTATATACTAATTGATGAATTTTATCATTTTAAATATTTTAGTAACAAAAGAACATTTGTATATTAAATATAACAAACACAAAAAATATGTACTTACAAGGAATGTTTGTTATATATATCATTTAAATATCATTATACATGAAATGACTATTGAAAGTCTAACATCCTAAAAGGTTGATGTTTATTTCTTTGTCTATCTTTTTTTTTCTCTTTCAACAAATTAATCTTTTAGAGGCTAAACTCTCAATAATTTTAATTTAATTCAATTTATCTATATATCAAATTAATTTTTGTTCTATCTCAGGGTTGTGTTTGGTATAAACACAAATAAAGGGAAGGGAAGAGAAATTAAAGGATCCCGAAAATTTACATTACAGGTAAAATACTATTCATCTTTTGACTTTTCTTCTAGATTTGATTAAAGGAGAAATGTCAAAAATATCCCTCATACTTATTCTCTCTCTTTATTTTTTCACTTACTAAAAAACACTTCAATTATATTGGCAAAAAACACTATAATTATAAAGTGAGGGTATTTTAGTCTTTTTCACTACTTTACATCACATTTTTACATATCAAATATAATTTTTATTTTTACTTTCCTTTTACTTTACGTTATTTTCTTTTATTTTACAGTACTTAACTTTACATCCCTTTTTATTCGTGCATTTCTACCAAACATATATGGCATGTTTGGTAGGAAGTGAGTATAGGTGAGGTGCGGTTTTGATATGTTTGGTAGGTGGTGAGGTGAGTGGGAAAAGAAAACAACTTCCTTCATGAGAGGATATCAAACGTCATCATAGACTTATTATAGTCAACCGTAAACCATCCCCATTTGCTACTAAAACATAGTATACCTTACCAAACCCAAGTGTTTTATTTATATTTTATACATTTGATTTTTTTTTAAAAAAAATACATATTTTAAAAATGTATAATATAATAAATTCCCCATCGAACTATCGAAGAGGTTAAAAATTGAAATTTTAAGAATTGGAGCTTTCAAAAGATGCCAAAGAACCAGATATCAAAAAAAAAATGCCAAAGAGAAAAGCCCTTTCCAGTTTCCACTCCCTTTCAAAAAACTACTTTTGGAACAGCGAGCCATCGGTCTCGCCGTTTCGGAAGCATCTGAAAAGGAAAAAAAAAAATAGTGAGTTGTTGTTATCAAATTTGTAATTACTAATTAATAAATAACAATTTTGTCATACTATCGTATAACTGGATTATTTTAAATATTTTATTCTTATTAAAAATTTAAGTTGATGCCCTAACATTTGGTTGTAAGATGATTATTTTAGTTACAGATGTTAAAATAAGTCGATCCATCAAGAATTTTCAATAAGATAAGTTAAGTTAAGTTGAGCTCACTCCAAGAAAATTAGCCTAAAATACTGGTATAGCCGAGTTTTTTGTGGGTCGTAACATATTATAAATAAATATTATAATTTAACTTACAAAAATTAAATAAAAAATTATTTAATGCATTTTATTTTATTAATCAACAATGAATATTGTAATTATTCTTTCCAACATTTTTTTTTTAATAACTATTCTTCTTACCAAATTTGAGATGAGAGAATCTTGCGATTGCGATTGGGATTTGCGAGGCTAATGACATCACAGCACGCCCATTCAACAACCCACAACAACACTCCTTTTGGGCTTTTTCTAACAACTTGGATTACCATAACCTATCAACGTTTTCTCATATTTTGTATTCTTATTGTTTATTACTGAGTTGTGAGTTGTGACTACTTACTTCTAATTTAAATGGCTAGTTTTTTCCTCTTAGAATGAACTTTGATTCGCATGTTAATTCATTTAACCGTTATTAAGAATAGACTTAAATATTAAAGTACAAGATCATTTAATAAATAGGCCGGTTTATTTCAGCCTGTTTGACAATACTAATTTTCTATTAACAAGATTAAATTTAAATTATTAAGAGAGAAAATGAAATGCATTTAGTATAAAAACAACTTTAAATATAATTAGTTTGATGATTTGAAAATCATTCTTTTTTTGGTTTTCCAAGGTATCCCCAGCCCGACAGACCAAGGACTAATCCTCCGCGAATCTGAGCTCCATTTAAGGGTTTGCCGCTGGCCAATTGATTTCTAAACCATCAAATAACTCAAATTTTAATCCCCTTTGAATTGAAGAGATTTTGAGCTAGTTTGCATATTTTTGAACTTTTAGTTCCATTTTAAACTCATTTTAACTTGTATTAAAATTCTAAAGTTGTTTTCATTATAAGGGTAAATAATAAAATTTTCTTAACCTAAACCAATAATTTATTGTTCGGAGGAAGGCTTGGACTTGGCTAAAAGCTTATGCTGCAATAAAAAAATAAATTATTTTTTAAAACTTTAAATCAACAAATAAAATAAATTTTTAATATAAGTAAACTTGCCCAGACATCTTTTGGAAGAAGAGTGTAATTTAATTATACAAAATTTTTTTGTTGGATTATTTAAGAACTCAAGACAGTAAAAAATTGGATTGAGCGATATGGAGAGGGACGAAAGAGATTATAAAAGAAATTTCAGGAATGGCGCGAATACCGAAAAAACTTGAAGAGGTAAGGATGAAAGAAGGTGAAGCTTTGAGTGTGGCGCCTCGGGGATGTGTTCGCTTCCCATATTTGTATTATTATATAATAATGTTGTTATTATTATTATTATTCTTAGTCGCCATTTGTTCTTTCATCGAAAATTTTTCCTATTTTTATTCAGATTCTTGGAATATTTCTGCTTTTTTCTTCGTCGGCTGAGATTCATTTTCTGCGAAGCTACGCGACCCAGCTTCATTCACATTTCATTGCTTTCTTCTCTCTTCGTCGACGAGGCTCTCTGCAATTTGAAGGAGAACGAGGCCCGTTAGTGTCATTTTTTGGTTGTGCAACTTTTGGTGAGTAACCTTCCACGTTTTTAGCATTTCACCGTTCGATTTCCACGATTGTGGCAATATTGAATGCGATGTGTGAGCATGAGTTAGTTTGTAACGTCGGTGTCAAATTCATTAACCCCTTTTGTCTGGGAATAAAAAAGTGATCGTGATTGTGTGTGTCTCTCTCCTGCTCTGTGTGTAAGGTTCATATGATGCGTGTGTTTGGTAGGTGAATAAGAGCCAACCTAATTTCTCCAATTCATCACAGTTCCTTTTTGTAAGTTATTTTTATCTTCTTTGCATGAACGGCTTCTTCCTTGTTTTTTTACCTTGTTTCTAAAGTTTAATTGAGTAGTACTTAGTTATCCGGGTAAAGAGTTGAATTTGCTTATCATATCAGCTCTACCACCTGGGAGGGAAAAGAATGGATATTGAATTTGTTTTTAAATTGATTTGTGCTTGTTGTTATACATATGGTAACAGCTGTGCTGATTAATTCGATAATGTCTGGAATAACATGCTGCTCGTTAATTCATCCTGTCTTTTGAAGGTAGGATTTATTATGCTTTTAACTTTAAGCTGTTCATGGTCGACACTCACTATTTCCAACTGGGACAACTATGCACGTGAATTTAATATGTTAAAAAGCGTTACCTCTTATATCTTTACTAACTTTGTTATTGGATGGTTTTTAACAAGTGATACTATTCCTTGATTTAATTTACATTCCTCGTATATGGTAGCTGTTCGTTCTTTGATTAATTGCAGAGGAATAATAGAATGCCTAAAGTTTTGTGTTAGAATAATTTCCATGTTTTATGATCTTATGTTTGTGTTTTTTTAACAGAGCCATTGCAATGACAATTTGTATATCTGGCGGAAGTGGCATACTACCCTATAAAGTCACAGACTACAAGGGGCGAAGCTGTAGAAGGACTTCTAGGATTACTGATGTACCTATCAAGAGCTATATGCCAAAAGGGCTCTCATGGTATGTATTGAAGATTTTGATGCAGGAATGAGACTAATTTAGATTAAGTTATCACGGTTTGCTGCACCTGGACAGTTCGTGTTAATATGAATTATGAACTGTTTTAAGCATGCCATTGTTTTGTTGGGGTAGTCTAGAAATGCATTGACAATTTATTGTTTTATACTGAAATATTTTGAAGTAACTCTGAGCAACATGATCAGAGACATTGTGAATGGAACTTCATCTTCAACTTAACATTACTGAGCTAATGATTTTCATTTGCTTTTGGGATACAAATATATAGGTCACAAGGGGTGTTCAAATTCCAGAGGTTACACCAAGGTGAACTTTCTTTATCTCCACTTTATAAGAATTGGAAACCTCTCAGATCAGTCATCTCCTCATGCAAGAAAGATGGTTCCACAAAATATTTTGACTTTGCTGTCATTGGAAGTGGAATTGCTGGCCTCCGCTATGCACTTGAAGTTGCAAAATATGGTACCGTTGCAGTGATCACTAAAGCTGAGCCTCATGAATGCAACACGAATTATGCTCAAGGTGGTGTAAGTGCTGTGCTATGCCCTTTAGATTCTGTGGAGAGTCACATGAAGGACACTATTGTTGCTGGGGCTTATCTTTGCGATGAGGAGTCAGTCAAAGTATGTTCCAGAATTTTAACTTTATCCTCTGCCAATCATTTATACACTCTGACCTGTGCTTTATGACATAAACCTCCTTAATATGCCAAAGGCTCTAGAGATGAACTAATTTTCGTGTCTTTAATATAACTTTATTCACTTTCTAACAGCGATGCTTCATACTTATGAAATAATGTGAGGAGCATATTTTTCATTTGAAATGCAATTCCTATTCTCAATTTGACTTAGCTATTGTTAAATACTAAAATATAGTGAATCCTTAATTTATGGAATAATGGAATGGAATAGCATTCTTCTTTGAGTCTCAAAGTGTTATATCTGCGAACATGGAAGAATTGTTCATGCACTTTTAGATAATATTTGTAGAATACCTAATTTCTTTCACTAACTTTCAGCTTCTTGTGCATGTTGATTTTGTTTTCTAGGTTGTCTGTACTGAAGGACCTGATAGAGTGCGAGAACTAATTGCTATGGGTGCATCATTTGATCATGGCGAAGATGGTAATTTGCATTTAGCGAGGGAGGGAGGTCATTCACATCGTAGAGTTGTTCATGCTGCTGATATGACTGGAAAAGAGATTGAACGGGCTTTGTTGGAGGGAGTTGTCAATGATCCTAATATTTCTGTCTTCAAACACCACTTTGCAATAGATCTGCTTCCTTGTCAGGTTTGGGGTCTCTCTGGTTCTTTTTTATTTTATTTTTTGTTGCCCTTGCTGGATAGTTTCATGACATGTCTGGTGCTGCAAGCTTCTTACTGTGGCTGGCCTCTGAAATAATTGGAAGCTTATTATTTTTCCTGGGTTTCGGTCTTCTCAAAATACCACTATCCAAACTTGATCCGGAGCATTTTGATTAGCTGGGTGCATTCACTTACAAATCACGTTGCTAATGTTGCAGGATGGATCTGATATAGTTTGCCTCGGTTTTGACACTTTGAATACTGAAACATTACAGGTGGGACAAACTATTATATGTGATTCTTTGGACAAACTTGCTGCCAACCTTAATTCTATTTGTTTTAAAACTTTCACCTTTTTAGCTTTTAGGTAGTAAGATTTATTTCGAAGGTGACTTTACTTGCATCTGGTGGGGCAGGACATATTTATCCTACAACTACAAATCCCCTGGTAGTCCTCTTTTTCCAACACCTGTATTCTCTTTTCCCAATTTGCAGACTATTGTTGCTTTTATCTGTGTGTTAACATATGTCTTGATGAAAAATGAAAATTGTGGCATGACTCTAATATTGTTAATTACTATTTCTGGAAAATTTGTATTTAGCATAATATGATCTTCTTAAAGAATCAGCATTTTGAAACTTAAAATGATTCATTATCATTGATTGAACTAGGCGATGCACTGTTCACAGTAATGCAGTTGGTTAAATTAAAAATAAAAAACCAATACATAATGCAATCAGGTTGAAGTTAAGTGGATACCTTATATTGTCTCCTCTGTCTAGCTGATAGTCCTGAAATGAACCATCTCATGTTGGTGTCATGCTTATTTGCCTGTGACTAGTCTTATTTGCATTTTAATTGGATTTTCTTTGTAATTGCTATAGGTAGCCACAGGTGATGGAATGGCTATGGCACACCGAGCTCAAGCTGTGATTTCCAACATGGAGTAAGTATATTACTTTCAGAACTGTGAATATTTTATCTTTCTATTTCTTTTGTGAATGTGTCAGGCTACTCACACTCAATATATAGCTGTAACAATTTTGCCGTATAAAATGTGTGTTTTTTTTTTTTAATTTCTTTTCAGTGCAGAAAATCAATTAAAGTATTTTGCTAGTCTGCTAATCCACTATTGGGGCCCATTTTCTTTTGTAAAACCTGAAGTAATGTTTTAAAACAGTGAAAAAGCAAAAAAAAATCTATGAAGCTTATTATTATTCAAAATTGGATAAGCTATATAGTATACAGCATTTTATTCTAAGCTTCATACTTCAACCCCGAGTGTTCTTTGATGATGAGCGTCTAGTATTCCCATTTTATTGTAGTTTCTTATTATGATTGCCCCAGGTTTGTACAATTTCACCCTACTGCCTTGGCTGATGAAGGGCTTCCTATTAAACCAGCCAAGCCTCGGGAAAATGCATTTCTGATCTCTGAAGCTGTCAGGGGTGATGGGGGTATCCTGTATAATTTAGGCATGGAAAGGTTCATGCCCTTGTATGATGAGAGGGCAGAGCTTGCCCCCAGGGATGTGGTAGCCAGAAGTATAGATGATCAGCTTAAAAAGCGTGATGAGAAGTATGTGCTCCTTGACATAAGTCACAAGCCAAAGGAGGAAATTCTATCCCATTTCCCAAACATTGCCTCTGTGTGTCTCCAATATGGCTTGGACATAACTCGTTGTCCAATCCCGGTGGTTCCAGCTGCTCATTACATGTGTGGAGGAGTCCGTGCCGGGCTCCAAGGGGAAACAAATGTTAAGGGTCTGTATGTAGCAGGTGAGGTAGCATGCACAGGTTTGCATGGAGCAAATAGACTTGCTAGCAATTCATTGCTCGAGGCACTAGTTTTTGCACGCAGAGCCGTCCGGCCATCTGTCGATTACATGAAGAGCTCCAACCTTGATCTGACTGCTTCAAATTTGTGGCCCAGACCTGTCATGCCGGTTTCACTTGGAAGTGATGTCACGGACAAAATATCAGTAATGACAAGGGAAGTGAGGAAGGAACTGCAATCTATCATGTGGAACTATGTAGGAATTATTCGATCGACCGTGAGACTAGAAACTGCAGAGAGAAAAATTGCTGAATTAGAGGCTAAATGGGAGGATTACTTATTTCAACATGGATGGAAACCTACAATGGTGGGACCTGAGACTTGTGAAATGAGAAATCTTTTTTGTTGTGCTAAACTGGTGGTCAGAAGTGCCCTATCTAGGCATGAGAGCCGTGGGCTACATTACACAATTGATTTTCCTTATCTCGAAGAAAGTAAGAGACTACCAACAATAATCTTCCCGAGTTCACCCGTAAAGAGTACATGGAGTTCTCTACAACTACACAAGCAGCCCGTGTATCAGTGAGTTAGAGCTTTTGCCTGTGCAGAAACAAACATCAATATCTACTATTATTATGTATAGGGAACTCTAATTCGAATTTAGCAGAATCAGCACCAAAAAGCCTAGAATAATGGCTGCTGAAGAATGACCCAGAGCCTAGTGTACACGTAATTGAAACTTCATAATCAAAATTCAGGGAACCTCTTTTTGGAGTTCAAATGATTTTTTTTCTTGTTTTCTTACTCATGTGATAGGGGTATTGGATGCTATTGATATGATTCATTATTTACCCAATTTGGGCCCTCCTATCTCAATGTATAGGAGTAGAAGTTCCTTCAAATTTTCAGCATTTGACTCAGTTTTCAAGTAAATGTAAATCAAGTCACCTTGTATTTATTGTGAATCTCATCGATTCAAGCTTGGAAACACTTAATAAAATGCACGGTGTGAGTTTTTAAATTTTATATTCAATTCTCTCTAATTTTTAATGTTAATTTAGATAATTTTAAGCGTTGATACGAAATTGATTGTAATTCATAACTTAATTAACCTCAAACAAAATTTATGGACAGAATTAAAACTTAGTGTAAAGTTTGGGAATTTTATTATTGTTATTATTGCTCTCTATCTATAGATTCTCATTAGAAAAAAGGCCTCGTTATAGTGTGAAACAAGTTTTTGGTAACTCATTCACACGTAGAACAAAAGTCTTGCTCTACAGATCGAAGAACTCAAACATTTTAATAACCAATGAATTATGAGCGATCATATTCATATTCATTCAAATTAGTAATAATATATTTATTAATAAGAGAAGTTTTATTTTTGGCCAATGATTAATGGTCAAAACCTCAAATTGGTCCTTTATGTTTGTACGAAGTTTCATATTGGTCCTTTATGTTTCAAAACGTCCAAATTGATCCTTTATGTTTGCAAGAAGTTCCAAATTGGTCCTTCCGTCCAAGTCCGTTTATTTTTTAAGTTAAGTGCTGACGTGGCATGTTGACATGGACACACCATCTCTCATACGTGTCAGTTGAAGCTGACGTGGCATGCCACGTCATCATCCAATATCATATGTGATGACGTGGTAATGATGTGGCAGTGACGTGGTGCTGACGTGGCATGACACGTCAGCACTTAACTTAAAAAATTGACGGAAGTGGACGGAAGGACCAATTTGGAACTTCTTGCAAACATAAAGGATCAGTTTGGACTTTTTGAAACATAAAGGACCAATATGAAACTTCGTGCAAACATAAAGAACCAATTTAGAGTTTTGAACATGATTAATAATAGAAGTTGAGCGTATGATATATATATATATATATAATGTATAAATAGAGCGTGGACTTATTGTGACTATATTCCTAAACTAATTAAATTTCCTTTCAACTGTTTATATTCCTACTCACTAGTTTTGTATATTTGCCACTCCATTTGGTATTTTGGTGTGATTGGTATCATCAATGTCAGTGACCAATGTACTGTGCCCTTATACTTTAAAAAAGAAGAAGAAAATTTTCATCAAAGAAAGTAGACCCCATTTAATGAAATAATATTATTATTTGCCGTTCATTTTAGCTAAGGGTGGGCTGTACTTTCTTTTATAAAAAGAAATATTTTTGAGAAAAAAACTAATTTTGCAAAAAAAAAAAAACTAATGTGTATACAAGATTTGGTACTCTTTCTGTTCCACAATCTAAGACATGGAGTTCGAGTAAATGTTCAGTGGTATGATAGTATTGAATTTCAATTCATTTTTTTAACTAGTTGGTCTCTAATCCATTCAAGGTGGGTCCTAATTAATGTGAATTTTTATTACTATTAACAAATGACATTACATGATTGAAGGAATGTACTGAAGTTCAACGATACTTTATCCTTCTAAATTCCAATAATAGAATAAAATTGTTGAAACTTTCCAAGAAAGTAGAAAAGTGTGATGGTCTGATGGAGAATATGCTTGACGTTTCCTTCAAGAAAAAATAAATTTGTTTTGGCTTTTATTTGCTTTTGATTATTGAGGTAGGCTTGAGATTTAAGATTGGATTAATTCATCAATATATAATTTATCACTAAAATCATAGAAGGCACACGATCAGGAATTCTCTTTAAGTATGAATGATTAAATCAATGTTGTTTTGCTCTCTCTAATTCTATAAAAAAAAAATTAATTTCATTTATCTAATTAAAAAAATACAATGTTATTTTTCATATTTTAAAAATATTCTACTTTTTTTCCACATAATTTATTCAAATATACCGTTTTAAATGAGATTAAAATGACGTGGAAAATTAGTTCTTAAATACAGTTTTTAAAATATTTGGATTTTCTTAATTTGAAATTCTAAATGCTCAAATTAGGTTAATGCATAGCTCCTTCACTAATTTAGTCATCTTCTAGCTAAAGTAATTTTATTAGGAGCGTGTATTTGTCAAATTTTTCGCTGCACTAGCACGGGAATTCAGGAAGGATTGTCCTCACACCCAACAACATTTCGTAATTGCACCGAAAATAGGTTTCACCATATTCAATTTCAAGTGAATTCAATTAAATTGATTCTGAGATGGGGACGAGGATGATTTTTTTTAAAAAAAAAATCAGTATATTTATATACTCAAAACAAGAGATTGAATCAATTCACACTTTATTAAGGATGAATGAATTTTTATAAATAAGAGAATTTTAAGATAAAAATCTTCATCGATTTTAATGTTACTAACAAAATATTTTATTAGGTTGGAGTTGTCTGAACATTTATAGGTGTCATTTGACTTTTCTATAAAATAATTCAATTTAATGCTTTTTTTTTAAAAAATGATAAACGAGTTTTTTCTACTTAAACACAAGGGTTGGGCAAAAATGGCATGAGATGTCATAACATGACTTATTTAAGCCTTACATTAAAGTAGAGAAGGAGACAACAATGGACCTGGTGGTGTCTCTATTTTTTAATAAAGTAGAGAAGGAGACAACAAGGAATAGTAGACTTTTTTTTTTAATTAATATAAAACATTACAAAATTATATATATATAAAACTTATTCTCAAAATTATCTTGAACAGATTTTTCCTATTCACCAGCAACAAAGGAAAAAAATTGTACTTTTATTCATCATGTGAGCATTTTGATTTGAAATAATAAAAATTACATAAAGATGGTTCATCATACACAAATCATACATGGGTCTTTTTTTTTAAAATCAAAATATTTATCGTCGAATACAAATATAATAACTAATTCTCTTACTGATTTGTAAATAGACAACTGACCTAAAAATTTAAAAATATTCCATATTCAAAATTATAGATTAAATTTTTAATACTTAATTAAGAATAAATAATTCAGTTCCAGTCAATCAAATCCTTGAAGTTTACACTAGCTTCTATATTACGCCATGTCCATTCAATCAAATGTTCCCTATGGGAATGAGAATCACGGGGGATTTTTAGGCCGCATTCGTTAGCGAGAAAAACGGCTGGAAAAGCGGATGGAGTGGTCTTCTCCCTTGTTCGTTAGCAAGAAAAGGCGCTGGAATGGAATGGCGGATTCCATTGACTGTGAGGGAGCTTTTGGCAGGAATGATAGAAAGCAAATGGAAATTCCCAAGATGCCCTCCTACCTACTTCATCAACATTGCGCAAAAGACTGGAACCAGAGCACGCCGTGTCTTCTCTTAATGGCATCGACTTGAACCAGAGCACGCCATGTTCGCAGGACGCCGGTGGTGACAGTACGTCGGTGGTCGGAGGGAGGTCCTAAGGTGAAAGCTGCTCTGCTTACCTACAGTCATCACTCATCAATCATCATTATCATGTAAACTAAAATTCTGGGTTCACAGTGCCAATTGCCCATTAAGCCACAAATCAACACTAAACCCACCACAACAGAGACAAATGATAACATTTTGCAAACAGAAATCGAAAGCCCTGCTGTAGAAAAAAACAAATCGAAACAAAATTCGAAACCTACTTGCCTTTCCGATGAAAACGCAAGATGCCAACGCTCGACCCTCTCTCGGTGCCAATCCAGTCCCACCACGACGTTCGGTGGCGGCGATGGCGACAACTCCAGTTCAACACCTCAAATACCACCAACACCTCCACAGCTCTGCTCTGCCCTCTGCTTCTATTGTGCGCGATACTGGGAATGGTCATTTTTTTAGAAAAAAAAAAATTACATTTCTTTTAGGGGTAAAGTGGTCAAATTACCACATTCTTTTTCTTTTCCCTTTTTATTTCCATTCTTAAATTTTTACTAACAAACACAATAAATACATTCTGTTTTCATTTTCGTTTTTATTTTTTTCTATTTCTACGTAAAGAACGTGCTCTTAATTTTTACCGTGCTATTCATGGTGCCATATGCCGTGATGCTCTTAAATTACAAACATATCAAAATCATATCACTCACACTGTACCGCACATGAACCACCTTGCCTTGCCGTCTTTTTTTTTTTTAATAGACTTTGCTTCTCAAGTTTGTCTCATATGATTTATTTTCAAGGCTAATAATAATCTAAGTGAGATCATCATTCATGCCAAAGATTTTTTTTTTTTTTCTGGGAAAACGTTCTTGCGGCCTGAAGTGATCTAATTTATGTGAATTTATCATATATTAACATTTAAATAAAAAACCAAATCTCACCTTCTATCCACATTTTTGACACAATATTAATTTTTATCTAACAATTTAATTTCTGCACTTTATATTCTTACGCTCCACTTTATTTAAATTCCACCTTCATCCCACATTTTCCTTCTTTTTGTTCTTTTCCATTTTAATTCACTACACAGACTCAAGTTAACGATAACAACAATAACAATTTAATTTTTTTTCCTCGTTAAATAGAGTTGGCTATATAAAAGAGAAACACACAAAATAAAATAAAAACAGAGACAACTAGCTAGCAAGACGACAACACGAACCTCTGTTCTTACTTCTTAGTTATAAGAATGCTAGTGCAGCCTTGGAAGCACGTATCTAGCTTTCTCTTCCACTAAGCCAACAATGAACTGCACAATCCAGATTCATATCCTTTTCTGTCTAATTCTGCTTCTGGGTTTCGCATCTCATCAAGCTTGGGCTTCTAATGCCTCTAAAAATTGTGGGTTCCCCGCAATTTACAATTTTGGAGACTCAAATTCTGACACTGGAGCCATATCTGCAGCATTCACAGGTGTTAATTATCCCAATGGTGAAACCTTCTTTGGAAATCTCTCAGGAAGAGCCTGCGATGGCCGACTCATTATAGATCTCATCAGTAAGTACCAAAAAAAAAAAAAAACAGAGCGTCCTCTGTTTCTCTCCTTCTTCAACCTCTTTGATTGAGCTCTTTTTCTGTTCAAGTTTTGATCTTTCTTTAATGGGGTCGTTCAGGTGAGGAACTGAAGCTGCCATACCTAAGTGCGTATTTGAATTCACTTGGGTCTAGTTTCAG
The DNA here is from genome assembly GCA_014851425.1 of Senna tora. Taxonomy (NCBI): domain Eukaryota; kingdom Viridiplantae; phylum Streptophyta; class Magnoliopsida; order Fabales; family Fabaceae; genus Senna; species Senna tora. Next base: position 11,930,134 of record CM026267.1, read on the forward strand.
GCACGGTGCTAATTTTGCAACCGGAGGTTCATCCATTCGTCCTGGTGGGTTTAGTCCATTTCATCTTGGGCTTCAGTTGGCTCAGTTCATACAGTTCAAGTCTCGCACCAATCTTCTATACAATCAGCTTTCAGACAAGAGTGAGTTAGTTTCTTCTCAGAAAAGTTTTCAACTTGATTATCATTCTCTTTGGCTAAAGTAGTTTCTGACATTCTAAGGACAGACCCACCTTTCAAAAGTAGTCTTCCAAGGCCTGAGGAGTTCTCTAGGGCCCTATACACCTTTGATATAGGACAAAACGACCTTGGTTTCGGTTTTCAGCACACTTCAGAGGAACAAGTTCGAGCTTCTATTCCTTCCATCTTGGACACTTTCTCCCAAGCAGTGCAGGTAATCAACGAACTTAAATCTACTAGAGTGCAAGCCTATAAAGTATACAATGTGAGCGTCATATATGATAATTGAGATCTGTGTCTTGCACTGCAACACCCTCATTCGATGGTTCAGATAATGTACTTTATACACTTGCACTTTAACAGCTCTAAAATTAATCAGATAATAATATATAGTTCAGTTTCTAAGAGCTAATACTTGTTGTCACTCATGGCTGATATGGTTATGCACTTATACAGCAACTGTACAAGGAAGGTGCTAGAATCTTCTGGATTCACAACACAGGCCCAATTGGGTGCTTGCCTTACAGTTACATTTATTACAATCCAAAGCAAGGTAACATTGATGCAAATGGGTGTGTGAAACCCCAGAACGACATCGCTCAGGAATTCAACAGGCAGCTCAAGAAACTAGTGTCTGAACTGAGGACAAATCTCTCTCTTGCCAAATTTACTTATGTTGATGTGTATGCAGCCAAATACCAACTAATCAGCAACACAAGGAATAAAGGTAATCCACAAATTTTTTTTTGCCAAACCTTGTTTTTTCTTTCTCTATCAGGCATTAAATGTGGTCACCTCTTCTAGCGGAGATTTGAACTTAGATTTATCACGTTGTGAGGGAGTAGTACCTTCTGCTCAAAAGATTTAATTTTGAATGAACTCTTATACTTGATTGGTTTCAGGTTTCGTGAATCCATTGGAGTTCTGCTGTGGGAGTTACTATGGATACCACATTAATTGTGGGAAGCAAGCAGTAGTAAATGGAACTGTTTATGGCATTCCATGCAAGAATCCATCTCAGCATGTGAGCTGGGACGGCATACATTACTCTGAAGCAGCAAATCTTGAGATTGCAAAACACATTCTCTATGGTTCCTTATCTGACCCACCAGTTTCAATTCGGGAGGCATGCTTCTAACTCACACAATAGTTCATGATTTAAGATAGAGACTATCATAGTATCATATCGTTTTCGATCTTCTTGATAATGGAATAAACGATGAGTTGAGGAGCATTTTTATTGTAGCGATTGAGAAGTTGTAGCAATCAGTGGGAGGGAACATATAATTATTTATGAACTTATAAGATAAGGCAATGTGATTATGCTTTTGAATTATCATGTCACTATATCCTTGTCATGGCACGTGTGATAGAGAATATATATATATATATATACCTTCAAAAACTTGAAAGAAAGGGTTTTAACTTTTAATCATTTAACTAGTGTGCTGGGTTAGAGACAATTACGTTGATAGTTCTCGGCCTCACCCTCACCTAATGGTTTGGTGGAGTTCAGTTCGTTAAGTGTATTCTGGATGGTGACAATTGATAAAGAGGCAATACTGTGCTTTTCTTTGGTCAACTACGGTATTTTTTAAGGTAAATGACTCTCTAGTACTTAAAATATTTTATTTTTTTTAATTCAGTCCCTAAATTATGAAAATTATAAATTTAGTCTGCTTCTACTTGTCTCAATCTAGTTCTGAATCATAAAAATATTAAATTTAATTCCTAAAAGATACTTTGTATCGCAATTTTGTCACTGCCAGAAAAAGCAAAAATCTGAAATGTAAGGACAAAATTGTGATACAACATATTTTTCAGAGACAAAATTTGATATTTTCATAATTCAATGATTAAATTGAGATAAATAAAAAAAAATCTTTTAAGGACTAAATTTAATATTTTCATGATTCAAGATTAAAATCATTTACTGAGCCAACCAGTTATGTACTAATTTTTTTAATATATGTTGCATACTGATAAATTAGTCTCAAACCTCTCCTTTTTTCTCGCAATACGATGCAAGTTACTTAAATGAAAAGATAAACAAATAGTCTTCATTTGTGTGTTTTGTTTTCATGAGAATGTGTCAATATAATTTCACTTACATAAATTGATCTGTAGTGTCACATTCTTGTTTGGCATATTTGGAAGATCGCTGATAAGAACAGGAACCTTTAAAATATACATGGCAGCATCTCAAATGCGGAAGAAGCAACTTAGTTTTCTAAAAAGGCCATTTGGTGTACCTACAGAGAAAATTAAGTCTCATCATCCGTTAGTTAACATGGAAAAATTGACGTCCCACCATTCATATATTGTATTACAAAGAAAGAATATGAAAGAAAGAAAGAAAGAACTGTGTTTTGTTGTATAGAAAACAATACATGTACAAAAGTAACTTCTTCTTCAGACAACTTTGAGCAGTAATAATCTATGGGTGTGGGAAGTGGAGGAGCCTATTTCCACTTTTCTTTTATTGTGTTCTCTCAAATTCTCAAACAATGGTAATTAACACAAAGCAAACCAACTAAGTAATCTCGTGGTATATTATATACATGTGAGGCTTTATTATATAACCTTAATGCCATTATCTTCTCTAATCTGAGAGTTAGCATCAAGGAGGGTTTCAAGGGATCTTCTAGATTTGCTGTTCCGAGCCCTTCCTGCTTCTTTCAACAACTCAGCCAACCTACGCTTCTCATCCTCCACATCAGGATTTGCTGTTCCAAGCTTTTCTTCTCTCATTCCAACAACATATTCCAAAATTTCAATGGCATCATCCACCCTGTGAATCATTAAGTAATAATAACAAAACTTGTATTAGAAAATATAAAAGCCTCAAGACTGAGTTCTGAAAATGAATGAAAATGGTACCTGCCCATTGCATCATAAGTTCCTGCTAGATTGCTATACACCCCCAAGGTGTCAGCATGATAAGGACCATATTCTTTTTCCAGAATACCTCTGGCTTCTTCAAACAAATCTGCTGCTTCATTTATTGCATAACGCTGCACGCAGGCTAGCCCCATTTGGTTCAGTGCAATCCCGAACAAAGCGGATTTCTTCTCTCCGCTGCCGCGAAACTTGTCGATGGAACTCTTGAAGATGTTGTAAGATTCAGAATAGTTCCCCAGCATGTAGTGGATTACTCCCATTTGGGCCTCAATTCCTGCAATGGTGCTTTGTTGACCAGGGGTGTTACCATACATCTTCAAGGCCTTTTTGAGTAGCTTCAGTCCTTGCTCCAAATCATTCATGGACTGGAAGATGCCTGCCACATCTATTAACCCACTTGCAATCTCCTCTGAGGGGAATCCGGGAGTCGGCTTACCGAAAATTCTCAGTGCATTTTCGCAGTAAGATTTTGATTCCTTGAACTTGCCTATCTTGTTGTACAAGTCAGCTAGCCTAACATAGACTGAAGCAACTGTGGGATGATTCTCTCCTTTGGTTGACTTGAACACTGTGAGTGCTTTCTGATAGGAAAACACTGCCTCATCATAGCGTGCCAACGACAAGTAAGCATCACCAATGCTGCAATCAACTGAAGCCACTTCTACTTCCTGACCTTCAGCTGCCATGGCCATGCTTGCTAACACATAATGCTCAAGGGCAGATTCGTAATCTCCCTTGGAGTCACAGATAAGCCCCATGAGTCTCCTATCTGCTGCCTCTTCAGGAGAAGCAGGATTGCCATTTCCCCTGTGAATATCAAGAGCCATCTGGCAAAGCTTCTCGGCTTCATCGAATTGCAGTGCTTGAACATGAGCCTCGGCTACATACCGGCATGTTTCACCAAATCTCGGGTCTGTTTCCCCCAAGACTTGCCTTTGGATTTCCAGACCTGCTGTGTAGAACAGTATTGAATTCTCAATCTGCCCCATCATTGCATAAGTATCCCCCACTTGCATGCACCCTGCAAACTTGGCTAGTGCATGATCTTGGCCATCCTCTAGCACAGGAATATCAATGGACCTCTCAAGAATAGGAATAGCCTCATTGTATTGCCCCATATTGCAGTATATTGTAGCCAAGACATGCAAACACATGACCAATTCTAAACTGGGCTTCCCATTTGCACACATCTCAAATGATTTCATAGCTCTAAGAGCCAAATCAAGAGCTTTCTGAGGGTTCTCACCTGAAGAGATCATATCTCTTGTTTGCTTGAGTAAAAAAGGTCCAAGGTCTGGATTATCTAACCCGACAGCAACACGATCCTCGATCCCTTCTTGTAACTTCACACCAAGTGTACCAAGGTTCTTCTGCTTCCTCATGTTGTAGAGACCATTATTTGGTTTTCTAGGACTCTTCTCATTCCTCTTGTCAATTGGTGGCCTCTCACGCACAGTTTTGCTTTTGGGGATTGATTTGGCTGATCCTTCTTCAATGATCCTTCTTGGACTTGCCATTTGGTTCTTATCCTTTTTCATAATAGACTTGCTATTACCATTTGAAAACACAATATCTTTCTCTGGTGTTGAGTCACTAGTATTGCAGTTTTTGTCTTTACTCTCAGTGACCACCACCTCCTTTGTGATCTCTGAATCTGTATTATATCCAACAAGATGGCGTAATTCGGAATCGATCCTGGACTCTTCGCCGTAGGAGTAAAAGCTAGCCCTGGAAGGTGATTGATCAGAGCTCTGCATTTCACACACATTGTTATACAATTGCTCAATAGAGGTGCCAATCACCCCATCCATGGCCAAATCAATTGAGTCACTCTGAATACTTCTTGGACTCAATGGACTTCTAGGAGATGCTCCTTGCTGAGTAAAATTTTCCTTTTCAAGTGTATCATAATTCCCATTACGCTCCTCAGCTGTACCGTTCACATCCATTTCATCCATAGCTAATCCAGGCATGGTACAGTATAATCAATAAGAAACGTACGTACCTAGAACCAACAAATATAGTTGAAATTCTTAAAATTAGAAAAAACAATTACCAACAAGCCAAATTTTCCTTCACCGTAGTGAATAAGATTTGAAGAGAACTAAAAGGAATCCAAGTAAAAAAAAAAAAAAAAAGAAATATCCAGGCGGAAACAGTAAAGAAAAAAAAGAGAAATGAATCCAACTTTAGCACCTATCTATAACAGTAAAAAAGCAAATTAAAGCAACCATATATGATATATTCCATTCCATGCGTGACATTAATTCATCCCAGATGCTCCTCAATAGTCAATACTAGTCAAAACACAAAAAATCAAATTCCGAAGACTATCTTCAGAACAAACAAATCACACATGAAATTCCATTCATGTATAGGCAATAAATATAAATACCGCAATGCATATAATAAGAGGGAAATTAGAATGAATGGGGTCTTGCCTGCACAGAGTGGGAAGAAAGAAAAGCCAAAACTTGAAGAGGGGCAAGGGAGGGCGTTATGTGGGGATAAGAAGATGATGGGTCAATAGGAGAATTGGATTTATATAAGTGGAAGAAGAAGAAGAAGAAGAAGAAGGAGAAGAAGAAGAAAAGGCGGTGCGGTAGGCGAGGGCAGAATGGGGATTTGGAATGAAATGAATAGAGAAAATACGTGTAGAAAGGGGGGATGTGGGGTTGCAGAGGCAGAGAGACGTGAAGTAGGAATGTTGAAGCAAAGGCAAGAAGACGACCTCTCTCCCACTTCTATTCCCTCCCTTCAACCGCTCCCTCTATTATTTCATTATTTAATTACAAATAAAAATCATTTCATAGACATGTTCAACTTCAATATCATCCATCAACACCTCATTTCCTTCAACATGTGTGCTTTTCAAGAAATATATCTTTGATTCAGAACAAACAAAACTTATAACATATGAGACAATAACTTATCAGAAATATCTTTAATTTTTAAACTTGTTTGTTTTATAAGGAAAAAAATTTGGTTTTGGATAGATAGTTGCAGTTAAAACGTTGTAATAAGGTAGAAGAAGGGCGGGATTGACGGCTTTTGGACGCGAAAAGAGCAGGGGAACATGCTCCGATCACACTGCCACATGTTGAGGCAAGTGAAAGCCAAAAGGCAATTCTGCCACGTGGCATAAAAGTAAACGCTCAGATTTTCATTGGTTGGATTTCGTGTACACGTGGATCACATCCAGCTTCAATCAGGCTGGTTCTTATCTAATCTCATAGTAGGAGTAGGGTCCACTCTCTCTAAAGTTATATTATATTCCCTTCCCTTCCCATTACAATCATTATTAATTAATTAAACATTTGCCTTTTATAAATCATGCCTCAACCTCTTTCCTACAACACACAATATTATTATTTATGGTCGTTAAATTATTCTCTATAATCATTTTAATATCTATTTTCTACTAAAATATTCTTGCATATTTACTTGAATTTATCTAATTTATTATTCCCTTAAAAATATAGTTAACTATGAAACATTGGATATCTTTTTTTCTTCCTTTTTTAACTAGCTAGGGCCTAGGAGTATTCTCAACACTTTTTTTTTTTTTTTTTAAGTGTAGGCTTAATTCTTTTCGACTGTAGAGTAATACAATTCCTTGCCCTCTCTTGAAGTGAGAATTCTTTTGAAACTTTCTTTTTCTAAAGTTATAATTTATTAATCACTTTGATCAATTACTGTTAAGTTTTTTAAAATTAAGGTATCCATCATCGATTATAATGATTAAATTATTTGCTGATTTGTAGACATTTTAAAAGATAAAACAATTGATTCAAAAATTTAAAGTTATTTCATAAATAAAATCAATTATCAAACCTCTAATAACCACACTCCTCAAGTTTGAAACAAGTATATTTAATAGTTAGTGCCATTGTTTTGTAGCAAGATTTAAACATTTTTAATTACCATTTAATTGAGAAGAAAAAAAAAAACAGTTTGGTATAGGTTTAGCTTATTGTTTATAGGTTTGCAAGAGATTTCGAAAAATGATATATATTTCATGAAAAATAAAAAAAAATATATGATCACCATATGATCAATATTTATGAAAATTTATGTGGAGCCATATATAATTGAAGTAAATTTTTTTTTGATAATATAATTGAAGTAATTAAACCTTAGCTATAGTTAGTCCAACTCATTCCTAAGCCATTATGAAAATGACAAATTGACAATTGGATGAGATTCACTAACTCTAGAAAAACATTTTTTTAAAAGGTTAATTAAGAAAATAATTAAGGAGTAATTAGAAGAATAAAATTGAGAATTCTGGTGTTTATATTGGACAAAGCAGTTTGAATAATTTTTTTAGGTACAATACCAACAAATAATATATATATATATGAACCCAACAACATCTATAATGCTTTTGCTCCCTAACTCCTCACAAACAGAAAACACAAGTAATATTGAAAGACCCCATTTCTTAATTAGAGCAGGCCCATCTCAATTATTTTATTTAGTAACTTAATTAAAGGAAAAAATAAATCTATAATGGAAGAAGCAGGCAATACAAGACAAATCAAATCTTTGGCGTCGTTGGAAATTACATTAATTGAGTTATTTGGCCTTCTAACCTTACCCTATTCATATAATTAATAGTGTTCTACTTGTATTATACTATTATAATTCTTTTCTCTTAGGCCCCTTCGTCTTCATGAATGAAAAATAAGGTCCAGATCATAAATTCTTAAAACGACGACAACCATAATAAACAATTTTTTTTTGGATGAGATCAATTACATACATGTATCAATTCAAGTAACGCAATATATTTTATTTTGACTCAAATTTTTATTGTTAGATTATTTACATAATATATTTTTATTTTATACAAGTATTCATAATTTCTTAAATTTTAAGATCTTTGTTAATTATGTCATCAAATTTTGTTTATTGTCAATTTTACTTCTAAATTTTTAAATTGCAACAAATTTTGTCATTCACCAAATTTCGTATAAATATTTAAAAGTAAATGCAAATGAGTATGTCCTTGTGATATCTAATACTGACAATGATGCAAAATCATATATTTAGCTATAATTTTTGTCAATTTAACCACGATGACACAATTGATAGCAAATAAAGTTTTGGAACATAATTAACAAAGACCCTAAAGTTCACATCAAATGTACTCTTGCCTAACTTTAGTATTTTTTTTACATCTACGTAATTGTTTGGTATGAAGAAAATATAAGGGAATGTGCTAGGTGATCCTATATTCCCTCCAACATTCTTCCAACCAAACAAACTTTATTTTTTGTAATGTGATGAACCTTTTTTTTTACCCATTTTATCTTATTCTCATTTTTAATATTTGGATAAAATTGATATTTTATCAACTTTTATTTCATTCATATCACATCACATTGATATAACATTTTTATTCCTTCTAACATTCTTATTCCCGTTTCTTTGCATTTTCTTGGTACCAAACAAAGCTTAAAAGAAAAAAATTATTCCCTTGGAAGTGTTCCAAAAAGGAAAAAACTTATATGCTGTTAATTACATGCTTTTGGTAAGGTTGACCAATTAAAAAAGAACATGTGTCTCAAATTTGGCACATGTTCTTTTTTAATTGGTCAATCTTACCAAAAACATATAATCAACAGCATATAATAAGTTTTGTCCTTCCAAAAAAGGTAGCAAATAGTTAGCCTTAAAAGAATTCACGGGCAATGTTGTAAGAACCAGACGGTCCGACCGGTTCAACCGCCAACCGAATACAAAGGCGAGTCGGTTGGACCAAAAAACCGTTTTTGCAGTTGGACCGGATTAGACCGGATTTAACCGGAGTTGGACCGGTCAACCGGTGGTCCAACCGGTCCAATTTTATTTTTTTAAAAAAAATTAAAAAAATAAAAAAAAATAAAAAGGAAAAATAACATAAAAAAAGAAATTAGAGAAATCTTAAAAATTAAAATTAGAAAAGTCTTAAAAATTAAAATTTAAAAGTTATGATTATCAATAATTTAATATATGGTTTGATTAAGTTTTTTCAAAGCTTAACAAGTCTTAAAAATTAAAACTTTGAGAAGTTATGTAATTTAAAACTTCAAAATTATGTATATTGAAACCTAAAATTTGAGTGATGTCATTTTATATATTAAAAATATTTATTATTTATTATTTATTGCGTCATCCGGTTCGACCGATGGTTCGACTGATCAAACCATGAACCGAACACTTGTTCGAGTCTTTATCCAGTTCGGTTCTTACAACATTGTTCACGGGTAAGCAAATCTAGATTCGTCTTATCGTCCATCTTGGGATTGAAGAAATTAAACACTGAAGTTCGTGTTGCTCATTTCCATTCACGTTTTAAATTCTGGAGGAAATCACATTATAATATATTTTTATATATAGAGTAAAATTAATTATAATTTTATTTTAAATGTAATAATAAAGATAACCAAATATTTTTATTATTTTTGAATTAATATATATTATATAAAATATTAATTTTAGAAAGAAAAAATAAAATTTTTATTAAATAAAAAATAAGTATAATTTACTCTTTGCTTTTATATATATATATATATATATATATATATATATATATATATATATATATATATATATATATATTAAACGTATAGTTCAAACTTCAAAGTTTTTTAAAAGATTAAAAAAAAAAGTTAAAGCAAATGCGATGTGCATCCAACTTGGCATACAAAAAGGAGATTCCTTGAAGCCAAATAGGCTGACAACTTATAATATATTTTAATTAGATATTCATTATCGAATAGATTAATTTTTTTGTTAACGTATAATATTATTTTAAGTTGCATGAATATAAACTTATTTTTTATATTAATATTACAAAATGTTAACATTTTAGTTTAATCTATCATAAATAAAAAGATAAATTACATTTTAGTGACACGTAGTTTAGTTTGATTTTAATTAAGTATTTTATGATTTAATTTTTTTCAATTAAGTATTGTGAAGTTTTCACTGTTAGCAACTTAATACATCGAAGTTTAATTTGTTAATTTTTAATAAAAATGTCCAATGTGCACTTTTAAAAACCTTCAAATTTCCTCTCTCCTTTATTTTTTTAATTTAAAGTATGAATTCACGAAATCTTTTTTAAAACTTAACCTAACATATTACCTATCTAAAAGGAACTTGTAAACTCACAAATTCATCAATCATCTAACATAATTGCATCCAAAATAATTGTAATTTTCGACGGTTAACCATGGGGCATGCACTAAGTTGTCACTACAAGAAATATGGTCATTTTCGACGGCCAATAGTCGACATTTGTTTTATTGATGGTTATTTTACTGTAAATAAAAGTCCAAATTTGGCATAGACATAAACTGTAAAAATAAAACTATAGAAGTCCTAAAAGGGGGAAGTAAGACACGCATATCCAGGCGAATGTTTTCGTTGGATTTGGTTACTAGTCCCACCACATCTTCTCCAACCTATAAACAATCCAACAAAAGTCATAAAGGAAAGGAGTAATTTGTATCTTGTAATTAGATACAAATCTTAAGAATGCATTCACAAACTCATTTTGAAGACAGAATTGTTAAGTTTGGATGATATTGGAAGTGATTCACTGAATGCTCCCCCTCCACTCTCCAATTAAAGGCTAAAACCGATTTCACAGAGCAGATTAATTGTCAAGTATCAACAAATACTCCTAACTCATTTCACAGAGCAGATTAAGAAGTGGTATGCACTTACTACGCAGTCTTTTCCAATTGGAATGACGCTGCCTAGCTATCTCATCTGAGCTAACACTTTAATTAAAACATGAATGCTAATCTTATTTAATTATTCAAAACACAACAATTTTTTAAAACCATAACCACCTTCACAATTAAGATTCCTGAATCAAATTATATATGAACCTTTTGGTCCTACACTTTAGTTACTATATTTGAATGGAACGACCCACAGAATCTTCCCAACACCTTTATATATATTTGGAACTGGTCCTCTAACAACAAAACGGATTCAATGTGCATTTCTCATAATATTCTTCAATGCATGACTAAAACTTTTCTATTTTATCTTCTAAATGCCATAGACAAAATTAATTATTTCATAATATTAAAAAAATTAGCATTATTGTCATTCATTAATGAGTAAGTTTATTTTTATTTAGAATAGCAATATATAAATCAAATAGTTATTACATAATAGAATTATAAATGTTGGATGAATGAATATATCCAATGGTCAAATAAAAAAAAAAGATGGAAGTCAAAGTTTTGAAATATAAGGTTCCCTTCCTTTTGGCTTTTATACTTTTTAGTGTTTGACGTTTGATTGTCGTTATATACATACATGTACATGTAACATGTTGTGGTTGTGGCTTGAAAAAGAAGTGGATCGATGCCTTTATAATGCTTACATTACACACACTCACACTCTCAAAGTAACTTTGACCCCTTCAACCTTATTAAGTTTTTACTATCAGATTTTTTAATTAAAATAAATATATAATTTTTTTTTTAAAAATCAATTATAGAATAAATGAGTCATATAAATTATACACATATTAATTTAGTCAAAGATTCGATTGGAGACGCATCACAAGCACACAATTTTTAAGAGATATTTCACAATCCCAAGATAATTTAAGAAACAACACAACAAAGTAACAGAAGTACAGAATAAAGAAAATAATGAAACTTAGATGAATTATATATGCGAGGTCTATTTTTCACTTAACTCATTTACTTTTCCTATATCACATCTTAAAATTGCATCTATTTTTTTTTTTCCTATTATTAAGCTAGCTTCCTGGACTCCATGGTTCCAGCCAGAGTTTCTCTTTCTGCATGAAGAGTCAAGTAGCCACTTTTTCCTTTTCTTGCCTTTGTTTTTTCTCTCATAAATAAAATAATTCAACAAAGTTGGTACAATTATATATGGTATGGTATGGGACTACATATCCGGAAAGCCATATTCCATATCCCATTCCTTCACAAATCACAAGTCACAACACTTAACATGTGCTCATCAATATCCCACTCATACATGGACATAAGGATCCTATGCTGTAAAGTATAAAAAAGTAAGGAGAGATGTGACCCACTCTCACTTATGTGTCACTTTCTCTCCTTACTTTTCTATGTTGTATAGCATAGAATCCATTCTCCATCATCCATCCTTGCATGCCACCATGTCTTCATCCTACCTCCTAATCCTTAACTAAATCCATCTTTCATCAAGGGTATGTTTGTGAATTAGGAAAAAAAGGAGAAGCGAAGAGATTGAAGTGAAGGAAAGGTATGAAGAGATTAATTGATGTATTATTCTCTCATTGTTTGAATTCTCCAAAAAATTTTAAGTTGGAGTAATTCAAATTAGCAAAAGAAGAATGTTTACATCATTTTAGTTTGGAAATTTGTTGCGAAGGAGAGGAAGTGGAGCTTGTCTTCAAGAATAATGAGGAGGTTGGGGTTATAACTTATAAGAACAGATAACCTCTCTCATGTGTTATTAATGAGCCAAGGGGTGGGAATGGTGGTGGAGCTATATATGGTTGAAATACTTCAAGATGCCATTGATCCAAACTCTGGCTGGTGTCTGGTGTATCTTCCAAGGAAGGAGAAGGCCAGCTGATGCTTGAGCTTACTGCAGAGCTCAGGCTGGGTAGGGATGTACACATTATTTAGTAATTTAGATGATACAGGTCTTTGGACAAAATCAATTGCAATTTAAGAACAAAATTTACTGAAAACAAATTTTAGAGACAAAAGTAAAAATCAATAATATATATTATGATTGTAAATGTAATACTAATTAATATACACGAGGGGCAACAATATATATTAACTATGATTATTCTCGATCGAGGAGGGTGTACACAGTGGAATTGAATCAATTGATGCTTCCCACTCCCAAGGCCTCTATATATCTCTTTCTCCCTGACAAAACACTTTACACATATGTGAATTAATGGATTTCCTTTTTGACCAACTTTGCTTCGTTTTTCTAAGGTCCAGACCCTCTTGGACTTACACCCCTTTTCTCACATATATAATATTTATTTTGAACTTTGAAGATTCAAAATCATACATAATGATATATATATAGAGAGAGAGAGAAAGAGAGAGTGTGTGTGTGTGTTTTAGTGGAAGCTAGTTGCTATTCTTTGGGCAACAAAAACCATCCTTGTGTTGTGTACGTGCTCCCATCCAATAATAGATTAGATGGAAATGAAGAAAAGGTGGGAACGAGGGCAAAGGAATCAGCAGGAACTACAAGTTCGTTCGCAGGTGGGCCTAAATCTTATGAACCAAAAAGATATTCTGTCCGATGCTTGCTTTGCTTTGCTAGCTAGCTAGCCAGCTTTCTTTTTCGTGCATAAATGAAGAATCCATATTGTGGACCTCTACAGTCAAAAAGGAAGGTCCTGCTGACATTCCCTCCTTGTGTTTCAAAGTCAACTCTTAGCATGAAGCTTGCTAGCACTACAAGTACACCAAGCTTGGAGACAAAAAATAGATGCCTAACATATACCAATCGATAAGCTCATGCTCCTTCCTAGACCTTATCTATCTCCTCTTCCACACACCCTTCCTGATAGCGATGTCATGTTCATTAACTTAACCAAGCTTTTAACATAATTCTACATCTTCTGTTTCCTCTTCCTGCAGGGCGCATTTAGGATTCCAATCCAATGCTTAATTCTACATGTTAATTATTACTCTATGATTAATGCAAATATATAAAGCAAGGCAGCTAAAAGCACAACCTAACACTTTTTAGCTTTGCTCAATATACACGATGAAGCCATCCAGGTATATAGATAACATAATCATCTTATTAATATATAATGCAAGTCAAAGTCAATAACAGAACAGAGAGGAAGGCTTACTTGTATTGTATATGCGAACCATAATTCAATTTCAAACGCCAGCATTGCCATGCGTGTCGGTATAATATAGCGTTCTGGCTTAAATCCTTAATGATGGGGGGCCAACACAGAGCAAAGTCAAATCACCCTGAATCATGATAAGGTTGTGATTAAGATATGCAGTAACCACAGTCAGTGACACGTAAAACTTGAGAAAGATTTACTGACAAGTTTACACACTTTGACTGCAAAACGTACATATGGAAATGGAAGTCATCTTAAAGCCAAGTGATAACAGAGTCATACAAGAAAGCGAGAGAAATATTCTGATTGAAGGATGGGTCCAAGCATATGGAATATGGATCAATACGAATGTTCAACCCCAGCTACAAACGATACTAGAATTATAAGGTGGATGGCAGAAGTTATGGTTAAAAAAAAAGTAGAGAAGAGGGAATCCAAAATATAGTACTTAATGCCTTCAGGAAGCGTCCGTATGTGCAACTTGGCGAGATTCTGCTTCTAACTCTTCTTTATAAATACCATTTTCGTCCCCTTCCTTTGCCATCCAATCTCTTTAAGCTTTCTACAAAACTCTTAGGAGATATAGCATTCTGTGCAAATCACCATGGATAGCAGATTTGAGTACGCAGAAACTCACAGGTTCTTCCAGTCTTTCTCATTCTGATGCAGAAATACACACACAGTGGGTGCAATATGCATGTGTGTATATATACATCACTGACACAAAATTTATATATTGCAATAGGAATAAGTGTGCAGCATGCTTCAGACAGTTCAACAAAATGGAGCACCTTGTGGAGCACATGAGGATCTCATATCATTCGGTTCACGAACCCACCTGTGGCATTTGCAGGAAACACTGCAGATCATTTGAGTCCCTAAGGGAACACCTTATAGGTATTCTTCATCTGCTGTCTAGCAGAACTATGACACTTTTTTCCTTCATGAAGATGATATAGATTGTGAGACTTAATAAATCTGCTTACTTTTCCAGGTCCATTGCCAAGACAGGAATGCAGAGAAATTTTTGCCAACCGAGGATGCAAGTTTTGCTTGAAGGTCCTTGATAGCTCATACGCTCGAAGGATCCACCAGGAAAGATGCCAACTCCCTGGAAATGCTGTAAGAGTCTCTAACTTATATCAACTATAAACTTAATTGAAATTCTTCCTTGTATTGGATATCAACTTTTTCTGAAAAATTCTAATATTTCTTTCTTTTTTCTTGGTTGTAGGGACTAATTGGTCGCTTTGCAAACTTGGGTATTCGTGATAATTTGACTATTGGAAGAGGGCCACAAGTAGTTGCACTTGCTTGCAAGATGGTTGGGGGAGGCAGTGATGGCTCTCTAGATCTCTGTGCAAGAGTTTGCATAATTGATGAACAAGAAAACATCCTATTCCATTCTTATGTGAAGCCACCAATTCCTGTCACAAACTATAGGTATTATATTTATATATAGCTATATAAATTTGAAACAAATTAAACATGATACATCTCATGGTGGATATGCTAATATAATGGGGTGCTAAATTATTGACAGGTATGAGACAACAGGTATTCGACCAGAATACTTAAGGGATGCAATGCCAATGAGGCAAGTGCAAAGGAAAATTCAAGATTTCCTCTGCAATGGAGAACCAATGTGGAAGATTAGACCAAGAAACGGGAGAGCCAGGATTCTTGTAGGTCATGGTTTAGATCATGACCTAGAGTGTTTACAAATGGAATATCGAGCAGAAATGATCAGGTAATTAACTTATTTGAGAATTTAGGATTTAGGAAGAGCAGCCTTAAGTATAAAATAAATTAAATAACCTATGGCCTACAAGAAATCGAAGTTGAAGTTTTCTCACAATCTCATGTTGAAAGAAATGTTTTATGTCAACACAGGGACACTGCAAAGTACCCTCCATTGATGAAAACGAGCAAGCTGAGCAACTCACTCAAGTACTTGACACAAGCATACCTCGGGCAAGTATTCTATGCCTCTTTCTCAAATATGTATATATAGATATACATGTTTAGTGAATAAATATACATAAATATGATTGCAGGTATGAGATTCAAAGTGGGATACAGGATCCTTATGAGGATTGTGTTGCAACAATGAGGCTGTACATGAGGATGAGATCCCAAGTGCACAAAAGAGAGGATCAGCCTTTGGCTTGTGACCCACAAAACAAGAACAACTTTGCTTCATGGAGGCAAAGTGAGCTTGAGAGAATGACACCGGAACAAATGCTGGAAATCTCAAGGTCTGACTACTACTGCTGGTGTTTGGATTAGTGGAGATAGCAAAGGCAAGGCAAGGGAGATCTGAAGCCTAGAATTAACAAAGCAGGGAATGATATGAATTCCGATTCATCCTATATATGAATGCATAATGCATTAGATAAAATTAATATTGTACTGAAAAATAAAACATGAATTAATTAATGTGATTTATGGAAGTGAATTAATTAATGAGCAATAAGAATGGTATGGTGCGTATGATTGATTATACCTAATAGGACAGGAGTATATTGATTGATTGATTGTTTAACAGCAAAAGGAGAGAAGGGAAGGGATTGAGAATTAATTATAATGAGTAAGGAAGCCCTAATTACTTAATAAATGAAAGAGGAAATGAAAATGGTAAGAAAGTAAAATTATGTTGGTGATTACCGAAATCACATGACATGGCTCCGATGGAATAAACTTGAATGAGAGGAGAATTGGATGAATATTATGGGATTTGGAATGGATGGGATTGGGGGCACAACCACAATTAATCCATCTTCACCGATCACCATTGAGGACCCAATCTCCTTGGGATGCACGTGCCCTTTTCTCACTCATACCTCATCGCTGCTTTCCTTATTCCAAAATTATATTGCACGCTTTTCACGTGCACAACCTCCCTTCTAATTTCTCATTATTAAATCTTTTAAATTACAATAATTAATTTCTTTATCTCCGTATATTATTATTATTTTAAAAATTATTTTTCATTAACCAAGAAAATGACACTATGACCATATAATATATATAGAAATATCAGTTATACACCAAAGAAAATAAACACAGGTTTGTAATTTTAAAGATAACATAAGAGAAGTTAAACTAAATTCTTAGGCAACCCACTTAAAATACTCAAATCTAAACACAAAATATGCAATATTTTTTCAAACTTACAAATTCTTTTACAGATAAAAAAGAACTTTAAGATATAAATCTAGAACTAACACACCTCGCTTTCTTCTCTGAGGGTGCAATTCTCAGTAACTTCTTATCTTATGTTGAGGTCAAATGTAAATTTATAAATATTGTATATCTCTCCCATACAAAAGAAGAGAAACCTTCCCTAATAAAAGGAAAAAAAAACTCCATAAGAAGAGGAAGAAAGATGAATAGACAATAAATTAAAAGAAGAGGGGAGGGACTCTCAAACGTATTTTGTTTCTAAAATTCTAACGTATATTATTATATGATTTATCACATAATTCATATCTCTAAGTACAGTTAGGCTTACACATAAATTCAATCCAAATTCCAAATTAATTATATTTACAGTTGTTGTATTTGACTCATTTATGGCTTGTTTGGCATGGGTTGAGTATTTGTGAGGTGAGATTTGTGATTGTTTAGTAGCCCGTGAGGTGAGTTTAAGAGATGAGATGCTTCCCTCAGGAAGGTAGGAAAGTTGAAGAAGTTGCTATGAAGCAACTTTTATATATGGACCAAAGTACCATTGTAAAAAGTGTTTATTTACTTAATAGATAATTAAAGTAAGGGCAAAATTGATATTTTACACATTTAACTTCCACTTCTTTATCTCATTCATATCATACCAAACAATTTTAATTCCTATTTCCATTTTTCTTTCTCTACATTCCAAAGACACATAAAATCTTCTACTTCCACTTTTACTTCCCACTAAAACACTCACCGGATACCAAACGCCACCTTAAGGTATGTTTGGTATCCTTGCCAAATAGTAAAATCATGATTTTTTATGATTGTCAAAAAAATTTTACATTACATTTTATACATATCAAACACAGTTTTTATCATAATTTTTCTCTCTCTTAATTTTTCTCTCTATCTCTTTCCTCACTTTTCTCTACAGTACTTTACTCTACAATACTTTCTTTACAATACTTTATATTCGTGTATTTATAGATAGCCTTACTTTTTCAATATCATATTTTATAATATATATGCTCTTGAATTTCTATTGTTTTAGACAATGTAGAACGACATTGTTTGATACAGGCATGCACTAATGCATTCATATAGGCATTATTTTTCACAACAATTTATAATTAATATAATTTACTCATCACCAACTGGAATTTTATCTAACAAAAGCGTTAATCTTTTACAATGTGACAAAGTGTAGATTGAATTCCTATAGTCTCTCTAATATTAATAAAGCGAGGCTATGGAAAACTTTTTTTTTTATAATTTTTTTTATTAAAAAGAAAAGTGAGAGAAGAAATTAAAGAGATTAATTGAGTGAATAAGTGAGTTTCTTAATAGGTTTATATATATATAATTAATTAATTTACTCATCTTTATTAAATTCAATTTATTTAAAAGTTTCTTCTATTTAGAGATTTTTTATGCAGCTATAATGAACAACATAATTTAACTAATTAACTAGTTTTATTACAATCAACCTAATTTTATCTTGACTTTGTCTGAATTCATCTATTAACATTTTTGGAATGTTAGATTATCAAACGTACGTACGTCTCTTTATTACAACGTAATGCAAATATGGAAGCCGAATTCATGAGCACAACCATATATACGTGTGTGTAATATATATATATATATATATATATATATATATATATATATATATATATCATTATGTAAGAATACGGGTGTACCTGTAATGTATCCGACTCCGACTCCGTGTTCAGGTACCCACGTGAACTCCGGTCACCAAGTAGGGACTCCGAGCAAGCAACACAGCAAATGCACCCACAGTGAATTTAGCAGAGAGTAGAGAGTCAGAAGAAGAGAGGTTTTTTGTTTTTCTCAAAAAAATGTGATCTGTTCCCACCTCTCTTTTGTCACGTTCACATATCGCAACTGACTCAGTTTTTTTAAATTAAATAAACTTATGGAGTAAATTACACTCCATAACCCACATTTATAACTTATTTATATATTTGCCCCAACATCAATTGGGCTTGGGTCCGATCCACCAAGGGTGGACTGGCCCATAATCTTACATCTCCCACTCACACTTGGTGGATTAGATGCCGTGGGTTAAATCTCTCAGCCTCCTTTCAATTTCATACTTAGTGCTTTGCCGTGACCGCGTGGGCATGACGTCTTCACTTAGGTACTTGTGCTAGCAATCCTTTTTATAGGACCAGTACAAGTAACCGTCTCCTTCGTGTAGCTAGAATTTTAAATGATGCCTCAGATGTCCTAGATTTAACTATATACACTTTCACGTGGCAAGAACTAATCCCCCTCGAATCAATGTATGATTTAAATTGCCTTCCTCATATGTCTAGTATCCACACTTATGACAACAAAAATGTCATAAGGGACATGTCACAGACACTAGCATAGTTGTGTATATCTCAGTTAATCTTCCTTTCGCCCAAATAACACTTTAATATGAATCAGTCGCTTTCTTAGCATAGTACTTTAGATCGCATCTATCATGATCATAGTAAAAATGCTAAAGTAGCAGTCACTGAAGCATATCTCCGTGATACTGTCAAAGTTCAAAGGACATCATTGGGAAAATTGTTCTTCCTTGGGACTCACACAGCAATGAAGCAGGGATCTTTCACTTGCTTCCCTCTTGCGGTTCTCTCAGTACATGTGGTATGAAACACATGCTACGGTGTTACTCTTTTATTATAAGAGCATATGTCGTTTTATTCTTATCTTAACACCGTACAGACTTAAGTCTAGATACACCCAGTATCTAGGCCCAAATTCTTCAACTCTACTTTCATTTACGACGTCAACGTTGAAGAGTTTGTTATCTGACTACAGGTATTTTGGAAGTGGGATTCCAAACTTTGATCCAACTTCATTTTATGTGGATCTCATCTTGACTTGCTACACGTTAGTCAAGGCGACATATAGTTTGTGTTTCTTCTCTACCATATCAGCACTCTTGGCTGCTTTATTGGTGAACACAAATGTCTCATCTTTGCACACTCCACTTGAGTGTCAAAGGCAGTTGCCCGTGTGAGAGAGCCAACCTTTCAACCTGTACGACATACTAGACATTGTATACTCCAAAATAAATGCATAAAGTAATAACAGAAAATTAGAACATCATTCTTTATTTATGAATTCTGCATATTACATTTTACGTATGCCAATGGCTTGCATATGTTCTTTAAACACTCTTTCACCTATTGGCTTTGTCAGGGGATCTGCTATCATACATTTTGTCGAAATGTATTGTACAGTTACAATCTTTTGTGCTATATAATCCCTAACAAAATTATATTTAATATCAATGTGCTTGGTCTTGCTGTGATACTTAGGATCCTTAGTATAGGCTATGGCTGCAGTATTGTCACAGTATAATAACACTGGATTGGTACTCTCATTTCCAAATCCAAGATGTTCTATAAATCTCTTCAGCCATAATGCCTCTTGTACGGCAGCAGTGCATGCCACAAACTCGGCTTCCATTGAATGTAAGGCGATGCACGTTTGCTTTTTGCTGCTCCAGCATATGGCGCCGTTGTTGAGTAAGAAGGTATAACCTGAAGTTGACCTTCGTTCTTCTTCATCTCCGCCTACGTCGGCATCGGAATACCCAACAAGGCGCAAATCACTTCCTTTATAGCACAATGCATAGTCAGAAGTGCCCTTTAAGTATCTCAAAATCCTCTTCACTGCTTTCCAATGCTTTTCACCGGGGTTAGATTGGAATCTGCTTACCAATCCTATTGCATAGCAGATATCTGGTCTTGTACACATCATTGCATACATCAGACTGCCAACTGCACTGGCATATGGAACTCTTTCCATTTTCTTCTTGTCTGATTCGGTTTTGGGACACATATCGAGACTCAAGGCTAATCCAGTAGCTACAGGAGTGCTCATAGGTTTGCAATCCTTCATGTTAAATCGCTCAAGAATCTTGTTGATGTAATTCTCTTGTGAAAGAGACAAGATTCTTTTCGAACGATTTCTTTGGATTTTAACTCCAAGTATGTATTCTGCTTCACCCATGTCTTTCATCTCAAAATTTGATGAAAGCCATTCTTTTATGGTTGTTACAGAACCTAGACTATTACCGGCCAATAGTATATCGTCTACATATAAGGATAAAATAACAAAATTACCCTCAAACCTCTTGATGTAGACGCATTGGTCTTCCTCTATCATTTGGAAGTCATATGAGGTTACTGCTTTGTGAAACCTCAAATACCACTGTCTGGATGATTGTTTTAATCCATAAATGGATCTTTTAAGTTTACAAACTTTTGACTCTTTTCCTTTTTCAATGAAACCTAATGGTTGTTCCATATAGATTTCTTCATCCAGATCACCATTCAAAAATGCGGTTTTTACATCCATCTGATGTAATTCTAGGTCTAAACTATTTACTATTGCCAGAATAAGTCTAATGGAGTTAAAACGCACAACTCGCGAGAACGTGTCATCGTAATCTATGCCTTCTTGTTGTGTGTAACCTTTTGCTACTAGCCTAGCCTTATATTTGTCAACTGATCCATCAACTTTTCTTTTAATTTTGAGAACCCATTTGTTCCCAATGGCTTTACGCACTTTTGGTAGATCAATTAACACCCAAACTTGGTTCTTTTTCATTGAGTCCATTTCTTCTTCCATTGCTTTCTTCCATTCTTCCTTGGCAGGACTTGACAAGGCTTCATGTACAGAACGAGGTTCATCATCTCCCTCTGGAGTAACTAAGAAAGATTCGCCTTCGATTTGAAAGCGTCGTTTGGGAACACTTTCCCTATTGCTCCTTCTAATAGGAGCAATCTCCTTGTCTTTCTTTTCTTGTTCAGGTCTTGGTGTTGACCTTTCTTGGCTCCCACTCAGATTGACAATCCTAGACGATTCTGGTTTGTCAATTTGTTCTGCACTGTCTTGTTCTGGTGTTTCATAAAGGGAAACAGTGCGGTCAACATCTCCTCGATTAGGAAATTCAGTTTCAATGAATCTTGCATCTCTTGATTCTATCTCAATCACCGTGCCATCTTCGTTTTCACCTATGAAAACGTATCCCTTTGATTGTTCTAAGTATCTAATAAAGATACATTTCTTTCCTCTGGGACCCAGTTTTCCATACTTATGGGAATTGTCATGGATGTACGCAGCTGACCCCCAGGGCCTTAAGATGCTTAAATCTGGTTTACGTTTCGTCCATAACTCATAGGGTGTGGAAGCGACTGATGTTGAGAGCACACGATTAAGTATGAAGGTTGCCGTTAATAAAGCATCACCCCAATATGAAATTGGTAGGTTTGCTTGGGCCATCATTGATCTAATCATGTCTAGAAGAGTTCTGTTTCTTCTTTCGGCAACTCCATTTTGTTGTGGAGTGCCAGGGATAGTCAGTTGCCTGATTATCCCTTTTTCTTCACAGAGTTGTTTAAACTGTTCAGACAAATATTCACGACCTCGATCAGTGCGTAATGCTTTGACTTTATTATCCATTTGATTTTCTACCTCGTTTAGGTATCGTCTGAAGCACGCAAGAGCTTCAGACTTATGTGAAATCAAATAAATATGACAATATCGTGAATAGTCATCTATAAAGGTAATGAAATACCACGCTCCGTGTCTCGCCCTCACACTCATAGGACCGCATATATCAGAATGGATTAATTGTAATGGATTTTCAGCTTTAGTTCCCTTACCGAAAGGTTTTCTTGTTGCCTTACCAGCTAGACAATTTTCACATAGTGACATTTCCATGTTTGGAATTGTACCTAACATGCCTTCTTTGGCCAATTTAATCATTCTATTTTGACTAATGTGTCCTAGTCTAGAATGCCAAACATTCATATCAACATTAGTAGAAGAAATAGCAAAGCATTCATTATAATTACAATCTCCAACAATGTCCAAAACAAAGAACTTCTCTAAGAGAAAAGCCGAACCATAATAAACCGAGTTGTTAAAAAAGTCTACAACCTTGTCATGAAAGTTTAAATGAAACCCAAACTTTAAAAGACAATTAACAGATATCAAATTCCGTCGAATGTCAGGAGTATAAAGCACATCATGAAGCGTCAAAGTCTTTCCACCACGCAAAGTGAATTGGCAAGTGCCAAGACCTTTGACCTCGATCCTTGCGTTGTTTCCAACATATAGCCACCTGCTATGATTTGGCAATCGACGGTATTCGATGAAGGATCCTCGATCCCTCGTTACGTGGTCTGTGGAGCCTGAGTCAATAATCCAAGAAAAAGAAATAGGTTCTGTTAGAAAAACAGTGCTAGAAACATATGAAACATGTGAATTCACATAATTCACTAATACCTTTTCGCTCTCGGTCTGTTTGGAACAGTCCCGTGCGAAATGGCCCATCTTTTGGCAAGCGAAGCACTTGACCTTCTTTAGGTCTATCTTCTTCTTGCCACATTTGTTTCCCTTTTTCTTGAATTGTTTTTTGCTTTTCTTGGGTTGAAAACCACCCTTCTTCCCTTTTCTCTGGAAAAATTTGCCCTTCTTAGAATTGGGCTTTGCCTGAGAAGTACTTGCAGCCTCTGTGTAATAGGCTTGCCCAGATGATTTATAAGCCTCCAAACGTTCATCTTCCAGCTCCAAGTGCTTGGCTACATCACTGAAAGTAGTGATGTTCTCATTGTGGGTCAAATTCACCTTCATGTGCTCCCAACTCCCAGGGAGCGATCTGATAACTGCTTGTACTTGCTGTTCATCAGACAGTGTATGTCCAGGTTCTTTCAGTTCACTGATCATGTTGGCCATCTCTCTTAGATGTTGTTTAATTGGAGTGTTAGGCTTGAGTTTATAGGTATCGAACTTAATCGTCAACCTTCTCAGTTTGGAGGTAGAGGTACCACCAAACTTGTCTTTCAAAGCTATCCACATAGCTTGTGCGGTTTTGTGACTCTCAAACTCACACATCAGATCATCAGCCATTGCACTCAACAAGGTAATTCTCGCAATGCTATTTTTTCTTTTCCAAACCTGGTATGCTTCTTGGTCCCTCCTGTGTTGGGCCGTATTCCCAATCTCAGGTTCAACCAAGACCGCGGTAAGAGGTTCAATTGCATCTTGTTCCTCCAAGATGTATTGAACTTTACGATGCCATATGTCTCAATTGTCCCCGTTAAGCTTATCCCCCTTGTTTAGCTTAGCTATTATGTTCTTTGATGCCATTGTTAATTCTGTGACAAATCGATCCCACATTATTCAACGATCTCTCTAACAGAGACACGTACCAAAGAACATTTTAGTTTGGTTATATGTAGCACATAAAGTATACAATGCCATGCCCTTATATTATTCTTGAGTAGAAAACAATGATATTTCAAGATCAATGATCAAGAGCATACGTTTGTATCTCCCATCACACAGATACAAGCAATAATCATTATATCTTATCAATAATTCTATATAAGTGCTTTTATTAAATTACGACTCTTAGAAGTCTCATCTTCTAAAAGCTCCCACTTACAAAAGGTATACATTGATTTCATATAGTTATCATAGAACAAATAACCTCATTAAATAAAATAAATTGTTCATTAATGATGAAAAACTTTACAATGTATGAATCATGTTCAACAACATAAAAAATAAAAAAAAGATTACATCATAGTAAAAAAGCTCGCATATAATCAATCACTGCGTCTCTTAATATCTTATGTCGGTATGGTCTGTCGGCTATTCGGCATACCATTTCTATCATCAGAAACCAGTATAGTTTGCTAGGAGGTCGGCCTCTAGGTTTGCCTCTAACCCTTACAACTCTTATGTATTCCAATATGACTTTGACGTAAAATTTAGTGTTTTCCTTATCAGTCATGTTTTTGACGTATTTGGAAAGTACGCTATTTATGTCTTTTATATCTGTTAGTCGCGCTGCATCTCTCTCAGCTATATCCATAGCTAATGCAGGGGTTAAAGGTTGGTTGACTTCCTCGCCTTCCTCCACCACAATTTCTTGGACCACTATTGGATTTAACGGATCGTTGTAGTTTAATTGAGGATCTACGTTGAGGGGTTCAAGTGGAAATAATGTTTCCGACGTTGGTCCGGAAAGTATTGTCTCTTTCGGGACTGGTTGATGATCCTCTACAGGTTCCTCCTCGGGATCTTCCTCAGGATCCTCTTCAGGATCCTCCTCGGGATCTTCCTCTGGATCTTCCTTAGGATCCTCTTCAGGATCCTCCTCGGGATCTTCCTCTGGATCTTCCTCAGGATTCTCCTCGGGGTCTTCATCCATAGGTACGTATTCAGGAACTGCCTCATCTAAATATGAGTAGTCCAACGCACTATTATCAGTGTTTTCAGTGCTATTAGAAGCCATTTGCCTCAATTTACCTAAAAAAATAATAATATATTATTTTAATTGTTTCTGGGAATTTTTTTTATTTACATAAAAAAAATACCAGAAAAGCACTAAAACACACATAAGCAGATCCCAAATTACCCCAAACATAGTCGAATTATATGTCAAATTGAAGATCTCAATTTTACGGATTTATAGAGACAGACGGGACCTCAATCGGAAGTCACACGCTCCCTCACGCGCCCCAAAAATAAATTTTTTTTTTTAGTTTTTAGTAGCGGCGCGTGGGCCCCACGTGCCGCCAGGCCGGCCGCCGGTGGCGACACGCGCCGCCCCACCGGCTGCGGCACGTCAGCAGCAGTCCGGCGGTGTGGCCACGCGTCGGACTGGTCTGCCACGTGGCTACACGCGCCACGTGGCAGTTCTGGCACCTTTCCCCCCTTTTTTTTTTGAATTTTGAATTTTTGAATTTTCAAAATTTGATTTTAGGCGGCGGTTTTTTAAACTGCCGCGCCAAGAAAACGGTTTTAGTGACGGTTTTTTAGCAGCAGTTTCCAAAACTGTCGCTAACCGTCATCTTCAACCTTCAACCTCCGTTTTCCAGAATCCGGCGACCGGAAACGGTGAAGCTCGCCGGAAAACTTCGGACGTCAATATCTCAGTCGTCCGAACTCCGTTTTCTGCAAATTTTATGTCGATTTCGCACGATTTTTCGTGCTCTACACAATGGGAGCATTCTCGAAGCCTAAAATTGTAGTTTTCAGAAACCCAAATTTCAAACCCGAAATTTCGATTATCGTTTCGATGCCGTTCGGAGTCCGTTTCATGCAAATTTTATATCGATTTTCATCGATTTTTCGCGCTCTACGCAATGGGAACAATTTCGAAGCCTAAAGCATTAATTTTCACTAACCCAATTTGCACAAAAAATTACTATGCGGTGAAGAAAACATCAGATAAGTAATTAACACATGTTATATGTATGTCATGTATTTGTCACATTGAAGAAAAATACATAACATATGAAACACAGCGGAAGAAACCTGGGGCTCTAATACCACTGTTAGAATACGGGTGTACCTGTGATGTATCCGACTCCGACTCCGTGTTCAGGTACCCATGTGAACTCCGGTCACCAAGTAGGGACTCCGAGCAAGCAACACAGCAAATGCACCCACAGTGAATTTAGCAGAGAGTAGAGAGTCAGAAGAAGAGAGGTTTTTTGTTTTTCTCAGAAAAAATGTGATCTGTTCCCACCTCTCTTTTGTCACGTTCACATATCGCAACTGACTCAGTTTTTTTAAATTAAATAAACTTATGGAGTAAATTACACTCCATAACCCACATTTATAACTTATTTATATATTTGCCCCAACATCAATTGGGCTTGGGTCCGATCCACCAAGGGTG
This sequence comes from Senna tora, assembly GCA_014851425.1. Lineage (NCBI taxonomy): Eukaryota > Viridiplantae > Streptophyta > Magnoliopsida > Fabales > Fabaceae > Senna > Senna tora. The sequence goes on from CM026267.1 coordinate 11,956,985, forward strand.
GACTGGCCCATAATCTTACACATTAGCTAATTTGATGTGTTATCACTTGCATATATGCATATTGCTTTTATGGATTGTTCATTTGCTTGGCTATAATATGTTAGGATTTGATTCAAAATTATTATTTGAAATTATCTAGTAGTTAGAATTAATTCGTAATTTTAAATTATTGTTAATAGTTAGAGATAATATCTTTATCTCTTCATGATTTTTAGGTTTATTATATTTAATAGTTTGTTATGTAATTGCCTATAAAAGACTTTATTCCTATCATCAATGATAACGTGAGAAAGCATTCTTCTTCTTCTCTATTTAATTAAAAAATCTAACATGGTATCAGAGCATGGTTACGTTTTTTTTTTAAAGTTTGTGAGATTGTGCGCAAATAATGGCTAGCAATTTAGCTACCATACCACCTCCAAGTTTCAATGGTGAAAACTATTAAATATGGGTAGTCAAGATGAAAGCCCACTTACAAGGTCTTGTCTTGTGGCAATGGGTTGAAGGTGAAAGAGAATTACCAACTTTGGGAAACAATTCAACACTCACTCAGATAAGAGCTCGTGAAGAAGAAGAAGCGAAAGCTCCAAGAGCTTTATCTATAATTCATTCAGCGATTTCTGAAACAGTTTTTATAAGAATTATGACTTGTGAAACTGCTAAAGAAGCTTGGGAGATGCTGAAGAAATTATATCAAGGCGATGAAAGAATGAGGAAAATGAAAGCCCTAGACTCTCAAAAGGGATTTTGCAACTCTGAAGATGAATGAAAAGGAAAGCATCCAACAATATTCTGACCGGTTGATGACACTGGTGAACAAAATGCGGCTACTTGGGGAGGATCTTCCTGAGAGCAAAGTTGAAAAAATATTTATAAGTTTGCCGGAAAAATTTGAGGCAAAAATTTCATCTCTTGAAGATTCAAGAGATATTGATAAATTAACATCATCTGAGTTAATAAATGCATTGCAAGCACAAGAGCAAAGGAGGGCTATGAGAAGAGAAGAAACGCTTCTTTATGCTAAAGCTATAAGAGGAAACGACAATATTCCTAAGTGCAACCACTGCAAAAAGCTTGGTCATGTTGAAGAAGATTGTTGGCACAAAGGAAAACCTCAATGTTACAATTGCAAAAGATTTGGACATGTACAGAAAAACTGCAGAATAAAAAATGAAGAGCAAGTAAATTTTGCACAAGAAGAAACAGAAGAAGTGACTCTTCTGTGAGAAGTACACTTAGATTTTTGAATTTGGAGAGATGTGCTCCAATAGAAAAATGATGAGAAGTGCATCATTAAGAAAATTGTGAAAAGTGCATCATTAGAAAAATGATGAGAGGTGCATCATTATGGAGAGAAGAGAAGTGCTTCTGAAAAATGAAAAGTTGAAGATTTTTGAAATTTTGAATCAAGGGAGCATGTTAGGATTTGATTCAAAATTATTATTTGAAATTATCTAGTAGTTAGAATCAATTCGTAATTTTAAATTATTGTTAGTAGTTAGAGATAATATCTTTATCTCTTCATGATTTTTAGATTTATTATATTTAATAATTTGTTATGTAATTACCTATAAAAAGTTTTATTCCTATCATCAATAATAACGTGAGAAAACATTCTTCTTCTTCTCTATTTTATTAAAAAATCTAACATAGCATCTTTATAAGTAACAAATTGAAGAGCAATTGCCAAGGAGTTGGCGCCAAACACCGACTTTTGATATTGTGATCAATATATACCTGCGGGGAATGGTGATATTTTAATAATTTATGTATATGTTTAATTTATTATCAATACTTGGTTTTATATTATATATGCTTGGATTTTTGGGGTATCCTTCATATACAAACCAAGTTAATAACTAGGTAGTACTAAGTTTGTACGTGTGCGTTTAACTGTCTATATATATTATGACTTATGAGGAGAGTTTAGTATAGAAATTGATATAATGCACTCTTGAATAATTAATTAATATCCTTTTTATAGAAAGTGCTTTTTAATAATCTAATTATTGAATGAGAAACATTTATATTAATTTTATATATCAATTTTTTAAAAAAAAATTTAAAGAGTTATAACTATAGGAACTTGGACTCACAAAATCAGATCCAATGGTAGAATCGAAGTGGGCTCAAACCATGTTAACCCCACCAAAATATAGGGCTGATCAGGACCACTAACTATTAGGCATAGCAATCGTATTGATTGAAAATTTCTATTCTTATTCATGAAAGTATATAGTTGATATATAAGTTAGAAATAGAAACTAGTGAATTAAAGAATGTCATAATTTGTAGAAAACACGAGGAATATCACTTATTATTACACATTTAATAGATTGCAAAACAAACAGAAAACAGTGTCATAAATGATGAAAACTCAATAAAGTATTATATAATAATACTTTTCTTATGAATCATGAAATTGAAATCACACATACATATATATATATATATATATATATATATATATAGATTTTGTGATGATGGCCTGAATTCATGATGAGATTGGATGGATGACTATCTTGCCCGTGGCCCTCTTGGTGATAAGGTGCTCAAATGCTTGCACTGCTTCAGAAAATGGGAAGGGACCCTTGGGATCAAGCACTGCCTTCACCTTCCCACTCTCCAAGTACGGCCCTAATTTCTCCAACACTGCTCCTTCAAACACATCCATTATGTACGCCATGCAATTTCCACTATTCCTCGCACCATACACTATTGACATCACTTTCCCCCCTTCCTTTATCGCCTTCTCTGCCCTCTCACCTTCCCCTGCAATTCAATTTCAATCCTAATATTAACACCTAACTCTAATACCATACAACACAGACAAGACAGGCCCAAAACTAACTTACCCACGGCATCGTACACGACGTCGAACTTTTCCGGAAGCTCCTCCAACTTCTCTTTCGTATAATCAATTACCACGTCAGCTCCCAGCTTCTTCAACACCTCCACCTTCCCGCTGCTGCACGTGGCTGCCACCTTCGACGCCCCGAACACGTGCTTCGCAAGCTGGATCACGAGCGTTCCAACTCCACCGCCGCCACCCAGCACCAGAATTGACTGTCCTGCCGTGAGCCCCACGCGCTGCAGGCTGCCGTGAGCAGTCCCAATGGCGAGAGGGAGGCTAGCCGCTTCTGCGAAACTCAGATTGCGAGGTTTGTGACACAACAGCTTCTCCTCTGCAATGGTGTACTCTGCCAATGAACCCAGCGACTTTGGCTCGGATAAACCCACGATGATGTCACCGTACACTTGGTCTCCTACCTTGAACTTGCTCACTGCGTTCCCCACTCGCACCACCACACCAGCAGCATCAAATCCCGGAGTAGTCTGTACATATATACGAGAAACAGAGTAAGGAAACAGGGGAATGAAGAAATTAAATAATGAATGGGAAGTGGGCTCACGGGTAAAGGAGAATCGAAGGCCTTCATGTAGCCAAGAAGGCGGACGTAATCTACGGGATTGAGTGCAGCAGCAGCGACCTTGATCAGAACCTGGTCTTCTTTGAGTTGGGGTAAGGGAACTGTATCGTCCAGCTTTAATACTTGTGATGGGTTTCCGTATTCAGGGTACACCCATGCTTTCATGTGAGATGGGACGTTAGGAGCAGAAGAGGCGGCCATCATAGAGAAATTAAAGAGAAGAGATGTTTTGGGTTGCTTGGGGATGAAGAAACAAAGAAAGAAATTAAATTATGGGTGATGAAGTGAGTGGTGTGTGCAGAGTAGAGTGGTAATTTATAGATAAGTGGTGTTTGAATATTATATGATGTGAATGTACACTTTATTGAAAAGTAGATGCACTTTCTTCCTTATGATTTTTCAGACTACCAAATGTGTGGCTATGAATATGAGTGGCCTTTTCTTCTTCCCTTTTTTGTGTTGGTGAGCAGGTTTCCTTGACTCAGAATAGTCTTAACTCATAACTCAATACACATTATTATTATTTGCCGTGATTTCTAGTATGTATTAGACTTTCCAGATACTTTTGAAAACTTTTTAAATACATTTCAATCTAGTAGAAAATTATAGTTTTCCAAAATTATTGTAAACTAAACAATTGTATGCAGAGAAATTAATCCATGATTTAGTATTAAAAGATATATATACATATATATATATATATATATATATATATATATATATATATATATATATATAAATTTGATCTCTAAAAAGTAGTGTCAAAATTTAATCTATAAATAATTTATTTTTAATGAATTTGGTGCTTTATGATCATCCTATAGAGAAGATGAGTTTGATGATATTAACTGATTGTTTGATGATAAATCATAAGACAAGTCTATAGAGAAGATGAGTTTTCATTGGTTACATTTAATATTATTTTTAATTATTTTTTATCTATTATATTAATTAAAGAATCAAACTAATGGAAAATTCCTAAAAAGTTGTACGTACCTTCAAAAGATTTTCACGGTCCTTAATTTTTGAATTTTGAATACACACAAATGAAAATTTCCAAAAAAAAAAAGAAAGATTTAGGCCTCATCTAAACTCCAATTATATTTTGACTATAACATGTACATTTTTATTTAAGCTTCACAAATGACTATATGAGTCATGAAATTGTTCTAAAAAAATATGAGTCATGAAATTTAGAGGGGGAGGGGGAGGGGGAGAAGTAGCATTAATTAATAGGATTTTTCTATGGTGCAAACCATACAAACACTTACGTGGTGTATTTGTATTGGTTCAGTTACAAAAATATAATTTTTTCAGGAAATTATTTGTGCAACTGAACTAATACAAATGTGTCACGCAGGCGTTTGCACCCTAGAAGGACCCTAATTAATAAAGAACAAATAAAATTAAAATTAGTTAAGAGGCATACATTAAAACATAGTATAAAATATAAATGTAAGTGTTTGGTGTAATTAATAATAACCAAAGGCTTTATTGTGAGTAATATGTAAATATTTTTATAAATTCTTTTGAAAGGTATACTCTAACTCCAATGCTTACTCCTATCTAAACTTTTTACTAAAAAAAATGTTTTAGGGCACTTGTTAGGGTTTTCTTTGATTGGTGGAGAAGGAATTAATCTTTTTGAAGTTAGTGAAAAGTCAACCAACACATATTTTAACACCTTCTCATTGATTGAAGAAAAACCTTAAAGAGTGTCCTAAGGGCGTACTTATTAGCAAAAAAAAAAAAACAAAATCCATCGTAATTAAATATTCTGAATTAAAAAAATTAAAATACTTCAAAAATTGCCAAAACAAAGATATATGTTTCGATCTTGAGTGATGCTGTGGTATAAAATTGTACACGTAGCACTTAGTTGTTTTCAACGATCGTAGATTATATTGTGTGCTCACTGCTTACGCATGACGATCAAATTTAATAGAGATTAATTTGGTTTTTAAAAGAAAAAATTATTTTAATTTAATCTCTGAAAGATAAAAATACATATTTAGTGCTAAAAAATATATTTTATTTCAATTTGATCTTTTTATTTATTTTGTCAGTATACATGTGATTTTTTTTAAGGATTAAAAAGATCAAATTGAGATAAAAATATCATTCAAAAACTAAATTAACCATTTTATTTTTTAATAACTAAATTAAAATAACCTCGGATGAAATTGATAATTTTCTCTGTTTAAAATTTAAAGCGGATTTTGACAATTTTTTTAGTATTTTAATTCACAAGAAGGATAGTGTAGTCAGAATGATATATATATATATATATATATATATATATATATATATATATATATATATATATTCCTTACTTAAAGTTGGATAAAATATATGAGCATTGAATGCTATACAACATTTAAAAATAAAGAGAGATAGTCATGATCGCACAACAAAAAAACATGCAATTTGTGACAGATTTTTTGTCTTTAACAGCGGTTAAATGACTTAGCGACGGTTTAAAAACCGCCGCATATAACACCATCGCGAGACTATTTCCAACGATTAAAATGTAACCGTTGGAATAATCGCCGGTGAGTGACTTTTAGCGGTTTTTCGTTACTAGCAGCGTACAAAACCGCCGCTAAAAGAAACAAACTTTTTAATGTTCTTCCTGATTTTGACGGTAGGTAAATACTTTAAATTTTATATTGCGGCGGTTTTATAAATGTCACTGCCATTCATTTCCTGCTTTCATATTTTTTTATGCTTTCCATGCAATTTTAAATATATAAAATAATATTTTGCAATTTTAAACAAAAATTTGAATATTTTTCTATATTGGTAATATTCAACAAAGTATAATCTACAAATCTTTTTAGACTGTTTGGCCGTAAAAAATAATTTTTGGTAGTATAATTATTATTGAATCATTTAAAAATCCACAACCCGATTTTTTGTAGTGTGAGAGTGAATTTTATAAGTAGATTTTACCTGATGTGAGTCATACATTTGTATTTATTTTTTCTCTTTTAATTTTTAGTATTGTACAATATTAAATCTAAATAGATTTAGTGCTATACAACATTAAAAAGTAAAGAGATAGATAAATACGAAAGTGGGTCTCAGATATAAGTCTCACTTGATGTGAAACTTATTTCTGTGTCTATCTCTTACCTCTACTTCTCAGTGCTATACAACATCATATCCTTTTTCAATATCTCGAAAATGAAATTAGTGCTTTATAACATTGGAAAATAAAAAGAGAAATATACACAAAAATGGTGTGTTTATCTTCTTCTACTTTTTAGTATTGTAGATCACTTGATCCTCTCTCATATATATATATATAAACTTACCTTTTGTTTATATAAGAAGTTTATTTAATACTTTTTAAGTATTCTACAATACTAAATCGCCGATATATATATATATGTATATATATCTCTTTTAAATCCAATAAAAATGTTCCTTTAACTTAGCAAAACATGGAATAAATTAACTAGTCCATTTATTTTTTGTTATATTATTAAAAGTGATTTAATTAAGTGTTGTAAATGCGAGGATTAATTTTTATGTTCTTTATTCATATATGGAATTGATTGGATTGGTAGGTGCTCGTATTTTATTTAAATAAGATTTCGGGTTAAGTATTATATATAAAAAAAGGTTAAAACTCCAAATTGGTCCTTTATGTTTGCACCAAGTTTTATATTGGTCCTTTATGTTTCAAAAAGTCCAAATTGGTCCTTTATGTTTGCAAGAAGTTCTAAATTGGTCCTTCCGTCCAACTTGGTTAACTTTTTCTGTTAAGTGATGACGTGGCTGCTGAGTTGGATCCTACGTGTACAAAAAAGGTGACGTGGCACTCCACATCACTTGCCACGTCACTCTCCCACTCTCTCTCCGCCACGTCAGCATCTTCTTCAACCTCTTCTTCTTCCCTTCCGCTTCATCTCCATCTTCTTCATCACCATCACCATCACCATCATCATCATCACCATCATCATCTTTCGTCTTCCTCCTCCACCACCTCCTCCACCACCGTCGTCGCCGCCGCCGCCGTCCATTCTTCAAACTTTCTCAATCATCCAGTGGGGCTATCCGAATCAAACACATCACTCTTCGCCGAATTCACATCTTCCTGTGGTGAGTTGGTCTTGGCAGGTACCCCGAGCCATGGCATGGACTCAACTGGCTTACTAAAACCCACCGTGATGGCTCTGTTCCACGACGACGAAACAGAGCAAGCCGAAGCATGGTATGGGTACGAAAGATGAACTAGGCATAGCTCCGCGATCTCGTTCGGCAATCTTGGAATCAGAGTCTCCGAATTCGAATTCGAATTCGAATCAGAATCGAAATCGGAAACCGATTGAGTGTTGTAATTTGAAAGAGAAATTGATAGAAAAAGGGCAAGCATGAATGGGTTTTTAGATGCTGGGAGTAGATGGATCCAACCTATTGAGTGTCACAGTGTGTACAAAAGAACAGGTAAGAGAGAGAGAGAGAGGGAGGGAGAGTGGGGGGAACATGAAAGTACCAATGATTGTGTGAAGATAAAGCACCCCAGAATGGACGGCAGCGGCGGCGGCGGTGGTGGAGGAGGTGGAGGAGGAGGAAGACGAAAGATGATGATGGTGATGATGATGATGATGATGATGATGATGGTGATGAAGCGGAAGGGAAGAAGAAGAGGTTGAAGAAGATGCTGACGTGGCGGAGAGAGAGAGTGACGTGGCAAGTGATGTGGAGTGCCACATCACCTTTTTGTACACATAGGATCCAACTCAGCAGCCACGTCATCACTTAACAGAAAAAGTTAACCAAGTTGGACGGAAGGACCAATTTGGAACTTCTTGCAAACATAAAGGACCAATTTGGACTTTTTGAAACATAAAGGACCAATATGAAACTTGATGCAAACATAAAGGACCAATTTGGGGTTTTGACCTATAAAAAAATTAACTTCTTTTGACGAAGTTCTATTTGCTATAAAATCTCATTTAGTTCGAGTCAAATAGTCAAATGAATTATATCATAATGAATTTGTAGGCGCTAATGGTGTCAACAAAAAAAGTATGTTGTTTCTATAGCTGCCGTTTAATATATTAACAAGAAAATTCAGTTAGCGAACCATAAATCAATCATTTTCAAATTGTTTGAAATAAAGTATTATTTAGGGAATTGAACATAAATGGCACATATTTGGTCTCTGAGGCATGCACAAGGTAATCTATATATATATATATTAAAGGCAAAGGAAAACACACAAGTATACAAAAAACTAAAATACAGAACAGTACAACTATTAGAATCCACAAACGTAGTACATATAACATAAACATAATGTGACATATGTGAGAGAGATTTAATTTATTACCAAATTTTACAATGCTCTCCTTCTCCTCTAACCAGATATCTTCTTAGTTTATTTAAATTTCTGATAAATCAGGATTGAGGATCAATGGGATAGATGACTACTTTTCCGATGGTTTTGTTGGTTTGCAGGTAAGAATATGCTTCTTTGACTTGAGAAAATGGGAAAGGGCCCTTGGGGTCCAAAATGACCTTCATCTTCCCACTTTCAAAATACGGTTCTAGTTTCTCCAAGATTGATCCTTTGGAAGTGAGAACGAAGACTATAGCAGGCTCAAATCCAGGAGGTATTATAGTCACAACTTTCCCACCTTCTTTCACTGCCTTCAATGCCCCAACGTCTCCTGTATGTATAACTCATTTCGATCAATAATTATAATTAATATAAAATAAAGTGTTCATTAACTAATTAATTGGAAATGAATGAATGGATCTGACCTACTGTGTCGTAGACTACATCAAACTTGTCAGGGAGGTCTTCAAAATTAGTTTTGGTGTAATCAATAGGCAAGTCAACGCCTAGCTCCTTTAACAACTCCTGCTTTTGAGTGCTAGCGGAAGCAGCTATCTTGGATGCTCCATAAACATGCTTCGCAAGCTGATATAATATAATTAAGTTAATTAATTAATTAAAATTAAGAGTGGGGCCGGGGGATGAAATGAAATGAGACCTGAACGACGTAGTTTCCAACCCCACCAGCACCTCCAAGAACGAGGATGGATTTAGAAGAAGAAAACTGTGTTCTCTCAAGGCCTTCATAAGCAGTCTCAATGGCAGCAGGAATGCTAGCAGCTTCCACAAAGGACAGAAAAGGAGGCTTATGAGCCAAAAGTCTCTCTTCAGCCACAGTGTACTCAGATAAAGTCCCAAGCGTCTTAAGATTGGATATGCCTTCCTCATTGATGTCACCGTACACTTCATCTCCAACCTTGAATTTCTTCACCTCACTCCCCACTTTCACCACCACCCCCGCAACATCAAATCCAGGAACAGTCTAATATATATATATATACACATTCAAACTCAAATCAAGATATATAAATTAATTTGAAATAATGTTAGAATTAATTACAGGCTTGAGTGGGTCGGTTTTTGGGAACCAATCTAGCATCCTCTTGTAGTCGACGGGATTAAGGGAAGCAGCGACCACTTTGATGAGAAGCTGGTCTGGTTCGAGCTCAGGGATGGGCCACGAAGGATGTAGCTTCAGAACTTGTGATGGGTCCCCATGTTCTGTGTAGAACCAAGCTTTTGTGTGAGATGGTGTGGAATTCGAATCGGATGCCATTCTTGGGATTCACACAAGCTAACTTAAGTAATATATAATAATATTAATGTTTTCAGCTGAATGGTGAGACACACTATAAATGATGCACATCACATTATATAGTTTCTGATTTCCCCATACGCAGTAAACAAATAATAATACAATCAATTGTTAATATCAATTAATCATCTTAAGTTTATTGCACAGTAATAATATCTGTATGTACACGCTTTTATGCCATGAGGATCAGAGCTATTCAAATAGGTTGGTTTCACCCGGTCTTAGTATGCTTTAATTCTATTTTATTAAAGTTAGTCTGACCCGTTTTTAATATGGACCGTCATTTCTCCAACTCAATCTTATTAAGACTTATTCAAACAAAAAAAAAATCCTATTAAGGCTTAAGATTGAGTTGGACTAGCCTGTATATTTTAAATAATATTTGAAAGTATTAAATTATTATAAAATATTTTATAATATAATATTTATTTTTATTTACAATTTAAAATAATAAGATATATTAATTAAAATAATTAGATAAATTAAATTAAAAATCTAAAATAATTAATATAATTCAAATTAAAGTGAACATCTAAAAATTAATTCAATGTATAAATATTAAAAATTTAAAATATAAGTAAAATTAATTAGAAATAAACTAATTTAGTTTGATCCTATTTAAGAAAAAAAACTTAGGTTATGTTCCTTATATATTTGACATACAATTTTTTTATCATAAATTTCATTTATATTCTCTTTCTTCTATGATTTGTCATATAAAAGATAGTTTTTACATTCTCTCTATTGTGATTGGTTATGTTTAAACATTTTGCCACGTGCCTTATTTGTATTGAAGAACTTTATAACAAAAATATAAAAAATCTTACCTAAATTTAATCTATAACCTAATCTATTTTAACATGTCTAACAAAAATTCCAAACAAATGAGAAGTGACAAAGTTGGTTAAGGTTCAAACTTTTATCCTACAAGGACGATGGTTTAAATCCTACGACCGATGTAAAGACCTTATTACTGAATAATATGTAAAAATTATAAATTATTTCATAAACCCTCAAAAAAATTGAAAAGTCTTCTTTAACCCTATTGAGATACCGGTATTACCCCACCTAAAGTTCTTAAAAAAAACAAGAATCGCATGCCTGCTCTTGGCTATTGCATTTCTTTTGACTCTATTTATTAACCAATAGCACGAGTGCACGACGACAATATCAGTGACGACTAATTAACGACCGCCATAATGTTAAAATGTTAAAATATCAGACAATAATGTCGTTGCATGTATGTACATATATATATAAGCAAGACTTAAAAAAAAAAAAATCTTATTTAGTTATTTATACATTGATTACCTAATACCATTTAACTAATTGATTCTTTTTTCCGTAAATTTTGGATCGGATAGGTTATAACTTTTTTGTCATTTTAATTTTGACAAAAACTCCATTTTGATCCTTAACATTTAGCATTTTTTTTAATTTAGTCTCTAACATTTGCTCAATCTCAATTTCCCCACTCACGTTTGCAATTAATATCAATTTGATCACTAATATTGTTCAGTTTCAATTTAGTCATTCATATTTGTATTTGGTACTAATTTAATAGCTCTATTATTAACAAAATTTGGTCACCACATTCCTATATTAACATGTAGATGATCAATGATTAAAAGCACAAATTTTCTTTCATATTAAATAATAATGTCTTTTTTAAAAAACAATATTAATACACTTTATTTAAAATATTAATTTTTAAAAAAGTGGAGGTGGAGAGATGCAAATTTGTCATCTAAATGTATTTATAAGCATTTATACTAAGTAATAAATTGTTCATGTAATTAAGTATTATGTAGAGTGATTTTAATAGTTGGATAATAGAGAGACCAAATTAATTAGTACCAATTGTAAATGTAAGAGATCAAATTAAAATTAAGCAACCGTTAGAGACAAAACTGATACCAATTACAAATATGAGAGATTAAATTAAGAGTAAATAAACGTTAAGGGTTAAATTAAAAAAAGTGTTAAATGATAGAGATCAAAATGTAATTCTTGTCACTTAATTTTGTATTTTTAATTTTCTCCCTTATCTTCACTAATCATGCAGTTTCTTTCTCTCCTTTCGGTCTTCAAGCCTTGTCATTTGTCAATCATAAATTTTGTCTAAAAAAACATATAAAATTTAAATTTATTAGGTACTCCAATTAAGAAACATAACTAAAATTTAGAGGAGGCCAAAACACTTTGAAATTCTTGTTAAAAACTTAACAACTTTGAGAAAAAAAAAATGGTTATATACTTCGACAAGAAAAATTTTACATAAGCTTCGTATCATATATGACTATTTCATTATAAGTGATATATACATATACCATTTTATTAAGGAAAGAAATTATAATAATTAATACAAATAAGATATGAGATTAAAACCTCCTACAAAAAATTGTTTTGGCCTACACATATTATAAAGAGGCTCTAGTTATAGGTATATATAATTTCTACCTGAAATAGACAAGATCGTGCCAAAGTACTGATGTTTTAATTTGATTGCGATCGATAACTAAAACTAAGCTGAATAATTGTGTTCGATGTATAAGATAAACAATTAAAAATTTTAGGGTCAAATATTATATATATGAATGGTGGTAAGTCTAATATACTGTTTGGCCAAAAAAAAAAAGAGAGTATAATATACTTTTAATTCTGAAGGGGCATTTTTGTCAAATACTAATATTTTTTTATCTTATCTTATTTTATATAATTTAATACTAAACACATGATTAATTAAATCACAAGTCACATTCAGTCTCCTCATTGGTGGAATTATCTGGTTGTCCAAAAACACAACAAAAGTACAAAGCTTTTCACCAATTATCGGTGTTATCAAAATCCGATCAGACCGGTTGGTTGGATTGGAAAATTGATAAATTATCTGTCAGTCCAGAATAATCAAAGAATCGGTCAGGTAGAAAATCAGTCAAGAATTGTCCAAATCGGTGATTTAGAGGGTTTTGTCAATTTGTGTTGTTTATGATTTAGTATTTATTGAGAATTTGTTGTGACTTGTAATGATTGTTCTATTTCAGTATTTATATTTTGGTTTGTGATAAGACTTGAGACTTAAATATGTTGATCCTTGAATTGATTTAAACAGTTTAATATGATATTGTGGTAGTTTACAACTTGTTCTATTTTTTATCATATTTAGATGGAGATAGAGACATATAATTATAAAGCATATAAATTTTTTATGATATATGTTAGTATATTTAATTAAAAAGTATATTTTAATTGCCACCAGTTCAACTACAGTGGAACTATTTAACCGTGAACCAATACCTCGATCGATTTAATGACCAATCCAATTTTAAAAACAATGCTAATAATTCCTACTATTTTATTACACATACACTTTTGACATACATATATTGTCTTTTAAATTGGATTCTTAAAAAAAAATATATAGTGTCATCTCATAGGAATGTGAGTTTCATCAACAAATCCGACAATAGTTAAAATATTAGTTATGAAACTTACTTTGATAAATGATTATATGATCTGAAAATATGCATGGGTATGATTTGAAGGTTGCGTGGCATGATTTTACCCGTTGAGATCAGTTGAACGGTCCAGATGAAAGAAACTCTACAAGAAATGCACAGCCTCAAAGTCTAGAGGATCCGAAGTGATGTATATATGTAGACAATTGTATGGCATAAGGATTAGAAATATCTCGTACGAGTCGCAATCTAGAGTATTTATTAAAGCAATATAGCATGACAATATGAGTGACGATGGATGTGTTTGATTAGTACTAGGAAAAATATTCTGAGAAATAGCACTACCTTATTATAAATTCTCATCGGTCGGCCGCCATTTAATAATCTCCTCCTTGCATGTACAGAGGACACGCAAGGCTTCTTCTTCTTTTTTTTCCCCTAAAAAAATCTTATTTAGCATGAATTTTAAAATTGGATCAATTATTGAGTTGGTTGAGGTACTAGTTCACTAATTTAATCCTAGGTTAATCATGATTGAACCAATCTTAATATATATATAATCATTTTTATTATAAATTAAAATATGTGTATAATATATCTTTATTATTATTATTTTTTAAAATTAATACTTCACTTATACTTCTTTAAAAAACTTAAAATGTATAAAATATAATATTTATCATAATATTTTTTTCTCTTCTTCAGTCTTCACCAATTTTTCCTGTTATTTGATTAGACAATTACATACATACACGAGTACTATGTACGATCTGAATAGTGAAGTGACCAAAGGTATAGCACACTTGAAAGAGGAAGAAACTTATTACCAATTTGTACCATCTCCCCTTAGGCGGACACAGTAACATTTATTTTATTTTACAACAAGTTAAGGAACTGATATATTATATGGTGATGGATTAATTAATTAATTAATTAATGGGATAGATGACTACTTTTCCTATGGCTCTCTTATTAGTTTCCAAGTACGCAAATGCTTGTTTGGTTTGATGAGAAAATGGAAAGGGACTGTTTGGGTCCAACATTGGCTTCACCTTCCCATCCTCAATGTACCCTCTCAGTTTCTCCAACACACTCCCATCTCAAGTTAGTACTGTTGAACCAAAAAGCCCAATATCAATAAACTCTAATTTTTCATATGTCAAAAGTTTGGGCAGTGCATGAAGAAAATGGAGACGCATCACTCAAGCTCCAAAGAAACAATATACACAAACTTTATCTAGAAGTTTGTCCATCCTTCTGCAAGAAATCCCCATTGTCTCCAAGATAATAGAAGCAGAAATCATGGAGATGGAGCGGGCACTGGAAACGTTTGATAAAAAGGAAGCAACGGCTAGTTGAAGGGTGAAGCTATATAAACCATCCAAATTCAAGCAAAACTATCGAAGTTGAAAAAGGCTAAGTGCTCAGAAAAAATTCCAGCAATATTCATTTTCTGTGTGATCATAACTATTCTCTGCAAACTGAGTGTGTAAAACAGAGTATAGGAGTCTGCTTCAAACTCTTTATATTTATTTCACTGTGATAGTATTTAAGGGTTAGTATTGCTGTGAGTAAAAGCTGTGCAGCTTGTCCTTGTGGTCTCAAGGTTTCCCAAGAGTAACAGAACCATTAAATACATTGTGAAGTGTGAAGTGTGAACTGTAGTTAGTGCACTGAGATTCCTCGGATAAAAGTAGTTGGTGATCCTGGAAGGATTAAACTGTTGTGGAGGGACAGTATACTAAATTCAGTTGAGGATAAATTTACTGTTGTCTAAGTGTTTGCATAAAAGCAAGTGTGCTTTCCCAAGGAAGTTTGGGTTGCCAAAGTGTAAGTTACTAGTGATTATTGAATAGAATCCTTCTAGCTGGTTGGTAGAAGGGGAGAGGACGTAGCTATACAAGCAAACTTGGATAGTGAACCTCTCCATAAAAATTGGTGTTGCCTCTGTCTTTTATTTTAAGCTTACTTGTGTTCATTACCGTTATTCACACACAGACTCTTTAAGAGATTAACAGATTCCTTCAAAGAAAAATTTGAAATAGATTTTAAAATATCATTTAACCAATTCACCCCCTCTTGATTAAATCTTGACTAACAAGTACGAAGAAGATAGCTGCAGTTCCAGGATTCACTATGGTCACTACTTTCCCTCCTTCCTTCAATGCAGTTTCAGTCTCCCCTGTTTGCCATATTAATTCATTAATATGCATGGGTATGATTTGAAGGTTGCGTGGCATGATTTTACCCGTTGAGATCAGTTGAACGGTCCAGATGAAAGAAACTCTACAAGAAATGCACAGCCTCAAAGTCTAGAGGATCCGAAGTGATGTATATATGTAGACAATTGTATGGCATAAGGATCCCTTGCCTGCCATTAATCGAAAAACTTTTTAAACTTTTAAAATAATTTGATTAGAAATATCTCGTACGAGTCGCAATCTAGAGTATTTATTAAAGCAATATAGCATGACAATATGAGTGACGATGGATGTGTTTGATTAGTACTAGGAAAAATATTCTGAGAAATAGCACTACCTTATTATAAATTCTCATCGGTCGGCCGCCATTTAATAATCTCCTCCTTGCATGTACAGAGGACACGCAAGGCTTCTTCTTCTTTTTTTTCCCCCTAAAAAAATCTTATTTAGCATGAATTTTAAAATTGGATCAATTATTGAGTTGGTTGAGGTACTAGTTCACTAATTTAATCCTAGGTCAATCATGATTGAACCAATCTTAATATATATATAATCATTTTTATTATAAATTAAAATATGTGTATAATATATCTTTATTATTATTATTTTTTAAAATTAATACTTCACTTATACTTCTTTAAAAAACTTAAAATGTATAAAATATAATGTTTATCATAATTTTTTTTTTCTCTTCTTCAGTCTTCACCAATTTTTCCTGTTATTTGATTAGACAATTACATACATACACGAGTACTATGTACGAATCTGAATAGTGAAGTGACCAAAGGTATAGCACACTTGAAAGAGGAAGAAACTTATTACCAATTTGTACCATCTCCCCTTAGACGGACACAGTAACATTTATTTTATTTTACAACAAGTTAAGGAACTGATATATTATATGGTGATGGATTAATTAATTAATTAATGGGATAGATGATTACTTTTCCTATGGCTCTCTTATTAGTTTCCAAGTACGCAAATGCTTGTTTGGTTTGATGAGAAAATGGAAAAGGACTGTTTGGGTCCAACATTGGCTTCACCTTCCCATCCTCAATGTACCCTCTCAGTTTCTCCAACACACTCCCATCTCAAGTTAGTACTGTTGAAACAAAAAGTCCAATATCAATTTTTTATATGTCAAAAGTTTGGGCCAAAGAACATACTTAATATTTTCTGAACTAAACCACTCGGCCCAATATGCAAATTCTGATGTATCTCTTTCTATAAAAGAAAAGAAAGTGTCTTGCTGGCAGCCACCCACCCCATAACTCTATATACATATATTATTATATCTATGAAGTTGGTGTAAAAGAGGAAAGTGCAGGAAGAAAATGGAGACGCATCACTCAAGCTCCAAAGAAACAATATACACAAATTTTATCCAGAAGTTTGTCCATCCTTCTGCAAGAAATCCCCATTGTCTCCAAGATAATAGAAGCAGAAATCATGGAGATGGAGCGGGCACTGGAAACGTTTGATAAAAAGGAAGCAACGGCTAGTTGAAGGGTGAAGCTATATAAACCATCCAAATTCAAGCAAAACTATCGAAGTTGAAAAAGGCTAAGTGCTCAGAAAAATTCCAGCAATATTCATTTTCTGTGTGATCATAACTATTCTCTGCAAACTGAGTGTGTAAAACAGAGTATAGGAGTCTGCTTCAAACTCTTTATATTTATTTCACTGTGATAGTATTTAAGGGTTAGTGTTGCTGTGAGTAAAAGCTGTGCAGCTTGTCCTTGTGGTCTCAAGGTTTCCCAAGAGTAACAGAACCATTAAATACATTGTGAAGTGTGAACTGTAGTTAGTGCACTGAGATTCCTCGAATAAAAGTAGTTGGTGATCCTGGAAGGATTAAATTGCTGTGGAGGGACAATATACTAAATTCAGTTGAGGATAATTTTACTGTTGTCTAAGTGTTTGCATAAAAGCAAGTGTGCTTTTCCAAGGAAGTTTGGGTTGCCAAAGTGTAAGTTACTAGTGATTATTGAATAGAATCCTTCTAGCTGGTTGGTAGAAGGGGAGAGGACGTAGCTATACAAGCAAACTTGGATAGTGAACCTCTCCATAAAAATTGGTGTTGCCTCTGTCTTTTATTTTAAGCTTACTTGTGTTCATTACCGTTATTCACACACAGACTCTTTAAGAGATTAACAGACTCCTTCAAAGAAAAATTTGAAATAGATTTTAAAATATCATTTAACCAATTCACCCCTCTTGATTAAATCTTGACTAACAAGTACGAAGAAGATAGCTGCAGTTCCAGGATTCACTATGGTCACTACTTTCCCTCCTTCCTTCAATGCAGTTTCAGTCTCCCCTGTTTGCCATATTAATTCATTAATATAGCACAGTCAAAAATTAAAGTGTTTATAGTTTAGGGTTGAAATTAATCAATCTCACCTACTGCATCATACACTACATCAAACTTGTCTGAATAATACAAAATCTCTATTATACCCTTTAATTTGACACAATCATAATCTTTTTTTTTAATTATTATTTTAATATAAGAGGTAAAGTGGGTAATTTAATACATTATAATTCCATTTCTATTCTCAAACTTTACTAATAAACACAAATAAATACATTTCCCTTCCCTTTCTTTTTTTATTTCTACGTAAAGAATCCATCTTAAGTTTTAAAAAGAAATCAAAATTGAGGCAAACACTTTATATACTCAGGGTAAGTAAAATTTCTAAAATGAAGTCCAAAAAAGCAATGAAATCTGAATCTATGGCACCCAGCACAGTTGAATGTCTAAAATTGTTGTGCTAGCTATAACAAGGGAAAAAGTATATTGCAAAACAGTCTAAATTTTGCTTTCCCCCCCCCCCCCCTCCTAAACTTTTAAAAAAGAAAACAGTTTAACATATAAACTAAAGTGAAACAAATTTTGACAAATTTCACCGTACTATTGGCTATCATAATTCTTGTGTCTCCATGTTTATTATTTATTAACCAATTCCATGTCAATCAATATCACTCACGACGTCTCCGTAGTGGGAAAATATAACGAGTCAACGAGATATGCGCAATACCCTATTAAAATTTGAATAGAATATTATTTTAGTTTTTGATATCATTTATCTTAATTTTATTACTGGCAAATGAAAGTATCAATTTAACCATTAAAAAATATGTAGTTTGTTTTTAAAGAGGTAATTAAGACAACGATTTTGTAAGTTAAGTATAGAACGAAAAAATCTTCATGAACTTCTCATATGATTATTTAGTGATATATACGTATATGGTTCATCATTTTTCATCCAATTAATTATCTAATAGTTTGATCGGTTTTAATTAGTTTAATTTGGATGGTTTCTATTCGATTTGGATCATATTGATTTTGAACACCTAAATACTAGGTTAATAAATAAGTGATGGAGTAAAAATGAAGCTTCTTCTTTAAGTTAATAGTAAAGACAAGATTAATTATGTCACAAGATATATAGAAGTCACATTGATTGGTGGAATTATTTGGTTGTCCAAAAACACAACAAAACCACAAAGCTCTTCACCCATCTTTGCTGCTATTTTATTATAAGATGTGAATAGAGCAAAGGAATAGCGCATTTGGAAGACACTTACACTCATAATTAACCAAATTGTACCATCTCCCTTAAACGGGACACAGTAACGTTTATTTTACAATAAGAAAGAAACTTATAATTATGCTGATGCATTTATTATTATTATTATTAATTAATGGGATAGATGACTACTTTTCCCGTGGCTCTGTGTGTTTCCAAGTACGCAAATGCTTGTTTGGTTTGAGAAAATGGGAAAGGACCGTTTGGATCCAATATTGGCTTCACCTTCCCATCCTCAATGTAGCCTCTCAGTTTCTCCAACACACTCCCATCTGAAGTCAGTACGAAGAACGTAGCTGCAGTCCCAGGATTCACTATGGTCACCACTTTCCCTCCTTCCTTCACCGCCTTCAATGCACTCTCAGTCTCCCCTGTTTCACACTCAAAATTTATCACTATTGTGCACAAAATAAATGAATATATATATAATCTATATATGTTCTGAATCTGACCTATTGCATCATACACTACGTCGAACTTTTCAGGATAGTTTTCAATCTTCTCCTTTGTATAGTCAATGGGAAGATGGGCACCCAAATTCCTCAACAATTCTAGTTTTCCTGTGCTACAAGTGGCTGCTATCTTGGTTCCACCAAACACATGCTTCGCAAGCTGCCATCAAACAAAACAAGTTACATTCATATTCATATAGTTTGATTTGGGAACTCGTTCATAATCATATGTATAAGATGGAATATTTGAGACCTGAATGACATGGGTTCCAACTCCCCCAGCACCTCCCAGAACAAGAAGAGATTTGGTGGCAGAAAATTGAGCACGCTCGAGGCCCTCATAAGCCGTAATGATGGCTAAAGGAAGACTAGCAGCTTCAGGGAAGGTGAGATTAGTAGGCTTGTGAGCCAACACTTTCTCCTCTGCAATAGTAAACTCTGCTAAAGACCCTAACACATTGGGGTGATCCACAGCTTTCTCACTCACATCACCGTACACTTGATCTCCGACTTTGAATTTCTTCACTTCACTTCCCACTTTCACCACCACACCAGCCACATCATATCCAGGAACATGCTTCACCCACACAAAACATAATCCAAACATTACTCTACTTTATGAAACAGAGGAATAAATAATGAATGAAAAGGCTTACAGGTAAAGGGGTGTCGGTGGGTTTCAAATTGCCAGCCATTCTCTTGTAGTCAACGGGATTGAGGGCAGCAGCCACAACCTTGATGAGAACTTGATGGTCATTGAGTTGAGGCAATGGCACATTAGGATCAAACTTGAGAACTTCACCTGACTTCCCATATTCAGAGTAGATCCATGCTTTGGTGTGAGATGGAATGGTGGGGATAGAAGAAGAAGCAACCATGATGAATGATGATGGATGTTTATAGAAATCAGAGAGAATATTGAGGATGAAATATGAATGAATGAATGGGAATTTGAGAGAAAGGAATTGGACTATTTATACATTGAGGTGTGGCACACCAACCGATAATTGCTGCTGTCAAAATTTATTGTTGCTAATGTCTGTGGTCTAATCAATCACAAAAGTGTCATGTGTTAATCCAATTTCATCATTTCATGTTAGTGAGAAATGTTAACAGATTACGGAGTTTCTTGCTGTACCGTAAAATTTATTACATTAATTAATTATTAGACACTTGGGGAAGCAAGTATATATGTAACGGTAGTAAAGTGATTTGGATATATATATATATATTAACATAAAATAGGCGTGTGAGTTCATTTGAATCATAAGTTAACTTCTATTTAAATGATGATATAATATATATAAATTAGAAACTATATATGGCTATTTCAGTAAATCTCTTGTTAAAAGTATATTTTCCCTATAATTTAAAATAAGTAATTAGTTACAAATTATTGAGGTAATATTAAATTATAATTTAATTTTTTTATAAATTAATTATAATCTATAAGCTGTTCTTACTTTAAAAAAAAAAGTGTATCCAAAGTGCTACAGCGTCATTGCATAGATCACCATTCACCACTTATCATCGAAATCTCAATCTAATATGGCGGCTCCATCTCCGTACCTAGACGTCACTGCACTGCTCACTACGGTGTGGGCACCATTAAATATTATATCATTGATGCCACGTATCATTTTCTTACATACTCAATAAGAATTATATTAATAGTATTAATTGTATTATATATCCATTATATAATACAATAAATTACATCATAAATTCGTTCTAATATAAATGGAAAAGGATTCTCTAATAAAAAAAATTTTACTTATCTCTATCTTTATCTCATAGCTTTATAAAAATAATATAAAGGATTATTTTAAAGAATTCACTTTCAATATAAATTTGATATATGACTAAATAATATTTGGTATAAATATACTATAATGAAAGTGAATTAGACTGCACTTATAGTACACATCTCTACCATTCATTTACATATACTTTTAATTCAATGATTTAGATATTCTGAAATTGTTGATGTCAACAATTATATTTTTATTAAATAAATGATAAAGATATATACTATGACTGTACTTCAACTACTGTACATCTTAGCTAATCCGGTTTCATCTCTCCATTGTTCACTTTATAATTTTCTTTTAAAAAATTATGTCAGTTTTTTTTTTCCGTCCTATCTCTGTTCTTCAACAATGAATTATATATACATCTATAACCTCCCCCCTTAATTACTCAGATCCAAACAAATAAGTTGTGACAGTTGATCAACCTCTTTATTTATGCATGGTTAATTAATTGTAGATGAATAAAACGTAAGTAAACGGACTCTATAATCTTTTTATACCTTAGACTGTACGTATCATATATATTGTATTTCAACATACTATACCATGTATTCTATTTAATTTTAGTTAGGCTAAGTGTCATGGAATAGGGTAGACACCGACAATTTTCCTGTGGCACAGTTAGTATTATTACCAATTTATATACTATACATTCATACCCTCTTTCATTTTTCTTCCTCCTCTTCCGGAGTTCCGCTGCTTCAACGAATAATTTTTGAAACGTTTTTTTAATTTGATTCTTTATGTTTGACTCAAATTCTAAATTAGTCATTTATGTTTCAAAAATTTTAAATAAATTATATTCGCAGCTCTATTCTTTTCTATGATACAATGATTTATGTGGCAAACAATGAAGATAGTTCCAATCGGGTTTCACAATAACGAGGAATTTAAAGTTTTTCACCTTTTCTTGATATGTGTCACTGCATAGCTCACTCACCATATAAGTAAAATAAAATTAATGCAAGAAGGAGAGCTGAAGAAAGACTCCTTAATTTTTAATCTACTCTTCATTTTATTTTTACTAGGTAACATAACATATTTGGAAGAGACGTAAACATATTCCAGAATACATATGGGAATCGAGTAAGAAGGTTGTATTCAATTCATGGGATGGGGTAGACGACAACTTTTCCTGTGGCTCTGCTGGTTTCCAAGTAAGCAAATGCTTGTTTGGTCTGAGGAAATGTAAAAGGGCTGTTTGGATCCAGTATTGGCTTCACCTTCCCACTTTCAATGAAGGGTCTTAGTTTGTCCAAAATAGCCCCATCTGAAGTGAGTAAGAATAAGATGCCTGGTGGAGTTCCAGGTGGTACTATTGTCACCACTTTCCCTCCTTCTTTTACTGCCTTGAATGGACCTTCACTCTCCCCTATTTCTCACATCACCAAACACACACAATCAACTCTGTTTCTCTTTACTGTATATATATAAGCTATAAAGAAGGTGTCTCACGCATCTGACACATGACATGAAACTGACACTTGCACGACACACTTATAGGTGTGTCAGAATAAAATTAAACTGAACTACACGGAAATAGATCACATGAAATTACTTCATGCATTCGATCTGGATTGTTGATCGGCTGCCACAAAATTGTGTTGCAGCCGATTAATGGTCCAGATCAATAAGTTATTTTAAGTGATCCAAACTCTAACCTACACACTATAACGTGTCAACGTGATTGTGTTTCATAGATGTTTAAGTCATAACCATTTTCACAATATTTGAGCATAAAGTAAAAATGAAACTGACCTACTGCATCATAGACTACATCAAACTTGTGTGGAAGGTGATCCAAGTAATTGTCCTTTGTATAGTCAATAGGCATATCAGCACCCAAATTCCTCAACAATTCCAGCTTTCCACTACTAGAAGTAGCTGCTATCTTGGAAGCCCCATATACATGCTTCGCAAGCTGCTTCAACAAACCAACATACATATATATTACATATATAATTAATACGAGAGAGATGAATAATGATGAAGATTACTTGAATAACATGAGATCCAACTCCACCAGCACCACCCAGAACAAGAATGGATTTTCCAGCAGAGAACTGGGCATGCTCGAGGCCTTCATAAGCAGTCTCGATGGCCAAAGGAAGGCTAGCAGCCTCAATGAAGCTCAGATTTGATGGCTTGTGTGCTAACACTTTCTCCTCTGCACTAGTATACTCTGCTAAAGAACCAATCACCTTGGGATATTCAAGACCGTGTTCGTTGATATCACCATACACTTCATCCCCAACCTTGAATTTCTTTACTTCATTCCCCACTTTCACCACTACACCAGCAACGTCGTATCCAGGAGCAGTCTTCAACAACAAGAGATTAGAAAGAGGGGAATTAGTTATTGTATTAGTATTAATTGAATGAAAGTAGTCTAGTGTGAGTAATTATATATTAATTACAGGTAAGGGAGAGTCAGTGTGTTTGAAAAGGCCTTCCATTCTCTTGTAGTCAATGGGATTAAGAGATGCAGCCACCACCTTGATCAGCACCTGGTCCTCCTTCACTTGAGGTAAAGGAACATTGGGATCAAACCTCAAAACATCACCAGATTTGCCATATTCAGAGTACACCCAAGCTTTCATGTGAGATGGAATTGAAACTTGTTCCATGATGGTGGGTATGAATTATGAAATGAAATATGGATTGGAAGTTATTTCAATATCATATATATGATCAAGGGATCCAGAAAAAGAGACAAAAAGTGAGGCCCATACCCAACCACTCTCAGAATCCACGCCATTATATTATCCTACCTTGTCTTAGGTTGTCAATGTCATGGAAATAATATTATATGATCTATTTTGATCATATATATATATATATATATATCAGATTTAAAACTCAATCTATCTAGAAGAAGAGGCGGCTAGAAAGATATAAATTGTTGAAATGTAAGTAGAAGCGTGTAATGAGACGTCAGACTTAAATTAAAACTCTTTACAAGCGTCACACATGAAATTTTAATGGCATATATGTTAATGATGAGTATAGCTGTATAGGCAGGACAAGGACTTGAAGAAAAAAAAATTGAAATGAAGTAAGAGTTAGGTTATAGGTAAGAGACTAGGCAATCAATCTTGAAGGGTGAGATGAGATGAAGCAAAGCGATAATACTAAACCTCAAACTCCCAAGACATTGATTTGATACAAGTTATTGAACATCCTCTGAATTCAGACTCGACTCCGGTTTTAATCCTCTCAATCTCGTACTTTATCTGCATTAACAAAGCTGTTTATCAGAAGAAACCCAAAAACATAAGATTGATTATATAGGATTTTTGCACACAGCACCCACAGAAATTACAAGAAGAAGAAGGATGAAAGGGAAAAAAAAATTTGGACCATTTCTCGATTTGTGCGTGTCATTCTTGTGCAGGGGCCATGCTAATCTTCTCTGTATCGTTCCAATTTTATCGGATGTCCCCGAAGGTGTTGGGCCCCGCACAAAAATATAAGCTAAGATTCTTATGTGTGTTGGAACCTATATAACTCACACCTATTTATATAGGTTCCTCACCCACTCACTCACTAAATCTAAACAATATGAGACTTTGAATTACACACACAACAGAAGGGACAAGCTCTAGAGGTGGAGTTCTTGTATATAAACAATGTGAGCTGTTATAAATTAGTCGATGTGGGACTCTAGCTTTACTACTTCCAAGCCCATAAATAACAGAGGCAACTAGGGAGGCAATATGCGAAGAAGATGAAGTTTCATAGTTGGTAGAAGAAAAGAGAGATTAAGATTACATTTATTAATTGTTATATTTTCAGGCACCATACTCATCATACTTACGTAGTAGGACCTAGGCTAGTAGACTAGTAGCCACTATATATATATGATTACGCTTTCCATTTCCCGATCCTACTATTTTTTCTTATAATTAATTCTTTTTCATGCGTGTTTAGTTTACCTGAAATTTGAAAAAGAAAAATTGTTAATTTTATTTGATGAATAGATAATTCTTCCATAAAAATAGATCATTGTTAAAAAAAATTTATTAAATTTTAAATTATTAAATATTTTATTAATAAATACCTAAACATTATTTGTAAACAAAATAAAATATAATTACTAAATAATTAGTTAAAACGATAAATATTCTATTTTTCTAAGTAAAATACAAATCTTATCATCTAAGTTTTCTTCTAACATCTCTTAAAAAATATTTAATATTACTAATTTTGATTTAAATACCTTCAAAGACAATATTACTTTTAAATTTAAAGTATAATTTATTAAAAGCCATATGTTAAAATTTTTATTTGAACATTAATGGACCGAACTGGCGAATAGAAATGTCTCCATTTATAATGAGATTAATGACCTCTTGACAATCAGACTCCGAGCATGAAGGTAGGGAATATAAATTATTCTTGCATCAGAAAAATATTATATTTACTAATCAATTTTGATTTCAGTGATCTTCTTATGAATTTGATTTTGTATAAATCATTCGTAGATTTACTATGTGTTAATAATTTCTTCTTCTTTTTGTGTTTAATTGTTCAGAGTTTAATAGAAATAAAGTAAAAAAAAAAAAAAGTGGGGTGTAGTTATAATTATTTGACAATTACAAAAAAATTAAATAAATAATACAACAATAACTACAGTCTTTTTTTTCCTATTAAAAAAAAAGCTACAGCCTTTTTTTATATATTTTTAAAGATTCACAAAATTTTATATTAATTATCAACTATCTAATACAACTATTCTTTCATCCAAGGCTTAAAATTAATTATGCAAGCATTGACATAATTGAAAAACTTTATATTTAATATTATTCACTTAACTGTTAACACCAATCAAGTCAGAATATTTTTCTTTTGATTTAGTACTTCAAAACTTGAAGCTTCATAGATCCATCCAAGTTTGAGTTGGAGGCAAATATGTACATTGTAAAATATAGAAACATTTTGCCACACAGAATGAATGAGTCAACACAAGAAAGAAGAAACTCAATTATTCCATTAAAAAACTCTGAGAAGTCACATTTTATTTCAACCACACAGCATGCATAGAAAGAGATACAAACAGAGAGACAAGACAAGATACTAAATTGCTTAAACACAGACATTAACATATTCCTGCATGCTATGGTTGAATGTGTTCAAGGAATGGGATAGACCACTACTTTTCCAATGGCTCTGTTAGTTTCCAGAAACGCAAAAGCTTCCTTTGTCTGAGAAAATGGAAAAGGGGTTTTGGGGTCCAATATTGGCTTCACCTTCCCACTCTCAATAAAGGGTCTTAGTTTGTCCAAAATAGCCCCATCTGAAGTGAGTAGGAAGAAGATGCCTGGTGGAGTTCCAGGTGGTACTATTGTCACCACTTTCCCTCCTTCTTTCACTGCCTTGAATGGACCTTCACTCTCCCCTATTTCTCACATCACCAAACACACACAATCAACTCTATTTCTCTTTATTGTATACATATAAGCTATAAAGAAGGTGTGTCACGCATCTGACACTATGACACTTGCACGACACACTTATAGGTGTGTCAGAATAAAATTAAACTGAACTACACATAAATGGATCATATAAAATTACTTCATGCATTCGATCTAGACCATTGATCGGCTACCACAAAATTGTGTTGCAACCGATTAATGATCCAGATAAATTTTCTGAAATAATTTCACATGAAGTTACTTTAAGTGATGCAAACTCTAACCTACAAACTATAACATGTCAATGTGATTGTGTTTCATAGATGTTTAAGTCATAACCATCTTCACAGTATTTGAGCATAAAGTAAAAATGAAACTGACCTACTGCATCATAGACTACATCAAACTTGTGTGGAAGGTGATCCAAGTAATTGTCCTTTGTATAGTCAATAGGCATATCAGCACCCAAATTCCTCAACAATTCCAGCTTTCCACTACTAGAAGTAGCTGCTATCTTGGAAGCCCCATATACATGCTTCGCAAGCTGCTTCAACAAACCAACATACATATATATTACATATATAATTAATACGAGAGAGATGAATAATGATGAAGATTACTTGAATAACATGAGATCCAACTCCACCAGCACCACCCAGAACAAGAATGGATTTTCCAGCAGAGAACTGAGCACGCTCGAGGCCTTCATAAGCAGTCTCGATGGCCAAAGGAAGGCTAGCAGCCTCAATGAAGCTCAGATTTGATGGCTTGTGGGCTAACACTTTTTCCTCTGCACTAGTATACTCTGCTAAAGAACCAATCACCTTGGGATGTTCAAATCCGTGTTCGTTGATGTCACCATACACTTCATCCCCAACCTTGAATTTCTTTACTTCATTCCCCACTTTCACCACTACACCAGCAACATCGTATCCAGGAGCAGTCTTCAACCACAACAAATTAAAGTAAACAAATAGAAAAGATTACTTTAGCAAACAAATAATTGAAAATTCAGGTACAAGGTTTGAAAACTCAAAAAAAAGATATGTACCCATGACCTAAAACTAAAGGTGTTCTGTGCATTTTAACTAAAGCAGGGAATTGTATTAGTATTAATTGAATGAAAGTAGTGTAGTGTGAGTAATTATGTTGATTACAGGTAAGGGAGAGTCAGTGTGTTTGAAAAGGCCGTCCATTCTCTTGTAGTCAACGGGATTAAGAGATGCAGCCACCACCTTGATCAGCACCTGGTCCTCCTTCACTTGAGGTAAAGGAACATTGGGATCAAACCTCAAAACATCACCAGATTTGCCATATTCAGAGTACACCCAAGCTTTCATGTGAGATGGAATTGAAACTTGTTCCATGAAGATGGGTATGGAATATGGATTGAAGGGTATTTCATTACCATATATATAATCAAGGAATCCAGAAAAAGAGACAAAAAGTGAGACCCCATATACCTAACCAGTCACAAAGAATGGACAATATTATCCAGCCTTGTCTCAGGTTGTCAATGTCATGGGAAATTAATATTAGTATATTGCATTATCTATTGTAATCCAAATATAATAAATATAAAAATCAAATTTAAAACTCAATCTATCTAGAAGTAGAGGCGGCTAGGAAGCGCTGTAATGAGATATGAAACTTTAATTAAAACTTTGTACAAGCGTCACGCTTTTGTGATTTAATCGCATCTTCTCTTTTGCATTGCTACAAAGATTTTTTGAGAGAAAGAAATAGGAAGGCCTCAAACTTACGAGACTTATGTTTGAATTTCCATAGCCTTAAATTAATCTAATAATACCATATAGCTAAAGGAATGGTAGCAGCCTGAGGGAAGGTAAGATTTGGAGGCTTGTGAGCCAACACTTTGTCTTCTGCAGTAGTATACTCTGCCAAAGACCCAATGACCTTAGGGTGATCCAAAGCTTTCTCATTGATATCACCATACACTTCATCCCCAACCTTAAATTTGTTCACTTGTTTCCCCACTTTGACTACCACACCAGCAACATCATATCCAGGAACAGTCTTCATATAATAATTAAGAATAAAAAGAAGAAGATTAGTGAAATCCAAATGAATTAAGTGGGAATTGAATGAAAGAGGGCTTACAGGTAAAGGAGAGTCAGTGTGCTTAAAAGCGCCAGCCATTCTCTTGTAGTCAGCAGGATTTAGAGCAGCAGCGACAACCTTGATGAGAACCTGATCATCCTTGAGTTGAGGCAAAGCCACATTAGGATCAAACTTGAGAACATCACCTGATTTCCCATATTCAGAGTACACCCATGCTTTCATGTGACATGGAATCGTGGGAGTGGAAGCGTCAGCCATTATTGTATCAGGCAAGTCAATGAACAGAAAAATAAAGAAAGAATGGATATTTTGGTAGCTATGCTATGGTATTGTTTAAATGAGTGGATGTAACGTGAAAAATGGTAAATTTTTTGTTGTGTTTATCTTCGAGGATCCAAAATCAGATGTAACAAGTGAGGTGGGGCAGAATGAGAGAGTAAAGTTAATTATTAACCACGTGTATTGAGTGCAAAAATAAAATTTAGAACTCAACGTATGAAGAAGGGAAGGCGGCTAGATTCTTTTTGGGGTAGTGGAGTAATGTAATGGAAACACTAACCACACAATTCATGATAATGTTTCATTTCTCAAACACTGGGACATATCAAAAAAAGAAAATTTGAATCTAAGTGTTGTTTGCATTCAATTTCAAAGGCAATAGGAGGAGCCACGAATGTATTAGTCACATTCATTCATGCCTATGGTCAATTCTTCGGATAGTATCAGATTTATTTTTGGAGCAATTCTCATGATTAACATTTTATTCTTATTTGTTTAAGAATCAAATAAAAAAAATTAATAAAATACTAACTTTACTATATATATGCTACATCCATGTCTAACAAACGAGTGCACTTTTCTTGAGTGATGGTTTTATAGACTTGAATCCGTATAAATCATACATAGATTTGCTCTTAACTATCAATACGTAGGTTCATATAAAAACTTAGACATTTTTATTTTGATTTATTACTGCTTCAAAACATGAAACTTGATATGTCCATCCAAATTTGAGTTGGAGGCAAATATGTACATTATATAATATAAATACATTTTGGCACTCCAGAAGTCACATTTAATATATATAATAACAATAACGTTTCAGTTTGAAGCACAAAGCTTGCATAGAAAGAGATACAACCAAACTGAAAAAATAATATACTATCTTGCTTAAACACAGGCATCAACATATTCCAGATCCAGAATTAGCTTGCTTGCATAAGTTCAAGGAATGGGATAGACCACTACTTTTCCGATGGCTCTGTTAGTTTCCAGAAAGGAAAAGGCTTCCTTAGTGTGAGAAAAAGGAAAAGGGGTTTTGGGGTCCAATATTGGCTTCACCTTCCCACTCTCAAGGAAGGGTCTTAGTTTCTCCAACATACTCTCATCTGAAGTGAGTATGAACACAATAGCTGGTGGACATCCAGGAGGCACTATTGACACCACCTTCCCTCCTTCTTTCACCGCCTTGATTGCTCGCTCAGCCTCCCCTGTTTGTGCCACAATACAAACAAACACACTTTGTGTTAGCCACATACATCACTATATTAATATTAATCTGTCAATTACATAAGTGTATACATATACATATATATATGGAGAGAGAGGCTGAAAATGAATGTTACCTACTGCATCATAAACAACATCAAACTTTTCTTGAAGATCTTCATATTTGTGCTTTGTGTAGTCAATAGGGAAATCAGCACCCAAACTCCTCAACAACTCCAATTTTGCAGTGCTGGAAGTAGCTGCTATCCTGGATGCTCCATAAACATGCTTGGCAAGCTGCCTCAAACAACATATACAATCAGCAACCGAATATGATTGAATTAATAGGATGCATGATATAATTAAGTTGAGACCTGAATAACAAGGGTTCCAACTCCACCAGCACCACCCAGAACAAGAATGGATTTTTCAGCAGAGAATTGAGCACGCTCGAGGCCTTCATAAGCAGTTTCGAGAGCCAAAGGAAGGCTAGCAGCCTCAAGGAAGCTCAGATTTGATGGCTTGTGAGCCAACAACTTCTCTTCTGCTGTAGTATACTCTGCCAAAGACCCAATCACCCTTGGCTCCAAAGCTTTCTCATTGATATCACCATACACTTCATCTCCAACCTTGAATTTCTTCACCTCATTCCCCACTTTCACCACTACACCAGCAATATCGTATCCGGGAGCAGTCTTCAACCACAAGAAATTAGAAAGAGGAGAGTTAATTACTGTATTATTAGTATTAACTAATTGAATGAAAGTAGTGTAGTGTGAGTAATTATATTAATTACAGGTAAGGGAGAGTCAGTGTGTTTGAAAATGCCTTCCATTCTCTTATAGTCAATGGGATTAAGAGATGCAGCCATCACCTTGATGAGCACCTGGTCATCCTTCACTTGAGGCAAAGCCACATTGGGATCAAACCTCAGAACATCACTAGATTTGCCATATTCAGAGTAGACCCAAGCTTTGATGTGAGATGGAATGGAAACTTGTTCCCTGATGGGTATGAATTATGAAATGAAATATGGATTGGAAGTTATTTCAATATCATATATATGATCAAGGAATCCAGAAAAAGAGACAAAAAGTGAGGCCCATACCCAACCACTCTCAGAATCCACGCCATTATATTATCCTACACTGACACTTGACATGAAACTGACACTTGCACGACACACTTATAGGTGTGTCAGAATAAAATTAAACTGAACTACACGGAAATAGATCACATGAAATTACTTCATGCATTCGATCTGGATTGTTGATCGGCTGCCACAAAATTGTGTTGCAGCCGATTAATGGTCCAGATCAATAAGTTATTTTAAGTGATCCAAACTCTAACCTACACACTATAACGTGTCAACGTGATTGTGTTTCATAGATGTTTAAGTCATAACCATTTTCACAATATTTGAGCATAAAGTAAAAATGAAACTGACCTACTGCATCATAGACTACATCAAACTTGTGTGGAAGGTGATCCAAGTAATTGTCCTTTGTATAGTCAATAGGCATATCAGCACCCAAATTCCTCAACAATTCCAGCTTTCCACTACTAGAAGTAGCTGCTATCTTGGAAGCCCCATATACATGCTTCGCAAGCTGCTTCAACAAACCAACATACATATATATTACATATATAATTAATACGAGAGAGATGAATAATGATGAAGATTACTTGAATAACATGAGATCCAACTCCACCAGCACCACCCAGAACAAGAATGGATTTTCCAGCAGAGAACTGGGCATGCTCGAGGCCTTCATAAGCAGTCTCGATGGCCAAAGGAAGGCTAGCAGCCTCAATGAAGCTCAGATTTGATGGCTTGTGTGCTAACACTTTCTCCTCTGCACTAGTATACTCTGCTAAAGAACCAATCACCTTGGGATATTCAAGACCGTGTTCGTTGATATCACCATACACTTCATCCCCAACCTTGAATTTCTTTACTTCATTCCCCACTTTCACCACTACACCAGCAACGTCGTATCCAGGAGCAGTCTTCAACAACAAGAGATTAGAAAGAGGGGAATTAGTTATTGTATTAGTATTAATTGAATGAAAGTAGTCTAGTGTGAGTAATTATATATTAATTACAGGTAAGGGAGAGTCAGTGTGTTTGAAAAGGCCTTCCATTCTCTTGTAGTCAATGGGATTAAGAGATGCAGCCACCACCTTGATCAGCACCTGGTCCTCCTTCACTTGAGGTAAAGGAACATTGGGATCAAACCTCAAAACATCACCAGATTTGCCATATTCAGAGTAGACCCAAGCTTTGATGTGAGATGGAATGGAAACTTGTTCCATGATGGGTATGAATTATGAAATGAAATATGGATTGGAAGTTATTTCAATATCATATATATGATCAAGGAATCCAGAAAAAGAGACAAAAAGTGAGGCCCATACCCAACCACTCTCAGAATCCACGCCATTATATTATCCTACCTTGTCTTAGGTTGTCAATGTCATGGAAATAATATTATATGATCTATTTTGATCATATATATATATATATATATCAGATTTAAAACTCAATCTATCTAGAAGAAGAGGCGGCTAGAAAGATATAAATTGTTGAAATGTAAGTAGAAGCGTGTAATGAGACGTCAGACTTAAATTAAAACTCTTTACAAGCGTCACACATGAAATTTTAATGGCATATATGTTAATGATGAGTATAGCTGTATAGGCAGGACAAGGACTTGAAGAAAAAAAAATTGAAATGAAGTAAGAGTTAGGTTATAGGTAAGAGACTAGGCAATCAATCTTGAAGGGTGAGATGAGATGAAGCAAAGCGATAATACTAAACCTCAAACTCCCAAGACACTGATTTGATACAAGTTATTGAACATCCTCTGAATTCAGACTCGACTCCGGTTTTAATCCTCTCAATCTCGTCCTTTATCTGCATTAACAAAGCTGTTTATCAGAAGAAACCCAAAAACATAAGATTGATTATATAGGATTTTTGCACACAGCACCCAGAACGCGCAGAAATTACAAGAAGAAGAATGAAAGGAAAAAAAAAATTTGGAATTGTTCCAATTGTATCGGATGTCCCCGAAGGGACAAGCTCTAAAGGTGGAGTTCTTGTATATAAACAATGTGAGCTGTTATAAATTAGTCGATGTGGGACTCTAGCTTTACTACTTCCAAGCCATAAATCTATTACATTTATTAATTGTTATATTTTCAGGCACCAAACTCAGAAAGTCATCATACTTACGTAGTAGGACCTAGTCTACTAGACTAGTAGCCGCTACATATATATATATGATTACGCTTCCCATTTTCCGATCCTGAGTTTGAATCCAGTGCAATTCTCTTCCGTGCAATTCCTATAAAATATACATTTTTATTTCATTTTTGAAGTATTAATACGAATTTACTCTAATAATAACCTACTATGAATGGATTAGGAATGAAATTATTATCAATTTTGACAAATATCATCACTAAATAGCCTCGTGAAACTATTTTTTAATATTAATAACAATTTGGTCCATAATCCATTAAGGTGATGATATTTGTCAATATTGATATTAATTTAGTCTCTAATTTATTCATAGTGGATTATTATTAGTGTGAGTCCGTATTAGTACTTCAAAAATGAAGTAAAAATGGATATTTTATAGAAATTGCACGAAAGGGAATTGCACTGGATTCAATTTCCCCGATCCTACTATTTTTTTTCTTATAATTAATTCTTTTTCATGCGTATTTAGTTTACCTGAAATTTGACAAAAAAAAATTTTTTTGTTAATTTTATTTGATTAATAGATAATTCTTCCTCATAAAAAAAAATAATTCTTCCATAAAAATATATCATTGTTAAAAATAATTTATTAAATTTTAAGTTATTAAATATTTTATTAATAAATACCTAAACATTATTTGTAAACAAAATAAAATATAATTACTAAATAATTAGTTAGAACGATAAATATTATATTTTTTTTAAGTAAAATACAAATCTTATCATCTAAGTTTTTTTAGAGGTAAAATAATATTTAGTCCCTGAATTGTTTGTCAAACTACTATTTAGTTCTCAAATTTGATAAAATACTATTTACTCCTCGAATTTGTAACTATGTCAACTATTTAGTCCCCAAAGTTGACAAAAATACTATTTAATCACCGAATTTACAACTCTGTGAAAAATAACGGGTAACAGTCAGGAGACTAAATAGTTGACAAAATTGCAAATTCGGTGATTAAATAGTATTTTTGTCAAGTTTTGGAACTAAATAGTTGACATAGTTAAGAATTTCAGGGACTAAATAATAGTTTGACCAACAATTCAGAAACTAAATAGTATTTTGCCTCTTTCTTCTAACATCTCTTAAAAAAATATTTAATATTACTAATTTTGATTTAAATACCTTCAAAGACAATATTACTTTTAAATTTAAAGTATAATTTATTAAAATCCATATGTTAAAATTTTTATTTGAACATTAATGGACCGAACTGGCGAGTAGAGACTAGAGATGTCTCCATTTATAATGAGATTAATAGCCTCTTGACAATCAGACTCCGAGCATAAAGGTGGAGAATAAAAATTATTCTTGCATCAGAAAACTATTATATTTACTAATGAATTTTGATTTCAGTGATCTTCTTATGAATTTGATTTTGTATAAATCATACATAGATTTACTATGTGTTAATATATATATTTTTTGTTTAATTGTTCAGAGTTTAATAGAAAAAAGTAAAAAAAAAAAAAAAAAGTGGGGTGTAGTTATAATTATTTGACAATTACAAAAAAATTAAAAAAATAATACAACAATAACTAGACATTTTGCCACACAGAATGAATGAGTGAACACAAGAAAGAAGAAACTCAATTATTCCATTAAAAAAGATACAAACAGAGAGACAAGACAAGATACTAAATTGCTTAAACACAGACATTAACATATTCCTGCATGCTATGGTTGAATGTGTTCAAGGAATGGGATAGACCACTACTTTTCCAATGGCTCTGTTAGTTTCCAGAAACGCAAAAGCTTCCTTTGTCTGAGAAAATGGAAAAGGGGTTTTGGGGTCCAATATTGGCTTCACCTTCCCACTCTCAATGAAGGGTTTTAGTTTCTCCAACTTACTCCCATCTGAAGTGAGTATGAACAACGTAGCTGGTGGACATCCTGGAGGCACTATTGTCACCACCTTCCCTCCTTCTTTTACTGCCTTCATCGCACGCTCAGTCTCCCCTGTTTTTGCCACAATCCAAACACTTTGTCTTAATTATTGATCAAACTATTATTTAGTCCCCAAAATTTGTAACTATGTCAACTATTTAGTCCCCAAATTTGACAAAAATACTATTTAGTCCCCGAATTTGTAACTATGTCAACTATTTAGTCCCCAAACTTGGCAAAAATACTATTTAACCCCCGAATTTGCAACTCTGTCAACTCTAACGGGTGACAGTCAGTAAACTAAATAGTTTACAGAATTGCAAATTCGAGAATTAAATAATATTTTTGCCAAGTTTGGGGACTAAATAGTTGACATAGTTACAAATTCGGAGACTTAATAGTATTTTTGTCAAATTCGAGGACTAAATAGTTGATATAATTACAAATTTTGGGGACTAAATAATATTTTTGATAAATTCGAGGACTAAATAATAGTTTGACCAACAATTTATAAACTAAATAGTATTTTAGCTCGTTAATCTATCTCACGTATATAAGTATATGTACATACAAAGTTCCCACAACATGAGTACGGAGATTGTCAGATGTACATTACCTATCCCTACAAGCAGAAGCAGAGAAACTATTTGGAAGGATTTAAACCTGTGATGACCTCTAGAACCTCATTATTGTTCCAAGACGCTCCCTCTATCAATCAAGTGTGTGTATATATATATATATATATAAAGGCTGAAAATCAATCACTATATTATTAATCTATCCTGTATGTATACATAAAGGCCTCCCATGAATTAGGCCTCCAAACAGTCAAATTACACAATCTTATCCCTATAATAAGGAGATAGATTATGTTTACTGCATTTGAAACGTGACCTCATCTTTTTTCTTTTTTTTTTTTGGATAGAAAGTGACCTCAACTTTATTATTGCTCCAATACTCATCCTCAATCAATCAAGAATATATATATATAAAAGGCTGAAACTTAATCTTACCTACTGCATCATAAACAACATCAAACTTCTCTGGAAGATCTTCATATTTGTGCTTTGTATAGTCAATAGGCAAATCAGCACCCAAACTCCTCAGCAATTCCAGTTTTGCAGTGCTGGAAGTAGCTGCTATCTTGGACGCACCATAAACATGCTTGGCAAGCTGCCTCAAACAGCATACACATATATATATATATATAATCAGAAACCAAATATAATTGAATTTCAGGTGAAATTAGAAGCAAGTAACAAGATGCAAGATATTGAGACCTGAATAACATGAGTTCCAACTCCACCAGCACCTCCTAGAACAAGGATTGTCTTACCAGCAGAAAAGGCAGCCAGCTCCAGACCTTCATAAGCAGTCTCAATGGTTAAAGGAAGGCTAGCAGCCTCAACGAAGCTCAGATTTGAGGGCTTATGAGCCAACAACTTGTCTTCCACAGCAGTATACTCAGCCAAAGACCCAAACACCCTTGGGTGATCCAAAGCTTTCTCATTGATATCACCATACACTTCATCCCCAACCTTGAATCTCTTCACTTCACTCCCCACTCTCACCACTACGCCAGCAACATCATACCCCGGAACAGTCTTCAAAACAAAAAATCAAATAATAAAGAAATTTGAATGTGATTGGATGAAAAAGATCGAAGAAGGGTTCATTACTTACAGGTAAAGGAGAGTCGGCGTCCTTGAACATGCCAGCCATTCTCTTGTAGTCCACAGGATTAAGGGAAGCAGCGACGACCTTGACGAGAACCTGGTCGTGATTGAGTGAAGGCAAAGGCATTTTGGAATCAAACTTGAGGACATCACTTGATTTGCCATACTCAGAGTAGACCCAAGCCTTCATGTGAGATGGTATGGCAGTGGTGGGTGTGGGAGTAGAAGCGGCAGCCATGGTGGAGGGTAGGGATTGGAGGGTGTATTGGGAAACAATGTTGTGATTTTTGAACACACAAATGGAAAAGAAATATATAGGAAAGACATTAATTGCGTTTACTTTTAATGGTTTAGAACTTAGAAGAAAATAGGTGAAACGATGATGGTCCCGTCCTTTAGCTGTTATTCAAGTTTTGAACACGTTACATCAACAACACGTAATCATAAGAGATGAAATAAAAGATAATGTATAGTGATACTTTAGCTTAAATGGACACGTAGAAAAGTTGATATGTTCATCTTAGTACGTCACGTCAGTACTTAACGAAAAAAATGAACGGGATTTAGACAAAAAGACCAATTTAAAACGTTTAAAACATCGTAACGGACCCAAATAAATATTTCACCAAGAAAATACTAGGCTGGATGGATGGAAAGCAAAAGCCCACCAACCATGAGACAAACATCGTTTTTGC
Organism: Senna tora; assembly: GCA_014851425.1. NCBI lineage: Eukaryota > Viridiplantae > Streptophyta > Magnoliopsida > Fabales > Fabaceae > Senna > Senna tora. Next base: position 11,995,107 of record CM026267.1, read on the forward strand.
AATTTTAACGTGATTGAAAATCAAATTTTTCATGAAACGAAAAAGGAATCAAATAAGATTATTATTATTTGAGGAAACTTAATTTATTGTCCCTTATGTCAACTTATTATTTATTTTTTGAATAATAAAAATATATTATTTAGTCTTTAAATTTTTACCTCTATCAACTATTTATTTCTTACCACATTAGCTATTATCTAAATAGATGGCATGACGGTTAAATATTAACATTTCACGGTTAACTTACTACATGTATTGTAATATCACATTGTCATATTATTTTGAGCAAAAAATTTTGTATTTAACCCCAATTTTAAAATGACACTTTTTTTCACTTTGTATTTAGTGTGATATGATTTTTTTAAAAAAAAAAAAACTCTTCCCGAAAATGACATAACACATGTGGCAAGTTAACGGTAACATACCAGCATTAAATAGCCACGTCACCTTATATACAACTAACATTACATGGACTAAACTTGACAGTATTCAGGGACCAAATTGTATGTTTTTATTATTCAGATATTAAATAATAGGTTGACTAATAATTCCTTAAAAAAAATTAAGTTTTTAGAAATTATTTTTAGTCTTAAGAAAAGAAAATTTTGGCATTTTACATATGTAAGTCGTGTAAGGCATGCAAGGAAACCTATCATATACATTTGCTTAGTTTTGACGAGAAAGAGACAAAGCAATCGGTTTTAATTGTTTAACCCTATCCCAAATCCCAATAGACAATAGATGAGAAATGCTATAAAATTATAGATAGTTTTAGTATATTTGAGATTTATATTTTTTTAAATTTAAAACAAATATTTTGACATAGATCTTAAAAGATATTCAACGACTATAAAATAATGTATTAAAGATATCTATAACTCTGTAATTAAAATCTATTTTTGTTTATTATTACAAGATATTTCAACCACTATTGAAAATGTCATCGTCAAGCTTTTCCCACTATTGATAATGATAAATCCGGATTCCGTTATTGGTTAATGGCTTAATGGTAATAAATTAAGGGTCTGTTTGGTAAGAAGAAAAGAGGAGGGGATAAAAATGTTACGTTAATGTGAAGTGATGTGATATGAATGAAATATAAGTGGATAAAATGACTATTTTGCCCTTACATTAAAAGTAAGAATGGAATAACAGTGGATAAAAAGTAAAAACAAAAATATAATTTTATCGCATTACAAAATGTGAAGTTTGTTTGGTATGAAAAAAATAGGAAAAAGAACCCTCCTCCTTTTCGCAATTTTTTATGGCTGCCAAATATAATTCAAAGCTAATGCTATGTTTGAGTTAACAAAAACAAGCCATTCTAAACTCTTACATCATGCAAACCCCATTAAGATTGAAAATGAAATTAAATATGATTATGTTTAATATAATATAAAAAAATAAAAGTTATAATAATCAATTTATTTTTATAATAACTATGATGACAATAATAGTGATGGTGACAGGTGTAGAGGCATCAAGATTAAGGACAAAAATGTCAAAAATTATGATATTTCCACTTTCACATCTCAATCCATCCCTTAAATGAGAGATCCTTCAAATTAAGAAAATAGTATTCTCATAAGATGGGAGAGAACATGAAAATGAGAATTTACTTATCCATGTTCTCATTTCGCTCTAAATCTACCAATTAAATATGACCTAACTTTTTTTTTCAAGTTTTTAAAGGTAATTTGACTAGGATATTAAATTTAATCATATCTCCTAATAAAAAGTCAAACATTAATTTATCACTTGTGAAAAACTTGTTTATTTCATTAAACCAAACAACCGTTTGTTTTGATAAATAAAATTATAAAAACCTCACCTTCCAACTTGACATGATTTTAATTTTTTTTATTTATACTTATATTTAATTCATTTTTTACATTTATAAATAAATAACAAAATTTAATTTAAATATATGTGACAAAAATGACAAATTTTCTTCTCCTTCCTTTAGTCAAAATATATAAACTAATCTCTCTATTTTTCTTGTGGTTGAGATTTAAAGTTGCTTGCAGATAATTTGTGGACAGGTTGTCTGCCATTAGTCATCTCACTCATCTGGCAGCCTCAGAAAAGTGATTTATACCATACAATTTGGTTTCGCTTCAAAAATAAAATAAAATAAATACAAAATTAGCTTTGTTGATCAAGGCATTAATTTCAGAATTCCACCAACATCTCTTAAAGTTTAATAAAATTATAGAAAAATATGTAATTTGTTTTACGCAAACGTACTTTTTGTTCCTCCAACTACAAAACCTGTCAATTTTATCTTTAAATTTTATTTGTTACTAGTCTTTTTTTTTTCCTTAATTTCATCTAAATAAATTAATGATAAATATTAATATAATTGTATATGTGATCTTTAATACTAACTTTGATGCTAAAAATTATTTAATGGACATTGTTTCATTAGATTAGTCATGATTATCATTGATATTAACAATTATTTACAAATTGAAATTTTTGGAGCACAAATTGCCGATTTACACTACAATTGATTATAAACAAATGTTTATTTTCTAGATGACACAAATGTCCTTTAAAAGGTTATAATTTGTTAATAAAATATATAACTTATTAAAAACATATTTTAAAATCTTTTATTTCAATGTTATTTATTTTGTATTGAAAACCATGAATTTAAATTATTCTAAATTAAATATATATATTTAATATTTGTTATATAAATAGTTAAAAAGAAGAGGGGGGGGGGGGGGGGAAGATGTTATGGTTAAAATATGTGAACTTAATTTGATTTCATGTGAAAAATGTTTATCTTTAAAAAATTGAAAAGAAAGAAATACCATGTAATTTTCACATTTCTTAGAAGGAATGTGTAATTTAAACCTACTCTATATAACATAAATTAAGATGATACATGCATTTATGCAATTTCTTCTATTTCTGTACAAAGCAAGAAAAAGTAACGCCTCTCTTCAGAATCGAAATCTTCTTTCTGAAAATACAGGGCACTCAACTATTGGGAAAAGCCGAAAAGGTGAAAATTCCATCCATCACCATAAGTAGGAGTTTGAGAAGAGCACCCATTTGATAACAATATAAACTACCTGAATTTACAAAGGATGTAACCAGAAACAAGAGACGTTAAGGCAAAAGACACAAATGCAACAAAGGACAAAGCAACAGATGCATTAGCCATGTCTGGGAATAGGTCCTTCCCCCAATTGGATTCCCAGTCATAAGCTCTTGTGGCAGCCGATGATGAAGCTGACATTAGAAGATAGGTCAAGATCTGAAATTGCAAGCAAGCACTTTAGCAGATTTAGACTACAAATTAGAGGAAGTACATTTGAGTGACTAATAGTCTAAAACTCTTCAGAGTATTTTGCTTCTTTTTTTGGGTCCTTGAAAGATTATAAAATTCTCAATCTTGTTCTTAACTATTTTTCTCCTACTCAATTTAATCATATTATTTGTTAAACTAACATGAATTTAATTAAGTTACTGAACTAGCCTAACAGAATATGTGTCAAACTTATGAAGTGACCATGCTTAGAGTCTTGAGGAAGGAAACACGGAGTACTGTAGTCATCAAATTAATAAACTGTCTGCATAGCCACTCAACACATAAAAGCCACATGAGCATTCTGTCAATTCACATCAACTTAACAAATTGAGGGATTAAACTGATGGGGAGAAATTGATTAGGGAACAAAATTAGAAGGCCTGTACTTTAGAGAACCAATTTGAATATTTTGTAACAAGGGCAAAAAGTAGCTTCTGTTTATAAAGTAGTTTCATGGACAAAAAACCTATATGATATTCATTTCAAATTGTCAACAATCGAACATCAGCATGCTGCACAATCTTATTTCCAGGCTTTAATTGAAATATTTAAGGCATGAAAAAACTCCTTTCAATCATATGTGGAATAATAGGGCATTATGCCATTATCATCCGCATTTTCCTTGTAAATGCAAATAATAGTTGGAAACTACAATTTACTGCTTACTGGTTCATTATCAAGGCAATATAATAAATCAAGAAAAAAATGCAATTATTAAAAATTATGTGTGAAGTAAAGAGCTTAAGAGCAAACCTTAAAGAACAGACTACTCAAATACAACATATTATTTCCTTCTAGCACTAATAATAGAAAACTTTAAGAAAGCAAAAGGCAACATATAAACGGGGAAAGGCAGTAAAAAGGCAACCAAAAGTTGTCCAAAAGCTATTTGATTTCTAATTGCAGATCCCAAAAATTCCATTGATTGTTTTGTCCCAGTCAGCCGCGACTATAATGCTTAAAACATTTTCCTGTGGTCCCAACCATAGCATTAATTTTCAGGTCTATGAAACAATGCCACCAATGAATACTACAAATTGTGAGTTGTTGTTAGCCTAGAACCAAAAGCCAAGTGGGTTTACTTTCATAGAATATTAAATATCCATGAAACAGAGCTCAGAAAAGGATGTCTGGCTTACCTGATCCATTGAAAAATTGAAGAAACCCCTGAGAGGATGCCCCAATATGTATTTTTTGGTGATAAAGTACTTGATTAGATCACTTACTTGCAACGCAGAATACATAGAACCTATTACATTCACTGACAGAGTACACCTGCAATATTGAATGAAAGAAACAAATTTAAAATCAGAGCTAGAAGCAATAAAAGATTGAAATTCGTTTAATAGAAGATAATGGCATTTTGGACCTAGAGATAAACCCAGAGCCTAATGACTAATTGAGCTGACAGAGATGGAAACAATTAGTTGATATAATCAGCGAAATTAAACCCTTAAACCCCAATGGCTAATTAAGCTAAGTACCTTAATTCCTTGTAAGAGTAAAAGGAATCCATAGCCCAACCCCGTTCTCTATCAGCAGCCAAAACTGAGAAAGAGGCCAAGCAGAACACAAAAGCAACGATTCTAAGTCCCAACAAAGCCTTGTTCAACTTGCCCTCCTTTTTGGACCTCAAAAACCTATTTGCATCTGGCCTCAATCGCCGATTATTCCCACCGTCGCCGCCTCCTGTGCCCTCTTCGACATCGTTGACGCCCACGACACCCTCTTCAGCACCGGGATCTACCTTGGTCACCACCTTCGGCTCCACCTGAAACCGATTAGCCACCACAACCGGCGATGCGGGCTGTTCCGATGGAATAGGGGAGAAGCGTTCGCTTTCCAACGGAGGAGTTCGGTCAGCGACAGAGCATAGATCAGAGGAGATCGATGAATCGGACGAGGAATCGAGCGGCGGGGGAGAGGAGGGTTTGTCGTGGGTGACGGAGGAGTGATCATCGGAAATCGATGATTTCGGGGAAGAAGGGAGCGGCGGCGAAGGAGGCTTACGGGTTCTTAGAGACGGAGGAGTAGAAGGAGAATAGCGAGTGACGGATGGTGATGCATCCGAGAGAGTGTGGTGCTTCTTCTTGCGTCCCGAGTCTTCTTCTTGTTGTTGGCCTTTGACCAGTGAATCCGTATTCATTGGTTGGGCTTCTTCAGCTTTTGATTCTGCTTCTTTCTTCATGTCTTGCTTGTCGTTTGGGAAATAGGAATCAGAAGCTCACAAGAATGGAAACTTTGTTGGAATTTTTTCAGCATAAAAGCTTTCTGGGGATTTGGCGACTCATCACCTCACTATCAACTCCCTACTTTCCACTCTCCACTGTTCAAAGCAGCCTATTAGTAGGATAAAAGATCAATGGTATGGTACACTCCATCCTTCCAATTATGTAGTGTCATTTGTTAATATTAATAATAATTCACATTAATTAGGGCTCACCTTGAATGGGACTAACTGATTGAAGAAATGTACTGAAGTTCAGTACTATCATACCACTCCTCGGACTAATTTTATATAGTCAAAACTTAAAACCCTATTTTGTGAATATATTTATACCTTTTTATTACATGTTCAGTGTTCTAATTATTATTTATGACTTTAATACAATATATAGATGATCGATAGATTAGGCGGTAAACAGACATTAAATAATAGAACATTATCTAAGTTTATACGATTTTTTTAAATATTTTTTATTTTATATGTAACTTTGTAATAATTTTAGAGACTCGTAACTAAAATAACTCAAAGTCATCATATTTAACAATGGCAACGATCAAATAATTAAAATCAAAAGTTTGTATTATTTAGGTTAAAATGCAAAACATTTTCATCAATTTTATGTCATATCTAAATAAATATTCATTTTTAATAGTTGAATAGTTGATTTTGAACTTTAAAATTTCATAATTCATTAAAAAAACTCCGTATACTAATTTTTCTACTTATAATTATAGCAAAACAGTAATATGTTAACAAAAATTAATTTATAAAATAAGGTCAACGTCAAAAACATTTATCTATATGGTAGTCTTTATAGAAAAAAATGATTCTTAACTATCAATTATCAAATATAGCTTAAAATAATAAGATTGACATTGGTGAAAGGAATCTATGTCCCTTGCTATTATCTCATGTGTTTGAGGTCAAGAAAGACGAGAATGAAAAAACATTTTAAAATTCCTCTCCACTATTTGGGATTGACAATAGATTGAAGTGGTGTGTCCACGTGTAAAAAATAATATATATATATATATATAACTTAAAATTTGTTCAACTAGTATATTTTGTTGAAGGCAATATTATTTTTTTTGGTTGGAAGGTAATGAAGATTGAAGAAAAGTAATATGAAGATTTACTCCCCATAGAGAGAAGTGAAGGATGTATCGCCTCAATCTCATAGATAAAATCTGTTAGTTTTTCTTTTCTTTTAGAGTAATCCTTTATATATATATATATATATATATATTTTGTGAAGTTATGAAAGGAATAAAGAAAAAAAATTAGAAGAAAGAAAATTTAAGAAAGAAGTTTTTTTTTTTTTAAATCTTTTTTATAACTCCACTAAAAAATATAAAGATTACTCAAGAAGATCCACTATAGATTGAAAGAAAACATTGTATGTTTGATGGAACTAGTATAGGAGTTTTGAGATTTATCTTCTTCAAATGCGTTTGCTTAGAGAATGTTAGTTTTCTCCTTTATATCTTCGTGTGTTTTTTTTGAGAGTGCAAGTTTTTTTTTTTTTTTTGCTTTTGAGAGTGCAAGTTTGTGTTAGTAGTTTTCTTAGTATCTTATTATATCTCCTTTATATGGGCTTTATGCCCTCTTTTATGAATGGAAATATCATTTCACCAAACTTACCATTTTTTTTTTTTTTGAGCTGAACATGTGTATGTTTAGTATTTATAATTTTAAAATCAATAAAAAAAAGTATTTATAATTTTAAAATAGATTGTATTAAGCTATTTTAGTTCAATATTCAATTTTTTTTTTCATTTATATTATGTTGGTTATGCTTATAGCAATATTAAACATTTGTATTTAGAATATTAGATTAAAATTAATTTATCTAAAATTTTAACTTTGAAACTAATTTTATTAAATTTTAAAAAAACAATCTAATATTATTTATTTATTTTGTAATTTTGTTTATTATGGACGAGTTAAGAACATTTATGATTTTATATTAATGAATGAAATATTGCTGTACTTTCTTGTTTTTATATCGAATATAATTATATTTTATTAGTAAGATTTTTTTGCCAGAATTTTAATAGTAAATTTAAATATGTAAATTTTACATGTTAAAAATTTTAAATCGTCCAACTTAAACCGCTTAAAATTTTGTTTGTTTAATATAATTTGACACTATAAACTCTAGTTCATAGTTAAAATTGTCCAAACCCACCACCTTGAAGCCATAGAAATGAGATGCGGGTTATTGATTTGAAGGTAGTGAAAACAATTTCAATATTTACGAAAAAAAATACAGGTAGCAACAACATACCAATGATAGTAAAAGGATTCAAATCTATTAAAGTACAAATGCATAAAGTACATGATTTAAATCGTTAAATAAAATTTGAGATTTGTATTCATATTATAATAATCTCATTAATTCAACAATTCAAAATATACAATTTTTAAATTTAACGAATTTGCACTTTAAATTCATAAGGACGCATCAATACCAACACCAGCACCAAACTTTGATGACCATAGATGCATTGCACTCACATAGACATAAACACATTCATTCACATAATAAAATTCATACTTCAATTTCACCAAAAAAACAAAAATCATAATTCAAAATTGAAATGCCCAAACAAACACTACTTTACCTTCCTTTAGCACAATTGATCTATTGGACGGACCCATCGGCCATCATCTAGTTGCGTCTCCATTACTCAACTTCCTAACCATCTAATTTTATTATGATTACTGAATAGTGCTTAGTGGGTCTGATCTCTGATGGCTATTAAAATATATGTACATTATCTTAAAAAAATTAATAGACATGTCTTTTAAAAATTAATAAATATTATATATTTTTAATAAAATACTTTATCAATTAATTAATGTGTTAAGATTTTAGCATCATTTTATAAAACAAACAAGCTTTTCTTTTATATTTTTGGACGGTAAAAACCACCCAAGACCCAAAGCATTTTAAAATATAGGGAAAAAATGAAAATGCAGGTGAAATATAATTCGGACAAAAAAATGTCATGTGATAGCCAAACCATGTCCATACCACAGCGTGAGAAACATATCCGCAACCCAAAGTCCAAGGCCCAACTGTTGAGATAAATTCAGCTTTCATTTACCATATAAGCCCATTTATTATCAGTGGGCCTAAAGTTTGATTGTTGCCCATGCACACAACAAATTTTCAATAATTTAGTGAGTTATTTAGAAAATTCAAATAATTTGATAATAATGATATTTTCATTTAAAAAATATTATAATAATATTATAAATTATTGCATCTAAATGCAGAGCTTATTAAGCAAGTGAATTACGGGTTAAGAAAAAACAATAATATAACAATAGTATTAAGAAAAATATAACTACTATATAAGTATAAACTCACTTAAATAATGGTTTTCAAATTATTGCTAAAGTAACATTACAGGGTGATAAATTTTTAAATAAAACCTCTATATTTTAAAGAGTAATTTATTAATTTAATTTCTAAAAATCATACGATATATTTTAATTTAGTCTTTAAAAATAAAATATCAAATTTAATCTATAAGTTATATAATTATTTTTAATTTAGTTCATAAAAGATGAACTAAATTTGTTCATTGAGAATCTTCATTAGTATAAAATAGAAAAATTTTTAACGATTAAATTAAGATAAATTATATCTTTCAATAACTAAATTTGATATTTTTATTTACATCCTTATTTTAAAGATTAAATTTATTCTGTCAAGATTTTATTCAAATCAAAATATTTGTTTACTCTATTTTAAATTATCTAGAAATTTATATATAGACAAAATGCATAATGCTTTGATGGGGAAAAAAAAAAAAAGATGGTAGTTGCAAATTTGGCGCCAGAATTTAGGATCATTGAATGAAGTTGGAGTGTGTATCCCACCTTCACTGGATAATTGCTGCACCACACGTCATTCTTTGAGTGGATGCGCATCCTCTTCTGACCTCCTTGACTCCTTGTGTTATCTCATATATTCTTCTTTTTTTTTTTTTTTGTAAAAGGTAAAATTGCATTAAATAAATAAAATAAAGTTCATATATTCATCGATCGCATTAAATTAAAACCTTTTATTTGATGTGTGAGTTTATAAAATTTAAAAAAAAATAAATATTATTTATGAAGATGATACCTATTTAATGTTCTTTTCCAATCCAACACGCCTCTTGCCATCCACCTCAGCTAACTTCTGTTCATCATTATCTCATACACAAATTATTTTTTTCTAAACATAATAATCTGAATTCTGCCGGAAGATAATCATAACATATATTTCAAAATTTATATTCAAATGAATTAAGAATATGGATTTAAATTAAATTGTTTTTTTCAGACTAAATTTGTACAAAAAAAATTTGAAAACTTGGAATATCAATAAAAGTGGCAGGTCTAGGGACAAATGGTTCAAAGTTTCAAAAGCTGAGTTGGTAAAACACAGCGCACTCACTCGAGTGTTTTTAATGCGAAAACCCATGCCGTGAATGCTAAACTCCAAAGAAGATAACATACTATTACACACATGGTGGATTTAGTGGAAGGATTAATCTCTCATCAAATAATGAAATTGACCTCCTACCAAACAAAATAATGAAATTGACTTTGAATTTGTATTTGTATTTGTATTACAAATATCTCAAACAAAATTACTTTTGATATATGTGAAAAATAACCTATTAACATTGCTTTAATTTGCTTGTTGACTTATAAATAAATAATTTCTTCTTATCACATTCTCCTATACCAATTTTATATACAAAATTAAACTCATTTATAATTGTATCTAATAACGTACATGACGATGTTATTACTATATAAATAGTAATAGTAATATAGATACAACATTAATTGAGCTATAAATTCTATTTATATTATAAAAATAATAAGTATATTATCTATATCTTTGTGATTTTTTTAGTAAATTAAATAATCCAGTATATGGAAGTATACTTGTTCATTTTTTTTTTCTAGAAGTGTCACACGAAATGGTTGTAAATAAAAATTTGAGTAAACTACAGTTTGCCCCTTATGGTTTGGTTTAAATCTAGTTTGTCTCCCTGTGATTTAAACTGCGGCACTTTACCCTGTGGTTTGACTTAAAATTAATGTGGCCCCCTGTGGTTTAGAGTGTGACACTTGGGTCCCCTGTGGTTTGTTATGTTATCACTTAACTACCCTATATTAATTTTTTCTCAAAATTTAATATTTTATATAACTTATAAAAGAAATTACCTAAAAATAATTGAATTAATTAATTATTTTATTATATTTATTTTATCTCTAAAATAATAACAATAAATTCTAATATTCTACTTTCAACTCTTTTTAGTGTTTCCTTCAAACTCTTTCTTTCCTCTAAACAATAAACCCTAATCTTCTACTTTCAAACCCTATTTATTTATATTTAGTTATTAATTAATTATTTTATTATATTTATTTTATCTCTAAAATAATATGAAGTTGGATTGTCATTTTATTTTGGTACACTATTAACGTTATATAATTGGATAAATTGGATACGTTTTTAAGAAAATTATTGTTTAATGTTAGACTTTCTAAGCTCAATAATGTTAACATTTAATTCATGTATGTATGTTCCGAACTTGAACAATAAAAAAACTTAAATTTAGTTATATATTTGTATTATATTATTCTTTTACAATTTTATTTTGATTGATTTAATAATTCTAAAATATTAAAGATAAAAAATAACAATAAAATGAATAAATAATTAAATATAAATAATCAATGGAGTAAACAATAAATATTAAATTATTTTATTGATTTTTTAAAATTAAAATTTTATTTTTTATATTAATTGTAATTTTTTTGAATTATTTTATAATTCTAGAGTGTTGAATAACAAATTTTAAACATTAAAAGTATAAAAATGATGATTAATTTGACTAAAATTTGGATAGAAGGTAGTTAAGTGATAACATAACAAACCACAGGAGGGTCAAGTGTCACACTTTAAACCACAGGGGGCACATTAATTTTAAGCCAAACCACATGGTAGTTAAGTGTCACAGTTTAAACCACAGGTAGACAAACTGAATTTAGGCCAAACCACAGAGGGGCAAACTGTAGTTTACCCTAAAATTTTTTTTTAAAAAATGATATCTTTAAAATTCTAGTGTATATTATTATCAACAAAAAAATTTATAGTGTATATTTATTTGATTAAACTTATAATAAATGCGATTCATATTTATATACAACACTTTCTTTTGGCGTGATAATGTTTGTCCAAAATAAGTATATAACATTCTTCTTGTATAGTTTATACTTTATACAAATATTTTTTCCATGGTTGTTTAATGTTTAGAATAAAAAATTACATATTTTATTTTGTTATATATATATATATATATATATATATATATATATATATATATATATATATGGCTAAAATGCACAGAACCCTCCTGAATTATAGGGTGTTTGCACATAACCTCCCTGAACTTCAAAAAGTTGCATAGCACCTTCCTAAACTTTTCAACTTTTGCACATAAAGGATTCTGTTAACTTTTCCATCCAATTTTTAACACTCAATGCCATATTAGCTTCCACATCACATTTTAATTCCACGTCAGCTGGACAAATAAATAATTTCTCTACCATTAATTAATTAATTAATTTTATAAAAAAAATTAATTATTTTTATCAAAAAATTAATTATTTTTATGAAAATTAATTTCTCTACGGTCTATATTTTAATTAACTAATCAATTTTTCATTAAAAAAATTAATTTTTTTATAAAATAATTAATGGTAGATAAATTATTTATTTGTCCAGCTGACATGGAATTAAAATGTGATGTGAAAAAGCTGATGTGGCATTGAGTGTTAAAAATTGGATGAAAAAGTTAACAAAATCCTTTATGTGTAAAAGTTGAAAAGTTTAAGGAGGTGTTATGCAATTTTTTGAAGTTCAAAGAAATTATGTGCAAACACTCTATAGTTCAGGGAAATTCTATGCATTTTAGCCTATATATATATATATATATATATATATATATATATATATTGATTGACTAATTTTTTAATACATGCGGATTTACGATATGCTAAAAAAGTAAAGCCCGTAATAAAAATATTATAGATAGAGTAACGGAAGGAGAGAAGGTAAAGAGCGTTTGGACTACTGGAGTGGATTCACTTCAAGACAAGCTAAGGCCGCCAATTCAATTAGACCATTTAGCCCCTCTCGCCTTTCCTTCCTCAGTTCCTCTCATTATAAATCATTGCCTCTCTCTCTCTCTCCCCTCACATCTCATTCATCACTACACACACAATTCTCTTTCTTCAATTTCCATTCTCTAATTAACATGGCCATGAAACGCGCCGTTTCCTCTGCCATCAGATCCATCACTTCTTCTCCACCTGCTTTTGCCAGACACCTTCATGTAAATTCCCTTCTCCTACCCTTCCTTCTCTCTCATTTTTTACTTCTTCACTATCTGCTTCTCGCTTAATTCAATATATCGATTTCCATTTTTCTTTTCTTTCCAAAACCATCTCCACTTGTTTTTGTTGTTTTACTTGCTTCGTTTGTGTAAGGAGCAGATTATGATTATGGCTGATCACTCATCACACGGTGGATGATGTGATCGTACATGCATTGACGGCCCTGATCTGGTTTCGCTGAAATGCTTGATCCGTTACCATATCAGGGTAGCGTGCGTTTGCCGATTACACTCCACGTCATCGCCACGCGTCACCTATATATCATACATACCCTTTTCTTTTTTTATTATATTATCTTTCTGCTTGACATTGTATACTTACTCTGATCTCATGGCCTTTAATTTCCGTGACTGTGGAATCGTCATTTCGATCGTGACTTCACGGACCAAGTTCTGTGAAATTCATGCACAAGAGCTTCCGTGGAGTTGATTCAACTTAGGCCCACGTTAATCCATCATAATTTGTATTTTCGTAACGCTTTGGATTTCAATATAGATGTTAGTGAATGATTAATTGTTCGGATGAAAAGTGAATTAATGTCAGAGTAGAGAATTTTGTTCTTTTAATTTCCTTACGCTTGGATCATGTGTTAATTTTTTCTCTCCCTTGATTGATTGAGAGTAGGCTTCTGGCGGAAGCAAGAAGATTGTGGGGGTTTTCTACAAGGCCAATGAGTATGCTGCCATGAACCCCAAGTTTGTGGGTTGTGTTGAAGGTGCCTTGGGTATACGTGAATGGCTGGAATCACAAGGTCATCAGTACATTGTCACAGATGACAAAGAAGGACCTGATTGCGGTTCGTCTTCTCTTCTCCCAATTTTGTTGCCTTTTTTTTTTGGGTGTTATGAGGAATTTCCTGTTTTGTTACTTGAACTTGCGATTTTTTATTTTTTATTTTTAATTTTCAGAACTTGAGAAACACATCCCTGATCTCCATGTCCTCATATCCACTCCATTCCATCCGGCCTATGTCACTGCCGAAAGAATCAAGAAAGCTAAAAATCTTCAGCTGCTATTAACTGCCGGAATTGGTTCTGATCACATTGATCTTAATGCCGCCGCGGCCGCTGGACTAACAGTGGCAGAGGTCACGGGAAGCAATGTAGTGTCAGTTGCAGAGGATGAGCTCATGAGAATCCTTATTCTCATGAGGAATTTCGTACCTGGGTATCATCAGGCTGCTACCGGAGAATGGAATGTTGCTGGCATTGCTTATAGAGCATATGATCTTGAAGGAAAGACTATTGGAACTATTGGTGCTGGACGAATTGGCAAGCTTTTGCTCCAAAGGTTGAAGCCTTTTAACTGCAATCTTCTCTATCATGACCGGATTAAGATGGATCCTGAATTGGAGAAGGAAACTGGAGCCAAGTTTGAGGAGGACGTTGATGCATTGATCCCAAAATGTGATGTGATTGTTATCAACATGCCTCTTACTGATAAGACAAGGTATAATAATGTCTGCCTCTGACGTTACTTGTTGAACATTAATTGAGTGAATTATTTTCTCAACATTTATAATTATGTTTGTGAATTAGGGGCATGTTTGATAAAGATAGAATTGCCAAGTGCAAGAAGGGAGTCTTGATTGTTAACAATGCTCGTGGAGCAATCATGGACACCCAAGCAGTTGCTGATGCTTGCTCTAGTGGGCACATTGCAGGTAATTTTAAAGCCAAAGATGAAAATATTTCTTGATAAGGTTGAAAATTGAAATACATTTTCAGCCCTTTACTAACTTGTTTTCTTAATTGGATGCATTGTTTTGGTTCATTAGGTTACAGTGGTGATGTTTGGAACCCACAACCAGCTCCAAAGGATCATCCATGGCGCTACATGCCAAACCATGCCATGACTCCTCATATTTCTGGTACCACCATTGATGCACAGGTACTTCTAGTTCCTATCCATATTACTACACCTCTCTTTTGTCTCATATCTTCCAAATTTTTGTTGGTGCACTACTAATAATTGAATTGGATCTGATCTTGCTTAGTTACGGTATGCCGCTGGGGTGAAAGATATGCTAGATAGGTACTTCAAGGGTGAAGAGTTTCCAGCACAAAACTACATTGTGAAGGACGGTCAACTGGCAAGCCAATACAGGTGAAGAAACCTCATGTCCTGGTCGTGAGAAGTCTTCCATTGATGATTCCAGAACTGTTGGGGAAAGGCTCTCTAAATAATGTATTGAGTCTGTAGGGTTTGAACTCTTTAGTTGGACTCAGAAATAAAGCTCTTGTGTCTTAAATTGTTAGTATCCATTTGACTAGTTTGTTACCTTGCTGTGTGGTTCTTGTGTATTTCAAATCTTTTAATGTCTTTGCTGGTAATAAAAAGAAAACAGGTAACATATGATCATGCAGAGTAAAGTTATTTAATGAACAAGAAAGATTATTTTATTGGCTATCAATTATCAGTCCTGGGTAGAACATTATAAAGTGAACAATTAAACTAAACTAAACATTGCTAGACAAGACCGATCTCTTTGCCATCACCCTTTCAGGATAATGAAATTCTGCTCTTCAAACTGCGATACCAAGCGATTTGTTTTATTTTGATTTTTGACAATGTTTAATTTCTAGACCTTATATGTGTTTTATTTATTTTGATGAAATGTGTTTTATTTTTTTATTGTTGAATAAAATTTAATGGCTAAACTAGTACCTGTTAATACTATGTTAATGGCTAATATTACTATCAATTATTTTTTTTATCCATCTCATTAATCAAATATTTTAAAAAATCAAAGTGATACTAATACATTTTATTTTTCTCAAAGATCAATATACTCACACAAAAGAACATGGTGTATAGGGGAACTGAACCTACGTATTCCAGATTTCCAGTGCTTTGCTTGTATATAGAATCCAATCCGATCAAAAGAAACGATTTATCTAAATTGTGTCTTTGGACGCATGTTAAAATTTTTTAATTGATCAATAGAGTATTTTATGTTTTAAAATTTATAAAAAATTTATTTTTAATATTTAAAAATTCAACTTATCAATTAGATGAAATCTTAACATATGTCCTTAGATATATATTAGAAGAACCCAAAAAAAAAAGAAAATTGGAGGCTGAGATCAATCACGTGTATAGAGAGGCTAATAGGGTGCATCATCTTGCACACCATTTGGCGGAATCGTAATCTCAAAGTCATGGAGGGGAAGTATGTTGATCCCTGACAAGCTATTTCTAATATCTACAGTATCACCTCCGTTAAAATTCCTAATTCTTCTTGGAGTGCTGTAACTTCTATTCCTACCAATGGAATTTCTGTCATTTGTGCCACCAAGAAGTTCACTAGGAGAAATGTCAAGACTACAAAAGTGATGCTTTCAATTGTATGCGGTTCTGAATTCTTGGTTAATATGGTCTATGTTCTTAGACCCTCTGAAGATTGCCTTACTGCCTCGTTCATGGTCCTCAGAAGGGGTGTCCTAATTGCCATCAACAACTATGGTAACTCTCACATTTGTAATGTTGTGGTTTTAAACAAAGGTTTGGCGTCAAATATTACTCATGGTTATAACAAGCTTAAGAAGATTCAGGTTCTTGGCAATGATATTCACAGGCTTCTCCAACAATTTGTCACCTTTAATGTCTGTCTTCTTACTCACTCTAATGTTTTAACTACTTTATTTTCCTCTTGTAATGCCTCTTCTTTGTCAGTTGGTTGGACAATCTTGTAATTTGTTTTCTTAATGTTATCGTTTTTCTTATAAAAAAAAAAAAATAGGGTGCAGATAGGATGGGTTTGTTAGCCTCCCCTATGAACAGGAACCTTATCTTGTATACTAAACCCCTCTGGCTTTAGTTGAGGTGCTTCAGACATTAGTGGGATCGGGGTTAGGAGAGCTGTCGCTGGTACGCCTTTTGAGTTTTGTCCTTTGTTTTTTTCTTTTCTACCACAAAAAAAAAAAAAAACACACACACACACACTATTTTTGAGGAACACACACAAAATTTAAACTAGCACAAAAAGAAATTAAAAATATTCCCATTTGTTGTGTGAAAGTAATCTGGACTGCAATTTATTATTCTTTTCAATATTTTTATATCAAATATAATTTATTTTTGGCAATATAATAAAATTATTTTTTACTTTTATTTTTTATTAATTTTTATTTTATTCTCACTTTTAATATAAGGGTAAAATGATTATTTTATCTACTTTTGTTCTATTCACATTACATCATATCATTTTCACATCATATTTTCATTCTCATTCCTATTCCTATTACCACATTCCCATTACATCCACAAAATAGTAACCAAATGGCTTGTTTTTTTTATGGAAGCCCTTGAATTATTGGTCAATTTATACTAATTAGCAAGGTTGTCAAACTCTAGAGTTTAAGTAAACTAGTGGAGGAAGGGTAGACTTGTATCGTATATTGTAAGAGTTTACCTGCCATAGAATCAGACAAATTTACCTATGTCGATATATATGTATTACCTATTAATATTTTTATAGCATAAGTACCTAACTAATATATCAAATCAAATCATCAATTTCCATATTTAATTACATAAGTGCATGTCAAAACGAGTGATAGATGAGTAAAATCAAGTTCCTCCTTATGTACATTACATTTGAAACCAAAATCTCAATCCATACATGATTAAATAGACCAATTTTAACATATTTAAGTGCATTTCCATACTTAATTAATATAGGACTTTTAAAAAGAACAAAAAATTGAGCATTTTTCATGTCAAATTGCAAAAGCATAAAATCGCTGCCAAACTCGTGAGTCTACTCGAGTTTACCCCAATCTAACTGATTTCGAATTTATAATCGAGTTAACACGTTTTTTGAGGATAGAAACGTAACTTGAACGAGTTTACGAGTCAACTCGTGAATTTGACAACCATGCTAGTTAGCTTATGAATTTAAAAGTATACTATTTAGTTTTTGAATTTTATATTTGTTAACTATTTAGTCCATAAAATATTAGTCGTTATCTAATCGAGTGTTGTAGTATATCATTGTTCACTTATTACCTATTATTATATGTCACAATCTCACATCATTTTGAACGAGGGCAAAAGGAAGTTCCTCTTTTATCATTTTCAGCTTTTCTGTCAAGTAAATCAAAGCTTAGATTGAAAATTTGAAATGAGGAGGTAAGTGTGATTTATATTGATTCTGGTAAATTAAAATTTAGATTGAACAATTGTTATTATTTGTTCCACCACTTTAATATTTTAAAGGCAATGGTAATACTTTAATTGAGTGACAAATAAACAATGATATGTTAATATTTAATTGTCATATCACCTGATTAATGTCCTAGTAATTAAATAATTAATAAAAATAAAAATATATAGAGTAAATATTCTATTTATAAAATTTAAATACTAAATAATATAATAGCCAATATTTCTATAACAAAAAATAAATTTCTTCCCATAAAAATTACCCATAAATTTGTTTTTGGCGAGAAAACTGAAACGGGAGGCAGTGAGGGGTCGCCCGGCATTAAAGTAAAATTAAACCATAATAAATTTAATTAATATAGGCTTATAGGCATGGAGAGTGGAGTGGAAGGGTTGGGATGGGATATTCTGAGCTGTGTATTCTATTCCAGCGTCAGCCACCCACCCAAACACGTTTCGTCCGCACCTTCATTTCTTCAAATTAAAAGAATTATTTAGAAAATATATATATAAAGAAAAGAATTGCTTTGGCGAAACGGAAAGTTCTTACTACTCACTGTTACCTTACTATTTGGAATATTTGGATTGTGTGTGTGAGTCTTGCTTTTCTGTAAACTCAACGGCAACAATCCAAGCAGGGAAGCCATGGGGGCCTGTTTCAACGGCGACCTTTCCTCGTCTCCTCTTCCTCCTCGTCGACTCTCCAAGCATCTCTACGATAACGTCCATGGCAACATTTATCTTGATCCCGTATTTTCATTTCTTTCATTTTGTCATCTTTTAGCTCTAGTAGTTTATTTATGTTTTACTCTGCTCTTTCTTTTTTCTTCTTGCAATTCGCTGAAACATGCCTATCACTATGAGTTCATTCAAAATTTTCCGTCGAAATTGGAGAGCTCGGTTGTGTCTTAACTATGCCATTACCTGATTTCCTTTATTGCAGAAATTGAATGTGGGACAATGTATTTTAACTACTCTCTTTTTTTTTTTTTTTGTCTTTTGCAGCTCAGTCTGAAGTTCATAGACACCGAGCAGTTTCAGAGGCAAGTAAAATTTACTTAATTCCATGCATTGGATGACTATTATTTTAGTCTATGTGCTAATTTGTCAATTGTATCTTTGGGATTATTTGCAAATGCATGATATAGTCATGTTTTCTAATTACAGGCTTCGTGAGCTGAAACAACTCGGTAAGTTTACTCCCTTTTCTTTGCTCCATGGATGCTGGCAAGTGTTCTGGATGCCAGTTTAGAATTGAGATACACAACATATTCTAAATTATGTTTGGGAACAATTTGCTGTAATTTCTTAGAAGATTATTTGCAATTGGAGTCATGTTAATGCAAAGTAAATAAACTAGAATTCTTTCAAGTGGTTAAATCAGATGTATTCATAAGTTATTAGCAAAGGATTTATTTAGATATTCCGAAACGGTGCAATACCTGATGTAGGTAGCTGGGAATTTTTTTTAATTTTTGTAATTTGGCATGCAAAAAGATTGAGTGGCATTTGCTTTCATTTCTCTCTATTGAGTATTGACAATCTCTCCACATATTATGGACATATGAATCTATGTTAATGTTGCTCTATGGCATTGCTTGAGCCTTCAAATAGTTTATGGTGTTCCTTTTTATTTTACTCTGCTTGAGACTTGAACTTTCATAAATTAAAGCTTTAGATTGACTATGTTTGAATATGGTGTTCCTTTTCTAAATTATGTTTGAATTGGATCATGTTATATGGTAGTATACATATGTTGTTTTATATAGTGGGTGATGAGTAGTCTAATTTTCTGTTTGTGCTTTTCTTTGTTGACAAGAGAAGATTTCACACATGTAGTTCAATTGTTTCATGAGATGGAGAATTGCATGGAAATGTTAATTGTGCTGCTTTTGGAGGCTTTAAGAGTATGTCTAAAGTTTGAACTCAGGTCCAATATAAATGCCACATTGCTACTTAAAGCAGTGCAGTTTCAATATCATACTCTATATTACATTCAATTTTGCTATATGCATGCTCTTCACAAATCCGTGTAGATCTGTTGTAGTTTCCTGGCCTTTTTTTCCTAGTTAGTTTTACTTAGAAAGAAAAGGCGTATGAGTGACTTAAGTGAGGTTCATGATTGCTGGAGCTGCGTTAGTCTCATACAAATATATATACATATATATATATAGAAATCTTTTTCATATAAATTAATGTCAATGCCACCATGGAAAATATGATGGATCTTTACATACCACTAGCTGGGTTTTCTTTAGATTAACTGTTGGTGTACAAGCTTATATATAAAACTACCGCTATATGCATTGATGCACTCATGGTGTGATATGCCATCAATGTTTAACTTTTTATCATATGTTTTATGTTTCAGGTATGACGCATATGGTTTATCCAGGTGCTGTACATTCTAGATTTGAGCATTCTCTTGGTGTGTATTGGCTTGCTGGTGAATCTGTAGAAAAGCTTAAAAGTTATCAAGTATAATATTTTCTTCTTTTCATATTTCACCCATATAAAGGTTCAATTAAATATTTCGATGATTCTCATGTGTGTCCATGTGATCCTTGCAGGGCATGGAACTTGGTATTGATAAATTTGATATTCAAACAGTAAAACTTGCAGGTATTAACTATCTCTTGTGAAATCCCTATGATATTTATCCTATATATTCTACAATTGCTTCATCATTTTTGTAGGACTTCTGCATGATGTTGGCCATGGGCCTTTCAGTCACTTGTTTGAACGCAATTTTCTTCCCCGGGTTATTAGTGGTTCACACTGGTATTTTAATCCACATTTTTTTCCTTTTAAATTTCAAAAGATTGGTTATCCTATCTTATACTATTTGTTCTTGTTCTACTAAGATGCTTAAGAAAGATATCTGTACCTTATCTGGTTATACGTAAATATTTTCTGATAAGGTTTTATGTTGTGTGTCATATTTTGTATATTGTAGGTCACATGAGCGAATGTCGGTTAATATGGTTGATTATATAGTTGATCAACACCATATTGATGTTGACTCTGAAATGATAAAAAGAGTCAAGGTATGTTCAGTGTATTATGATTGCCTATTTCCTGTTGTATCAAGCATCTTATCATTCTGAATACAACGTCTTAAACATCATTAGGGTTAAATTAGCTAAACCTAGCTGCTAAAGTTGTCATTCTGAATTCACTTTTTAGAGGTTTGTCTAGCTCCCATTTTAGATGTTCTTTTTTACTTTTTTTTTGTTGTCACCAAATTTTCTACATTGGTAGAGCCTTGACTTGTATATATTTATATTATTTTCTTATAAATCTTGTTTTTCTTTTTTCTTCCTTTTGGTACAAAATACAATGCCTTTTTTTCTTCTCATTAGATACACGGTGCATTGCTTATAAAAGGTAGGAACATGGTTTGTTACTTCCCATGTTTCTCCTGATGGATAATTATTGTTTTTGGCAGGAGATGATACTAGCAAGCTCTGAGTTTGCTCCCCCAAAAGTAAGATTTAAAAATTTTCCCCCTGAATTTTTAATGTCTATTCTCAAGACAAAACTAATAATGATTGTTGGTGGAATTTTTTTCACCTGTTATAGATAGGTATTTTTTATCAACCTCTCCTCTTTTTATGTTATTTTTATTTTTGCTGTTTTCCTTTTGCTGATTATTTAGAGCTCAAGTGAAAAAAGCTTCTTGTATGATATTGTTGCGAATGGTCGAAATGGAATTGATGTGGACAAGTGAGTAAATTGAGGAAACTTGACTTGCATAGCGTTTATACATGTGATTTCTTGCTCTATCATGTTTTGAGGAAGCTATTGATTTGCAGATTTGATTACATTGTCCGAGACTGCCGAGCTTGTGGCCTTGGGTGCAGCTTTGAATTTCAAAGGTTGGCCAAAAATCTTCTGAGTAACTTATAATTTTTATGGTACTTTTTATTTTTAGGTGAAAGTAAATATAAATACTGTGGTTTTGTGACTTATAGCATCTTAAATTGCTTTCTGCCTTGCAGATTATTGGAGACTATGCGTGTTTTGGATGATGAGATTTGTTATCGTGCTAAGGACTGTTAGTATTATGTTCATTCACATTTTTTATCCTTTCTAATTCATTTTTTACATTTGTTAATTGTCCTTGCTTTTGGTTTTGTAATTTGCTAGATCTTACAATCCACAAGTTATTTTCCACTCGTGCTGACCTGTATAGAACAGTTTATACTCATCCAAAAGTACAGGTATCAACGACTTTCTTTATTTGAAAGATCATATAATTTTCTTGTGGAGGCATAGATCCTTTTTCTTTTTAACAATCATATTTCTTCCTTTTTCCCCTATTGGTTTATTGTTCATGTCCTGTGTTGCTGTTTTTAGGCAATAGAGCTTATGGTGGTTGATGCACTTGTGGAAGCAAATAATTATCTGGAGATCTCGTCTCACATTTCAAATCCTTCTGAATACTGGAAGGTTCCAAAGGCTTCTTACCAAATAAATAAATAAATAATATTAATAGCATATATCTCATGTTCTCATGAATATTTTATTTGGAAATTGCAGTTAGATGACACAATAATTAAAACAATTGAGACAGCTCCAAGTAAAGAACTCAAGGAAGCAAGGGAATTGATCTTGCGCATACGTAGGAGGAATCTGTACCAAGTAAGTTTTCATTGGTCACATGCTTTTCTTTTCTCCTTTTCCACCTTTTATCTGTAATAGACAGTTTCAACTTTCAAGCATAATAATATTCTTGTGTTTATTTTGTACTGATGAAGTCATGCCATTTCTCTCCATTTTTGCAGTTCTGTAATGAGTATGCGGTACCAAAGGACAAACTAGAAAATTTTAAAAAAGTCACGGCTCAAGATATTGTTTGTTCTCAGGTCTTAAATTTACTGTTTGAACCTTCACATTTGCATTTACTGTCCTTTTTTGCCAAGGTTCAATAAGGGATTTCATTTTAATATCAAGTAATTCCATCTGACAGAAGAATGGGGGAGTCACCATAAAAGAGGAAGATGTAGCTGTTTGTAACGTCAAGATTGATTTGACTCGTGGAAAGCATAATCCACTTGAAAGGTTTTCAATGAAGATTGAGCATGCATGCTGATTTTTTTTTTGGTTTATTATACTATATTTTATCACATACTAAGTCTTTATTCTCTCTTTTGGTGCATGTTTCTTTGGCAGCATCAACTTTTTCAAGGTACATGAGTGAATTCTACTATCTTACATCAAGAAATTTCTTGATTTTTAAGCTTATCTTTTAGTTTGTTGTTAATGGTGTCAATCTGTTTAAGGTGATAATGTTCGGTTTTGGTCTGGCAAACTATCTTACTCGATGTCTAGTATTCTGTTTCATATTGTTCTTCTAAGCTAATTAGCGTTAGCTCTTTATTTAACTTGAATTTGATATAGGTTTGAAATTCTAGCTTCTGTGTACTGCATGTTCATTACTTCTGTTGTGATCTATCTTAACTCTTCCTTTCCATTAATATACTTTGGCCTTTTGAATATGTCTTAGTGTGTCCATACTCTTCATGCTTTCAAGTTTCAACTCCTTCCAACTCTTGTAATTTACGGAAAAGGTTCTTCGGTGCTTTGGTTTGGTTGGTTTAATATTTTAAGTTGTAGAATTATGGATAGGAACCATGAGAGCTCAGAAAAACTCTACCTGCACCCACAACGGGTGACTGGTTTTGGTTATACTGACAACTTAAGTTTGGCTTTGAATAATATGTTTTGGTATGAAGTTATTGTTTAGTACATTCCTGAAATCATATAATATAATACTATGATTGAAACTTCAGTATGTTGTAGTCCAATTGTTTGCCTTTCTATATTCTAAATCATATTTATATGTTTGGAATGTTATTCAGGATTATGAAAGTGAAGAGAAATTTATGATACCTGATGATCGTATAAGCCACTTGCTGCCTACTTATTATCAAGATATGATCGTGAGGGTTTACTCCAAAAAGCCAGAACTCGTTAGTGAATTTAAATGCCATCTAAGTTTGATGTTATTTTTATGTAGTTTCATATCAGGTTTGTTAGTTTACCTTCTGTTTTGTCCAATTCCTATAGGTGGAAGCAATTTCAGAGGCTTTTGAAAATTTTCAGTTGAAAACATATGGGATTAAAGCACAGGTGCATTCAACACCAGAGAAAAAGAAGCGTCGTTACAATTGATGTATATGAGGGCATTTGTTTTTGTCAAAAAAAGAAGTTTGTCGTTTCCTGCTTCTATAACTATACAGGTAAAATATAGTTCAGTTCTCATAGACTTGACACTCTAGGGGCGATGATAAAATGACTTTTGCCAGTAGTCTCTCTTTATACAAGAGATAATGTAATTTCCAGACCCTAGACCTATGTTACACACTCGGATCACTTGTTTAGGTGTAACTGAAATATTCCGTATGAAAATGTCCATCTACACGTATAGCAAAGTAATCTCTTCTATGATTTAATATACTTGTTTTGTTTGCTTCAGTGGAAGGTAAAGTTTGTGTGCTTGGACTTATTCTGATATTGGGCTGTGAAACTGCTCTAGCTTAGCTTGTCAGCATTCTTATCTCAGCATATTTCCTGCCCACAGTAAGACGGGGTATGAGTTTTTTGTTATTAAAAAAAAGAAAGTGAGGGTTGGATAAATCATGAGAGTAGTTACTTAATTGTGAATAATATGAAGGGTTGGTTTTGTGTTGGGAAGGGGCTTGATTTCATAGTTTTCTTCTGAAAGTCATGAGTGTGTGAGATCACGGGTGTAATATATGTAAGTGGTTTGTGTTAAAAATCTGGGGTGTGAGTGTGAGCTGAAGGTGGCCTCGTGAGTGGTGAGAGGCTGTTTTAAAGACATCTTTTTGCGCCGCATTAAAGTGAGGAAGGATGTTGGCCCATAATAAAAAAAAGATAAGTCAGAAAAAGGATAGCCTTTTCACGGGCATATCGACGTTCAACACAACTCCTCTGCTAATGTTACTTATTTCATCCAAAATCTCATCCTAAGAACCACAACGCCCTCTCCTCTCTCTACTGCCTTCTCAATCTCATCTCATATTTCCTTATTTAGTGGACTATTACTTTTCGCCACAACTTTCAATGGCCAATAATCTTCTAACCCTTTCATTTATTTGACTTGAGTTCTAGGAAAGTAGGAGATGAGATGCGAGATTTGCAATTTGTGTGTACTTTTTTAGGATTTTTTTTACAGCTCTTCCCTTTGCTCCAGACTTTACTAATTTATGGTGAAATTTTAATTGAATATATCATTGCAATGGGTAAAGTTCCTTTTGAAGCTTAATTATGTACAGGCTGTATTCAGAGACACGACAATCTGTGATCTTGTCAACTTTTTTGTGTAATGCACTCACCAACACCACATCTCAAACAGATTACATAATCAGGGTGCTTTGGCCTTTAGGATTTGGCAATTGGCATACTGTGTAATAAATATAACCAAACTCAACTATAATTTCTTATATTTTTATTATTAATCTTTTTAATCAAAATAAAATATATAAATTTTTGGCAAAAATACCTTTCTTGCCCCTAACGTTTGGGGGTCATATCACTTTGGCCCCTAACGTTTTTTCGCTGTCAATTGTACCCCTAACGTTTTGTGTTTCTCCCAATGTCAGGCTTTTAACTAACACCGTCAATTTTTGAACGGTTTTTGATGATGTGGCATCCTATGTGGTCAACAATTTTGATAAGACTTAATTTTTTCACATCAGTAATCCATTTTAGGGGTATAATGGACCCCAAAAACTCAGTACATCAGTAATCTAGTACACCAAAATACTCATTACATTAGTAAAATGGACCCAAAAAACTTAGTACTATTGATTGTTGATGTGAAAAAAATTAAGTCCAATCAGAATTGTTGGCCACATAGGATGCCACGTCATAAAAAATCGTCTAAAAATTGACGATATTAGCTAAAAGCTTGACATTGAGAGAAACACAAAACGTTAGGGGTGCAATTGACAGCGAAAAAACGTTAAGGGCCAAAGTGACAGGACCCCCAAACGTTAGGGGCAGGAAAGATACTTTTGCCTAAATTTTTTTAATAAAATATTGAATCTATGTTTTCTTTGAATTAATGTACTCAAGATCCACATCAAAAAAAAAATGTACTCAAGATCCAACCTTCCCCACATATCCATCAACTGTTCAAGCAATATAGGTAAGTTTGTCCCTCCCATTACTAGTGTTAGTGATAAAGATTGGCCTATATATAAATTAAAAGTATATTAGCGTGTATTTCATAATGTAATCTGTTTTGGTATTAGATTCCACCAATTGATTTGTTACTACATATTAATAATGTGGCTTCTTTTTTGTGCAATATTTTATATTAATTGATAAATAAATTTATAGAGTAATTAGCTTCCGCAGAATGTCTTGTCCCTTTTATAGTAACTAAAAGTTCTTCTTGTCTCACCAACTTCAGGAATTTTGGCGTAATATATAAAAATTGAATTTTGCTAACTTATATTCTTAGAGCATTGATGTAAAAGAAAATTATTTTTTGATTAGTGGCCTATAGTTCACCACTTTTAAAGTACTAGCTAGTAAGATCTTTTAAAAATTAATTTATTAATTTAGATTCGCTAACCACAGTTCTTGAAATTCTGAAACTTTTGATTAGTTAATACATTATTTATTTAATAAAATTCATTAATTTTTATATACTGTTTTCAAACACAACTTTTTAAATTTTTTTAGTGAATTCCTTAAGTACATTTTTTATGAAAATTTTTTGAAGTATATTATCATATCAATATATTGTTTAATAAAATTCAATTATTTTTTTATTTTATTTTTATTTTATTTATTATTGAATAAAAATAATCAATTATAAAATAAATAACGTGACATAATATATGCATCTTACTAACGAAATCGAGTCTAGGTATCTACAATTAATACTTAACCGTGCTTTGAATAATTTTTCCTTTAATTTAATAGGCAGGATATATATAATTTATAAAATTGGTTTTATTTTATCATATCAATATATCGTTTAATAAAATTCAATTATTATTTTTATTTTATTTATTATTGAATAAAAATAATCAATTATGATATAAATAATGTAACATAATATATATATCTAACTAACGAAATCGAGTCTAGATATTTACAATTAATACTTAACCGTGCTTTAAATAGTATTTCTTTTAATTTAATAGGCAGGAAGTGATATATATAATTTATAAAATTGGTTTTATTAATTAAAAAATTTGATAATACAAATAAAATAATAACTGTAAACTCCTCGAAAAAGACACACTAATTAGTAATTAGCAACGCTCTTGACTTTCACTTTTGTGGTATGGACATGGAATGGAAACGTATAGTTTGGCATGCTCTGCCCATTAGATTAGATTAGAGTATAATATTATATTATTTGATTATACTACTAAAAACAACATTTAATGAGAGTAAATAAAAAGGAAAGGTCATAAATCCATGATTCCAATCTGAGGTGTTGGCAGTGATGAAGGCTTCACTTTGAAAGTGATGCCATATGGAAAGGAAAGCTGCTTCCTTTGACCGTGAATTCCATAAAAGAAACCAAATCACCCAAAATATAAACACACAGCACACAGCCTGAGTCGGAGAGAGAGAGAGAGAGAAACAAGTAAAACAGTCTCAGTCTCAGTCTTGGGTTTCAAAATCCAATAAATTACATTACACCAACAAGAAGAAGAACAAGAAGAAGGAGCGACCGAGGTGGGTCAGAAACACACGTCGTGTTCAGGTAAACTCCATGTGCCCACATGTATGATTGAGAGAGAAAGACTACTACTTGTATTTCTACACACACACACACACACACACACACACACCGAGCTACCACCATTTATATTTTTATATATATAATTTTATGATCTTCACCATCTCCAACATCATCCCCTAAGCATACAAACACACCAAAAATCAGAACTTGCCGCCCAAGTGAGCACGTAGGATCATGGGTATGCCTCTTTGACGCTTATATATATATATAAATCCTTGCGCAGATTTTGGCTGAGGCAGAGAAGTGGAGAGCGAGAGAGATGAAGGAGAAGAGTGAAAGTGGTGGGTATGTGAGAGCGGATCAGATAGATCTGAAGAGCTTGGACGAGCAGCTTCAGAGGCATCTGAGCAGAGCATGGACTATGGAGAAGAGCAAGAAAAAGGAAGAAGACGAGCATGGAGGAGGAAGGTCTACAGCAGCACCAAGTAGGCAAGAATGGGAGATTGATCCCTCCAAACTCATTATCAAAACCATCATTGCTCGTGGTACTTTTGGCTCCGTCCACCGTGGCATTTATGATGGCCAAGATGTCGCAGGTATCTTTCTCACAACAAAAAAATACCATTCATATTCATACTACATACATACATATGCAAGAACCAGTCTAGTCTTTTTCTGTTTTTTTCTAAAAGATTGTCGCATAATGTGTAAATGTTCTTAACTCCCATGTCCTGTTTTTTTCCCCCCTTAAAAGTGTCCTATAAATTTACATTTGAGCACTGAACTAAGATATGGATGTAATTCTCTGTTCAAGATTCCTATTTTAATTTCTTTCAATTGCTTGAGTTGTGTTTGAGAAACCATTTGAGTGGATAACTGGGAACTCAAGCAATGGAACTTTGCAGATCTGGAATTACAATATCCGTGATTCACAATCACAGGATTGAGTGTGTTTTTGCGTCTTTAATTTTTTTTGGAATTCACAAGATAGAGTTGACTCAACAGTAATATGTATCCACTTTAACATTCTTCTTTTCTTTTTTCAACTTTCATGTGTTTCTAGTTTACAACTGATGTGCACCTGATTTTACTTCTATGAGGTGGTATGATGCTATAAAATATAATTAATATTAATGAGATTGTTGACTGGACTTTATGCTGCCACGTAGTTTTTTTTATTCCTGATTCTATGAACTCTTAAAGCTTAAAGCTAATCCATAACTATCTTTTTTTCTTCCTTTATATGATTTTCAATTTGTCATCATGACCTGACTGGAATATTGTTCTTTTGGTGATTCCTGAATGTTGGACTTGTTAACCTTGGAACTTTTACACCAGCATTTTAAATATATGAACAGCCATAAGCGAAGTCATGAACACAAGTTATCTAGGAAAGAATTTTACAGAGTTGTTTATATATATATTTCATTTTTATTCTCAGTGAAGCTCCTTGACTGGGGAGAAGAGGGTCATCGGTCTGAAGCTGAAATAGCTTCTCTGAGAGCAGCTTTTACGCAGGAAGTTGCTGTTTGGCACAAGCTTGACCATCCTAATGTAACCAAGGTGATATATATATGTCTTCTTTCTTATGTATCATAATCCTATTTCTATTGCACATCTCTACTGCTTCTCTTATTGATATTGAATCAGGCTATCAATTTTCAGAAATGTTTTAACCTATATGGCACTTTATCAGGGAAGATAGATTGAAAAGTGCATCTAGGCTTAAAGAAACATCATTGTGACAATAGTGTTGTGTCCATTTTGCAGTTCATAGGGGCAACAATGGGAACATCAGAGCTAAACGTACAAATGGAAAATGGTCATATAGGCATGCCCAGTAATGTTTGCTGTGTTGTTGTTGAATATTGTCCTGGGGGTGCACTCAAGTCTTATCTCATCAAAAACAGGAGGAAGAAGCTGGCTTTCAAAGTGGTTGTCCAACTGGCACTTGATCTCGCAAGAGGGTCCAATTCATACTCTTAAATTTGTGCATTTTCAGTCAAATATACATCTTGGATTTACTTTCTGAGCTCTACTTCTCTTTGGTTTTGCTTTATAGGTTGAGCTATCTCCACTCCCAAAAGATTGTCCACAGAGATGTTAAAACTGAAAATATGCTTCTGGACAAGACAAGAACCTTGAAAATAGCCGATTTTGGAGTAGCTCGGATCGAAGCTTCCAATCCTCATGACATGACTGGCGAAACCGGAACTCTTGGTTACATGGCTCCTGAGGTATATCACTGAAATCAAATGGGATCACTGCTTAAAATTTAGGCTCTTAAATTTTCTTTGTTCTTTCAATTCAGTGAGTGCAGATCCGGTGTTGTCCCAGACACATGATGTGGGACCCACCACCTATCTGTCTGGGACGGCAAACGATCCACGCTCCAATTCAGCAGCATACATAATCTGTTATGATTTATGAATATCTTTGGCTTCTCTTAACTTATGTTTCATTTCCAGTCTCTAACAGTAAGTTTATCTTGTGCTGCCCAGGTTCTAAATGGTAATCCATATAATAGAAAGTGTGATGTGTACAGTTTTGGTATATGCCTATGGGAGATATACTGCTGTGACATGCCATATCCTGACCTTAGTTTCTCAGAAGTGACATCAGCTGTAGTACGTCAGGTATAGGAGATTTCTTAATGTTATTTCTTAAGAAACATTCTTAGACAGTAAATAGAATAATGAATATGAAAATGCAGAATCTGAGGCCAGAGATACCTCGATGTTGTCCAAGTTCTCTGGCAAATGTAATGAAAAGATGCTGGGATGCGAATCCTGATAGACGACCAGAGATGGATGAGGTGGTGTCTATGTTGGAAGCTATAGACACATCCAAGGGTGGAGGCATGATCCCTCATGATCAGCCACAAGGTTGTTTATGTTTCAGAAGGTATCGTGGACCATGAAAATTTTATACTGTGTCAAAAGCAAATGTATTCTGGAGCCTCAATTTGTATTTATTTAACTGAAAGGGGTAGGTAGGGATGGAAGAATTAAACATATGAAACAGACAAGAAGAAAAAAAAAAAGTGAAAGGCATCATAAGCAATGAAGAGTTCTGCAATATGTGGTTTTTTTTACTAGGTTGGGCTGTAATTTTTGTAAAGCTAATTGTGCTTCTCACATTTCACCCATTTGTGTGAATCACACACTTGACTGCTCCTTTCATGTCATGTGAGGCTGTAAGTCATCTGTTTGGAAGAAAAATTAGATACATTTTATATCTTTGTGATCAGGTTCTTCGATCAGAATTTAACATGTGTATGGTTTATACAAATTATTTTTTATCATTGGTTCTTTTTCACATGTTTTATTTTGATTTAAGAACTTGATAACAAAGATATAAAGAACTACATATAAGTCTAATTCCATTTATTTTACAACTCTGTTTTTCAGCCCATCCTCATAATAATCACATTAATCCTGTTACAGCTTATCATCTTCTGTTACTTTCTCCTTCACCTATTACATTTTCATTATTGTCTTTCAGACAAACACAAACAGAGCACGAACTTTTCTTTCACAAATTGAAACTTATTTTGCAAACGGAATATGTAACTTGTATTTTAATTTTACAACTCTTTTAAGTACCACAAGTTTTACATAAAACGTATTCTTGGAAATTGTACATTTTCGCTTAAGATTTTGGTACTAAACAGGCGTTCTTTCTTCTCTTCCATAGAAGCAGGATATAATAAAACTATATTACTTACAATTTCTTCAATGGGGAAACATAAAGTTATTAAGAAATTGACAAGTTACAAGCTGTTTAGGTCTTAAAAATTCATATGAATGCCAGGTAGTTGTAAAATGAATACTTTTATTTCTGATAACAAAGGAAACAAACTGGGGAGTTCACTATGCGAATAGTTATATTGCAGCCTGCCTTCTTGAACAACCGTGATGCAGGCTACCAATAAATAGTAATACTACTCATAATACTATGCAGTGTTTAACAGCAAAGAATACAATGCAGAAAGACCCCTATCCAGCAATCTTATAGCTTGGATTCGCTAAATTTTCTAGGCCAGAGACTACTTGAACCGATTCTATGACATCACCAACCTTGAGATCTGCCAAGAAATCCTCATTTTCTGTTACATATCCAAACACTGCATAGCGACCGTCCAATATATTGGCATTACTGGGAGTTAGCTCACTTTCTTTCAATAGCCAAAATATCTGGCTTGAGGCTGAGTTATTCTCAAACTCCTGTTCAATATAAAAAAGGAGAAATACTCATTAGTAAAAGCACAAAATACTAGCAGCATACACAAAGAACAAAAATACAAGTAAATA
Organism: Senna tora; assembly: GCA_014851425.1. NCBI lineage: Eukaryota > Viridiplantae > Streptophyta > Magnoliopsida > Fabales > Fabaceae > Senna > Senna tora. The sequence continues at coordinate 12,027,344 of CM026267.1, forward strand.
TTACAAAAAGTTCTCACATCTCTTGCCATTGCCATTGTTCCAAATGCATTGAATGGAAGTTTTGTTTGAGCTTTGTATAGACCAAGCTCCTGTCCAAATACATTATAACCACCATCAAACAAGAACAATTAAGGTTATGTCTGGCTCACAAACTTGCACATCAAACAAGAATAAATGCACAAAGCGCCAGAAAGTGCCGAAGCTGACCTCTAGAGTTGCTCCATAAACAGGTGCCTTTTCCCCTGCCACCGTAATCTCTAAAGGTATGGTCCTTGTTTTCTCTGTGCTAGGATCAATAAAACCCTCAGCAGGGCCTTCAGGATCACCCGTTTGGACCACAAACCCGTCCGCTGAACAAATAATTCAAGAAAACTACATCTCAATCAAAATGGAAATAAAAGTGGGGCAGCAACACAGAAAAGGTCTAATTTGTATATCCATATACAAATAATAGATTTTTCATAATGGTATTAGAAAATATTTCCATTACATAAATATAAATTACTGTTGATTCACAGTCATCAATTCATAATATAAATGTAAGATTTTATGACATATTTAGTAATTATTCTTTTTTATGCAATAAGCAGAACCAGTGGCCTGTATTCTTTAACAAAGCCGGAGAAGGGGAACATAAAATATTATGTACAAAACTAACCATATAAGAAAGGGAGGTAAGGAACAACCATAGTGCTTGATGTTAGATTTATTACCTCTCTGGATTTCCATGCCATCATAGAAGTGTCTTTCTACCAGATCAACAAAATTTCCAGCAGTTACAGGGGCATTATAACCATCAAGCACTATGTGGAAAACACATTCCTCCAGGTTTGGATTGTCTTTAACCTTGACCTTCATGTCCACAGCTGCTCTTCCTTTCAGTAAGGGCAAATTTTGGTATTCCTCAGGCACTTCATATGGAAAGCCATCGACCATATCTTCTTCAACACTGCAGAAATGCAATGCCCCAGGAACATCTCAGCTGCAGTCAATAAAAGGTTTTATATGAGAACAGTCTTCTTTCTCTGGAATATTAATTTTCCTAGTCCTCCTCAACCCTCTATTTTTGAAATGATGTGGTTCTTGTTGACACCTGAAATCATGGTGATTTCCTTCACAGATTTAAGCTACAACCTAAATTTTACTATTGGAGAAACGAAACCTTGAGAGAGAACACATTTTTGCAATTCCTATGATCAGATTAAGGAAACTGAAGCTGTTTGCATGGTCAGAGACACGGCCAATATGAATTTCTTAAATCGTAACTTCTATTAATAGGATCTCATTTTTTAAAATTTGGAAGATAGAATAACCACTAGTAGCGCAATTTAGTTTTGCAGAGGAACATCTTGAGTCTTGATGATGTGAAAACATGTTACAGAAGTAGCCTCTTATGAAGCATGAATGAAATGACCGGCACACAGTATCTTCATGTGGTTTATAAACCTAAATGACGTGGCTAGCAAGATCAAGATACTTACCCTCCAACATACTGAAGAAGCTCTTTCTGTTTCGGCGCAACTGCATCTCGATTCCTATCCTGTACAATCAGCTCAAGCTCATCCATACCAGCTTCCAGCTTATTAATCAATTCAACTCCATGTTCTTTCTTTGATTCAGCTAAGCCTGATATGATTAAAGTCTTCCCTTGCTTGAGAGCTCGAGATGCCTGTCTCACATTCTACATTTCATGCAAAGTAACATGTCCCTTAAATTTTATCCTCAAGTGGAAAAGGGTACACAAATACTTATACACAAGTTGTAAGGGTTCTAAACTATCCATATATAAAAGACTAAGTATCTTGATGACTTACTCTCTCCACTGAATCAAGGGCCTTGACTCCAGCAACCTTTAGACTTTCTGTAATATCTTCCAGTGGTTTCTGCACTTCTCTGATTGCTTTATTGTCAATAGGAAGGGCATATCTCAACAATGCTCCAGGGTCCTTTATTGGCGGTCCAGAGATGAGTACAGACAGGTCAGGCAACACAGGGCTAGCTGCATAGGCATTGGTAGAGCTGTCCAAGGAAGGAACTCCTGTTACTAACCCAACTGCTAGTGCTATAGAAATTGCACACTGCTTTAAGGAAAATGGCTTCCCATTCTGCTCCAATAAATACAATAATAAGCGTCAAGACTCCAATTAAACAGCGCAGCAATCTCAAGTCTTGTCATAGTAACAAAAGATGATTTAAAAAGAAAAGGTACATACATTATAATTCTATATTAAAAAATTCTTTTAACTCTGTTTTCAAATACAATAGTTCTAGTATAAGGCATGACGAGCGATGATGGATGCAGATATATTTAATCCTATATTCTAGTGTGCGTCATGCTTGAGGCTTATCTTCTGATACTGATAAGTGATAATGATATGACCCGTCCCATTTCTTCATCGACGTGTTTGCATTCATTGCCAAGCTAAATGTAGGTCAGTAAAGAAACAGAAATGCTGTGAAACGATGGGTTTCAAAAATAAGAATTTTAAGAGCCTTACGCGTTTGTTTTGGGGTTCTTGGAAAGAGCACCGAGTGCTGAAACTTGGTGGAGGTGCGGCATTACCCAGAGAAATTGGGTAGCGGAAACGGCTGGAGTGTGTGTTCAGCTTAACCAATCTGGTGGAAGCTGCGGAAGCACAGTAGTGGCAGGGAACGATGGCTGCCATGGAAATTACGTCAATGAATCAGAGAGCAAATTTCATCAGCGTTCAGAATAGAACGCGAAAGAATGACTTGGTTAGTGGGGAATGGGGGATCGTCTCTGTTTGAAAGACAGAAGGAAGACAAACAAGTGTTGCAATAGATAAGGTTTTAGTCAATTTGAAGGATGCAGAAAGGTCTGAGTGATCATCCATTCGTCTTGATGCTTCGGATAAGATATGATATGATATCGTAAATAGAAATCCCAATCGGGCCCACCGAAAGAAATTGTGGGCTGTGTGATATTTGACATGGAGCGGGCCTTACATTTTCTGGCTTCGGCCCATTCATATATATATATTCATGATTTGGTATTCTTCTTATTATTATTATTTTCGTTTGTTTTGTAGTGGGAGGTCTGACTTGATCATATCATATTAACTTTTGAATCTGTGTCAGTACTTAATATTGCAAATCTAATCCATGTCTTTGTAATGCTAGACAGCTTAATTAGAAAATTACATGTTCATGGTGAAAGTCACTATCAGTCAGATCTATTTTGGTGAATGACAAATGGGTGCATGAGGTGTGTGGACAATAACTTTTGGGATGTAATTAAGTACTTAAAAAACGCTTTGAAGCAATCATGATCTCACAATTTCAAGGTGTGAAATTGAAAAAACGAAACTAAATTCTCACTTTTCATTTACATACACATATGAAAGCAGTACCAGTTTTTGTCTTGAAAAAAAAAAAGAAAGAAAGAAAAACACTGCTAAAAATCACATGTAAAAGACAGAACCAAAGCTTGCTTGGTCATCACTCATCAGACTCTTGGTGCTCCATTTGTGGCGGAGAGCTGAAGCTCAGTTGGCTTTTTGGAAGTATTATTCACGTTGTGATCTTCATCGTTTTCTGGCTTGCATGAGCAGTAACAAGCATACAGTATTAGCTGAACAAGACCAGAGATAGCTCCAAGACCATTACTGATCTGCCAGATCACATCACACACAGACAAACAGTAATTGAGTAAGTGAATAACCACAAATTAATTATCAGAGTAACAAAGTGAAAGAGGTTAATATAATTAATAATGAATTTACCAGAACATAAATGTCAAAGGGGTGAATGAGAGCATAAGTAGCCCAGCAGAGACCATTAAGGAAGTTAGCAAGAGAGAGCCAAAAGGGCATGTATTTGACGCTCTTGGTCTTTATAACCTTTGCCATGATTGTAAGAGGCGAAACATACATCATCACATTGAACACGTCAGACATAATACCCACCACCAATGACCTTTTCACTGTACCATGCAATGCCAGCATTGTTATCAGAACTATAGCGGCGAAGAAAATACCCTCCACCACAACCCACAGCGCTACCTTTTTCTGAATCAATTAGGGAAAAAAACAATTGAATAAAAGATAAAGCTTTCTTGTCTACAATCTATATATAGTATTAATGACACAAAAACAAAAATGAAGAAGCTATGATTAAATTATGCAATATTATTTGTAAGTTAGCTGTTACATTTAATAATTATTCCATGTAATATTACTTTAATTTTTTATTGGTTTAACTTAAAATAATTAGTACAACAAATATATATTTAAAAAAACTCACTCAAATGATGTATTCACAGTTCCACGCTATTCAGTTTACTCAATACAGATAGGCAACAACACAGCTTTAGAAGAAAAGAAAAGTGGGCAAGTCAATTAGGTGTATCTAGAAAAGGATCACGGGATATTTGTAGCGCACATCACTCACTTAACCCGACTCGACTCCTCTAGAGAAGAAAAAGAATTGAATAAATAATTAAAAACAATGCACGTGTTTACACTTTACAACACAAATAATACCTGATTCATGAGGCTGTAGCCTTGTAGGTGAGGAAATTGGCTTTACCCACACCGGGTAAGGTAGGTATAAAACGGCAAGCAACCGCAAACGAAGCAAATATTCTTTAACACAAATTTAATTAATTACATGACGTCATTTTTTAGTATAAAATTAATAAAGCAATATCAAACCAATTTAATTTAATTACTTTTAGATAAGGAATGAAGGTCAAAAACTTAATTATTGTGCGTGGTCAAGTAGTAATAATAATAAATTGACCGATAAAATGTAAAGAATAATAATATTACTAAATGAGGAAGAAATGAAAAAGATACCCCACCCGTCCTTTGTTGGTGGCATAGGCGTAAAAAATGGTAAGGTAGACGAACTCGAATACAAGTCCAACACTGTTAATGGTGAGCACAAGAATACTGTGCGGATGCACAAAAGGCATTCCATAGAACACCCAAAACGCACAGTTTAGGACCGTTGCTAGATATGGATCTGGCTTGAATTCCTCCACTGCTTTCTTCTTTATTATTCCAATGAAAGTCGGACTGAAAGTGAAAATAACCCGAAGATCACATATAGTTGAATGTAATTTCATTTCACCGTATATATGAATTCATTACATGTTTCGTAACAGAAAGCCATACACCGTGAAGGATATATTATAGAGTACTATAGCCCACAGATTTATTTAACTCGAAGCTTCATCTGTCTTTTTCAAACCACCCATTCATTCAATATGAATTGATGGCACTAGCTAATTCATGGATGGATTGAATTGAGAACTTCTCAGCAATTCTAGAAACTTTTGTATTGTCAAATTAAAAGGAAAATAAAAACAGGATTCATGGTTTAAGATACACTTCTAGAAAAACAAGTGGAGTTCATAGATTGTTACGAGCTCATTATTCAATTATATATGCATATGCACACAAATTAATTAACACAGTAAGAACAGAGAGAGAGAGAGGATTTACGCTGGCGAGAGGAACAAACCGAAGGAGATGACATTTCCTGCACAGAAAGCCAAGAGAACCATGCATCACAACACATGTATATATATATATATATATACATACAGAACTCTCGATCGAATAATGTTTGAGGAAATGTCAACATGAACAATTAATATTTTCTTCCATAGCTCATCTCTGCATCCCCAAAATTCAGAGTTGAAAGCAATTACACAAAAGTCATATTATATATATTCATTAAGTGTGTGAACTACTAGTCTCAAAGTGGAGCGATCATCAGGAAAATTAGTTTGATATATAAAATCAATTAGTCTTCACAGTTCACACATATACATACATACATACGGCGGAACAGAAAATTGAGAAAACAAAGAGAATGAAGTAAGTATTCCGGATTCATAAAATTAAACCAGAGAAAAATTGAAAACAAGAAGTAACGCAGAGCGAGAGATGAGAAGGGATTGAGATCACAAAAAAAGATGAGAGCCGAAACCTATAATGCCGATAATGTTACGTGCTAATGCAGCTCTGGCCACCATCTTGCTTCTTCAAGGCTTAATTTCTGGAGCAGCAGAAAGAATTGTAGAGAAATGCTATAGAGAGAGAGAAGCAAGAAATTAGAGAAAGCGTTTGAGCTCTGGAACTGCAATCGTATTTCGTGCCATTTATATATGGAAGAGAAGAGCAAGATGAGTAAGGTAGGAGTCGAAGCGTAGAATGTAACGTTCTCTAATAAGTTATTCCCAAAGCTAAGTATGACACCCCAAAACAGAAATTTGGGATTCCCAAAATTTTGACCAAATTTCCAATCAATTCATCAACCTTGCGTTTTCAATTATACATTAATAATAGTGTGAACTCAAATGTGAATACGTCAATACCCTTCCATTTTAATTTACACTAAATTTATACCGCACACAGTTTCTCTTCTCTTCCATAAACGCCATTAAAACTATATATCAAATTTCTTTTTATTTTCTAAAAAATAAAGAAAATAATCCTTTTTTTTTTAACTTCTGTATCTAGCTATATAGCTAGGATCACAGTAAAAGATGTAGTCAGCATCAAGTCAAGTCTCATCTTGAAAATTTATCAAACAAAAAGAGGGAAAAAAATAGGTCCTAAATATGTTGTGAGGTAATAACTATGAACCAAAATTAGGATTTAGCAAATGGTCATTATTCTATGGTGTGGGGTGCGGATAGGGATTATGAGTTATGAATAGAGTATGAATAAGGTACTGCAATCTTTATATATCTTTGAATTTGAAGAAAAATATATTGTTTTGGATGAACTCACTTATTACTTATATTTTTTTTAAATATAATTCATTTACATATAAATTCATTATTGTTTTGAGACAAAATTATGATTATTTTAAAAGTCCTGTATGTTTTACAAGTTTATAGGAGTGGACAATAATATAAATTAAATAGTCTATATTATATTCTCCTACAAATGTCGAAATTACCTGAGTTTTCTCTTTTTATAAAAAAAAAATATATATTCTTTTCATGAAAGATGACGGTGCAATTAGTGCAACACAATTCATCTTTTATAATAAAAAATAAGTTAAATTTTAAACTATTTTGACTAAAATAATATTAAATATATATTTGTACCAATATGAAAAATGTTCTTTATATTGTATTTTTAATAAAAGAAACCAATATTATTTTAGAGGATACATATTTTGATAATTTTCAGCTTTAAGAAATTTTAATTTGTATATTTTCAAAAGAAAAATAAAAGGAAGGATGTTAAAATATTTAATCACATCTCAATAGAAGAAGAGAGAGTTTTGACCTTGTAATTTATTTTCATAATTTTAATTAACAATAATCGATAACTTTTACTTTTCCCAACATTAATAATTTACTAATTAACATGCAATTATTCAAACGAATTTTTATTATAAGTTCCTAATTGAAAGTTTAAACTTCCTAATAATTACAACACAACTGAATTTAAAAATCAGGGATGAAATTTGAGAGTAATAAAACTTCGGTACATCCGATCCTTCCACTCATTTAGTATTATTTTTTAATATTAATAAAAGTTCATACTAATAAAAATTTACTTAAATTAGTGACCAAATAATTAAATAAATGTACCGTAACTACTAAACATTCTCTCGCTTTTGGCTTTAAAGTTATAAGATTGCAGCACCTAATTAGTGTGTATATGAACCGCCTTGGCTGAATTAGGTGGAAGGTGAGAAGTAGAAAATCCTTTGCTCTCAATTGATTATGACTAAAATAATGTTCCTTAGTATAGTTCAAAGAGAAAGCGAAAAATCAGAAGGTGAAGATCAAAAAATTGACGAAGAGCACACACCTATAATTTGTGAGTGAAACAAGTAATTACAGCAAGTAATAGTAATTAATTAGTAACCTTTGCAGTGGCGAAGTATATATATCTCTATATCACTCTTTTTTTCTCAATTCCCTGCGGATACAAATCCTTCACTAGATCGCCATACATATATATATATATATATATATATATATATGACTAAATTAATGTGAAGTTACTTATGTGCTTGTTAAGAAATTTTTTAATAAAAATAAGACACGTGACAAAAAGTACTTATATAACTAGGGGGAGAAAGAATATAGAGATTAAATTATAATAACTAATCATTGAAGAAAGAGAATATAAATAAAGTACGTGATTGGTAGAACTTCATAGCAAATACCTAACTAACCTTACCTTAATTTTTTTTTTCATATATATATATATATATGAAACAAATAGAGTTTGTGTGGAAGAGTTTAATTATTATTAAAATTTAAATTAATGGATATTGATCTACTATACAGCCATTAATGATGAATACTTATAAATTTTTACTACCAATGCAAGTGAAATCAATATTCATTGATTTGGTCATGGGTTCTCTTATAACGTGCTGAGAAGAAAATAGCCACTTTTATGAAAATGGGCTTTTTTTTTTTCAATCCGGTATTCAAGGCACTATCTCGATTAATTCAAACTTGATCCTTGTCCTGTATCTAGTTATAGTGAGAGAGTCTCTCAACGGAGATAACTATATTTACGAGATCTTGAATTCGAGATCTTTCTTAAACGATACCACACCGTCTATTACTTGGATCAATCTCCTTATTGATAAAATGAAAGATTATATATATAGCTTTTTCTTGATAAAAAAAAAAGAGATTATATTGCTGACTTAGAAAGAAGGAAAAAAAATCAAATCTTTTAACCACAATTTTTAATTAATTTCCCCAAATACTAATTTTGCCCCCTGAGAGTATGTTTACTACATAGAAATGATACTATGGAAATAAAAAAGCAAGTAGAGTCTACTGGATTCCACTTACTTTTTCACTTTTTTATTTTCATCAATTTTTTAAAAAAAAAAGAAAAAAGAAAAAATATCTATTATATTTCTTTGATTTGACATGATTTAACACAATTATAACATTTTTTTTCTTTTTATTATTTTAATATAAGAGGTAAAATCTTTATTTTAATACATTCTCATTCCATTTCCATTACCAAACTTTTACTACTAAACACATAAAATGTATTCCATTTTCGTTTCTGTTTTTATTTCCATTTCTATTTGTACCTGATGAACATGACTAAAAACGTGACTAAAAGGAATTAATCTTAGCTTGTCTGCTTATCTATACATTATCCTAAAGAAAAATTCCAGCTTAATCAACCTTTGCGAAGTGCTATAACTGTACGTGAAAAAGTGGAGTGTACGTGGAAGCTTTAATTATAATTAAAGTTGACTACTTTTCGGTAGTCGGTTACATTATCACTAAAAAATTGCTAATAAAATTAATCGATCCATCCATATATATTGCGGACTAAAATATATAATTTTTTTTAGTTTACCTCTATTTTTATTCATAAATGTGATCCATAAGTATATCCCCAAGAATTTTGCAACTTCATAAAGCAAAATTAAAGTGTGAGTGTGTGACGAATTAATTAGGTGTAATAATGAATGGTCCAAAAGAAATGAAGACGTGAAGGTGAATAATAGGCCATGAATAGAAATATTGCATGTGTTGGTGTCCAGAAGGTACATGTTGGGGGGCATTGAAAAGAATTGCCGTAATTGTGTTTCATAATGGAGCCATTGCTTCGATGAACTTGGAAGTTTTGATGGATAGAGGTAAGTTGAAAGTGAACAAAAAATAAAGTTGGGTTTACAATTGTCAAACTCCCTAATATATATATATATATATAGAATATGAATATATATATTTCACACACACACAAAAATTAATTTGGTCTCACAAATACTACCTAACCTAACTTTTTGATCTTCTAGCTAGTCTCTTCACTGTTCAATATATAACGTGGTTCTCTTTCATTATCTGATTTTGACACTTAACAAAACACACACATATATATAGTAGTCTTATCTGATATTTACATACAAGATCACATGCATGTGGTAGATACCAATATATATATATATATATATATATATATATATATATATATATATACTGTGTTTTTCAAATATATACTGCATGTCTTTATGTGTTTAAGAAGGATTCTTCAACTGTTTCCGCTTGTGCTCTTATCACCTATAACGAAAAATCACCACAGGAGGAGGCTCCTATAACAGAATTTCCAAATGACCAAGTCAGTAACCAAAAGAATAAAGTAATAGTAATGGTAATAGGATGCGTCACACCGGAGGGTATTTAATACTATTTGAGCAAGAGTATTTGAGTTATTATTTATTATTTGTGTGCGTGATAGTAACGGGTGCCACGTAGATATAATGATACGTATAGTATCGATTTTCAAACAACACAATGTAATATATAAAAACATGGGGTTGATTGAAAATTAATCCAAATTTGGATTTAAATCTTGTGTATAAAAAATTTCTATTGGGAGAGTTGTAACTCTAGTCAAATTAGATAGAACTCATAGGCTTCTAGCTAGATACCGGTGATTTTCTGAGAAAAAAAAGTGTGGATGCTTGAAGCGCAAGAAAGGAAATTAAGATCCAAAGCATTAGAGATGGATGAGATGTTTGTTAGGTGGAGAAGACAAATACAAATTGTGCAGTATGTGGATGAGGATTGAGAATCATGTTAGCTCTATGATGTATATATCATCGTTCAAGCAAAGTCCAACCTGCATTCATTAAGCTTCTTCTTTGGCCTCATTACTATGAACAAACCAAAACATGCGTGTAAACTCTTGCAACCTTCGAGAATCTATATATATCATTTTGAGACAATAATACCTTCAATTTTTTATTTTAATTTTTCAATTATTCGCAATAAAATATATATTCCTCAAGTTTATGATCATAGCTTGTGTTAGTTTTATTTGCATAGCGAGCACGCAATGTTATTTGTCATGTAGAAATCATTTCTCTAATTAATTCTAAATTAATTTTCCCACACAATTCCCTAAAATTTGAATTGAATGCATGATTGCTTCATGGATTTCTTGGCTGATGCATATATATGACATATTTTGAGGTTGTGGCAGTTTTTAAACAACTGTATTTATTTGCTATACCTAGCTAGCTATTTTTTGTAGATAATGTTAATTCTCTCTTCTTAGATAAATCAAGGAAAGGCAAAAATATTTTTAGATTCTTAAATTATATAGTCTTTTTCATTTTTATCCTTAAATTTTGTTTTCTGTAAATTGGCTCTCTAAATTAACTTTCAATTTACAAGTAATTTTGTTTTTCACTATAATTCCGTCAAAATAATTAATAAAATATGTAAATATCTATGTAGTTTTCAATATTAATTGTAATATCAAGTCATATTATTTTATCAATTTAATTATGATTATCATTTAGAAGCTACAAAACAAATGATGTTATTACCGCGATTAGTTTGATAAATGATCCCTATTATACTATATAGATATAGCATGATATCTGAAATCATACGAAATCCGGCAGCCCAAGCTATTACTTTTGGACAAATAAACCTTCAACCCTTTTTTTTTTCTTTGGGTTCACAAGTGAAACCAGCAAACATCAACAACGAACCAGCTACAAACAGTGGGGTAAAACACAAACCAATGCAAAACAAGCCCAAACTATAACCCAAAACAAAACAAAGACCAAGGACAACTAGAGTACTAGACCACTGTTTTCAAAGCCCAACCCAATTGGCCCAAGAGGCAATTATAACTTTGGCCTCTGAAAACTGAAAAGCCCAAATTTTTACAATAAATGGCCCGAAAACAACTTATGGGCTCCAGATCAGGGGGAAAAAAAGGCACTGAGAGTTGATAGGATAGCTCCCATTATGCCTTAAGTTGAGCCTAAATTAACAGTAAAAAGAAGAAATGATGAAAAGGGCATAATTAATTAGGGGTTATTGTAATATTTGTGAATAAGCAAAGTTAGAGAGAATAGGAATAGTAACAAGGAAAGTGAGGAATGAAATGAAGTGAATGGTCCTGAAGCAGAGAGAGCGACGCATGAACACTTACCACTTCGAAATTGGAATAATGCAAAGTATGTGTCGCATTTTCTTAACATCAACATATATATAAAATAAAAGCACCACTTTCAACTTTCCCACAGTTTCCACTAATTAATTTCCACCACTCTATATATAAAATATTAATATATACTCTTATGCTCCCACTTTTTCATCACTTCTCTTAATCCATTCATTCTTTCTTTCTTTCTTCCTTCCTTTTCTTGTTTTCTTTTCCCCCTCCCACTCCTACCATTGGTTTTTTAATCATCACAATACACTGCTTTCCCCCGTCCCTCAGAATATTTAATTTGTTTTCTAAAACTTTAATATCTTGTGAACTATTTATCTCATTTAAATCATTCTAGAATTCTTTTTTTTTAAAAAAACTTTGTAAGAGGTTTCAATTTTTGTCATTTATTACCAAATATTGTCAGTCATATGTGAAAATCAAGTTTTTTTCATTTGACCATAGTATATACCTGAATGAGTTTGATGACTGTATCCCTCAAATATTTTAAGACCCGTTGTTAGGAAAATTCTCCTAACAGATAACGCTTCATTCTCATCTTTTCAAGTAAAGAATTTGAGAAGTTATAATTAAGAAAACATGGACCTTTCACCATGTTATTATGTAAAAATCAAGTATAATTATTCTAGTGGAAACTTGATTGAAGCATATAGATTATGCCAAAACACTTCAAGAAGCTTTATGGTATTTGAAACCCAAAAATTATGAACACCAAACAATTTTTAAAGCTATATAGAGACTAACTAATGATCATTTCAATTTTATTTGTACTCTTCTTTCAACTCAACTATACTATAGATAAAGAACAAATTTGAATCATAATAAGAAAAAGATAAGGGACAAAATTGAAATGATCAGGTTTACTTAATATTAAGACCTAGTTTTATGATCCAACTACTAAAAATATCATTATTTTATGTCTCTCTCTTTTTTTTTTCTTTTAAGGAAACAAGCAAACCATTATCACAATTAATTAAATAAGTATTCATTTAATTAAATGCATCTTCATATTTATAAATGTCTAATCACACATTTAATAAGTTAACCACTTTTATTAATAATATATCATGACACAAAAATAGAATATTTATAACAAATATTTAAAAGTTAGAAAAATATGAAAAAAAGGCACTTTTCCTTTGTTTAATTAAGTTCACCAATTTCCTCTCTCTCCAGATCCTTTATCTTTTCCTAAAGCATCAAGCTTTAGGCTTCAATCCCATAGCTAGTCAAAAGATACCTTTCATTGTCATTCTCTAACCTTAGCCGTGAAGCAATTAAATAACAAAAAGAAATAGCTTTTGTTATTTGGTTTGCACTTTATATATTAACTTCTACTATTTCCTTAAATTAAAACTATATATATATATATATCCTTATTCTATGCTTTTCTGCCAAATTGTTTTCTTTTTCTGTGAACTCCCTCATTTTATATGTCAAGTGGCCCGTAATTTTATTAATTAAACATTAAATTTTCTTTACATATCTCATGTAAAATAAACAGATACTAAACCTACATATTTGGATCCTAGATTAGTGAAAGCTAACATTATATAATTAAACTATATATATATATATACAATTTTTAGCTTGAATTATACGCCATATATGTAATATGTACTCCTAAAGCAGAAACACACTAATCTAGTACATTAAGCATTAATAATCACATGTTTCTAGGTATTAGGGGATTAATTATATATATATATATATATATATAAATAAGTGACTTTGAGTAGATAAAAGTAAAGTAATGATGGGTTGTTCCCTTGATTCCTATAGTTAGTGTTACAAAATGATGCTTAGTAGATGAGAATATATATATTAAAAAATTGATGTTGTTCTCTGCAAGAAAGATTCTTCAGTTTTGTTATCTTTTTTAGGATAAGGGAGAAATCCATTGTTCATAGGGACGAGTGGACTATATTTATCTCTTTTTTTTTTTAATGGGATCAAAATAGATATTCCCACATAGGTTACCACTGAAACGACAACTGGCCAACACATGGAAATTAAGTTAAGAGATATTAAGTCTAAATGCACTTCTAATTCATCCCTCTAATTTTATAGAAATTTTAATTTCATCATGGTAGTCTAAAAATATACATTTTAGTCTTATTATTTTACAAATTGATTCATTTTTGCTCTTTTACCATATAATTGAAATGAAATATAATGTCATATTTGACAATTTATAATTAATTGAACTGCTATTTACTAATTAACAAAAAGTTATTAAATTACACTTAGATTTAGTATCAACTAGGATGACTAAATATTTTGAATGAGAATATATATGATAGAGAGAACACAATATATCATTTTACAAAATAGGAGGATCAAATTGTTTATTTTTAAACTTAGGAGACCAAATTAAAAATTTTATAAAATTAGAAGGACTAAAATGGGTTTAAGTCAAATGTACATGTATTACACTCCAAGCAAAATTATATTTAATTTCCAAATATCATACAAATAAATAAGTTTTTCTTTTCTTTTCTTTTTTCTTATTGAGTTGGGATAGTATCTAGTCATGTGCTTTTTCTTACATGCTAGCAAATTTTGCTTGCTCTTGCTGCAACATTTTTCCAGTTGCCTACACATTATTTTAAATTTTCAAATACAAATTAAAAGTCAAGTTTATATAATTTATTGCCCATAAGAAACCTGTCCAGCTCTTTTTTCTTATTCTTGCCTCTTTCCAATGAATCATGAAACTGAATAATTTTAATTATAATTATTATCTTTATATATATATATATATATATATACTTTGAGTGTACATAATAATTTTGCATTTGTAAGGAAACTTGTGTGAGTTGCTAAAAGGAGGATACTTTTTTTTTGGGAGATATTTTGCGTCTTGAGTTAGAACTATATGTATACAAAGAAATATTTTTAAAAAATTATTTAATTTATGAACAAGAGTTTGAATTTTGTAAAAAAATTATTAATATATATTATTAATGTAGTTAATGAATATGGGTGTGTGTAGGATGACATTGACATTTTATTTTATTTATGTGTTATTGATCACCATCATATATAGAAATGGTTAAGGTTAAGGGTGCATATATAGTAGTTGACCACAATATTTAAAACATGAATTTTATTCTTAATTAAGAAGGAAAAGAGAGAAGAAAATATGTATAAGATCTTTTCATCGCACTACAAAAAGAAAAGAATGATTCTGTGGGTCCCATCCCATCACCTACGCTACGTGCATCCCCATCTAACTCTTAAGTGCTCACTTCTGATTGGACAATCCAAAGTAATTAATCACTCTGCAGATGGATTCATGTTTCTGCTCTCTTCAAAAATAATAAATAAGATAAAATTTTGAAAATCAGTAGTAATTTTTTAAAATAAAAAATATTATATAATTTAATTTGAATATGTGGTACTGGGGTACAGTGCTAACATGGGGTAATCGCACTAACTTTGTCGTTGCCTCTGTGTGCAGTGCAGCCATATACATACATATCAAATTAAAATTTATTGTTTAATTTGTGAAGTAAGCATATATATATTAATTATGTATTAGGAATCCTACTCAATTTTATATTTTAATCAGCACCTTATTATAGCTAATAACAAAATAAATAATTTGATGAATTAATTAATTAATTGATGGCTTTGATACCAATTAACACTTAAAATCTTATATTCAACTCCTCTGATTTTTTAATTTTGAGCATTCAATAATTTCTTTTCATAATTTCTTTGTCTATTTTTTTATACTTTTTAACCACGTCAATATTTTAATTTTATTTAGATTAACGAATAGTATTTGTATAATTCTATAAACACTTTTTAGCCGCAACAATATTTTTATTTAATTAAAATTTTAAATAAAATTATCAAAACATATCGTTAACTAATTTGAATAGAAATACCGACGTGGTTACAAATGTTAAGAAAATATATGGAAACTTGACATAAGGAAGTTGAATATTTAAAGTTGAAAGAGTACGGATATTGAGTGCAAGATTTTAAAACTTAAAAGTGTTATTATGTGTGCTTGACCTAAAACTCAAAAAGTCATATATATATATATATATATATATATATATATAGTTTCCCAAGGTATCCCCCAGCCCGACAGGTCAAGGACTAATCCTCCGCGGATCTGAGCTCAATTTAAGGGTTTTTTGCTGACCAATTGGTTGCTGCATACACAAGGTGAAATTCGAACCCCCAACACTTGCTTAAACGACCTAGTAAGCCAACCACTAGACCAATCAAACTTAGTTATATATATATATATATATATATATATATATATATATATATATATATATGCATTTTAACCTTAATTAACAGAAGAAGTAATTAATATAATTGAGAATCTGACACCTATATATATTTTAGTATATATAGATATAAAAATAGAGAGTGGTCGCATCTAAAAGTAGCAGGAAGCAATTTCACATGGTGATGAAACCCCACAAATTATAAATAGTTGCAACATGAATAATGAATATGATAGCAATGCATGCATGTGAATTGAATCCAAATGCCACCCCATCTTTTTTATAAATTTGATTTCTCTATTGTATTTTGTATTGTATGCATGCTATTGGTTAGTCTCTTTCATGCTCCTATTTATTCATTCATTTATTTCTTCATCTTTATCTATATCTTATATGTCTTGCAAGTGTTTAATTGATGTGATGAGAGCAGAGAATAATATTAATTATTTTCATATATTTCTTCATTAATTTTACCAACAAACACGCGCCATGTGGCCAACTATTTCAACTCATCATCTATAATTTTAATGTCTAACCCTTCTCACTCTCTCTCTCTCAAATGTTATTATGACACAACTTATATATTATATATTAAACTTTGTTCTCATTAATTCATATATTCCATCGATATTGTATACTTAACTATGATAAAAGAATAGTTATTTTCATAAGATATTTAAACGATAAAAGCAACTTAATTAATGTTAATTAGATTAACCTCTCATTTTTTTGGCCTTTTAATCTATGATTTCTAAATATTACTTGATAATAATTGGACCATTTTTTTTCAAATATTTAAGGAATATATTAATTAATTAACTAATTAGAAGGAAACCTTGAATAATATTCAGTACTTTTTTTTTGGCCTGAAGTATTCAGTACATTAATTTAGCAAAACCCATATATTTATAATTGTATATCAAATTGGGTAAATTAAGGATACTTTTTATAGCTATATATAGGAGCTAGCTAGTGTTTTGTTTTCTAGTTATAGTCTATCCCTACTTTTATCCTATTATGCATGTTAATGCATGTGTAGCGTTCTATGTTCTAAATTCATTGATATACTTCTGGCCAAAAAAACATTTGTATATATATTCAATTTTATGATCATAAATTTACAATATTTGTACTCATTTAAGTATTAGTAAATAAATTTTCCTATTAAAAACAATTTTTTTATTATGAAATATTTATTTGACAAGGTAATTTATAATATAAAAATATAATAATGAAAAATGTGACGTCAAAATTTGTTGTCTTATAATATACATTCTGTGCACGATATATTTTCAAGTGCTCATCGATCATCATGAGATTAGAATAAAACTATTGTCATTAATATTTTGGCACATAACTTAATTTTTTAAGTGATCATATAATAATATTATTTTTTATATTAAGGTTGGACTTTGGGAGTGGTGTTTTTTATATTAGAATAAAACATGTTGCAAATAACTAAAATTGATTAAAATAATATTTTTAAAAATTGAACAAAATTACAGAATCCAACTATCCAAGTATTAATTTTAAAGTATTTAATATGATTTTTAAAACGAATTATTCAATTAGCCTATATGAGGTAAACTCCAACTTGAATTTTGGACCAGTTCAAGTTTTGCAATACTTGATTAATTAAAATTAAAAAAATGAGAAATTAACACCACTTGCATTCTCTTTAATATATATTTTCTTAGATTCTTTTTTTTAATTATATTAGTTGTTGTTCACATAATTTTATTTAGTGATAAAATATATTTATAATTATCAAGTTTTGTATGAAAGAGAAAGTATGAAACTACGAGTGACGTGTAAAACTAGCATATTCTCCGCTAGTAAAGAAAATATCCAACGATACAAACAAAATATCCTCCTTGATAAACAATATTAAAATACTATTCCCAATTTCATATACACCACTAACTATTTTTATATTATTTTTAGTGTCCAAATCAAAATTTTAATGTAATATTAGAATAATTACACTCTCTTATTCCGAACAAATTATAAAAGTACACCTTTTATTTATTGATATTATGGTTTTTTTATTAAAATATAAATTCTTAAAAATATTTTTACAATAAAAATTTTTAATTTCAAATTAACAATTTATTTTAAAATATCAAGAAATCATTCTTACATATTAATGAATTGCATATTTAATATATATAATATTATATAGATATAATAATTTTAGTCAAAATAAATAAATTTATGGTTTATATAACAAGTGCCATCTCGTTGGTTGAGAGAATTTAGTGTGTTAAAGTTAATGAAAAGTCAACTAAAGTAATTTTGTTATTGGTTAGAAAGAATTCTTCAAGAGCATGATTAGTAAAATCTATAAATTGATAATTGTTTTAAAGAAGAAGATCAGAGTATTTTTTTTCTATGACCAAAATATCCATTAAAGTAGGCTGGATGATTAATCTTTTAATATTATTGGACTTATTATTGAAGACAATTCTCCCAACCAATAATACTTTATTCATATTTTTTATAAATCAAATTCGAGAGACGATAATTTTTCTATCTGCACAACACTTTGTTGACGAGGAGAGTAATTATGTACACTAGAAAAAAATACAACTAATTTTATATTTGTTAGAGTGTGCTGTTATCACTCCGCATGGGATCATTTTTAGAAGGTTGGACACCTTATATTAATTAATATAATATAACAAATACTCCATATATATATACTTAATATAAAAGAGTTACTTTATACTGATTAAATGAATTACAATTTAAGAACTATTTTTTATATTTTAAAAAGAGAGTTAACATTATTTTATAAAGTCTCGCTCTTAGATATGGATTAAATAAAAAATGGTTAAAACTGTAAGAACATAATAAACATTCTTAAACTATAAACATAAAATTAAAACATTAATAAAATTATAAGAATTATAGGAATAATTTAAACAAAAAAATTTAAAAATTACTCAAGTAAAAATCATTACCTTTATTCCTTGCACATTTAGCAACAATAGGGGCATGTTTGGTATGAATACCAAACAGTACATTACATGTAATCTCACGATTTTCAAAAAAAATTTACATTATATTTTATACATATCAAACACACTTTTTATCATACTTTTTTTTCTCTCATAATTTTTCTCTCTCTCTCATTACTTTTTTCTATATTACTTTCCTTTATTCTACAATACTTTCTTTACAGTACTTTACATCTGTGCATTTATATAAAAAAAAGTAAATCACATGCATATGATTAGAATCATCTTTTTTTTAATGCTGCATATGATTAGAATCTTGATCACCCCATTTATGTACATTATATTGCACAACATATTTATTTTAACTATATTTGTGAATCCCATCATCTATATTCATTTTAAAGTACAAAACATACACACTTATAATTAATTTGTATTACGTAGAAAACTAATTCATCGATAAAATTCAATTATTTATTTTATTTAAATCCTTTAATTTGAAATAAAAAGGATTGAAGAAATATGATTAGTCAATAACAAATGAGTGAATGAATGATAAATTTTGTACATAAAACTAGTCAAGAAAACTGACACAATGTGACTTAGATGATAAGAAAAGTTTATTCATTTAGCTATTATTATTTTTGTTTGATTTTTGATGAGACGAGAAAGAATAATTATATGTTAATAGGTTCTTCGTAGCAATGAGTCTTGCATTAGGTTACCAACCAATCACGTTATATTTAAAATTAACATTTTTTTTAAATAAATGACTTAAAAGTTAAATTATGAAATTGAAAGTTAGAAAAAAAAAACACATTCAAATTTTCATATGTTTACTTATAATAATTTAGATTAATTATCATAAAATATTATATATAAATGTCTCTTAAAATTTAAGAAAATGATGATATATATATATATAAAATTTTATAATAAAAAACATAAATAATTAACCATTGTCCATCGATTTGGGTCAATCCGGATAACTCGATAAGATTGCTATTTTCTTAAAAATATGGCCTATTAACCCATTTTATCCCACCCAAATCCGACAGTATACATAATTTTAATTTTATCGGTTCAAATGGATTAATAGGATTAGGTTGACCTTAGAGTTATCAAAATGGGTCTGATAAGTGAGTTGGGTTTATTTACCCGCATTTTTAAATGGGTTGAGATTGATATTTAACTCGAAAAAAAAAATCCAATCCATTTAACTCGTTTCCTAAACAGATTTCATCGAGTTACTTGTATGATAGCTTTTTTTTTTAAAGAAAAATTAAAATTTAACATTATTTTTGTTATTTAATAAAATTAAATTTTAAAACTTACTTACCCTAAAAACTTAGAGTTTAGAAGTCTGAAATAGCGTCCACCACTCCACCCCACCCATTATACCTTCTTCCTCTTCTTAAAGAAAATTATGTTCAGTGGTATGATAATACTAAACTTTAATATACAACAAAAAAAATCCGATGTTTTCACAGCTCTATCTGACCTCAATCGTTCAGTGTCCAAGAGATGATGAATAAAAAAAAAAAAACTTGCCAACGAAACGACAATTTAATTTACTATCACAATGTGAAAGGGCATTTTGGTCATTCGGCAGTCACGGAACTAATATTAAAAGCGGTGGCCTCCCCACTTTCAACTTTAGTCGCACAAGACATTCATTCACAAACAAACACAGAGTGATCCAGAAAAATCTACGCTCGCCGGAATTCTGATTCCGGTGGTCGCCGTCCCCTTGATTCCGATCATCTCCTTTCTGATCTCTTTCAAATTTCCCATTAGTAACACTTATGGAAGTTTGGTGACCTATTTCTGGGCCATATCTTCCCAAATCGGCTTCTCACTCTGCCGGAGAAACTCGAAACTGTCGCCGGGAAAACACCACCGGAGCTGGGCACCATTGGTCGGTGTATGATGGGATTTTGTATATGCCCATTGGACACGCCGGCTAGGTTGCTGTGGAGCACCAGCTTTTTCCGTCATAAGCTAATGATTTTCTAACTCTAGAGCCCTCCCGTAACCTAAAAAACACATACTACGACAGCACAAGTCTATTTTAATTCGTCCCAATCTGTCGCCGGAGTAAACATCTCTGGCGGTCATCGGCGATCTTGATCGCT
This sequence comes from Senna tora, assembly GCA_014851425.1. Classification (NCBI taxonomy): domain Eukaryota; kingdom Viridiplantae; phylum Streptophyta; class Magnoliopsida; order Fabales; family Fabaceae; genus Senna; species Senna tora. The sequence continues at coordinate 12,048,643 of CM026267.1, forward strand.
TGTGGGAACAGAGCAAACTCGGAGCTATGGAGTCCGGTCATCTTTTCTTCGGTCCCTCCGCTTGCAGCGGAAACATGCTGTTCCTCGGGAATGGCGATCCCGATTTTCGAGGTGATTCTTTACCCTTTGCAGTAGTTCCTCTCGAGCTTTTTACCCTCTCCAATTATTTCGTGTTAGTACTATTGTATTGTGTAGAGTTGATCTTGGCTGTTGTGGATCATAAGTATTTTGTTTGGTTTCGCTTTTTAGTACAAAATTATAAATTCACTGTTTGTCTGTTGCAAAAATCGGAAAAGAAATTTACTCGAGGATTACGGTCTAGGCTTATATCAGACTAAACCACTAATTTAGTAACTACATTAAACTTGGTTTGCATTTGATATTTGGCTCCCATAACCCGGACCATGACAAATCAAAGAGTTATAGATTTATTTTTTCAATCTTCTTTTCAATTTCCACACCTAAGCGGTAAATTTTGGAATTGAAATTAAAGCAGGAAGATCGATGATGTGCATGGAAGAAAGCTCAAAGAAGCGACCCTTTTTCAGCTCACCAGAGGAACTGTTCGATGATGAATATTACGATGAGCAGTTGCCGGAGAAGAAGCGCCGCCTCACTCCTGAGCAGGTTGGTTAGTTGAATGACTAGTTAGCTCAATATATATAAATATGCTGCTGTATGGTCTTGGTCTTGTGTATAAAATCTAAAATCTGAAATCTTCAATTCATTATCAACGACCAAATCTGAGTTAATTTGAGTTTGAATTCAGTTCTTTTGATGCAGTAGATCAAGAGGTATAGACTTTTAAGACAAATTCTGATTTGATAGACATGAAATGATTGTTTTGAACCATGTTACTGTGCCTCCATATAGAAGATGCATGCATGCATATATGTTATTACTTATTAGTTGAGTTGAGCTGAATTCAAACCCTGAGATAGCTTGCCAATATATTTCCTTAGTTAATTTGTAATTGTTTGTATTAATTAATATATAGGTGCATCTGCTGGAGAAAAGCTTTGAAGAAGAGAACAAACTGGAGCCGGAAAGGAAGACCCAGTTGGCAAAGAAGCTGGGATTGCAGCCAAGGCAGGTGGCTGTGTGGTTTCAGAACCGCAGGGCTCGTTGGAAGACCAAGCAACTTGAAAGGGATTACGATGTTCTCAAGTCTTCCTACGATTCCCTCCTTTCAAAGTATGACTCCATTCTCAAGGACAATGAAAAGCTTAAATCTGAGGTACATATGCACATGCCCTCTGTTTACCAAAAGTCGATTTAATTCTAATAATACTACTATTTTTATTTTTTACGAGCACAAACTAAATTTTGATCTATGCATAAAGGTGATGGAGAATATTATTATTTATTTTATTGACTTTTGTGCTGGGTTGTAGTTTCCGTGTAGGATAAAATTAGTGCCGTTCCAATCAGAACTCCATCATATAGGAAATGGACACTTGACCTAGTAGATGATTGGAAGCTCTATTAAGAGGGTCCCGCCAATGAGATTCGACCATATTAATTAACCACATAATATCAAACGTAGCATCTGTTCTGAACCCCACCTTTGTTAAAGAAAAATAAAATGGCCCTTTCAGGGTAACTAGACATTTAGACGAATATACCTTAGTGGATTCTCAAAATATGCCTATACTTTTTGTGATAAAGACATATATTTTAAAGTAAGTAGGCAAATTAGTCCATAAACAATTGGGTGTATGATTAGTTTTCTTTGATCATTATGAGTTATGCTTAATATTTTATACATTGACTCTTCCCCAGGTGGTAGCCTTAAACGAGAAACTTCAAGTTAAAGAGATGCCTGGAGCAGCAGCACCATTAGCAGATGAAAAAGCTGACCCACTTCTGATGGAAATAGCCCAAATGTCGGCACTTCCGTTCAACATGAAGGTGGAGGATCGTCTGAGTAGTGGGAGTGGTGGAAGTGCAGTGGTGGACCAAGGTAGTCCACAGCTTCTTGTGGATAGTGTTGATTCATACTTTCCTGCAGCTGACAACTATGAAGAATGCATGGTCGGAGTTAATAGGGTTCAGTCAGAGGAGGATGATGGCAGTGATGACGGCCGGAGTTACTTCTCCGATGTGTTTGTAGCCCCTGAACCTGCTCATGGAAACCATGAGGAGGGAGAGGCATTGGGTTGGTGGGTGTGGTCTTAAATAAAGTATCACCATATGTATTAAAGTATTTTAATGATGAAAGGTGTCATATGTAAGAGACTACGGCTTTGCTTTGCTTACTGAAAGCAGTGAGAGTCTATTGTTTATTATAGATCATGTGGTTTATGGGCATTAACGAAGACAACGTAAACGTCGTTTTAGGTTGTTGAGAGATGCCTTGGAGTAAATTTTAAGCTAAGTTTTATAAATAATGAACTTCGGTAATTTGGTCAATGACGTCTTATGTTGTACTTTCATGTGGATATCAAGTGTATTTCACCTTCAACGCTAATATATTATAGCTCATTTCTTTTTATATTCATTTATATTTTTTTATTTTATCCGAAAGAGAAATTATCCAGACACATCATTGTGTAATATAAAACTAGTTCTTGAAGTTTTCAGTTACGCAACTGAGAGTACTTTGAAATGTAATGCGTATCTCAATAAACTAAGAAGGAAACACTCGCAAGCTGCACCATTTTGGATTGTTAGTCCGTGATTATTTTTGTAGTCAAATAGCAAAGGTTGAGCAAATGTTAAATAATACATTTAAATTGGAGGTGAGCATAGAAGAATAATCCGAGATTAATCAAAATTATGTATATTATTACTAAGCTATTTACTACATTTCAGCCTTCAATTTGAATTTTTAAACGGTAACGAATCATCAAGAGTCACACAGGCCACAGCGTACAAGTACAACCTCTTCATCATATACTACGTTTCCTCGAATGATCATACTCTTGAGTTTTGACCATATAGTTGTGTGTAAGACGTGGAGCCATCGTAATTTTCTTGAAAAACTAAATACAAGACCAGTTATATATCCAAAACAAGCTATCGTAGAGGCTCCCAGATTGGAAAGTACTGCATTCTTTTTCAAAGACATTTAGTAATTACAAATTATGAGCTCCTAGATCTCTGATATGACAATGGAAGTTCCTTTCAAAGTTTACTGTCAACAATCTGAAGAAATGCATATGATTTAAATGAAGCTGAAGGAATTAAATATTAAGTTAGAAAATAATATAGATTGGAATTTCATGTTCAATTATTTTAGAGCCAGGTTACAGAGAAATGTGAGTTAAAAGAAAGATTTCGAGTAAGAAAATAAAATCATGAGCACAAAGGAGGGGCATGAAAGTGCAGATACTATTAGCAAAATAGCAAGAGAGTGGAAGAATCAAATTTGCGCCACCTGCCATCAGACGTCCACCTTTCAATCATGTCATGTCATCAGTTTTGAGTGGGTGGTCTGGCCAAAAACAAATCAATGCCTACAAATACTCGACCTCTAAAATGTCTGACTTCTTTTCCACTATCTTTCTCTTTTTTCTTCTATCTCTTTTTTACATTAATTCCATTTGTACACATCTGGATTAGACTTTGCTAGAAAAATGTAAAATATAATCTCAATTCTCCGATAAAGCAATGTTTTGGAACGCTACAGCAACAGAAATCATTCCAAAACTTCATGCATCCTCATAGTACCTTGGTGCTGGTGCTCTCACAGCAAGCACAAAAGCCAACAAAATCTGCTTTTGCCAAAAACCAGCAACCGAGTTAGCAAGTCAGCTTTACCTATGGCTATATGTACATTCTACAAGCATGCAAGCTATGCCAACAGCTGCGGCCGTGGCTGCCCCATTCAATTCCCCCTTCGTTGGCCCCATGACCTCTCCCCATCCAAACTCATACCAGAGGATGTCATATGATATATCTTACATCACAGGGACCAGCTATCTGGATTTGACTTAGCCAAAAAATAAAATTCCAAGATCAACCACCTGGCTCCTTCCTTTTCCTGCTAGACTTCCGGCATGCTTTGGACTTTTCTGGGTCAAAAGTTGCCAGCGGTTTCTGCTCTAGTACAGAAGCAGTAAGTTGTTCAGAGCTGTTGGTTAAGCTTGAATTAGACAACATTTTCTCATATAAAATGGCTGAATCAAGGGAATATATGCGAAGGGCAAGAGAAGACAAAGTCGAGGATTTGAAAGCAGCTGAGAGTGATGACCAGTACCACCAGTCATTACTTATATGCTCACTCTTAATCATGTCCTCAAATGAAATTGTTGCCTGAAACATCTGTATGTACAGAATAAATTTCAATTAATACATAAAGTTACTGAACAAGTCCCCCAAATTCTAGGATAGGTATAGCATAATTCCAAAAATCAGTGAACAGCACAGCAAATATAAGTGACAAGGTTTATAAAAGTTTATGACCATGAAATCCTTTTGTTACACTCATTTTATCAGGAAAAAATGGCTTCTACAAGAACCAGAGATTCGACAGGGCATGTTAATGAGGAGGACTAATACAAGAACCAAAGATATGAGACAAACCTCATATATACTTGATGCAGATTTAACAAATGCTCGCCAGGCATGTCTTCTTTCCAACTTTGCCTTCGAAGGTCTTAGAGCAGCATTAGGAAGTGCAGCATCCATATCGAGTAAACTAATCTTCAGTTGCCTTAAAATATGTGAAACCTTTCCGACTAATGGTCTCAATGAAGACAAGGGGACCACACAACAGTGATCAACCCCCATTTCTGAAGCTGAATTATTAAATGATGGCTTTCCATACTTTTGATCTGAATATCCTAAAACTAATCTATTTAATTTTCCTGATTTAATGCTTTCATTCACAACAAACCTTCTGGGAGAAAATCCTGATATGAAGTCATGGCATGGGCCAGTTCCATCAGTTTTTCCCAGAAAAAGCTGACTTTCAGAAGCCATGGACCCACTACTGGCAACGTCGCCCTCTTTTAGAGTTGATAAAGTAAGGGTAGAATCACTGACATAAGGAGATATGTAAGGAACAAAAGATGGCATCCCATCTGAATCAATAAAACCTATTTCTCTAACAAGTTCCTTGTTGGAATCTTCTGTCACAAACTTGGAGCAGACATCTTCAAAGTTATATGGGCATGATGGTTCTTTATTTGAAAACTTAATTAAATTTGACCTAAGCTCAGAACGAACTGATGTTTCTGCATCACCTGTGGATTTTTCACCACGAATCTCACTTTTTACATCTTTTTGTTTCGAGGTTCCAACTACATCCTTATTCCCTTCAGAGGCCCGTTGACCTGCATAGCATTTGCCATCATTGTGTTCCTCTAGTTCAACATCACTCAAAAAGGTTTTGTGACAAGACATGCAGTGTTTCCTAGAAGGCCATATGGCTTCCAGGCATTCACACCTATATAATTTTTCATCAACAGATGTTTTGGACTTTTTACCCCTCTGCTTCAAAATCTCAATAGTATCCCACTCAAACAAGGGACCGTACTTCTTCTCCAACAAGGAAGTTGCCTTCACAACAAGAGAATTTGATACTTTTTCTTCTCTATTTCTTTGCATGGATAAAGGTCCTTGGTGGTCAACCTGACCTTTGGTCTGTAAATGGACAATATCTTGGAATCTTGACTTTTGCCACAGCCTAAGGGATTCTTTCAGTGCTCTATCTTTAGGGTTGTTATCTTTCAGCCAACCTAACAGCTCTTCAATTTCTGAATCAGTTTGATAAGCAACCCATGATGAAGTGAAGCACAAAACGTTACTTGGTTGAGACGTTAAAGGAGACGAGGCTTTCATCAGCCCCGATATCTGATAGGTATCCCTGCCAGATAGTTCATAGTTCTGTGTGACAGGAGATTTGCCCACAGAGTCTTTGCTATCGCTCATTCTTCTCACATGCAGCTCTGTAGCACTTGCATCAACAACTATACATGGACATCCTCTGGGCATAACTGAAGCCCAGTACAATCGACCAATGGAATCAATACCCAAAAATTCCCGGCGAACAGAGACCTCCAGCAACTGTGATCCTACACTAGTTATTGAGTCCTGCAGTAGTGAAATGTCACGCCTAACAGCATTGAGTTCATGGTGGCAGTGTTCTGATTCACTTGCAGCAATCTGAGGAGACATATCCCTTTCCTCGTGTTTCTGCTGGTTACCCTGGATATGAAATGTTCCATCAGAGCCATCAATTTTTTGAGGCATGTGAAAAGGATTACTGGATTTATCATTACACTGAGAATCTGCATAGGACAAAGAACTTGCAGGCAGTTTACTGCCATCCACAGCTGCACAGGAATTCTTCACTTGTCCCTCTACATCCGTGGACTTTATATTTTGGCCATCTGTCTCTGAATTTGATGTGCATATGTTTTTATTAACACTGTTAAACCTATTACTCTCTTTACTAACATCTTCTGAAGAAAGACTATCATCAAAAACCCCAAAATTGTTAGGAACATCACTAGTAGTATGTCGTTGGACCAACCATTTACCAGGATTTGAGAGTGATTTTATGGGCCCTTGTTTGAGATCAACTTCCCCAGCAGCCATGAGTAAAAACGAGCCACTTTGTGTAGTTTTTGTGGATAAGAGATCTTCTTTACTTTTAAGACTTTTCCACTCAACAGAAAAAGCACGCAATTTCTGATGTAATTCAGATGACAACTCAGCACATTGCTCAAGGTGCTGGCGCACAAGGGAAGAGTTAAGAAACTCATCACATAAAACCTTGAGAAGCAAAGTTCTCTGCAACCATAAAAGTAAAATCTTTAAGCAAGTACAACAAATGCAGATCAAAAGTTGCAGAAGTACATCAAAATGGCATCATAACTCAAATAGCTAATTAGGAGTGCCATGCAAGTTCAGGATTTGGGATTTATAAGTATTGGCTAGGAATAAATATAAAGGCAACACAAGCAAATAAGTTTCCATCAACAAACCTCATGCACACTGTACTCCCAGTATTCTTTCCCTTCCATTATTGCTGACAAATGTGTCAAATTCTCCAAGTAACGAGAAGTAACTTCTCCCATAAATTTTTTATTCTGACACTTGCCAATAGGCTTAGGCTGGGTACGTTTTGAAATATCTTGAAAGGTATTTTTGCCGCAGACACAGGAAGGGCAGTACCAGTTTCCTTCAGGGATCCTTGCAAGTGGAGGATTCAAGCAGTAAGTATGATACTCAGCATCGCAAGTATCACATAACAGAACACTGTCATCATCCCTATCAATGCCACATACTTTACAGACGCCCTCATCCCAAGGGGCTTTAGGAATCTCAGTTGTTGAAGCAAGTAAATCATCTAATTCTTTTCTCATTTCTCCACTTAAGCATCCCAATTTAGCATACTCCTCAAACTTTTGGACATAAGTAACAACCTGCATTCAGGGAAAATATTGGAATACTTCATAAAGTAGTCAGAGCACAATTGTAAGTGTACACATTCACACACACAAGAAACCAACCTCCTCATCATATAACAATTCAAAATTCTGGGACAATTCTTCAGCCAGTTCAACTATATCATGTTGATCCCTAAATGCAATACGAACATTGTTCCACAGCTGCAATAGTAAGAGTAGGATTCAGCATACTCAATAAATAAATAGCTATAAATTAGAAAATGTGACCCATCTTTCACAAAACATAATAGAGGTGAGTATGTGAAGCAGAAAAATATAAGGAAACCAAGCATTACATCCGTTCAGATACAATTCAACACACACTGACACACACAAATGAAGCAGGTATATAAATAAAGAAACATAATATTTGCAATCACCATTATGCAGAGAAGTGATACCATCATAGAAAAGTTTTAGCCAAAGAAAAAAGATTCATTGACAAATTTTTTGATAGAAAAAGAAATATAAAGATTCATTGACCAATAAGGAATTGTAATTGTTAGAAAAACGAATACAAATATTTGTGATAATACAACCTAATTATCATGACAAATAAAACCCTCTATAAACTAGTACATAAATCAAAAGAATTATAAGACATGTACTTGCATAAATGATTACACGACTTCTTGTAACAAACACATTGACAGCACTGGATTTAACCTATAGTATCAAAATCAAAAGATCTAAAATATAGAACGATTTTCCTTTATTTAGAAAACAGATGAAGAGAGAAACACAAATGTCAAGAAGGGACTCCAAGTTTTGTCTATTTAGGAATTGAACTTTGTCTGATTAATATGCTTAAAAATTGGAAAATAAATAACTAAAAATATATGCAGCAAAGAACATTACCAAGTTTATGGGGAAGAAAGATGATGGACCCACCAGTACAAAAATATATAAATGGAGTGAGAGCAGGGCAGATTGAGAAAATGGCAGAAAAGGCAAAGAACTAAAGATAAAGAAAAGGAAATAACTAAAGAGAACTCTTAATAGGAGGGGAGGCATAGGTAGTTGGATATAAGGACCCAATGATGAAGAAAAAAGGGAGGACGGTATGGAAGACTTGGGAGATTCTAGCCTCTCAAAAGCTAGATCCTATTCACCTTATGGCCTTTTATCCCATTTTATTTTTTGTTTTTCTGACTTCATTGGCAATTCTTTTACTACCTAATATTGGGAGGGTTGTCGTAGTTACTATGATTAAATAAATTCCAGTTCAGAAGGGTTCCACCAGAAGAAAATTAGAAAAATCAGTCAAACAACCTAATTTGATAGAACACAGACCTCACGAACATCCTCATGGAAAGGTTCATGACATCCACCATAAGCCCCAGCAGCCAATCTTAGGTCAATAGTCCTGAAGTCCAGAGGACGAGAAACCATGGCTGGAGATCCAAGAAGCCCCTCGTCATCATTATCAGAAGAATTTATTAATTTTGTTCCCAGCAAATTGCAAAAAACTTTTTCATCATCAGCCGCAGCAGCACGACGCAACACAATGCGGCATTGCTTCATGATGATGTCAGAAATAGATATAATGGTCTTTGTCTTCCTTCCTTTGTTGGGCTTCCGTTGCAATCCATCACCACATACATCAGCCAACACCGAGAGAACTGCTTTCTGTGTCCAAATGACAATGTATAATTCATGATAATGCTTCATACAACATATTCAATAATGCAAATAAACAACAATCAAAGCCTTCTTTCACTAAGTGAAGATATTCAATAATGCAAATAATAATATAAAATAAATGAATTTAAAATGATATTTTTATGAGATGAAGTATCACAATTCAATAAAGTAGAAAAACATAAACATATGCAGTATGACAAAAACACATTTCCTTTTTCTATCAAAAAAAGAACCAATCTGCCAACAACATTTTTTATATGCTCCCTTTAGGATAATAGGCAATTTTTTTCTCCCTCACTAGCTAAAGTGCTAAACTTATAAGCACCAAGAGGAAACAATTAAAAGAAAAGTAAACAATGCACAAAGAAATATGGGCAGTAAAAGATGGATATGCCATTTCAATCTATGGTGCATTTAATTATCTACTTGAAATGCAAACATTTAATCTGTTAATAGAGAAGTGCCAATGAATATCACCTTTGTTGGTCCTGATGCATTGCCCTTATAAACTTCCTTACTAATCGAATGTTCCAAAATTTTCCTCGCCCACTCTGGAGGATCCTTCTCTAAGGCATCATAAACACACTTTCTGATTCTAGTTCCCACATTTGTTGGTAGTTTCCTGGCAGGTTCTAGCATCTGTGCCCATTCTGGAATATTACCACCATTTACTACAGTCTTATCACAAGTACCCTTTTCATCAGACTCCTCATCTTCCAACGTAAGTACATTCTTGTCTTGGCTCAAAGAACCAAAAATTTTCTTTGTAGCCTCTGCAAGCAACTGAAAAAAATATAAACAAACCCTTTAGTGCTACTTCTATTATTTATCTCAGCCTGAACCACAACTGATGAACCATTGAAACAAAGCTGAAAGCCTAAGACCATTGCAAGATGAACAGACAGCAAGCTATATTCTTGTTGACAAAATTGAAGAAAAATAAAGGAATTTAGCCAGGACATCATCCTGAAGAGCAATTTATGAACATCATTTGAAGCAATTCAAATAAAAATACCAAGGCAACAAAGGCCAATTTCCGTAAAACATGAAATTCAATAATTGAAAAGATGTGTCTTAGGGGGTACAAAATTAAAGTTGTGACTCCAAAAATGCAAAACAAGAGGATAAGAAGTGTCCTATACTTGCACTTCAATATATTGAAGGCATTTTCTGTTAGTGTAAGGTACATGGTTCCTTCTATCCATGCACATAACCTGTGCCACACTCTGAAACATTAAAATTTTCGTCCTTTTATCACATTCTTGCTTAATCAACCTAAAAATTCAGAATTCCAGTCCACAAGTATTATTCAGTATCCCGAAATACGATATCTTCAGCTTCCCTGTCACCTATGTTTTGCATCTAAACCACCAACAAGCTACACCCTAAATAATTTTGGACAACCTATCTATTTTTATTTTAGAAACTTAAAAACCCATGTCTCAGAAACTTAAGCAAAATGACAAATTGTTTACAACATGGTACCATATACCCCTTTCCCTGTAGAAGAAAATTAGTATTAAATTTCTGAAGTCAAGGTGAATATCAAACTTATCAAAATACTACGTCAGACAAAAGCTATTATTACCAACGCATCTGCTTCCATCCCAGCCACACCGGTAAGGGAGCCACACAGCAGACCACCATCTCCTTGTAAGCAGCGAAATACTTTACCACTTTCACGAGCTGTAATCTCAGCAGAGTCAAGGTTACCATCCATTGATGAAAGAGCTAAGATGTATCTACGAGCCAATTCCGGCCAAGTCAGTTCATTAATAGGAAGCATATTGAGCTTGGTTCGTTTAGCAGGAACTGCATTATCAACATCTTTCCTTCTTCCCCGCCTTGCTCTTGTCTCTCCAAGATCAAAATTTGGATTCACCAGAGCAGCCACCTTAGATTGCAGTTCACCTATTAGCACTTCTAGCAATGAATTATGAGCCTTGGTCAAAGCTATGCCACAACATCTGGTGTAAGTGGAAGATGCAAGCTTGATTGCAGTTGCCTCTTTCATAGCTTCTGTTTCCACTTCAATAAAAGCATGGGCACTCTTTATGGAAACTGGTGGCTCAGCTTCAGAGTTAGGGGACAAGTTTGGTTCATTAATACCATCAGTTCTCTGGGAACATACACATTGACTGCCCTCTGTCTCCCTCACAAAATTCTCAGGAAAATCTGTTCCGTTAAACCATGGGTTGATGAGCTCTGTTTCCAGTTCATCCAATGACAAAGGTTCTTTCAGTCCCAGAATTTCATGAAATCGCCCTAATAGCTCCCAAGCCTGGAAGATAAGAAAAGCAATCATTAGTCTCTTTATATAGAAGCACATAAAATATTTTTTTAATGAAAAAAGAAAGACATAAAGTCAAAGAAAAAAGATATTTCAGTAGCAACATTGGTAGGTAGCATGCATATACCTGAAAAACATCACCAACAAGTTCAAAAGGAACCCTAGAGCACAGTGGCTTCCCAGGAGGTGGACAATGCTTTTGCTTAACATGTTCTTCAATCAATTTCACTTTCTTAGACCTCCTACATGAACCTTGCATGGCTTCTTCCTCAGATTGTAATCCATCTCTACTTTCAACCACTAGGAACCCATTTCCAACAGTTGGCAATGAAGACCAATTATTTCTTCTATTCAGAAATTCATACCGCGAGAGGCTTGGGACACCAGGAAGCTTCTCTAATACTTCTTGCACAAATTCAACATCTAATCCAAATCTATCCTGATCCAACCATTTTCCTAAGACCTCAAAAAGAATTTTCAGATCATTGTCTGCCTGAATCAAAGCTGGCAAACTGAAAGAACCAGGTAAACCACAAAATTTGGCCAATGAGGTAAAGTTCACTCCACCGTCAGCATCCCCTGCATCCCATTTTTGAAAGCTCAATTCATTCTCAGCATGATTACAATAGAACTTGAGAATCCCTTTCTGCTTGCAGATTTCACTGAAAACATGAACTAACTTTTGAGAAATAACTCTCCATGCAGAGGATGATGAATGCTCTTCAACCAAAATCTCACCAATCTCATCAGTCAAGCCCAAGTCATACGATAATAAATTTCTAGTTTTCTCGCTAACTATACCAGCTATAGGACGCAACATGTCTGATGTTTGAGCCTCACATGTTTCACTAGAGTAATTTGCAAGACAGCTCATGACATCATTATCCGTTGGCATGCAAGGGTCTGAAAGGATCATCTGGATGCTTTCATCAATATCACAATCCGTACCATCATTAGTCTTTCTCTCACCTTCATTAGTATGACTCACAAACTGACAATAATTTGATACTGAGAGAATGGTTGACCCAAATGGAACAGAAAATTCAGAACAAGAACACCTTCTGACCCTAAATAGAGGTCCTGAATCACCACCCTCCAAAACTTCACTAGTAAAAAGAGATCCAGTAATTTTATCATGCCAACAAGATTTATAACCAATGGGCCAGATCATGTTTACATCATAATATGAAGGTCTAACATCAACTTTTCCCAAAGAAAGAACAAAAAAATCTTCAAACCTTAAAGGAAATCCATTCTGCAATATCAAACAAGCAAAATCAGGCAGGAATAGCTTGTTTACATATAATGGTTATTATAACATTTTTTATACAGCAATATATTACATTAAGTGCATGGAAGGATATGCCCCCCAAACTTGATTTTTGGCCTCCCGAAAGTAATTTTAGTCCTCTAAGGGTTTGTTTGTTTTTGGGATTAAGGAGGGCGAGGGGAGGGATGGGGAGATAAATTTCATTTCCTTCCCTTGTTTGGTAAACTAAAAATTTAGAGGGGCGATAATGGAGGATTATACATTAATCCTTCACTATCCTTTTACTTCTTATTTCAAAATACCTCAATTTGGGGTATTTTGAGGGATATTCTGAACTAATTTACTAAAATACCCTCCTATAACGTAACCCTATCTCAACACATTCTAGTCTCATCGCCACTTCTCAGTTCTCACTCTCGCTCTCGCTCTCTTGCGCTCGTTTCTGCTTGCGACGACACCAAGCCAAGCAAGTCGAGTGGATTGGATCGATCAGGTTCTATTCAGTATTCATTAAGAAAAAAAAATCAAATGTTTTACATTTTCTTTTAAAACTTCAATATAAGGGTAAAATAGTAAAGTTAAATTAAAATGATTGTTTAGTCCTCCAATATCCTTCTTCTCATGTTTTTAATTATCCAAACAAAAGGAGGATTAATTGGAGACTAACCTCCCCTCCCCTTCCCCTCTCCTCCCCTTCCCCTCTCCTCCCCTTCCCCTCTCCTCCCCTTCAATCTCCTCCCCTCCCTCCCCCTCCCAAAATCCAAACAAACCCTAAAAGTAATTCTACAATTGGAGGAGCCAAAATTACTTGCAGAAGGTCCCCTAAACATGCATTAAGTACGGAAAAATTCAGTAAGAAACAAGATTCATGAAAGAAGAAAGAGATGTACAAATTAAATTCACTTACAGCAAATTGCTGAGGATCAGAGCAATCATCCTCGTCTCTTCCAATTTCTGTGGCTTTTGAACTATTCTCACATGCACTATGGCACCCCTCTTTTAAAACATTTGAAGAAGCATCCTTAAGATGCCTATTTACTATGGACCCCCTATTTTCAGATAATCCATTGGCTACTGGAGTTCTTTTCGGCTTTCTTTTTCTGGATAGACTAGAGAGAGACTTCTCACATTTTATTTCGGATTCCATAAAATTGTAGTCAGGCATCAGACCGAGATAACAAGCTACTTCATACACAGAATCAAATATCTTTCCATCCGGTGCACAGTATACAGCATACACTTCTGAGCTGCTCATTGGTTGTCTAAATTCAACTCGCCAACCTTCCTCCAGTACACCATGCTTTTCAGATATAAAATCTCTAAGAGCATGCAAAAATATCTCACTTGGATTGCGAGATGGTAGCCTAATAGCTGCATTATTACTCTTCCCATGCGTTGCAAGAGGGATATCCATATCTACCTCATCACAACTTCCAGACATTGATTGAGTATGATTCAATATATCCTCAAAATTCACTCGAACACCATGTGTCACAACTCCTGATGGCTTTTGGAAAGCAAATGCACTCCAGTTGCAGAAGTTTGAATATGTCACTGGGGCACCAAATTGATTGGCGCCAAAAGAATTATCACCCTGATCGTGCTTTCTGTAATCAAAATAAATGAAAACAGTAACTACTTATAAGTCATAACAAGTGGGGTTTAGGAATATTAACTTTTATTAGGAATAGACAAAACCAGTAAGAAATACATATGTAAAAGTACATAAAAACAACAAAAAAACATAGAAATTCAGCAAGTGGAAGCCAAGGTATTAACAAGCATAAGAATGATACTAAAAGTAAGAGACAGAACCATGAGTCATGCTCTATCATAATTCATAAGTCATGACTCATGACAATAAGTCAACGTTCCATGAGACTAAAAATCTATTACTTGAGAATAGGAAAGAAAGGAATCATAAGAAATTTGTTTTAATTATGAATTATAATGGAGACCTATACAAGTGTGGGGAACCCACCCTTCAAACTGACTTCTAAGTACCACATGTATAACTTGTGGCTCCCCAATGTGGGACTTCATCAAATGGAAGCCACTTTGGGGGCTGATCCATCATAATATTTGTTAATCTGGCAAAGCACAATAGTTTAGACTTTAGAGGAAATGGACGCAGGATTTAGACCACAACTATCACAAAACAAGGCATCATGTGGAATTTAACATACCACAACAAAGCTCACACTATTTTCTGAGAAGCATAATCTTCGAGGTTGTTGAGCGGTCTATTACGCTTTCGAGGAATAATGCAATCTTTCAAGATTCTAAGGGTAGCAACAAGGATTCAACTATTGTAATTAAGCAACAACAAGATCCATTTTTCACTTGCATGGCTGAGAGGACCAGACATGAAGAAAAGAGAAAATTTTATAGCTTGAACCTTCTTGAGAATGCTACATAAACTAAATGTTGATAGACCGCATAGAGTTAAACATGGCTTCTTGCGGGTTGTTGTTAGGGTTTAGGATGATGCTAGGCCATTTTATCACTGGGTTTGTAAGGGATCAGGGTAGGTTTAGAGTTAAACATATTTAGCTTCACGAGTGCTTACAGGCTTAGAAGTGGTTAAGAGCTACAGGCTGAAATAAATTATCATTGAGATGGATTCCTTTACTGCCTTCCAGCTCATCCAGAAACAAAGCCTCTCAAAAATCCTGGTGCAGGGATTATGCATAACATTCAGGACTACCCAAGAATTGGCTAATCAGATTTACTCATGTCATCCAAGAAGGTATAGAAATGCAGATTTCGTAGCAAACCTCACTCATGACTTTCCCTACGGAGTGCATACATTCCAGAACTCTCCAACAATGTTTGATGGAATCCAACATGATGATCTGGGAGTGGCTTTTTCTAGAGTTTGTGTTGTTCAGTTTTGGGCTTTCCCCCCTTGTTCGCCCAAAAAGATTGAAAGACTTTAATAACACTAGCTTTAGCTTGTCTACAAGAAATAGCAATAAGCATAAATGGCAACAACTATCATGATCAGTAGTAATGCAAGTGAGTAGGGCAGGTGTCACCATCGTTGCAGACTTACAGCAATACAGCATTCAAGGCATAGTTACCAACTTACCATGAAGTATTAACTTCTATAAAATTCAAAATAACAAAAGCATATGTATAAGCATCTAATCTGAGACAAATAAACAACTAAATGCACATATAAAACAGCTACCACCATCACGACATCACCAAAAGTAAAATTAAATTAATCATAATTCATAAAACATGACATCAAACACTCAAGTCATAAATATGTCAGTGTTGAAATAATTTTTTAGTAAGCAATACACTAAGAGATCTAAATGGTATCTTCTTCACTAAAAAATATAAAGGCACAAAAAGGTTCACCTGTAAAATGCCCATAACAACACAGTCAACACTGAGTGATGACTTTCTGTGATTTCAATTTTTTAAAAAACAAAACAACCACCAGCATCTTTTTTTTGATAGAAAACCACCAGCATCTTGTTAGCTGTTTAAATCAAGTCCTGCTAATACTAGAATTTTATGTAAAGGATAGCACTCGTGGTTTTGTAAATTAAATTCTTCCCCTAATATCTATATTTTATGCAAAGGATAACATAAGATACCCACTTTACCGAGAATAATTCCAGGGGAATAACTTGCACTAGCAACAGATGAATGGGTTGGCTAACTTCTGCCGCTGGCTACAGTCTTTGCTATCAAGGGCAACTGCGGCCAGTTGGCAAGGAAGGCCAAACAGTCTTCCAAAGCAAAGAAAAGAGATGAGAACAATAATAATAAAGAAGGTGGAAGCTGAAGGATGCAAATTAATTTAGGGAGCAGATTTTAAGCATTGGCCTCTTACTTCATAAAGCACAGATAGCGCATGCCACATGCTATGTGCACTGTAACAAAGTTGTCAAGCTACACGAGTTGCACAGTTCATAACTCCCTAGAAGTGCACGATTTACTATTGCAAACTACTCAATAGCTACAGCCCACAATCGTCAGTCATCACTAAGGTAGCATCTTTCAAAATAGTTTTACTTCTAGCCAATGATAATATGCGACCATTTGGTTGAAGAGGTTTAAACAGTATTAGTCAACAGCACTGACAGTTAGGCATGGTGGAAGTTACTCGTATGGTTACCACATGGTAGTGGGTCAATGGAGAAATGCAATGACCAAATGAGCATTCCAAGTATCGGTAAACATATGTTTTGGAATTAATAATATGCTATTCCAAATTAGTAGCATCATCTATGAAAACTTTTAACTAAAAGCTGTCAGTTCCTGATAATCTGCATCCATTTTCTATTTTAAACTGTTCTTCCATTTCCATATCAAAGTGAAATTCACCCAAACTCTCTAATTCAGAAGGCAATCCAATTTTAAAATCCAATATTGCCCTCAAAACCTTAGTTGTATTCTTATTTGAATTAAATCTCTTGCCATCGAAAAATTTATGCTGGTTTGGAACCAACTTCCACCACAGGGACAATGACATCTTGCTTGCATATTCCATTCCGATTGCATTGGAACCATATTGACCTATGAACATTTTTCCGTAAGGCATATGAACTATTACTGCCACTCAAGTATTTTGATTTCATCCCGTTACCACTTCAACACTCTGCGCTTACCTTAAGTGCTCTCTACTAAAGCACCAAGCTTTGAATTATCAAAAGCCAGTCTTTACTGGTAAACTCAAAATAAAATAAAATAACTTTATAATCGGATCAGTGCACGAACCAACCGTAAATTTAAAGTAATATCTTGATCTTCCATACCTCAAATCCTGCAATTCCTCACTACCCTCGCCGTCAAAATCGCTGGGCGGCGAAGCATTCATATCCAAAAGCTGCTTTGACTTGACTCCCAATGGCCAGCGCGTACTCTTGACCCCACCAGAGACACAATTTCCACAAACCCATTCGTCTGGGCTCACATCTTGACGGACCCGCGTTCCTGCGCAGCCCAAATGGAAGCCGCGCTCACAGCCATCACAGACGACCATACGACCCCGAACCTCCGGTCTACCACAGGCACCACAAGCGGAGCCCGAAACATCGGAGGGGATGCCGGCGGGGCCGCCGGGGGGAGGCGCGGGGTTCTCGTGGTACGTGCGTACGATGTCGATGGAGTCCGGTAGGGTTTCGGCGGAAGAAGGAGAGGGGATCTCATTGAGGTCGATTTGGAGTACAGAGCGAGAATCTTGAGGGTGCTCGGGGTCTCTGAGCTGGTTGCCGGAATCGGTGAGCTCCATTATCCGAGTTTAGGTACGAAGTTGGAAGAAGAGAAGCTAAGATGTAAAGGTGGAACCATTGTTAAGAGAATGAAGTCAGACGAAGATGAAAGGAAGTGTGGATCGAAGAGGAAGTGAGATTGGGAGGAAGAGAGGCATAGAAATGGAAAGGGGGGGGGGGGTGTTTGGGTTTTTGTGTTGGAAGCCTCCCTTCGGTTCGGAGGTTGAAGACAGAGAAAGAGAGGGAAAAAAAGTAGACACAGATGGGACCTAGTGCAGGACCGCATCGAAGCTTTTTTGTTTTACCGTTTCTTTAGAAAATTATTTGCAGTGGATTAAGCAGATAAGTAAAATCTTGTACGTTTAGAGAAAATTGTTATTTTGTTACGTACACTTCTTGCATCATCACATGTTACCCAACGTTTGGTTAAAAAAATTATGAAATTGGATTGTAATTAGAATTAGTATGATGAAATTAGAATTGAATTATTTGAATTAAAATGTGTGTTTAATATGAAAAGATAGAATTGAAAGTTTATAAAGGAACGTGAGGTAAAAAGATTAATTTATCCTTTAATAAATATTAAATAATTAATTTTCTTTTAATTTTTTTTTGTATATAATTATTTTTTATATTCATTATAAAAAATTAATTATTTAATATTAATTAAATAATTATAAAAAAATATTAATAAATAATTATAAAAAATAGTGAGAGAGAATAAGGCCAAAAGTGTCTTTTAAACTCAATTCCATACAATTTATCCTAATTCCTCAAAAATGTCCTACAATCCAATTCCACAAAATTTACACTCCCAATTCCACATAACCCAACTAAACTAAAAAATTCCTAGAAAAATGTGTACATATAATCCAATTTTATACCCAACCAAACATAGCCTTACATAGGTGGATCTATAATTAAATCTAGAGCCGTCAAAATGAGTCTAATTCATCGATTGCCCGTTTAATCAACTAAATAAGTGGATTGAGTTTAGAAATTGTGACTCATTTATAAACAAATTGATAGTAATCCAACCCACCTAACTCGCGGGTTGGACAGACCAACTTGTGGGTTAAGTTGGTTGGCTTGTTTATATTTTTTTTAATGGCTGTTTGGTTGCTTGAATTGTTAATATAATCGTAGATATAATCTAACATTTTCTTCAACATTCTTTCAACCAAATATACTTTATTTTTTGTAATGTGATGAAATTATATTTTTATCCTTACTTTTTTACCCACTTTATTCCATTCTCACTTTTAATATAACTCAATTTATTCCATTCGCATCACAGTAATATCACATTCTCATTCCCTCCAACATTGTCTTTCTCATTCACATTCCCTCAAACATTCCACTAACCAAACAAGCCCTAAAAGATTACTATATTTAATGCAGTCTCACTCTTAGTTGTTTTATTTAATTCGGGAGATATATAATATATTTTATTATTATGTATTGATTGTAATTTTTTTTATGGCTTGCATTTTATATGTTTAAAATTAGATGTAATATTTTAGCATTTCTGTATTTGGTTTACTTTTTGAAACATATATTTGGCTTGATTTTTTAGATGTTTGGATTCACATACTTTTTCAAATGAATGTTTTGCATTTGGCTTGCTTTTCAATATTTTAGTATTATTATGTATTTATGTCTATTGAATGTATAAAAAAATCAATTTTTTTAAAAGTAAGAATTTTTTAAAAAAAATTAAAGTGAATTAGGTGGGTCAACTCAACTCACTACCTTGGTGAGTAAGGTTGGCAATTTTAGACTCACTAAAGAATACCACCACGGGCCAACTTGTAGTGAATTCAATTCGTAGTGGATCAACTCGTATGAGCTAGATTGACCCACTTCAATAGTTCTAAATAAATCTTATTGTTTAATAAATAAATTACAATCACACTTGCATATGAAAAATTTATAATTCAATTTATTTTAATTAAAATATTGGCTAAAGCCCCATTTTAATTTTCTATTTGTTGTTACTATTTTATATTGGTTATCAATCTTTCAAAATTTTAAAAACAAATTATTGACTTTATAACTTTCTTTTGTCCTTTTGTATATGATAAAAACTTTGTATATATTATACTTTTGCCCCTTATTCAACTTCAGAATTTTTATTTCAATCCTCCTCCTCCTCTTATTCTTTCTATCCTTCTTCTACTTACCTTTCTTTATTGTATGAAACTTCCGTTCTATTTGCTCAACATTTTTAATCTCTCTAAACCTATTGGAATGTTTCCAAGAAACACATGGAGTTGGGAAAATTCAATATATTATGGGTTGGGCTTGTGTTTGAATCTACTAAGATTGTTGTCGTTGTTTGTCATTGGTGTTAAAATAACCTAAATCTTGCAATTCCTGAAATGGTAGGGTCCTAATTGGGTTTCTCATAGAAGAGGACGTCGATTACCTCTTGAACCAAAAGCGTGCCTAAATGCTGAAGGAGTTTTTGACATTTAAATCGAGATGTCGAGTATACATGATGTTTGTCAATGCGGCTGTAGCGACGCTGTTGGCGAAGGCGAAGACATTTTCTAGTACCATCATACAAGTCGTTGTTGCTGCTTGTAGCATTCCCGGCAACCACAGCAAGAGCGACAAAGCTTCGAAAAAGGCTTTGTGAAATAACAGCTTTTGCCATTGTGTAATTAGGATAAAAGAAGCTGTATATGCTTGTACATTTATGAGCCCACACCCCATTTTAGTCCCATAGACCCATATATCTCTTTTTCACTTCTTTTACATTCGTCCTCTATCTTTCAAAAGTTATAAATTCATCTTCTAACTTTGCAACTTATTCCAAATTAACCCTTTGTATAACATCGTTAATTTTGTTCATTAACTAATAACATGGTATGATAAAAACTGTTCAAACGTTATTCTTTCACCTCTTCTTCAACTTCATAACTTTCATTTCAATCCTTACACTATCTCCTTTTTTTTTTTCTCTCTCCACACCAGCTCAATCTTCTTCTCTTATGTCTCTTCTTCACTGTCATTCTCTTCCCCACAACAATAAACATAGATTTTCATGTGTTCTTTATAGTTCCTGGTCCCTGGAAAGAACTGATGATTCTATTTGTTTTGTGGGAAAATATTTTTTTTTCAAATGAAAATAGACTAAAACTGTAAGCATTCCTAAACAGTTTGGGCAATTTGGTTTTGCTATATCTCTGGAGAATGAGAATTTGTCCAAAGGAATGGTGAGCATACTAGGAATGGTTTGAAATGTAATGCGTATCTCAACGAACTAAGAAGGAAACACTCGCAAGCTGCACCATTTTGAATTGTTAGTCCGTGATGATTTTTGTAATCAAATAGCAAAGCTTGAGCAAATGTTAAATAATACATTTAAATTGGACAGAAGAATAATCCGAGATTAATCAAAATCATGTATATTATTACTAGCTATTAACTACATTTCAGCCTTCAATTTAAATTTTTAAATGGTAACGAATCATCAAGAGTCACACAGGCCACAGCGTATAAGTACAACCTCTTCATCATATACTATGTTTCCTCGAATGATCATACTCTTGAGTTTTGACCATATAGTTGTGTGTAAGACGTGGAGCCATCGTAATTTTCTTGAAAAACTAAATACAAGACCAGTTATATATCCAAAACAAGCTATCGTAGCGGCTCCCATACTGCATTATTTTTCAAAGAAAACATTTAATAACTACAAATAATGTGCTCCTAGATCTGACCTGACAATGGAATTTCCTTTCCAAAATTAACTGTCAACAATCTGAAGAAATGCATATGATTTAGATGAAGCTGAAGGAATTAAATATTAAGTTAGAAATTAATATAGATTGGAATTTCATGTTCACTTATTTTAGAGCCAGGTTACATAGAAATGTGAGGTAAAGAAGAGATTTCGAGTAGGAAAATAAAATCATGAGCACGAAGGAGGGGGATGAAAGTGCAGATACTATTAGCAAAATAGCAAGAGAGTGGAAGAATCAAATTTGCGTCACCTACCATCAGAACGTCCACCTCTCAATCATGTCATGTCATGTCATCAGTTTTGAGTGGGTGATCTGGCCAAAAAGAAATCAACGCCATTTTCACAACAAGGAACCATTACCAAATCTCTATAGGCCACAAAATGGGAAAAAATGGATCTCCGAAAATGACACCAAATCCAATATTGCTGGCTAATTTTTCTTTTTATACCTTACAGATAAGTTTATCATTTTGTTCCCTCAAGCAAGCTCCTAATTGAATATAAGAGGAATCAATATCATCATCATCAACCAACAAAGGAGGCAGAGAGTAGTCAATTAGTCATGAACCCCATCAAACATACCTCCTAATAAACCCAGTTAGTCAAATCTGCATTCTATACTTGTGGGTAACCATCATGCTGTTAGATTTCTTGCAAAAACAGATGCAGTGGTGTCTGAGTCTGATCAATGAACGAACATGTGCTAGAAGCCTGCATTGTTATCACAGGTGACAAATAAAAACCTCTCTGCAGAATGCTCAGACTCACTTAGGCTTTTGCATCTTATCTACATATAAACAAAGTTACAAACACAATCGATTAAAAGGATATCATATAAAATTAAACAAAAAACCCATCAAAGTGACCTTCCTACGCTTTCACAATAACATGGAAAATTGCATTAACTTCCCCGGCATTCC
This sequence comes from Senna tora, assembly GCA_014851425.1. Taxonomy (NCBI): domain Eukaryota; kingdom Viridiplantae; phylum Streptophyta; class Magnoliopsida; order Fabales; family Fabaceae; genus Senna; species Senna tora. Next base: position 12,071,149 of record CM026267.1, read on the forward strand.
ACCACACCGGAAGACACCCAAGGGCAAAAGCAAGGGCATGCATATGTCAGACATCCATAAAGAAGAGATTAAGAGAACGTAGACTATAAAGAATAAAATATTGCCTACAAATACTCGACCTCTAAAACGTCTGACTCCTTTTCCACTATCTTTCTCTTTTTTCTTCTATCTCTTTTTTACATTAATTCCATTTGTACACATATGGATTAGACTTTGCTAGAAAAATGTAAAATATAATCTCAATTCTCCGATAAAGCAATGTTTTGGAATGCTACAGCAACAGAAATCATTCCAAAACTTCATGCATCCTCATAGTATCTTGGTGCTGGTGCCCTCACAGCAAGCACACGACCCTACAAAATCTGCTTTTGCCAAAAACCAGCAACCGAGTTAGCAAGTCAGCTTTACCTATGGCAATATGTACATTCTACAAGCATGCAAGCTATGCCAACAGCTGCGGCTGTGGCTGCCCCATTCAATCCCCCCTTCGTTGGCCCCATGACCTTTCCATCCAAACTCATACCAAAGGATGTCATATGATATCTTACATCACAGGGACCAGCTATCTGGATTTGACTTAACAAAAAATAAAATTCCAAGATCAACCATCTGGCTCCTTCCTTTTCCTGCTAGACTTCCGGCAAGCTTTGGACTTTTCTGGGTCCAAAGTTGCCAGCGGTTTCTGCTCTAGTACAGAAGCAGTAAGTTGTTCAGAGCTGTCGGTTAAGCTTGAATTGGACAACATTTTCTCATATAAAATGGCTGAATCAAGGGAATATATGCGAAGGGCAAGAGAAGACAAAGTCGAGGATTTGAAAGCAGCTGAGAGTGATGACCAGTACCACCAGTCATTACTTAAATGCTCACTCTTAACCATGTCCTCAAATGAAATTGTTGCCTGAAACATCTGTATGTACAGAATAAATTTCAATTAATACATACATAAAGTTACTGAAAAAGTCCCTCAAAGTCTAGGATAAGGTATAGCATAGTTCCAAAAATCAGTGAACAGCACAGCAAATATAAGTGACAAGGTTTATGAAAGTTCATAACCATGAAAGCCTTTTGATACACTCATTTTATCAGGAAAAAAGGGCTTATACAAGAACCAGAGACTCGACAGGGCATGTTAATGAGGAGGAATAATACAAGAACCAAAGATATGAGACGAACCTCGTATATACTTGATGCAGATTTAACAAATGCTCGCCAGGCATGTCTTCTTTCCAACTTTGCCTTCGAAGGTCTTAGAGCAGCATCAGGAAGTGCAGCATCCATATCGAGTAAACTGATCTTCAGTTGCCTTAGAATATGTGAAACCTTTCCGACTAATGGTCTCAATGAAGACAAGGGGACCACACAACAGTGATCAACCCCCATTTCTGAAGCTGAATTATTAAGTGATGGCTTTCCATACTTTTGATCTGAATATCCTAAAACTAATCTATTTAATTTTCCTGATTTAATGTTTTCATTCACAACAAACCTTCTGGGAGAAAATCCAGACATAAAGTCATGGCATGTGCCAGTTCCATCAGTTTTTCCCAGAAAAAGCTGACTTTCAGAAGCCATGGACCCACTACTGGCAACATCGCCTTCTTTTAGAGTTGATAAAGTAAGGGTAGAATCACTGACATAAGGAGATATGTAAGGAACAAAAGATGGCACCCCATCTGAATCAATAAAACCTATTTCTCTAACAAGTTCCTTGTTGGAATCTTTTGTCACAAACTTGGAGCAGACATCTTCAAAGTTATATGGGCATGATGGTCCTTTATTTGAAAACTTAATTAAATTTGACCTAAGCTCAGAACGAACTGATGTTTCTGCATCACCTGTGGATTTTTCACCACGAATCTCACTTTTTACATCTTTTTGCTTTGAAGGTCCACCTACATCCTTATTCCCTTCAGAGGCCCGATGACCTGCATAGCATTTGCCATCATTGTGCTCCTCTAGTTCAACATCACTCAAAAAGGTTTTGTGACAAGACATGCAGTGTTTCCTAGAAGGCCATATGGCTTCCAGGCATTCACACCTATACAATTTTTCATCAACAGATGTTTTGGACTTCTTACCCCTCTTCTTCAAAATCTCAGTAGTATCCCACTCAAGCAAGGGACCGTATTTCTTCTCCAACAAGGAAGTTGCCTTCATAACAAGAGAATTTGATACTTTTTCTTTTCTATTTCTTTGCATGGATAAAGGTCCTCGGTGGTCAATCTGACCGTTGGTCTGTAAATGGACAATATCTTGGAATCTTGACTTTTGCCACAGCCTAAGGGATTCTTTCAATGCTCTATCTTTAGGGTTGTTATCTTTCAGCCAACCTAACAGCTCTTCAATTTCTGAATCGGTTTGATAAACAACCCATGATGAAGTGAAGCTCAAAACGTTACTTGGTTGAGACTTTAAAGGAGAGGAGGACTTCATCAGCCCCGATATCTGATAGGTATCCCTGCCAGATAGTTCATAGTTCTGTCTGACAGGAGATTTGCCCACAGAGTCTTTGCTATCTCTCATTCTTCCCGCATGTGGCTCTGTAGCACTTGCATCAACAACTATACATGGACATCCTCTGGGCATAACAGAAGCCCAGTACAATCGACCAATGGAATCAATACCCAAAAATTCCCGGCGAACAGAGAGCTTCAGCAACTGTGATCCTACACTAGTTATTGAGTCCTGCAGTAGTGAAATGTCACGCCTAACAGCATTGAGTTCATGGTGGCGGTGTTCTGATTCACTTGCAGCAATCTGAGGAGACATATCCCTTCCCTCGTGTTTCTGCCAGTTACCCTGGATATTAAATGTTCCATCAGAGCCATCAATTTTTTGAGGCATGTGAGAAGGATTACTGGATTTATCAATACACTGAGAATCTGCATAGGACAAAGAACTTGCAGGCAGTTTACTGCCATCCACAAATGGACAGGAATTCTTCACTTGTCCCTCTACATCAGTGGAATTTATATTTTGGCCATCTGTCTCTGAATTTGATGTGCATATGTTTTTATTAACACTGTTAGACCTCTTACTCTCTTTACCAACATCTTCTGAAGACAGACTATCATCAAAAACCCCAAAATTGTTAGGAACATCACTTGTAGTATGTGGTTGGACCAAACATTTACCAGGATTTGAGAGTGATTTTATGGGTCCTTGTTTGAGACCAACTTCCCCAGCAGCCATGAGTAAAAATGAGCCACTTTGTGTAGTTTTTGTGGACAAGAGATCTTCTTTACTTTTCAGACTTTTCCACTCAATAGAAAGAGCACGCAATTTCTGATGTAATTCAGATGACAACTCAGCACATTGCTCAAGGTGCTGGCGCACAAGGGGAGAGTTAAGAAACTCATCACATAAAACCTTGAGAAGCAAAGTTCTCTGCAACCATAAAAGTAAAATCTTTAAGCAAGTACAACAAATGCAGATCAAAAGTTGCAGAAGATCGTAACTCAAATAGCTAATTAGGAGTGCCATGCATGTTCAGGATTTAGGATTTATAAGTATTGGCTAGGAAGAAATAGAAAGGCAAGTAGGCAACACAAGTAAATAAGTTTCCATCAACAAACCTCAGGCACACTGTACTCCCAGTATTCTTTCTCTTCCATTACTGCTGACAAATGAGTCAAATTCTCCAAGTAACGAGAAGTAATTTCTCCCATAAATCTTTTATTCTGAGACTTGCCAATAGGCTTAGGCTGCGTACGTTTTGAAAAATCTTGAAAGGTATTTTTGCAGCGGACACAGGAAGGGCAGTACCAGTTTCCTTCAGGGATCCTTGCAAGTGGAGGATTCAAGCAGTAAGTATGATACTCAGCATCGCAAGTATCACATAACAGAACACTGTCATCATCCCTATCAATGCCACATACTTTACAGACTCCCTCATCCCAAGGGGCTTTAGGAATTTCAGTTGTTGAAGCAAGTAAATCATCTACTTCTTTTCTCATTTCTCCACTTAAACACCCCAATTTAGCATACTCCACAAACTTTTGGACATAAGTAACAACCTGCATTCAGGGAAAATATTGGAATACTTCATAAAGTAGTCAGAGCACAATTGTAAGTGTACACATTCACACACACAAGAAACCAACCTCCTCATCATATAACAATTCAAAATTCTGGGACAATTCTTCAGCCAGTTCAACTATATCAGGTTGATCCCTAAATGCAATACGAACACTGTTCCACAGCTGCAATAGTAAGAGTAGGATTCAGCATACTCAATAAATAAATAGCTATAAATTAGAAAATGTGACCCCTCTTTCACAAAATATAATAGAAGTGAGTATTTGAAGCAGAAAATATAAGGAAACCAAGAATAACACCCGTTAAGATACAATTCAAGACACACACTAACACACACAAATGAAGCAGGAATATAGATAAAGAAAAATATTATGTGCAATCACCATTATGCAGAGAAGTGATACCGTCATAGAAAAGTTTTAGCCAAAGAAAAAAAGATTCATTGACCAATTTTTTTTATAGAAAAGGGAATATATATATTCATTGACCAATAAGGAATTGTAATTATTAGAAAAACAAATACAAATATTTGTGATAAAACAACCTAATTATCATGAAAAATAAAACCCTCTATAAACTACTACAGAAATCAGAAGAATTATAAGGCATGTACTTGCATAAATGATTACACAACTTCGTGTAAAAAACACAAATTTACAGCACTGGATTTAACCTATAGTATCAAAATCAAAAGCTCGAAAATATAGAACGATTTTACTTTATCTAGAAAACAGATGAAGAGAGAAACACAAATGTCAAGAAGGGACTCTAAGTTTTGTCTATTTAGGAATTCAACTTTGTCTGATTAATATGCTTAAAAATTGAAAAATATGCAGCAAAGAACATTACAAAGTTTATGGGGAAGAAAGATGATGGACCCACCAGTACAAAAATATATAAATGGAGAAAGTGATAAGGGCAGATTGAGAAAATGGCAGTAAAGGAAAAGAACTAAAGATAAAGAAAAGGAAATAACTAAAGAGAACTCTGAATCCTAACAGGAGGGGAGGCATAGGTAGTTGGATATAAGGACCCAATGATGCAAAAAAAAGGGAGGGAGGTATGGAAGACTTGGGAGATTCTAGCCTCCCAAAAGCAAGATCCTATTCACCTTATGGCCTTCTATCCCCTTTTATTTTTTGTTTTTCTGACTTCATTGGCAATTCTTTTTCTACCTAATATTGGGAGGGTTGTCCTAGTTATTTTGATTAAATAAATTCCAGTTCAGAAGGGTTCCATCAGAAGACAATTAGAAAAATCAGTCAAACAACCTAATTTGATAGAACACAGACCTCACGAACATCCTCATGGAAAGCTTCGTGACATCCACCATAGGCCCCAGCAGCCAATCTTAGGTCAATAGTCCTGAAGTCAAGAGGACGAGAAACCATGGCTGGAGATCCAAGAAGCCCCTCATCATCATTATCAGAAGAATTTATTAGTTTTGTTCCCAGCAAATTGCAAAAAACTTTTTCATCATCAGCCGCAGCAGCACGACGCAACACAATACGGCATTGCTTCATGATAATGTCAGAAATAGATATAATGGTCTTTGTCTTCCTTCCTTTGTTGGGCTTCCGTTGCAATCCATCACCACATACATCAGCCAGCACTGAGAGAACTGCTTTCTGTGTCCAAATGACATATGTATAATTCATGATAATGCTTCATACAACATATTCAATAATGCAAATAAACAACAATCAAAGCCTTCTTTCACTAGGTGAAGATATTCAATAATGCAAATAATAATATAAATAAATGAATTTAAAATGATGTTTTTATGATATGAACTATCATATTGGAATATAGAGAATAACATGAAGCTACCATAACCTTGCATGTATTTAAAAAATGGGCAAATTTTAATAGGCCATTAATAGAACAGCGACAACAAGTTAAGCCAAATGTTCCATCTGAATAAGGGTCCGTTTGATTAGGCTTTTTTTTAAATGTAAAAAGTACTTTTATTTTAAAATAAGTACTTGTGATATATAAATTAGTTGTTTGGATAGGCTTGTTAAAAAAAATGTACAAGCCTTAACAAAAGTTCCAAAACTACTTTTTTTTAAGCCCAATCTTTTAGCTTCATAAAAAAGCTCACATGGTAGCCACACTGAAAGAAGCAGCGCGTTTCTTTTTTCTATTGTTTGACAAAAGTATCCTCTTTATGTTTTATTTCTAAACCGTCATTCGCTGAGCCTATTTGTATGTCTATTGACTATTGCATATAAGAGCAGCCATGTATCAGTTCAATATTTTCTTGGTTTAGATCAATTTCATATTTTAAGTGAAATATTTGTCATGTGGGTCCAGTTTTCAGATAAAGTTGCAGCAGACCTTGCTTGAATAAATATATTTAGGTTTACATTATGTGCAACATCTAGATAAGATTTATGGTGCAATATCTTAAAAACTCAGTTTTTATTACATGGGCATGGTTTGCTCTTCACAATTATATAACAGATAATGATTTGAGCCTTCATCATGACATTGAAAATATTAATGAATTTAATAATATGGAATGGAACAAGATTGAAATGATGATAGAGCAAAATTTCATGTTGAATGGGAAGGACCGAATCAAGAAGACATTAGACATTAAAAATTAAATACCAAGACGGTGTCATTAAAATTTTATATTATTCAGTTAGATATTTAATTTTTATTTTTTTAACGATTGTCGTATAATTATAATACAAATCTAAATTCAAAGTTCTGCATATATTGTTTTTAAATTGAAATACTTTTTTTAATCCAAACACATGATATTGATAAGTACCTTCAAATGTCTACTTTGGTAATCTTTATTAAAAAAAAAGTACTTTTTCAATTTTACATCCAAAAATTTATTTTTTTAGAAAGTACTTTTTAATTATCATAACCAAATGCAAAATGACTTCTACTTTTTATAAAAGCTCTATTGTCACATAGAGACGGTTAAAATAAAATAAAAATGACTACAAAAAATACTAGTGATGCTTAAAAAAGTGCTGAGCAAGAATCATTCTTACCACCAAAACAAAAGAATACTCGTATTACTCCTTAATTTTAAATGTAACATCATGGCTTATAAGTTTCCTTGGACTTCCCATTATTCAATAAAGTAGAAAAAGAAAAGTAAACAATGCACAAAGAAATATGGGCAGTAAAAGATGCATATGCCATTTCAATCTGTGGTTCATTTAATTTTTCTACTTGAAATGCACACATTTAATCTGCTAATAGAGAAGTGCCAATGAATATCACCTTTGTTGGTCCTGATGCATTGCCCTTATAAACTTCCTTGCTAATTGAATGTTCCAAAATTTTCCTCGCCCACTCTGGAGGATCCTTCTCTAAGGCATCATAAACACACTTTCTGATTCTAGTTCCCACATTTGTTGGTAGTTTCCTGGCAGGTTCTAGCATCTGTGCCCATTCAGGAATATTACCACCATTTACTACAGCATTATCACAAATACCCTTTTCATCAGACTCCTCATCTTCCAAAGTAAGTACATTCTTGTCTAGGCTCAAAGAACCAAAAATTTCCTTTGTAGCCTCCGCAAGCAACTGACAAACATATAAACAAACCCTTTAGTGCTACTTCTATTATTTATAATTTATCTCAGCCTGACTACACAAGTTACAGACACACACAAGCCCTCTGTACTTCATTAATTGCAAAAGGCTACTTAATCATATCAAAAGAAGTTTTAACAGCAGCAAAAATAATAGACAAGAACAACATGATAAGTCAAAAATAACCGTTTTCCTAAAAGAAAATAGAGCAGACACATAAAATGCATGCTGAATCCACCACAACTGATGAACCATTGAAACAAAGCTAAAAGCCGAAGACCGTTGCAAGATGAACAGACTGCAAGCTACATTCTTGTTGACGAAATTGAAGAAAAATAAAGGAATTTAGCCAGGACATCATCCTGAAGAGCAATTTATGAACATCATTTGAAGCAATTCAAATAAAAATACCAAGGCAACATAGGACAATTTTTGTAAAACATGAAATTCAATAATTGAAAAGAAAAGTCTTTGGGGATACAAAATTAAAGTTGTGACTCCAAAAATGCTAAACAAGAGGATAAGAAGTGTCCTATACTTGCACTTCAATACATTAAAGGCATTTCTGCAGTGTAAGGTACATGGTTCCTTCCATCCATGAACATAACCGGAAATTTTCTTTTTACATCTATTTTCGTCCCTTATCACATTCTTCCTTAATAAAACAAAAAATTCAAAATTCCAGTCCACAGGTATTGTTCAGTATCCCTAAATACGATATCTTCAGCTTCCATGTCACCTATGTTTTGCTTCTAAATCTAAACCACCAACATACTACACCCTAAATAAATGTTGGACAACCTATCTATTTTTATTTTAGAAACTTTAAAAACCCATGTCTCAGAAACTTAAGCAAAATGACAAATTGTTTACAATGGTATCCCTTTCCCTGCAGAAGAAAATTAGTATTAAATTTCTGAAGTCAAGGTGAAGATCAAACTTATCAAAATACTACGTCAGACAAAAGCTATTATTACCAGCGCATCTGCTTCCATCCCAGCCACACCAGTAAGGGAGCCACACAGCAAACCGCCATCTCCTTGTAAGCAGCGAAATACTTTACCACTTTCACGAGCTGTAATCTCAGCAGAGTCAAGGTTACCATCCATTGATAAAAGAGCTAAGATGTATCTACGAGCTAATTCCGGCCAAGTCAGTTCATTAATAGGAAGCATATTGAGCTTGGTTCGTTTAGCAGGAACTGCATTATCAACATCTTTCCTTCTTCCCCGCCTTGCTCTTGTCTCTCCAAGATCAAAATTTGGATTCACCAAAGCAGCCACCTTAGATTGCAGTTCACCTATTAGCACTTCTAGCAATGAATTATGAGCCTTGGTCAAAGCTATGCCACAGCATCTGGTGTAAGTGGAAGATGCAAGCTTGATTGCAGTTGCCTCTTTCATAGCTTCTGTTTCCACTTCAATAAAAGCATGGGCACTTCTTATGGAAACTGGTGGCTCAGCTTCAGAGTTAGGGGACAAGTTTGGTTCACTAATACTATCAGTTCCCTGAGAACATACACATTGACTGCCCTCTGTCTCCCTCACAAAATTCTCAGGAAAATCTGTTCCATTAAACCATGGGTTGATGAGCTCTGTTTCCAGTTCATCCAATGACAAAGGTTCTTTCAGTCCCAGAATTTCATGAAATCGCCCTAATAGCTCCCAAGCCTGGAAGATAAGAAAAACAATCATTAGTCTTTTTATATAGAAGCACATAAAATATTTTTTTAATGAAAAAAGAAAGACATAAAGTCAAAGAAAAAAGATATTTCAGTAGCAACATTGGTAGGTAGCATGCATATACCTGAAAAACATCACCAACAAGTTCAAAAGGAACCCTAGAGCACAGTGGCTTCCCAGGAGGTGGACAATGCTTTTGCTTAACATGTTCTTCAATCAATTTCACTTTCTTAGACCTCCTACATGAACCTTGCATGGCTTCTTCCTCAGATTGTAATCCATCTCTACTTTCAACCACTAGGAACCCATTTCCAACAGTTGGCAATGAAGACCAATTATTTCTTCTATTCAGAAATTCATACCGCGAGAGGCTTGGGACACCAGGAAGCTTCTCTAATACTTCTTGCACAAATTCAACATCTAATCCAAATCTATCCTGATCCAACCATTTTCCTAAGACCTCATAAAGAATTTTCAGATCATTGTCTGCCTGAATCAATGCTGGCATACTTAAAGAACCAGGTGAACCACAAAATTTGGCCAATGAGGTAAAGTTCACTTCACCGTCAGCATCCCCTGTATCCCACTTTCGAAAGCTCAATTCATTCTCAACATGATTACAATAGAACTTGAGAATCCCTTTCTGCTTGCAGATTTCACTGAAAACATGAACTAACTTTTGAGAAATAACTCTCCATGCAGAGGATGATGAATGCTCTTCAACCAAAATCTCACCAATCTCATCAGTCAAGCCCAAGTCATACGATAATAAATTTCTAGTTTTCTCGCTAACTATACCAGCTATAGGACGCAACATGTCTGACGTTTGAGCCTCACATGTTTCACTAGAGTAATTTGCAAGACAGCTCATGACATCATTATCCGTTGGCATGCAAGGGTCTGAAAGGATCATCTGGATGCTTTCATCAATATCACAATCCGTACCATCATTAGTCTTCCTCTCACCTTCATCAGTATGACCCACAAACTGACAATTATTTGATACTGAGAGAATGGTTGACCCAAATGGAACAGAAAATTCAGAACAAGAACACCTTCTGACCCTAAATAGAGGTCCTGAATCACCACCCTCCAAAACTTCACTAGTAAATAGAGATCCAGTAATTTTATCATGCCAACAAGATTTATAACCAATGGGCCAGATCATGTTTACATCATAATATGAAGGTCTAGCATCAACTTTTCCCAAAGAAAGAACAAAAAAATCTTCAAACCTTAAAGGAAATCCATTCTGCAATATCAAACAAGCAAAATCAGGCAGGAATAGCTTGTTTACATATAATGGTTATTATAACATGTTTTATACAGCAAATATATTACATTAGGTGCATGTAAGGATAAGCCCACCAAACTTGGTTTTTGGCCTCCTAAAAGTAATTTTAGTCGTATAAAAGTAATTCTACAACTGGAGGAGCCAAAATTACTTGCAAAAGGTCCCCCAAACATGCATTAAGTATGGAAAAATTCAAAGTAAGAAACTAGATCCATGAAAGAAGAAAGAGATGTACAATTTTATTTTTTTTTTAGGTAAGAAGAGATGTACAAATTAAATTCACTTACAGCAAATTGCTGAGGATCAGAGCAATCATCCTCGTCTCTTCCAACTTCTGTGGCTTTTGAACTATTTTCACATGTACTATGACACCCCACTTTTAAAACATTTGAAGAAGCATCCTTAAAATGCCTATTTACTAAGGATCCCCTATTTTCAGATAATCCATTGGCTACTGGAGTTCTTTTTGGCTTTCTTTTTCTGGATAGACTAGAGAGAGACTTTTCACTACTTATTTCGGATTCCATAAAATTGTAGTCAGGCATCAGACCGAGGTAACAAGCTACTTCATACACAGAATCAAATATCTTTCCATCTGGTGCACAGTATACAGCATACACTTCTGAGCTGCTCATTGGTTGTCTAAATTCAACTCGCCAACCTTCCTCCAGTACACCATGCTTTTCTGATATAAAATCTCTAAGAGCATGCAAAAATATCTCACTTGGATTGCGAGATGGTAGCCTAATAGCAGCATTATTACTCTTCCCATGCGTTGCAAGAGGGATATCCATGTCTACCTCATCACAACTTCCAGCCATTGATTGAGAATGATTCAATATATCCTCAAAATTCCTTCGAACACCATGTGCCACAACTCCTGATGGGTTTTGGAAAGCAAATGCGCTCCAGTTGCAGAAGTTTGAATATGTCACTGGGGCACCAAAAGAGTTATCACCCTGATTGTGCTTTCTATAATCAAAATAAATGAAAACAGTAACTACTTATAAGTTATAACAAGTGGAATTATGAATATTAATTTTTGTTAGGAATAGACAAAACCAGTAAGAAATACATATATAAAAGTACATAAAAACTTCCATGAAAAAAAGTACATAAAAACAACAACAAAGAAACATAGAAATTCAGCAAGTGGAAGCCAAGGTACAAGCATAAGAATGATACTAAAAGTAAGAGACAGAACCATGAGTCATGCATGCTCTATCATAAGTCAAGACTCATGACAATAAGTCGACGTTCCATGAGACTAAAAATCTATTACTAGAGAATAGGAAAGAAAGGAATGATAAGAAATTTCTTTTCTAGAGTTTGTGTTGTTCAGTTTTGGGCTTTCCCCCCTTGTTCGCCCAAAAAGGATGAAAGACTTTAATAAAACTAGCTTTAGCTTGTCTACAAGAAATAGCAATAAGCATAAATGGTAACAACTATCATGATCAGTAGTAATGCCAGTGAGTATGGCAGGTGTCACCATCGTTGCAGACTTACAGCAATACAGCCTTCAGGGCATAGTTACCAACTTACCATGAAGTATTAACTTCTATAAAATTCAAAATAACAAAAGCATATGTATAAGCATGTAATCTGAGACAAATAAACAACTAAATTCACATATAAAACAACTACCACCATCAGGGCATCACCAAAAGTATAATTAAATTAATCATAATTCATAAAACATGACATCAAACACTCAAGCCATAAATATGTCAGTGTTGAAATAGTTTTTGAGTAAGCATTACACTAGGAGATCTAAATGGTATCTTCTTCACTAAAAAAAATAAAGGCACAAAAAGGTTCACCAGTAAAATGCCCATAACAACACAGTCAACACTGAGTGATGACTTTCTGTGATTTCAATTTTTTAGAAAAAACAACCACCAGCATCTTGTTAGCTGTTTAAATCAAGTCCTGCTAACACTAGAATTTTATGCAAAGGATAGCTTCGTGGTTTTATAAATTAAATTCTTCCCCTAATTTCTATATTTTATGCAAAGGATAACATAAGATACCCACTTTACCGAGAATAATTCCAGGGGAATAACTTGCACTAGCAACAGATGAATGGGTTGGCTAACTTCTGCCGCTGGCTACAGTCTTTGCTATCAAGGGCAACTGCGGCCAGTTGGCAAGGAAGGCCAAACAGTTTTCCAAAGCAAAGAAAAGAGATGAGAAAAACAATAATAAAGAAGATGGAAGCTGAAGGATGCAAATTAATTTTGGGAGCAGATTTTAAGCGTTGGCCTCTTACTTCATAAAGCACAGATAGCGCATGCCACATGCTATGTGCACTGTAACAAAATTGTTAAGCTACACAAGTTGCACAATTCATAACTCCCTAGAAGTGCACGATTTACTACAGCAAACTACTCAATAGCTACAGCCCACAATCGTCAGTCATCACTAAGGTAGCATCTTTCAAAATAGTTTTAATTCTAGCCAATGATAATATGCGACCATTTGGTAGAAGAGGTTTAAACAGTATTAGTCAACAGCACTGACAGTTAGGCATGGTGGAAGTTACTCGTACGGTTACCACATGGTAGTGGGTCAATGGAGAAATGCAATGACCAAATGAGCATTCCAAGTATCGGTAAACATATGTTTTGGAATTAATAATATGCTATTCCAAATTAGTAGCATCATCTATGAAAACTTTTAACTAAAAGCTGACAGTTCCTGATAATCTGCATCCATTTTCCATTTTAAACTGTCCTTCCATTTCCATATCAAAGTGAAATTCACCCAAACTCTCTAATTCAGAAGGCACTCCAATTTAAAAATCCAATATTGTTCTCAATACCTTAGTTGCATTCTTATTTGAATTAAATCTCTTGCCATCAAAAAATTTATGCTCGTTTGGAACCAACTTCCACCACAGGGACAATGACATCTTGCTTGCATATTCCATTCCGATTGCATTAGAACCATATTAACCTATGTACATTTTTCCGTAAGGTATATGAATATTACTGCCACTCAGAGTATTTTGATTTCATCCCGTTACCACTTCAACACTCAGCGCTTACGTTAAGTGCCCTCTACTAAAGCACCAAGCTTTCAATTATCAAAAGCCAGCGTTTACTGGTAAACTCAAATTTTTTTTTTAAAAAAAAACTTTATAATCGGATCAGTGCACGAACCAACCGTAAATTTAAAGTCTTATACAAGGCTTGATTTTCCATACCTCAAATCCTGCAATTCCTCACTACCCTCGCCGTCAAAATCGCTGGGCGGCGAAGCATTCATATCCAACAGCTGCTTTGACCTGACTCCCAATGGCCAGCGCTTACTCTTGACCCCACCAGAGACACAATCTCCACAAACCCATTCGTCTGGGCTCACATCCTGACGGGCCCGCGTTTCCGCGCAGCCCAAATGGAAGCCGCGCTCACAGCCATCACAGACGACCATGCGACCCCGAACCTCCGGCCTACCACAGGCACCACAAGCGGAGCCCGAAACATCGGAGGGGATGCCGGCGGGGCCGCCGGGGGGAGGCGCGGGGTTCTCGTGGTACGTGCGTACGATGTCGATGGAGTCCGGTAGGGTTTCGACGGAAGAAGGAGAGGGGATCTTATTGAGGTCGATTTGGAGTACAGAGCGAGAATCTTGAGGGTGCTCGGGGTCTCTGAGCTGGTTGCCGGAACCGGTGAGCTCCATTATCCGAGTTTAGGTACGAAGTTGGAAGAAGAGAAGCTAAGACGTAAAGGTGGAACCATTGTTAAGAGAATGAAGTCAGACGAAGATGAAAGGAAGTGTGGATCGAAGAGGAAGTGAGATTGGAAGGAAGAGAGGCATAGAGATGGAAAGGGGGTTTGGGTTTTGTGTTGGAAGCCTCCCTTCGGTTCCGAGGTTGAAGACAGAGAAAGAGAACGAGAGCCAAAATATTGTTTAGTATAATAGTTGATTAAATTACTATTTAATTTTAAAATTTTAAAAAAATTATTATTTAGTTATGATAAATTTGTTAATTATTTAGTCCTCTCCATGTTACTCGTTAAATAATTGAGTGACTTGACTATTAATTGTTCATGTGATTGGACTCCTCTACTTGCCCTTCCACCTGCGTTGTTGAAAACTGGATCAATTACCCCTTCCCTTATTCTTAGAGCCAAGCTTTGCTTGATGAACAGTTATGGCGACTACATTATGTCTCGTCCACACAACAAAATTCCATCCTATGTCAGCGGCGACACCCGCATCGTTGTCATTAGCTGTGCCATGTTATCAAGTAAAAGCCACGTCACTCAGTTATGTAACATATAAAGTTTAGGGGACAAAATAGTACATGGTTGTAAATTTAGGGACTAAAGAGTATTTTTCTTAAATTCAGGAACTGAATAGTAATTTGACAAATAATTAAGAGACTAAAAAGTAGTTTGACTTGAGAGAAAAAAGTAGACACCGATGGGACCTAGTGCAGAACCGCATCAAAGCTTTTTTGTTTTACCGTTTTTTTTTTAGAAAAAAATATTTGCAGTGGATAAGCAGATAAGTAAAATCGTGTATGTTTAGAAAATTTATTTGATGTGGCACGCCACGTCACCTTCTTCTTCTTCATCTCCTTTTCATTTTTCTTTCTCACGTTTGGTTGCTTCTCTGTACGTTTGGAGTCCCATTACTGCAGGAAACACATACCCACAAGTGAAGGAGATGGAAAGCTTCAATTGAGCTATTGATTTCTTCATCTCCTGCAAAAATTTCAATAAAATGGCGAGAATACCCTTCGTTTGCGGACACGTTTTTACCCAGTGATGGTCGGAGCTGTCGGCGAGTGTGACTGAAGCCCAACCATAGTTGCCTAAAATAGACCTTACCGCTGAAATCGACGGGTTCGTTGTCGGTGTGACGCCCTCCGATGAGATGGACAAACGGCACTTGATGGCATCGACGCCAAAACAAAAGCAGCGCCGAGTTGGAAAAGATGGAGATCCGATGATGGTGATGGTGAAGAAGATGAATATGATGATGAGTGGGGAAGAAGAAGAAGAAGAAGAAGAGAAGTTGGAGAAGACGAAGAGGATGGACGGGCGATGGTGAGAGAAACTATGAAAAGGAAAGTGATGAATTGATGGTGAGAGGGTGAGAGAGTGATGGATTTAGGGCTTATGCTTTTCACTTGTTAGTGAAAAAGCATAAAAATCATCAACAATCTAACACAGCAAAGAAGGAGGAGGGAAGGGGATGAAGGAGGTCAAAGAAAAAGAGAAAATGGGAGAGAAAGAGAGAGAATGAGATGGAGAAGAAGAAAGTGACATGGCAAGTGATGTGGCATGCCACATTAACTTAAATGGACACGTAGGAGAAAAATTTGAGCCACGTCAGAGTTTAACGGAGGAAACTAACGGTGTTAGGCAAAATGACTAATTTTGACCAAATTTGAAACATAAAGGACTTATGACTTTTTGAAACATAGAGGACTAAAAGTAAACTTCGGCAAAACATAGATGACCAAAAAATAGCAATTTAGCCGAAAATTTTGTTATTCTGTTACGTACATTTCTTGCATGATCACTTCCCTGCATCCTGAGGTAGATTTGTCAATAAATCCTATCGTTAATGAATAAATTACAATTACACTTGCATATGTAAAATTTATAATTTAATTTATTTTAATTAAAATATTGGCTAAAGCACCATTTTAATCATCTATTTATTGTTACTATTTTATATTCAATCTTTCAAAAAATTTTAAAACAAATTATTATCTTTACAAGTTTTTTTTTTGTCTTTTTGTATATGATAAAAACTTTTTATATAGTATACTTCCGCCCCTTATTCAACTTCAAATTTTTTATTTCAATCATCATCCTCCTCATTTTATTCTTCTTTTACTTGTCTTTCTTTATTGTATGAAACCTCCATTCTATTTGCTCAACATTTTTAATCTCTTTAAACCTATCAGTATGTCTCCAAGAAACCCTATGAAGTTGGGAAATTTCAAGATATTATGGGTTGGGCTTGTGTTCAATTTGTTGAAATTGTTGTCGTTGTTTGTGATTGGTGTTGGAATAACCTAAATCTTGCAATTCCTAAATGGTAAGGTTCCAATTGGAATTCTCATAGCTGAGGATGTCGATTACCTCTTGAACCAAATGCGTGCCTAAATGCTAATTTATCATTTTCTATTGTTTAAATCGAGAGCTTGATATTGTATTTTTTTCGTCGAAAATATTCTTCTCATTACGAAACTGGTACAAGACCAGAACTAGGCACTTCAGCATGGCAAAGATAAAGAAATAGACATCACAAGCCAGCAAACCCAGGAGACAATAATAGTAGCTCCTTACACTCTTAGACTTGGATCCACTGCCAACATTTAAAGGACTACAGCCAAAAATTTGAAGCAGCTTGATGGTCTTAAAGGAGGCAACACACCTGCCCAATCTTCTATGAAGATTAACATTCTTTTCAATTTTGTTAAGAAAGGTATAGATCTAATGGTGTTGTTATCTTCATAAATCTTCTTGAGCAGTAAAAGGTAGAGGAAAACTAACAAGAAAACCTTCATAATAGAAGTCCTAAAGCCTTCCCTAATGGAACGAGAACAAAACCCTCCCTAATGGAAGGGAGAAGCTAACAAAACAGAAAAATAAGTAAGCAAAAAAAGGGGCATGCCGCTGCATAGGACCATTTTTTCGAAACCATAGTAAATAGGGTAGGAAGCGGCAGAGGCGAACTTTTTTATTAATATGACCTTGATATTCTCATACAAGTCGTTGTTGCTGCTTGTAGCATTGCTGGTAATCATCAACAACAGTAGTGAGAGCGACGAAGCATTACAAAAGGCTGCATGAATTTGAATAGACAATATGTATATAATTTCAAAATTCAAACCTTTGAGTCAATAAATATAGTCATATAGATAATAAAAAACAAAGGACAAAAATATAATTTAATGCATTTCCCGTTGATGAAAAAAATAGACAAAAGTAAAAAATAATTTGTAGTTGATTAGAGTGATAAATATTTTATTCTTTTTTAAGTAAGATTTTGAATTTGAATTTGCACATAAAAGAAACTTTAATTTACTGCTCATTATGAGATCCATCTCACTCGAACCAAATTAGTTAGACACTTAAAAAATAATTAAAATAAATATAATATTCTAAAGATTACATAATTAACGTTTTTTTTAGTACAGAAATAACTAAAACGGTTTTTTCGGTACAAAAATAATTAAAATGGTTTATTATTATATTTTAAAAAAATGTATTTAATTTTTCATGGGATTCTTACTTGTATATACTATATATATATATATATATATATATATATATATATATATATATATATATATAAATTTAGTCACCTTTTAAAATTATCTTCAATTTTTACTGTGCACGCTCAAAAACGCTATTACGGAGGGCATTTTTTAGAAAATTTGACAAGAAAAACGCCCTTGGTAAGGGCGTTTATATGGTCAAAAGGCCAACCCTATAAACGCCCTTAAAGAGGATGTTTTTCTCGAAATATGTCAAATATTGAGGGATCCACAAGATACGTCGGTAGCCACTTAGACACAAGATTACAAAAATGCCCTCAAAGAGAGCATTTTTCTAGTCCACAATACTAACATGTTTGGTATGGGTAGGTATTGAGTAGGAAGAACACACTTATAGCATAGAGGAAGAAGTAGAAAATGAGCAGCTGCCCGTTAATATCTGGTGTTTAATATTTGTGCAATGCATTTTGAAAAATATAAAATTATTACAAAAACGTACATGTCTATAGATAGTGATATGACATTTCACTGTAATAAGAAAGTGATTTCTCTTAGAACTCATAACATTACAAACATGTTTATTAGGCAGAAATGAAAATGGAAACGGAAACGGAATGCATTTGATGTGTTTGGTAGTAAAAGTTTGGTAATGAAATGGAAAGAGAATGTATTAAAATGACCATTTTACCCCTGATATTAAAATAATAAAAAGAAAAGAAAGTTATAATTGTGTCAAATCAAAGGGGTATAATAGATATTTTATATTTTTTTTTAAGTTGATGAAAATGAAAAAGTAAAAAAGTAAATAGGACCCATTTCCATTGGCTTTTCCGACTAATGAACATGCCCTACGTTTCTCGGGAGCTAGTTCATGTTATATCACATCATATTTCAAAGATATTAAGCAAACCTAAAAAAATGAAAATGAATAGTTTTCAAACAACAAAAATGAATAAATTAATTTTTTTTGTCGACTATTTAATTATATATACATAAAGTTCTTTTAAAATTAATTGTATGTGTTCTTCGTACTTAATATTTATCCATACCAGAGAGGGCATTTTTATAGTATTATGTCTAGGTAGCTACAAATGTATCTTGTGAGTCCCTCGATATTTGATCTATTTTAAGAAAAACATCATTTTTAAGGACGTTTATAGGGTTGACTTTTGACAATATAAACCAATGACGTTTTTCTTATAAATTTTTTTAAAAAACTCTCTCCATAATGACGTTTTTAGCTTGCACAATAAAAATGATATAAATCTTTAGATAATTTTAAAAAAGTAACTGAATTTGCGTGTGTATATATATATATTTTTGTATATCCTTATAAGAATCCCAATTTTACATGATCTCATCCAATAAATATATTTTATTTTATATCACCAACATAAATAAAACCGCCGCAAAATTAACCTGTCACCTAAAACTCCGGTGGGTTCCATCTAAAAAGAAGGTTTTAAATTTGTAGGATCCAATGGCTAGGATGGATGCATTAAGCATATGAAAAAGATGAGATTAAGGTGCTAATCTCCATCATAATCAATTCTTTAATCCTTGTCGAACGATAAAGCATCATTTCAAACCAAATCTCTGACTCTCCACCACCTCTCTCTAATTTCTTCGAGTTGGAGCGTCATTACTCATAAATAGCTTTAAATTTAAATCTAATCCCAAAATAAAAATCGGTAATTTGTAAATTGTAAATGATCGGAGTGGCAAGGATTAGCAATATTAGGGCAAGTGATTGGGCGATTTGGGAAATCGGAAATTAAAGAATTGGTTGACCTGGCAATTCACATGCGAATTTCCCCAAACCTGCCGGCTTTGGTCGGGTTTTCCAGTTGTGGCGTCGTCTTATGCGACTCTTGTCTCTGCCGGTTACATACCCTTTTCACTCTCTTCTACTACTCTCACTCTCTGCAACTCTCTCTCTCTCTCTCTCTCTCTCTCTGCATAATTTCTTCGATTTCTCTTCAGGTTCTGCTTCGTCGCTTTCTGTCTTCATCTGGTAATTTCTTTCCCTCCTCTTCTCTTTATTTCTTTCTTTCTTGTTTTACTCTAATCAAACGCGGGTTTGATTGGAGTTTAACCATGGCAACTACTGTTTTTGGTTCCATCTTTCAACCCGTTGCGTTTATGGGGGAATTAAACTAAAATGTTAGAGTATTTCGTAAAGAATCGGGTGTATAGTGTAGCATAGGCTGAGATCTTGCTGTACTCGTGTTGTTATTTGGGTTAATTTCAGTGTTGGCCAGCTTCAAAATTTATGGGATTCCGTTCGAATTGAATCTCTTGTTTACTTTTGTTCCTGTTTTCATCATTTAAGCTGCGTAAACAGTATGATCTACTTGGAGATCAAGTCATACAGTGTATGTCAGTCTTTGCCCTATCTTGGGAACATAAATATTGGTTTCTGGTCTTACGAGTGTATGCTCATTTGGACCAATTTCTTTAATTTTTAGAGGCGCGGTTTTTCTTTTACTGTGATAGTTTAGGCTCTGGCCTCTGGGATTTTTGGTTGTTTCGGGATCTTGTGGAGCATTGGGAATAAAGAAAAGCTAAAATTGAGTGGGTTTATTTGCAATACTCTTCAGGTTTATGGGTAATACGAAAATTTTGGCCTAAATGGGATTTGAAAGTTCAGTCCTAGGATTTGATTTGGCTGCTACAAAAATGGATGTATTTAGAAATACAATTTTATACGAGTCAAAGAGAAGAAAAAACAAATCAGGACTCAGGAGTGAGTCTAAACAGCAAAATGTCATTCTTCTTATGGAGTGAGACAGAAATCAGGGGAATGAGGCTTGTAGACGTGTCCTTGGTTATATTCTACACCAGATCTTAATGATCTTCTATTATCCAAGTTCAGATCTTGACTTCATATGTTTTTAGTTGTTCCATTCATTCTTACACTTCACGTTTATGTTAAATTAAACAAATTAAGCAGTGTCTTGTATACTTCATGGTGTTAGCTTTAATGAGATGTACATGTTTCCATCCCAGACTAAAGCCCAACAGGGATGTCAGAGAAAGCACTTAAGGATCTCAATACAATTCCTGAAACTGAAAGGAAGGTCGAGAGCTCCAATAAGGCTTGTTTAACTATGCCTTCTATTGACAATGCTGATGAAAATGTTGAAGATTGGCAAAAGAAAAAAAATTGCACCACCTCAGTTTCTCCACCTGTCAATGGTAATCAAACAGATAATTCTGGAGTAGAGATTGGAAATGCAGAAGTAGAATACATTGAATCTGAGAACTTGAATGATTTAGAAGACGCTGATACTCGTCTTAAGGTAATATTTTCTAGTATTTTGTTTGAGTGGTGTTTAAAATTGTCTTTGGGTCATAATATTTCTATAAATTTTTTCTGTTAATTATTAAATTTTTATAAGAAAGTCAATGCTTCTTTACTTGAATTTACCTGGATTTTATTACAGACTCTTTTAGATGGACTGAACTCTAAGGATTGGGTCATAGTATGTGATGCCCTCAATAATGTAAGGCGGTTTTCAATATTTCATAAGGAAGCAATCCTTGATATTCTGTAAGTAACAAACTTGTGGATATTTTTAGTTGAAATGCGGTTATGTAATCCCTAAAGTATGCTTTTTATAGACTAATGTGCCATTGTTTTTCTTAATTTTTGGGGGGATTTATTAATTTACCTATATGCTATCTGGTGGGCAGGGGGGATGTGATCACTTTTGTCGTGAAGTCCCTGAAAAGTCCTAGAAGTGCTGTTTGCAAAACAGCTATTATGACATCTGCAGACATTTTTAGTGCATATAACGATCTTATGATTGATTTCCTGGACCCTATGGTAACTCAATATCTTTATACCACTTACATTTGGTTACTTTGTTATGGACTTGTAGAATGTACATTTGAACATACTCTCAAGTGTGAACATATGTTTTATGGATGCAGCTAGTACAGCTTCTTCTCAAGTCTTCACAGGACAAGCGATTTGTATGTGAGGCAGCTGAGAGAGCCTTAGTAGCAATGACTACTTGGATTTCCCCTATATCTCTGTTACCAAAATTGCAACCTTATTTTAAGAATAAGAATCCTCGAATTCGTGCAAAGGCATCAATGTGCTTTTCTCGAAGTGTTCCTCGACTGGTAAGAGAAAAATTTAAGAGTGGTTCATATCATATTACCGTCATTTGTTTTCACTTTTCAGTAATTTTGTAGAATTAATTACTTCAAAGTATGTTTTTTTATTCATTATTATAGCTTGTCAAGTAAAGAACTACATCATCAATCAGGCTGCGATAAAAAAAAGTGCTTTCAGACGTCTGAATGAATATTGAGTGGCTTCAATTTTGATTCCAATTTTACCTAATAAAGCTTCTCTAATTCTTTGTTTGATGGATATTTCTCCATGCCGCATGTAAAGAATTACTTATTGTTGATCTATTGCTAGCATGCTTCAACAAACAAAAGCATCAACCTTTTCTGATTGAGGGCGTTCATGTATACACGCCCTTACATTATTTCAAACTGCCTTTTGGACTAACGGTTATAATTTATGAATATCATCGTTCATGGTTGATGCCTGCTTATTATGATCTTGTATCTGTGTATATTTGATGAACTTAAAGATTTTTATACAACCAATACATAAACACGTTTCATTATGTTGGACTTAGTCCCAGACTTGGTACCTTGCACAATCTGGTGTTATTAGAAAGAAGAGTCTTGAGTCTTACTCATTCCTAACTATATATATATATATATATAGAGTTCACTGTTGGTCAACACCTGAATGTGCATGGCTTTTGTTCAGTTGATATTTTAAAGGGACTATGGCGGAAGGGTAATTATGTACATGGCCTTTGTACTCTTGCCATTGGGTACTGATTGCTGATAAACATTTTCTGCATTTGAAACAGGGTGCCGAAGGAATTAAGGCATATGGGATAGACAAATTGATCCAAGTAGCTGCATCCCAGCTGAGTGACCAGCTGCCTGAATCTAGGGAAGCAGCTCGAACTCTACTACTTGAGCTTCAAAATGTATATGAGAAATTTCATGATCTAATGCCAGCCACTGTTTCTGAGCATCCGGAGCTGGGTTCATGGGAGAACTTTTGTCAGTCAAAACTTTCTCCTCTAAGTGCTCAAGCTGTACTTCGCGTGACCAGTATTGCTCGAGAGGGCCTTGTTTCATGACACACTTGGTGTGAACTTCAGTTAGAGTGCACTTCTGTAGTACCCAATCTGCTCGTCATATTTTTTTACCCCCTGTATATACAGTGAACAAAGAGATGGTTTGAATTGCGGTTGAAGCATGGATTGAACAGAAAATTTATGATGTGGTCACGTGTTACGTATGCCACCTTTGATTGTTAGATATACAAACAAACTACGTTTCTTCTCCCCTCCTATGCTATTTGGCAGAACTCATTTGTAATTGATTTGCTTTTTTTTAGCATTCATTTTGTCAATTTGGATGTGGCTTGCATGAAGCATTTCTTGGTCAGTTACAGTTGACTCTGTTCCTTCACTCATCATCTGGGGATTGTGTGTGGGGCGTTGGGGATTTTAGATCTTGAACTGTGTCACGGAGTTTACACAGATTTCATAATTGATGCAAAAGGAGTTGGATTCTGTGACTAAAGTTAAATGAAAGATTGTTGTGGTACAACCAGCACTTGCACTTCTGTACTGACAGCAGATGTATTACCTAACCATTATTAATAATTGATGTTTTTTTTGTCGGTGATGAATTTGAAAACCTCTATCTATGCAAGGACATAGACTAACGAAATGTCAGACTGCTCAAGGGGCAAGGGACAAAAAAATAATTGAATATTTCTTTCATTCATATCCTCATTGAGTATGAAAAAATAACAACAATAATTAAAGTCTTTTTTCATTAAGGAGGGTCGGTTATATGGATCAAGCGATGTCAACATGTTTTATTTTTGCACATTTCTAGGTTAAGTTATTTATGGCTAGATCTCTCTTAATCGTTTTTCCTATTGTTTTCTTTGGTCTTCCCTTACCTCTAGTTATTATGATATCTTCCATTTGGTCAACTCTACGTACCGGAGCCTCTTCCGGCCGCCTTTATACATGACCAAACCACCTAAGGCATGTTTCGACTAATTTTTCGACAATAGGTACTACCCCCACTTTCTCTCTAATATAATCATTCCTAATCCTATACATTCTAGTGTGACCACTCATCCAGCGCAACATTCTCATTGAGTATGGAAAAACACAATAAAATATTTTTTAGTCTCCCAAATATATATGTGCTAATTTAGTTAGAGAAAATATTTATTTTAATCCTTTGAAAATTGTTTGTTATTTTTACGATAATTCTCACATTAAATTCGTTGGTAAGCTATTTATAGAATTAATAATTTCACATAATTTAATGAATGATTATGGAAAATATATCCTTTCCTTTGTATTATACCTAGAATAGATGAGAGATTAAATACGAAAGTTCACTTTATTATTATTGTTATCATTTTTTGAAATTATTATTATTATTACTATTATTATAATAATCGTTGTGCTTTTCTCTTTTTTGAAATTAATGTTGTTAATTTTTTTTTAAATTTCTTTGCCTTCAAAAATAAAAAATAAAAAATTCTTCATCCAATGATTATTGTTGTTAAATTTAGTTATTAATTCTCTAAAGGCTTATAAAAAAATCTTTATTTTGATAGTTACATAAGTATTTAGCAACCACCTGAACTTTCTACTAAATTACATGTTTTGTTAAATGGCTTAACTTGAGTCAGTTTTTAAAAACAGCAACAATCTAATTAGAATAGTTGAGGAAAAATGTATATTTTTTTTTAGAGGGCAAAAAGGTAGTTCACTAAAAAAAAAAGTAAAGTACTATTTTGGTTCTCAATATTTGCATGAAGTTTAATGTTGGTCCTCAATGTTTCAAAAGTTTAATGTTGGTCCTCAAAGTTTTTTTTGGGTCGATTTTAGTCCTCGAGACTGACACCGTTTAAGTTTTCCGTTAAGTGATGACGTGGCAGGCTGATGTGGCACACCCTCTTTCCTATGTGTCATATTTTAATGACGTGGCATGCCACGTCATCCATCTTAGCCACGTCATCCATCTTAGCCACATCATCATCATCTTCTTTCTTCTTCTTCTTCTTCTTCTCTCTTTCAATCTGCTTCCACCACCACCACCCCACCGCCGGTGCCACCATTGCCGCTGCCACAGGTGCTGCTGCCACCGCTGCCACAACCGCCGCCACCACCACCATTTCCATCCTCTTCCTCATTCACACACCATCTTCTTCCCCCTCTTCCCCACAATCACTTTTTCTCTAATTTCTTCTGCTTCTACTTTCTTCATCACCAGAGAAAAAGTGATGATGAAAATTAGATGGGGTCGAGGTGCTTCATCACTCCAGTCGAGTCCTCAAATCGTTCTTTATCTCATTGTCCCTTCTTCTGCACTATTTTCAACCACCTCACACTCACCATACATTTTTAGAATCAATCATATATATATATAAATATATATATATATATATATATATATATATATATATATATAAGAATATGGTAATTAATTAATTAATGGTAGGTAGAGTAGAGTAGAACAGAGGAAGTAAAGTGCGTGGCTGCAAGGGAATTCCAGCGACCTTCGCCGTACGTGGGCGCTAATATAATTCACCATAATACTGTCCTCTTCCTCCGTCCACGGACCTTTCCTTAACCCCATCTCATTTTCATTCATCTCCCCTCTTTCCCACTTACTCTGTTTCTACCAACTAAAATCACCTCTTTTTGTGTTTGTTTCCTAATATTATTAGAGACAGAATAACTCCATTTGATTGCTTGACCAACTTTGTAACTTGCTTGAAAACCATTCCATAAAATCTTCATCCGTGGTAATGAAGAAAGTAAAAGCAGAAGAAGAAATTAGAGAGAAAGTGATTATGGGGAAGAGGGGGAAGAAGATGGTGAAGATAGTGTGTGAATGAGGAAAATGATGGAAATGGTGGCGGCTGTGGCGACGGCGATTGTGGCAGCGGTGGTGGCACCGGCGGTGGGGTGGTGGTGGTGGAAGCAGATTGAAAGAGAGAAGAAGAAGAAGAAGAAGAAGAAGAAAGAAGAAGATGAAGATGAAGATAAATAAGATGATGATGTGGCTAAGATGGATGACGTGGCATGATGTGGCATGCCACGTCATTAAAATATGACACGTAGGAGAGAGGGTGTGCCACATCAGCCTGCCATGTCATCACTTAACGGAAAACTTAAACGGTGTCAGCCTCGAGGACCAAAATCGACCAAAAAAAAACTTTGAGGACCAACATTAAACTTTTAAAACATTGAGAACCAATATTAAACTTCATGCAAACATTGAGGACTAAAATAGTACTTTAGCCCTAAAAAAAATGTAAAAATGTTTTATTTTATTTTTTCATTTAAGCATATAAACGTGCCAAGTGGTAATGAGGTTTTTATTTGACATTAAAAAAATGTTTGGATGAATGATTAAGGAGAAGGAGATGGGAGGAAGAAATAAAGATATCTTCCTATAATTTCGAATTGAAAAAAAATATAAAGAAAAATTAATACTTAATAATTTATCATACTTTCTCTTGACAAATTTAAGATATCTCAACTTAAAATATTTTGAACGAACTACTAAGTACTAACACTAAAACAAGAACATATATAAAAGATTAACCTTCAGTTATGCTCGTTTTCTTTTAATCACTTCCCATCCCTTACTTCTTAATTAAAACAAATAACGAGTGAAATCAACGTAAAACAAATAACGAGTGGCATCAACGACATCAGTTATTGAGTAGGAATGTCATTTATACAGTTATTTAATTCAAAATTTTTAATTAGAATCATAATTTATTAATATTTTAAATTAACATATTTATGACACTAGTTAAGGAGAGTGAATGTTATTAAATTTGTTCAATTATTACAGCATGCAATAAATTGCCAACTATACCATCAATGCTAATTTTATTTAGCTATTTATATGACATTTAAAACTATCCCTTATTATATAGAATACAATACAACCGACTCCTAATTTAAATTCAATAAACCATCCCCTGATCTTATACTATATAATCTTGCATATTTCCCGTACCCTATTTAATTGAATTAATTCATCTATGAATTAATGCATCCTTCTCATTGTGTATATATATAGTGGATGAATTACGAAGCTAACACAAAATTATAACTCTGAGAAATTAAATATGGATTCATCTTCATCGGAAGGGTCATCTGAATCAGTATCGCCGCCTCAACCCCACATCGTCATTTTTCCTTTCATGTCCAAAACCCACACCATCCCCCTCCTCCACTTCGCCCACCTCCTCCTCCGCCGCGGCGGCGTCGCCGTCACCGTCATCACCACCGCATCCAACATCCCTTTCGTATCCCACTCCCTGGAAGGCACCGCCGCCGCCGTCCTCTCCCTCCCGTTCCCCGCCGCCGGCACCCAGACCACCGACCAACTCCCTCCCAATTCCAAGTCCCTCTTCTTCCAATTCGCCTCCGCCACGTCACTCATGCAGCCTCACTTCGACCGCCTCCTCCGCTCCCTCCTGCCACCTGTCACCTTCCTCGTCTCCGACGCCCTTCTCTGGTGGACCCTATACTCCGCTTCCAGAATCGGCGTCCCGAGGTTGGTCTTCACCGGCAGAAGCTGTTACTCTCACGCAATACACAAAGAGGTCCATCTCTCTGGGCTTTTCAATGGGCCTCAATTCGACGACGAGCACTTCTCCCTGGCCCAATTTCCCTGGATCCGACTCAGCAAACTCGACTTCGCACCCGAGATCCGACACCCGGACCCGAACACCCTGGCCCACGATCTTCTCAAAAACGTGATATCATCCACTTCGAAGAGTCACGGCATTGTAGCGAACACGTTTCACGAGCTTGAGCCGGTGTTCGCAGATTACGCCACGAGAGAAACCTACCCGAAGTCATGGTGTATTGGGCCGTTAATCACCCCAAACACAGAGCCCAGAGTTGGGAAATTGCCAACATGGGCTTCGTGGCTGGACCAGAAACAGAGAGAGAAGCGCGAGGTTGTGTACGTTTCGCTGGGGATAGAAGCAGAGAGGGAGATTAGTGGGGAAGAAGTGGAGGAGATAGCAATGGGGTTGGAGGGATCAAAGGTGGAATTTTTATGGGTGGTTCGGAGGAGAGAGGTGAAAATACCAGAAGGGTTTGAAAACAGAGTGAGAAACAGAGGAATGGTGGTGAGAACAGAGTGTGTTGAGGATGAGGGAGTGTTGAAGCATGAGATTGTGAAGGGGTTTGTGAGTAGTTGTGAGTGGAAGTCGGTGGTGGAGAGTGTGTGTGTGGGGGTTCCGGTGGTGGCGTGGCCGGTGGCGGGGGATCAGTATGTGAATGCGAGGATGGTGGAGGAAGAGATGAAGGTGGGGTTTAAGGTTGAAGAGAGGAAGAGGGAAGGGTTAGAGAGGAAGGTGAAGGAGATGATGGAGGGAGAGAAGGGAAGAGAAGCGAGGAAGAAGGCGAAGGAGATTGCGGAGACGGCTAAGAAGGCATTAGAAGAAGGTGGATCATCGTGGTGTGCGTTAGGGTCACTTATTCATGAATTCTGCACGTAGGAATTAAATTTATTCATGACATCAAAATGGATTTGAGGTGTATTTCGAGAGAGGTAGAGATAGGAGTGAATTTAACATTAAAAAAATGTGATACACATGTGATGACGATACACATGTGATATGTAGAATCCACTTATTTGTATTTCTCTTTAAATTCATCAAATACACATGTTTTTTATTTGATGTAATAATTTGTTGGAAATGATATATTTTTCCAGGTAGCTAATATCTAATTAGCCATTTATAGTAGTTTGGCTAATTAGGCATAAATGAGTTAGTGAGGAGTCAGTTCATTCGTTTAATAATCAAGATTAAACATGCCAATTCACGTGTCACTTTTTTTTGTTTATTGAAATGGTTTACTTTTATAATTTATCAAATAAATAAAAAATCATTAAGCAAAAGTACATTTTCTGCCTCAACATTTGGTGTCCTGTCACTTTCGTTCTTAACGTTTTTTCGCTGTCAATTGTACTCCTAATGTTTTGTATTTCTCCCAATGTTGGATTTTTTGCTAACACCGTCAATTTTTTGACAGTTTTTGATGACGTGGTATCTTATATGACCAACAGTTCTAATTAGACTTTATGTTTTCACATCTGCAATATATTTTAGGGGTACAATAGACCCAAGATCTCAGTACATAAGTAAATCTAGTATACAAAAATACTCATTACATCAATACCCAAAAAACTCAATACTATTGACTAATAATGTGAAAAAAATTAAGTTTAATCAGAATTGTTGGCCACATAGGATGTCACGTCATAAAAAATCGTTCAAAAATTAATGGTGTTAGCCAAAAGCATACATTAAGAGAAACACAAAACGTTAAGAGTACAATTGACAATAAAAATACGTTAGGGACGAAAGTGACATCATCTCAAACCGTTTGGAAGAAGAGGTACTTTTTCAAAATCATTATAATTAATTAAAACAAAACTTACATGTCGAACGAAATAAGTATATTTAAATTTTAATAACACATGAATGCCAACTCGTCGTACGTATTTGGAAGAATTACAATTTACAATCTCTCAAACATTGTGAAAAGTCCAATTTTACCAGCAAAATGCAAGCCATATTCCTTTAAAATTGTTACAACTATTCATTATAAATATAGCTCACTCCATCTCCAAACATATAGTACTCACAAAGATCATTCATTCATATTTCATAATCCTATCTGCTATCTGCTCTCTGCTGAATTACTAAGCTATAGCAACGTACACCAAAATGGGGTCATCTCCTTGTGATGATGCATCATTGCCACCCCAACCCCACGTACTCCTTTTCCCTTTCATGTCCAAAGGCCACACCATACCACTCCTCTACTTGGCCCGCCTTCTCCTCCGCCGTGGCGTGGCCGTCACCGTCATCACCACCCCTTCCAACCGTCCATTCATAGCCCAATCCCTCCAACCCTCCTCCGGCGCCGCCATCATCGACCTCCCCTTCCCGGAAACCCTCCCCGGCATCCCCGCCGGCGGCAGCGGCGTGGAGAGCGTGGACAATCTCCCTTCCATCTCCCTCTTCTTCAACTTCGCCATGGCCACCCAACTCTTGCAGCCCCACTTTGAACGCCTCCTCCACTCTCTTCTTCCACGTGTCACCTTCCTGGTCTCCGACGGCTTCCTCTGGTGGACCCTCGACTCTGCTTCCAAATTCGGCATCCCCAGATTCGTATTCTTCGGTATGAGCAATTACATCCACGTTGTTCTCGAAGAAGTGTTCAATAATAATGATGGACCCCAAACCCATAATGACGAGTTAGTGAGTCTGACTCCTTTCCCCTGGATTCGACTCTGTAAGGACGACTTAGAATGTTTGGTTCTAAGGTCACACACAAAGACTAGTACAGAATTCCGGAAGAAAGTGGGTTCAGCTACAGCAAATAGTTATGGTATGATTGTGAATAGCTTCTATGAGCTGGAACCTCTTTTCATTGATTATTGGAATACAGAGTACTCTGCTCCCAGGACATGGTGTATAGGGCCTCTCTGTCTAGACCAGAAGGTGCAATATTCAAAACCAAAACAAGCTAGTTGGACTCAGTGGCTAGACCAGAAGCTAGAAGACAAGTGTTGTGTTCTGTATGTGGCGTTTGGATCACAAGCAGAGGTTAGTGCCGAGCAAGTGAGAGAGATAGCAAGTGGGTTGGAGGAATCGAAGGTGAATTTCTTGTGGGTGGTGAGGAAGAAGAGTGAGTGGGAGGTGGTGGAGGGGATTGAAGAAAGAGTGAAAGAGAGGGGGATGATAGTGAGGGAGTGGGTTGACCAGAGAGAGATACTAATGCATGAGAGTGTGGAAGGGTTCTTGAGCCACTGTGGGTGGAACTCAGTGTTGGAGAGTGTGTGTGCAGGGGTGCCAATTCTGGGGTTTCCATTGATGGCAGAGCAGCCCCTGAATGCGAGAATGGTGGAGGAGGAGTTGAAGGTGGGTCTGCGAGTTGAAGTTGAAGGAGGTTTGGTGAGGAAGGAAGAGTTGGAGAAGAAGGTGAGGGAGTTAATGGAGGGGGAGAAGGGAAAAGAAGCGAGGAAGAAGGTGAAGGAGCTGGCAGCAATGGCAGAGAAGGCTGTTGAAGAGGGTGGTTCATCTTGGTGCACGCTAGAGACACTCATTCATGAGACATGCTGAAAGAAAGAGACCAGAATTGTACAGTAGTGATTACCACTGTACCAGACACGAGATAGTACAAATCTGGAGAGCAGATCTAGACTCGGTAAATTTGCATGTATTACCTAGTATTAGGTACTTCAATTGAAACAAGGACGCAGTTAATAGGTAAATAAGAGGGGGTTGTACGGTACTGAACAATATTTATGAAATTGATTTTTCTATAGTTATATTTACGGTTTTATATTAAGTTTGGCCGTACACAACTTTTTTTTTATTAAACATCCATTATTGCGGTGGAGTTATAGAATGTGTGAACAAGTTTTTACGAATGATTTAGATGAGTGCCAAACGTTTGACACAAATATCATAGGGAAGGAACTTCTGGCGACAAATCTTTTTATTGACCGGTACTTCAAACATGTGTTAAGACCCGATAAGATACGCCGTGCCACTACCTCAACTCACCGCCACCACAGGCTAAAACACGTAAATGAAGCCCACCCTAAAAAGTTCCAAGCAATCAAATTTTAATTTTGCAATATAGATACTGGAAGTAGGAAGTTAGGTATTAAACTAAATCGCCTAAATAATATGTATAATTTTGGGCATCAAATTGAGGTTAGTTCACAACTTGATTAAATAAGTTGGCACATGTTTAAGACTAAAATACTGATTATCTATTGCCCCACTCTCGAAGTAAACATGAATAAGCAAGACAGCAGCGGATGAAAACACGAGGGCAAATGGAAATTAGCTTTTCTGGGTGTTGTTTTCCAATTCTCTCTTGAGCTGCAGAGAAAAGTCGTCATTGACATCATCATCATCCCAATCATCTTCCCATTGCTGGCTTGTCTCTTTTCCCTCTTCTTTGTCATCCCATTCTGCAAGTGTTAACATCTTGTCACAAGATATCCTAATCCTTACTAAAACTAAATTGCAATAAAATTAGAGTAAATTATACTCTCCTTCCCTGGTAGATGCTTAAATTACACTCCTCTCCCTTGAAAAATCAAAACAAGCTACACTCAAGTCCAAATTTATATTTTCCATTTAAAAAAGACTATTGAACCGTCAACATTCATATTTTCAACACATAATGACCATAACCTCTCAGGGGAAGGGAGTGTGACATAAAATACTAAATACATACTATAAAAGCAGAGACAAACCGACAAATGCAAAGTTGAAATACATTATAAATTATTTATATATACCATTCCCCAATCTTACATGGCAGATACTAGCAAACACAGCCTAGTGCATTAAACCTGCACAATGGCATGGTTCATGTAAAACATATTCAAAATAACAGTTAGGATAAATCACCAAATTGCTTTACAGTCTGTCATTGTAGTTAATATTTAGATTCCTTTTTCAGATTAAATAATTAGTGTGGACAGTACTTGGCTTTCATCTTATCTGCCAAATGCATAAAACTAGTAAGATAATTTGCAATATTTCCCAAATTCCTAAAATATCCTGCTCCTGGAGCTAAAAAGAAACTTGACCAGTTATTAGCATTCATAGCCCTGCTCTTGCAAAACTTCCTATATAATCTGTTCATTATCTCCATGTCAAAACACATCCATTCCAACACAATTTTAAGGAGCTGGAGATGAGATGCTCATAAATTACAATATTGGTGCTGATGTTTACCTCACTTTCTGCTAACTTATATCCTATATAGCATATACCAGAACTGTAGCTACAAACAACAGACTACAAAGCGGCCACCTGCTCCAAACACAGCTATCATCAATACAGAAGAAATTGAGATATGTAACATGAATTCTCTACTCCTAGTCTGCTCCATCCAGGGCTGTGTTTTCACTTTCCTAATCAAAATAATGTTTTCTAAGGAATCCACCATGTAATTCTTTTTTTTTTTAATACACAAATCCAATTCTACCACTTAAGCATCTCTTTCTATTGATGTGTTAATATAATTGTGTTTCTCAAGATTAGACGAACCTCCTTAGTAGACTTTATTGTCTCAGAATTGAAGTTAAATGAACACAAGTGCAAAGATTCTATGGATACACATTAGAAATATGAGAAATCTATGTTAGTCTGTCCTAGCTACTATTGTCCAATCACACTTGACCATTTATATGCTACAGCATTAAATTAGTTACATCGCAAAATTCATCAAAATCCAAAACTAAAGAATTTTCCTAGTTTGAAAATTATCTGGCTGGAGTTATCAGATTTCAAGTCACATGTTAGATGCATATATAGCCCTAGTGGCAGTATACCCATGCACTATTTAGCCCAGAATATCACTAGTTAAACTATCCAGAGCCAGAATACTGATCCAATCTCATCATTCACCAGCACTCCTTTCCTTGTGGCTAATGATTGTTTTCATTTTTTCAGCAAGAAGGAACTCCAATATAATTATCAAACGAAGAGACCCAACATATGTTGCTTTCTAACATCACTTGTTGCAAAAGGTTATCCTATGAGCAGGTGCTTCATAATAAAGAAGTATTGAACTAAATAACTAGTTGTTAATGAATCAGAACTCAGAAGACACCACTAATAATATTTACTACAATAATTGTTCACTGTCGAATCGTGAAAACCAATAAGGAACATACAATGTATAAATCCCAATGACTACGGATTGTGATATAGTACCTTCATTGATCTCAAATTCTTCAAACTCGTCATCGTCTTCGAATAAATCGAGCTTCGGATCTTCAGCCGCTACCTTGGAATCCTTCTCCATTGTCCAATGTCACAACCAGGTAACTGCTCCGCTCAGATCTGTAAAATCAAAGTCAAACAGAAAACTATGATAATACTATCGTTACATCACAGAAAAACAATCTTAACAATAATGAAGATGAACATCATCCAGAAGCACAGAAAGATGAACTGAAATTGTAAACCGATAAAGATCACTCACCTTCTTCCTCAAAACCCTAATTTCCAGAGGTTGAACTAGAACTGTAGGGTTGCTGGCTGCGTACGCCGTACAGGAGAGAATAAGAAGAGGCGAACGATACTTGGCTTGGAAGGGTGATAATAAATAGAAAAAAAAACATTAAAAAGTTATATAATAATAAATCATTTTCGTATAAGAAGAGAGATATTACATAAGCGCATTCCAATTTCAACAATGAAATTTTACTCGTTTAAAAAAAAAAACAATGAATTTTTACTTAAACACTAAATTTTACCTCTATTTAAATTTTTTTATAAATTATTTTATGACTTGTTTTAACAATTTGATTGCACATTCCAATTATGACTTGTTTTAAATTATTTTTTATATAAATTTTAATAAACATGTAAATTTTATTATGCTTTTAAACATAAAATATTATTAACTCTAACTTCATCTCTCATTGCATAACTTTTATTAAGTATATGATCTGAATCGTCGGATAAGAGTGTTGCAGAACACAGATCTCAATTCTCATTTGATGATTCTCTTTATGCATTTCATGCACTTTATAAAAAATACATTTTAACGAATCCCAATCCCAGATTTTACAGTTGTAAGTATCAAATCATGCATGAAGCTAAAATCAATGATTTTTCATTGGCATTTGCTGTTTGTACTTTTCTCTCTCTTTTTTATTTCAGAAAAAGAAAGTTACAACATGTTATTTTAAAAAAAAATTAAGAAGGATGTAACAATGCAGTGTAAAAGGAGTCTGCATTGGCCGGCAATAACACATGTATTACAAAAGAAGAAAACGAGGTGTGATGTAAGTCAATTTGTTCTGTTTCCATCTAGACGATTCAACATAATCTCTGAAAATGCTTCTCATTATAATGTTTCACTAAACACAAAACTTAAAATCTTGTCTTCAAACTCTCAGTGAGACAATAAGCAAGATATTCCCATAATGTGCCTTCTCAACATGTGACTGTATAAACTAAGTCCAAATCCTCAAAAACACAATGTTCCTAGCTCTCTCCCTTCTTTCCACATGGGATTGCCAAAATATATGTGGCTTGTAATTAGCATTTTTATCCTGATCACCACTAAGTTTGCAGCTTCAGAGACAGGAAATTGCGGCCTCGAAATTAGACCTTCATTGTTCAATGATTCAAGCTGTCAAGAGGGAGACTGGGATGGTTTCCTGCAAAACAACTGTTGTGGAGCAGCATTTGATGCTTATCTCTATGCACTGGGATCGCGAGCAAATCAAACGGGCGAGATTTTCTTAAACTCCACGGAACAAAGGTCCTGTCTTTATGGAATGAAGGCTTTGAAAGATGATGTTTTTGGGTGTGGAATTGAGAAGCTAACAAGTGGTTCTGGTGGATGTTCTGACTTTTCTGTCACTGATGTTGTGAATAAATTTGGAGAAGAGCTTAAGAATTTAGGTAAAAACTGTCAAATTCAGAATGAGAAGGAACCATCATCAATATCATGTCCTTCCTGCATGAATACCTGGAAAGCCATAAAAGGAGCACATTCTGGAAACACCAGTAAGGAAGCAGCAAAAGTTGAAGCTGACCTATGTAGTATTGCTGTACTGGTGTCCCTTATAAGCAGCAAAATTGATGATGACATATACGTTCATGCACTTCAGAGATGCCTTGGAACAAGTAGCTTTTATGGAGGTAACTAGCATTGAAACACTATATAGATCACACTAATATCAGCTTTGGATTGTTTTATATGCATGTATGTATCATCTGTGATCAATCTTCTTTTCTCAAGCAGAAGACCAAGCATCAGAAGACAATCAGAAGATGAGGAGTAAGAGAGGTGCTTAGATGTCTTGATACTTCATTCACATTTTTCAAATAGGCAGGTTCTTGTGTATGTATGTGTGCTCTTTTCTCCCTGACCATCAATGTGCATTCTTGTGATTTTAGGTATATGGATTGTCATTGGATCAACCATAGCAGTTGTACTGATAATAATACTACCTATCACTGCATACATCTTATATCATAGATGTTTCAAATCAATCCCATCAAAAAATAAAGGTATTATCTAAATTATATCAAATCCAGATTAGATAGCATTAATAGCATTGGTGAAGCTTATTATTCTTATGTAGTCTACTTTCTTACACCATAGCAGCATTGGAGGAAGTTATATTGAAGGAAACTTCTTGTCCAAGAGTTTCTCTCAAGGAAGTGTACAATGCCACAAATCATCTAAATGAAATGAATATCATAGGGGAAGGAACTTCTGGTGAGTAATCTTTTTTTTTTCTTCAAGCATGCAACAAATTTCCATCAGCTGAACAATTTGTTGTCTTTGAGCTAATGGTATGAGACAAGGTTTCAAGAATTCAAATCTTGGCTCATCTCTCTACTAGCAATTGAACATATCAATGTAATATTTACCTATAAATCAATATTGTTTCTGGGTTTTTGATATTAGGAAAGGTTTATAAAGGCACAATGACAAATAATCAGCATGTTGCAATAAAGCACATCATCAATGATGATGCAAACATACAGACCTTTGTCAGGGAAATTACGAGCTTATCGCATGTCAGACACCAAAACCTTGTGGCTTTGCTGGGCTGCTGTGTTGAGGGAGATAAATGTTTCCTTGTTTATGAACTGTGTCCCAATGGAAACCTTTCAGAATGGCTGTTTGGTAATGTTGATTTATCACTTTATCTGGCATGAAAAATCTTAAATTTGTAATCTTTTTCTTCTCCATGAACTATGAAATTAAGGCTTGAAAAATTCTGGACATCATCAGGCAAGGGCAAGGTTCTGTCATGGATACAGAGACTTGAGATTGCAATTGATAGTGCTAAAGGTCTTTGGTTTCTACATACGTATCCAGGAGGCTGCATCGTTCACCGTGATATCAAGGTTGTTCTCTAAAAAAATACTTAGGTGACCAATGATATTAATCTATTTATTCTTGTTTTATTTATCATATGGGCCATCTACTCTGAAAAGTGAAAATTTAAATGAATGTTATTGGTCAATGTACAACTCATGCACCAAAGTATTTCTCGTTCTCTAGATATATTTCAATCATAAACCCCTATACCTCCATAGGATTCCATAAACCTATGTGTGAAAATTCCAACAAGTCTTGGATGATAGGAAGGGTTAGATACTGATAGAGTGATGTGTTTGTGTCATGCAGCCTACAAACATTCTGCTGGGGCCTAAGTTTGAAGCAAAGCTATCAGATTTTGGACTGTCTAAAATTATTGAGGTGGGTGAAACATATGTTAGCTCAGAAGTGAGAGGAACGTTTGGATATGTTGATCCAGAGTACCAAAGCAACCACCATGTAAATTCATATGGTGATGTCTACAGCTTTGGCATGGTACTTCTACAGATTTTGTCAGGGAAGAAGGTCATAAATTTGAAACTAAGGAAACCCATGTCACTGAATAAAATGGTCAGAGCTCAGAAGCCACATTTCTTTGATTTTGAATTCTGTCTCATGCATGCATGATTGATTTGTTTCATTTTTTGATATCATACTTGCATTTCTCAGGCAAGAGCTCTCACAAGGGGTGGGTGCATAACAGAATTTGCTGATCCTAAACTTCAAGGGGAATACTCAGAAGAAGCATTTGATTTTACCCTTCATCTAGCTCTATCATGCACAGCCCTTGACCGAAAACGTCCATCCATGGAGGAGGTTGTCACTAGATTACAAGAGGCCCTACTAATTTCAACCAGGAACAGAAACTCTAGTGGACAATCCTTCTATTCCCAGATAGTGTGACTATTAGAACAATGTAATACTGAAGATATAATAAAATACCTCATGAAATAGCTTTGAGACATAGAGACTAGAGAGCAGACACCTCTGTCTGTTCTGCAGTTTTTAGAACTACTCTATTACCACATGCTAAAGTAATTCTAAAGTTATCTTCAAAATTGAAAAATCTGAGTTCAGCTCTTAGTTAAAGTCAAATTGACCCCCTAAAAAAGAAATTTTTTTTCTCTTGGAAAAATTTTCCTAGTTAATTGCTGTGACTTGTGAGAATTCACTTTTCATTTGAACTTTGAATATCTTTTTTTATGATGTCTTTGCATCTTTCTAGTTATTGGTCTCCTAAAATAGATACAATTAAAAAATATGAAATAAAATACATGCCAGGAACTCTGGAACTGGAAGTAAGATGTGAGAGAATGAGATAATAGGTAGAGTAGTTAAGAATAGTGGTATAAAAGAGAAATTAGAGATAATTTATAGTTATTAAATTCATTATTTCAAAACATAATAATAATAAGAATAATAATTATTATTATATATTGAATTTCCAAAATTACGGAAAAATTTGCATGCACCAAGAATAAATTAGTTCACTGTTTGCGGTTTTCAGCTAGGGTGATGAGTGATGACTGAATATATTAGTTCATTGTTTTTAGTTTAAGCTCTGCTGGTTTTGATTAATTATAAAGTGTTGAGTGCATCTCTTATTTCAAAAATTACAGCATGGCCTTTGCCCTTTCTTTTGGAGTTTGATCTTTAGCAAAAGAATTTCTTAACCATCAAATATCAAATTCTGTATTTGGTCATTCTATATATTTCACATAAAATATATGGGAGGATAATTTCACATAAAAATTATTGCGCCACTTCAAAGATGCTGCAAATTGGATAAATAGATACCAACATAACATTATTGCGCCACTTCACTTTGTTTTGAGGATACTTTCACATAAAAATTAGTTGGCTAAAGTATTATTTTGGTCCTCAATGTTTACATGAAGTTTAATGTTGGTCCTCAATGTTTTAAAAGTTTAATGTTGGTCCTCAAAGTTTTTTTTTGGGTCGATTTTGGTCATCGAGCGTAACACCGTTAACTTTTTGTCATTAAATGATGACGTGACATACTTATATGGCATACCCTCTCTCCTACGTGTCATATTTTAATGACGTGACATGACAGATCACTGCCACGTCACCTCAGATGATGATGATAATGATGACGACGAAGGAGAGAAGATGATGATGCGGCAATATGGGTGACGTGGCAGTGATCTGTCATGCCACGCCATTAAAATATGACACGTAGAGGAGATGGTGTGCCACAGAAGCATGCCACGTCATCATTTAACGACAAAAAGTTAACGGTGTTACGCTCGAGGACCAAAATCGACTCAAAAAAAAATTTTGAGGACCAACATTAAACTTCATGTAAACATTGAGGACCAAAATAGTACTTTAACCAAATTAGTTTCATAATTATGTTTTATAGATGATTAACAAAATTTATATGTAACAATTATGGTAAAAGTAATGACAAAATTCTGATAGGTTGGAGTGTATTAAAATAATTTCAGTCTCAGCTCTTCAAAAACATTTATTCAGCTAAGTGTTTTGACTTTTGATGCATTTTATAATCAGGGGCAAAATTGTTATTTTACACAATACCCATTCCTTTCCCATCCTCAATTTTATTTATACCAAATACAATATGGGCTCGTTTAGTTACGAGATTGTTTGAGGGAATGAGAATGGAAAGGCGGGAGGGAATGGAAATAGGAATATGAAAGTGATGTGATGTAAATGGAATAAAAGTGGATAAAATGACCATTTTACTCTTATATTAAAAGTGGGTAAAAAAATAAAAACAAAAATATAATTTCATCACATTACAAAAATGATGAATGTTTGGAATTACAAGACAAATCTCTGCAACCAAATGTAGCCTATATCTCATTCCCATTTCTATTTTGACTCCCTCCGATTCTTTTTGGCAACCAAAGGAGGCGTAAGTAAATCAAAAGTTTGTCATCAGCAAGAAAGTAAGAGAATAGAGAAACATGAATCATTGCTTATCACGAACATAAAATAGTTGCAATAAATTATTACCATTTAAACTCAACAAATATAGTCCAAGTCCAGGGAACTGAGAGATGTGGTATTGATTGATAAAAAGAGAAATCTTCTTCAACCACGTTGAGTCAGCAATTATAGTACCCTTTTTTTCTTCACAGATCAGACATCATGAACATAAAAACTAAGTTATTAGAAAACTACAACCATGCTGGATTCTTTAAAGCAGTTACAACAGCCTTGACTTGCAGGTAGTTGCTAAGGCTGTAGGCTCCCCTTACTCTCCCTTGCCCACTCATCTTATATCCACCAAAAGGAATTGCAGCATCAAATACATCATAGCAGTTGATCCAAACTGTTCCGGCTCTCAAAGCACGAGACAATGTGTGTGCATATTCTAAATTCTGAGTAAAAACTCCAGCAGCCAGCCCATAGGGTGTTGCATTAGCTCTTCTTATCACCTCATCAAGATCCCTATCATGTATTTCAAAAATGGAATGAAAGTGGTTTTAGAGGGGAAAACCGAAAACTATTGAGGAATATTAAAACTATGATGCTGTTTGTGATTAGTGATTTACAGCTTACTTGAATTTCAAGATACTCTGAACCGGACCAAAGATCTCATCTTTCGCTATCAGCATGTCATCCTATTAATACGATGACAAAATCATTCTGATTATGTAATTCAATTTTGGCATTTATAACTTGACCAGAAATTGATATATATAAAAATATGTACATTTGGAAGCTTAATACCTGAACATTTGAGAAAACAGTGGGTTGGATGTAGTAGCCTTTGGAGCCACTTCTTTGACCACCAGATTCAAGAGTAGCACCACTTTCAATGCCTGATCTTATGTAGGAGAGGATCTTCTCGAATTGCATGGAATCAATCTAAAACATGAGAAAAACTATGAATGTTGACCTTCTGAGGTATCAGTACTTAGAATTTATAGTATTATCCTAGACATCAGCTTAAAGTTAGAGATACCTGAGGACCTTGCTCAACCCCACTTTTGAAAGGATCTCCAACAACACGTTTAAGGGCACGGGCTTTTGCTTTTTCCACAAACTCATCATATATGCTTTCATGAACAAATGTGCGAGAACCGGCACAACAACATTGGCCCTGTGGTCACAAATGAAAAAAATAATTTGAACTATCGACACTTGATGAAAACACTTGAGAAGCTATGTTTCATTGGTGATAAGAGATAGGATAATTCAAACCTGATTAAAGAACAGAGCAGTGTGTGCAGCCTCCACAGCCGCATCAACATCACCATCCTTGCACACAATGAAAGGAGACTTTCCTCCTAGCTCCAGAGTCACTGGTTTCATATTACTTTCCGCTGCAAATGCCATTACTCTCTTACCAGTGCCACTGGATCCTGTAAAAGCAAGCTGCAAAGTTTAATCAATTTTTAGTATCCAGCAAGAACCTAAGCAAAAAGTAGAGGCCATATACAGACATAAATGAGGAGGCACTTATTGTACTGCTGTGTATGCATAGCTTCTATATTATTAATCTCAAATATTGATAAAGGTGCTGCACAAAATGCTTTTCTCTTACAGCATTTTTTTAAACCCTCCAAACTAAGTAAAAATTAACAGTTTACCCAAAAAGGCCTTACGTCAGTAAGAAAATGCAGCTAAATGGCTTGATCAGGAAACACAAATCATAATTTTCAAAAAGAACAGATTCATGAATTTGAAGGGTCATGTTTTGCCATCCTTCAAAGTCCATTAAAATTTCCCAAAAAAACATTACCCCTTTCTATCAGCATAATTATATCCCAGACCAAAATTTAAATTATATGAAGTACCTTGTCAACATCCATATGTTTACATAGAGCTGCACCAGCAGTAGGACCAAAGCCAGTGACAACATTTAGAACTCCAGGAGGAAGTCCAGCCTGTAGCATCAAATACATCAGTGAGCACAATAACAAAGATAAAGAAGCAAGCAGAAACTAATACATTCATCTGTCCTATCACAAGTCCTAGAAAAGAACAATGTAATTCTGAAGATCTAATAAAATACCTCATGGAATAGATTTGAGACATAGAGAGCAGAGAGAGGTGTCTGCTCTGCAGTTTTCAGAACAACTGTATTACCACTTGCTAAAGCAGGCCCAACCTTCCATGAATAAATAACAAGAGGGAAATTCCAAGGAATAATTTGGCCTGCTACTCCAATCGGTTCATGCAAGGTTTGGACATGGTAGGGTCCATCAGCTGGCGCTGTGAGACCATGAATTTTATCTGCCCACCCTGAAGATAAGAGAAACATACCAAAGAATGTCAACTTGGTACACAGTACTATATAACCTTATGAAACAGGAGCTCAAAGATAATTCTACCAGCATAATATCGAAACACGCGCGTCACCATAGGTATTTCAACCTTTGCTGCCTGTTCATAAGGCTTCCCATTATCCCATGTTTCAAGTGCTGCAATTGTGTCATTGTGCTTTTCCAGTAAATCAGCAAAGCGATACATTATACGTGATCTTTCCTGGTAAAAAACATAAATTTGGATGAAATATTTGTCTATAAACAAACAAGGAGCATTAGAACCTCTTCTATACATATATGTTCTGAGATTTCTGGAAGGAAAATGGGTATAAATATTTGATGGGAAAAAAACATACATAAGCTGTCATCCTTGGCCATGGTCCCTCATCAAAGGCCTTCCGAGCAGCAGAGACAGCACGATTTACATCTTCACTGTCACCTTCAGCAACATTAGCAATTACATCTCCTGTCCTAGGATCAAAGGTTGGGAAAGTTTTTCCTAAAAAGAGAGATGTTTACTTTTCAATTTTGTGATATATACTCTGAATCGTAACTGTTCATGTTGAGGTAAGAAGATATTAACCAGAAGCAGCATCTACAAATTGTCCATCAATGAGGAGTTGATTATGATCTATTTGAACTTGTGGTATAATAGGCTCCTCAACAGTTGCAGCAGCAGCAGATTGATCCATTTTGCTCATACCTCTAACCCAGCAACAAAGACCTGAAGATTTACAGTCGTCCAAACGTTTCAACACAATCAAATAATACATACCAAGATATAGTAAACTTCACTTTTACTACACTTTCATTTTTAATTTTTCCATTCTTTAAGTCTCACATATAGAATAGAACCAAGAAACTTCAAAACCCTCCTTGCATAAAGCTAGAAGCTTGAAGAAAGAGAGAGTAGTATTACCCAAACCACGTTTGGAAGCAGAGGCAGAAGAAGAAGCTACAGAATAATGCAGAGAGGAAAGAATTCGAGTAGCCATGGCTTGCTGACTCCTGCAGTATCGGAGAGTCTGAAGTCTTGTCCAAGTATTCCCTCTTACGAATTCTCAACGCACTAAACACTTATAGGCTTAGAGCTTTAATTAAATCTGTTGTACAAGACATACATCCTTGTACAGTGTCAAGAGAAATAATGGTAAACATAACAAACAACAGTACTTACCAAAAAAAAAAATCAGTAGTTTAGTACCCTTGCATTTGATAGTTCACTAGGACAGGAGTGACGCACTATAAGGCTATTAATATTGAAAGAATCAGATGAGAAGCCAATATTAGTGATGGCCGCCATAACAGGGAACCTAATATAGAACATGGAAAGTGATGTTCAATCAATGAAGTTGCTTGCAAATTGACATATGCCAAGTTGGTCCCTCTTGTAGGGACAGATATATTTGATTGGCCACATAGCAATCTTGTTGCTCACGTGATAGCAATGTAGTAACAGCTCTAGCCTCTAAGTTATCTAAGCAATTTGCATATCCATCCATTTATTACCTAATTCTCAGATGAAGTTCATTGAATTCAAGCATAATTACTCATTGCAATTATTTAAATCCAGCTGGATCATGTAATCAGCCCCCTCAATTTGTTAAGAGGAATTAATGCAATAAGAAGAAAAGTTCCATTGAGTAGAATGAAAACAGCTATTACTTGTATCACATTAGTAAGGGTAAGCCAGGATGATTTGTCAAACCAATTTTGTTCAGACAATGGCAATCGTTCATCCAAATAACATTGCA
Source organism: Senna tora (assembly GCA_014851425.1). Lineage (NCBI taxonomy): Eukaryota > Viridiplantae > Streptophyta > Magnoliopsida > Fabales > Fabaceae > Senna > Senna tora. The sequence goes on from CM026267.1 coordinate 12,115,004, forward strand.
TGAATAGATCAAACATAAGCTACATATTCTATCTTGGCTCATTTCTATGGTTAAATTATTTATAGTTATAAATAATTGTCATTACGTTTTTTAAAACAATTCCCCTTCCAAAATTCTATACGAGAGGGAGAGTTGTATTAATAAGGAAATAGACTTCAGAAAACATCACTCTGTCACACACCTTCTTACTCGGTTTAAAAACAACCATCGTGCTTAATTATTACAACAGATCCCTTGGAGACCGAAAGCGAGGAATATTTAGAAGAAAGAAGAATAACTTATTCCATCGTTAAAAGATAGTCGCAGCCACTAACTAACATAAGTGCCTATGATAGTTACATTTAATCCTTATCCAGGAAGACCCGGTTTCAATGTGCGGCTATATGATGCAGAGGGCGTATTCCTCGCCGGTGTCATCGTTGGTCATTTTGAACATTGATAAATTTCGACCCCATGAAACCTTAATAATACATTGGAAATACAAATGAAATGAAACTTAGAAAATATTAAATTTTTTTGGTGGCCAGTAGTGATTCACGGACATCACAGCAAGTGTCAGTGTACCAACTTCAGTATTTCTCGTATAAAGAAACATTGCATGCAATACATTATTAATCAGAAAAAGCATTTGATTCACTGCAAAATTTACCAAAGTCTAGACAAACTGAGACCCCACTACTTTCTCAGTTCTAATTACTCTTTTACAGTGATTGAAGTAAACCAAAAAGGTCGCCCACTTCAATACATTTTCCATACAAATCAAACTTATATGCACTAATATGATCAAACTCTTGCTTCCTCTACCATCCCATTCCCATCCCGTGAATAAGTACACCAATACCACTCTCAAGCAAAGCCTCCACACAAGACAGACAAGCATCAAGAGGCTTCCACTTCGCCTATTACCTCTACTAATATATGAAGACACCAACAAAGCCTCATCACCTACTTTCCCTTCCACTATGGAAATCAAAGTGCCCAAGTTCCATATGGCACTCCACCTCACATACTGTATCAACAAAGCCACAAACATGGCCACAAATAACATAGTGAAAAAAGGAGATACGTGTGTGATATATGCATACACAGCAATAGAAATCAGCCCCATTGATAATAATGAAGTCAACAGAAGAACACACACGGATGTGACGAGAGGCTCTTTGAATCTGGAGTCCATTAGGTGTTTGACGAACATTTGTTTGAGAGTCAATGCCTCCTCCTCCCCTGCGTATATGGATGATGCTGAGTTAACAGTGGCAATAGTGTTGATTAGGTCTAAGAAATGGAGGATCCCTAGATGTGAAATCAGCAAAAGGAGAAAGTTATGAGAAACCTTCCCTATTAATGTATCCACTGCTTCCAAGGGCTGCCAGGCGAAGCAGAAGAAGCAATTATCTGAGTGGTCAAGTTGCTTCTGTAAAACCCTGAGCGCTTCGGTCATGGTTTGGAGATAGATGGTCTCGTAGATGAATAAAGAGTAGAACATGGGGAGAGAAGTGATGAAGGTGAAGATGATGAAGGTGGGATTCTTATAAGGGATTTTAATAGCTTCTTTCAGCATCCCAAATAAACCTACCTTCTCTTCCAATACTGCACTCTGGGGGCTCTCCATTTTTCTGAGAAATCTGTGTGAGTGTGTGTGTGTGTGTGTCCCTTCGTTCTCGATCACTCTCTTCTGATTAAGAATTGGTTCGATGACGATGGGTCGTCTCTTCAGCTGTGTGGAAAGTTGACTTGAGGGATCATTTTATGTTTTCCAAATAATCCAATGGCTTAAATTATGGTCTCAATCTCATCAACATCATCATAGTCTTTGGAAGCAGTGAATCATCTCAAGTCAACTTTTCACTTCCCGTCTTCCACACTGCTGAAGACACCACCGATCATCATTGAACCAATTCCTAATCCTAACCAGCATAGTTTAATGTTTCTCTCGTGATTAACGCAATTGGTAATCACATTTTTCATCATGTTCTATTATCATTTTTATTTTCATTTTTTTAAAATTTCTTTATCGCAATCAAACCCACTAGATGAAAATTTGGTCTCCGAAGATCGCTAGGTCCGCTCTAATAAAGATTATTGCCAATAAGATTTGAGAGAAACTAATTACAGAAAGTGTTTCTACGGATAAGAATATACATATAATTATATTATTAATTAAGTAAAATATTAATTTTAAATAATGATTATATATTTTTTTTTAATATATATAGAATGATATACTATATAGTAATATATTAACAAAAAAATAAATTTAAAATTATAGGAAACGAAAAAGAGAAAAGAAAGATAAAAATTTTTATTACTAATTTTAACATAATAAAAGAAAACAATAAAGTTTGGGAAGCATCAAAGACTGTGGAAGGAGGAAGGAGATGAGGCAAAAAAAAACACAAATGCTTGCAACTAGTGTTAGCAGCAAAGGAAATTAGATCTCTGAAGCCATCCAAAATTCTGCATTTCTGCTTTGGTGGTATCCCTTTTCAGGGAGATCTCCTAACACTAAATGGCTAGTTGAGTAGCTGCAACTGGATAAAACTGCTTGCAGTTTAGTGTTTTAGGCCTATGCAGTAATCCTTTGGGTTGGGCCTCCGTTGGTCTCCTCAACATGCCACTAGTGCCCCGCCCGATAGTACTTGGCAGTGCCTTCCTTTACTAGCATTTTACGCAAAAAAAAAAAAAGTAAAGGAAATTAGAAAACTATAAAAAAATAGGCACCAACTACACTGCAGTGTCTTTTATGTTCTACTTTCAGTCTTCTGTTTTATTTAGTGTCTTTATGTTTCAATCAGACCTGTATGCCTAGTACTATGCTCCTCTGTAAGAACGTTTCATATGCAATGTTAATTACATCTCATATTTTCACCCCAAAAAAAAAAAATACACAGCAGTGGATCTTGTTTCAATTAAATTAACTAATGCCATGAACATAATAATCTTTCTTTCTTTCTTTTTGAAAAGTTTATGGTTATTTTTAACTTCGTTTCTAAATTTTGTTCATAAAGTATTTTTATTTTTGTTTCAATTTCATTCTAATTGTAAACGTAATCCAAATTAGTAACTAAAAGAATTATAATTGATCAAATGTGTGGTTTGGTTAAATGATTTTTAAAAGATGCAGAGACGTGAGTAAGTTCAGCCAAATAAATACTTCTTTTAGCCACAGTAATACTGTTGTTTTATCTGTAATTTTTAAAAATAAAATAAAAAATATGATAAAAAATTATTTGTTTGCTTAAATCATAAAATTAAGTCGAATATTAAGGCAATTTAACTGCATAAGAGACAAGATTAAAAGCAATAGGAATCTCTAAGAAAGAAATATTATTAACCTAACAAAGAATGAAATATTAGTCTGCCCAAAACCCAATAAGATACTGGACCCATCAAATTGGGGTTGTGGTCCAAGTCCAATAAGTATACTACAGTCAAATGGTCCATGTATAGACCATTGATGTGCATATGGTTTTGCATGTCCAATAATAGCATCATTCTTTTATTATCCCCAGCCTACAATCTAGAATTATGGACCAAAAGAAAAGGGTGAAACTTTTATTTTGGTTCTCTATGTTTCACCTAAGTTTTAAATTAGTCCTTTATGTTTTAAAAGTTTTAAATTGGTCCTTTTTTTAGAAGTTCTAAATTGGTCATTCCGTTCAAGTCCGTCAATTTCTTAAGTTAACTGCTGACATGACATGTCGAAGTGGACACATAATTTCTCCTACGTGTATCAAATAGCTGACGTGACATTAGACACACCAAAAACACCCAAATGGCGTCGTTTAAGCCAAAAATAAAACCATGCTGAGAGGACCAATATGAAACTCTAATGAAACATAAAGGACTAATATAAAACTTTAATGAAACATAAAGGATAAAACTTCAATGAAACATAAAGAACCAATATAGAACTTTTGAAAGATAAAGGACCAATTTAGAACTTGGATAAAACATAGAAGAGCAAAATGGACATTTCACCAAAGAAAAACAAACAAGCTGGGATTTATGTTAGGCTAGTTAGTTTACCAAATTAAACTTCAGTTTCTTTTTTGAATTGTTTTTTAAATTTATTTATTTTTAAATTTATTTATTTTTAAATATTAAAAAAATACTTATATTCAAAGGTCTAATGAGCTCCGTTTAATCTGACTTGATGATAGAATTCTCCCAACAAAATCTTTTTCATATACAATATTTAAACTCAAGACATTGCTCAAAATGAAAGAAGTATTTACCACTTAAACAAATCAATTATTAATTGTCAAATAGAGTTTTTTAATAATAGTATTACTGTTTAATATGATTTGAAGATAGAATTCTTTTAATAAAGACTTTTTCGTAGACAATACTTAAATTCAAAACATTGCTCAAGATAAAAAAAGTATTTACCACTCAAATAAATTACTTATTAGTTGTCAAATAGAGTTTTAAGGATAATGTTATGCGAAATAAGTTGATTGTGGTTGATAAATTTAATTTAAATGTATTTTTATCTGTATTTGTGAAGTAATTTGTGTTTCACTAATTTAATTTGTATGAAAAAATACTTTTGATTATGAAAGCATCAAAAAAAGACATGCTTGTATTTAATAAAGATAATTTGCTCTTGAATTTAAGTTAGGAACTTCCGATAAATACAAGTTATATATATTAAAGTTATTAAAAAAAAAAGAGGCTCTAGCCAACTCTAGTTGTATTAGGCCCCAAGTCTAATAACTATAAAGGCTTGAGCTAACCAATTTGAAATTTAAAAACATGCTATTAATAGATCCTAGAGTCTAATAAGGCTTGAGCAAATAGGGTAGAAATTAAAGCACCAAAAAAAGGGTAGAAATTTAAAATCAAGGTTGAACAAGCAACCCTAGTTTAGTAGTTTGATAGCTCTAATTTATGGACATAACTCTAATATTTCCACTTAATTAACTTTATATTCCTAAAATCATATACAAATTAATAAAGAAAGCAGATAGCCGGCCCTTTCATGTCTTTTTAATAATAAGTAATTGAAAATAAAATAAAGTTCTTTGGATAAAAGTATATACATAAAATTTGACTTAGAGAAAGAGAAGGAGAAGAAGAAGAGTGTATGATGAAATTGCATTGCATGCATGTAATAGGTTGTATCATAGACCAACCCAATATGTATAATGTATTGCACCTAACTAGTGGTTGATGTAGTTTTGTAGTCTTTTTTTCTTTTGGTTCTTTTCTTCTTGTATATAGTTTATTTGACGAAAATTAATTATATACATGCACCACTTTATTTATACATTGATAATAATATTTATTTATTTATTTTTATTTTATTTTATTTGTTGAGTAGATTTTTTATGATATGTGATATAAATGTCTATTTTGGATATATAGGAGAAAGAAATAGATACTAATAAAGGCAATAATTGAGTGGTGTAGTGGTATGATGGTAAACCATGTTTTGCTTAAAAACAAAACAAAAATCAAAGAAGAAAAGAGAGGCCAAAGATATTATTATACTGAAATGATGCCCAATGTGTCTCTCAACTACCTTTTATTTGGCTTCCAGCCAACAAAAGGACAAAACCCACTCTATCAGTATTTATCTTTTTTGGCAAATAATAAATTAAGTAGCTACACAACAAATAAGGCGGCCATTGCAACTATTATCATGCACTCTTCTTCTTCTTCTCCTTCTTCCTTCCACTTTCAATCTTCCATGCTCAGTCATTCTTATGTTCTTGGTGAATTACTAAATATATAAATATAGATTAGGACCGACTTGATGTAAAATTGTGTTAGGAACCAAACCAAAAATATCTGAATGAGGCATAATGTATAGTAGGACAATATGCGTAAAGATGTTGTCTCCATAGTCCATATAATATCCTCACTACTTCCAACCTTCACTGATTCAATAAGGGACCAGCATGCTCTCTCTCACATCCTGCAATTCACCACTCTCCCATGTGACAATTCACAATAATAATACATCTCGCTCTTTCCGTCCGACCGTGATGAATTAAAGTTTGAATTTTTGTTAAGAAAAGTATTTATATATACAATTACTGTATATATATATATATTCTTTTTTGTTTGGTTTGAAGATATATTTTTAGCATCTAAAATAATTAATGTGGCAAGTGTGGCAGACCGTGGATTGAAGGCATCCTTGCAGAGTATAATTAGGGTTAGAAGTCATACATCAATAATTGATGAGTTTAATGTTAGAATACATTGAAATTTTTTTTATATATTATAATTCCGAGTTCTCAAATCTGAATATATAATTGAGCCGGCGGAGGGGAGGGGGGGTTGCATTGAATAGCATATGTATATATTGAGGGTGAGAAGAAACATTGAGGAAATGAATCTGAGACAATTAAATATGTAAACACATGGACACATGTTGAGGGTCAGAATATTCATATTGGGTTGATGAAGAAAGAGGAAAATTTTTTAAAGTGAGACCCTGATTTTTTATTGGAGTGGATTCTCCGTAGTTATTGTCTGTAGTTAATTAGTGATAAAGTTAAGAGAGAGATATTCTAACATTAACCATAGAGAATCCACTATCAATTTTCTTTCTCTCTCTTTATCTCTCTTCTAATTTCACCATCTAACTATAAAAGATCCAACTACATTGATGACAACTCTAGATTCCTCTGTACACATTAGTTTGTATACGAGTTAATATAAAATGATAACTTTTTTTCATGCATTATACAAAATTTACGGGAAATGCAATTAAAAAATGATCATTTCTCCGTGCGCACGAGATAGCTAGACGCGATGATGGGTCGTGGAAAACTTGATTTCTTCAACTGCGTATCCTAATTATGAATTCTTAATTGCCTTGTTGTGTGATAACAAGAAGAGTATGTTTAATTTTGGAGAACATATACTTCTTAAACTATAAATGAGTTACGAAATATATCTTAAATATAATATCTTTAAATGTGACTCAATCCAAAATTTTATACGTAAATCCCCAACATTCAACCGTAGTTGATGACAACATTTGTAAATGATTTTGTTGCAGAGATATATTGGTGGTATAACCAGATATTTAGATTCAGTGAAATATAAATGCATGAAGTGTACGATTTAGACCATTAAATAAAAATAAAAATTCGTGTATATATTATGACATTCTCATGTAACAATTCAAATTATATAATTTATACATTTTATCGAATTTATAGTATTTTGTTGTGTGTTAAATGTTAATTAAAAAGAGAGTAGTGTATGTGGTGTGATGTGATTTGAGGCGTGGAGTGCAGGGTGTGTATATAATAATGGAGTCTGACTGTATTCATCAATGGATGGAGAGAGTGAGATATATATATATATAACCGGGATATTGAAGACAGTCACAGTACCGATCAATCTCAGTGGGATTTGTATCTATATATATATAGGAAATTAGGAATAGGATGCCTCTTCTCACTGAGCTTAATTAATTAATTAATTAATTAATTGTAGTTTGAGATGATAAAGCCATCTGCTTTGCACCATTGAAGATTCCTTATCAGATCAGAATGATGATTCAATTGATAATGCCAAAATGCTCCCTCTTTAATGCCTAATTACGTGGGATATTGTTCCTTCTTTAATGCCATCTCAAATGCTTTTCTAGTCGATACATAGATATATCTTTATATTATATTTAATGTTCCACAATATTATTTTTTATAAGATAATTTTTAATAAAAAAATACTTGTAAAAAATGATCTATGAGAAATCCATTCATTTGTCAATAATTAAATTAATGAAAAAGAATGTCTATGTTTAATAATTGAAAATATTTCAAAAAATAATTTTAATAAAAATAAAAGAAATTATAGCATTATTCTGTTAATTTTTTTATTTAAAACAATATTAGTACAGTAACTATGAATAAAATTAAATCATATTAAAATGTAAAAATCCTCTTAAAATAAAAAACTCACTCAAATAATTAATTCAACGTATTTACTCTTCATTTAGATAAAAAAGTTTGACGATTCTTATTTTATCTATAAATTACAAAAGTTCAAAGGATTGTAATTCAACTTTTATAATTGAAGGAGATTTATGCATGATATATAATTCAAGGAATTAAGTGCGTTTTTAGCTTTAACGATAATTTATTAACTACACGTCTTTTCCACTTCCAACTTGCTGATCACGAGTAGATGTTTAGTGGTACGGTAGTACTGAACTTCAGTACATCTCTCCAATCAGTTGGTCCCTAAACCATTCAAGGTGGGCCCTAATTAATATGAGTTTTTATTAATATTAACAAATGGCACTACATGATTGGAGGGATGCACTGAAGTTCAGTGGTACGGTACCATTGAACTTTTATCCCTGTTTCACCAAACATGTAATTGTAAGTTATTGAAACACACCCAACGAATTCATTACGCACAATTGATTAATTAGTGCCGCCATTAATTCTCCTCCCTTATATAGTACTTGATGACCATCTCTTTCAGGAGAGAGCATGTTTAATAATACGGTAGTATTGAATTTATTTAAAATGAGTCTTTATTAATGTGTATTTTTATTAATATTAATAAATAATACTATATGATTAAAGAAATATATCAAAATTTAATACCAATGTAATACTGAGCTTTTATCCGTCTTTCACCAAGTGCTAATGCTAATTTCTTACCACTTCTCTTCCTCCTCCTCTTCATTATGTGTGAGACAAAGCATACATCCACCATAGCTTCCCTGTGTTATCTCTCCCAATAAAATCCAAAATTAAAAAGAAATTAAATTAAAGCGATCAATGGGACATAGAAAAGTAAAGTTGGGAAAAGAAAAAAAAACACACACACACATCTATATATATATATATATATAAAGGTGCTGGGTTTTGGTCCTTTTTAAAGGTTGATGATGATTGAGAAGAGGTATGATTTGATAGGGGAGCAAGTAAGTGAGATGCAAGTTGAAAAAGGATTCCATGGCCATTCATGAATCATTCATTCATTTACCACAAAGTGCTAAGAAAATGGATATCTCGTATATTACTCATAAAGGGAATTGGGAAAGTGGTCACCTACCTAGAAAAAAAAAAGCCCACAGGGAAGGCCCATACATCCATCCATTAGGTAAATGATAAGTAATGGACAAAACTTATATGTTGTTACTTACATGTTTTTTGTAAGGTTAACCAATTAAAAAAAGAGATGTGTAAAAAAAAAAAAAGACATGTTTACACATGTTTTTTTTAATTAGTTAACCTTACAAAAAACATGTAAGCAACATCACATAAGTTTTTTCTATAAATAATTTGAGCTATTAAGAGTTTAAGTTCACTAGTTACAAATAGTTGAATTTGTCTTAAATATGTGATATTTTATATTAAAAAAAATATTTTGATACAAATCTCTAAATAGATTCAACGACAGATAATAAACTTAAAGTCTTAATCATTGTTTTGAAAACCGGACCGGACCGGCCGGTCGGACCGGAAAACCGGTAAACCGCCAGCCAGTCCGGTCCGGAATAACCAATGAACCGGTCAGATATAAAACCGGTCAAGAACCGGTCAAAACCGGTCAGAACCGGTGGTTTAGACGGTTCGACCGGTTGTTCATTTTTTTTTTAAAATTTGTGTTGTTTATGATTTAATATTTATTGAAAATTTGTTGTGACTTGTAGTTGTAAGGATTGTTCTATTTCAGTATTTATTGTTGAGTTTGTGATAAGATTTGAGACTTAAATATGTTGATCCTTGAACTTATTTGAAGAGTTTAATATGATATTGTGGTAATTTGCAACTTGTTCTATTTCTTATCATGTTTAGATCGAGATGGAAACATATAATTATGAAATATATAATTTTTTTATGATATATTTTAGTATATTTAATTAAAAATATATATTTTAAATGCCATCGGTTCGACCACGATTCAACCACGGTTCGACCATTGAACCGTGAACCAGTACCTCGACCGGTTCAATGACCGGTCCAGTTTTAAAAACATTGGTCTTAATAGCTCTATAACATTATCTTTATGCAAATAGGCAAATATACTACGGCTACAGAACAACTATAAATCTTTGCTTCATTTGTTTTAATTCGCAAAAATATTAATTATTTTTTTAACAATAAATATCTTAATTTAAACCGAAAACTACTAGAAAATCTTAATAACTAGCTTTCTAAAATTACCCCAGTATTAAAATTTCCAACGACATAGAGTGTTCTAGAGGTTGATGATGGAGTTTAATAAGACAAGACTTAATTCGTATTCATCAATTCATTATTTTGCTTCTTTTTCACGTGTTGTACGTACCTCTCGCTCATTCATTGAGTCAATTAAATTTGTTTTTTTTAATAAAATAATTAAATTTATCAGTACATCATCCTCATCAATTCAACACAAATTAAAGCATAATATATAGTTATATACATTATAAATGTAGAACATATTACTTATAATTATCTATATTTTGCAAAGGTGGTTTGGCAAATTGCCACCTGGCATAATTATCTCCACATTCAGTAGGATAGATTGAATGGCATTTCTCCAATTGTCACTTTCTCTTATCCCACACTTTTTAATACACACAAAAAATCTCCCAACCTCATACTCTTCTTATCTCATCTTCCACCTCTCTTATTATAATTTTTTTGAAAGCTCTATAATTAGGTGGTAGTCTTATATAATGCTCTTTTTAAGAAAAAAACTTTTTAAGATTTTTTACTTTTCAACTCCAATAATTAATCTTTAGAGTATAATTCTCTTAAAAATTTGTGTTCGTATCATAAAGTTTCAAGCTGGCTTACCCAGTTGTTTACTACCATAGTTTTGATTTTTGATGATCACTTACGTTCATCTAATTCTTTATTCAATTTTAATTTAATTAATAAAACTAAAATTGAAAGAAAAAGAAAGAAGAAGAAGAAAAAAGAATGCAACAATATTGCATACATAAGGCCTAAAAAGAGGATTGCATGGGACCATAGTGGAGTTTCACATTAATGTGCCAGTAGCTAACAAACATTGGACACAAATTAAATAATGTAATGTAGGAGTTGTGGTTGTGGGGGTCCATTCAAAATGTTGCTTTCACCTTTTTATTTTGTTTATTTTTTCACAATTTGGGTGCAGCTTAAACTTCTCTAGGCTTCTTACCTTTTCTAATCCCAATATATATATTACATTTACTGTTTATATATAATCTTGTTAAATTTCTCATTCGAATCCATGATTTGTGGCTTTATTTTTCTTTCATCCCCAAAAGAAAGCATGCAAGTGCTATATACATATGTCCCGGTAGAATTTCTCTTTTAAAAGAGAGACACAAATTCGGGATGCAAATCTTTTGGGATATATAAAGCAATTTCACTTTTTCCATTAAGTACGAAATTGAATATAGGTTAATTAAATCTTAAAAGTAATGAGAATCTCTCTTGATATGATCACATAAATTGTTGTTTACAAGTCCATTATATGTATATATTCATACTCTATTCAACAACGATTCAAACATTAATTTATTACATTAGGATTAGGAGAGACTAATATCTTTCTGGTATTCATGTGCATTGTTGCTTTACTTCACTCAATAATTCTAGTTCTTAAACACAATTTTGGAATTAGGGGATGACTATAAGTGGAATATATGGGTGGTAAAATTGACCTCAACCTCAACCCACTAATCCAATTCAATCCAACTATATTTGAACCCATGACCATCCCTAATTCCATGAGTTTCAAATTTCGGAACAAATTTCCTTGAACTTTCACTTTTATATATAGAACTCCCTCCATTCAAAATTATGTTCATTTTTTAACAGATTTTTTATACACATTTTTTTTGGCCAAAATACTCTTTTGGTCCTCAATGTTTCAAAAAGTTATTTTAGGTTCTCAACGTTTTTTTTGTTAAAATTGGTCCTCTAGCGTAACATCTGTCTGATTTTGCCATTAAATGTTGACGTGGAAGGCTTATGTGGCACACTCTTTCTCCTACTTGTTATATTTAAATGCCATGTTACCCTCTTTCACTCCAACTCAGCAAAACGACGCCGTTTTGATTCATTTAAATGTTTTGTTTTGGTCATTTAAATGAATCAAAACGACATCGTTTTGCTGAGTTGGAGTGAGAAATGATGTCATGTCATTTAAATATGTCACGTAGGGGAGAGGGTGTGCCACATAAGCCTTCAAAGTCAACATTTTATGGCAAAACCAAACGGATGTTACGCAAGAGGACCAATTTTAACAAAAAAAAACGTTGAAGACCTAAAATAACTTTTGGAAACGTTAAGAGCCAATATTAAACTTCATGCAAACATTGAGAACCAAAAGAATAATATAATCAACTTTTTTTTAACTAATTGAAAGATATATATCGATCATTTCATCCATTACCCATCAATCAAATGCCAAATACCTTACCTATTTTCAAATTGTAATTCACAATATTGTAAGGAGGTAGTGAGGCAATACTTATCCATATGACCATATATGTGTGTGCGTGTGAGATGTGTTTGGGAATTTGGCTATATTTGAATTAAGGACAAGTTGTGTATTGGCTTAATTGCCATATTTTGAGGCATGAATATAACACCGAACGTGAAAAATTAGAAATATGGCAGGTGGCATTCTACAATGACGCCACTTCTTGCTTCCTTCAACATCCATTTTCTTCTCTAAGCTTCTGTGAATCACATGCTATGCTTCTCATCATTCTTTTCTTTTGAGGTAACAATAACTTTCAACATTAATTACTTGTTTCTCATACTTGGACGACATCATATGCTACTTATTTTTGCCCATAAATTATATTTTATTAAACTTTCTCTATATTTTCAATTTAATCTTTATTATTTAACTTTTATTAATATTATTGTATGACATGCCAAAATTCCAAAACAATGATCAAGCATCCAAGTCTAGCAGCAACTAAATTACAAAACGTCAAACCTACAAAGATTTAAATTTTTAGCAAAAATACATTTTATATCCGAAATTTTATATTAATTTTTAATTTTATCAACTATTTTTACAATCAATTTTGATTAAAAAATTTAAAATTCAATTTATTTGATCCCCTAAATTCTAAACCTAAACGTAGTTTATTCATATTAAGAAGAAAAACTTAAAGAAATAATATTATTTTAAGTAATAAATTATCATTAATATTACATGTGTGATATTATATTATTATTTTTTATCGATAATTGGATGAATTTATATGTTAAAATGGAATTTAAAATTGAAAAAAACTTAGGTCCATTTCCTTATGCCCATTACATCAAGTTCCACCAATCATATATTGATTACACTCTCTTTCTTCTATGATTGGTCATATAAAAGGTGGTATTCTATATTCTCTCTTTACTGTAATTGATTATTTAAACACTTTTTGCCACGTGTCATATTTATATTGGGGAACTTGATGTAATGGACATAAAGGAAATTGACCTAAGTTTTTTCCTTTAAAATTTTAGAGATGAAATTGATTATAATTCAAAATTTTTATGATAAAATTTATCACAAAAAAATTAAGGGACGAAATTAAAAATTTATATAAAATTTGAGAAAATAAAATGTACTTTTACCTAAATTTTTTTAAAAGAATATATATTGGTATCAGATTCAAAAATAAATTTTATAGAGATCATATGTTTACAAGAGATTTAGCACTAGTTAGTTATTCTAATCTTTTTGAAAGATTATTAGTAATATGATTCTATCTCATAAAGGGGATTCAATACAAACATCATTTGATGAACATTATATTATACATCTGTCAATATTCTTCTGATTGGTTCTGGGCAACAGGAAAAGATTCAAATAAAGAACAAAATGGAAACATCAGATCCGAGTCAACCCGTGCGAGTTGAAGTAATTGTCACAGTCCAGCTGTGAAATTGAATCGTCCTCATAATAATAATAATAATAATAATAATTTATTATAATTATTATGAGAGGGAGAGAGATTGAAAAGTCTCTTTCACTAGACAGTGTTAGGTGACTATACAGAGATTAAATAAAGATTTGCAATTACTCACTCGCCCTTTCACTCTTTTCTTTCTTTTTTATTTTTTTTCTTTGGACAACCCAAAATCCCAAAATTATTCCGCATAGAATCTCAACTAAATAAACTATGCAATAACAGCAGAAAATTTAGAAAATATATATTTGAAAAAGAACCTAAACTCAGCACCATTCACTACGAAACAAACAAACCCTCCTTTCCTTCTTTCCTTCCTTCCTTCTATCTCTTACACACACACACACACACCCCACCACCCACTTATTATTCTAATCTCAACCCTCCCAATTCCTTCCAACAACCCTTCCTCGTTATTACACTCTTCTCCATATCCATTGGTGGTGTTTCGTGCTTCTTCTTCTTTTTATTATCTGCATTTTTGGCTAGTGAGCTAACCTTGCCCACTACTCTTCATTTTCTTTCTTTAAAGAAAGAAAAAGTAGTCACTCACAGTCGTACCAAATCCACTTTTGTCCAACGTTTTGGTTTTGCTTCTTCTTGTTTGAACCTGGGGAAGGTGTTAATCCAAGAGGGTAGTACTACTCTTTAATGGATGCTCTGTATTTCTGAGACACCCCCTTGTGCTCATGGATCTGGAGTCTGTGATCTACAAAGATCCCATTAAGGTAATAACACATATAGGCACTTTGTGCTTAGAATTAGAAGTTTAGGACCCCCCACCTACCAAAAATCTTGTCTTTCTCTGTCTGATCATGCTTGTCTCTCCGCAGAAGGAATCATGGAAGACAGTGTTAACTCTAGCTTACCAAAGCTTGGGAGTTGTCTATGGAGATTTGAGCACCTCCCCTCTTTACGTTTACAAAAGCACTTTTGCTGAGGATATCCAACATTCAGACACTAATGAAGAAATATATGGGGTCTTGTCTTTTGTGTTCTGGACTCTTACTCTTATCCCACTAGTCAAGTATGTGTTCATTGTGCTTCGAGCTGATGACAATGGCGAAGGAGGCACTTTTGCTCTGTATTCCCTGCTTTGCAGGCATGCAAGGGTTAGCTTACTGCCTAATACCCAGCTCGCAGATGAGGACTTGACTGAGTATACCACAGATGGGGTTGTAGCAATCGACAAGAGAAATGTTGGGTCTCGATTGAAACTTGTATTGGAGAAACATAGGGTGCTTCAGAGGGTACTGCTTGTTCTGGCTTTGATAGGGACATGCATGGTTATTGGGGATGGAGTTCTCACACCAGCAATTTCTGGTACTTGATGAGATTTGAGATTTCCATTATATATATATTTTGGGTGATTTCTATTTTGGTCTTAAGCAGTGAAAAATGGGATCTTGATACATCAATTTTCTGGGTTTTTTTGGGTCATTATGCAGTGTTCTCTGCTGTGTCAGGCCTTGAGCTTTCCATGTCAAAAGAGCAGCACAGATGTAAGTTCGTTTCTGTATTATCTGCTGATACAAATTTCTTTTAAATTCTATATAATTGTAATCCTAATCCAGCTTGCGGTTTTGGGATTCAATTGCAGAAAGATATACTAATTTTCAATAAAAATAATATTATTTGAAAAAGTAAAAAGTTGATTTAATTGCGGATAAAACTATCTTTAAAGAATTTAACTTGTTTTTCCTTTCCACAGTTAGATTTTTTGATGAGTGGATTTAACAAAGCATCGTGTCTGGAACTATTCAATGGAATATGTTCTTACATCAACGGTTCTATGCGATTCTGTGATTGTCTGGGCTATGTATTCCCAAAGACACTCTTGTCCCCTCTATCGTATATATGCTGTGAAGATATTAAAAGCAAAATTATTGTAGTTCGGTATCAGAATAGGATTATCTAATGCTTGAAAAAATCTTATTTGAACTTTGAAAAGCCTTCTTTTTCTTCCTTTTCCTTCCATCATTCCATGCTACATATTGCATAGTCATTTGAATTAGTGGACAAAAAGGGAGAACCAAATGCTTGCAAGTTTATGTATTATTGTGTGGGTCCCTTGAAATATAATCAAGCCAAACCTCTTTGCTTTGATCAAAATCAAGTCACTATCATGGTATAAATTATATATGAATACATTATCTGGGTTGAATTGATTATTATAAAATAAAGATGAAACGTGTGGCTAAGATGTAAATTTTATCCTCATAAATTAGAAAACCAAGCATAGAAAAGTAGTTACTTTATAAAAGTATTGTTGTATGAATAAGACATTAAATAAATCTTTATGGAGTAGTCTAGAACAGTCAGCTGATTACTTTATTAAGTGACAAAATTAGGTAAGGCCACTATTATTGAATATATTGAACTGCTCATAAGCATTGTTTCGGATTCCACTATGATGCTAATATAATGATTTTCTTTGGGGTCTGTCAACTAAATCCAGACCTAATTCTGTCCAACTTTAAAGCATTTGCAACAGCAGAAACACATGTATGAAGTCATCCTAATGATATATTTTTTCCCCTAATTTTAGGTTAATCTGAATTACTATTTACTATTAGTAGCAAGTTTGAAATTTTATTCTTCATCTTCTGTTACTAAATTTCTTATTCTTGTAAAATGTTTCCAAGCTTCTATTGGAAGTTGTCTTTTTTCCTAGTGGAGAATATTATGTCTCCATTTCATGACATGGCCTCTCAACTTCTGCTGCTAACTTTTACTATTTGTTTGTCGGCAATACGTTTCATTTGAAGATCATTTATGAACCAATGAGATTATACAACCATTTCTTTCAGCATTCAAACACTTCTGTAGTTTAATAGTTAATGTTCCCCTTTACTTTGGTATATCTTTTTACCAAAAAAATGTTTTATTTTTTGTCATTTGTTCTTCTGTAATTGGCTCTAGAATGATGGCTGGTTCATGAATTTTCATTTACTTGCTGATTTTCCTAATCATGAATTCATGATAAAAAAAGTTACTCTGTACTTGGGTTTTCTAACTTTGAAGTTCTTTTACTTCTTATAGCATCTGTATTTTACTCCTCAAATGTTATGCCTTTATTGTCTTAGAAGCCTGAATTCAACTATCATAATTAGCAACTATCGAATCAAATATTCTTTGTGAAATTTAATGGAGTGAGTGAAAGTGAGTAATGTATCAATGTAACATTAACCTGCTCTTTTATATTGGCAATGGAGGAGGTCCATCTTTTAAGTGCATCATGCATGTTTTAATATTCTGCTCTGAATCTGCACATTCAAATCCTGATTTTGTGTAAGAAATTTTCTGCAGCCGAATCAGAAATATGTCAGTTTAATTTAATCTGATGGGTTTGGATAATTCTTGGTGCTTTAAGAATTTATTACAATGTGCTTGAACATATTTTGCATCTCCTGAGAGCTAATTGGTTCTGCAGATGTCGAGGTTCCAGTTGCTTGTGTAATACTTGTATTTTTATTTGCTCTGCAACATTATGGAACCCACCGTGTGGGTTTCCTGTTTGCACCTGTTGTGTTGACCTGGCTGCTATGCATCAGTGCTATCGGTGTTTATAATATCTTCCATTGGAACCCGCACGTATATGAAGCTCTCTCTCCATACTATATGTTCAAGTTTCTGAAAAAAACCCAAAGGGGAGGTTGGATGTCCTTGGGTGGGATTCTACTGTGTATAACAGGTAAGGAGTAAGTAGAGAAAATGGAATTATGTTTCAATTTTCAACAACTTTGGCAGATGCTCTATCTTCATATGTTATTTTCATTTATATGTTTCAGGTTCTGAAGCCATGTTTGCTGATTTAGGACATTTTTCACAATTGTCAATTAAGGTAAATAGAAGAAGCCATTTTGTTTGAAACTTAGGACTTCATAATTATGAGTCAATATACAAAGTTTGCGAAAGGAAAATTTTTTAATTGTATACATGTACATGCACAGACATACAATGGCACAATTATTGGATGCATTTGTTAATGAAGATTTCACATCAGTTTCATTATGTCAAGGATCATCAAATCTTTAATTTTATTTTATTTTTGTTTGCTTACTTACATTCTATAGCCAATATGATAAGCATTTCTTTCAATTTGCAGAACTGGAAAATGGCTGAGGTTACAAGTAATATATAATAATATTCTCAAATTCATAATCTATCTACATATTTATGACATCCAATCATCAAATCTTTAATTTTATTTTATTTTTGTTTGCTTACTTACATTCTATAGCCAATATGATAAGCATTTCTTTCAATTTGCAGAACTGGAAAATGGCTGAGGTTACAAGTAATATATAATAATATACTCAATTTCATAATCTATCTACATATTTATGACATCCAATGCTTCAGTAAGAATCATTAAGATCTATTTGTTCTAGGATATTTGGTGTACATTCAACTTTGCTCAGTTAGTAAAGTCTCAGGCAGTAGATATAGTTCTTTTCATGTGATTAGCTTGATGCAACTCGATGCAGCAAAAAAAAAAAAGAAAAAGAAAAAAAAGGTTGGTCATCATTGAAAGTTACTTAGAATGTTGGATTTCACCCCCTTAAGTTTGCTAGGTATCCTTCTAGTATTATCTTGGTAATAGCAATACTATGTAAACTTTTGTTTGATTATACCTTAGGAATAACTTTGTAGTAGTATTCAAAATCATCAAGTTCTTATAGAGATGTAACAGAAACCCTTTGCATGATGCACAACTAATGTAATGGCATGTTACTATTTCATTGATGATTGAGTATTACTCCATTTAGATGAATTTATATCAAGTTCTGGAGGATGGTAATATGAACTTATGAAGCTGAAGGGAAAATTAATCTTTTTCTAACAAAAAGTCACTTCCCTGCAGATTGCTTTCACTTTTCTGGTATACCCTTCTTTAATCCTGGCATATATGGGACAAGCTGCGTATCTTTCCAAGCATCATTCTCTTGAAAGTGACTACAGAATTGGCTTCTATGTATCTGTACCTGGTAGGTTCTTGTGTGTTTTTCTCTTGGGGCATGCATTCCACTGAATCCTTCATGTATGCTATTTGTCTTACTTTTCTTTTTCATTTTTTCACAGAGAAAATTAGATGGCCTGTTCTTGCGATCGCAATACTCCAAGCTGTGGTTGGAAGTCAAGCTATCATCACTGGGACTTTCTCAATAATCAAACAATGTTCAGCTTTGGGATGCTTCCCCAAAGTCAAAATCATCCATACATCATCTAAAATACATGGTCAGATTTACATTCCAGAGATTAACTGGAGTTTGATGCTACTTTGCCTGGCCATTACTGTTGGATTTAGAGATACAAAACGCATGGGAAATGCAGCAGGTACTACCTCCATGAAATAGTTCCATGATGAATTTGCATATCTTGAAGGCCAATTCCGAAAATCATTACACAGTTTGTGGCTTTACTCCTAATGTTAAAATATTCTCAGTAAATTCTTGTTTTCCTGATTTCCTCCCATAAACAGGTTTGGCTGTCATAACTGTCATGCTGGTGACCACTTGCCTAATGTCTCTAGTTATAGTCTTATGCTGGCACAAAAGTGTTGTGCTGGCCATTTGCTTTATATTCTTCTTTGGCTCCATTGAAGCACTATACTTCTCTGCATCACTCATCAAGTTCCTTGAAGGGGCATGGGTTCCCATTGCTCTCTCCTTCATCTTCCTAGTTGTCATGTACGTATGGCACTACGGCACAATTAAAAAGTACGAGTTTGATGTTCAAAATAAGGTCTCCATCAACTGGCTCCTCAGTCTTGGGCCCACTCTAGGAATTGTGAGGGTCAGGGGAATCGGCCTCATACACACTGAGCTTGTATCTGGGATCCCAGCTATATTCTCTCACTTCGTTACCAACCTGCCGGCTTTTCATCAGGTAGTAGTCTTCCTCTGCATCAAATCTGTGCCAGTGCCACATGTCAGACCTGAAGAAAGGTTCTTAGTGGGTAGAGTTGGCCCAAAGGAGTATCGGCTTTATAGGTGCATAGCACGGTATGGCTATCGCGATATCCACAAGGATGACATGGAATTTGAGAAAGATCTTGTTTGCAGTATAGCAGAGTTCATTCGATCAGATTCTTCTGAATTCGGCTTAGGACTTGAAAATTTTGAAGACGACACTAAGATGACCGTTGTTGGGACTTCAGCATCAAACCTAGAAGGTGTAAGAATGTGTGAGGATGATCCAGATTCTTGTCACATGGAAGGTACTTCAGAGTTGACGGAGGTCAAATCTCCCGAGAAAGTTAAGAAGCGAGTGAGGTTTGTGGTGCCAGACAGTCCGGAGATTGATTTGGGTGCAAGGGAGGAGCTGCAGGAGCTAATGGAGGCAAGGGAAGCAGGAATGGCGTTTATAATGGGACACTCATATGTGAGGGCCAAAAGAGGATCAAGCTGGATAAAGAAAGTAGTGATCAATTATGGGTATGATTTCCTAAGGAGAAACTCCAGAGGACCAAGATATGCCTTAGGCATCCCTCATGCATCTACTCTAGAAGTGGGCATGATCTATCATGTCTGAATTTTGGTCAGTAGCTATATATAGTTTAGGTTTGTAACTAGTGATCTTCTTCTCTGGTTAGCTCAACCTTATTATATACATAATAAATGGTGGCATTTTGTACAGTTCCCCTCCAAGCTTCCTGGCAAGCAAAGTGTTGCCAATGCTGAGGTTGTTGCTTCTTATTTTTGTGGAACCACTTTTTTTTTTTAAAAAATTTCTTGGTATATAAATAAGCTACCAGGAGGGGGTAGTTTTTCCACTATCTTAGCTCTTGTCATAGCAAAACTCTGAAATGAAGGTCAAATTCAAGTTCACAAGGGTTTTTGGGACTGTGAGTTTTACAAAGAAAACGAGTCAAGTCAAAACAAAAATAGAAGAGAAAAAGAGGTAGGTAGTTTAGCAAGCCAGGGATAACTTTGTATCAGAAGGGTATGTATTAGTTATGCAGATAAACTTTCTTAATGCAATATGTTACCATCTGATTAAGAAGTGTAAAAATACTCGATGGCTCTTGCAAGAATGATGAAGGGCATAGATTCCCAGAGAAATACAAATTGCATAATGGCATCTGGGAATCTGAAGATTGAAGAAAGATGGAATTTCATGTATAGCTGTACTATGAATTTTATTTCTCTTTCACCTTTTTCTTTATTTGCTAATGACTTCATCCCCTGTATTCTTCATCAACTTTCGCTTTATATATTTTCATTTCCTGTCTCCAGTGCTTTCTTTCTATTCAAACATCCTGATTCCTATCATCCCGCCAGATGAATGCATTACTATTTCAACACCTGTAACCTACTTCAAGGCATTATCTTCAATGGACATGTATTTTGTACAAATATTTATTTCTAAAAGAAGATACGATTTCATGTTCAGAAGAGCTTAACCCAATGATACCCTCATTAGCTATTATTGATAAAATCAAACAGCTCTTAACACTACAATGATTCCAAAATAATTGCACTTTTCTCTCTACCGACTTGTATAGAGCTTCAATCAATTCAAATTAAGTACTTTTGGTCAATCTGTGAAATCCCAATTTATCAGCGGAGGTTGGATCTGCAAAAGGAAAAATTCACTGAGGGGGAAGAAACTCCTTGGTAAACTTTCAATGATTAAGTCAGTTTCTGATACAACAAAATAACAGTAAGGGAATAAGAATTTGTTATTTTATACCGAGCCGTTTAGAAATATTTATAGATCGATTACTTGGGGGTATAATGGTTATGTTTGGGTTGCACGGGGACGTTCCATGCGTAAATATTATAGAAATTGTTAGTTGTGAGCTAAGAAGCCGACACGCTTAGGACACTCTGTCTCTAATTTTAATTTAAACAGAATTATAGAAAACACAAGGATGGGATCGGAAGATCTACTATATGGGTTACATTTGGCCCAAAGATCTACTATACTCTGAAGGAGGAATTGATGCTGTGAGAGGTTGCGTGCAGGCATGTGAATCATACAAAATGATATTTGATGATACAGCAAAAGCCATTTGCCGCCATGATTGAGAAGAGGGAGCGTAAGCTAGACGTTTTGCTTACTTGAACAAAAAGAGAAGCCAAGTTCTTTTGACCGCCAAAGAGAAGGAAAAAAAAATCAGATTCCAACATTTTATAAATCAATCGTTGATAACACAACACACAAAAATAGAGGAGCCATCAGCTCTTGATCTAAACAAAAAGCACATGATTAACGAAGAGGGGAAACCATAAAAAAAGAAGAAGTGAATATTCGTGTAGAGAAAAAGAAGCCACTTCTTGCTTTGAAGCTAGAAAATAATTTGATGGAACTTTATTTCGTAAGCTACACAATATTTTAGTTGTTTCTCCAAAGCTATCTGGGCATTCTTTAATTCATTTTGTTGTTTATTTTATTAGGGTTATGCAACTATGAGTCTATAACTATGGTAAGTTTAATTTTTATAGCGTGTCACAAGTTCATAAAAAAAGAGAGTTGATGTACAAGGTTGGCATAATTTTATTTATATAGTCATCCTACTCAAAAGAACATTTCAATGCACGAAGTTTCTACCAGTGGGGTTTGAGGACAAACCTTGTTCTCAGAAGTAGAGTGACTATTTTGAGGATTTGAACTTACAATCTCCAAGCCAAGATATATTAGTTGGGTTTTTATCCACTTTACTTTCACCATAATTATTGGGTTTCTAGGGTCACCCTAGAAATTTTTTTTTTTTGGGTGTCGTTTATGCTATCCTTAAGCATCCTTCATGCATCTACCCCGAGGTGGGAATAAAAAAACGATCTTTCATATCTTTAGACTTTAATTCTCATCATTTGTTTTTGGACTATAAGCCATGAAGCATGAAGCAGTATAAAATGGGGAAAAGTACATTCTTTGGAGTGAAAAAGCACTGAAGATAATAAAGAAAACCAAGTCATTTCTTTTTGAAATAATGAGACTGCACCTCCTTAGGTCTATTAAATGTGACATATGATTACTTACAATGGGAAAGCAGAAGAGCAGAAACCTGCAAAATTCTATTTGCGCAGAAATAAACCACCTTGTCGGATAGACTTAAAAATAATTAAAGGAAAAAGGACACAACAATCAAAACGCAATCTGTGATTCCCTTTCATTATCAACTCCAAATTCTGTCCTTTGTGTCCCTCTGCTAAACCTTGTATCCTCACTACTAAATCTTCTTTTTGTCTATCTATCTCCTCGGTTTTCAAAAAGGTTGATACCAATACATAAACAGAAAAGAAGCTCGTCGTGGGTTCTCTTACTTAAGTGGGATACTAGAATTGCATAGCTTAGACTTAGACATCAACATTCGAACAATGGTTAAGAGTTGTGTTGCTCTGGTTCTTGTTTTTGTGGTTCTATTTGCTCTCTTCTCATCAACTTCTGCCACACCGGTTGCAAGTGAGTACATACCATACTACTCAACATACTTCAACATTCTCTGATTAAACCAAAAAAAAAAGACATATTTTGTCTGTCTTTGAGATTCATGTGTCATTATATGCAGAAATTGTGACTGGGGTTGTCTCCAATGCGGTTTCTGCTCTTCTTAAATGGCTTTGGTCTCTAAAATCCACACCCAAACCAGGTAATGCCCTTCTCCATCAATTGAATTCCCATTTTCTTGTTTCTTCAACTGTTACTGTACATGTTTGTCTTCTTGATGATCTGATGGTGTTGTTTGTGGTTGATGGGGGGGTTTTAAGGGAATCGTTTTTCAGTGCAGCACAGCCGTTCGATGATGAAATTCGAGAGTGGATACACTGTGGAGACAATTTTTGATGGAAGTAAGGTGGGAATTGAGCCACACTCAGTTGAAATATCAGCAAGTGGGGAGTTCCTTCTGGTTTTGGATTCTGAGAACAGTAATATACACAAGATCCCAAGTCCAGTATCTAGGTGTAAGCTTCCTCTTGCTGAGATTGTCTTTATTACTACACTCTTTGTTTAATAAAATTTCCATGCTATTTTTGTTGTTGTTCTTGATTGATGGAATTTGGTTTCAATCTGTAGGAGATGTTAGTGTTAGTGATTTCAGCATTGTGGTTTTGTGGTGTTGCTTCATGGTATGGGCATACTATAGATTTACGTGTTCTTTAAGAATGTGTGCTCTGCTGTATGAGTTTGATTTAGGGACATCTTTTGAATTTTGATTTGGCTAAAGATGTTTGTTGTGAAGATGCTTAAACAAGCTTTTGTGAAGTGCAAGACTCCTCTTTTCTAAGTATAGTATGAACATTCTGCTATCTTTTACTTTCCCAAAATTAAAAAAAAAAAAAAAAGAATGAAGAAAATGAAAGAAAAGAAAAAAAGGAAATAGAACCTTATTCGTTTTACACCAATGTGGCTTATTATTTATTTTACCCACTTTACTTTCACCATAATTATTGGTTTTTTTGCTTTAGAATGTAAATCTTACATTTCTTATAACTTCAAGACAAACACGCTGCATACTGGCTTCAGATTTATTGTCATTTTCTGGATTAGTTCCTCTTTGTTTTTGAGACAACCTCTTCTGAGAGCCCTGAGGGTCTTATAAAAATAAAATAAGAGTAAATTATTATTTTGGTCCATAAAAATTTCACTTATCTCAATTTAGTCCCTAAAAAATAGTTTTTATTACAATTCCATCCTTGCTAGAAAAAACAAAAAACTTAAGGACAAAATTGTGACACAAGATATCTTCCACGGGCTAAATTTAGTATTTTCATTATTCAGGGACTAAATTAAGATAAATGAAATCTTTCATGAACCAAAACAAGAGTTTACTCAAAATAATAATAATAACTAGAGGTTTCGCATGCACATATCGTGCATGTAATTTATTTTTTGAATTTTTTAAAAAATATATTATAAAATTATGATTATTATACTTTAAATTAATAAAAAATAAATATTAAATTATTTCAAAATTTTAAAATATAAAATAAAATAATTATTATATTTAAAATAATAAAAAGAATCATGAAAAGTTATCACTATTCTTATTTTCTCTCACCCATGATCTTCTCACATCATATTTTTATTTTCTTTTTTTAATTAACTAAGTGACTATTTTAGGAGATCGTTGACGGGAAGACCCCACAGTCATATTAATATAGATAATAATTTTTTTGTTATGCTGAAATGAATGAACGAATGAATGAACCACAGATAGCAGGCCCAAACTAGTTGCTGGATCGCCTGAAGGATATACAGGACACATAGATGGGAGGCTTAGAGAAGCAAGAATGAACCATCCTAAAGGGCTTACAGTGGATGACGGAGGCAACATTTACATTGCAGACACAATGAATATGGCCATCAGAAAGATCAGTGATGAAGGTTTGAGAATTTAAATGATACAAAAGCATCCCTTTGTTTTCTCCTTTGGGTGTAACAGAAATTCAATCCCTCACTCTCATGTACAAGTACAACTTGATTTTCTACACAGGGGTGACCACAATTGCAGGTGGAAAAAGGGGACAACTTGGAGGCCACATTGATGGTCCTGGTGAAGATGCAAAGTTCTCAAATGATTTTGATCTAGTTTATGTTGGTAGTAGCTGCTCTCTTTTGGTGGTAGATCGAGGAAACCTAGCAATTCGAGAGATTCAACTCCATCATGATGACTGCACTTCTCACCACCACCACCACCACCAGGATGATGACATTAGTTTCCACTTAGGTACATAAATAAGATCAGGAGGAGGCCATCCACTTCTTTCTAATCTCTCTTTTTTCTTTTTTCATCTTTTTTGTTTTAAGACATGCATGGAGGCCTACAAGATATGCAGTTTCTTGTTACAGGAATAGCAGTGCTTGTTGCTGCTACTTTTTTCGGCTACATGCTGGCGTTGCTGCAGTGGAGGATCAGGGCAATGTTTTCTTCACATGATGTAAGCTATGTTGATGAGAATGTTGCGTTAGATGAGTGGTCACACTAGAAATGATAGGATTAGGAATTATTGCATTAGAGATAAAGTCAGGGTAGCACCTATCATAGAAAAGTCGGTAAAAATGTGTTTTAGGTGGTTTGGTCATGCACAAAGGAGACGATTAGAGACTCTTGTATGGAGAGTTGACCAAATAGAAGATAATCCAATAATTAGGGTAAGGGGAAGAATAAAGAAAATAATAGGAAAAACTATTAAGATGAAATTAACTAAAAAATGAGAAAAGATAGAACAATATGGCATAAAAGGCTTTGTTGTTGTTTTTATGTAAGATATATTGACTCTAGATTTAGGCCATCTCATTATGCAGGAGCAGGATTATGACAAAATGACCTAAAAATCATATATACTGTGGTTGAATATTGCAGGATCCAAGAGCTTATAATACAAGGAAAGGTACAGCACAGCAGAGGCCTCCAATTCCAAAGTCAGTGAGGCCTCCCTTGATTCCAAATGAAGAAGAATATGAGACAACAGAGGAGGGTTTCTTTGGTTCTATTGGGAGGCTTTTGGTGTATTCAGGGTCAGCTTTTGCTGATATATTTGGGAGTTTGTTCTCAGGAGGCTCTAGAAGCAGTAAAAGGAAAGCCCTCCACTATCAATTTCATCAGCAGCAAGTGAACAGACATCCTCATCCTCATCCTAATAGTAATAATGTATGGCCAGTGCAAGATAGCTTTGTGATTCCTGATGAAGATGAGCCTCCTCCTCCATGTCTTGAAACTAGGACACCTACTGCTGGAAAAACCTACCCTTTCATGAGCCACCAGGACCTGGATAAGCCTCCCCAACAACACTTGAAGCAGACTCGAGCTTACTTGAGCAGCAATAGGTGGGATGGTGACTATGATCAACAACAACAACAACATCATCATCAACGTAAGCAACTCCAGCATCATCAACATCAGCATCAGAATCAGTATCAGCAGCAGCTTCACACGCATTATTCATCATCCACTCCTAAGACTTACTATGACCACCAGAACTGTGAGACAAATGAGATAGTGTTTGGAGCAGTTCAGGAACAGGATGGAAGACGTGAGGCCATGGTCATAAAGGCTGTTGATTATGGGGATTCTAAGTATAGTCACCATAATCTCCGGCCTCGCTTGAACTATGTGGGATATAATTCTCACGGCTACTGAAATCAACATATATATGCTGGCTTTCATTGTCTAGTAGTACAAATCATCAAATCGAAGTATAGAGAAAGTGATGATACTTAGATCCTTGAACGAGTTTCCTGAGAGCACAAATGTTAGTGTAAAGTAAATGAATAGTGATGCTTTGTGTGAAATCAATCTTGTTCACTAAATGTGTGTCTCAAATCACAGCGTGATTAGGTTGTTGATGCACTCAAAGGGAGAGAAGAAGAGGGAGGGAGGGAGCTATCATGGAGTGATAAACCAAAAATTGCAGTATAGCACAGAATGGACAGTTGGTCCACTTTAATTGATTACGATCAAGCTGAAGAAAATGGATTTGGATATACTGAGGTGAAAGTGCATAAACCGTCGGATACAAATATTACAGTAAACACGGATCATAATTGTCATATTATTTTGTGCTTTGCAAATTGGGCTAGTTCTGAATCTTATGGCCTGCTTCAGATGTCCAGAAACCCAGTAGAGAAACTAATGATTATTATATAACATATTAATTTTTTTTTGAAAAGCAAATCTCTCCCAATCACATTTTCTTAATATATATATATAATTATTCAATATATATATATAATTCATTTTCATTCTCCAACCACAAAAATAATACAAACATATATTATTTATAAAAAGAAATGGGATGAGTGTGTTAATTCCTTTTGCAGTTGGTAAGCACACTGGTTTGAGCGTTTGGCCGGTTTTACTCATCACTTTGTGGTCGTCACAGCTGTGCCAACCAAAATATGCCAACAACTAAGCACTGACAATTAATTCATTAATCATAATCAAATCTTTCAATTATATTAAACCACCTACAATTGGATCATCCCTCAAAACAAAACCAATCTCACTAAATGCACCGCCTCCTCCTACCTTCTATATATTTTATGGAATTCAATTTACTAATTTCACCAACCCCTCCTAATCCCAATCATTCTCATAAATCCCAAATTATGAAGAAGGGCCAAGTAATTAGTGTATATATTTCTTAATTAACTAAAATACTCTTGTTGACATAACGACTTTGTTTATACACCTCTTTTAAATAGCAAATCTAGGAAGGCATATTTAGAAAACCTACACCCCAAGGACTTCCTTTGAGATTAATCAAAATCTAGAAACTTGTGATGCTAATATATAGAATAAGCTTTCATCCTCAATGGGACTAATTAAATTAGCATTCATGTCCGTTTTTATTTTAAAAAAATTAGGCAAAATTTTTATTTATTTGTTTTCAAGTTTTTTAATAAGAAATCAACACCCATATAATTTATACAATTCATCATTTTCATAATTGATTTTTTTTGTTAAAATGCATAAAATCCCATAGATTATATATAGATAATGTGTAGGTAGATCCCCAAAACTATAAAAAGCTTCTTAAAAGTTAAAACTCCAAAAAAAATATATGTTTCCATTCAAAATCCTAATGAAACAATAATACACCAATAAGATCAAGTCATATAACATATAAATGCAAAAAATCCATGAATTTTAGGTTTTATAAAAAAAAATCCCTTAAATAATTTAATAAGCCTGTCCCTAACAAGTTTTGAATGAAAAAGTAAACAGAGATATATATTTTTTACATAAAATGCATAGTTTGAGAAGTATTCTATGTCTCTTTTTAAAGTTGAGGAATCTTATTTACACGTCCTATATTAATTTCATAAGATTATGTGTATTTTAACATTTTTTATTTTGGCCTGTGATATTTTATTTTTATTAAAAAACTTAAAAACAAAGATACAAGAAAAAATATATTAAGTCCAGAAGTTGTTTATTTAAGGCAATTTAAATTTCAGTTTTGATGATGTATGGTATTGGAGTATTGGTATAACTTAAATTTGGCATGACTTGGTGAGAATGAGCTGTATGTGAAATTAATGAGTGCAATAACATTAAAATTATAAAAAAAAAAAATAAGAATAGTGAGTAGAGAGACAGACCTGGCAACCGGCATTTACGGGTAAAGGTTAACTAGCGTAACCTCCATCCAGCGATGTGTGCGCATTCCGTTATCTCCGCAAAAACATATATTTATTCCACTCTCTGACCTCAAGCTTCGTACACACTGCCATAGGGCCGCGAAGCCGAAGGCGAGCCAGAAAGCAAGAAGACACAAGAAGAAGAATCTTCATCACATCCTAACCCTTCCTTCCACCAATCTCTCTCTCTCTCTCTCTCTCGCGCGCGCGTGATTATGGCTGCGGCGGCGACGACAGCCGAAGCGTCGTATTTGGTGGACCACGACGGCGCCAACGAGGATGCGGCGTTCGTCAAGAGAGGCGGCTGTTGTTTCTGGATGCCGTGCTTGGGATCCGACTCCTCTCCGTCGGCTTCGCCGTACGGATCGGCGTGCTGGGAGCGGATGCGGTCGCCGGAGAGCAGGGGTAACTGGTGGAGGCGGCGGTGGAGGAAGTTGCTAGAGTGGTCGGAGATCGTGGCGGGACCGAAGTGGAAGACCTTCATCCGGCGGTTCAATAATAGAGGGCGAGGCGGTCCGTATTACGCGAAGCAGAGCTCGTTCCAGTACGATCCTTCGAGTTACGCGCTCAACTTCGACGAAGGGAAAGGGCAGGAGGATGAGGAGGAGTATTTCAGGAATTTCTCCGCCAGGTACGCGTCGATTCCGGCTTCGGCGAAGTCGTCGATGGACCTCGGGAAAGACGGGCCCGCATTCATGTGATGAGATTATATATTGTGATTATGAGTGATCGAGTAGGGTTTTGGAAATCGTGAATTGACGGAGAAAGAGAGAGAGAGAGAGAGAGAAGGAAGGAGGTAGCCGGTTCTTGCGTGAACGGCGGAGGATGGAGCATTCTTCGGACTCTTCTTCGGCGGGACGTGGTGGGGGGGTGCATAAAATATTTATATGGGGTAATGCGGACGTTGTTCATTCTGTTTCTTCCCCTCAACCCCTCAATTTTCATTTTTATTTTTTTTTAAATATTATGTATAGATTGAGAAAAGTAATAAGATATTCTTTTTTGAAAAAGAAAAGAAAAAAAGTTTTAAGGTACCCTTTGACTCTTTGAGCATGTACTAAACCCATTTTTACGTGATAATACATAAATATTAACATTTTTTTATAACTATTGTATGAACATGAGTGCAATATTAATTTTCTGTTATTTTACGGTTCTTTAATTTCATATATTTTTAAAATGGAGAGAAATACAGAGAAGGTAAGGGCAATACAAGTCAAATCCTAAAAATTTTGTATATGTAATAATGATTTCATCAACGAGTCAAGTCTAATAGAATGAAGTAATTTTTCATAACATAACAAATCAAGATTGGAGCCTGCTTCAGTTGTAACATTAGTTCTTGCATGATCATGTGCCCTGAGTTGAGAGGAAGAATGTTGTGAATAGATTTATACAGCACAACAATAAATTTAATCACAAGAAATACTTGATGATTTGGAGCTTTCTTAGAGCAAAGGCTTCATGTGGACTCAAAGCCAACTCCCTCTCAAGTCTCAACTATATATATGAATATGGTTTCTAAAGGATTCCGTTCCTTTGAGAGTGCAATAATTCGGTTGTATACTTCATGGCTAAGTGGGGGACAAAAGGCTTCGCGCGCAGGGTGCTCACCTTTTTTTGGATGAGTGAAAATACTCTACTACTTTTTATTCTCAATACTTCAATAAAAAAAAATAGTTGAAGTTTCATTTGGTTATTTTTTTTAAAACAAGTTTCAATTGATTAATAAATAAAATTTTTAGATAATAAAAATATGTGTTACAAATTTAAATTAATAAATATTTTTATTACTGATAAAATTTATGACTAAACTTAAGTGAAATTACTTAGATATTTGTTAACATTCTCAAAAGTATTTGTATGACCAATAACAAATATAAAACAAATATAAAAGATTAAATTTTGTATGACCAATCATTAAAAAAACAAAAGTCTGCGACAACTTGTTCAAGAAAGGCCTTGACGTGCCTTCAACTTGCCCTCTGTGTAACACGAATGATGAGACTTTTTTTCATGCTGTGCTAGGTTGTAATAAGCTCACATATTTGTGGAAGTTCAGTGAGTTACCTTTTTGTGGATGAGTCTGACAAGAACGCCTCTTTCCTGGCTTGTATCAATTGTGCTTTCACCCAATGGAATGGGGAGCAATTAGATCTCTTCGCCATTATTAGCTACGAAGTTTGGCATCACAAAAATGAGATTAGGCTGAACCTGAACCCACCTCCGTTGGACCATGTTTCATCAGCAACTCTGATGGCCGAGTTCTGGCGGCTGTGGCTGAGCTTATGGCCCTTGAGATGGCTCGGGATCTTCGGATCTTGAAGGTTATTGTTGAAGGTGATTGTAAGTGGGTGATGCGCAGCATATCCTTTCGATCGATTTGATCTTAGCAGACATTAGGGATATTTGTTTGGAGTTTTTTTTATGTTCAGTTCCTTTGGATCCCACGTGAAGCCAACCAAGTGGCTAACAAGTTAGCTTTAGTTGGTACTTCACTACTTGAAAGTCAAGAGTAACTTGAAGATAAACCTGACATTATTGTAAATGAGCTGACTCTGAATGCCTTTTTAGCTTAATATATTTCATATTTTTTATAAAAAAAACAAAAACAAAAGCATAAATTAAACCTTTTTTTAACAACAAATACCTTAATAACTTTACATATAATTTTTTTTCGTAAAACTTAAGTATTAACTAATACCCTAGCATCCAATGAGAATGAGTTCATCTTGATTTCTCATCCATAATAATTACAAAACTTGTTTTGACTTGAATTCTTTTTTAATTTGGTCATGATTGTTTTGACTTTAGTTATTCTCATTGGTTAGGAAGTGATAGTTGACCTTGTGAAGAAGTAGGTGTTATGGTGGTGGTTGTTGCGTAATAAAATGCATGCTTCATTCGTTGCATTTGCCTCCTACCCACTCCACTCAATCCTATTACTATAATACTATTACATCTTCTCACTTCTCACCAAATGCCAATTGGTTTATCTTTACCTATTTACCTATAAAATAAATATTAGTTGATGTTGTAGTAATTATATTTTTATAAATTAAAAAACATAAGTTCGAGTTCAATATGATAGAAAATAATTAATTTCAAGTTTAATTTAACTAAAAAGTATCTAAATTATTATTTTTTCTTAAAAAAAAAAAAGCAAAGCACAAGATGCTTCATAAGTTTCAATTCCATATAATCTGGCCAAGCCTTGCACGCTTCGGCTTCCACTTTGCTTGCCTCCAATGTTTGTTCTATTGTCTGATTGAATTTTTAGCCTTTATCCTCATTAATTTGATCTCAACCTATATCACGTATAGAGGCTACATTTGGTAGGAAGTATTGTAGAGAAAAAAAAAAGAAAGAGGAAAAAATTAGGAGAGAGAAAAAGTATGAATAAAAGTGTAATATATAAAAAAAATATGATGTAAACTTTTGTTTGCAAACTATCAAAATGCATGAAAAGTACTATTTGGATTTGCTATCAAATGCACCCCTAATTATGAGTATGATAAAAGAATCTCTTAACAGTTAATTGTATTCACAAGGTTATATGAATTACTTTACTCCAAAATTTGGAGTCTTATTTTTTTATTTTTAAAAATAGGGTCTCAATTGAGATTAGAGATAGCACACGTACGGAGGCAGGGAGTGCTCTCCCTGTCTTCGCCCTATCACACTCCCAAACTTTCGTCATCCCCGCAAGGAATAATCCCTGTTCCTTGCCTCCTCACGGGGATCCCCTCATATATTTTAGAAAATTAAAATATATATATAAAAATATGAGAAGACATAATTTTAATAAAAAGTGATCCATAAAATTAGATAAAAAAGTATCATATTAAATAGATCTAATTGAAAAATATCAATAAACACATACTTTAAGTATATTAAAATATAAAAATTAATAAAAATATAATTATATAAATATTAAAAATAATAAAAGTATATAATTAATCCTCGGGAATTGCAGGAGACATACTCCACATTTTTGTCCCTGGTTCCCAATAACGTTTACCAAATAATAAACGCATTGGTGGAGCGTCAGTATTAAGAAAAGTCCATTTGCCAGTGTGGACATGTCATCATCACTAATTATTCAAATATTTTTAGGAACAATTCTTTCAAGTTTCAACTTTCAACAACGTTCAATTTTGAGTTTTCATGGAATAGAAGTCTAAGAAATAATAGTTAAAGAAATTATAAAAATTATGAGTGCACATTTTAGATTATGTTATATGTACATTAATTAATAATATTATTTTAAATATTTCATATTTTAAAGCATAGAGATCACGTGATAATTAAACAAATAAAAATTAATTAATTAATTTTTGTTGAACAATATATAAATGAGATGATACATTAATGTAGCATGAATAATACTTGAGTTTCGGTCTGTGGCCTTTGTTTTTTGTTTTCAATTGTCGCACCCAAAAAAAAAACCACACTTTCTCATTCAAAATTTCAAATGACTTTATCAAAGGTTTGATCCAGTAAAGGATATTAATTTTTCATGTGAGTAATCAAGGTTTGAATTCTTGTTAATTAAGATACTTACATTTAAATCACATGAGTGTGGTTTAGTAGTTCCTCAAGAAGTCAAATGATGAAGGTTCAAATTTCACTCTTATATATGAAAAGTATTACGTGATCAACCGTTTATTTTAAGTGGAGGACTCGTAACGAAGGATTAGTCATTGCTATTGACAAAAAAAATATTGCATTTATACAAATAAAATTGACCATAATACACAGACCCAAAACTAAGCTTTTAAATTTTAAACGAAATTAATTTCTCTATCAAACAATGAACAATGATAAATAGAGAAAAATATGCACACCAACAAAAAGTTGAATTAAATTAAACTATTTTTTAAGCTATGCTCAAAGCTCAATATTATCTACTCAGTAGGTATTGATATAAAACTTGAACATTTTTCTTAGACATTGGGATGCAACTAGTCCTCTTAGAGAGGCGAGCGTGGGATTTGAAAGTTGAAAATTGAAACCACTCTTTCTTTTTTATTATTTGATGATTGCAATTTGCAGCTCCAACCCAGACATTATCATTTCACATGCCACCATATATATATATATATATTATTCTCCTCCATTTCAAATTTTAAACCAAAATCTCACCCCACATACCTAAATCACATCCAAGTCAATGAATGAATATACAAATTACATAACCCCTTGTAATTGTAAACTTGTAATGTGTCATTATGCACTTCTGCTTCCTTGATTAGCCAACCCGCTTTTTACTTTTAACTTTTCTTTTTAAAGTTTTTCTTTTTCTTTTTCTTTCTGCTAATACAACGATTCTTTTAAATCCCACTTTCTTGTTTCTCTAGTATTCTAGTCTCTATGGTTGTAAACTTGTAATATATATCAAAAAAATGAAGAAAAAAAAAGCTGTATTGGGAGTTGCGGCACATGAAAATGTAAACTACTTGTACACTTCACAATATATATATATTTTTTCACATGACTCTGATTTATTCCCTCTTACTCATTTTATATATTGTTTCTGCATTTATCAATATTTAAGTTTGTGTCCTCTTTGTACAAGTGGAGAATGAAACCTGTCTAGTATATATCCGGTTATCCAACAGATCGGCTAATATGAAAAATTATGATTTACTTTTACATATTAATCAGTCAGCTAATTAATATAATAAAAATAACATACTTTAGTATTTAATAAATTTGTACTTATATATTTTACAAGATAAAAATACTTAAATATTAAAAAATTGCAAAAACAAAAATAAAGATACCCGGGGGCGATCCGGCCCAAAGCATACCAAACAAATGGACCAACCCGATAAAAAATTACTGGAGTGGATCGGGGTGGCCGGGTCTACCAGGCCATGATCAACCCTATTTCTGGTATTTTTTCATCTTACCTTTTTGCTGTTTCACCAGATGGATAAATTCTGGGGTAATCTTGTGTGTGAGTGACTCGTTTGCTTAACCTGTATTTGAGACTAATTCGTCGTCATTATGATTGACAGATATAAATTAAATCCGAGAGCCAAATTTCAACATGGACACATGGTAGGTGTTAAAGAAAGTGACCCCACATCACACAGTTCACTGCAACTAGAGCCAATATTTGAATCAAAAACTCATCATCTCTCAACACAATCACAAGATGCATAGATAGATAGATTCTGTCACCCAGCTTTCATGGATCCCACCACCACTCACCTACTGTACTACTCTCTCAAATTTCCACTCATTCTCTATGATGTGTAAAAAGCTTGTATTCACATTCTCCCAAAACAGAAATCAATCCACCACATCATCAAAAGTCAATAAATTAAAGTATACCCACTTGCCTCCTCCCGCCATATAACCTTGAGACTCACATACAGTCAATGTAGTATTGTGTTGTGTTGTTTTTTTTTTAAAAAACTTGAGTATACGCCGTGGAGCACATGACACCCGTGACTAATCCCCTCGCACCTCGAAGGATACATAGCTAATCTAAGAATTTA
This sequence comes from Senna tora, assembly GCA_014851425.1. Classification (NCBI taxonomy): domain Eukaryota; kingdom Viridiplantae; phylum Streptophyta; class Magnoliopsida; order Fabales; family Fabaceae; genus Senna; species Senna tora. Next base: position 12,150,497 of record CM026267.1, read on the forward strand.
AAATTGTTCCATACCCGAGACCAGAGATCGAACACCTGACACTTGATTAAGGAAGTCCTGTTAGTGTTGGGTTGTGTTGTGTTTCTGTCATCAATTGTAATTATTTCTATTTCACGAGGATGAAAATTTGAAGTTGAGCATGAGTGTTCCAGAATGAACCACCTTTGCTAGCTTCTCTTGCTGATAGAGATGTGTTGATGCTTGCTGGACCAAAGGAAAATATAATATCAAAAAGATCTGGTTGCACTAATAGGTTTTGTCTTATAATATCTTAAACTCAGATTCATTCACAAATCACAATACATCAAAACAGTATACCACAATCAATATTCAATCATCACAGTTTCAGAATTAGCTTCCCAAAAATTTTAAGGAATTCTATGACATGACAAGGTTTGATCAGTGGATTAAGATATTGAAACGTGGAAAAACCAACAAAAAAATAATCATGTAGGTGATTGATACCTTTCATGTTCCTTCTTGCTCTTCTGTCTTCTTCCTCATCCATGGCAAGTCTGAATCTTCTTCTGAAGAACTAGAAAACTTGCCCTTCTTGGGCCACTGCCAGATCTTGGAAACAGAATAGCTCTCACCTTTGCTCACACTTCTAATCTTCTTTGCTTCCTCCATGGAAAGCTTCATCTCTGAGTGTTCTTCTGCTCCTCCTTTTGTGAGCCTTGTAGTATCACTACCTTGTTGATCATGGTGGTTCAAGCTAATTCTGAGGTCTGAATTCCCAAGCACATACTGGTAAGATCCCATGGAGAAACACCTTCTTGCATCTAAATTACTACTACTAGTCTCTCCTCCTACACTCTCCCTTGAATCCACCACATCAAGCCTTCTGAATTTACCAAGTTTCACAGGGAAAACCCCTTTGTCTTTCTCCACTACACTTTCTTCAATTTCAACTCCTTTCAGTCTAGCAGTGTATCCATTTTCTCCAACAACAACATTACATCCATCCTGATGATGATCTTCCCTCAAATCATCAAAATCAAACATGGGGTTTTCAATTGAAAACCCTGGAGGAGTACTGAGGAGGGTTCCTCTACAAAGTGGGCATGTGGAATTGGACAGAAGCCATGTGTCTATACAATTGATGTGGAAGGCATGGCTGCACATTGGGAGCAACCTGAGCTTGTCCTTCTCAGAGAACTCACAGAGGCAAACAGCACAGTCAAATGGCTCCTTCAGACCCACTATCTCTTTGTACTGGAAAACAGGAAGGGCATCAATGAAAGCTTGATCCAGACCAGAATCATGAAGATTGAAAAGCTGTTGGAGCTGTCTTTGAAGAGCATCTGAGGTTGAAATCTCATGGTGGTGGTGTCTGTTGGATTCAGATGCTGAGGATGATGGGTGCTTTACCAGGAATCTAACAAGCAGGTGGAGCAGACCAGAAATGAAAAAGAGTACGGCTAGAATCACTATAATGAACAGAACAGCCGGACTAATTCTAGTACCAGATGAGGATGATGAAGAAGAAGAAGATGAAGACACTGTTTCTTTGTGGAAACCATCTGGGTATGGGGATGAAGGTGAAGGCAAAAATGGTGGGGGGTAGCTCAAGTAGCCATCTTTTTGGTGGATTTGATGATGAATCCAAGACATCTTCAAGTGGGTATGGTTAAAAAACCACTTATGATGATGATGATGATGATACATACTTTCTGACATCCCACAGATCATATATATAAAAGCTCCTCATGGAACACAATCCTAGTGGACCTATACTCACATTTTCACACTAGACAGAAACCCAGAGAAACAATTGTACTAGAAGATTTGAATATTAATCAGTGAAGAAATACCATAATATTCCATTAAATCTGGAAATCAACTTAAACTCACTTACCTATGACGTTTCATTCAACAAGCTTCCTTCCAGATTCCAATCGTAAGGCACAGGCTTTATGAGCTAAAGGCCTTAAATAAATAGGTGAAGGGAAGGGAGGAAAAGTGAAATGTGAAACGCTTTTTTTCTTTCTTTCTTTCTCCTGACTCTGTTCTTGTTCTTCTTCTAAGGATTTTTTTTCTCTCTCTCTCTCTAGTCTTAATCTGTGTGGGGTGTTAAAGAGTGAAGAGGCAAAGAAAGAAAGAAAGAAAGAAAGAAAAGGGAGTGAATAAGGCACCAGTTTCCAAAGTGGGGAGGTGGAGGATGACAAAAAGAAACACTGGTTTTATATTATCCCACCCGCCATGGTAGAGCGTGCAAGTCAATTTCGTCGGTTCTCAAAACTCATTTCTTGGATTTTGTAGCTTTCTTTAATGAAAAGATTGAATACATAATAGGCTAGCACGACCAGGTTGTTGTTTGTGTCAACTCTATTTACTATCTACTTTTAGATTTGTCATGGTCAGTGATGGATTAATTATTAGATTAGTCCTTTAGGATTAATTTTTTTTAAAACAATCGTGACATTAACAAATAAATAGATTAATTAATATGATTAAGTTTTTTAGACACTAAGTTTAAAATGTTACAATTTGAATTACTAAATTATAAATTGATAGATACATGTTGAAGGATAAAAATAAATTATTTATTGAACCTAAAATGATGATTGAGTTATTCTTGTAGGTTTTATAATTTTATTTAATTTTTAATTGGGTCCTACAGTTTAAAAAACTTCAATTTAGCCCCCTACTAGTAAGTTTTTCTTATAATGATGTGAAATTTCACTAGCTCAGTTAATATATACTATTTTAATACTCAAAATATATATGATATCTGTTAATAAAAATAATTTAATTAAATTGTATTGAATTATACATATCTTTAGTGTTTAAAATAGTTACATTCTTCACCAAAAAAGGAGACTATTAAGTTTTTGTAAAGCATACTTGAGCGAGTACATCAATTTCAATATTTCTAACCAACCACGTAACATAGATGATAAGGAATTTATATTTTTTTTAATTATTGTTTTTTTTTAAGTTTTATTTTTGTACGAATGAGAATGAACATTTTTCATTGAGATTTGGAAAAATGACCTCTAAGGCTCTAATAGGTATAACAATATTAAAAAAAATAATTATTAATACATTGGTTAAATAATTCACATCCCTACCCCTAAATGCATCTTCTGCCTGATTGATTATTCATAGAATTAACATACACAAACTCTACAAACATTAAATTGGAAGTAAGTCTCACGTAAACAAAAAGCTCTGCACTTTATAAATTTCTATGATTCAACAAAGCATATATTATGTCATACATATATATTCATACAAGTAGCAGTCAAATCATGAATGAATAATTCATACTTCATAGATCAAAGATTTCTCCTCCTCCTCCTTGATAGTACTAATCATGAGAGCCACCTGATTCATACTCGGCCTAGCCTCCGGAGAGCGATGAACACATTTAATAGCCACCTGAAGCAAATTCACCATCCTCTCTTCACTCGCATACTCTGCTATCAAACACCTATCGAACACTTCCCCTGTCCATTCTTCCCTAACCACCGACTTCACCCACTCCGTCAAATCCACCCCGTCGCTCTTCACTAGCTTCCCCGTGAGCAATTCCAGCAGGATCACGCCGAATCCGTACACGTCGGCCTTGAATAGTGCGTTGTTACGAGGATCGTGCGGGCTCGCGGCGAAAGACGACGAGCTTTGTTGGTCGTCCATGGCGGCGGCCATGACGCCGTACTCGCTTATGCGCGCCTCCATGGTGTGGCTCAGCAATATGTTGGAGGATTTTAGGTTTCCGTGTGCTATTCCTTCGTCGCGAAGCTCTTGGTGCATGAAGGCTAATCCTTCGGATATTGTTGATGCAATGGCTAGCCTGCTGCTCCAGTCAAACCCTTTTCTTGATTCACCTGCAAAGGAAAACCATATATAGATTGTTAGTCTTGAAATTAAGTTTTGTACAAAAATAAAAAGGCAAAATGCAGGAATCCCCTTAGTTTAATTATATGTTGTGCAAATAATCATCTCTAAAAATTGATTAGTAAATTAACAATTTGGTCATTCAAGTATATAATATATCTCAATTCAGTTATAGAAAATTTTACACGGACTAAATGGAGGTAAAAATTGTATTTTTCGGAGATTAATTTGATATTTTTATCTTTTAGGGATTAAATTAAAATAAATTATATTTTTCATAGATTAAATTTGACATTTTTATTTTCAAAGGACTGAATTGAGATAAATTGTATTTTTTAAGACCAAATTGTTAATTTACCCATCTAATTTTGTAATTTCTTTTTCATAAAAACCATTTATAAAGACTTTAGATCCTCTAAATTTGATAAATGATACTGTCATAGGATTCAGACCTCTCAATTAATTTTTTCCAATTAGCACAAATTAGGAAGTTTGAGGCTTGTTATAGGTCAACTTTGTTAGTTAAAGGATATGGACATGAACTATACTTAAAGACTTCGAGAGATTATATGTGTATTTTAGTCATCAAATAAACTATGGGGACTAGAAGAGTAGTAATGAAATTTACCATGGAGAAGCTTGAATAAACTTCCATTTTCCTGGAATTCATAAACCAAAAGCTTCTCTTGCCTGGAACTATAGAAAGCAAGTGGTGAGAGCACAAAAGGGTGCTTCCTTCTGCCCAAAGTTTCCATTTTTCTCTTGAAGTCAAGGCTGGAAGTAGCCAAGTCCTTAATCCTTTTCACAACCACCGTCTTCCCACTATCCAGCATCACCTTATAAAGACTTCCATACTTCCCTCTGCCTAGCAATTCTGCAGGAGCCCTCAGCAAATCCTCAAGCCTCAATTCATTCACTTCTGCTGGTTGTGTCAGAACTATGAGTGATTGTGAAACCAACCCACTTTCAGAAGCCATTGAATTCAACTCAGATCTGCTTGTTCCTGATTTGTTCCCACTTGAAGCATTGCTAATGCTAGTCTTCTCAATACTACCACTCCCATGATCACCACTTGCTGCTACCTTATTCACTCCTTCAGTACTACCCTTCTTTCTTGTACACAGTTTATAAACTACAATAAGGATAATCACCAATCCCAATGCAGCATATCCTGAATACATCAAAATCTGATCTTTAGAAGCACCCTTTGAGTTTGAGTTTGACCCATTTGGTTCACTAGGTGGATTTGATACTTCAGAGTTGTCATCTTTAATAGACTGAGAAGAACAGTTTCTTGTCAAAGGTTTTCCACACAGTTCAGGATTACCCAAGAAGCTGTCTTGAGAAAAGTAACCTTGCACATCTGGAATCCGGCCACTGAAATTGTTGAAAGAGACATTGAAGCGATAGAGATTGGAGAAATCAAACAAGGGTATGCTCCCATTGAAGTGATTGTTCTGAGCATACAACACATTCAGCCCTGAGATACTGGACAAGTCTGGAAATTCACCAGAAAACTCATTGCTTGAAAGGTCAAGTCTTTTCAGATTTCCCAACATGGCAAGCGAAGTGGGAAGATTCCCAGAAAGCTTATTCCCACTCACAATCAAACGTGTTAGCTGCTTGCACTTTGAAATCTCAGGAGCCACTCCTCCACTGAGGTTGTTCCCAGAAATACTGAGAATTGAAAGAGAAGCAGCAAGAGGCTGAGAGTTGCATAACATAGTAACATCAAGAGTTCCAAAAAAACCGAACCTATCAAGAAACAACCTTGTCACTGATAAGTTTCTGCTGTCACAGACCACACCTTGCCATTGATCCTTGCAAGGATCAGAGCCTTTGTTCCATGTTTGAACAGAGACACCCTGTTGGCCATTGCTGGAAGAGAGCTTCTCAAGGAAGCTTATCATTGTGGTCTTCACATCTTCCTCCACAGAACTGCTTGTCTTTGTGATGGTGAGGAGGAAAAGACATGAAACGAGGAATACCCACATGGGAACTCGTGCCATTTGAGGTTAATTTGATCCAAAGTAGTGTTGGGTTGTGAAATATGATGAAGAGAAAGGCGTCCAAATGTTGAGGAGGAGGGTGTTATTGTTGTTGATGTTGCCGGAACAAGAATGAATTGAGTCAGATTGGCTGATTCTACTATGAGATGGTTTTGTAGTGTAGTGCTTGGTCTTAAATTAGTAATATTTGATCAAGTATAGGTTTAGGCCGGCAGATATACAAGAGTTAAAAGCTGAATTGTCATTACCTTTTCATGAGTTTGAGTCATATGGCATTCTGTGGCATGCTCTTATATGATTGGCCAAAAAGCATCTATGGTATTATACTTCCTTCCCTATGTTATGTGTGAACACCCTCAGGTTCGATCCTAGTGAACAAACCTAAGGCCAACATATGTTTGCTTGAAAATATTTGTTTTTTTTTTTTATAAAAAGGTATTTAATTTACACTTAGATCCCTTAAGATTGGTAAAATTGCTATTAATGATACAAATCTCTCATTCTAATTTCTTTTTCTTCCAATGCAGTAAATATTTTATATTGTATATGTTTATTCTAGAACAAAATTTTTTTCACAAATAATTTTTTATTAGAATTAATTCTACTCCACATGCGGTTGAGCACTAAATGTAGATAATTCTGTTAATAAAGATTCAAACTTTGGTTTTACATATTTTGAGGGTAAAAATTTTAAATTGGTCTCTTATGTTTGCACGAAGTTTTATATTGGTCCTTTATGTTTCAAAAAGTTTAAATTGGTCCTTTATGTTTGCAAGAAGTTCCAAATTGGTCCTTCCATCTACTTTCGTCAATTTCTTAAGTTAAGTATTGACGTGACGTACTGACGTGTTCATCTAAGCTGACATGTCATGCTACGTCATTGTCACAGCAGTGCCACGTCATCACATATGATAGTAGATGATGACACGTCAGCTTAAATGGACACATAGGAAAGATGATATGTCCACCTCAGCATGTCACGTCAGCACTTAACGGAAGAAATAAACAGACTTGGACGGAAGGACCAATTTGAAACTTCTTGCAAACATAAATGACCGATTTAAACTTTTTAAAAGATAAAGAACCAATATAAAACTTCATACAAACATAAGGGACCAATTTAAAATTTTCACCTATTTTGATAGACTTAGTTCTCCCGCAACTGGGAATCGTTCTAGAAATTAAATATATAAGGCAAAAAATGCCTACGAAGTAATGACATATACATCATAACATGACCAGGTCCAGGTTCAGAAAGAGAGATACAGATGGATGTTGGGAGCTTTGTACTAATCATTATGGTTGGAACTTGGAGCTTCTGTAATAGATGACAACTTTCTCCATAGCTTTCATTATTTCTTATTATCGTATGTACGATGCCCACGTATCCGAAAGTGGCTTTTGCCTTTTGCACTTGTCTATGCGAAAATTGAAGCCAGATATGCTGCAAAGGCATGAGACAAACTTGTACATATATAGCTCCAAACATAACTGATTTTGTTGAAACAATAGAAAGGGGTTGATTAATTTAGAGTTTTTCTTTTCCTTCTAAAAAAATGGTTGAAAAATTAATTTAATAATTATGATCTGATATTGAGTGCTTAATAAGGTGGTCTAGTTGGTTTGATTTTGGAGAAAATTTACTTTTTGTTCTTGAAAAATTAGTCAACCTATAATTTAATCCCTACAAATCTAAATAAGTAATTTGGTTTTTGAAAAGATCATTATAGTCAATTCCCTTGTACTTAACTATTATCTTTTTAAATGACATACTTGTTAAATGTTGTTAAATATATTATATGTTTTATCAAATAAGATTGTCTAATCATCTTTAAATAATAAAAAAAAAAGGTTAGAACCTTGGATTAGAGGTGCTCATGATTATGAAATGGCTGCTTATTTGACTATTGTTCGATGGAAGTGAAACGAGTTTTTTTTTAAATTTTTTTAATTATATATATTATTGATTATTTTTAAAATATAAAAATTTATATTTAGAAATATGTAAATTACATTTTTTTTTGCCAAAAGAATATCAAGAAACATTTGTGATTTGAGTCTTGAGGTGATGGATTGAGACGGGAGTTGGGACATTGGGAATCCATGAAGCGAAATTAAACTAAAAAAATTAAGGAAATAGTAATATTTTAAAAAAATGAGAGTAAATTATCTCATTAAAAAATTTAATATATTTTAATTTAATTCTTCAGAAACTTTAATTTACATAATTAATAAAATAAATTCTACGAATTAAATTGAGACACATTTTATTTAAAAAAATTGTATTTAATATTTCTATTTTTTAAGAATTATATTTAAAAAATATATTTTATAGATTAAATTTAATATTTATATATTTTTTAAATTAAAATAAATTATTTTTTTATTAAAATATTAATATACTGAAAATTAAAGTAAAAGCATTAAGCGAGTGAACTAAATCAGGCCCAAAATTAAAAAAAAAAAGAAAAAAAGAGAGTGAACTACTCAGTTAGACGCTCCGATTTGGATACGAATCGTCGAATGGAAAACCGACTCAATAGAGTTTGGGCAGCGCGGCAAACACAACTAACAAGTGCGTGTGCGTGTGCGTGTGCGTGGGTAGCAAGACAATGGGAGTGAAGGGTCTTTGGGAACTACTCGCTCCCGTTGGTCGCCGAGTCTCCGTCGAAACCCTTGCCGGCAAGAAGCTCGCCATTGGTGCTCTTATCTTACCCCTTTCTCTTTCTCTTTCTATCATTAAATCTAGGTTCTCTGTTAATCGCATCCCAAGTCAATGTATTATCATAGGCATGTGAATTTTGTGCAGATGCGAGCATATGGATGGTGCAGTTTATGAAGGCCATGCGGGACGAGAAGGGAGAAATGATTCGTAATGCCCATTTGATCGGCTTCTTTCGTCGAATTTGTAAGCTCTTGTTCCTGCGGACCAAGCCTGTTTTTGTCTTTGACGGCGGCACCCCGGCTCTCAAGAGACGAACTGTCATTGCTCGTCGGAGGCAGAGGGAAAACGCTCAGGCCAAAGTTCGAAAGACTGCTGAGAAATTGCTTCTCAACCATGTATGTTATGCTGTTCTATTTTGGATATTTGCCATTTGGAATGCCATTTTGGAAAGTATTAAACATTAGGCGCAGTTCTGCTTAAAAGCTTTGCTCGTAAGTGGGTTTTTCTGATTCATAGGAGTAAAAACGGAAGGCCGTAAATGGAGTAATGTAAATGAGGGATGTATCTAAGACTATTATGTCCAAACTCCAAATACTCATGATATAGACTAAATTTTTGTCAAAATCAGTAAAATTCATTGCAGTTTTTTTGTTTATCATTTTCCCACTTCTATGCTATGCTGTATTTATAGTAAGATGAGGAAATATTTATTCATTCAGTATTTTTTTCAAGGTACTTGTATGTGATTGAGGAAAGAATTCTGTAAAACTTGAAATTAATTATGTTTTTGTTCTGAGTTTTGAAAGGTGAAAAATACTTTAGTTTTATTAAACCATTTTTCTCAGTTTCTAATGGCTGAGCACTATCATACAGTTTATTACTAATGGATGAGCAGAAATAGAAGAATAAGTGCATTACGGTCATGCATATAATCTTATTGGCTACTGGAATTCAGTTATCTCACCTGTATTTTTCTTCTTTATTATTTTTCTTTTAAAAAAAAATTTGTTAACAGTTAAAGACATTGAAGTTGAAAGAATTGGCAAATGATATTAAGAACCAGAGGTTGAAGCAGAATAGTGATGCTAAGGGTAAGAAAAAATCAGATCAAGTGGACTCGGTTGGTGGTGATTTAGGAAGAAACAATCTGAAAGAGCTAGATAAAGTGTAAGCTGCATATGCTATTGTTATTCTGATGTCACCTTAAGAGTTAGAAGCAATCTTATTTCTTTTTTTTTAATTGATTTATTTAGATCTAGAGCTAAATTTGCAGCTGAGGAGGACAAAAATTTATCCCAGAGTATGGTATCAACAAGTTACCATCAAGAGGAGCTTGATGCAATGTAAGTTAAACAAAGGGGACTAAGCTACTGAAGAATCTTATGCATATTTTGGCAATTTTTTTTGGGACTGTGTATAGGTATTGATTTGCTGGATAACTCATCTTTCGTGTCTGGATGTGCTAACATAGGTTGGCAGCCTCTATGGTTGCGGAGGAAGATGGATTATTTGCCAGAAAAGTGGCATCTACTGCAGCTAATCTTTCTGAGGAGGAAGGTGATACAGATGTAGAAATGGTATTGGTAAGTTTGCAAATGTGGAGTTAGCTGGTATAATCTGGGGCATAGGGTTTGGCCAAAGTGAGGCAGAAAATTAGTGTCTAAGTTGTGAATTGACAATTTGGGAAGTGATATGCTCATTGTTTGAAAATATATGTTTGTAGTTTATAAATTAAGGAGGGATTATTGAGACTTGTTGAATCCAGCTCATACTACTTCCACTCGACTAAAAACAACATCTGAGTTTTTTTTTCTTTACCAACCCTACTGAGAGTTTGAACTTTCAACATTTTTAATTGTATTTCTCTTGTATTTGATTTTTCATCTCTTTAAAATTCAATTTTATCTTTGATCTATCAATACTATAGGTTCCTAATTGTTCTCCTTTACTTCAGGAGTTTAATTCTGTTATGTGTGTGTATTCACATTCTTAATAAATTATAATAGATTGTAGCTTATATTTGAATTTCTTGAACTTTTTACACTTTCTTTTACTATTTTTTTCCTCCTTGCAGCCAGAATTAATTGATGAAGTTGATCCATCTGTTTTAGCTGCTTTGCCACAGTCAATGCAACGTGATATTCTCTCTCAGGTTAGTTTTTACCTATAATGTCAATGGTCTCTTCTTGAGCCAGATAATGTTTCATTTTCCATGTTTTTATTAGATATAAGATTTTTTTTTTCAGAGTACATATGATATGATGTGGAATTTAGGCCATAGATATGACATTTTCCAGGATAATATACCGTATTAGTTCTTCTTTAATTTTTCTAGTTAATATTTACTCTTGAAAACTATTTATTATTGGTGGCTGACATGCTTGCTTGTCTTATTTCAGACACTAGCTTTTTCTTTTTTTAAGTTTTTTTCCCTAAATATTTGTTGTCTGATAACAGCTTAAAGGAAAAAAAACAGAGGGACTGCTGAAGGATCCTGACAACCAGAAACAATATGGGGTCAACAACAGGGGCAAGGGTAAGGGGATTCTGTTGCATGAAATTGATTCTGTAGGATGTAGCTCAGTAAGTGATGATGTGATATCAAGGAAACATGACCAGGACAAAGTTGATGAAATGTAAGCTGCGTTGAGCTTTGTGATTTTCAAATTGTCCAGTTGTTTGGCCTGATAAACGTTGATTAATTTGGAGAGTTTTCTAGGTTGGCTGCATCTATTGTGGCAGAAGAAAATGAAAAGTTAGTAAATGATGCATCAACGTCTGTTCGGGCTTTTATCTCTGAGGAAGACGATGACATTTATGATGAAGATGAAGAGATGATCGTGGTTGGTTTATATTTAAGTTTCATTGTTATGAGTTGTCCTTTTCCTTAATGAAACTTCTGCAAACTTTGAACTGTTAGAAATATTCAAAAAAAGATGATCTTGAAAACTAAATAAAATGATTTGAGGCTGGCTTATTAAACAGTTGTTTTGGGGTTTATGTATCAGCTATGGATTGTGATACTTATCATCTAGGCGTAAGATAATGTGCTTATTGTTTTAAGTCCTTTCTGCAGCCAGAAATGCATGGTAAGGTTGATCCAGCTGTTCTTGCCTCTTTGCCTCCATCAATGCAACTTGACCTTCTTGTTCAGGTAAATGTGCTGATATTGAGTATTTTCTAGTTTTAGCACCTCCTAAGTTTAGTCTGATGTTAGTTATTCATTAACATTGCTGCAGATGAGAGAGCGACTCATTGCAGAAAACAGACAGAAGTATCAGAAAGTGAAGAAGGTCGGTATAATTCAGAGCATTCAAATGTTATGGTGGTCAATGAAAATATAAAATATAAGTTCTAAAAATTAGTCTGTACTGTTAGAGGTTGGTTTTTTGTCACTTATTAGCCGGCCCCACCTAGTGGGAAAAGGCTTTGATTGTTGTTGTATTTGTAGAATTTGATATAAAAATGCGTAAATGCAAATTGTTGCTTCAATTGTTGAAATGGAGTGCTAGGAATTTTTAATGTTGATATATTGAACTCCTCTTACTTTTAAGGCCAATAAACACATACTAGTTGGTATAAACTACAGAAATTGTTATTGACCTTTTTTACTTTTGTTCATGCATAATGAATTTACAATTTCAAAAAAAGCCACGTTTGGTGTTTCCCTTATGGATAACTATAACAGAAAAGTGAGATCTGAAATCTGGAAAGAAAACAATGCATCACTTGAAAATAGGAAAAATTGCTGCTTTCTGAATAAATATCCCAACTGCTTCAGTCTTCAGCATTGACAAGACTGAAGAAGATCCAATTGGGTGGCAGAATTGGGAAGTTTGCTAATTAAGTGGTACTGTGGTATCGATGCACTGACTGTTGTAAGGATCTAATCTGTTGGTTGTGGTGAAATAAAACCTGTGATTTTGATGCTTTTTCACCTGAAGTTTTTAATGGAAGGGTGACAGTGAAAGTTATGGCTACATAAATTTGCCATCCTTCTATTAGAGAAGGATGGTGTAATTTCTTTCTAATTTTTTGCTTGGTGAACAGTTTATTTAGCATAATTTGTGCTCTAGACTCGAGTGGGTGACATATTTTGTCTGAAGTTCTACATCTAGCTACAGCAGCATGTGAATTATCTTAGCAATTTCCTTGGTAGTAATCAGTTGTGGTTTTTATGCATGCATTGGTAATTTGGTATGGGATTACATAGATGATTTACTTAGTATATGCAAGATGGCATCTATATTTTGCTCTATCTCTAGACCTTCTCATGTACTGATTGCTTTTTATATAGGAAGTACTTATCTTTACTTGCTACTAAATAATTAGATGGTAATGTACATTAATGGAAACATCCAGGATCCTGCAAAATTCTCTGAGCTACAAATACAGGCTTACCTTAAAACTGTTGCTTTCCGTCGGGAGATAGATCAAGTACAGAAAACTGCCGCAGGGGGTGGAGTAGGTGGTGTACAGACTTCACGTATTGCATCTGAAGCCAACAGAGAATATATATTTTCAACATCTTTTACTGGTGATAAACAGTGAGTTATTTTATAGTTTGTGTTGATACATAAATTATCAGCCCGAGTAGAAGTTGTCTTTGATTTTACCACAATTTTCTTCTGTGTACTGATTGAGTATGACGGTGATGGATTTTTATTCTCAACAACATAACTTGATTATTGCTACTGCATTCATATATGTGGCAGAGAACTTACCTCTACTAGATTAGAGAAAAATAAAGATACACAAAAGAAGACGCCAGGAAACCATCCTTCACAGGGTTTTCTCAATAACACTGTGACCACCAATGATTCTAATACTTCAAGTGGATTGGTTAACAATGAACCTGGAGGCGCTTCTGATGAGGGTATCCAGACATATTTGGATGAGAGGGGCCATTTTCGAGTTAGTAGACTTAGAGCTATGGGAATGCGTATGACCCGTGATATACAAAGAAATTTGGATTTGATGAAGGAGATTGAGCAGGAAAGAACAGATGCAAACAAGGGTGCAAATGATAAAACAGTTCTTAATGAGGAGAAAAGTTCTGCATCAAAAAATTCTAGCAACCCACTTATTGGTATACACCAGAAGATTAATGTTGATTCAGCTGGACAGAATTCAAGGAATGAGCACTCTGTGTTAGCAGGGGATGCTCCTATAGAGATATCCTTCTTAGATGATGGCGAGAATAAGTGTCTTGATAGTGATGATGATTTATTTGCTAGTTTAGTAGAAGGTAATACAGGGGCAATTTCTTTTGCTGACAATTTCTCATTGAAAGAACAAGTTTCTAATTCTAATTCAGATTATTGTGATTGGGAAGAAGAGGTTATTGAAGGAAAGAGTAATGTTTTTTCTGTTGATGTTAAAGTAGAAAAAAAGCCATCTGCTGCAAATGATAATTATAGTGATGAGAGTGATGTAGAATGGGAGGAAGGCGATTGTGATGGTGCTAAAAGAACATCATTTTCTGCAGCTGAGCCAGGAAAAATAGCATCTCGAGGTCGCTTGGAAGAGGAGGCTGATTTGCAGGAGGCAATAAGAAGAAGTCTTGGGATCATAGGGGACCCAGAAACTAATAGCAGATCACCCATATATGAGCATTCAAATGATAAGGAGTTCAAATCAGATTTTGCATTAAACCAAAAAGATAATTTGGTTGATTCTGGAGTGAAGGACATTTATGACAATACTGGAGTACTGAATGGGGACAATAGAATGGTTGAGTCCACTTTGCAAAGGGAAGATGATAATGAACAAAGTGAATCATGTTATAAAATTATAGATGATAAGCTGGATAACACTGCTAGAAATAACCTTCAAACTTCCCAGGCTCCAGGGGAACATTCATCGTCATCTGTGGTATTTGATTCTGAGAAGATGGGAACATTTATCAAGAAGCCTTGTACAATGAATGTTGAATCTCATTCTGAAGATTTATTATCCAATGGAAATGAAATAACGAAGAATGAAGGCCATATGGCTGCAGATAAATTCATGGGTACCTTCAACGAAGATGTTAAGGGGTCTACAAATTGTAAAAAGTCCTTCACGATTGACTCTCTTGGTGCTTCAGAAGAGGAGAAAAAGTGTTACAGTAATGAAGCTGAACCGTCAAGTAATTCTTCTAAGATGTCCAAACCTGTTGCTCCTTTTGTGGAGTTATCCTTGGAAGGATTTACAGAAGACATGGACACTCAGCCAGAGTTGCCTAGAGAGGACAACCAGGGAAGCTTTGAGGAAAGGAAGAGTAACCTCGGCAAAGATGCAGTTAAGACCCCTGATCATTTGTCTGTAGATGACCTCAGCATTCAACCAGAGTTGCCTAGAGAGGAAAACTGCGGAAGTTTTGAGGAAATGAAGAGTAACCTTGACAGAGATGCAAGAACAGCCCAAGGTCATTTATCTGCAGATACAGTTGAGGTTAATTTGGAAGAAGAAATACGAATTCTTGGTCAAGAATATACAAACCTAGAACATGAACAGAGGAGGCTTGAACGTAATATGGAATCGGTCAACAGTGAATTATTTACTGAATGCCAGGTTTGAAACTGCACCTTGTCTACACATCACTGACTTACTAGTACAGTTTTGACTTTATCAAAAAGGTTGGTGTGTTGTGTTTTATGTCCATTCATCAATCTCCTTCCTTCGGGAGCCACCTCTCCCCTCAACTCTTTAATAAGTAATTTTCATTGATGACATAAATCAGTCTCAAAACTAGTAATTTATTGTCAGCGCTTGTTAATCTGTAGAAGCTGTTTTTATATGTTCTGTGTTAATTGTGTCCCAAGCATCATATTGTCTATAAACTTGAGCACAATCCACAAAAGTTGTTAGTACTTAGTAACTTGAAGTTATGGAGAAGTACACTGGCCTTGGAAGATGGTTGAAGCATATACTTGAGCTCTACCGTGTGCTGAAAGCACTACTATTTTGTATTTACATTTAATTTTAGAAGACTGGGCAGCAAGGATCCTCATTGCCCACTTGTCAACAGCTGTTTAATGGTATTTCAAAGAACCAATCAACCTAGAAGTTTAAACTAGGCAACCATTCAAGTTAAAAAACAGAGATGGTATCAACTAGATTAGACAGGTTTGAGCTTTATGGCGGCATCAATGCATGAGTTATCTTGTAGGATTTATTTCTCTTTCAAACATGAAAACTCGTTGATTGAAGTCATTGTTGTTTTTGGCTGAAAGAAGCATGCTGATGCTTTCTATTCTCACTTTTAAGGCATGTTTGTCCAGAGAAAGGTACTTTTTGAATTTGCTTGTGTGAGATCTACATTCTCATAGGAACTAGTTTACAGCTAGATCTTTCATATTTTGTGATTACTTTGTCATAGTTATTTCATGTAATTCAAATGATGATATGGCTTGGTTTTGGAGCAAGAATTTACTATGTGCCTTCAACATTGTCTGCAATCTTCTTTCATATACTTTTGACAAGTCATGTTAGTATGTTACATACGTGTGGAAATTTTGTTCCCTTATGTTGATGCATCTGATTTTTGTAGGAACTATTGCAAATGTTTGGCTTGCCATACATTATTGCCCCAATGGAAGCAGAAGCACAATGTGCTTATTTGGAACTTGCAAAACTGGTAGATGGTGTTGTGACTGATGATTCTGATGTTCTTTTATTTGGGGCACGTAGTGTCTACAAGAATATATTTGATGACCGCAAATATGTAGAGACTTACTTCATGGAGGTCTGTAACTGTGAAGGATGTGCGAATTTCTACTGCATTTAGTTTGTTGTTTTTAATATGCTTTTCTTTCCTTGGTTCAGGACATTGAGAAGGAGATTGGATTGACCAGAGAAAAATTAATACGCATGGCATTGCTTCTGGGGAGTGATTATACTGAAGGTGTAAGGTGTGATAACTAGTAATTCAGTATGTCTTGGTATACTTATGACTAGTGATACAATGATTATCTGCCTGGAGATGTCACTACTCATATCTGATTTTTCCTTTCTTGTCCAAATTGAGTTAGTAACATTCATGATAGATGTCCAATAACTGTTTTTTTTTCAGTAGTTCAGTGATATGCATGTAATTAGGTGTTAAATATGTGTAAATAGACTGCATATTCTCGTATTTGTGTTCTTGTAGTGGGATTGGCATTGTAAATGCTATTGAGGTTGTTAACGCATTCCCTGAGGAAGATGGCCTCCTGAAATTCCGGCAGTGGGTTGAGTCACCAGATCCTACCATCTTTGGAAAATTTGATACAAAAAGTGGATCCAATACCAGAAAGAGAGGGTCAAAAATTGAAGAAAACATTCATGGCAGAGATTGCAACAAAAAGGAGACTATGGTAGACCAAAATATTTCCGGTACTCAGGAACAGAAGGAGTCAGACTACATCCAAGAAATGAGGCAGATTTTTATTGATAAACATGTAATTGTGTATTTGTGTTTTCATTAATTTATGGATGGCTTTTGCTCTCTTAGCGTATGGTATTTGGATGTGCTCTTGTCTCATCTGTGGTTTCTTATACAGAGAAATGTGAGCAAAAATTGGCATATTCCTTCTTCTTTTCCAAGTGAAACAGTTGTATCTGCTTACTCTTGCCCACAAGTGGACAATTCAACTGATTCATTCACATGGGGAAAGCCAGATCACCTTGTTCTTCGCAAGTAAGTTGTAATGCCATATTTCCTTCTCTCTAGTTTTAACTTTCATCAAGTTGGCATTTGGCAGAGTAGACTAACTTTCATCAGCCTTTTACAATATGGGCACAGTTTAAAATTTGAAGATTTGGACTTTAGTTTTCTTATCTATCTATTTCATTGTTTCTCTCTTTAATTACTTGTTGCTGTTTTTTCCATGTAATATACTATGAGTGATAGAAATTGTAATAAAATTATTCATGAGCCTTCATTTAACAGCTTAGCTTTTGAGTTGAAACCAAGTGATAAAGAGTTCCATACTTGCTGCCCTCATTCTTCATATTTAAAATGAAATTTTAACGCCAAAGAGCCTTAGCTCAATTGGCATCTCTTCTAGACATAAATGCTGGAGGGTCTTGATATACATGTGTTTGATCCCTACCTTGCCCCCTTTCCTGGCTCCCAACTTTGAAGTCTTTGAGCCTTCTTTATAGCCCGAAAAAACATATCCATAAGGTAGATAGTCCAATGAACTTTGAAGTCTTTTTCCAAGTATGTTCCAATCTTTTATGATGTTCTGAGGAGCTATTTACGTACAGATTGTGCTGGGAGAAGTTTGGGTGGACTAGCCAGAAAGCAGATGAATTGTTATTACCTGTTTTAAAGGAATATAACAAAAATGAGGTTAGAGTTGTTACATTTTTTGTTTCCTCCTGTTGTCAAAACTGCTGATACTCTTAAAAATAATTAGTATCTTCAACCAAAAATAAAATATAATGGTCCTTGTAAATTAAGAAATCTTTCAATGGTTGATTATCTAGCTTATAATTTTGACACTTCTAATTGTTATGTAAGAATATGCTGATTTAAGTTGAATTTTTTCATTGAAGACTCAACTCCGGTTGGAAGCATTTTATACTTTCAATGAAAGATTTGCAAAAATTCGTAGCAAGAGAATTAAGAAAGCTGTAAAAGGAATCACTGGTAATCAGCCTTCAGAGATGATGGACGGACCTGCTGAGGACTTGTCTAAGAGTAGAAAGAATGGGTCAGGTAGCCCTGTTGAACTTGGGGTTAATGGATCAGAATCAGATACTTTAAAGGGAAAGGGAACAGATGAAAGTCTTGCTAACATGAAGCCACTAAATTTAAAACAGTCTAAGAAAAGGAAGAAGTCTGAAAATACTGTTGGTAAGACACAGTCAAGGAAAAAGGGAAACTTGAAGGATACTGCTTCAGGTCCTGGTCTATCTGAGGTAGATGTGCAGACAGGGGAAGAGCCAAGTGATGGTAAAGGGAGAGGTGTGGGAGCTCGAAGAGGAAAGGTAAAGGGAAGTCATGACTTTGATTCACATGAAACCACGTCTGGTGATCACTACAGTTATGACCATGAGCATAAAGCACATGGTATGAAGTCAAAAGGGCCGCAACAAGTACGAAGGGTACGTTTTGTTCTGTTTCCTCTAGTTGGTAATTTAGAAAGGTTAGATTAAATTGCCTCCTTAGATGATTGTTTGTTATGTGGTCTTTTTCTTTATTCTTTTAAGAAGAAAATAAATGAAAGGAGAAACTGGAGAGTTAACTTGACTTCTGCAGTTTGATGTGGAATGTGAGCTTAATATTTTCTTCTTGTTCCTGTGAACTTCATGAAATCCTCTGTTGCATAGAGCATAGTGCCCCTGGTCGGGAGGAAAAGCTTCATATGTTGTAAATGAAAAGATAATTGGTCAAAATGCTGGTAATTTGGGGATTCTAATATGTTTAATACAGGTGTAACTTTTAGGTGTTTTCTACCAGGTTCTTTGATGAAAACATAGCAAGTGGGTCTTTTTTGCTTCTCAGCACTACCTAATTAGACCTCACCAAAATTTCCTTCACATGAATGTTTTTATTGGATATTCTAATGGCTAACACCTGAGGAATTTTACCAAGTCTTGTCATGATATTTTCTCTTTGTTTCTGCTTCTTTAGAGAGATTATCTTCACTCTGACGGAACTTAATTAGAACTTTAGTTTTTAACTTCGTAATGTGGCTGCTCGTGCAGATGTTCATGTTGGGCCACGAAGGAACATCTTATTTATTTCCAAATATGATATGGTTGTACAATTTACATTATATCTTCATTTATATATATACGATCAGATGCACAATCACCAAAATAAGAAACTAGTGAAGGTTCCTCTGCCATAATGTTGACGTATAATTTATTGACTACATGAATTGAATGTGGGTCGTTTATTTGTCACGTACCATGTGAGTAGTGTTCCATGGAGGCCTCTCTGTTGGCAACGTAATGGATGTTTCCTTTTTATTCGTTCTTTTTCTGCGGTTCTTTTAGCTACAGTTCTATTCCTTTATAAGCCAGAGATGATGCACTGATACTTCTAGGTAGATCCTGAGTTATGATTATCATGATCTTCTAATAAACATATTTTGACTAGAATCTTGCCACTCTTTTACAGGCTTCACCTTTGAGAAATTCTGCTTACAATATTTTTGTTGTGTGTATTTTTTTTCTCCTAGTCCACACGTACTCGGAAGGTTGTCAACTATGCCATGGAGGACATTGAAACTGAAGACATTGATCACTCATATGTTCAGAGCAATAAGACAGCCCTGAATGAAGAGAGGATAGATGAGAGGTTACCTGGTGTGCATGCTGCCTGTGTAGATGCTGCCACTGGTGTCAGCAGAAATAATGAAAGTATGATAAATCTTAACCCAAAGGATTTATCTAGAAGCCATCTTGAATCTGGAGGCGGGTTTTGTGCTGATGAAGATGAAACTAGTAATCCAGGAGACTACAATTATGATAGTTCTGTAAATGCTGACTACCTTAAAGTGGAAGGTGGGTTTTGTGTAGATGAGGATGAGAGAAATAGCGACAATAATGAAAATCATGACGACGCCACAGTTATAGTAGAGGATACTGCAGACCTTACACATCCTTCTGGTATTGGGGATGAGGTTGACTCTGATAAAAATAGTATAGATCAGTTACGTTCTATCAACAAAAGATCTGGAATTGAACTGCGAGATAGGGGGACGGCAACACACAAGGTTGAGCTGAATAACGACCATGTGAATACTAGAGATAATGATGACCAGTCTCAGTCTGACATGGGAGTGTGGATACCAGAGAATGCTCATGGCAGTACTGAAAACTCCATGCCAGCATTTAATGCCATGCCTTTTCTAAGAAAGAAGAGGCGGAAGAGCTAAAGCTTCCTTCTTTTTTGTGGATTGTAATTGTAATTTTGTATATTATATATATATATATATATATATATATATAATCATGTCATGTATTTGTTATAGATAGTGAATCTCCATTGCTTCTGGCCTTATGCAAGCTTGCTGAATATTAGTAGTTACGCTGATACACTGTAGTTTTAGTCTCAGGCTATCTTTGGGAATTTATTTCCCTTCACCGCCCATGCATGGTGCTTGGAAACGAAGGGCCCTATATATTATATTTTTGTTTAAACCCTTGGCCTTGTTAGTTATTGCAATGATTATGGATACCCTTAGAATAGGCTTGGCAGGTAGTATTCTCAGAAATGCTCTTGCATAACTTCAAATTTGGCCAATAGCCATTATTGCCACAGATGGAAGGCAACTTGGTAATTTTACCTAAATATAACTTAAGTGTGTTTTTTGTTATTTTCGTTTTGCTAATTAGTGTCCTCTTTAAACTAATGAGAAAGCTTATAAAATTATATTTGTTGATTTTTTATTAAGTTCAAAATAATAAATTCTTTTAACTAATCAAAGGAAATATTATTAAGTGTTTTATGATATTTGTTACGTAAATCTTTAAATAATATTGTTGAAAGCCCGGCAGAAAATCAAACATGATATTTTTTATTTGCAAAGAAACATTTTGGGCGGCGGATATTTTTGCTGCTACAATGCGTTTTATGATTTCAACAACATAAATTTTGCTGGTAAAACATTTGCTTAAAAAAAATTAAATTTCAGTCGACAAATCAAGTTAAAAATTTTATACTTTTATCTTGTCAAAATTTTTTTAACTTATTTACTTTTATAAGATTTTAAAAAATAGCTTCAAATTATTAGTTATTTTTAAAGTGATAACTATATAATTTATATTTCATTTAGTTCCCAAATTGTTAGTTTTAATATTTTAAAGGAAAAACAAATAATTATCTTAAATGATTTTGATATAATTTTTATATTTTAAAAATCTTATAAAATAAATAAGTTAAAAAGTTTGACAAGATATAAAATATTTTAACTGGATTTATTGAAAACGAAATTTTAAACTTGATTGCAAAAGTTATAGCAGCAAAATATTTTGTCGCTGAAATCTTAAAATCCTTTGTTGCTGCAAATAATCCGCTGCCAAAAAGTTTCTTTGCAAAATGAAAATACTATGTGCCAGATTCATGCAGGGCCTTTTGCCATTGCAAAATTATTAAAAAAATAAAAAAATACAACTTATTGCATAAAGAAAAATAAATTGATTATTTTATATGAAAAATTAATTTTTAAGTTATATTAGGTGAGACTGTCAGACAATTTTCAAGAGAAAATGTATAAAATATTAAAGACGATATTTATTGATTCCTGTTTCATTCACTACGATATGAACTTTCAAGAGTCTGGTCTAGTAGTTAGATTTTGTTAAAGCTCATTGGCCCTTCGGAAAGAGCAAATCAAAATGTGCCCACATAATTCCTCATTTTATAAAATTATGTTACGAACTTAAAGATTTTGAAATAAAACTTAGATCCAATGTTTATTTACTGTGAAATAATACATGTAACATGTAAAAAAAAAGTAAGACTCAATTATACTTAATACTAAAAAATATCATGCCTAATTAATTTTAAATAGTTTGACATACTATGTAAATCACATTGAGCTGGAAGGATGGTAAATGGGTTTCAGTCATTATATTTCTATCATTTGCAGAAGTATAACCCAAAGTTGATTCCTCTCTTGGAACATACAAGTCACGATTAAAAAGGAAGCAAAAGCACATGTAATTGGAAACATGTTTCTCTATTCCCCTCTTAAGCTGAGGGAGCATTTATAAAAGTAGAAATTTTCATGCAGCCATAAAACAACAAAATGATCAACTCCTCCACAGAAGAGTTGCAATATTAAAATTCTATATGCCTCTCCCTGCTAAAGAAGAATACATATAAATATCAAATATTTCTCATGTTTTCAAGAATAATTCCCCCCTTACAATCCTCACTAGTTTCTAATACAAAATAATTTTTGTATGAGGTGGAAAAAATGGGAAGTGCTGGATATAAGAGCACAATACAGAGAACCTCAACCCTAATACGACTTAATTTATGCTTCCAAAAGCATTTACTACTCCTAACAGATGCTTCGTTATTTCCCTCCCCAGCCACTATCTCTTTTGATCTCATTTATCTCCCATACAGTACTGCAATCTGATAGTGAACAAGGGGTACCCCATAAAAGATGAAATGTGCAGCATCTAGTAGAGAAAGTAATTCAAATACCTTCACCCAAACTTTCTAAGTTTTCAGGTCATCGGACATTGCAGACGGTATGCAATGTGTTGTGAGAATATCTAAAGTTGCTGCCTTGGCGGTGCTGGTCTTTAAAACAACTATCTGCCATTGAAATTTTAAATCAGAATTCATCTAAAATTCAGGAAACAAATACAGAAAATTATTTTTAAAAAAAATGGAAGTTTTGGCGAAAATGCTTGTGCCTCTCCATTTCTTTTTATGCTTCAAATTTCTTCTGAGCTTCACAAAGAAGGATTCTTTTTTAAAGATTGTTGGACATTAATCAAAGTAAAAATTTAATTTTTGTAAGCATAAAATTTGGTTTATATTTTGAATTTCCACTTAATAGTAATAGGCAGACAAGGATACAAATTAAAAAGAATATGATTCTTTCTATTTAAGATTTTAAAAAATTGCTATCAAAATATTATCTCCCAGTGAATACATGTGATAACTTATTCTCAAGTTAACTTCCTTTTGTTTAGTGTTCAAACCATTTTTGTATATGCTGTGTGGAAAAACCACTGGCTACACCAAGGCTCTGTGTTAAAACAAAAGAATAGTACATTGCATAAAGAAATCAATTCTTTAAAAATAATATATTTAATTACCACAAACCGCAAAAACGTGAGGAATTTTGTTCAAAACAGAATTTTTATGCGTTTTCTTGTAACTTCAAAAAAAGGAGACACAGAGAAAGCAAGCATGAATATTCCCATCAGAACAAACCTGTTGATATTCCAGATCAAACTTCAAATATTCGTCTTCACAGCTCTCAACCATGCTGACTAAGCTCTTCAGATTCTTCACAGGCTTACCATTGAAAGCAAGAACCTAATTACATACATAGAGAAAATTTTTAAGATTTAAGAAAGTTCAACCTACACTACGTATTAATCATATCTATCAGATGTTTTCTTACTTGAGTGTTAACAATCTCCTCATATCCAATATTTATGTCAGCCACTAGAACCTGACAACACATAATTTCAAGTATGAGCAGAGCCTTGTACTAAAATGGTGACAGATAAATCTATTAGATAGTTTATAAATACCTGAGATATAACAACAAGCTGTTCATCAACAGACTGTGCCATTGCATGTAAATGCTTGTCCAGAAGCTTGACAGGAGCATCAAATTCATAATCCTTTCCGTACTGAAAATAAGTTGAACGCCCAATATTAGTTTTTGCAGTTCAAAGTTCAAATTTTGAAGGTTATCTAAGAAGCATCCCTCAAGGACCTTACCCAACTTGTAAATTGAACATAAACATATACAATGGATTAAGTCTCAACTGGCAATATTCTCTACTATTTTAAAACAGACCTTCATTAATCCAACACTGTGTAAGGAAACGGTCAGGAAGTCCGGGAAGAGATTGAGAAAAACACATTGAGATGGCCTAGTAGCCTACTACAAGAAGGTTTAGAATGATACATTTTCTTGCCAAATTATAAGAGTTTTGCTTCATACATATTAAATGAAAGAAGATAAGTAACTAGTTATAACTATCTATCACTAGAGAAATTCATCAAGCATGAAGCCCAAGGGACGAACACACAGACAGGCAAGAGTTGTTTTACTGCCATGCCCCAACAATGCAGTGGGACACAACCAAAAAGCGAAGAGGTAGGGTCAAAAAAATAAAAAAGAAATTGTCAAAGGGCAACTAAGTATGTGAATGAATACACACAGACAGAGTGGGAAGTAAGCACGAAATGAGAAAGATAACTACTCACCTCAGAACGAAGATAGGGGACAGAAACTGCGGCAAAAACAAATCCAGCAACAATGTAGTAAGAAGGAGGTCTGCCTTTGATGTGGGCTGGAATAAGGCGCTTGTGAGTTGCAAGTTTTATGTTAAATTCGAGTATCTTTGATTTGCGGAGAACCTTTACTAGAGCTGTATCCCCAGTGTATTTTTGAGAGACAAGGTAACTGAAACCAATGCGCTCCCCGTGCCTGAATGGAACTACAAATAGATCCCAAACTGGATATTAGTCCTCATTCCTAAGGAACAATATATACAAGAACTTCTGGAAAAGTTTTGTAGTATTAAATTAGTACAAGTAAATAAAGCACCAAAATCCAAACATTCATTCTAAATATCTGAGGGCCAACATAAATGTATTGTATGGCTCCTTTTGGCCCCTGAAGCCAAAATAAGCTCATAAAATACATGGATTTCGCAAGCTTAATCAATCCATCCTCTTGCACATCAACTTGCTGTAAAAACTCCATCAAGCCCAGGAAGAGTTATAAGAGATAATAAGAGAATGCTGTATACGGATTGGAGTAGAACAACTAAAAAAAATTGATATTTCCTCATGTGGTCATGCCTTTGACAATGACACAAAAAACATACAGTATCAGATTAGAACATCATTATTTTGTTATTCATTCCCCCTTGCTATAGTCAAAATATACAGGAAAAAGCACAAAAAATTATAGTGTAACTCATTTCAACAGAGTTGGCGATATTAATATGGAATTGAGGTTACCTGTTCCATCATTGGCGATATTAATCCCATCAAAGCTAAGAATGACGTCAGATGGCTTCAGAACATGAGATTCTGGAGCTGTGGGTTCAATTCTTCTGATGCGGACACCTTTCTGATCAGGTCCCATTCCCATTGACTTGCGCAGATCAGGATTTTCCATCTTCTGCCACTCAACTCCAAGAATTGGAAATCCTGACAGGGATCATACCAAAACAAATTTATTTAAGAAAAAATTGGAATCATCCCATCAAACACACAATAACCGAAGTTTAAACTGAAATAGCCTGTTGGACATAAGGAATGTAAATTATAAGAAAATGAAAACGGGGAAACCCGATTTTTCAATGGACATCTCCATTTGATCCCTTTGGTTCTCACTGTTTTCCAGCCTTCACCCCCTCCCCCCACAGCAGTTTTTTTTCTCTTTCAAAAGGAATAGCAGATTATGTATTCAATTAAATGAAAGACTCCCTTAGGTACCTGTATATGCCCCATTTTTTTCATAATCTTGGATGAAATGTTGTATAACTGGCGTGGGTATTACATATCCTATATTCTCCACATCTTCATGTTTAAGAGACTGGAAAGCAATCCCCACGCATTTTCCCTTATCACTGAAAGCAGGCCCACCAGAATTTCCCGAATTTATAGCAGCATCTATCTGCAAAGGTATTTAAAGGGACCAGCAAATGTCAATCACCAGATATAAATGAATAATTTTACAGTTTCAACAGTTTATTATTTCTAAGATTATAACCTGCAGTCCCAGAAGTTCAGTAGAACCATGAACATAGGAGAGTATCTCCATGCGTGAGACAACACCACTAGTCACAGAGATTGTGTCGCCTCCAATTGGATAGCCTACAACAGTCACAGCATCTTGCAGTGCAGGCAAATCTCCAAACTCCACAGGTGAAACTCCATCCCAGAACTCATCATCACTCACCGTCAACAATGCTGAAACATCATTAGAACGAAAATTGATATGATAAATTAATGTCCCATACACCTAGGGGCAAATTATGATCCAATATAACCATACAACAACAATCAATCAAAGCCTTTTCCCACTAGGTAAGTCGGCTATATGGTTCAAGCGATGCCAATGTGTTCTATCTTTACTCATTCCTATGATTAGGTTATTAATAGCTAAATCCATCCTAATAGTTTCTCCTATTGTTTTCTTCGGTCTTCCCCTACCTCTAATTATTGAGCTATCTTCCATCTGGTCAATTCTACGTACACGAGCCTCTAACAGCCTTCTATGTACATGATTCAACATAACCATCAGTACGAAAAAAAAAAAGTATTTAGCTAATCCTTTCTGCTTTCTTGAATACATGGAATGGAATGGAATGTGTTAAGAGAATAAATAGAATCATTCATAGGTCTTCTTCTAACACCTTAAGCTTTTAAAAGAGTTGATAATCATCACAGCATCTTTATCAAATAGTCAAGATTTGATCCTTGCTTTCTTCATTCTTGTTCATTCAGCAAAAAGTTAAGACATTGAATGGACCTACACTTTTGTTCACTCTTCAAGCTCAAATGACTTCCACACCAAGGGGAGTTTTAGACTAACTAATAATATAATCATTCTTCAGCCTTCTCCTAACACCTTAAGCTTTTGAGAGAGTTGGTTCCTTAAGATTAAGATAGAATGGAAAACAGCAGAGGAAACCCTCTAATTCCATGTACAAATGTATTACAAGAAAAAGAGAAATCAAATTCGTGATATCAAAACTGCCTAAACTTTAAAGACTAAAGTTGGTGCGATGCAAGCAAGCAATAAATATGCTCATCAGCAAGTCAAAGGGAATTTGGTATTCCCTCAATTCATAGTTTTCCTTAATCTTTTGTTCCCTCATAAAGCTGGAAGGACAGCAAATAAAATTATAACTCATTTTTAGAATTTTTAAAAATAAAGCTAAAATTGAACAATTCTATAAAATCTTTTCCTTTCCAATTCCATGCTATTACATAACCCTTCTAGAGTCTTGATTATTATTGTTATTTAACTCCTGTACTGTCTTGATTATCGGTGTTCTTTCACTCCTTTACTGTTCCATTTATATAAACAAACCCAAAATCCAGTAGACATGCAATTTATGATCTCAAGCATAAAAATAAGCAAAACCATAAGCAGAGAATTTCAACCTTGTGACCCAGTATTTGGAAGTTAAAAGATCATTACTTGGAAAGAAGTGAGTCTGAAGAATAACTTTCTAGTATTACTCTCATAGAAGAATTATTTCAACATACCAGTTACCATATCGTTAGGTCTCTGAAATCGAGGACAAAATCAATAGTAAACACAGGTAATAAAATATAGCTAGATACCAAAACTATTAGTTCTAAACCCAGTAAAGTAATAGTGATTATGTTTTTCCAGGTGCAATTTTCACTATCAAAGCGGACAAATCTAGCCGGTTAGCTAGAATAATTCTACTGAAATAACATGGTATATTAACAAAGACAAGAATTTAAATACCAATGTCGCACTCGGTTCCAATGGCTAGCACAGTGGCTAGGTATTTCGTATCAGAACCACGTTTCTTGAGCTTGACCTGGGTGTGATGTTCCACCGAATGCGCATTCGTTAACACTCTCTTCCCCCCTATAATAAACCCACTACTACTAGAGCTGTACTGCCTTTTCCTCTGCCACGGAAGCGAGAAATTCGGCTCCGTATGCACGCAAAAAACCTTTACCACAGCGTCCATGGCAGGCACCACCTTCACCACGCTTTCCCACTTAGGCATCAATGGTGGTTCCACAACCAAACCCGTAGGGGCACAATCCCCGTTCTGCTCAGCAAGTCTCGAACTTCTCCGCTCCGGCGAAGCCGGTATACGGGGTTCCGATTTCTTCTTGTGCTTTAACTTCTTAGGGCGGCCGGGGCGACCGCGGGAGGAACCAGGAAGTGAGTCATCGTCGGCTTCCATAGGGGAGGGTACTGAAACAATATCGTTTGTTGAGGTGGTAGCGTTGTTGGGGTGTTCTTCTTCGGCAGCGGTTCCATTAGGTGGGCTTCTAGGTTTTCGTCCGCGTTTTCTCTTATCACCCATTTCCTGAAGAGGAAGACAGGCGAAG
Source organism: Senna tora (assembly GCA_014851425.1). Classification (NCBI taxonomy): domain Eukaryota; kingdom Viridiplantae; phylum Streptophyta; class Magnoliopsida; order Fabales; family Fabaceae; genus Senna; species Senna tora. Next base: position 12,178,761 of record CM026267.1, read on the forward strand.
AGATTCCGAAAGTTGGTGTTGGTTTCAGAAAGAGCTCCCACTCAGCAGGTTTATGCTTTAGGTTAGGGTTTTTGGTTATTACAACTAGAAAATGAAAATCAATTGGAGGATGCATCCATTTTCTAGCTTTGGTTGGAATCAGAGACGATATTCATCAGAGACTCAAGGGAGAGAGGGAAGACCGAGGAAAAGCAGTTAGAATTGGGCCACAGCGTTGGACCTGGCTAGACCCATAGAAGATTGGGCCTCCGGAGTAGTTCATGCCCTTATATCTATCCCATTTCTTCTGACAAAAAAAATCTATTCTATTTCTACGGTTAATTCAGACCCGGGTAAAGTACTCTTTTCGCCCCTAAACTTTGCTGCAATGTTCATTTCTGCCCCCAAACTTTTTTTTGGTTCATGCCTACCCCTAAACTTTCAATTTTGTTCATGCCTACCCTTTTTGCTAACACCGTTAACTTTTTTGACAGAATTTGCTGACGTGGATGATGAATATGTATTTCTTTTGCAACGTCATTGTCCACCTCACATTTAACTTTTTACTTTTATTAAAAAAATTAACCTAATCCAAATAAAAAAACATTTTAAGGTAAAAGTTTAGTTTTTTTTGGGATTAGGTTACTTTTTTTTAATAAAAGTAAAAAAGTAAAATGTGAGGTGGACAATGACGTGGCAAAAGAAATGCAAATTTATCGTCCACGACAGCAAATTCCGTCAAGCAAGTTAACAGTGTTAGCAAAAAGGGCAGACATGAACAAAATTGAAAGTTTGGGGGTAGGCATGAACCAAAAAAAAGTTTAGGGGCAGGAATGAACATTGCAGCAAAATTTAGGGGCAGCAAGGGTACTTTACCCACTCAGACCCCAAAAAACATTCTACGGTTAAGAGTTAAGACATGAAAGTTCTTTTCTTTTCTTTTTTCCTAAGAAAAATGGTAGTAAGGAGATGAAAGTTCTTCTAAATCTCTATACTATAAGGGAAAAAAAAGAAAGAGTAAAATATCAATTTTGTATTTAACTGAACCCTAAAATGCATTTAATTATGGTTATAAAAAATTGACAAGAACATATAGATTGGATTCAGTGTAATTTTCTTTCGTGCAATTCCGGTGTAATTCTTTTCAAATGCATATTTTTACTTCATTTTTGAAGTACTAATATGAGCTCATACTAACAATAATCCACCATGAATAGATTAAAGACCAAATTATTATCAATATTAGCAAATATCATCACCTTAAATGAATTAGAGACCTATCTAAAGACCATTAAAAAAAATAAAATATTATTATTTAAGTATTAAATAATAAGTTCACTAATATATATATATATATATATATATATATATATATATAGCAAAGAAGTTTGGTTTAAACATGTGTACTTTAGGCTGAAATTTTTTAACTGCCAAGAACAGTGAATTTGCACAGTAGAAAATACCGACGCAATCTTCCTCGGTTTGGTTCTTGTGAACACAAAAGTTCCATTTCCCGAAAGGTAAACACATTTTCACCCAGCTCCGGAATTGGACGCAGAGTTTCCACTCTCCACGGTTCCGTCTCGGACTCAACCCAATTGTGCCGTTTCAAATCACTCTTCTCTTCGCCCCAAACTTGTCTGCATTGCGTCTCATTCTCATATAATAGTAAGACTTAAGACCCTCCTTCTCTAATCGCCCACCCCCAACGTTCCCCAGAATTGGGGTTTCTCACCCTCCCGGTATTTTCTCCGTCTCTTTCCTATTGCCCCATTCCTCATCTCACTTTCAATTCTTGTTACTTGTTACTTGTTACCCACCTTCGATTCCACTTGTCTTTTTTTTATTTATTTTTTATTTCTCAATTTCTGCTTCAATCTTGAATCTTGAATCTGCTTTTTGTTCTCTTCGTTTACTTCTATGACCAGCTCTGATTTCACCGTCTATTCTCCTCAATTACCCTCTCCTCGCCTTCCAAGATCTTTAAACTTTTCAATCTTCACTTCCGCAGCTGCTTGACTTGTGTTGTTGATACCTGATTCTCCTTCAATGTCACATCATCAAGGTTACGCCATCGAGCTCTACTTCGATCCCGCGCTAGAAAACCAGGTGTTGAAGGCATGGAATGTACTGGCTCGCCGACAGATCAGTACTCAGCTCATCGAAATCGGCTCTCGCCCACACATCACTCTCTTCTCCACTCCATTTCTTGATTCTTCCAAGCTTGAATCCGTTGTCAGGAGTTTCGCTTCTAACCAAGAACCTCTCCTTCTATCCTTCTCTTCTATCGGATGCCTGCCGAGCGATGACAATGTCCTCTTCCTTGCGCCGACACCTTCAATCTGGCTGCTTCAGTTCCAATCGCAGTTGTGTGAGGCAATGAAGAAAGAGGGAATTGAAATAGGAGAGGAGTATAGTCCAGATTCATGGATTCCTTATTGCTCTGTTGCTCAAGAAGTGCCCAAAATTAGGATGGCGGAGGCGTTTTGTGTGTTGAGGGACTTGAAATTGCCGGTTTCTGGGTATGCAATGGATATTGGGCTAGTGGAGTTATCACCCACTCGCGAGCTTTTCTCATTTTTGCTTGGCAATGGAGTAGAAGCATGAGGTTGTAGATTACTCTAGAATTTAGTTTTTGTTTCCTAGACCTGTTAGTGTGTTACATCTTGCAATGGATCTAAATTTAAATGAATGTTAGTATTGTGAATGAATCATTGATTGTCAGCTTTTAGTGTGATGTTTACTTGAGATGTGATTCTATTATCTTTTGTTCTTAAGAATGTACTGGGAATCTTAATTCTTCCAATATTTCTGTTGGCATAATGAATGAATGGCTGGCTGGCTGGCTGGCTGAAACTTGGTGTTCACAAAATATGATAGATGGTGACTAGTTTATCTAAGTATAGCTTAGCTTCTTTTCATTGATTATGCAACAAAGTTATTTAATCTTTTTTTTCTAATTATATGTGCATTATGTGACAAAAATTTAAATAACTTTGCTGCTTCTGTGAATCTTAATCCTAGACTTGCTTTCAATATTTTGAGGATTGTGTCCATTTTAATGGTTAGATTCAGAGGATTTGGGAGGAGAAAGAATGCAAGATTTTGTGGATATTTACTTTTGTGCTTCTGTTTTGGTGCATTTGCCTAGAGCATAGTTATAGCATTTTCATGAACTATTGTATCTGTTTTGGTGGCTTCTGTTTGCTTGACTGTACATGGTCTTTTCCATGGCCAAAGGAACGGAGTCTCCTTGTTAGATATGCACAGAGGGAATCGATGGCTTTTCTTAGTAATGTATGATTTTTTTCCTTTTCTGGGTTCTGTTAGATGAGTGAGGAGGATGTATATTCTGTTTCATTATTTATGGTAATAAAATTTCTTCTTCACCAAAAAACTTGGAAGTGGTTGTCTGTGAATCTTGTGAGTGGACCTAAGAAGTAGGGAAGTGGGGGCAAATGAGTTTCTATGAAAATGAGAACCATTGTTTTTCTGTATCTCTCTCTGCAAACCCTTTGTTTACCATTGAAACTTCTTATAGCTGACTTCTAGCAGCCAACTTGAGTATATATCATCTGGATATTAGCAATGGTAATTTAGACTTCACAGGGTTTTTGTTGTATCCATGTTATGCTTAACATTGATTTGCACTCTGTCTGAGCATAGCATTGGACCATTTTCTAATGCAAGGGTTTTGTCTTTAAATTGGGATTAGTGTCTCTATTTGCTATTCATTTCTACTGTGTTCTACAATGAGAAGAGCAAATATTGTTTAGGTTGTTTGTTGATGATCTGTTTAACAGTTTGTTACTGAGTTGGAGGGATACTTTTTTTTTAACAGTTGAAATGGTATCTCTTTTAGTATCATTCATAAGAAAGATCGTTTCTTCTTTGTCAACATATTTGTAGCTGAGTGAAATGCGTGCTATGATGAAGTCTAGGTTTTGGAGCTAAAGTTTGTACTTGAGCTTCATGTGGATACCATACCACACACAAGGACAGATGAAAATATCTTTTGTTATGGACAGAAGTTGTGCACATGTATACCTACCAGCATTATGACCTCTTACTGTAAAGTCCACATGATTTATCTCGCGTGTTCATTTCACTAAATTACACCAAAATATTAATATCAATTTATATATTAAAAATAAAATCAAAGTTAATTATTTTTATTGATAGAAATAAATAGATTTTTAAATTAAAAAGGAATTAAATATAAAGTAAGAGAATGTAGTATATACTCTTTAATTTTGTCAATGAATGCCTTGCTTAAACTGAGAAACAGGTTGGGTCAGAAATCAAAAGAGTTCCATTATTGAGTAAGGGATCCACTAGCGAGAGTGAGAGGCAGAGTTCTTTAAGACTTGACTTTTGATTTTTTTTCGTTTTATTAATTTTCTTATTTTGCTAATCAATACCTAAAGTTAAGAATTACTTTTAATTAAAGAGAGTTAAATTATAAAATTATTTTCATTGAATTTTCACAAAATATAAGAAAGAAATATTAACTTTAAAAAAAAATAAAGAGGAAGGAGAAGTTGTGCTCCCAAAGGCAATTGGCAATGAGTAATCTCGTGTCGTATCCATTATAAATTGATTGCTTTGACTGACTTTTTTTTTTTTAATTTTTCTCTATCTCTCTCTCGTATTATTTTGTAAGAGAGTCAGTCCGTTCCCATCACTCGCCATATTGCACATTTGCTGTCAGAAATGAATATGATGAGATGACCATTCTAACAAACACAATCACACTTTTGAGCTCATCCAGCTTCTGTCTCTCTTGTACTGTTCCTGTTTGTAACACACCATTTCTTTCTGATATATAACTCCTACTTTTACGGGAATAATAAAAAAGAAAGAATTCTTGTCTCCCGACTCCGCTTTTAATCATCATCAACTATTTCCGCCTTTTTGGAATTAACTTGCTTCGAAATGAAAAATGAAAGACTATATATATGATCAACTATTAATTATTATTATTATTTAAAAAATGTGTATATATAAAATTAAATTCCCATGTAAATGTAATTATACTAGTACTAGTACTATACTTGGGCTTTAAGAATAGCAAGCAAAAGGTCGCTCCAAAAATCGACAGGCCCAGGCAAACACCAATGCGTACAATCATTATATCCTCTCATATACTTATTCCCCCAATACTCCCCGGGATGAGCATCAGGCCTCATCATCATCGCGCGCGTGACATCCACCGCTTCATACCTCCTCCCTCTCTCCTCCCCTTCCTTCCTCCCTCTCTCGAACTCCTCCATCTGCACCTCCCTCATCTCCCACTCAAACCTCCTCCAATCCACCTCCTCCACCCCCATCGGACCCGTCCGGTTACAATACCCGCCCGTATTCCACACCCCGCCCTCGAAGTGCGACGGCGCCAGCGTCCGGAACATGATCAGCGCGCGTGAGGGCGCGTGGGCGTTGATGCAGTCGTAGGCGGCGCGGAGGGCCATGCGGAAGGCGAATTGGAGCTTGAATTGGGTGAGGTTGGGGTGGTCGTCGCAGTAGACGCAGCCGAGGAGGGTCTGGGAGTGGTGGAGGTACATGATGCGGAAGAACCAGTGGCCGGCGGAGAGGAGGGCGAAGTCTAGGGTTGGGAGGACGGAGGTCCAGTCGGGATCGGGGCGGTCGAGGTGGAGGTCGAAGATGCTGGAGGCGGTGCCGTTGATGATGCGCTCTTCGGCGACGATGAGGTAGCGAGACCAGAGAGTCATGAGGGTGAAATTGGAGGTGGGGAAGTGCCATGTGCGGAATCGGTCTTCGGTGTCGTTGGATTTATCCACGGGGATTTCCTCCTGCATGCGTAAATAATAATAATAATATATAATTAATTAACGAGTTTAAATTTAATACAGTACAGACTATATATTAATATTATAGAGGAATGTGTCAGTATATATATATATAGATTATAGAGAGAGGATGAATATGTGTGAATATATATAGATGCAGCAGAGGAGCATGCACGTGCTAAAGTCATGTCAAGCACAAACTTTTACAAGAGGTTTCTCCCATGCATGCATGCAGATACTTTTTTTAAATATATATATATATATAAAATAAGAAAATAATAATTATTTTTAAATAATATAATAGATCATTGTTGGTTAATTAACTCTCATTTTTTTGTTCACTTTTTCTTACATTTTTTAAAAGTTATATTTATTATGTTTTATATATATATATAATAGAAATATGTAGGTAAACATAAAATTTTTTTAGGCTTTTACACTTGAGTTGTCTCAAGTCTCATCTCAATTTTCTTTTCCTCAATGTTTACATGATGGCTAATTCATTAAGTAAAGTTTATTATTGAAGGTGACTCTTCCAATAAATGATAATTTATTCTCGATCTTTCATCAGAGATTAGACTTAAAAAGGTGATGATAAATTAAGAGAACACAAACCAACTACTTATTATCTATGTTAAATCATATAAGTACACAATCTCAATTTCAATGAAACATTTTGAAATGTCTATATATATCTTTTGGCAAATCTTCATATTGTCAAATTTCCAAATAGACAAATAAACATAATCATGAAAGCTAGCTAACTTCCCAAACTATATAGGTCATATTATTGTTGTTTGGTTTTTAGAAAACATGAGGCATTGGACAAAATTGAGATGTTTTTAAAAATAAAGGATAAAACTGAGTAAGAAGGAAAAGAAAAAAACTACGTCGGATGAAATTGAATCTTAATCCAAACAAAAGAGATGAAAAATGAACTTCTACAAATATTATATCAATGATTTCGGATAAACTTATGTCAATTTTTTCAAATTTTTATGTTCTAAACTAATAAAACCAAGTAATGAGATATAACTCCCTACTCTCTCTTACCCTCTTCACTTTTCTCTTATGTATATTTTTAAATTTATATTTTATTTTAGAAAAAAAAAGTTAATTATGGTAAGAAATTAAATAATCACCAATTAGTGCATTAAATCAATATACCATCAAGATGAGACGATCCTTGGTTCAAATGAAATGATTATAAATTATAAACAAGTACAAGGAAAAGAAAAGCCCATGTAGGGAAGACTTTTCTGCTCATTGTCATGCATTCCTCTTTCCTTTTCATGCTCTACCAAACACCTCATGATGAAACCAAGAAAGACAAAATTTAAGAGAAAGATTACATTGACCATTAATTAATGTGGGCTTCCTTCTAAATTCAAAAATGTTATATTTCTCTAAATAAAGATTAAAAAAAGGAAGATGTTGCCTCTAATATATTCAGGGTATTCTTATCAATATAAAAGATTTTTTTTCTTTTTTTCTCTCTTACTTCTAAGAAATATACTAAATATACTACATATTTCTTAAATTCAAAGATCCAAAATCATCAATGCCATGCCAATTAATGAGTGAAAGTTGACACAACAAACAACGACCGGCCGAAATACCATCCTAAGTGGTGGCTAGCTATATAACATGGGATAGTTGACTAGAGAAATAAAATATTCATATAATGAATATTAATTTAAATGCGAGACTTCTCTCTAGCATATATTTATTCCCATATAATTAAACTGAATTTGTCCATTACTAATTATGAAAACAATTTTTGAATTGGTCAAACTATTGATTCCATTGCACATATAAACCTCCTGATGAAATAAAAAATGACAAAATTCAACACCTACCTCATGTTGGAACCAAAATGACAAAATTTAACACCTCATACCAATTAATGAGTTAATGAAATAAAATAGTTTATATAATGATTTGATGAAATAAAAATGACAAAATGTAACACCTCATGCCAAATAATGAGTTAATGAAATGAAAATGAAAAAAAAAATTAATTAACACCTCCTGCCAATTAATAAGTTAATGAAATAAAATTTTGATATAATGAGTTGATGAACTGAAAATGACAAAATGTAACACCTATAATGCCAAATAATGAGCTAATGAAATTTTTTTCATATAATGAGTTGATGAAATAAAAATGACAAAATTTAACACCTCATGCCAAACAGTTAATGAAATTATGAAATAAAATATTGAATATAATGAGTTAATGAAATAAAAAAAGACAAATTCAAGACCTCATGCCATGCGCCAACAACCTGGTAATGGGTAGCTAGAAGACAAGGGATTGTTGGCTTGAGAAATAAAATATTCATTTAATGAATATGAAACGTGAGACTTCTCTCTAGCATATTTATTCCCATATAATTTACAATTTCAGATTCATGATTTGTGTTGTCCAAAATTGTACCAAATGAAGCTGAATTTTTCAAACTATTATTTTTATTAATTTTTTTTCAATTTTTAAGACTTTAAATGCTTATCAAACAATAAGAATAAACTTTAATAGAACGACACTAATTAACAAAAACACTGAATTGGTCAAACTAGTGATCCCAATGCACGTATATCTCTGCTCAAGAGTCATCACACGATTAGGAGATGACAAGTCAAATTCCAAAGCAGCCATTTATTTCCAGAAGAATGTAGAATAAAAAACTATATGCACATGGAATTAATCAAATTGGGCTAATAATTCCCATGAATTTTTTTTTAAGTATTAAAATATATAGTCCTTATTAACTTTTTAGTACCCTTCAAGAGAATAGATTATTTTACAGTCAATTAAAAAATCTTAAAAAGTGTCCAAAACCTTTAATCAAACTCAAGCTAAAACCTTTTCCCACTGTTTCTCTCATTTTCCCACCAATTTCGCTTTAGAGAGAAAGAATCACATTCCCTTATGGGATGGATCAAGCAAGCAAGGAATTCCAAAGAATGAGAATGAAATAAAAAAAAATATATGAGTGGTATAGCGTGAGAATAGGGGAATTGAATAGAACTGACCTGTGAGAGGAGACAAAGGAGGGAATCCATGTGGTTCCTAGCGACAGAGTCTCCTATGAAGGCAAACCTTTTCCCTCGAACAAGGTGGAGAAAAGTTTTGGGGTTGAAACTCTCAAGCTCACATTCATCAGGCTTCCATTTCCAGTTCAGGAAATCACTGTCCTTTCTGCCCTGTTTGAAACAGTTTTTGGAATCAGGAATTGTGGTGCATGACGAATTTGTGTAATAAGAGGAACTTCTTGGTGATCGGACCCATTTTCCCTTAAACAGGTCGCACCTTTTCTGCTCTGCAAAAACACCAGAAAATTGGAAATAAAAAACAAAACTTGATTAACAAAATGAATTGAGAACATGAAAGTTACATACCCTTTTGAGGTTTGGACGAAGGATTGTGTTGTTGGTGTTGGATGGGAGAGTGAGAGGGTTGATTGGGGATGAGAGTGAGGGAATTTGGGGAATAGAGAAGGAAGAAAGTGAAAACAGAGGCTATGAAGAGAGAAGTCACAGCAAAAGGCAGTGCACTCCCTATGTTGAGGTTGGGGCATCGATCCCTTTTGGTATAGCCATGAAATTTGTCCTGAAAAAGCGAACTAGTACTATTAGATTTCATGATATTCCAGACACAGAGAGACAAAGGAGAGAGGGTGTTTTAAAGTGAGAGAAGAACCATGAGAAGAGAATCCAAATACTTGAATGAAAGCCAGTGAGAAGGGGAGGGAGAATAATTGATTGATAGTGTTGCAATTGTGAAACTCCTATGTTATTATAATTATGGCGAAATCAAAGTGTGTATTGACTTTATGTGATTAATGACTTAATTACCATTTATTACTCCCTTGGAGGAATTGAATGGAGGGTGAAGGAGTAATAGTAGAAGTGAGTTATGAGTTGTGAGGTGAGACAAAGGTGATTTTTTTTTTTTTTGTTGTCTCTGAGATAAGAAAAAAATAGAGAAAGGGAAAGAGACACGTGGCAAAGAGGTACTAAGAAGAACATGTGAAATTGTTGGGGGTGTGGTGGTGGACCAGAGGGAAAAGCCCTGATTAATCGGCGCAATCTCATGGGGTTTTGCACTTTATATGGGATCTCATAAATTCTAGTGTGAAGGTGGGCTGTGGGAAGGCCAAGTCTCTAGTGTCTAGTTATACTTGGTTATTACTTCACCAAACCCCAACATGCAATGTGTACTTTTATGCTATCCTTAAAATTTTTGTTTCATTCATTTGGTAGTTATATTCATTTCTCTTTAATGAAAAACAAATAATGAACAGCGAGTTGAATTTGTCCTGCTTTTTATTTTCTGAATGGATCGAGATTGTGCGGAAGTGATCTTGTGCTACATTTTCATCCCAATATTGAAATCAAGGGATCAAGATTAAACGGAACATTTCCTTTATCTCACTGACATGACATGTTCCTTCCTACAGTGAACTAAAGACCTATATATCATACATACAATATTGACATTAAAGAATATTTCATCCTGAATTCACAAACGAATGGGAGGTGGTGGAACGAAAACCCTTGTCACAAACGACTTCAAGGGGTCACATGTATCCAATTAGGTATAATGATTGCCACCAAAATAAAAATAATAATTTGCAGCAAGAGACGGAATGGTATCTAAACCTGTGCATTTTCAATACCCAGAATGTAATAAGTAACCAAGTTCGGCAGTCAAGACTACAGCAATAACTATATATATGTAACAAGAAGTTGAGAAAAAAAAATTGAAATAAGACACAAACTAGCCTCAAGCCTAAGTCAGTTCATACATCCAATCCTCTCTTTCCAAATGCTCGAGAATGGATTGGGATTTGGCAGTGTTGAAGTGCGGTGAGGCACTTCGATGCCAATTTCTCTGAATCTAGGCGGCATTATCACATCTGCTGTTTAAGTTAGATATCTACACAGGAAAAACTTTATCTGCAAGAGGAGTAGATCCATTCAAAACAACTGCATCAGAGGCCCAGATTCCTTTGAAACTCAGAAATGAGGAGTCACATCAGCAGCAAGGGCGTAACATCTCTGCTCCTCACTCGTTGGTGACTTAACCTTGAATTGTCCTCAAGCTGCATAATGCCATAACAGTTAAAAATAAGAATGCATTTCAAGCTTTGGTAGTAAAACGAAATAGGAAACAAGTAAACTTCTTTAATAGAATATATGATCTAAAATATGGCTCTATATAGACAGAAATTTCAAACAGAGAAAATAACTCTGCAGGTATCTCCGAAACAATTAGATTCCAATGTGTTCATTGACATTAAAAGGTTTGAAGACTTACAAGGGGGCTCATAACATCCTGAAAACGTGCTTCGAAGAGCCATGATCCTATTGCCACGAGGGTTGTTTATAGCTGCTGTATCTATCAGCTCCATCCCAACCACCATCAGGTTCCTTTCTCTTCAATACACCTCCTGCCACCTGAAACATCTTCATCTGTTCCTCAGCCAAGGCTTGGGAACTAGAGACTGAAAGTTGCCTCAATGCTGAAGGCAATCTATCATCTCTTCTTTCTGTATCTGCACCAACAGGGCCTGAATTAAGATCCAGACTTTGACTTCCCCATTTTCTACTTTCAGGTATCACGTTACTTGTACCACCTGGAAGACCCATAACATAAGGACGAGGATAACTGGACGACACAACACCACCAGGACCCACCAGCTGTGAAGGCATGTTAGGAAAGCAAAGTCCACCCACCGTTGAAGAATCCATAAATGACGTTGAACAGCCAGAAAAGGAATTTGAAGACAAAGGAAAATTTGTTTCAAAAGGAAATCCCGGATACTGAAAGGGTGTACTAGGAGGATAAGCAACAGCTGGAGAGGATGAAAGCACTGACCCCCTGTAGATTTCAGGACCAAAAGATGTGCTACCTGGGGGACCCAAAATCCGTTGTGCTGCAGCACCTGCAACAAAACTCTGTTCTCCTCTACCAGGTAAAAGTGGTGGGACATTGATTGCAGAATAGGAGCCTGAAGGAAACCAGGACGAATAATTCCCAAATTCAACATTATTTGTCCTTGCACCATGAACTGCTGATGGAAAAGGTACAGTACTTTTTATCTGTTGAGTACGAGTGGGGGCCTCAGTGCCTAATTCATCAAGGCCTGGCCCATTATTTAAATCAAAGTCTCTAGAGACATTTCCACCATGAGATAATCCATCGGACAACGAAGTTTTACTTGGTAAAGAAGGAATATCCAGTTTGTTCATAGACAAAGACACAGAATCAGGAGTCTCATCTACTCTGTTCAAATCAAGATCAAGCCCCACAGTCCCACGATCACGAGGCGTAGAATCTAAACAAGTCTCTGAAGAGGCATGGGAAGCCACATCCTCAAAACTTCTTTGATCTGGCACATTTAAATCGAAATCTAGAAGAGCACCGCCTTGCTTGGTAGCACTGTTATCACTTGTATTTAATAGATGCTCTGTGTTTTTCCTGGGTTCCGCAGGTCGAAATGCACTAGTAGCAGCTGACCCTTTCCATCCAAGTTCCCCCTTACTCCGCAATGGATTCTCTGGAGGAACAACAGGCCCTTTGGCAGCAGAAGCCACAGTAACAGACGCATGAAAGCCCCCAGACATGGAAGAAATGGGAAACGGCAATGGGCAGCGCACATGGATGGCTGATGATGTGATAGGTTCTTCCGGTCTTACAACCTCTCCTTGACTAACATCATCAACAGGAAATCCCTCATTCAAATCGAAGTCCAATTTTGCCGCTATATCAGACCCTGCAGTAGCAAGTGAATCACTAATAACAGATGCATGTTGTTCTCCTGCACCATCAGATGAAACTCCATCCAAATTAAAACCAGAAGGCTTTTTGTGCATTTCATGCTCTTGTATTGAAATGTTTGACGACTCTAAGGGAAATGACGAGCCAGAGCAGAGACCAAAAACCTCTTTTTTGTCAAAAATTTCTTCAGCGCAAGGGTTGTTACCAGCAAGACCAGATGAGTCCAAATCTCTTAGCCTTTCATTATTATGCTCGGCCATGAGTGGCTCTTCAGCCTTGGACTCTGTCAATTGATTACTTGAAGCAGAAGGCTGAACAAAAACATTCTCATCTTTTACATCAACAGACTCACAGTTTTCTGCCAGAGAAGGCTTTTCCACAGAGACGGAAGCACTTGACACTTTCTGCACACTAATCTGGTTCTCGTCACCCACACCTGAAGATGATTCAGGAGATTTTTCACATGCTTTCTTCTCTATCTTTACACTTGCACCAGACCCATCAGAAACTAAGGGTTCGTTCTCCGTGCTCCTCTCATCAACATGATCAACCTTCTGATCTTCAATAGATGTCCTTGATCTTAATTTAGAGTCTGAACTATTGTTGCTCTTAACCACGCGCACTTCCAATTTCCTCTGCTCATGATATTGGTTAACTCCTTCAGGCTCTGCAACATTCTCCTTTTTAGCACACAATACAGTTTCAGAAGCGTTCTCTTTGGTTTCAGGTCTTATGCATGGACCCTGGGGATTATGTAACAAATCAGTAAGGGATGAATTTGTTTGATTTCCACCATTGCCAGTTTTCTCTACACAACCAGATGGAGTAGCTTCATCTCCAGTCAACTCACCCATCCTTGGTGCTACATGATGCTTTACATCATTTTTGAACTGCAATGAATCAGTGGTGTGTACATCGCCAGAAGCCCCACCATTTGATTGTTCAAGTGTGCGAGAAACTGCTTCACCTGCATGCTGTAACTTTTCATCATTTGCTGAACATGATTCGTCAGCCACAGGTGACTTCCTTGCAGGAGACACCACAGGTGTCACATTTTCTGATCTTGATATTTCCCCGGCAGCCACAGTAGCTAGCAGGTTCATCCCAGCATCATCTCCAGGGGACACAGAGGGACTTGCTTCAGAAAATTTTGCACAGCTTTCAATTAACGCATTTATGGAGCTTAAAGAAGCATCATAAGTCTGCCCTGATCTGGAAACAAGTCCTGATGAACAAGTTGGTTTTGATGTTTCTACAACTTTATCACCATCTTCACTAGTCCTGCATCCTTCACCTCCAGGTGAGCCATTAGGTTCCTCATAACCAATCACAGTTTCGCTAGCATCACAAACATCAATAGCGATATTTGAGACATTATTAGGCTGAAAACCATCAGTTTTCGATTTCACCCTTCTGTCCAGATTCTCATGCTTATCTCCAGGAGGAGAGGCTTTGCCAGACAGAAAAGCAGGATCATCACCAGAGCCCCCACAAGATCCCTGGGCAGGACCACGGCCAGCATTTGGTAACCTGACAATAAGTCGTTGGTTATTCCCATGATCAGCAAGAGGCACATCAGGTGATTTTTCATGGGCTTGTTGAGTCGGTGATAGCTTCTCAGAAGGTGAGTTCCTAGTCGAATTTTTTCCACCATGGGGCTCTTTCTGAACTACAGTTAAAGCAGATCCATGCAGACCATTGTTCGATTTCCGGGAGCGAGATGTGCTGCCAGGAATTTTGCTCACATTCATTGACACAGCAGTGGAGCTCCTTGCATCTTCCTTACAAGAACCAATAGTTTTTGCATGTTCACTAGAACAGGATAAGCTGTTGTTTTGAGACTGACTAGAGCTGCTGCTTCTTTCCTCCTTAATAGAAGTCAGGGGTGGATCTGATGTTCCAACTCCAGCCAATGATTTAAAGTTTTGATCCTTTAAATTACTGCTTACAGCGGTAGTCATTGATTTAGTTGAACCGGCAGATGGAGATACCTTGGATAGAGATTCCCCTGTGCTAATCTTACCTTGGGAGTTTTTAGATGCTGATGATTGCATTGCAGAACTCTTCACAGCAACCTCAGCAGATCCTCCACTTTTCTTACTTCCAACATGAGAAGCCTCAGAAGATGCAGGCTTTGCTGGCCAAGAAACACCACGGCTAGGACCAGATTTTGAATCACTAATATTCATTTCAGCCTCAACACGTTTCTTCCATGTGTCTACTAAACTCCTAGCCTTCTTCTGAATTTCTGAATTTTTGTGAGTACGTAAATGATTGACAGACTTACCAACATTACATGTCTGTAATGCATGAAGGTTCACAGGAAGCTTATCCAATGCACGAAGTAGAGCTAATAGTAATTCTTCAACAGACTTGTCACTTTCCTTCAGCATACTGCCATCACCAATTTTCCCCTTATGGACCTCCTGAAGCCATTCATCCAATACAGGCAAACCCCTCAATTGTACAAACCAACCAAGACAGTCAAACCGATCTGTGACTGCTATGACATCAGCAAGCATTATTCGCCCTGCCAAATCTATTTTCTTTTCAGTACTGTCAGGCTGCATGAGCTGTACAAGTCTTTCAACTCCTTCAAAGTCCACAAGAGCACCTTTCTCAGTAATTTTAGCAATCTCTGACTTTAACATGCTTTCTGGCCTAAACTGACCAGTATCACCATCTTCTGTTTTAATTAACCGCTCCCTTTTAGACAAATCAGACACCTGATCACCCCGTTCTCTCTTTTTTCCCTTACCCTGCGAACCGAAGGAAGTACTATTTTGAACAATGTCAGAACCAGATTTCAGTGATGGTGTTGATGTTGGACCATTCATAGGTTTTGGAGAACGCCCTCCTGACTGCACTGCCCCATGCATTTCTAGTCTTGTCTTGTCTAATAGCTGATCAACTTCTTCCTGTTGTTCCTGTATCCATTGGAAGGTAAAAAATTAATCAATAATATATTATACGCAAAATTGTGTGACAGAGAAAAGTAAAAATGTAAAATGACCAACATTAGTGTAGTCTTTATCAGTTAGCCACCGTAAACGCTTGGTCTGAATGTCATACACTCGTCTACAGACAAATGCGGATATCCCTGAAGGAAGTTCAACACCTTTACGAAGGAATGCAACTTTACACGGATGGAGTAATGATGCAGCAGGTGTTTCATCCTTATGAAAGGAAAAGAAGACCTCGTTTGGAGCAGCTTCCAATGAGATCCCCTTTGCAAGGGTCAAATCAGCAGGTCGATAAAGCCAAGTCACTTCTAAACTCGGACTTTCCTCTTTATTCAATGTCAATTTGCGAATTATTCCAATAAAAGGAGGGGAATCTTGAGGTGGCTTGAAAAGTGCACAATCACCGACACGAATCTTGCGTCCATCCTATGACAAGATGAATAAACAGATCTTCAAAATATTGTGACATCAAAAATATTAAAGCAAACAGATCTGAGATTGTTCGCAAAAACTGTTTGAATAAAATTAAAGTTCTCAAAATTACGGTCAGCATAATCAATTGAAATCAAAACCAGAACTACAGTTTTTAAAGTAAAAATGTGCAAAACTACTTAAACCTGCACAGTTTACAACAACAAACAAAGCCTTTTCCCACTAGGTGGGGTCAGCTAAACCCTAAACCTGCACAGTTTAAGTATACAAAAACCAAAACTCAGGATGAATTTACCCAATCGTTTCTAAACCTATTCATCTTGAAATTTTTTTTTAATATTGATATGATCTATTTTCTAAAAATATATTATACCTATAATATTGATTACAAACAATAACAAGAGTACATGCAAACATCTCTGTAGCATATAAGCTGAAAGCTCGTGTCGTGAGCTTTCAGTAGTCTTACACAAGAAAAATTGTATTTTATCATTTCGAAATACAAGAATTGTTTATAAAAAAATACAGAATAAAATTCAAAAGGAAAAGGAGCAAAAGAAAGGCATAACTAATACATTATCCATAAAAGAAAAAGAGTTCCATGAACAACTATGCGATTTCAAAAGGTAACAAATCAACTAGGTAGCAAGCACAATTTTTCACCTTTATAGCTCAACCAATCTCCTTCACTCTATGTTAATATTAAATGGGTAAAATGCAAAAAAAAAAAAACGCTGGCCTATGTGCAAAAATACCCATGAAGGCCTGAACAATATATTTTGACTAACAACCCCTTAAACTTATATTCGAGTGCAAAAACGACTCCCAATACTACCATTTTCATCCCAAAAAAAATTAATCCCATTTGCACATCAGAAAATATAGGATGCATCAGCAAGGGTAATTTTGTCATTTACACAAACACTTATAATACCCAATGTCCCTACATCCCCTTTCCTATCTCAGCCACGACTCAGCAGCAGTGCAGCACAGCGAGACGAAAGTTTAAGGGGTCTTTTGCATTTTACCCAAATTAAAGGGCCATACCCAGACCCATCCTTAAGCCATCCGTAGATCTCTCCCAAAACAAACTTTAGGATGAAGCCCACTGAACATTTTAGCAAACAGGTAATCCCCTGGTCATACCAAAATCAGGATGGAGCTCTAAGCCTCTAACAATTAAAGCATCAGTAAGAACAAATACTCCTAAATCGGAAACAAAAATTGTCATATCAAATAAACACAGAATTCAGTTCCACTCATACAAAATGACTGCAAATTGAAACAACATCCAAACAAGACTTCATCATAAGAAGGAATAAGCCAGAAAGAAAGGGCCAAAATTTTATGATGTGGAAGCTCAAACTGCAAGTCCCTTGTCCAAAAAAAATTGAAATCCAAAATATTAGACAAGAAATAGCAGGAATACAATACAAGTCTCGTCACAACTTAAGATCAACGAAAAACTTACTTCACGCGGTCAGATGTATATCCCATAAAAGAGAGGGTGTACCCAGGCCCGAAGAAAACGAAAACCTCAACCAGGAAAATTTTCAGGTAAAATTGAAAATACAAACATTACGAAGGTCGGACGATTAAGAAACTACAGGAAATTTATCATAAATCATAGCCTATGAAATAAATAAATGGATAAAACCTCAAAATTTGAGCGGAAAGACACAGGGCAATACTAATTTGGGGGCTCAATTGTGCAGTAATACATTACGAGCAAAACCTAAAGCTCTCCATAGGAATACCACAGAAACATAAGGGGCAAACAATCCCCTAAAACGGAATAGGGGAACGCCGTTATACCTTGCATATGAATTCAGATGATGAAGAATCGGCAGCGGGAGCTACAGTCGTCGCGGTGGCAGGGACCGGCCACATGTGCCGCCTGTGTTTCCACTCCTCACCTCCCGACCCATGCATAGCCCTCCATATCTTTCCTTAATTACTGAATCGATCCAAACTTCGTCCTTGAAAAGAAACATCAATTCCAATCGAATTCCGCCTTCTGGACCCGATGAGAAACCATAGATTCGTATAATAAGGGTTGCAGAAGAAAACCCTAGATCGGGTTCAGATCTTCAATTGACCATGGAAAAAGCAGAGCCGAGGATCGAAGAAGCTGCGTGCGAATAGCGAGAAGTAGGGTTCAGGTGGGGAACCTTAGCAGCAAGTTATGGATGAGTAAAGAGAAGGATTCAGTGTCAATGGGATCGATAAGAAGTGACTGAAAGTAGCGAAATCCAGAGTCTCTGTGCCAACATGTCACAACTCGCGATGTGAGGAGACAAAAGGTTGAGAGGGTGATGCGTTATGCGAATCGGCGAAATAGAGAGAAATGGTTTTGGGGCCAACAAGTTCGCCAGTTCTACCAAGGTAATGCTCGATGGAGATTGGAGACAAAGGCTACGGCGTCGTTTTCAGAACCCAATAAACGACGCCGTTTCAACTCCCATTACCTTTACCAAATACCAACCTCAATTAGTTTTGTATGGCCAATCAACATTATTAGTGTAATTAATACCGTTTCCCTCCCCTTTTTTGTTTAGTAATAATTAAGATAGATTAGTAAGTTTGGCATGCATCATTCGATTGTTCTCTCATACAGAGGAGATAGATGTATCAATAAAGAATTGATTTAAGTAATAAATCATTTGGTATCACTTAAACTTAAAATTTTGTGAATGCTGAAAAAAATGTTATATAACATTTTTAATTATGTGAAAGTTGGTTAAATCTGAATATTTTAAGCATCTTGCTTAGGAGTGTAGTTATTTTCTCTTATTTTTATCTTTAAAATTGCAAACATGTGTTATGTTGTATAATGTACAAGCCTTTTGATAGTATTGTATATTTGTATGGCACTATATTCCATTGCTATAATACCATTTCTTCTTTTTTATAATGCCATTTCTTCTTGAATCAATGATTTACGAAAAAAAGTTACTGATATAAGATCGCACAAATTAACGAGTTAAATTACTGTTATCGTGTTCACTCACGAAAATTTTATTAAAAAAATTTTCAAAAATATATTTCAGGAACCTTTTATGAGCTATTATTTTATTTCAAAAAAAGAACACAACTAAATTAAATACTCTCCCAGTAAATATACTCTTTCTACTTCCAATTTTTTTAATTCAATTCTTTGTTGTTCTTTTTTTTAACAAGCGTGCCATAAAGAAAATTAAAATATGTTCCAAACCATATTAATCATTTTGCATAATTAGTTCAAAACAACTATTCTGCAAAACGGGTATCATTAAATCCCTAACACCATCACCATGCATAATTTATTTTTCTGGTTCCCCACAATATCTTCCTATCAGAGAATCATATTCGAAGCACAATCGAGCACTAAATATGAACACATCTTTCTTTTTAAAAAAAATTCTCAAGATTTTCCTTTTTAAAAATAATTTTTGGTAATTTCTCTGAATCTAGGCGGCATTATGACATCTGCTATTTAAGTTAGATATCTACACAGGAAAAACTTTATCTGCAAGAAGAGGCCAATCAGTTCAGAGCAGATTCATTCAAAACAACTGCATCAGATGCCCAGATTCCTTTGAAAGTCAGAAAATGAAGAGTCACATCAGCATCTTGGGTGTACATCTCTGCTCCTCACTCATGGCTGACATAACACTTAAATTGTCCTCAATAATTCTGACATCACCAACAAAAGCTGCATAATGGAATAACAGTTCATAATTAGCATGCATTTCAAGCTTTAGAAGTAAAACGAAAAACGAGAAACATACAAACTTATTTGGCAGAATATATAACCCAAAAAATGGCTCTCTATACAGACAGATATTTCTCTAGTAGAAAAAACTCAGCAGGCAAAGGGACACTGCTTAGAGAGGATTGGAAGTTCTAGTGCATAGCGAAACCAAAGGAGTAACAAGGAAACAACTTTGGTTCACAGAAAACTCAACCTACCAATTGGGTTAAGATTACTTTATAGAATGTAATCTAAATAATCAGAATATTCAAAACCAATTTTTCATAAGATCCTATGTGACTAAAGCCACCAAGTATCTTTGAAACAATTAGATACCGATGTGTTTCATTGACATTAAAAGGCATGAAGGCTTACAAGGGAGATCACAACCTCCTGAAAAGTGATTCAAAGAGCCATCATCTTATTGCCACGAGGGTTGTTTATAGCTGCTGTATCTATCAGCTCCATCCCAACCACCATCAGGTTCCTTTCTCTTCAATACACCCCCTGCCACCTGAAACATCTTCATCTGTTCCTCCACCAAGGCTTGGGAACTAGAGACTGAAAGTTGCCTCAATCCTGAAGGCAATCTGTCGTCTCTCCGTTCCGAATCTGCACCACCTGGGCCAGAATTAAGATCCAGACTTTGACTTCCCCATTTTCTACTTTCAGGTATCACATTACTTGTACCACCTGGAAGACCCATAACATAAGGACGGGGATAAGTGGATGACACAACACCACCGGGCCCTACCAGCTGTGAGGGCATTGTAGGAAAGCAAAGTCCACCAGCTGTTGAGGAATCCATAAACGCTGTTGAACAGCCAGAAAAGGAATTTGAAGACAAGGGAAAATTTGTTTCAAAAGGAAATCCTGGATACTGAAATGGCGTACTGGGTGTATAAGCAACAGCTGGAGCAGATGAAAGCACTGACCCCCTGTAGATTTCAGGACCAAAAGATGTGCTACCTGGAGGACCCAAAATCCGTTGTGCCCCGGCACTTGAAACAAAACTCTGTTCTCCTCTACCAGGTAAAAGTGGTGGGACATTGATTGCAGAATAGGAGGCTGAAGGAAACCAGGACGAATAATTCCCAAATTCAACATTATTTGTCCGTACACCATGAACAGCTGATGGAAAAGGTACAGTACTTTTTATCTGTTGGGTACGAGCAGGGGCTTCAGTGCCTACTTCATCAAGGCCTGGCCCATTATTTAAATCAAAGTCTCTAGAGACATTTCCACCGTTGGATAATCCACCAGACAACGAAGGTTTACTTGGTAAAGAAGGAATATCCAGTTTGTTCATAGACAAAGACACAGAATCAGGAGTCTCATCAACTCGATTCAAATCAAGATCAAGCCCTGCAGTCCCACGATCACGAGGCATTGATTCTAAACAAGTCTCTGACGAACCATGGGAAGCCACATCCTCAAAACTTCTTTGATCTGGCACATTTAAATCAAAATCTAAAGGAGCCCGGCCTTGCTTGGTAGCACTGTTATCACTAGAATTTAATGGCTGCTCTGTGTTTTTCCTGGGTTCGGCAGGTCGAAATGCACTAGTAGCAGCTGACCCTTTCCATCCAAGTTCCCCTCTACTCCGCAATGGATTCTCTGGGGGAACAACAGGCCCTTTGGCAGCAGAAGCTACAGTAATAGAAGCATGGAAGCCCCCAGACATGGAAGGAATGGGAAAAGGCAATGGGCAAGGCACATGGACAGCAGATGATGTGATAGGTTCTTCCTGTCTTGCAACCTCCACTTGACTAACATCATCAACAGGAAATCCCTCATTCAAATCGAAGTCCAGCATTACTGCTATGTCAGACCCTGTGGTAGTAAGTGAATCACTAACAATAGATGCATGTCGTTCTCCTGCACCATCGGATGCAACTCTGTCCAAATTAAGCCCAGAAGGTTTTTTGTGCGCTTCATGCTCCAGTACAGGATCTTTTGCTGACTCTGAATGAACTGATGAGCCAGAGCAGAGACCAAAAGCCTCTTTTCGATCCAAATTCTCTTCACCACAATGAGAGTTACCAGCAAGACTGGATGAGTCCAGATCCTTTTGTCTTTCATTATTATGCTCTACCTCACATGGCTTTATGTCATCAGCATTTTCAGTCTTAGACTCCATCAATGGATTACTTGAAGCAGAAGGTGGAACAAAGCCATTCTCATTTTTTGCCTCAAGAGATTCACAGTTTTCTGCAAGAGAAGATGTCTTTTCCACTGTGACGCAAATACCTGTCACTTTCTCTGCACTAATAAGGCTTTCATCACCCACACCTGAGGATGGTTCAGATGATTTTTCACATCCTTCCTTCTCAATCTTTAGATTTGCTCCAGGCCATTCTGAAACTGAGGATTCATTCTCTGTGTTCCTCTCATCAACATGATCAACCTTCTGATCTTCATCAATAGAGGTCTTTGATTTTAATTTAGAGTCAGAACTATTGCTACTCTTAGCCACACCTACTTCCAATTTCCTCTGGTCATGATACTGATTAACTCCTTCAGGCTCAGCAGTACTCTCCTTTTTAGCACACGATACATTTTCAGAGGTGTCCTCTTTGGTTTCAGGCCTTAAGCAT
Organism: Senna tora; assembly: GCA_014851425.1. NCBI lineage: Eukaryota > Viridiplantae > Streptophyta > Magnoliopsida > Fabales > Fabaceae > Senna > Senna tora. The sequence goes on from CM026267.1 coordinate 12,201,059, forward strand.
GGGCCAGGAGCATTATGTAACAAATCTGTAGAAGAATTAGTTTTATTTCTACCATCACCAGTTTTCTCTACAAAACCAGATGGAGTAGCTTCACCATCTCCAGATACCTCACCCAACCTTGGTGCTACAGAATGTCTTTCATCATCCTTGAACTGCAAAGAATCAATGGTGTTTACAACATCTACAGGAGCCCCACCATTGGCTTGTTCAAGTGTGCGAGCAACTGCTCCACCTGAATGATGTAACTTATCATCATTGCCTGAGCATGATTCATCTGCCACAGGAGACTTCCTTCCAGGAGAAACCACTGGTGTCACATTTTCTGATTTAGATATTTCCCCAGCAGCCACAGTAGCAAGCAGATTCATCCCAGCATCATCGCCAGGGGACACAGAGGGACTTGCTTCAGAAAATTTTGCACAGCTTTCAATTAATGCATTTATGGAGCTTAAAGAAGCATCATAGGTTTGCCCTGATCTTGAAACAAATCCAGATAAACTAGTGGGTTTTAATGTCTCTGCAACCTTATCACCATCTTCACTAGTCCTGCCTCCTTCGCCTGCTGATGAGCCATTAGGTTCCTCATAACCAATCACAGGTTCATTAGCATTACAAACATCAACAGCTATATTCGAGACATTATTAGTCTGAAAACCATCAGTTTTCAATTTCACTTTTCTGTCCAGATTCTCGTGCTTATCTCCAGGAGATGAGGCTTTGCCCGACAGAACAGCAGGATCTTCACCAGACCCCCCACAGGATCCCTGGGCAGGACCACGGCCAGTGTTAGGCAACTTGACAATGAGTCGCTGATTATTCCCATGATCAGCAAGTGACACATCAGATGATTTTTCATGGGCTTGTTGAGTTGGTGACAGCTTCTCAGAAGGCGAGTTTCTGCTTGAATTTTTTCCAGAATGAGGATCCTTTTGAACTACAGTTAAAGCAGACCCATGCAGACCATTGCTTGACTTCCGAGAGCGAGATGCACTGCCTGGGATTTTGCTTGCACTCATTGACACAGCAGTGGAGCTCCTTGCATCTTCCCTACAAGAACCAATGGTTTTTGCATGTTCACTAGAACAGGATAAACTGTTGTTTTGAGACTGACTAGAGCTGCTGCTTCTTTCCTCCTTAATAGGAGTTAGGGGTAGATCTGATGTCCCAGCTCCAGCCAAGGATTTAAAGTTTTGATCCTTCAAATTACTGCCCACAGAGGTAGTCATTGATTTAGTTGAACCGGCAGATGGAGAGCCCTTAGACAGAGCATCCCCTGAGCTCATCTTAGCTTGAGAGTTCTTAGATGCTGATGTCATTGCAGAACTCTTTGCAACAATCTCAGTAGATCCTCCACTTTTCCTACTTCCAACATGAGAAGCTTCAGATGATGCAGGCTTTGCTGGCCAAGAAACACCACGGCTAGGACCAGATTTTGAATCACTAATATTCATTTCAGCCTCAACACGTTTCTTCCATGTGTCTACTAAACTCCTAGCCTTCTTCTGAATTTCTGAATTTTTGTGAGTACGTAAATGATTGACAGACTTACCAACATTACAAGTCTGTAATGCGTGAAGGTTCACAGGAAGCTTATCCAAAGCACGAAGTAGAGCTAATAGTAATTCTTCAACAGATTTGTCATTTTCCTTTGGCATACTAGCATCACCAATTTTCCCCTTATGGACCTCTTGAAGCCATTCATCCAACACAGGCAAACCCCTCAGTTGTACAAACCAACCAAGACAGTCAAACCGATCTGTGACTGCTATGACATCAGCAAGCATTATTCGCCCTGCCAAATCTATTTTCTTATCAGCACTGTCAGGCTGCATAAGCTGTACAAGTCTTTCAACTCCTTCAAAGTCCACAAGAGCACCTTTCTCAGTAATTTTAGCGATCTCTGACTTTAACATGCTTTCTGGCCTAAATTGACCAGTATCACCATCTTCTGGTTTAATTAACCTCTCCCTCTTAGACGAATCAGATCCCTGATCACCCCGTTCTCTCTTTTTTCCCTTACCCTGCGAACCAAAGGAAGAACTACTTTGAACACTGTCAGAACCAGATTTCAGTGATGGTGTTGATGTTGGACCATTTAAGGGTTTTGGAGAACGCCCTCCTGACTGCACTGCCCCATGCATTTCTTGTCTTGTCTTGTCTAAATGCATTTCTTGTCTTGTCTTATCTAATAGCTGATCAACTTCTTCTTGTCGTTCCTGTATCCATTTTAAGGCAACTTATCAATAAAAATATTTTACACAAAATAATGAGACAGAGAAAAGCAAAAATATAAAAAGACTGACATTAATGTAGTCCTTATCAGTTAGCCACCATACACGCTTCTTGTCAATGTCATACACCCGCCTACAGACAAATGCGGATATCACTGAAGGAAGTTCAACACCTTTACGAAGGAATGCAACTTTACACGGGTGGAGTAAAGATGCAGCAGGTGTTTCATTCTTATGAAAGGAGTAAAAGACCTCGTTGGGAGCAGCTTCCAATGAGATCCCCTTTGCAAGCTTCAGATCAGCAGGTCGATAAAGCCAATTAACTTCTAAACTTGGACTTTCCTCTTCCTTCAAAGTTAATTTGCGAATTATTCCAATAAAAGGTGGGGAATCTGGAGGTGGATTGAAAAGTGCACAATCACCAACACGAATCTTGCGTCCGTCCTATGACAAGCGGATTAAAAAAAATTCAAATTATTGTGACATAACGAATATTGAAGCAAACATATCTGAGATTGGCAGGAAAATGTTTAAATGAGAATAATGTTCTCAAAATTAAGAACGGCATATGAATTTACCCAATCTGGATCTATTTATCTTGAAAGCAAACACTTAAGAATACCTAAAAAACCCAAACTCAATACTTTTTTTATTCTAACTCGAATGAATTAATTAGACAAGTATCTATAGGATCTAAATATTTTAGACCATTACTAATTAAATACTCATAACTATCAAACAAAATATTCTGTTTAATTATTTACTTTTTAATATTTATATCGAAGTTATATCATATCTGAAAATTAATCACAAACAATAAAAATGCATGCAATCATCCCCGTAGGCCATTTCCTCTGCTGAAAGTTCAACCACTCATGGAGTAAGCTTTCAATTGTATTATCCAAAACCGTTGTACTTATCGTCTCCAAACACACGAAATATGTATAAAAAATATACAGAATAAGATACAAAAAGGAAAAGGTAAGAGAGGGATAAATAATACTTTATCCAGAAAAGAATAAGAGTTCCGTCAATAACTATATGATTTCAAAAGGAAAGAAATCCATTAGTAAGTAAGCAACACTTTTCACCTTTATAGCTCAACCAGCCTCGTTCACTAGGTTAAAATTAAAATGCCATACCCAAAATCATCCTCAAGCCATCCGTAGATCTTTCCCAAAACAAAATTTAAAGTGAAGCCCACTGAACAATTTAGCAAACAGATAATACCCTGGCCATACCACAATCAGAACGAATGAAGCTCTAATAATGCAGTTCTACTCATACAAAATGATAGCTAATTGAAACAACATCCAAACAAGACTTCGTCATAAGAAGGGATAAGCCAAGAAGTCATGGGGAGAAATTTATAACGTTGAAGCTCAAATTAAACCGAATGTCCCTTCGCCCAAAAAAAAAATGAAATCCAAACTATTAGACAAAGACAAGAAATGCCAGGAATACAATACAAGTCTCGTCTAAACTAGATTAAGATGAAGGACAACATATGTCCCACGGTCGAATGCGTATACAATAAAATGAACGAGTATACCCAGGAACGAAGATAATGAAAATCTCTAACAGGAAATTTTTCAGGTAAAACTGGAAGTATAAACATTACGAAGGTTGGACAATTTAAAAAAAAAAAACAGGAAATTGATCATAAATCATAGCCTAAGAAATAAATAAAAGGATAAAACCTCAAAATTTGAGCGGAAAAGACACGGGGCGATAATAATTTGGGGGTCAATTGTGCAGAAATACATTACGAGCAAAACCTAAAGCTCACGATAGGACTAACACAGAAAAATAAGGGGCAAATAATCCCCTAAAAGAGAATAGGGGAACGCCGTTATACCTTGCATATGAATTCAGATGATGAAGAATCGGCAGCGGGAGCTACAGTCGTCGCGGTGGCAGGGACCGGCCACATGTGCCGCCTGTGTTTCCACTCCTCACCTCCCGACCCATGCATAGCCCTCCATCTCTTTCCTTAATTACTGAATCGATCCCAACTTCGTCCTTGAAAAGAAACATCAATTCGAAGCGAATTCCACCTTCTGGACCCGATGAGAAACCATAGATTCGTATAATAGGGGTTAAAGAAAAAAAACCCTAGATCGGGTTCAGATCTTCAATTGACCACGGAAAAAGCAGAGTGGAGGATCGAAGAAGGTGCGTGCGAATAGCGGGAAGTAGGGCTTAGGTGGCGACCCCTTAGCAGCGAGTTATGGGTGAGTGAAGGGAAGGATTAGGTGTCAATAAGATCGATAAGAAGTGACTGAAAGTAGCGAAATCCAGAGACTTTGTTGCGAACAAATCGCGACTCGCGATGTGAGGAGAGAAGAGGTTGAGAGGACGATGCGCTACGCGAATCGGCGAATTAGAGAGAAATGGTTTTGGGGCCAACAAGTTTGCCAGTTCTACCAAGGTAATGCTTGATGGAGACAACGCCCACGGCGTCGTTTTCATCACCCCCAAAAACGACGCCGTTTATCTAATTCCAACTGAACATCAAACGACGCCGTTTAACTAATACCAACTCAACATGTAATTCCTGGCCAAACAAAAAAAAGCGTGTCAAATTTAGAAGGGTAAATGTGTGAAACTCACAAGGATAATTAGATAAATAAGGAACTTTTAAAAAAATATTAAATATTGACATCTTACAAATATGATATTAGATATTTTACATGGACGTAGGTGTATGTTATTATTATTTTTTTATAAAAAAAATCAAGTTGTTTTTTTTCTCAATTATTTAATTAATAATTATTATTATCTCTTTTTTTTCATCTACATTATCTCCTTTTCAAATAAGAAAAGTTATTACTATAATAATATTTCTATTTTCTCTCTATTATTATCTCATTAATCATACATCATACATTTTTTTAAATTATTTAAATGACTATTTTAAGAGATTATGGACTAAAAGACCCAATTATTCTATTATTTTAGATATTTATATATTTATCATTTATGATAATATTAAATGTTAGTAATGCAAATAGCATAATATCTTATGTAGTTATATTATATTTCATACCATATTATTTGAGATACAGTGTACCAAATGATTTTTTTTTGGTGAACTTACCAAATGAATTTTAGAACTGTTTCTCTAACCTTATTTTGTTTAGTAATTAAGATATGCATATACTAAATACTATATATGAATATGAGTCTATATATATATATATATATATATTGGTTACTAAAAAATTGAATTGTTAAGTCATTTTTAAAAATTATAGTATTCTTTATTTTATTCACTAAGCTGCCAACACTTAATAAACTTATATATAATTTATTCAACTCTAATCCGTCATAATATTTTTCTTAAATAAGAGAGTATTATCTTATAACAGTCAAAATATTTTATCATTTCATTTCATAAGATTTAATAAAATATTTTTTTTTTATATAATGTAAAAATTAGTTTCTTCTATTAGACTATTTCCGGTTGATCGATTCGTATCTCAATTTCTTCTGCCTATTTAGATGCGCTAGGTAAATAAACTTTTGACTAAGTATATCATATGAAGGCATGTTTAAAAAAAATTTATGGCCCAAAAAAAAATTTGAATACTAATATTTTGGGACAAGGCAGATTTAGAAATTATATGTCTCATGCCATAACTTGTTTTGAACTCCCCTACATATGTTGTGTGTGTATATATATACTTTATTTATTTCATTGATGATATCTATAATTCAATTTATTCACTTAAGATAATATATTATTAATGACTTAATTAATTATAGTCAAACATTAAATTGTATAATTATAATAAATAAATATTTTGATTGTTAACAAAAATTCATGGTAGAAGTACATCTTACACTACTATAACTTAGGTTAATTATGATTTTATTAATGGTTTTAATTTTACTATAATACCAATTTAGTTTGATTAATTTCCCCTCTTAAGTAAAATTGGTTTTAATTTTATGAGTTAGCTATATTTCTATTCTTTAATCAATAAATACACATGCTATTAGAGTGTTTGGTATGGAGAAAAGAAGAGGGAATAGGAATGGGAATGTTTGAGGAAATAAAAATATGGTGTCAATGTGATGTGATGTAAAGGGAATAAAAGTGGGTAAAATAACTATTTTACCCTTACATTCAAAGTGAGAATAAAATAAAAGTTGGTAAAAAAGTATGGGCAAAACTTAATTTTATCACATTGCAAAATGTGAAATTTGTTTGGTAAAAATAAAAGAGGAAGTCTCCCTTTTTCCATCATAATTTCTTGCTTCCAAACGTAGCCTTAGTATTGTACTTTATGATTAGTTCAACCCATAATTAATTATGCATAAGAATGAGTATATGTTGATAGTTTTTTTTTTTGGCCTGAAGTATATGTTGATAGTTAATGTTGAGAAAATCTTTATTAGTACGATAGTACTGAATTTCAGTAATTATAATCCATTTAAGGTGATCATTGTTAATGTGAGTTTTTAGTAGTAATAATAAAAAATAACATTATTACATGATTGATTGAAATAATATACCAAAATTTAATAATATTTTAGTATTGAACCTTTATCCGTTAGTATTCTATGTGATTTGATCGATAATTGTGTTGAATACAATTTAATGAATATTATGATATTTAAAAATAATAATAATGTTACAGTTTTTTTAAATATTTTGTTAACAAATTTATTTTGTAATACTAAATTGATGTGAGATGAGGAGTAAGAAGTATGATATTTTAAAAACAATAATATCCGCAAAACATTAAACTTTTAAAAATAAACTTAGAATGCACGCAGATAAGACACCAATTTTTTTATAAAAAACTTAATTTATGAGGGAGTTTTTTGGTTGGAAGTTTAATTTAGAGGGGAATGGGAGTATGAATGAGAATATTTAAGATCATATTTGGTATGACACAAAAAATAAGATGGAATTGTAAAAATAGTACAATAACTAATTTATCCCTATAATTAAATTTTTGTGATGGTAATTGGGGCAAATTAAGAAAACATTTACAACCATTTCTTTATACCTATTTTTTCAAATTTGCCTATCAAAACATGCATGACATGTGTTATTTTACCTATGAGAGCATTTTGTTCTTAACTCTGTTAACCTGCTGTTAAGAAAAAAATTTATACACATGTTATATTTTAATAGGTAAACAGTAAACTAAAAGAAATGAATGTAAATTTTTTTCTAATAATTATATATTAGTAAGGATAAAAAACATTTTGAAGGATTTAACTCAATTTTTATACCCGAGGAACCATAAAAGAATATATGGTCAAACTTAAAATAAGCTTATGATTTTGTTATTTGTATATATCAAAGCGAAAAGTGGATGGCACATAGCTAGGGCTGCACATGGTTTGGGTTGGTTCGAGTTAGGGGCGGGTTGATTTGGGCTAAAGAAAAATATCAACGGGTTGGGTTGATTCGGGCTTATTAAAAATGCATCAACCAACCCAAATCATTCACTGGCGATTTGAGTTGGTTCGGGTTGGCGGACTAGCTTTTTTTTCCTTTCTTTCCTCTTTGAGTCATTGAGCACCACTAGCTAAAATTTAAAAAATACTTAATATAAAATAAAATATAGTTTAATAAATTATATTTCATAAACTTTTTAATGTCACAATTTCATTCATTGTTTTTCAAATTTATTTGAATTATGATTAATCTAAATAATTGTAATCTTGTTATTTGAAGTTTCAATGCATTATGCACATAATATATTTATAATTCAACTATGTGATTATCTAATTAATTTAATGATTGGAGAGATTTACGTGTCAGGTAATAGAATGATAAAAAAGTCATAAAAGAATATTTTGAAATTAACCTATCAAATAATTGTTTAATCATAAATGTATATAAAAAATAAAAAATAAAAATAATTTTTGGCGGGTTGGCGATTCGGTTCGGTTCGGTTTCGACGGGCTCAAAATTGATAAAACCGCAACCCAAACCTCACATGATTCAGGCTGAAAAATTTTAACCCGAACCAAACTAACTCAACATAACGGATTGACGGGCCAGCCCGAACCAGTGTTCACCCCTAATGGCACATATATACATCGTCTTTCTTATATATATAGTGAGGCAATAGCCAGTATTAACCCTTTGAATGGCTGAAAGCCATACAAGATGAAATTGCCTCTGTGTTTCCTAACCTTATTTCGGAATTGCTAAAGGAATAAATTAAAAGCCGGTTGGGTGTAAGTTGTCTTTAAGACCAAGAGAGAAGCTAATGCCTAATGGTGAGATTGAGAAGTACAAGGCAAGAAGATGAGATGAGTAGCTAAATGATACATTCAAAAGAAGGGCATTGAGTACTATTATACAAAGACTCTTTTTTTTTTGGTGTTTAGGAAGAATGTTTTAGAGTAGCCATGGCTCTTGTTGTAAAGCTTGACGACCTTGAGCTTCACCAGATGAATGTCAAGACTGCCTTACTTAATTAATGGAAGTTTGTCTGAAAAAAATGAGTACATCAGGATAATCATATGGATTTGTAGAAGATGGGAAGGAACATTTTGTGTATAAGTGAACATATCTATTTATAGCCTGAAACAAACTTTTCAGATCGTGATAAATTTTGATAAGGCAACAACCTCACTCTTTGTTGAGAAAATGTTGTGTTTTGATGACATCTTGTTGGTCGGAAACTCTCTTCATTTGTTGAATAGGATAAAACACTTGGGATTTGTTTGGTATGCATGCATAGAGTCAATTGCAATGTAATTGTACAAATTTTTTTAAAAAAAAAATCCTTTGTCGTTTGGTATGGTTTAAAGCATGGTAAATGTAATTGCAATGTATATATATATATATATTTGGATTGCATCAAAATTGTTAGGTAAAGTATGTTTCTTTATGTAATTAAAAATTCTCAATAAAATTTTTTCTCTTATTTTTCACAACTATCACCATCGTCATCAACACCACTTTAAACATAAGAGTATTTATAATTTAAACTTATTTTACTTGTTAACTTTTACATTCAATTTTTTTACATATCAAATATTTTTTTTTTTATAGATTTATATTACATTCGTTAGATTATTTTACACCAACCCAACATATCAAACATAACCTAAATTATAAACTTCACTTATCTTTCAACTTAATGTATCCTTTTATAACGATTCTAACATCTCATAATTGTTTTTTTTTTGGGGTCAAACATCTTTTTTTTTGTCTAGACCAGAGTATCTACCGTCGAGCACAGTGACTAATCCCCTCGCTGAATTGTAGGCACCTCAAAGGGTGGGACAGCTGACACAAGGATTTAAAACTGCTCCATACCCAAGATAGGAAGGGGGTCAAACATCTAATATGTGTGAAATATAATGGAATTCCATCATTAATATATTATAGGAGACTAATGTTATGACTTATGAGGCGTATTTAATGTGAGAAATAATGATATGAGAAACTTCTATATCCAACAGTTTACTCCTTCTTGTTGATGTTGTCGGAACTAAAGATTTTTGACACCTTATGGATCTTGGTTTGTTGTTTTTGACTAGCACCAAAAATAAAATAAAAAAAATAAAAAATTGTTTATTTTTTTATCTTAATTAGGACCAAGGCAGCCTTGATAATAAATCTTTTGGATACTGCTGACTCGTTACAAGCCCAACCTTCCCATGTTCTATTCCTATATATATCTTTTTAGGTGGAGGGATCTTCAATATTTTCATATTTGTATGTACTAAAATTTAATATTATTAAATTAATAATAGTCATCATATATTAAAAAATTGATCGTAAGAATGTTTTTGGTGTGCTGTGATCTCAGGTAATATGGCATATACAATATAACGTTTGATATGACAATTGACAATATTTGATATATCAAACATTTAATACACATGTTTAATATTTTTGTCGAATAATATAATTTCTTTTTTTTAGCTTTTTTATTTATCCTTATAAATTTTGTTGTAAATATATATATATATATATATATATATATATATAATCATGTAATTTTTAAGAAAATCACCCATATTGTTCTCCCTATATACATAGGTTTGAGACATGTAAATTAAAGTGGGAAGTATTTGTAAATATTAATTATTTTGAGACATGTAAATTAAAGTAGGAATCATTTGTAAATATTAATTATTTTGAGACATGTAAATTAAAGTAGGAAGTATTTGTAAATATTAATTATCTTGAGACATGTAAATTAAAGTAGGAATCATTTGTAAATATTAATTATCTTGAGATATGTAAATTAACTATGAAATATTTGTACATATTAAAGTGATTAACTAATATTTTATTAAATTAATAAAGTAATTAAAGTTTTAAATTTGTTTGCTTAAAAATTAACAATAAAAGATATTTATACTCATTTATCTATTTAACAACATTAATATAATAACACTTTAAATATATACATGCCTTTCTTGATAATTTTAGAGTTAAAAAAGCAATTTTCTTTACAAAATTATCAGACACAAACTATTTTGAGCTATTGATAAAAATCTTTTCAACTTAGTTTGCTAAACACAAAATGTTTTTTTTTCTCGCAACATTTTTCTCAAATTCTATTTTAAAAAAATTATTTAAAAATAAACACTTTTAAAACAAAGTTGCCAAACGGACCTAAAACTTAAAAAAAAAAAATCATCTAAAAATTAGTGATTTTCAAAATATATACAATATGATATATTTTAATCATTAGTATAGTTATAATAAATATAAATAAATTTCCTTTTAAAAAATATAAATATATATTTAACTAAAATGTATTTATTTTAATATGGCCGTTTGCCAAATACACATTTTACTAATCATAATATAAAACAGTCACTTTGTTTTAAATTTAAAACATATTATAATTATAATTTTCAGCACAAAACAAACAACACTATAATAACATTTTTTTTAATCTCAATTAAAACTGAGTACATTTTTTATTAAATTAAAGATATAATTTGTCTGAATTTAATTATTTAAAGATAAAAATATTAAATTTAATTTTTAAAAAATACAAGTTATTTCAATCTAGTTACCGAAAGAAAAATTTTGACTCAATTTATTCCTTATAAAATTTATAGCCAATTATGTTAATAAAATTTTTTAAATATTAAATTGAAAAAAATTATAAATTTTATTAGCTAAATTTAAATTTTTTTTTCATATTATAAAAATTAAATTGAGATAAATTAGGTATTTTAAAAATTAAAATTTTAATATACTCATTAATATTTGTTTGAAATCACTTAGTGACATATAACATATAATTCTGTGATTCTTTTTTGACTAAAAAAATGGTAAAAGAATAGGAAGCAATCACATTCTCCATATATTAATATAGATATACAGCACCAGTCACCACAGACAAAAAAAGGCCCCACATTGTTTGCCTTGACTGAAATTGGTATTAAAAAAAAGGGATGAGAAATGAGAATTGACAAGAGCTTTGGTTTTTTAATTATGCAACACATATAAATATAAATATACAAACAAAACAATAATAATTAAATATAAAAAGAGGTATTGAAAAAAAGAAAGAAAGATAAGCGTCCAAATCCCACGGGTCTGTGACGTTGACGTGTGAAAGTGACTGATTTTGTTGTTGTTTAGTTTGGGCCCTCTTTAATTGTGTTTTTCCAAACTTATCTTTGAAAGCAACATTTGGGAATGTATCCAAAAGTACTGCCTTTATTATTTTATAATTATTTTTAATTATAATATATATATATATATATATATATATATATAGTTTTAGCATTTAGGGATTGATTAGGACTTAATTGTGTTTCAAAAAACTTGGGAAGAAAGAGAGATAATATATGGAATGGTAGTTAGAAGGAGAAGTGGGGAAGCCTTACTAGTTCTTCTTGGACACTATAGCCACATGTGGCCTATCTATTAATATTATGATTGTGACTCATCTTAATCATCATATTCCATTAACAAACATGCCCCATATCTAATATTTATGTTTAAAATTCTTCTTCTTTTTTTAACTAATTCACTATTTTAATTTGCTCAATTTGTTAACACGATTAATTTTAAACTGAGTTAATATTTTAATATACATTTTTTTCGATTTGAAAAATAATTTAGTTTTCAAAAGTAGTCTAAATTAAATTCCAACTTCATTTGTAAATGATTTTAATGATTTCATCTTAATTTATCTGTTTATTAAATTAGCATGAATCAAATAATTGATTATGCTAAAGTGATCGCACTCAAATTAAAGTATATTAGTTTTTTTTTAAAAAAAAAACTGTAACACAAACATATGACAGCCACATAAATCATTACTAAAGGCTTCGCATGCACTTTCGTGCATGCAATCTATCATTAATTTTTTAAAATATAATTATTATATTTTAAAATAATAGATTTCATAGTTTTTAAAATTTTAAATTAGAATTATTATAATAATTATATAGAATTAAATGATGGAAAGTTATTTACTTCTCACTTTTTTAGTAACTACCATCATATATGTTTTCTCTCTCCCACAACCTTCTATTATATATTTATATATCTCAACTTTCTCATTTACCTTTCCTCCAATTAAATTTTTTGTTATTTTTTAATTAGAAAATATGGTTATTTTGTGACCCCAATGACCAGAAGGGGTCACAACCATATTAATATAGATATTAAACTAGGTCAGCCACTTTGAAAAATTCCTATCAATTTAACAAATTAATTAACGAGGGGAAAATTTTGAATGGAAGAACCAAATATATATATATTTGAAAGAACGTAAAGTATAATTTACCCAGATTTATATTTTAATTTTTTATGTGCTTATTTTATTACATTTTTTTGGTACACAAGTGAAACCAGCAAAATAAAAACACCTAGAGAGAGAGAGAAAAGGAATGGGTTTGATGTGTTTGGTAGTAAAATTTTAGAATGGAAATGGAATGGGAATGTATTAAAATTACCACTTTACCCCTTATATTAAAATAATAAAAAAAAGGATGGTTAGAATTGTGTCAAATCAAAGGGTATAATAGACATTTTGTATTTTATTTTATTTTATATTTTTTTAAATTTCTGACAAAGGAAAAAAAAAAGAAAGTAAAAGTTGGTGACCAACTTTTATGTTTCCTTTCCTTAGTTGTTTCTTATAACTGAACATACACTTAGTATGGTATTATCTTGACATGTCATTCAATATAATCGTTGGATGATATTGTTTGATGGTATTATGTGATAGCACAGTGATATATGAGATAATATTGTGCTATCACATAATACTAAAATGGGTGTTATCTACGATACCATAAATATGTCATCCGACATAAAACGCTTAAGTGAAACTTTTTAATTTTAACATACTAATTTATCCCTATTATATTTTTTTAACTTAATTTATTAATAATATCACCTTTATTGATAAATTACATCTATTTTGTTAGGCATTTAAATATTTTTTATTTAAAATATTTTGTTAAATTAAATATCATTTTGTTTAATAATGAAAAATAAGATACATACTTGATTAATTCTCTCAATGCGAGTTTATCAAACAAAAAAGTTATCTCCATATATGCTAAAAGATGTTTCAAGAAAGCATTAAATATTTTAATAAATATAATATAAATAAAATAAGTAATTTATTTAAATTTTACCGTATGGACTGGCAGGTAGCAAAGTCAATTGCATTCATATCTCCAAAATTTTTGAATACCTGAATCCCAAACCTAGACAAAAATAAATAAATAAATAAATAATCATAGGCTAATCACACTTTTTGAAGTGAAATAGAAACAAAATTGAAATGGAAACAATTTTTAAGATAAATAAATTGACTTAGTTAGATTAGAAATTAACTGTTGGTTTTGTTATGAATAATTGGTTGTTTAGTACAAGGGATTTTTATATTATAGAAGTTTTAAAGACATTTATTATTTATACTTACCTTCATGCATGTTTTATATGATCTAATACAAATATATATATTTTTTATTTTTTACAAATATTTTTTTATTTGAGACAATCCTTTTCCAACTAGCAGATGTCCCAAATATTTTTTTAGTTTATTCATTATCAATAGAATTAACATATTAAACAATATTAATACGTATTCATTATAAAATAATAAAATCATAATCTTTTTTTGCCTACAAACTTATTTTTATTGGCATAATATAAATTAAATTAATATGCAGTATAGATATGATTTAAGTTAATAACACGTAATAAGATAATATTTGATATTTTACTTGAATTTATAAAATAAATAAATAGAAAATTTTGGATAACATTAAGACTTAAGGCCTTGTTTTGGTAGGTGAAAAAGGGAAGAAAAAAAAGCCAATCTCTCATACATTCTTTTTATTAAATAAACCTTACTGTTTGCAATGCGATGAAATTATGTTTTTACCCACTTTTAGTGTAAGGGTAAAATGATCATTTTATCAATTTTTATTCTATTCACATTATATTAACATGACATTTTCATTTCATCCAACATTCTTATTCCCATTTCCTCACTTATTCCACCTACCAAACATAACCTTAAAACATTCTCACTTAGTTACTCATCATCTAATAATTTTATGACATAAATTTTATCTACTTAATTAAATGAATTGTCTCAATATTAACAAAGAATCTCGATAATTATTACTTTTTATTATGTTAAGGATGAACTAAAAGAAAAGAAAAAAATACTATAAGTGTTTTATCTGTAAAGGCTAAAATATACAAGTGTCAATGAGTTTTAAGTCATAAGCATAAAAACCCCATTAAATAAGACTATAAGGGTGATAAACTTCTCTCAATCAAACTTTAATATAGTTACATTCCTAAAACTCGAATCCAAGATCGTTTGTTAATTAATCCATGTGTTTCCGTGGTTATAATTTATGTTTAGGTTATAATATGAGTAGATGGATTTGAATAATCAAGCAAATTCTTAATATCAAGATAATTAATATATTCTATTCTCTTATTTTCTCCACTTCTTTTGAAGGATTCCCTCTTGCACTAGATAAGATGTTTTCCTTTCCATCTTCTTTGGGAGTTGTCTCCTTCCTTCTTAAAGAAGTTGTTTTCCTCCCTCTTCCTCAGTGATTTTGGTGAAGGTATTTTGAAGAAATACAACATCTCCAAATCTACAATGATGAGTTCGGCATTTGAAGGAAACTGTTTAAAAAATTTATCCCTAAAAAAGAGATGACATATAAGATGTGTGGTGTCTCTCTTTCCAAATCTTCTCTTCAACATTTTCTTTCAATATGTAAAAAAACTTGTAGGTTAAAAGAGTATGTTGTGTATTTTTACATGAATTTGTCAAATTGGGGCTTATTTTCTTTGGGTGTGTAGCCTATTTAGGGTCCTCCAAACTTGTTTTTCTATGAGTGCATATGCTAACTTATAGGCATCCTGGAGGCTGAGATAATTAATTTAAAAATTTAAAATTGTTTCATGTTCAAAATAAATAATCGAATTCTCACTACTCAATCACAACCCCTCGCATGAAACCATATATTTTCCCTTGTTAGTATCAAATTGCTCAATTTGTGGAAAGTCTCGTCAATGATTTAATTAGTCCTATCCTACCTCTTATATATCCCAAACGAAAAATGAAGCTTCCACATATGTGGAAAGAGACTAATTAACGAAGACGAAATTCTTTTTTTTTTTTCCTATATTGTTTTTACCGGTGAAGATGAGAGTGGATCCTCTACATTGTAAGGTGAAGTGTTCACTAAAGTAAGGAGAGAGATAGAGAGAACAACTAAGAGAGAGAAACTATGAAAATGTAGGACCCCACAATTTTTTCTTTATGTATGAAGTTGTATCAATAGTCATTTTCAGTCGTCCTTTTCCCGATCCTTTGTCATAATCCACAGACCATATATGTGATTGATCCATGCATTCATCAAGCCCAACACTTCCAATGATTCAATCTTTACACTCCACTTTTGCTTAAAAATTTGGAATCTTGTTTTCTCTATAAATTTATGCTTATAATAATTGTTTTAAAAGTTTTATCCAATATTCTAAAAAGTTTATATAACGTTACATAACTTTTTAAGTTTTTTTTTGGGTTCATGATATTAATGTTTTACATAATATATGATTATATTTTTTAAAATAACATTTTACATAGGTTTTTACTATCACATTAATAAGAATCTTATGTTATGATGTAGAATAAGTTTAACTATATTTATTGTTATTAAAAATCAAATTGTAATCTTATTTTGCAGAAAAAAGTATCTTCATTCAGAAAATAATTATAGGGAAAGTGAATATAGTTTTAAGGAATACTAAATAAAATTAAGAGTAAATTACACTAAACTTTCTTGAGCTTTGTTAAAATTACTTACCATTTATATATAGTTTAAAAAATTACACTTGGTATATTTATCAAAAAAAAAAACACTTGGTATATCCTTGAAATTAGGCATATTGGGTTTGGTTGGAATGAATTTTACTATGGTCAAGATCTCTTCTAACAAAATAAATTGAAAAATGAGAAAAGTGTATCATTTCAAAGTAGAGGGGTAATAAATATAATTTAACCAAAATTTAAGAAAAAATAATGTAATTTACTCTAAAATTCAGTTAAACCTAATCCTAAGGGAAGGTTATATAATATAATTTTCTATTCTATCTTATACTAACCAGAATGGATCATTTCAAATAGGAGAAAAAAATTGAAGTTTGTAAAGTAGGAAAAAAATATTTATAAGAAAATAAATAAGGCATTCAGTATCCACATTGATAAAAATTCAATTCACCCAGTATAAATTAAAGGTAATTTTTTTCCTTTCAATCATCTATCGTATCACCTCTCCCTTCTTTAATTTTCTTCCCTCATTAACGAGGAAGTGAGAAAATGATGAGTATCTAATTTTTAAAGAGAACTATCAATTTAATTTTTGAAATATATATGAATTATTCTAATTTAGTCTCTAAAAAATGTTTTTATCTCAATTTGATTATTTTAGTCCCTAAAAAAAACTATAGATACACTAACAAAAAAAATTAAAAGGATCAAATTGAGATAAAAAACTATTTTTCAATGACTAAATTAGACATTTTTATCTTTCAATGACTAAACTAAAATAACATATATCTTTCAAAATCAAGGATCAAATTGATAATTCTCCCGAATTCAGTACCGGGAGAAGAAATGCACATTCTTCCAAAGACGTTATGACCTTACAAAATCCTTGATTATATCATTGGTCCACCCCCTTCTCCCCCAAAAAAAACATTAACATGAGATTAATATTCTTGACAAGTTAATGTTTAACATTATAGTATGAACAAGTCGGTTAGGTAATGAGGCATTACCAATAGTTTAAGGCACATGAGAATGGTGTAATATGGTTTGACTAAAGAGAGGATCTAGCTATACAAGATGACATTGACAAGTTCTTCATGGCACACATATATTCATTTTCTGGTTTTCTTAGGGATTAAGAGTCAAAGCATTACAACAGAAAGAAGACATGACCAAACCCAAATTATAATAATTATGCAACTAACTAATACACGTTATTACAACTTCGTGACGTGTGCTTACACGTTTATCATATCACTTTTAGAGGAAATAATAATAATAATAATTATTATTATCTTTCTTTTTTCTTTTAATGAACCCAAAATTCAATCCATTGATCAACAAGTTGATTGAGATTGGGGAAAAAGGAAAGTCCAATTTGGAAAACTCTTTTTTGAATAACTTCTAATTGGCTTTTGACAGTTTTGAATTCCAAAGTTTGGGACTAAAAACAAAAAAGAAGGAAATGTATCTTTTTGGTCCTTAAACGATAGAATTTTTATCAATTTTGTTCCTAAATTTTTATTTACAAGCAATTTTGCTCTTCATTCAAATTTATTTGAATAATTAATGGAAGATGCAAATGTGATTATACTCGTGACCTCTAATGTTGACTGTGAGGCCAAACCATACATTTAACAAAATTGTTTTGTTAATTTACTTATGATTATTAGTGTGACACTACAAAATAAATGGTGTTATTGTAGTTAAATTGATAAAAAAATGCAATTAGATATATGATTTGGTATCATAGTCAACATATTAGAGGCTACACTAACAGTCACATCACATTTACATCTGCTGTTAATTATTCAGACGAAATTTGGGTGAAAGATAAAACTGTTTTTTTTTTTTTAGACCAGTGCATCTACCGTCAAACATAATGACTAATTTGTTGAATTGTAGGCATATCGAATGTAAAACAGGTGGCCCAAAGATTTAAAATTGCTCTAAAGTATTTGTAAGTTGAAAGTTTAAGTCCTTTTGCAAAAAAGAAAAAAAAAAGAACTTATAAATTATTAGGCAAATTTATTCCTAGAATATGTGCATATTTACTAAGCATATTTTTGTTCTCCACGTTCACTCAAGCTAGAAAGGTAATTTTGGCGGAGGTAGGCATTTCAAGAGAATGGTATATAGAATCTGAATAGCCACTCACTACTATACACTAGTTGTGAATAGTGATGGGTGAATGTGAAATGAAAGTGTTAGTAGATAGATAGATAGATGAGGTCAGGTTTCATAATAATATGGGCATTTTCTATACTTTGACAAAAGTGGGAGAGAGTGGGGGGTGGTGCGTGTTTCAGATTATAAAGTATGGAAGGAAGAGATGGGTTGTGTTGAAACTTGAAAGTGAAAGATTTTGATGGCTTCTTCTAACAATTACAAATAATAATTGTATCAC
Organism: Senna tora; assembly: GCA_014851425.1. Classification (NCBI taxonomy): domain Eukaryota; kingdom Viridiplantae; phylum Streptophyta; class Magnoliopsida; order Fabales; family Fabaceae; genus Senna; species Senna tora. The sequence continues at coordinate 12,219,976 of CM026267.1, forward strand.
ACGGAACTACTTTAAGCCTTTTTTATATATACACACTATGCATGTCTCTTTCAATAACTCTGGCTTTCGTTTTGGATGTGTTAAAGTCAGTTCTTGCTTGTTTGATAAATGTATGTGAATATTAAATGTGATTATGATGGTGGCTTTTGGGCCTCGTGGGTGGACCAGAACCAATTGTTTTCTTCCCACTTGTCTCTCTTTATGTAAGCCCACTACACTAGACCACATGATTTTCTTTTAGCTTTCCTTTTCTTTTGTCTTACTCTTTAGACTTTGTGACCTTTTACTTTACAGCATCATAATATGGATTTTTCACTTTTATGTTGTTGTTGTTGTTGTGTCCTTTGGTATTTATTTGACAACAAACTGCTGATGTTGATGCTGATGCATTACCCAAAAGTGAATCTAGATGTGAATTTTGCCCTGGAATTTATGTCGTGCATATAAGGTGTTTGTGGTTATGCCGCTGAGAGATGTTTTCTTTTCAACACTTGATCAATGGAGATTCAAGGCTGTGGATAGCTTTGAGTTTATAGCCATGAGAGACCAGTATCCTCTGCTATCTCTTCACTGCTTCAACTTTATGTTTCAGCATACTGTTAGCCTAGCAATGGATTCAATTTTTCTGTGTCAGATATGCCAAGAGTTATCTTGTTGGGTCTGACTTATGTTATTTTCCAGTAATTAAACCCAGCACCATTGTGGTAAATGCCTTTCTGCTGATTTGTGATACGCAAATTCCTGCATTCTCAGTGCTTACTCTGGCTATTCTTCTTGTTTTCTGAAATTCGAGGTAATTTCCCAACTTGGGGCAGTGGCTACATCTGGATTGTCATGGTCATACATAACCATCTAAATGTGATGTCTTTAAGCATCAACGGGAAACTACAATGCAAATTTCTGTTTATTCTCAGGCATTGATGCATAACTGAAAAATCATTGAAGCTTGGTGTTTTCAGATAAAGAATTGCAACAATAGGAATTAGAGGAGCATCATATACATGCAGTATTTGTATTTGGCATTTGAAGCCTGCAACTGCAAGTAGCTTCTTCATCCTTTAGATTGAAATAATAAAGTTTATGCTCCCTCTAAAGCTAGTTGTTGAGGTTCTCAAAAAAAGAAAAGAAAAAAAAAGAAGCTAGTTGTTGAGGAGAAAGGACCAACCCATTTAAGTACCCTTCGAGATTCGAGCATTCCATACTACTAGATGTGTGACTTGAGTAACCCACATTACCATATGGACATTGCATACTATCCCCATCCCCATCCTCATCACCTTCACAAGTAACATGAACGGCCGGGTCAGATTCAGGCATTGCAGTGATTTTCATAAAAAAAGGTATAGCAGCAAGTGCTTGAAAAAGGGAAAGAACACCTAATGAAAATGCCAAACTGAGCACAGCTACTACTTGATTGCCAAATCATTGATTAAGCTGTTTGACCCAACATGGAAGTTTATTTGATATTATAAAAACCAACTGCAGTCAAAGCTTTTAGGATGTCTTATTATAAAAAACCCTAAACCCACTGAACATATGTATTCTGGTAAAAATTTGTATTCCTTGGGCCTTGATTGAAGTCAACACACTATTCAAATTTTGTCACTATTTTTTTGTGCAGCTTGATGTCTCTAGTCTTCATTTATTCTGTCCAGGAATTGATTATTGTACACAAGTCCCTTTTGATCTGCATGCTTTTCCTAAGTAGTGCTATCAAAAGGGGTTCCCTCCACATATTCAATAGGTAAGACCATTGACAAAGGAGCAAATGAATTTGACAAAAATAATGATCCAAATGCTCAACTGTTTAATTCCTTTAGGCTTCATGCTGGTTATTGATTCGAATTTTAGAATAAAAAATTTGAACCCATTAATGTAGGATATGCTGGCATGGAAAATAATAATAGTACATTACAATACAACTTCAACTTCAGTCAAATCAAAGTCCATGCTGGAACAGCTTGTCATCAGTTAAATCATACAGTGGCAGTTAACACTTGACTGTTATCAGGATGTAAGTAAGTTTTGGCTGGAGGTGTATAGTAAGATGAACCAAAACAACATTAATTTGATTGGAGGTGCAGGTGCAACACTATATTTCCAACTGATGAAAGACAATACTCATTCTAGTATGAGTAATCTGCTAACATAATAAGATCTAAAGGGAACACTATAAGACTAGGTTCACTCATGAATCATCCATGATAGGTTATGTTTTCTTTTTTTGGTAGAAAAAAATTTAGGCGCCTTAGTTTAGGGTCAGGGTATGTCTTTGGGCTCAGAAAGCACTTATAATTATAGATGACAAACTAAAATGAGAGATCACCTGAAATCGAACTCAAGCTTATGGACATAAGGTGAGGAGACGATGAGTCATGGTTATGTCTTACTATTAAGTTGTTCTAACTTCTGACCACTTCAGCTAGACACATTTTCCCCTGTAAACAATGGGTTACTGCATTTAGTTTCCTCAATCTAACACTCCATCTCTACAGTATACATTTTTGCTTACTTCATCAACAGGAATCAGTATCTCTAACACTTCAAGCCACTATATTGTCATGATTTGCAGGTTTGGAATATTCCCTGAAGTGATGAAGAGCAAGATATAATAGCAATGGCTTTGGCATAAAAAGGCAGTAGAAAAGGACTTGTCATAGTAGAAATTCCAAGCAGTAGTATCTCAACACATATTGGCATATCCAAATCTGTGACCATTATTATTATTATTATTATCAGCTTTAATTTGTTTTTCTGTGGTGTGGTTGTGTTTGTTTGTCTTCACTGAGAATGCTATTAGCTGGTCATAGTAGTGAAGCTGCGCACTTGGATCATGAAACTGTGGAGGGTGTTATTGTCTTCTTGTTAGGGCACATACAGTATTCATATTTAATACAAAATTGCTATTTTGAATGGTTTTTGGTGTCTTGCATGTTACTCTTGTCGGCTTCATCAGTAGGACACAAACTATATTATCTGAAGCAATACTTGTGGTTAGCCCATGTGCACCCTTTTTTGAATAAGTACTAGTGATGGGGTTTGTTTTGCAGGACTATTACAGTTTGGTCCTTTGGACTAAGGATAAAGATGACAAAAAAAATATAGGATTATTGAAGGGATAATTATTAGGCTATAATGCTTCTACAACAACTTGAAAGGGAAAAACAAAATCCATTTTTTTGTTGAAAAACTAAATTCCTAAATGAGGTTCTGACATGTCCTGAAGCAACTACCTTTTTTTGGGGGGTTTTTAGATAGATGACTTTGATTTTTTGAATTTTGGTCACACCCATAGAAAATTTAAAGAGTACATTAATATATATATATATATATATATATATATATATATATATATATATATATATATATATATTTTCATAATACTAAATGTAAACACCTCTTCAAATAGTAATTCAAAACTTGATTTATTATGTTGTGAAGGATAAGTGTCTTCCACTAAATTAAATTCTTGTTGGTTATTAACAATTTGATTTATGAAAGATTCTTTTAATCTGTAAAAATTTTACATGGTAGAATTTAGTCTTTATATATTCTAAACCATATATATATATATACATTAGTTCTACGAAAATTATAGAGACTAATGTATATATCTTTTAGGAAATCTAAATTGAAATATAATAATTAAAATTATAAATCGAAATCTCAATGTTACAATTGTATAATCCTGCATGTGAGTTTGATTATATATAGTATATAGAGTAATTAATACATGATTATATTTAATGAACATAATTAAAAAATAATTAGAGACTGGTGGTGGAAAACCCAAAATCTATCAGCAGACGCTACTTGGGGGATCAGCCAGAATAATTGGATCTTGAGGAAGTGATGCTCCCATCAGAATCGAGGTATGGTTCACTAGATGGATCATGAATGATTAAATCCTATATATATATATACATACACATATTTATGAAAATATAATATATTATCTCGAAGGAAGGAAAACTCCAGTCTCCAGGCATATATAATACCGCAAGAATAATAAGGTGTCTCCTTAGGCCTTACCTATAACTTTGTGAAGGAATGGAGTGTTATCCGCCGTGAAGGTAATAATGGACTCGATAGTATTTATTGAGATTCAAGTGACTGCCAGTTGTTAATAAGAAAGAACTAAACTATTTAAGCACCTTATTTCATTTTAGACTCTATGGTCTTAGTCACTTGTGACTTATCTCTTTTTCTTCACTATTTCTTTTGGCTTGTGTTCTTTTTCAAGTCACATGGAGGTCTCAAATCTTTCTTTTTTTTGTTTGGATTTGTACTCTATTTTAACTTCAGGGGCCATAGATTCTTTTTAATATCTTTAAAAAAAAATTTTTTTTTACATCTTAAACTTTGAATCATCATTGATCGTGAAATAAACTCAAGTAATCCGAGAATCTTTTCCAATAAATTAACTGTTAAAAAAAAAGAACCAAAACTACTTTAGACATTAAATCAGCTGGACTGGATAAAAAAAAATGTTGGAAACTGATTTATGATGAGAAAATCACAAGTTGTGATGATAGAGACAGGTATGGCCAGGGCAGATGAGCACATGGGGACTTCACTCCAATATTGTAAGGAGTGTGAAGTCACATGTGGGAGTGTTCAACGCCCAACCCACACACACACAAATCCCGTTGATGTGTGCCTTTTAATCTCTTCTTCTTTCTTTCTCTGTAATTTCTAAACTCTACTTTCATTGTTTCTTTGCCACATTACCATCAAACACTTCACGTCTCGTCTTGTCTCATCATCATCATCATCTTCTTCTTCTTCTTCTTCTTCTTCTTCTTCTTCTTCTTCTTCTTCGTGAGTGAGTGAGACTGCAAGTAGATCCCACACATCTTCTGCTTCTTAATTTTGGCTCCTCTCCTTCTAATTCACCTCAAAATATCTTCACTTTCATATAATGCAAGCAGCAATCATCATCATGTTTTTAATAGGAAAAAAAAAAAGGGACCAATCTTCATTTTCTTAATTTTAATTGGCTCGTCTCCTTCTAATTCTTTATATATTTCCTACTAGATCTCTCTAATCATATATGTTATTTATACTTTTTCTCTTATAATTAGTCTAAGTGATAAGCGGTTCGGTATCACTTAAATAAAGTTATGGGTTCCAGACATTGTGAATGCAGTTATTTTTATTAAAAAATTCTTTTATCATAGGCAAATGCGCAATACATATCGAGTATTTATTAGTCGAGATAAAAACTTAAAGACTGGACAGACAAAAAAAAAATATATTCAACAAATAATGTGACCACCGTTTTTTGGTTAAACAAAAATGTAAAAGATAAAATACTATTATGACTTTCCAAAGGGTCTAAATTGTAGCTAGCACTGTATAATATAATAAATATTATATAAATATAAAGTAGTATAAAATATTTATTTTACATTTAGAATAAATTAAACTTATATATTTTTTACCACAGAATAAATAATATTAAAATAAATTTTATGGAATATATATTTTAATGATTTTTAAATTTCAATAAAAAATTGTATTTATTTTGAAAATAGAGGAAACAATTATGGGTGAGCAAACTTACGGATTGATTTGGTTTGGACGATTTAGATAACCGAACCAATCCAATCCAATCCACTTTTTGGACGTCAACCGAACCGAACCAATCCGACGGTTTGATCGATTTTTTGAGAAATTTAAAAAAAAAAATTTCTCTTCAATTTAAACCCTAAAAAATAAAAATAGCTATTCTTAACCATGAAAACCAACAAACTAAAGTTATTAGTACAATTTTTCAACATTACAAACTAAAATTACAATCAAACATCATAAACCATAAAAACCAACATCATAAAATATTTTAAAAAAATTGTAATTGGTTGGTTCGGTTCGGTTGGAAGTGGATTTCATTCATCAACCGAACCGAACCAAATCGATTGTCAAGAAAATAAATCAATCTATCCAATTATGTAATCGATTTTGATCGATTTAGTTTGGATTAGATCGGTTTGGATTGGTTTTGTACACCCTACAAACAACAATGTATTTTAAGTCATGAGTCATGGCATATAATTACTCACCAGATTAAAAGAATATGGCTCTTCTCTTTTCACTCTATCTCATTCTTCTCTAATTTTTTAATAAAAAAAATTAACAAAAAAAAAAAGACAGAAAAAATACAAAAATGCACTGATGCTTCCCTTCTTCACTTCTACAATATTTATCAAACTAGCAACAAGTAAATCATTTTGGTATAATATTGGTTGAAGACACTTGTTGGATATGATTAGGTTAAAAATTATAGTTATTAATTATGATATAATATATATTATTTAATTAATTTAAAAAACTATATTTAATATTTAGTAGTGTCTTATTCAACCGTTACCCGTTTTAACTATCACTTGATCTCCACTAAATCTTTGCTATGGGATTATTTTTAAAAACTATATTTTTTTTACTCCATATAGAACTTTCTATTTGAGCATTCCACATTTCCACAAACTTTATTTGCAAAAGCCCTTATAACACTAAAAATTCCTCTAAATTCCACCAAAAGCACATAAGCAAGTACCAACCTATATGTAAGGAATTATTCTAGAAGCATTCCACCAAGTTCCAAACTAATAGTATAATTACCATTGAGATGCTTAATTTAAAACTTGAAAATGTTTTTATGAGACAAATTTACAACTTGAAGAATTATTTTGACATAGTTAAAACTCAAGGAACCGATTTGAAATAATATAAACTAAAATTAAGATGGCATGTGATATCATTTTATTAACTTTTTCTCCAAATTCATTGAAATCCTTAATTTTCAATGGCTTGATAATTGAAATTCCTTAATAGGTCAATTACTATTCCTAATTCCAAATATGTAAAACAAATATGCCCCCTATATTTTGCCCATTTTGGAAATTAAGAATTCCTAGTTTTGTTCCTAATGTTGCTATAATTAAATTCCTATTTTTTTCTAAAGATATCACTAATTTTTATTGATTGAAGACTGAAATTCCTCCATTGGACAATTGAAATCTTAAATTTGACACACACACAATGCATTATATTCAACTCTTCCCATATAAAAACCATCAATTTAATATAAATTTATAAATTTCTTATGAAATCTTTAATTTTCTATATAGTGAAATAATAAAAAATTCATCCCCTGGTCAATTGATACACAGAATATAATATCTTTTACAATTTTGCCTCAAAGCAAAATTCCTCCATTATTGCTTGATTTGCATGTGCTATTTTCTATTAATAAGTTAACAAAAGATACTACAAATGGACACGTAGGAGAGAGATTCAAGCCACGTAAGTAGTTCACGTCAGCGTTTAACGGAAGAAGCTGACGGAGTTAGGCAAAATGATCAAATTTGAAACATAAAAAATTTATAATGACTTTTTAAAACATAAAGGACAAACAGTAAACTTCGATGAAATATAAATGACCAAAATAGCAATTTAACCATGTTCTAATAGTTAAAACTTTAAATGATTCCAAAGTCAACTTTTTTGTCACAAGATATATTAAAATAATAATGATAGTAGTGAAATTCATTTTACTAATTAATAATTTAAATGTAAAACTTAATACTTAAAAAAATCAAAATGTTATGTTAAAATTAAAATGAGAAAATAAGGGTGAAAACTACCAAACTTCAGGTCATTTAGTCAATGTTTTAATAACATGTTTCTTTTTGGTTTCCCAAGTATTCCCCAGCCCGACAGGCCAAGGACTAATCCTTCGCGGATCTGAGCTCCATTTAAGGGTTTGCCGCTGGCCAATTGGTTGCTGCATACACAAGGTGGGATTCGAACCCCCAACACTTGCTTAAGCGACCTAGTGAGCTAACCACTAGACCAACCAAACTTGATTTTTAATAACATGTTTCTTAACCAATGTTTTAAGAGCACAAGTTACTTTTTTTTTTCCTGGTTGGTTGATAATTAAAGCATTTTTAAACTTGTAAACTGTTAGCAAATAAAATAATTTTTTATTTTTGGACATTAAAAAAAAACTTTATCAACCAATAAGACAAAATGTTAACAAATATCATATAACAATATAGTTAGCAAAACCATAATAAAACAACCAAATATAACTATCATGTAAACTAAATTGTTTGAATGATAGAATTGAATAGTTTAATATTTTAGAGATTAAATTGAGACAATGTAAATCTTCCGAATATTATCAAAACAACAATTATTTATTCATGTTGTAATAAAATATATAACCAAATAGTATCTTTTATTCTTTGGCGGAAAAAAAAAGTCCCTACTTGTAATAATAATGATGTTCTATAGACTATAAAGGAAGATGGGGTTTGGAAAACAAATTTGAGAACCGTGATTCACATGTAGATTAAAACAACTAAACAAGATCTCAAAAGTTATATTGCAAAGTAGCAAACAGTAATATGAACTGGTAATAAAATGGATTAATCTCTTACAAGATGATAAATTTGAATTTAAAATTTTGTTATAAAAGGTATTTATGTTTAATGTCCGATAACATCTTAAATAAGATAATTGTAAAAAATAAAAAATAAAAAATAAAGTGGGTTCAAAATTGGTGTCCATTTGAAGATTTAGAAAAGATACATCTTTTTGTAAATGTGTGTGTGTGTGAATGGATGAAGAAAAGAAAGGGAAATTAAAGGCCCCACTACTCCAAGGTTCTTCCCCTTTCATCAAATAACTATATATACTGATTTTTTTCAAAAATAAAAGTGTACATTCATTACCAACTTCCACCGACACACCCTGTGATTCCAAGGCATACCCAGAAGCATCCTCATTTTGTGGGTCTAACACTAAAGCATTTTAAATATTATTAGTGAAACACAAATCAAATCATCAAAAGCTGGATTTTGTTTAACAATTAATAATGAATGGGAAAAGAAATATCTGAAATATATAATATCCCAAAGGAAGATACTATGGACATGCTCTCTCTCTCTCTGCAATTATGGCGTTTACGTTCCTTGAAAATGGTCAAACATGGCTTACCTGTGCCACTTTCTTCTTCACATCCATCCTACTTACCATGAATTCACCAATAAACTCTCATGGTTTGTTTCATTTTCTTCTCAAAAAATAATTTTTTTAAAAAACTGTATAAAAGATTAAAAATACTGTAATCATCATGCCAAAAAAAATATATATGTGTTTTTCACTAATGGTATATATACATAAATATATGAACACACACACACATATATGAAATTTTTAAGATCAATTTTACAAATTATTTTAGAGAATGAAAATATAATCAAAAGGCCTCAATTACTTTTTTTTTCGTTTGTTTATTTATTAAAATTCTCAATCCATTTCATTTTATTTATTATATTAATATATTCATTATTTTAAATTATTAATTTTAGTTAATTTGAATTTATATTAAATTAATAATATTATAATAATAAATAATAAACTATTCAAATAATTGTTCTTGCTTTCTTAAAAAATTCACAATATCATTTATGAGAGAGAAATATAAATAATACACAACTTAATCCATCTTAGGTAAGATGTTTTTTTAATTTGCTTCGGATGTTAAGTATTACAGTAATTTTGAATTTTAGTCCATCAATTCAATTAATTTGATTCATAATTCATTCAAGATGAATCTTTATTAGTGTAAGTTTTCTATTAATATTAATAAATAAAACTAAATGATTGGAGAGATACACTAAAGTTTAATATTCTCGTAATACTAAATTTTTATCCTTCGAGAATATGTTCAATTTTATCCTTTAATTAATGTACTATGTGCAATGTGGTAGAGAATTCAAATTCTATTAGCGAGATGTGACATATACCTTAAAAATTTTGTATTTCCTTAATCATTCTCCCTTGATTTAATTTTGGAAAAGATGGAAAAGAAGCATTACTAACGCGTGTCATAATACTTGAGAATTAGTTATGGTACTCGGTCTAATGATATGAAAAAAGAGAAATCACCTTCAAAAAACAACGTAGTTGACACTTTGAGAAATAAAATAATATTTGAATTGACATAATTAATTTCTTCACGTATTATTTTGTTCCATAAACTACAATTTGCTAGTGTTTTAGTCATTGAAGCTAAGCTAGAACCGAATACACACACTCAATATAAGCAACCTACTCCACTCGTTGTTTGACTACAAATCTAACCCTCAAACACGGCATCAATGAAGGCACAAATGTTGTCTTCAATTATCTGATTCATGTTCTACACTAACAAACTCTCTCTCTAGCTGTTTGACATTCATATATATAGCTCAAAATAAATAAAATTTAATTTTTTTTAGATCAGATATCTACTGTCGAACACAGTGACTAATCCTCTCGCTGAATTGTAGGCACCTCGAAGGATAAGACAGCTGGCCCAAAAATTTAAAACTACTACATACCCAAAACAAGAATCGAACTCCTCCACTTAATTAAAAATGGATGAATCCCTTCCCCTCAACCACTTTCATTTATAATCATCAGAACTAAAAAAATTCAAACCCATATAGTACTTCTTCCCACCTTGATTTGACCCTTTTTTTTATCATCATGTACTTCAATTGACATTACTATGGATGACGAAACAATTTATATATAGCAATAAATCAGAGTTAGTGAACTCATTTAATGATCTTAAATAAATTACAGCTTCTGTGGCACCAAAATATTCATTCAGAAGAAGCTCTTATTATTATTTTTTTCCCCCCAAAGAAGATGGCAGGAAATTTCTGTGGTGATTCACAGTGTGCAATTGAGCAGACAGGAAGAATTTTCCCGTGTGGTGATATGCAGTTTGGCTGTATCTAGTTGTCACTTGAGAAAGTTTATTCAGCAAATCAGAAAAATGGATCCATGGTTGTGCCGCTTACGTGGTATTCAACCATTGGCCTGTGAGTCCAGGCTGTTTCTGCAGTAGTTCTTACTAACCAATCAAAGTTGATTGGTGTTGTAGGAGGGAAGAGATTTGATCGCACCTGATTATTTCTTACTTTACATACAATCATATTCTCAAGCTGGTCCTTAGCATAAAGGACCCTTCCTCCTTTTATTAATACTTAGCTTATGCCTCTCAAACTGTCTCTCTCTCTCGTTTCGACTCTTGCTTCTAACAAGATTCAAACTTTGAGCTCAACTGATATGAAAAATCCAATTTGAAATTCTGGGTTGTGCTTAGATTCAGAATTGAGTTGAGAATTTCTATTCAAATCAATGGCTTTTTTCAGTGTCTGACTCTGATCTCTGCTTCCTCTGTTTTTCCTTCTCCCCTGAGCTTGAAATTCAAAGGGAAAAAGCAAATGGCTCCTCCCAATCCACTTCCTCTCACGACAACAATCGAGAAGACGAAGGATTTTTCCTCGTTACATGTCGTCGAGGATTCGGATTCTCCTCTGTTTCCAGCCGACAAGCCAAAAAAGTCCACAAGTCCCAAGCAATTCACATGGGTTCTTCTTCTCAAACTCCACAGAGTGATCACCTGCTTCTCCTGGCTAGCCATGGCGTCGAGAGCCACTTTCGCGTTGGTGAAGAAACGCATTTCCTTGTCCTCCCACCACCATGTGAGTGACGAGGATTCCATCAACCACAGAGGGGCCAAGCTGTACAGATTCATCAAGCTCTTTCTTGCTCTTTCAATTGGGGGTTTGGCCATAGAAATCATTGCTCATTTCAATAAGTGGAACTTGCGGGATATGATGATTCAGCCATGGGAAGTTCAAGGACTTCTTCAATCTTCCTACATGGCTTGGCTTGCCTTCAGAGAAGACTATATTGCTCCCTTGGTCATGTTTGTTTCAAAGTTCTGCATTGTCCTGTTCTTGATTCAATCCCTGGATCGGCTTATACTATGTGTTGGATGTTTCTGGATTAAGTACAAGAAGTTGAAACCCACCATTGATATTGCAGATGCTTATGACATCGAGGATCCTAAGAGCTTCCCTATGGTCCTAGTTCAGATTCCCATGTGCAATGAGAGAGAGGTAAAGAAATCTGAATTGAATTGAATTGAATTCTTGTGTCATTTTCTTGATTTGTTCTGTTCTGACATTTTGGATTGTGAAGGTTTATGCACAATCCATTGGTGCTGCGTGTGAACTGGATTGGCCAAAGGACAGAATATTGATTCAAGTGTTGGACGATTCTGATGATGGGAATGTGCAGCTTCTGATCAAAGATGAAGTTTGCTCTTGGAAAGAGAAAGGGGTGAATATTGTGTATAGGCATAGATTGATCAGAACTGGGTACAAAGCTGGAAATCTCAAGTCCGCCATGTCATGTGACTATGTGAAAGATTATGAATTCGTAGCAATTTTCGATGCTGATTTCCAGCCAAATCCTGATTTCCTCAAACAAACCATTCCTCATTTCAAGGTACACTACACTACACAATAACTCAAAAAAGGCCAAATTAGTCTGTCTTACCAATGTAACTAACTATCTGTGTTCCCTTAATCATCACCATCACCTCCTGGGTGGGTTCGATACCTGGAGGGATGTTAATGGAGCATGGTAGTTCCCAGCAATGGATCTTGGAGTACCCGAGTATTAGTCACCAGACCTGCTTTGGTGAATGGTCCAAGACCAAAAAATTATCTTAAAGATTTTGACTTTGGCTTTGTTATTCTTTTTCTTCTTCTTCAGGGAAAGCCTGATCTGGGTCTGGTTCAGGCTAGATGGTCCTTTGTGAACAAAGATGAGAACTTGCTTACAAGGCTTCAGAACATCAATCTGTGCTTTCACTTTGAGGTGGAGCAACAGGTGAATGGTCATTTCCTTAATTTCTTCGGATTCAATGGAACAGCAGGTGTGTGGAGGATCAAGGCCTTGGAGGAATCTGGAGGCTGGCTTGAGAGAACCACAGTTGAAGACATGGACATTGCTGTCCGAGCTCACTTGAATGGATGGAAATTCATCTTCCTTAATGATGTCAAAGTGCTTTGTGAGTTACCAGAATCCTATGAGGCTTATAAGAAACAGCAACATCGTTGGCATTCTGGTCCTATGCAGCTTTTCCGACTATGCCTTCCTGCTATAATAACTTCCAAGGTCGGTCTATCTGTATCTAACACCGATACTCTTGGATACTCGATACTTACTTCACACATACTGAATTTTGTTTTTTAAAAAATAACATTTGACACAGATTGAATAAATTTTGGATATGACTCTGAAACTATCAGAATCAACAAGTTCGAATTTGCTATCTTTTTCTTTTAACTTTGATCACCCTATTTTAAACTAGGTAGATTTACGTTTTCACTTTTTACAACAGTAATTCAACTTCTTTGTTTCTAGCTATGCTATTTTTTATTCAACTTTGATATTATATTGTCAATTGCATTGTACCGGTGTTTTAAGTTTAAAACATATTCGTATTTGAAAGAAATAGTCAATTCGTATTGTACCTGAACCCGAATCGTATCCCGTATGCGTGCTTCTTAGTTTTGAACTTTTCTTACTTAATAGTCCTGGATTTTCTCTAATTCTGAGATTCTGGTTTTGTGCAGATGTCAGCATGGAAGAAAGCAAACTTGATATTTCTGTTCTTCCTATTGAGGAAGCTCATACTTCCCTTTTACTCCTTCACATTGTTCTGCATCATTCTTCCCTTGACCATGTTCATCCCAGAGGCTGAGCTTCCCCTATGGGTTATCTGCTATGTCCCCATTTTCATGTCTTTCCTCAACATTCTTCCAGCTCCAAAATCCGTCCCTTTTCTGGTCCCATACCTGCTTTTTGAGAACACCATGTCCGTGACAAAATTCAATGCCATGGTTTCTGGGCTGTTCCAGCTAGGAAGTGCTTATGAGTGGGTGGTCACAAAGAAGACAGGAAGGTCCTCTGAGTCAGATTTGTTAGCCTTAGCTGAGAGAGAATCAAAATCCTCAAGTGAAGATAAGATACTGAGGAGGCATTCTGAGTCTGGGTTGGAGTTACTAAGCAAACTGAAGCAAGTGGAAGCACCAGAGAAGATGAAGATGAAGAATAAGAAGAAGAGGAATAGGATCTATAGGAAGGAGCTTGCACTTGCGTTTCTTTTACTCACAGCTTCCGCAAGAAGCCTTCTTTCTGCACATGGTGTTCATTTCTACTTCTTGCTCTTCCAAGGATTGTCATTTCTCATAATGGGTTTGGACTTGATTGGTGAGCAGATGAGTTGAAAACAAAGCTTGGGATTGATTGAAAGTGTTCTTCTTCTTCTTCTCCTTCTTCAAGTTCATATATATGAGATAAAAGTAGAGATGATTGTTGTATAATCAGAAAGTATAAAGAATAATAATAAGTATTAATGAGGATCCATAGGAAAAGAAGCTCTTTTCATTTTTTCATTATTTTTTTTCCTTTAATTTTTGGGTTTTAATTTTCAGAAAGTGGTGATTCATTGGCTTTTCTGGATTTTACTGATGTAAGTAAAGCTTTTTAGACCTAAAAAAGAAATATTGTTGGAACATAATTGTATTTACTGTCTCAGGCATTATCAGGTTGTGAAATGTCAAAACTTTTACTCCATTTGCTTCTGTGTTATAATGCCCATTTTGCATCTCAAATACAGTCAAACTTTCAAATTCAGAAACAAAAACATGATTGAATTTGAAGTTTGACTTCTGGAAGTTCATGGTCTGAGTTGAAGCTATCATTTCCACTTTAAAGAGATTATCTCCCAATGAAAGATTAGTAATTAAGGAGTCGTCTTTGCTTAATCACAAGTCACAACTCAAATAAGGCTTATTTAGGTTTTTGCATGTACATGAATCTACATTGCCTTTGATTTTTTTTTTAATTGGTAAATTTCTTTTCAAGAATTCAAGTATCATTATTTTTATTTCCAACATTTCAACGCCTCACATGCTTTTATGTAACAAAAAATAATTAACAAAGGTTAGATTTAATGGAAGTTACTAATTTTTTACATGACGAAATAAGATTCAAATTTATGTTGAGAGAGACGTGTCTATAAATTCCTATCAATATCTTAAAGTAAATCACACAAATAAAAGAAAATAGTGCTAAAAGGTGTTGGCCCATGACAAATAAATGGGCCTCATGGACAATTGGGGGCCCATAACCTATTCCCTTTCCCGCCAAAGCCCACCGTCCTGACAACGTTTCGCCTTTCTTGTCTCACTTTCTACTGATTACTGAAGTGAATACTGATGTGATATTGTGATCATATTCATACTGCTCTACTTACGCTCCACTGAACGAGCCACTGTTCGTCTAGTCTTGTCCTCTCACTCTCACTCTCACCTTTTACACTCACGGTACGCACAGTTTGAATCTTCTATCGCGTTTCATCTCATTCTTGAGTTTTCGGAATTAGGTTTTGCTGTGATCGTCAGTGATTCTGGAATCGGTTTAGTTCACCAGGCAATGGACAACTTGTTTTGAAATAATAATGTGATTTTTCTTTCTTCTTTTTGTCGACTATGATACTGGTTTCGTGCTTGCAGTGCATATAAATGTCGGAAGAGAAAGACGCTTTCTACGTCGTTAAGAAGGGGGACGTCGTCGGCGTTTACAAGAGTTGGAGTGACGTACAGCCTCTGCTTGCTTCTTCTGTATATACTTTAACTTCAACTATTTCTTACTCAAGTAATTGGATTTCAAGCTTATTTCATTGTGCTGGTTTCAACGTTGGTTATTACGGACTATGGGTGGCTCTATTCTCTCATTTGAGTGTTGTCGTGTTCCAAACAGGTATCTGATGGCTCCTTAAGGATTTACAAAGGATATTCTTTATCCAACAAAGCTGAGGAGTACCTTGCGTCACATGGGCTTAAGGAAGCCACCTACTCTATCAACGCTGGTGATGTGAACGAAGGACTTTTTGGAAGGATTGTTGCTTGTCCTTTTCAGGTACAAGAACCATAGGCATTATGCAATAGGCACTGTTCTTTTTTGTCTAAAGGGATGATAATGTTGATTGTTGGGTAATGTTGTTCAACTGTTAATTTTCTTTTCAGTTTGTAGCTTGTAGCTTCAGAGTTTATGTCTTTTGTGTATCTTGCAAGTTTGGAATTGAAAAAAAGAAATAACTTCAACTGGTGTTTAATTTTCTTTCAGCAACCGTATCATTCTGAAGGGAAAGCGTCTGACTTAAGTTCTTCATCAAAGAGAATGCGAGGACCTGATCAATTTAATAATAATGTAAGTTTTTTTTATAGGATAATAATGTAAGTTATTAATTTCAACATATTCTATATAAAACAATGTGCACCTCAATGTTATTAATAACTCGCATTTGGACCTTTGTGTGGCCATATTGATCTGAGATCAACGAACACATTCCTTAGGTCCATTTCAGTTTTGATGGGCTACAAATTATAATGTAATATTATGATTAAACGATTTAGACAGTTGATTATAATTTATGATATTTGCCATATTTGCTTTGTTGTCTGCTAGCTTTTCATTTGTTCTCCTATTTCTCATACTGAAGGTGGTTGAATCATCGCTATTTTCAACAAATTCTGAGAGGCGTCCAATCCTAGATGGAGCCCAATCAGATCTCTCCACTTGTGTAAGTTGGTTTATTTATCATTTGGCATTTGCTTTGTTAATATTTGTATATACTCTACGTTGTGGTTGAGTGCCTGTAGTGATTATTTATTACTATTTTAAGAGCCCTTTTAATATGTTCTCCCAGAATTTTATGTGTTATCTGAATTAGAAAGTGGTATATCTTTAGTTCTGGCAGTCATATATAAGTGCGCAGTGTGGCCATGGGCATTTTCCCTATGATGTATATATTCAGGTAGTTATTTTAATTTTTGGGGCATGCTACTTTACATTTACATAATCGATTTATCATTAATGCAACTCTCAGTTCAAAAATCCTGTATTTGTATTTATATATACACGTATGAATTGAGCTAGAACTGTTGGGGTATCCTGAACTCGTGATTGGCACTCAAATCTTGGGGCTCATAATTGTTGTTAATGAATTACACTTGCCATATCATTGAGCAGCAGAAAGTTTTTGTTTTTATCAAAAAATATAGGTAACGTTTTGTGGAATTTTTTCTTTTCTACATAAAAAATTTGGAATTTAAGACTAGATTGAGAGTAGGTGAACCAGATAGAAGTACCATCTTACTATTATGGTTAAGCTATGCATTTCACAGCTTGTCATGTTGATCCTGAAGATAGGACCTTGCCTATATAATCAGGGAAGACTTGTTCCCATTGCCAGTACCATGTATGTTAGTTTGTAATGATTCCTTTGGTCAGGCTGGCCAGTGATGTTTGATTCTAATCCGTATTGGAAAATAAACCTTCTTGTTTGAAAGTCTCAAGCCATGATGTTTCACAGTGCTGTTGATGCTATATAACTTAGCTTCTTTCTTTCTTTTTTTTTTTTTGGCCAATGTTTCTTTCTGATATTATAGAGTTTCAAAGTTACAATTTTATTTAATAAAATTACCAGTTTTCTGTAAGAGCTGGTGTGTATGATGAATTATCTTTGCTTTCCTAATTTTCTGGGATGGGATTTTTATTAGGTTAAAAATATGTGGTAAAGACAAAAAAGTTTATCCTCTTTTGTAAGAATATATTTACTGAAAATTTTGTCATACATTATAGCTGTATGATGTGGTAGACTGGTAGTAGTGCTAGTGCACACTACATCTTTAATTTGTAGTAAATATTTTAGAAGTTTCTCTTTGAAACTTAATGCATATTATTACAGATTTTATCACATATGGGCCTTTCTTGACTGTCATATGTATCTCTATAAACTTGCCTTAATATGGCATTGTTTACCCAAACAGATATTGCTACAACGAACCTTATACACCTCTTTATCTTCAGCATACTTGTATTCTTGAGTTTGATGGGGCTACAAAAGGAAATCCTGGGCCAGCTGGTGCAGGAGCTGTGCTGCGCGCTGAAGATGGAAGCAAGGTATATGTTGTATTGTATGCAAAAATTCCTTGTATTCTTTGCAAAATGTGGCTCATTGAGTTGTCTTCAAAGGTCTGTCGATTGCGTGAAGGAGTGGGCACTCAAACAAACAATGTTGCAGAATATCGAGCTCTAATTTTAGGATTGAAACATGCCATCAGGAAAGGATATAAACACATTCGCGTCCAAGGAGATTCCCTACTTGTATGCAATCAGGTTTGTCATTTTTTTTCAGGGATGTGCTTCTGTTAATCTAATTTTTGAACATTACTTGTGAACTAGCGAAAGTGACTGAAGTAGAAAATGAAGGAAAGAGAGAGAACATTATGTGGAAATTTAAAGCAGTAATCCGAACCAGAAATTACTGTTTGTATTTTATTGGCATCTTGATAAAATAAAAACCTTTGGATTTAGTTCATATCCTTTCTGCATTTCAGCATTTGTATATTGTCAAATTGAAATTAATCGAGCTATTGCTTTAAGTTATTACACATTTTCTGCCCGTCAATATCATCCAATCTTGTTTTGTAACAGATTAAGGGTTCATGGAAAACCAAAAACGCAAATATGACTTACTTATGTAATGAGGCGAAGGAGCTGAAGAATAAGTTTTTGTCTTTCCAGATCAACCATGTTCTTAGGGTACTGAATTTTTGTTTGCGCTCTATTATATTGAGATGGAGAAAGATATAGCAAAATTCTTTTTTTCTTGTTTACCTTTCAAATCTTACATATTCCACTAATGTGATTGACAATTTTACTTTATTTGGAACTTCGTTGGACTGAATTCCTCTTTTCTTTTCTTGCATTTGCTGTCTAGTTAATTTCATCTGTTGTTATGGCACTTAGAACACTTACAAAGAGAAGGATAGTTATTGTAACTTGGTGCACTCTGACTATATGTAAGAGTGACAAAGAAAAGACAATTCTATATTATTAATGCAGCTGTGAGTTTTTCCCTTTAGGTTTAGTTTTTTTAAATGCTGCGCAATTATTTTTATGGTTGAAGTGTATGCACTGCTCTCTTAAGTTTTATTGGAGAGACTACACCTAAGTACAAGCAACTTTTTCTGAGTCTGCTTTTTGCAAGCGAATTGCTGGAACTATAAAGTTTTTCTTTTTTTGGGGGGGGGGGGGGGGGGGGTGTTTACAAACATCTCTTCTGGCTTATGACAATAATTCTCTTTATAACGTGTTAAGATGTTTTACATGTGCATCTTTTTAAAAATTGATTTAAAATATCCTGTGTATTGTTTCCATGGATCTTTCCTCCACTTACTTTCTTATGAAAAAGGGCTTGCTTAAGTAGCTGAATTGTTGCTAATAAAATTAATAGTTCCAGTTTTAACAATGGCATTAAGTCTACTAGTTATGTGAAAATATCAATGTATATCCCGCTGTCTGATTTTTATTAGATAATAACACCCTAGCTCTTGTCTCTCTGATAATCTGTTTGCAAATAACATGCTTTTGTTTATGTTCAAGGAATATAACTCTGAAGCTGATGCACAAGCAAACCTGGCCGTAAATCTCAAAGGTAAGACCCAAGGCTCCTTTTAAGTTCCAACTATAATTCATCCTTTTTTGCGCATCTGATGAATGGAAATCCTTTTGTCTCATGCAAAATCAAAATGAGTTGCAGCCTAAGCTGCTCATAAATTTCGTCATATTTTGCATCATAAATTCATAATAGACTTGGATATTGTTAAAGCTCCTGTTTTTACTAGTTATATCTCTCTTGTTGAATACCTAAATATTCTATCAATCCCATCATTTATGAATATTAGGACGATAGTTTCTTATTGAGTTTTATGCTTTTGTAGCTGGTCAAGTGGAAGAAGATTGTAAGTTGTTTGACTGCTCGACCAGCAACAGTGGTAATGCCGTAGCTTTGCGATTGGGAAAGTTGGGCTAGTGAAGGAGACTGAACTTTTCTTAATATATATAATCTATAAGATGACTTGTAGTGGTAATGAAAGACCAAATTAATCCTTAGCAAAACTAACATTAAATCTTATGTCGTGGTAATTATTTTATGAAATGGCAAATCTAAAATTGCTTACATGGGGCTGAAGGCTTCAGATACTGTGCAATCTTGGCATTTTACATTTCTGCAAATGTAATAGCTTACCATCAGTAAATATATTTCCATGTTTCTGAAAATCCTGATGTTTTCATCCTCTTTTTTTTTTTTTTTTATAAAAAGAAATCCTTCTGAAAATTGTATGAAATAACAATGAAAATGAAGATAGAATGGGTGGGGTCTACTAGGTTTCATCTATTTTTTATTTTTTTATTTTCATCAATTTTTTTTTTAAAAAATAAAATATCTATTATACTTTTTGATTTGACACAATCATAACTTTCTTTTTTTTTATTTTAATATAAGGGATAAAATGATAATTTTAATACATTTTCATTCCATTTCTATTTTCAAACTTTACTAACAAACACAGTAAACACATCCCATTTTCCTTTCCGTTTTTATTTTTATTTCTGTGTAAAGAACATGCCCTTAAACATGCGTCTTTCGCCTTTACACAAATTACCGGATTTTAAAATGAAAGCATATGTTGATAAATTTTATAATTTTATCCTAAAAGCTTCAGACATCTTATATTTTTAAAATGAAAGCCATTAATGAGTAAATCCTTTGACACAGTTGGTATTCAAATATTGAAATATTTAGTTACCAATACTTACCTACACACGTTTGTGAAACTGTCGAAGCCTATTGAGTTCATTTTCAACATTTGGTATTAGTGTTAACTGTTAAGTAATATAGTGTTTTTTTTCTAGAAATTAATATGCTTAAAATATGATAAGGTTAAATTATAATTATAATTAAAAGCTTTACATGTACAAAAATATAAATAACAATTATTTTAATATTTTTGTAATCATTGTAAATATTTTCCAACCTTATCAAAAGGAGACTGCGGGATACAATACAAAACACTCGCACACACAACGCGTCTGAGCTACACTTGGCCTTGTGTAATTGGAGAGAAAAGACGACAATTCCCTTCAGTTCAGTGGATAGGGAGATATCTTTCTCTGTTCACTTGGCTCCCTCTCCCTCTCCATTTCTGAATTCTGAGCTTCACTTTACCCAATTCATCCGAAACACTCCCTCTGATTCACCATGGTCACAATATCTGCATTTCCCTCTCTCCTCCCTATTTGCTCCGCTCATAGAATTCCCACTCCTTCTCCCTCCCTTGCATTTCCCAACCTTCACCACTTGCACTCTCGTCTTGCCCCCACTTCAATTTTCAACCTCGGCCTTTTGAAACAGCGGATAGGCAGGAACCCTACACCCACATTGGTGAAGGCCGTGGAAGAAGAAACACAGATTCCGCCGCAAGAAGAGGCATCGCCGTCCGAACAGCAACCCGTTGTAGTTCCCGTTTCCCCTTCCGATACTCTCGCCATGTTCTTTCAGGTACCATACCTCTGGTTTTACCTTGATCAATAGCTGTTTGTTGTAATGCCCATGTGAAAACTAACAATAGAGAATGCTACTTTTGACAATTAGGATTCCGTATTAATTCTGTTCTCTGTGTTTGAGTTCTTTATTTTACTTGCTCAATTAAAACCTTTTATGCACTTATGGTCTTAAAATTGACCAGGTTACTGTTTGATAGTCATACTATTGTGTTTCTACTTAACAGTTTATAGTTCTTTTTCTTTTTGGGTTTTGCAATTGGGCCTTCATGTAGAAACTTCATAGTTTGTCGTATCATGTTATACATGTGACTAACAGTCTACCTTTTGGACATTTGAAGGCAGAGGGAACACTGAGTGAAGCAGCTATTCCAGCAGTGACCAGAGCCTTAGAAGTAAATGTTTTAACTTCATTTTTTGGTTTCTTTTTATGTTGAGTTTTGATGCAAATGTTCCTTTTCTTTACATTCCATAATGAATATGGTTGTGTTAATAGCGTTGCTTCTTATGATTGGAATCTGGCTTTTAAGATAATTTATCTCTAGTTTTAATTTCTTTAAGACATGAGAAGCTTTATTGGCTGGTTTGTACTAGTTAAATTTTTTATATGTTGCCGACAACATGCCCTGAATTAGTCCGAATCATAATCATAATATGATGTCATAAGATTGAGAGCTTGAATATTTGTTATTGTATTTTAGGCCAATCTAGTCAACCACTCAACCTTGGATCATACTTATAATTTAGTAGAAAGAAAGAATTAAAGATACCTGTGCAGATTGAGGAACCAGGGTCTGCCTTGAATTTGAATCTGAGGTGAAGAATAGGAAATCAAAGGATGACATTAAAATATGAAGTGAACCTACAAAATAATATAATCATATTCATACCTTTAATCTTAAATATTTGGAATTTCTGCTAGTAAATCTGGCATGTAGTAATTGCTATGTAGAACTTTCTGCTTTGACAATGAAGATGAAGTGGAGCAAGTATATTCCTTGTTTGCGGCAATGACTGCAGCTTAATCTATCCATGTCATTTCTTTTAAACTTTACTTATTCTGAGAATTAAAGTTTTTATGTAGAGAAGTTATATATTATGAAATAATTGGTTGATTGTTTTTGTTTTCTGTCATTTTTCTTCCCTCTATTGGTGTATTGAATTATTTCTTTTAGCAATTTGGAATGTTGACCTCAAAACTTGCTCATCAATGTTCCTTCATAAATTTGTAGGGGATAGAAGGTGTTACAAACTTGAAGGTTCAGATTGTTGAGGGAATTGCCAGTGTAGAGGTATCTTTGAAGTACTCAGACATTATTGTTGAAATGGTTGTTTGGTTTATAGTCAACTCTATATATCACCCTATAATACATAATCAGGATTACTGGTCAACAAGATTTAAATTCCATACATTATTGGCTTATATGATGGCACTTGGTGCTTACTATCGTACTCCTCATTTACTTGGATTGCAATCCTCAGAGATGCCTCTTAATTTTCAATTGAAATAGTAGGTTGAAAAACATTATGTCATTGACAACTATAAATGTGTCAAACAAAATACCTTGCAAGATGGGCCCATGGCAGACAACTGAGGATGGAATAATATACTAGTCGATTTGTCACTTCTTTTTTTCAAGTCAACATTCTTCAGTCATACAATTTGAAGTTCCAAAGTCATCACTGACCTTTTGTACTCCATTTCAGTTGAAAAAACAGACTACAGTACAAGCTACAGGAGTGGCTTCGAGTCTGGTAGAAGCTATACAGGGTTCAGGATTTAAATTACAGACATTAAATCTGAGTTTTGAGGATGAAGAGGATGCCGCTTCTTGGACTTGATATGCTGAGTTTTGACGATGAAGGTTGAAGAGCCAGATTTTTTTTTTTTTAATTCTTTTTTAAATATTAGCTGATGAAGCATCTAAATCATTTCATTCTAATATGGACTACTATATGAATGCAGGACGTTGATTGTATTGAGATTTCATCTTTAATAGGTAATATAATGTTAGAATTCATCTCCCTTTGATATTGCTCCAATCAGTGCTAGTAATGCTTTTATTTTACACATATTTCTTAGCCAAAGCAAAATCAGAAACCTTTATGAGAAGGAAAGTTTACCTTATCATTGCCTCCGATTACGTCTTATATGGTGTATGCACACTTGAACTTCTATTTGAGTGATTAGGGAAGTAATAATTTAATTGTTTATATAGACTATCAGAGTCTAGAGAGTTGAGAAGTTTGTAATTAAACCTCAAAAATTGTTGCAAGCTATTTGCTCCTTATTGTTACTATGTTAATTAAAAAAGGCTAAAAGATTATATAATTACATGCAACAGTAACTATTCAGAGTGGCTGTACAATAAATAAATGATACTATAGATTATGTGGACCTAGATGGTTTGCTGGTTGATTGGGTAGTTATGTAAAGCTATTAAGGATGTTTGACGATTAGGTTAGATTCCTTGGGAGAAGAAGGTATGAAAGTCAGAAAAATTTTCTTTTGTTGTCTTAGTAATAGTCAAAACCTTATCTTGTTAGGTTGAATCTAGCTGTAACGCTGGTTTTAAATCATTTCAACTCTACCTAACCCAATTATGACATTAAGTAATGTTAGTACCATCAAGAACTGTAATTTCACTTGCATGAATATTAAACGCACGGAATGATGTGATTATGCATACCATGTAGAGTGCATCTCTTCCAACTGTTAAGAGGTTTGAACTTAAATGAAACAAAAAGCAAATCTATTTAGATGGAAGAATAACTACAAAAATAAATTATATCTTCTTGCATTTCTTTTTCTTGGCATTTAATGAGATTATATAAACTGAAATTTTGTCCATATAAGAACACATTGATTTGTATATGGGTTATTCAGTATTCTAACTTTGGAGAATTTGAAATGATTTGCTCTTCATCTCTTAAGTGGCAATGTTGGATTCTTATCATTTGTTGTGTTTGGGACCTAACACTTTGATCTCAACCTACCTAGGACACAGTGTCCCTAATGCCGAGACACAGTATGAGAAAATATCTCAAGAGAAGGGACCCTTATAGGATATGAAGAATCCAATAGCTAATAATATTAAGGTTAATCATGCAGCTCACTAACTATTACATCACTGACATGTTGACCTACGGGTTCATGTTATAACATTACAGGTGCATGGAAAATCTGAAGGATGAATTTTATTTATGTTTTGGTGTAGAAGAGTTGTATGCTATCTATGGCATTATCCTATTATTAATGACACTGAGCGTATATGGAAGTTTTCTTATCTATTAATGCATTCAGAGAACCATTACTCCAATTTATTATTTTACTAGAATCTTCACCTGCCCAACTACTTTACTTATTGTTATTGTGCTGTTTTTTAATGTTTAATTACTAATTTACTTAAATATACAAAAGTATTAAGTGAGAAGTGAGAACCACTACTTTTTAAAGTGTAGAGTGAAGAGCTCATCATTTTACACTAATGAGTGACCCACTCTAGTGGTTTCATGTTTAGAACTTGTAGTTTAATTTTAGTATGTACTTTTATTATTTCCCTTTTTTTTGTGATGTACTGTGTGGAACATCTTGGAGATAGGATGTTTTAGAACTTGCATTCTCTAAAGTGTTAAGGTGTGACTGTTAATACATAAAGGGATAATCTATCTATTTATATATTTACTTACTAATACATTAATTATACTTCTGGTTGCAATTTTGGCTTGGCAATTGGCATCCCATGCTACTCCTCAATCATGTAGTTTCCACAAACTTACAAATTTCACACATCTTGCGAGAAACTTTGCCTTGCCAGCTCCTTTAATAATTATTACGTTTTCGCTAAAGAGAATGAGCTTCAATTTTACTTTATATATCAATAATTTAAAAATTGTGAAAAAAATAATAAAGCTGAGAAGGAAAAGCCAAAATTAGACGTACAAGTGACAGCCATTGGTTGGCCCACACAGTCCTCCATTCTTGCTCATCTTGCTCTGCTGCTCCTTAGCTGTGATCAACCCATTACCCATACATACATATTTCAACTCTCAACACACACACACAAAAAAAAATGAAAAAAATTCATTAAGAAGATTTGATTTCACTGTAGAAACAGCGATACATAACTACATATGAGTTCTGAGACACGCATCGTGTAAAGAAAGCCTAGATTATTGGCAGCACACACTCTGATGTGATAATTTTACACTTATTTAGCAGACACTGTGTTAGGGGGCCACGTGGGGTTCTTACCTCTCTCACTCTGTTTTGGAGACACACACCAATGCATTACTCCACTACTCACATTAATTTATCTACTCTATTCTCACCCTAATTCTTCAAGGTTTTGCTAATTCATGTCCTTCCAACTTAGAACTCAGCTTCAATTTTCACTTGATTAGTGGATAAAGTTTTTTTTTAGATTCTTAAAATTATAATTTTATTAATTAATGTCTTTAGGTATTGATTAAGATTTCATTTAATTAATTGATTTTTTATCAATATATCAAAAAGTGATGGTTAAGAGAAAAAATTATTTAGCATCTCTGTCACGTTGCATCCAATTGATTGATTAAATCCATAGGCATTTGAAATTATTAGTTGGGTTAATTTTTTTAAAAATTTCAAATAATTAAACACTCTATTAACTAAACATACAAAATTTTAATCTTAGAACATTTATTAGTAAAATTGTATAAATTATTTTGTTAATTTGTCACTATTTTTATATCATTAAATACAATGTTAATTAATTAGGTGAAATCTTAACCAATATCTTAGGTCCCCTTTGATATGCTTGGTAGAGGGAAGCTAAGAGGGAAGGTGATGTATAAGCATGTTTGGTATGATTTAGGAGGAGGAAATGTGAGTATGAGCTAGAGGAAAGTTTCCTTCTCTCATGATGGAGAGGGAAGATGATGTGAGGTTTAAAGACCAAAATACCCTTAAAAAATTTGTAGCTTTTAAAAAAGTAAGGGCAAAAAATTTATTTTATACTTTTATCTTTTATTTCTTTATCTTCTTCTCACCATACCAAACAATATTACTTTTATATTTCACTTATATTTCTCTGCATACCAAACATATTTTTTATTATTTACTTTCATTTCTATTTCTATTTCTACTTTTACTTTTTACTAAAACACTCACCAAATATCAAAGATGAGAATGAGCCAAAAGATTAATTCTGAATACCCGATCACAAATCAAAAAGAGCAATTAGTAAAACTTTTTTTTTTTGGTTAATCAGTAAAACTCATTATTTAAATAATTACTTCTTATCAGTAAAATATTGAAATTGAAATTTCTCTCTCCACTTGAAGTGCCTCTATTTATACCACACTCTGCTTCTTCTTCCTCTGCTCTGCTTTCTCCTGTTTCTGCTTCATCATCACAATGGCTTCCAAAATATCCAATCTTTTACTCTTGGCCATTCTTGTTCTGTTCACTACACATGTATATTATTGTTCTTACTTCTTAAGAAACAAGAAATTATAGGTTATTCTTGCGTTGGGTACTGTCCTAACATAAAAATCCTACCTTTTTTGTTTGCAGGTTTCCTGTGACGATGAGGAAGAACTGTTAATGAAGGTATGTAATTTTTTATTATTCCTGATCCATTGTTTACTTTTTAGCCTCACTAGTAATTTCATGCTCAAAAGTTTAAACCTTTTCTGATTTGATTTCTTAATCCACACAAAATCTAGCTTTATGAGGAATCACTTTGCTCAAATAACAATAAATATATATGATGTAGTACATGAAAGAGGTGGAGTATGCAAAATCTCTAGTTTTTGCGGCGGCTCCTAAAGCGGCGCCACCACTAAAGTCGCCGGCTGCTCCGCCTGCCCCCGTCGTGAAGAAGCCAACCCCTCCGTCGCCGGTGCAGGCGCCGACTCCGCCGCCTCAGGCCCCAGTGAAGCCGCCTGTTGCTCCGGCTCCGGCTCCAGGCCCGGTAGTTCCCATTGTTAGATCAAACAAAGGTATTGTGTTTTTTTTTTTTTTTGGGTTAGATTATTGAAAGGAGTGAGTGAAGGAGGTTTTAAAAATGTGTTGGTCTACTATGCAACTTTTATGCAATGTAATTTTGACCTATAAGATTGTGACATATAAATAGGATGACTTGAGATGCAATGTAATTTTTCACGTATCACAGTCTTATCGACTAAAATTGTATTACATGCAATCCTAGACTCACCTTTAAAAATTAAATCCTAGTATAATTAACCTATATTGTTACCTCAGTTGTGAGGCCCAGGCCCAGGGATGTGAAGGAGAAAAGTAATTTGAATGAGATGAAAATGTAGTCCAAAAATGATGAAATCCTGATTCCTCACAATATAAAAAATGATTGATTGATATGATGTGAATGCAGATTGCGTGCCATTATGTGAGAAGAGGTGCGAATTACACTCTCGGAAGAGAGTGTGCATGAGAGCATGCAGCACGTGCTGTGAGCGGTGCAAGTGTGTTCCACCCGGCACTTATGGTAACCGCGAGCTTTGTGGCAAGTGCTACACCGCCATGCTCACCCACGGCAACCGATACAAGTGCCCTTGATTCATGGAGATTGGATCCTATGCTATCCAACTTCTAACGGCGATACACTACTCACTCTCTTGTGTTGTGTTTTTTG
The DNA here is from genome assembly GCA_014851425.1 of Senna tora. Classification (NCBI taxonomy): domain Eukaryota; kingdom Viridiplantae; phylum Streptophyta; class Magnoliopsida; order Fabales; family Fabaceae; genus Senna; species Senna tora. Next base: position 12,247,953 of record CM026267.1, read on the forward strand.
GTAAGAATGAATTATGGGTGTAATGTGCTCTCATCCATTATTTATCGGTAGGACCACATGGAGATGGTAAAGCGCTGCCTGCGTGATGTATTGGTGTGTGTTACTATTAGATCTAATTTGTTGGAGAAGAAAACATCATTGTAATGTTGGAGTGATATGCTTGTGAACACTACTAGCTACTAATTACGCCGTACGTCTTTTGTGTGTTTTATTGAATGCCACTATGCCGCTGTACTCTAGAGTTTGTGTGCTACGTACTCTCATATATCTCTATCATTCAATATTTATGTATGTCTCCCAAAGTAGGGGTTACTTTGCTTTTCTCTCTACGTTTATGGTCCCATTCCATTGGATTGGATTGGATTTTGCATATCCACAAATATATATATATATATATATATATATATATATGTATTGGGGTCAGGAGTCAGGACAATTGATTTCCTTCATATGGTTCTATATATATATAAAATAACTAAACCATCTACCAATTTTAAATCACATGTACGCTCCAAGAATTGTTTCTCATGAATTCCTTAAGTTCTTCTCCGCCTATCTGTGGGAACCTCTAAAGTTGAAGGCCTATAAAAATGTTTGACATGAATGGGAATGTTAGAGGAACGAGAATGTAATGCAATGGTAAATAAAATAAAAATAGATAAAATGATTATTTTATTCTTAATTGAATAAAAGTGGATAAAAAAATTAAGGGTAAAAATATAATTTTATCATATTACAAAAAGTAAGGTACGTAATATGAAAAATATTAAAGAGAATGTTAGATTATAGTCAAAATTACACTTTACAAACAATAACCAAACTTAAATTAATTTCCGGCTAGTAAGACAATAATTAGAATTTACTAACTCCCATGCTTGAGAGTTATTACCAATATTTATAGCACAATCATCAAGGATAAAATGGACGAGTACACATGCCCGTGGAACAATTTATGAGAGTGGATTGTCTGTATACTTTATATTGTTAGGATTAGTTACAGTTCAGAAAATTTTATTTTAAGGTTAGTCTCAAGGCACGGTTATAATAACTATGGTTAATTCCAACAGCATAAACAACAAACAATAGAGGATCCAATCCATGAGATGACAATTTATACAAAGATTATTATTAGTATATATCAATGCTTAGGTGATGGTGATCGGAGGCCAACCAGTAAGGTCATACATTTCTCTCGATAGGTTAATGTAGTTGGATTTGGAGTATCGTTATCAGTTTCTAACAATTGACAATGGAAAGTATTTATATTGTAATTTGTAATATAGTGTTATAAAAAGTGTAACGTTTTCAAAGGTTTAGTTGGATTCTCTCAAAATTCATATAAGTGATTTCCACAAAACAAAATTTTCATATTAGTGAACACCATTCATTATGTTAGGAAAAAGCAGAAAAAAGTTAAATGACAATGGGCTGATATTAGTTTTTTTTTTTTTACTACTATTCGTTTCTGTGTCATCTTTAATCGGATTCAAAAGAAATATATCCTTCCTAATATCTGTATCTAAAGGAATAATTCAAATTAAAAAAGAATAATAGGTATTTATTTTGATCAAGTAATTTACTCAGTATTCACTTAAGAATGTATTTCACTTTGAGCTACTTCTATCAATTAAAATTCAGATATTGCGAGATGAAAATAAAATCTTGTTTGAGTCACAATCTTCTTTAAGTCACCATTACAAATTTGAATATAATTTATTTTTTGATGGGAAAAAATTGAATTTAATTAGTTAAACACATTGTGGGAAATTTTTATTTACATTAGTGAAATAAAAAGAAAAAAAAAAAACATCAAAATGGACTTAAAAATTAACAATATAGTATAACACTTCATTACATGAACGAGTCTTAGTTAGACTAATATACCAAAAATGAGTAGAATAAGTCATTTGGTGAACTTTTGGTCATTGCTTCATTGTTGGGTTCAGTATTGAGTTTGCGAGCCGAAGCTGGAAGGAGGGTCTCCAAACTCCAAATCAAATCCTGTTTTCTGGAAAACGAAGGAAGGAGTGAGCAATATTCAGTAAGCTTGATCGAAGACGAAGAGGAACAGAATGCGGAGCGATGGGATCTTAGGGAGCAGAGATTCGCAGGGAAGCAAAGCAGGCGCAAGTAGTAGAAGCAAGTGGTTGAAGAGGCGGGAGAGATGGCTGGTGGTGCTGGGTGTGATTCTTCATGCAGTTTACATGCTCAGCATATTCGATATCTATTTCAAGAGCCCCATTGTTCACGGCGTCGATCCCGTCACTCCTCGCTTCGCCGCCCCTGCCAGACGTCTCGTTCTTCTTGTTTGTACGGTCTATTGCCCACTATCTGTTTGTTGAAATGCCTCTTTGAAATGTTGCCCCCGTGTTAATGGGATTTTGTTGGTAACTCTGTTTTTTTTGGTATTCATATTATATGACAAGGAATTCAACATACAGATTCTAACTTCCGTAATTGATTGATAATGTATTTAACTCTTGGTGGGAGCTGAGATTTTCTTAACATGCTATTATAGTGTTACAGAAATTCTGAATTTTACTTATTGGGAGAAGCTAAAATTATAATGCAGCTGATGGCTTGCGTGCTGACAAGTTCTATGAGCCGGATGCTGAAGGGAATTATAGAGCACCGTTCTTAAGAAACATAATCAAAACACAAGGTCGCTGGGGAGTTTCTCATGCTCGCCCTCCAACAGAGTCAAGGCCTGGTCATGTTTCCTTAATTGCTGGCTTTTATGAAGATCCTAGTGCAGTTACGAAAGGTGGGTCTTCTATGTCCTTCTATAGTCATGAATCATGATTATTGTCATGGCCTTATGTGTCCACTGAAAGATGCTTCACGTTTTATGCAGGGTGGAAGGCTAATCCTGTTGAATTTGATTCTGTCTTTAACAGAAGCCGGCATACAATTTCTTATGGAAGTCCTGATATAGTTCCAATATTCTGTGGTGGCTTGCAACACAGCACTTGGAATACCTATCCCCATGAGTTTGAAGATTTTGCAACTGGTTCTGTTTCTGAACTCAAAACTGTTTCAATTTTAAAGAGCATTTTCTACCATTATTTTCTTAACTTTGATGAGTAATTTAAAATAAGAAAAAAAATTCAATTTGCAAGCCATTTTAAAATTCAAATTGTTTTATCCATTTTAATACTTTATTTGCCATATATCAGTATTTTTCATCCCTTGGTATTATTTTTAATCATTGACTTTCTATCTTAAAATTCAATTTGCCGTAGATTTATTATGTTATATATCAACTACTCTAATCATCAATCGCATGAATCAATTGTTGATTGGGCCCTCTTAAATTTTACTGCAGATGCATCCTTTCTGGACATGTGGTCTCTTGATCAATTTCAAAGCCTTTTGAATAGGTCCAGGGAAGACTCGAAGTTGAAGGAAATAGTTTTGCAGGATCATCTTGTTATATTCCTGCACCTACTTGGTTGTGACTCTAATGGCCATGCACATAGGCCTTATTCCGACATCTATCTCAACAATGTTAAGGTTGTTGACCATGTAGCTGAAAGTGTTTATAATCTTGTTGAAGACTATTTTAGGGACAATCGTACAGCTTACATCTTTACAGCAGATCATGGGATGAGTGACAAAGGTTGGAATGTTTTGTAGCATTTATTTCTGGATATACTTTTGGTTTGCCACATTCTCTAAGTTTTTATCATATCATATTGTCATTATAGGTTGCTGAAAAATGCTGAAGCTGGGCATTTTCAGAATAATAACTCAATGTCTGCATTTTAGCAGCATTGATGTGATTTACTATGCTTGTTTCTTTGTAGTCAAAATATATTAATTGTGGAAAGAAGCACAATCCTCTCAGTTTCTGACATATGCAAGTTTTATGCACCCACTTGGAAGAAAATAATAATGAAGGTAACATAATTATGTTTTTCATTTTATAGGAAGTCATGGAGATGGGCATCCTTCAAATACAGATACGCCCCTTGTTGCGTGGGGAGCTGGTGTTAAATATCCAAAGCCAATTTCCAGCAGCAACCATACTGATTGTGGTTTTCGGTTTGTTGATGACCATGTGCATGACGCGCCAACACCAGCTGAATGGGGCTTGCATGGAATAGAAAGGGTGGATGTCAATCAAGCTGATATTGCACCACTCATGGTTGTGCATTTTATTTCTGATTTCTATTCCAAATTTATAACTACCATTCTGCAACCATCCTTAAGTTTCGTTGATCTGATGTGCTAATTCATTTTTCCACAGTCGACACTTCTTGGTCAGCCATGTCCTGTTAATTCTGTTGGAAGTTTGCCCTTAGACTACATTAATATGACCAAGGTATCTTCCTTTTTCTCTGATTGATAGAGAGCTTGCTTACTATATTGGTACCTTTTTTTTATAAAAAAAAATAGTCATTCTTGCAGTAAAAGGGCAGGAAAGTGAAAATCATAGAATAATTTCCAAGTATTGTGTTCTTTAAAGAGTTCAACTCAGAAATTTGAGTGAGCTACTAATGGGTAGATGGTTTAACAAATACTTCAATTTTTTGTTATATTCTAGGCAGATGAAGTTGAAGCTGTGCTAGCCAATACCAAAGAAATTCTCAATCAGTTTCTTCGGAAATCATGTATCCTTTGCTTGCATTGATTTATTCTCAGTGATATTGACTGTACTGTTTACTTGAATTCCTAGCACGACATCTTTTCCTTTACTTACTTTGGTGCCAGTGGTTTAACTGTTAGAACTTTCAAATTTCGGTGCCAAGGTTTCCTTTTTCTCCATTTGGCTTGCTAGCTTGACAATTTATAATATCTAAGAAAAGGGCAGCTTTCAAATAACTTTTACTGAAAAGAAAGTAACAATAAAGTGATGTTGTTTCTCTGTCTTGATGACATGTATTATGTAAGGGGAATGTATTAGAGAATTGCTTATTTATGTTGTATTCATTGACAATTTCAGATATCAAGCAGTCACATTCTTTTTACTTTAAGCCTTTCAAGCCACTCACTCATTATTCCTCTTTGTTGGACAAAATTGAGGGTCTGATAATGGCTAAAGATTATGAAGCTGCAATGAACCTGTCCCAAAACCTTAGAAGTTTGGCATTGCAAGGACTTCACTATTTTCAAACTTATGACTGGCTGATGCTTATGACTGTAATTACTCTCGGGTACATTGGTTGGATGATTTATCTAATTCTTCATGTGCTGCAGTCTTATACTTCATTGCCAGGAATTATTTTCGGAATGGAGCAAGCAGTTCAAAAAAATAAACTTGGAAAAGTAATGCTTGTGTAAGCTTAGCATTTCCTATGTTATTCCTTGTTATCTTAACTTCTTGTGAGCTTATTATACCAAGTGGAAGGAAGTGAGAGGTGTTATGGAGAAACACATACCATCATATAGATGAAGATGTGTGAGCAAATTACATGACGCCTTGTTTGATAGAATTTCTTAGCTGAAAATAATTGTAGTCAAATTGATTTTCTTTTAATATCATTTCTTTGTTACTTTATGGCTACAAGTTAAATAAATCTTGTATCTTATTTTGCAGGTACACTTACTTGGGTGTATGGTGATGGGAATACTTTGTTTTTTGTTATTGCTGGAGCACTCTCCCCCTCTTTATCATGCATACATGATAATGACATCTTTTTTATGGATGCAAATATTTAGTGAATACCAGTTTCTAAAAGCACTATGGAAGCATTTATCTGGAAGAAGAATGAATTATGTCTTTAAGCTTCTAGCTACTACTGCTTTCTCAATTTTCATTCTTGAGTTCCTGGTATGAATGTTGAATACATTTTTTTAAGCCATGTAAACTGATCTACCATCTTACCAAAACTATTTGGTTCTCTCCGCAGGTGAACAGCTTCACTGAAAGGAAGCTCTATACATGGTGCTTCTTGATTGCAGGGGCTGCAGCTTCTTTTTATCTTTTGAAGTCGATTCCCTGGAGACCAGGGATACCAATATTTGTTTGCCTAGCCTGTTGGTTCTTGTCTCCTTTCACATTGATGCCAGCAGAAATTCCTGACAACAATCAATTAGTGTACGTCATTGACAATGAGCTATTCCTTTGTATATTGAAAATGAAGCCAATGCTCAATATTTGAAACTAGCAGAAACTGCACAGTTGAACTCACAAAATATGTAGTATTAAATCTATGAAGCTTGAAGCATGATAGTCAAATCTTCCTAGGTGAATTTTGAAAATTGCATCATATATGATTGTTTTACTCTTTCAATACTTAGGGATATGCATTCATAATTAGAAGCCAATAACATCTTTGTTAGGGTTTATAGTATTACTTTTTTAGGATATTTATGTATAGGACTCCAGGGGGATGCAATGAATAGACACTAATATTTACTTGTGTTTGTATAGTTTTAAGGATAAGAAACCTACCCCCTATAGTGAGTCCTCATTCCTATCAGTCTCTCTAACTCGGAAGGTGGATAACAGAGGGGAATGAAGAGTTCATTGAAACCTCTCCCTTGATTGGGAGTTTGTTATTAGGAGGGCAGAAGAATGAAGGTTTTTAAGTAACCTTCCAAAATCCTCAGAAGTCCTCCCTATTTGGAGGATTTTGGAGGAGAAAATTTCTCGAAACAAGGGAAGGGAATTCATCACTTAATCTTCCCATTTCTTCCAAATTCCTAATAACATGCAACAACAAATTTACCCATACATCAAAGAGGTGATATTGTGTTATTTCCGTACAATCATGTTTATGATGGTTTTTTCAGTCATTCATCCCTGTCATCAGATCTTCCTGTACTTCTTTTGACTTCCCCCTTTGTCAATCTTCCATCTTTCTTCTACTCCTTTCAAGTTTAAACTTTATCGAATTTTCTTTTGAAATAGTTTGTCAGTTTCTTTTTCTGTCTCATATAATTGTAACAAATTATGAATTCAAACATTAATTTTAAGCATCTAAAATTTCTTATAACTGTGTTTGCAGAATTGTTAGTGGAGCTATTATCATCGGTATAGGGATAGCAGCAAGATGGTTAGACTTACATGCTGGTGGGAGTAAGCATTGGCTTAGTATATGCAATCATGAGTTGCAGAGTCTCAACTCTTCAGTTCTATTTTACTTACAGGTGCCTTTTTCTCCATTTGGTTTGCTAGCTTGATGATGTATAATTTCTAACAAATCAATTGATTACTATTTATATGGCCATGACCAGGCTATTCTAATTGGCTTTTCTTCGCTGATGGTGTATTTATCGACATCTCACAGAACTGAGAAAAGAGAACTGCTTCTAACACACCAGTTGATTAACTGGTTTATTGCTGGTATACTATTGATTCATGTCCTTTTGCTTGAGTTTCTTAGAGCCAGTTCATTCAGACATTTTTCTAATAGCAGCATCATACTATTTGATTTTCTACGTTGCGTCTCAAAAGACACAAATTCTTTTGACACATACGTCAATTGTTTTACTTCCTTAAGTATTGTATTAACCTAAAAATTAAGCTATTAGGTTTAGGCCCAAAATGGTTGTTTTATAGCTAACATGAAAATGCGCATTTTGATATGCTTTACTACGAAAGTTTTCTAGATATAACCAATACTCCTACAGTGTTATTGTTGTTTCTTACCTTTAAGATATACCTTCTATTTCAATTATTATGGGTGTGATTTGAAGGTCTGTATTTGTTTCACATAACTCGTTTGCATTCTTTATTAGTTTATTAGAAATCATTCTGTAGATGCTTTACGTACCTAATCTGTCATTTGGTTGTTCAAGAGCCTCAATGTTGCCATCTTGTGTTCCTTTCATTACACTTATTTCTTGAATTAAGGAACTTAAAATTGGATGAAATGCCTTCTATCTGTTTTTTACCAGTATTTCGTTCTCAACATCTTATTTATATTCTGCAAAAGTTTATATCCTCTGAAGATTGGTATTTTACCCTAGTGCTTAGTTTGAAATTGTCTGTGCATTAAGTATAGAAAATAGCAGATTCAACCTCGATTTATATTGACCTCCTTTTTTTAGGGTTTTCGATGGTACTCCCACTATTTTCAGCAAATAGCATCTTATCCCGGCTCACTTCCATATTTCTTGGTTTTGCACCGTCATTCCTTCTTCTTTCCATTGGGTATATCTCATTCAGCCACGTCTTTGGTTTAAAATGCCCTTTAAACTTCATTAATATCAGCATACAGATATTTATTATTTCTTCTTGAAACCTGTGCAGATATGAAGCTGTATTTTATGCTGCTCTTGCTCTTGTACTTATGGCATGGATACTATTTGAAAACACGATTCTCAATTTAAATATTGTGAACAAGTCATCGGCTTCCATTGAAAATGTTGACAATCATCTCATCCTTGGAGATGATAATAGGTCTTTACAATTATCTGATTTGAGAATCCCACTGATCTTTGTAAGTCTTATTCTTTTCTTCATCATGTTTCCTCATAAATTCATTAGATTTGAAGCTTGAACATCTTTTTTATTTTAAGTTGAATTAACCTTTTCATTATATGAGTTTTGTCCTAGGATAGCTTAAGAGAATGATAAAAATGTAAAATCTTTTAGTATTCGTGTGTATAGAATAATTTTTTTTTAAGATGACAGTTTTCAACGTTAATGGTTATATGATGGACTAACAGCTTTGATGAGGTTGCTATTATTCTGAACTACTTTTTGGTTTGTCATATTTTTTTAAGTATGCAAATGATTTTATTATGTTAAAATCAAGAATATTAAGACATAATTTGTCCTGGACAGAAAAGAGATTTAATTTCTCTGGTGCAGAATAGGTAGATGATTAGACTTGCAGTGATAAAATGTTAAAGATGAAGCTAGATCTGTCTCCTCAAGTTGTGTAATGGAGAAATAGATCTTTAAAGGTTTAAATTGTGAAATAAATCTCATTCAGCTGGTTCATATCAGTGTTGCATTAGGATTTAGGCCAGGACCAACCCAAGCTTATAGAATTAAGCTGAGCTGTTCTTGTTCTTAATAATGTCTAGCTGACAAAGCCTGACTAAATTAATTGGTCTTGAAATTAACTTGCATTTAAAATTACTAATTTTTCTATCATGCAGATGGTTTTGTTCAATGTTGCCTTCTTTGGAACTGGAAACTTTGCAAGTATTGCTAGTTTTGAGATATCATCTGTCTATCGGTTCATTACTGTCTTTAGTGTAAGTAAATATTCAGCTTTTAAAGAAATCTTTAGTTGCCTCTCTAATATCTGCTTGAGAACTGATATTGTTTACTTACAATTGCAGCCATTTCTGATGGCAGCCCTACTCATCTTCAAGCTTTTTATACCATTCATGCTGGTCATGTAAGTGGTCCTGTGACTTTTTCCTGTGAAGCTAATTTGCAATTGTATTTACTTATTTGAGACTCAGTTATCATAAATGGGTAAACAACTTTCTTACTGCTGATGCATGCATGCCAACTAAAACGTGGTGGCCATATTTACTATTTCCAATGCTGTGAATTTTACCATGATTGGTTAACTCACCATCATTGATGAAAAAAAGTCAATGAGTTGGCTGTAAGGTAGACTAACTCATCATTGAAACAGGACTGTTTGTCTTTCATTAGACCAGTGACTAAGTTGTATTTCATGGAATCATTGCTGATCTTAAATGTATATGGTGCTTGCAATGAATCATAAATAATAGTTAAGGCTCCAAAATTTCTTTCAATATCTGTCAATTGTATAGAACTTACAATGGAGTGAAATGCAGATGTGCATTCAGTGCGGTAACCAAGTTGAACCGAGTTCCAAGGTTGGGATGCTATTTTCTTGTTATAGTATTGTCAGATGTGATGACCATTCACTTCTTCTTCCTGGTATGATCATCATATTCTTTATAATTTCCCTCTTTTACAAAGTTTTGTTTGTTCACTTCATTAAGTCAAATCCAAGGGTCAACTTCAGTTAGTTTTGATTTTTTCGAGACACTACGATTCTTTTCTTCATTAGTTTTAAGAAGTATAGGGACACTTCAGTAAACTAGTCATGTCTGTGTTTTAACACTTGTTAGACATTTATTTTGGACTCTGCTTCATACTTGAAATAGTATTTGAGCTGTTTTGCTGCATCTATGCTTCTTAGAATGCACAAGAGCTTAGTTTTGAACTTAAAATGATCATGGTAGTCGCTGGTCATCATTCTTTTAACCAATATTACCTAAATCAAATCCTGAAATGGCAAGCCATCTGTTAATGGTTAAAGTGGTCATCAAAAGTTTATGTTCTCTTGGTTTATTGGCCTTATTCTGTACATGCTGATGTAAACTTTCTCAATGCCAATGCTGACTATTATACTTCGGGATATATATGAACAAAGGCATGCTACTCATGGTATTGATGATAACAGGTTAAAAATACTGGAAGTTGGATGGAAATTGGTAACAGCATAAGCCATTTTGGAATCGTGAGTGCCCAAGTTGTTTTTGTGCTGCTACTATTTGCCCTCACGAATACATTCACAAAGGACATTCGTTGTCGTTCAGCAGTCCCATCTACCCGAAAGGCAATGTAGTTTGCATCGGATTGGGATCTCCATATGGCAATAAATCAGATTCAGATACCCTTTACAGTGAGATGACTCTACACCTATTCACATCTCTATACGGCAGTTTTGATGATTGCTTGACCAGCCTCTCACTAACCTTGTATTTGGCCTGCCTTTCTCATCTCTTTATGAACTTCAACTGAAGGTTTTTTTTTGTGCTCTCATGACCTTCATAGAGATGGAGCTGAAATTTCAGCATCTTAACAGGTTTTTGATCCAATATTTGTAGTCACTTACAACTTCAAGAGGATTGAGATTTTCAGGAGTATGTGAGATTTTTACATGAAGCCCATCAAAACATTGAAACTCACCCTAGATTTGGAATGAAGAACTTTCATTTATTCTTTTCTATATCTCCTTGTTATATGAATTGTATTTAGCTGACAAAAAATGCTTCTAATGCGTAGAGAAACACTTGTTAGTTTGATTTTTGATGAAAAAGAATTTATATTATCCCCCCATTGGAACATATGTCATGCATTGACAGCTATTAGCGGAAATTCGGATTCTGCCTTGTTGAAGTCCTCACGAAGGACTTAACATATTTCCACTCGCAATTCCCCATTTTCAATAATGAGGCGCTACCGAAGGGCCTCGAACTCAAGGAAGTAGCAAAAGTAAGCTGCGGCATTTAGGAGTGTTATTATTAAAGATTAGTGTGATTGTCACTGAATTTCTTTTACAACCATGGTAACAACATTTTGACATAGAAAAACTTCATAGGAACGCTACTATATATATATATTTTTCATTGAGACTCTGAGTTTTAAGCTATGGGTACATATATCTTTTGAGTTTTAAAACATTGCTGATAGATTTTCTAAACTTTTAATTTGGGACACTTATTACCCTTCTATTAGGTGGCGTTTGGTAGCCGGGGAGTGTTTTAGAGGGAAGTGGAAGTGGAAATGGAAGTGGAAGTGGATGATAAAAAGTATGTTTGGTATGCAGGGAAATAGAAGTGGAATGTAAAAATAATATTGTTTGGTATGGTGGGAAGAAGATAGGGAAATAGAAGATAAAAGTATGAAATGCCTTTTTTGCCCTTACTTTTTTAATAGCCACAAATTTTTTAAAGGCATTTTGGTCTTTAAACCTCACCTCACATTTCCTCCACTTCCCTACCTATCATGAGGGAAGGAAGCTTCCCTCTTGACAGGGAAGGTCCAGCTCACCTTCTCAGCTGGTGAGTCTTACCAAATGTGTTTAACTTCACCTTGAGCTCACCTTCCCAGCAGGTGAGTAATACCAAACGGGCTATTAGACTTTTGTCCACATTCAATCATTATTTGCCACGTAAGCATATTTTTGTAGTCATTATCTGCTATGTAAGCAAATTTTGTGAGGGTATATTAGTCGTTATATACTATTTAAGCACATTTAAGGGTATTTTAATCATTATAATACTATTTTAACCATTTTAATCATTCAATTTAGAGCCGTTAAAATATAAAATGATTAAATTATTCCTACAAAATGTGTTTACGTGATAAATAACGGCTGAAAGTGGATAAAAGAGTGCTAGGTGCGCCAAATTAAAAGTTCAGGGGGTTTGTCTATAAGATTTTGAAACTCATGAAGACTGAAGTGTATGTGCTCATAACTAAAATTTGAGTTTGGATCCAGTGCAATTCCTATAAAATACACATTTTTACATCATTTTTGAAGCACGAATTTACTTTAACAATAACTTATTATGAATAGATTAGGAATGAAATTATTATCAATTTTGACAAATATCATCACTAAATAGCCTCGTGAGACTATTTTTTAATATTAATAACAATTTGGTCCCTAATATATTTAATGTAATGATATTTGTCAATATTGATAATAATTTGGTCTCTAATGGATTATTATTAGTGTGAGCCCGTAGTAGTACTTCAAAAATGAAGTAAAATGTGTATTTTATAAAAATTGTACCGAAATTACACGGAAGAAAATTGTACTAGATCCAATTTCCTAAAATTCAAGGGTCTTGCTTAGTTTTTTTAGGTATTTACTCCGTCTGCAAAAATGACTTTTCATTCTCTAAGGCGCTATATTAATAATTAGAAAACTGTTTTGTTAGATTTCATATGAGCCAGCGAGCACACGCCCCGAAAGGCAAAGCCAAGCAAACAAAGGTAAAACCCGAATTTGTTGAGACCAAATTTTCGAAAGCGTGCACATTAATTCACTGCTTTCGAGATGTACAATTTAAAAGATTTTAATCCAAATTTGTTACATTGCTTCACGCTTTTGCTTGGAAGGAAACATTAAGCGCGTAAGCAATTAGATTTTTTTTTGGGGTGATGTGACAATTTGATTGAGAATTAAATTTAGGTAAGAATACTTATATTTTTATTATAAAATTTTTTAATATAAATAAGACACATAACAAAAAATATTTATATAATCGATTAGGATTAGAGAGAAAATATAAAAAATCACCAATTATAAAAGAGAACGTGTGTAATAAAACCTAATTGAAGAAACTTTATTACAAAAGTATAAAAAAACTTGCATAAAATTTTTCCTTTGATTTAATCTCGTTTTCTACTTATAAAAAAGTATTATTAAAAAAAGGGACGGTCTAACACATGCGTCTCACTTGGTGGAATTTTGTTTTCATAATTTAAACTCATAATCTTCAAGCTACATAAGTACATATTAGCAATCTTACAATTGTTTGTAAAAAAAAAAGTGCAAGTTGATTTGGCTTTATACATTGTATAATCATTTAGGAAGAAAACATTAAACATCGTTTTCAAATTTTCCATGATTTTGGGAAAAAAAAGACACATTTAGTTTTAATTAAGTGTCAGATATTCGATTTCTGACCTTGAATAAAAAATAATTTTAAATTTTTGAGTCAACTATCTCATCTTTCAAATCGCTTACAAATTAACAAAAAAATTAGTTAGGGACTCTATAGTAAATATAAACTAAAATAAAATTTCCTAGATACTTATTAGCTGACTTTAAGGTCTCTTAACCCAACCAATGAAATTTTGGGCTTCTTTCCTTTCCTTTTCATATGGAATTTGATTATCCCATAAATGTACAGGTTGACGCGCGTATTGACTCCAGCATTTTCTTCGTTACTCCACTCCCCAATCCCCATAAGTTTCCTATGGAGCTACTATAAATCAACCATTATATCTCTTTCTTTCATCACCTCCTCACTTTTATCTACACTTTTCACAATCATTCTTTTCTCTAACAACAAGATGAACTCCGAATCTACCCCAAATGACAACAAAACTATGTATGTATGCTTTTATTTTTCTCTCTAGTGTCCATCATAACATAACAGATATGACATAGCCTTCTGATTCTTCTTACTATTTCTTCCCTTGGCAGATTCAGCAGTGGAGTAGAATCAGCAACTCTTGTGATGAGTTCCAATCTTCTTCGCCCTCCATTGGAGGCAATCTTGGAACTATATGCAGAAAACACTTCAGACCAGAAGCTATCCTTCAAAGTCAAGAAGGGGTCTGATTTGACTATCATAGCATTTGTGACCAAACATCATCTTGAAGCGCCTGAACAAGCAGAGTTGGTTTCATCTTCAGCTCTCAAAGACAACAACTTACCTCACTTTGAGTTCCTCTGTAACAAAAAAACCCCATCTTTCTCTCTCAACAATCTTGCAATTTCTCTCTTCTATGAATACTTTGAGCAGCTCCATCATCTCAAATCACAGGTACATAATATATGCATCCCCTTCTTTTGGGTCTCTGTTTGAGAATTCCTTTTGCTTCAACTGCAAAAACGTGGTTTTGAGTTTTGACAAAGAAAACTAGTAATAGAACTTCACTTTAACAACACAAGAATTTGAATTGAAGTGACTATTGTAGTATCAATTGTAACAAAACAATACAAGTAACTCCTAAACTTTCCTTGACAGATTGATAGTTCCATGAGATTGATTGTGAGTGGACATGGTGTTGGAGGATCGATTGCTTCTCTCTTCACTCTATGGCTATTAGATAGCAAAAGCAGTAACAAGAAACCCCCACTCTGCATCACCTTTGGATCACCCCTTCTAGGTGATACTAGCCTTCAGAAATGCATTTCTCAAAGCTCCACTTGGAATTCTTGCTTCATCCACGTGGCATCACTCCGGGACCCACTTCCTGCCTTCTTCACTTCCAACTACAACTACAACTACAAGCCCTTTGGAACATTTCTCTTGTGCTCTGATGAAGGCTCTGCTTGTTTCAACGATCCCGATTCCATCTTGAAACTTCTAGAAGCAATGAGATCCACCATGATCACCCATCCAAACCAAGAGTCTCACATTATTCATCATTATGCAAAAATTGTGCAAAATCTTCACCGTAAGGCTGTTTGTAAGACCTTAATTCCATCAATCCCTCAAAACATGGTTAATTGCAATTCACTGGAAGTAGGTATAATCCTTCAGCTTCTAGCACTAGGCCTCTCACAAATACTCCAGGTACCTACTTCAATTTCTTCCACTGTCGTAGGATGGAATTTCTCAACTATATATTTCCTCAACTGTTGAAATTGAAATGTATTAGTATTTTGCACATAAAAACTAAAGTGCCGTTTTATACATTAATCAGTCTCATTAATGTGCAAAACTAGTAGTACATTTCAGCACTTACGAGTATCTGTTCTCTTCTCATCACAATTCATCATTTCATAAAAGAGTAAATTATCGTTTTAGCCATTAAAAGGACAATTCATCTCAATTTAGTCTCCAATGTAATTTGTTTCAATTTAGTCCTGCAAGTTGAAAATATCAAATTTAATTATTGAAAGAGGCAATTTGTTTCTAAGGTTGGTCTATGATGTAACTTATTGCATGCATGCAATGCAATTTCGGCCAATAGGATTGTGACATGTGAAAAATTGCATTGCATCTCAAGTCATCCTACCCACATGTCAAATCCTATCAGTCGAAATTACATGCATACAACAAATTGTATCATAGACTCATCCTTATTTCTATTTAGTCTGTCAGAATTTCCATTAATATAACTTACGTAAAAAAATTTTCAAGAACTAAATTGAGAAAAATCACATCTTTCAGGGATTAAATCGAAAAAATTTGCATCTTTGGAGAACCAAAATAATAATTCATTCTTTTGACAAAATTGAAACATGGAATTCTTGCAATTTGACATAGATGATGACACTGACCACAGCAAGCAGAGACTCTGAAAAAGATGAAAGAAGGAGAAGAGAAATTGCAGGGAAAGAAAAGCTTCGACCCCTCCAAGAAACTGAACAAGATGAAAATCCACATGGCACGCCTGGAATGGTACAAAAAGAGCGCCAAGTCCGAGAAGACAGGAATGTACGACAAGTACAAGAAACAGAGCGGCACGAGCGAGCAAGACATCACAGGGTGGAAGAAAGACCTCACGATTTACTGGACGGACATGATGAAAGAGGCCCAAATAAAGCCCATGAAGGAAGGCGCCTCCTTCCGGACCCGCTGGCTCTACGCCGGCACCAACTACCGAAGAATGGTCGAGCCACTCGACATAGCCGACTACTACAACAGCGGCGGCTCGGACTACGTGGGCCGAGGAAGGTCCAGCCATTACAAACAGCTAGAGGAGTGGCTCCAAGAAGACAATTCTCCTTCGGTCACGTCCAATAGGCAGAACGTGGGGTCCATTTTGACTTTGGATTCGTGCTTCTGGGCACGTGTGGAGGAGGCTCTCATTGCGGCTTGTTGTGATCAAGTGGTGATGATGAAGAGGGAGAATGATGATGAGTTTGAAGAGTATGTTTATGGGTTGCTTCAGAGTTATGCCGTTTCTCCTGAGGTTTTCTTGGAAGGTACGAGCTTTATGAGATGGTGGGATAGGTATAAGGATTGTGTCACAATTGGGAAGGATGGTTCTAAGCTCGTTCGGTTCATGTGTGATGGTAATAATTACAAGCTGTATGCTCAGGGTGAGTTTGATTTCTCTAGGCTTTAAGTTTAATTTGAAGGATGATAAATTTCTGTCTATGGTGTGATGCATATATCTTTTAATGCTTTGAGTTATTGTATTAAGAGTTGAATGGTTTGTAAGTCGTAACTAAGGTACGTGGAATGGTTTGTTGAATGAAAATTATTAAATAATTCAATATAATCTTTTTTATTTAGTCTTTTTTAACCATTATATATGTTATAGTCGTTTTATTTTAAAAATTGAAAACAAAAAAGAAAGTAAAAAAATTAAGTTTCAAAAATTGAAAAATGTTCAAATAATTATATACTCGGTTAAAAGTTAAAACCATTTTTTCTCTTAATTAAATGTGGGCAATCATACGTAGAACAAGTGATCAAATTACATAAGTCAAATAATGACCGAAAGAACCACGTGAGTGTACTCTTATAATTTTTCTCACTTGGTTCCTTGTCAAGTGATTGGGGCTTCGAATTTTATTTTTAGACATAAAAAGTATTTAGTGGTCTAATAGTTTTTTTCACTTTCACCCTTAATTATGAAGGTTTGAATTATATCTTTGGATATAAAAAGTATTATATAATCAGTTATTTACCCTTAAGTGGAGAACCTGCAATAAGAGAATTAGTTGGTGGTGAACATCCTTTGGTGAACATCCTTTGGTGACAACTAAAATGTCGCCATTGAAGATCTTCGGTGGCGATATAAAATTGTCGTCACTGAAAATCAATTTTCTTGTAGTGACACTTTAATTTAGACAAAAATTATTATTATTATTGAAAGCTTAAATGAGGTCAAAGTAATGCAAAAATTGCAATTGAAAGCAAACAAAAAATCTTTGAATTTCCATGAAAACTAACTTCACAATTATTTTGGTATCGTTTAAGTTTTTCTTCTAACCCAACTATATGCTCTAGCGAAAATAATTTCACACGAGGTTGATATATAATTTTGCTATTAATGATATATATATAACTAGTTTTTGGAAAATAAAAAAAGAAAACATATCAATCGATGTAAGAAAGAAAATTAAAATCCCATTAAAAGTTAAAAATTAGTTTTAGCTTATAAAGCTCTTATCTATAATTAGAAGATTAATAAGCTTTTGACTTCTAATAGTCTTGTTGTGATCAAACATAAATTCATTGAGTCATTGTCTTCTATCAATTTTGCATTAAATTATACTCTCACTTCCGTTCTCCAATCTTCTCTCCCGAATTAAAAGAAGAACCAACATGTGTTTTGATTAGAATGATAAACACTCCATTTCCCTCGAGATAATTTGGAGTCTCATGTATAGAGTTATATTCTTATAATGGGACCAACTAGCAATTCGAATTAGCTAGAGACTAAACAAAACCCAATGGAGTTTAAAATATTAATAATTTGGACCAAAAAATTAAAAGGAAAAATGAAAGTGCAATTAGAAAGAGGAAATTTATATAAGAGACATGCATGTATGGGAAGTTGGTGGAATTAGAAGATATGATATTAATAAAAAGGAAGAAATCTAAAGATGCAGCCAAAGCTGTCATCTTCATCCTCTTAACTGGCCTTCAAAACAAGATTTGTACATGTACACTTCACATTCTTGGCTTTCTGGATCATAATACGCCAAATTTCAAGATCATCAGCTTCTGTATGTTGCCATGGACCACACCACACACCACCAGTATGGAATTTATATATATATAGCTAGTACTATACTACTACTATACTCTTTTTTTTTAAAAGAAAAACTAACTAATTTTTCTTCAACAAACTAAAGTTTAATCCTTATATATGACTCCAAGAAATACTCATACAGTTATGTCTAATAAAATTAAAAAATTACGCGTGTCGGTGAGTGAGAGCATAGAGGCTAATAGGTTTTTAAAATGTAGACAGGATGAGGCATGTATGGGGTAGGACCACCTAGCACATGCATATAATTACATACCTCAATCATCAATCTCCATTTTTTTTTCCTTTCTAACAAAAATTTTCTCTCCATCAATAAAGAAAATTATTATTTAAAATTATTATACAAATTTCAAGACAGATTTAACTATTGACAGATAACAAATTTTGACTCATCATCTCTCTGTAACTTACCCTAAAACAAACTTTAAAAAATAGAAGACTTCTGGATAAACACTACAAAATATAAACTGTTGGTACTATATATAATTTTGATCTGGCAATGGAGTTGAATGAAGTCCGACATGGAATTTATAGTAGTACTAGTACTTTCCCCTTTTATAGTTCTTTCATCGCCAACAGTACTATCTCGAAATTTCCACTAAAAAAATAGAAGAGAATGAATAAAGAAATTTTATTTAATTCCTAGGCTAACTAATGCCAGCTTTCATAATTCATGTGAACTAGAACAACGGAACCAAAGCTTACCATATTCTATTTTTCAAATATGTATATATAACCGATCAATAACGTGTAATGTTTTTAGTTTTTACACCTTAATGAATTAATTGATTAATTTAAAAGATAAATAAATATTTTAGATATTAATAAACTAATTTTTAGTTAATATGTAAATTATTATATATACTTGAACCTTTCATAGGCAATCAAAAGATTTGGAGATGCAGTAAGCTTGATATATATAGATTGTGGGAAGATTACGGTAGCGCAAAACAAGGAATAAATTAAATGTAGGTAGTAATGTAATGATCCGCGTAGGCGTGAGTGGTATAATATGAAGAGGAAACATGTGACGTGAAGATGTTAAAACATTTGATTAACGTCAAATACGATGTACACAACACAATACAGCGAGGTGGTTGTTAAGACTCTTCACTAGATGCTCCACCAACCCTATCTCTCTTTCCTCATATCATAATTCATTACACACAAAGGCCACGAATGTAAATTAAACGTTGCCTACAATTATTTGACTTCAATTTTACTTAATTACTCATTCCGTCACTTATTTCTTGTACCTATCTTTATAAGGTTTTTTTTATCCTAGAGACCTCTTTGACTTGGTTGGAGCTAGGCATCTCCGCATCTTTTCATTTAAATATATTCATTAAATGGTAAGAGATTTAGTATGAAAACTTTTAAATATAAATATTTTTATAGAGAGACTCTTTTATTATAATTAAGTGTAGAATACGAAATAGATTCAGATTAAGCAAAACAAAATCATAAAGACTTAGTGAAAAAGTAATATATATATATATATATATATATTGATACTTATTAAAAAGAATCTTTATTAAATATAACTATCCCTTCCAATAAAATTCGAAGTCAAATTTATTAGTTGATAAATAATTAGCTTCTTTCAGTGTGGCGCAATTCTTAGTATCATTTATTTTCTTCATTGCTCACTCAACTCAAGTATCCTAAGTAATTTGGTTTAACGGTATGACGTGTCACTATCCTAATGGTAGTGTAGCATGAAGTTATTAAGAGAATTTGACTTCATAGACACACCCTGGCATGAAGTAGGCCCTACCTCGACACCTCGATGCACGCATCCCGTGATTGATGGTCCAGGGTGTTCTCCCTCTTCTTCTTCTTAATTCCACTCCCACTTTCCTCCTCCATTGTTTCTTCTTCCTTCTACTTTCCCCTGTTTCCTCTCTTCTACAATGGCATCTTCATCCACCACCTTCTTCCTCTTCCTCCTCTCACTTCTTCTACTCCTAAACCCCTCACACTCCAGACTCACTCTCGACTACTACAAGAACTCCTGCCCTCAGTTCTCCCAAATCATCCAAGAAACCATCACCAACAAGCAGATCTCCACCCCCACCACCGCCGGCGCCACCCTCCGCCTCTTCTTCCACGATTGCATCCCCAACGGCTGCGACGCATCCGTCCTCGTCTCCTCCACCTTCTTCAACAAAGCAGAGCGCGACGCCGACATCAACCTCTCCCTCCCCGGCGACGGCTTCGACGTCGTCGTCCGCGCCAAGACCGCCCTCGAGCTCGCCTGCCCCAACACCGTCTCCTGCGCCGACATCCTCGCCGTCGCCACCCGCGACCTCCTCACCATGGTCGGCGGCCCCCACTACGAGGTCTTCCTCGGCCGGAACGACGCGCGCGTCTCCAAAGCCTCCTCCCTCGACGGCCGCCTCCCGAAACCCTCAATGTCGATGTCGGAAATCGTGGAGATGTTCACGAGCAAAGGGTTTTCCGTGGAAGAAATGGTGGCTCTGAGTGGAGCTCACACCATCGGATTCTCGCATTGCTCTGAAATTAGCAAAGAAATCTACAATAACAGCAAGTATCCCCAATACGACACCGAATTCAACCCTAGATTCGCACAGGGGCTTCAGAGAGCGTGTGCGGATTACAAGAAGAACCCTACATTATCGGTGTTTAACGATATCATGACCCCTAATAAGTTCGATAATGTGTATTTCCAGAATCTTCCAAAGGGCTTGGGAGTCTTGAAATCGGATCGAGGATTGTACAGTGATCCGAGGACGAGGGCGTTTGTGGATGAGTTTGCGGCGGATCAGAACAAGTTCTTTAGGGTTTTTGCACAGGCAATGCAGAAGTTGAGTCTCATGGGAGTACAGACAGGAAGAAAAGGAGAGATCAGACGCAGGTGTGATCAGATTAATTGATGGATGATGAAGAAGAAGAAGAAGAAGAAGGCATGCAATTATTAAAATGAGTGATGGTTAGAGATTAATTCTTGATAGTTATACGTCCCACTGTACGAATGAATGAATGAATTGTGAAATTTTTAAGAAGCTAAGCACGATGGAAAGCTTCCTCTGCTCTTTTGTTATACATGGGTGATGATGATTCATGAGTCTCTCCAATTTTATCAAATCAAATAAAGGTCAATGAAAGCTCTTCATTTTTTTTTCTCTCTTCCACTGGTGTTGCTTTTGGTGAATACAATCATACAATCATTAATTTTAGCGGAAATCATTATTTTCCTATGCTAATTATTAAATTTAGTTCAAAGAAATTTATGAATTAAATTGTGATAAATTATATTTTTTTATCAATTTTATGATTGAAATTTTGTGGATATAATTTTTTTTTTGTTAAAAAACTTTTTTACCATAAATAGCTATATGACAGAAATTAAGTTTGGTTGGTCTAGTGGTTAACTCACTAGGTTGCTTAAGCAAGTGTTGGGGATTTGAATTCCATCTTATGTATGTAGCAACCAATTGATCAGCGACGAACTTTTAAATAGAACTCAGATCCGCAGAAGAGTAATTATTAACTTGTAGGACGGGAGGATATCTTGAGAAAAAAAAATTAAATGACATAACATGGATTGAATTTGAATTAATTGAAGCATGAATAACAAAAATGACATTTAGGAATGAAAATGATAAAAATTGGTTAAAGTGGGAGTTGGGTAGTGAATTTGTCATGGAAGAACGCGTTTGTTCAGGTTTTGGAACACACGACGTATAGGTTATTCATTAATGGATTCTAGGAAGTAGGGAGCGCCTTCAATTAAATTAAATTAAATCAAAGGTTGTGTAATATGAAAGAATGCGTAATCAAGTAATGGTGTGTCTCAGGCCCAAAAAAAAAAAGTAATGGTGTGTCTAAAGTTTAAAGATGGAAAACAATAAAAAAATATAAATGCGGGAAATGAAATGAGATGAGATTTGAAAAGATAATAGTATTATTATTAATGTGCAGAGACCAGAGATAGCTTGAATTTTGTCGCCTCTGTGTGTCTCGGAAAGAGTTGGTTTTGGTGCCGCATGCATGTGTCTCTGCTCTGCCCTCCCCATCTTTTTTATTATAACCCAAAATCATGCCCAACCTTCATCATACTACTACTAATAATATTCCTCCTTTAAATTTTGCTCAAATGTTCATTTTTGTCTCTAAATTTTTTTTGATTTATGCTTACTCTTAAATTTTTAATTTTGTTCATGCTTGTCTTTTTTGCTGACACCATTAACTTGTTGACGTGGACTATGAATGTGTATCTCTTTTGTCATCTCATTGTCCACCTCATTTTACATCTCATATTTAACTTTTTACTTTTATTTTAAAAAAATTAACCTAATCTAAATTTTAAAAAAAAAGCAAACTTTTATCCTAAAATATTTTTTTTATTTAGATCAGGTTAATTTTTTTAATAAAAGTAAAAAGTTAAAGGTGAGGTGGACAATAACGTGGCAAAAAAATACACATTCATCATCCACGTCAACAAATTCCATCAAGCAAGTTAACGGTGTTAACAAAAGGATCAGGCATGAACAAAACTGAAAGTTTGGGAGTAGCCATGAACCAAAAAAAGTTTGAGGGCAACAAGAATACTTTACCCTAATATTATAATAACTCCCATACACATAAACTTTTTTTAATAATAATAATACTAGTAAATTTTTATAGTTATGTTGAATGAATTTCTATATTTGTCTTTTTATTCTAATTAGCCATTCAAAAGCTCCTAATTATCTTTACGGTCCAAAATTGTAATTCAGCCGTGGACAACTAAAAGTGGAGCTTATGATACGTCCTAAAGTGAGTTTAGCTATGCTTTTGTAATGATTTTCCCTTTTTATAATATAAAGTGAACCTTTTGACTAAGGGTTTTGTGATGCTTGATAACACCTCAAGTAATTTTTTTTTATCTAGACTAGGGTATCCACCGTCGAGTACAGTGATCAATCCTCTCACTGAATTGTAGGCACCTCGAAGGGTGGGACATCAGCCCCAAAGATTTAAAGTTGTTCTATACTCAAGGCAGGGATCAAACCCCTAACACTTGGTTAAGGATAGATGAGTCCCTTCCACTCAACCATAGTTACACCTCAAGTAATTTGCTCAAAGAAATACTCTCCCCTTTTCCTTAAAATTTTGAAAAATAATTTAATCAAAAATTGATTAAATGAATGTAAAAACATGTAAGATGAATTTCATTTAAGAACTTATACTTGATAGTGATAATTAACTTATGTGTTTCAAAAGTTTCAAGGAAAAATTTAGGTCCATTTTCTTATGTTCATTTTATCAAGTTCTACCAATCATATATTGTATTTACACTCTCTTTCTTCTATGATTGGTCATATAAAATATGGTCTTCTATATTCTCTCCTTACTGTAATTGGTCATTTAAACACTTTTTGCCACATATCATGTTTATATTAGAGAACTTGATGACATAAGGAAATGGACCTAAATTCCTTCTAAGTTTCAATAGATGAAGTCTATATAAAGTTTCAATTTTGGGTCCCAAGATAAGGGTTTAGGTTTGTGTGAGGTCAAAGTGATGAGTGTCTAACAGGCTGGATATACTTTGATTTTGTGCTAATGGGCCAGGCATCATCAACCTTACACACATTTTGAACAATCTTTTTAATGAATGGAATTGATACTTGAAACTTTGATAGTGATAGTGATACTCATACCCACTCAATATCTATGTGGCCTCTTTTCTCCTCCCCAGGATTACTATGCTTTTCAATTTCTCCTCTCCAGATTCTTTCTTTTTCCCTTTCTTTTAACCTAAAATGCAAAAATAAATAAATTCATTGAACTATATACACTATATGTAGAATTGTAGATATACACCATCAATTATAAAAAAAAGAATTCAATCTCCTCAGACTTTGCAATTTGGAAAAAAAAAATCCTTCTATTAACTTTTTCATTAAAAACTTTTAACAGAACATTAATTTGTTAACAAAATTAAGTCCTATTAAAATACAAAAAAATGTTTAAATTTTGAGCATTGTACAAAAAACTCTCTTAAACTTTAGGTTTTATGCAGAAAATTCCCGTAAACCTTAAGTCTTGTAAAATAAATCTCTCAAATGATTTTACTATCTATTAAAATTTTAGATGAAAAAGTTAATGGATTTGTTTTTGGCCAGAAAAGAAGTTAATGGATTGATTTTTTGTTTTCACAAATGACCGTTGGAGATTTTGATCCATTTTATTTTCACAAAGTGAGTCTATTCTCTATTATACTGAGTCACCCCACATGGGCTATGTACGGTTCATATGAAGCCCAAATACGTTTTCGACCCCTAGAATTAAATTAAAAGAAAGTGATCCCAAATTCCCAATGTATGTTTCTTGGATTCATTTTATATTTTGGGGCAGTAAAAAGTATGTACAAAGTAATGAGTTGGGTTAAACGAATGACTAGACTTGTATATAATTTTTTATATTTTATTTTTGAATTTTTAATCAAAATAAAATGTATGAAAGAATTTTTTTAAAAAACCAATAATGGGAGAGATAAATTGCAAATCATTCACATGTCGAATTTTAATTAAAAAATTTGATAGCAAAAATATAGAAATTGTCCCTAAATTTTTTTCCTAAACATAACCTAAATTATTTTAAATATTTTTTGTGCTTATGTAAAACACAATATCGCATTGTAATAAATTCTGTTTCTTGCTTTTTGCTTTTTACCATTCCATTGTAAGTACTAACTTTTAAAAGTAAAATTTGGATTTCGGTTGTTTCGTAGGCCTTGCTTTTCTAAAGAAATTGATTTTGACTTCTTTTCTAAAAAGTAACTTAAAAAATTCATAGATGAGTCTATTCATAAATAATCATATTCATCATACTCAACTATTATTAAATAGGATAAACTATTATTTTGGTCCTTAATATTTGCATAAAGTTTAATATTGATCCTCAAAGTTTTTTTTTGTCGATTTTGGTCCTCGAGCGTAACATCGTTAACTTTTTGCGGTCAAATGATGACGTGACATGCTTATGTGGCACACCCTCTCTCCTACGTGTCATATTTTAATGATCTGGTATGACACATCACTGCCACGTCATTAAAATATGATGATGATAATGATGATGATGATGATGAAGGAGAGAAGATGATGATGTGACAATTTGGGGTGATATGACAGTGATGTGTCATGCCAGATCATTAAAATATGACACGTAGGAGAGAGGGTGTGCCACATAAGCATGCCATGTCATCATTTAACTGCAAAAAGTTAACGATGTTACGCTCGAGGACCAAAATCGTAAAAAAAAAAACTTTGAGGACTAACATTAAACTTTTGAAACATTGAAGACCAACTTTGAACTTCATGTAAATATTAAGGATCAAAATAATACTTTAGCATATTAAATAAAGAAAACGTGAAAACTCTTTTTTTTTTTTTTCATTTTTTACAATGTAATTTAGGTGGTTACCTCTTAAGGCTTTTCTGCCTCTTGTTCAATGAAATATTTGGTCCAATTGATTAGTGGCTTTCAACACGAGAATAGTACCTAAAATAGGCCCATTCCATCTATTTTATTCTTAAAAAACTAAGTGTGCCTAAAATAGGCCCTCATGAGAAAATCAATGCACCAAAATTAGGCCACCAAGTAACAAACTAGTTATTACTTATTAGGCTAATCTAATTGGGTTTCAGTCTTTTAAAAATAAAAAATTCCACAAAGCTTAAAAAGTGTAGAATAATGGGTATCCTACTTTAATTAAGTTACCAAATAGACAATAGTTTGTGTAAAAGGAAAGAAAAATAAAGGAAAAAAGGGGAACATATCCAGCTTTGAATGGAGGGAGGAATAAAGTAACAAGCATATACCACTCAAAAATCTTCTCTTTATTACTTAAAACCATTGTCTATTCCATCCAAATGACCACATCACCATCCATCTATCCTCTTTATTCCCCCACATAATTCTAATCTCCTTCCTCTCTTTCACACTTATTAGTTTCAGCTCAATCTCCTTCCTTTCCTTCATAAATTTTCAAAAAAAAAAAAAGTATTTCCATTCATCATTAAAATCAGTGGAATATAGTAAAAAAAAAAAGTTGAACAAAACAAAGCATGAGAAGCAAAGGAACTTCACCATCATTCACCAACATGGTTTGTAACACCAAAAATAAAAACAATAACAAATTAATTACAGTTTAAAAGAAAACCAAAGACTGTACTAAAACTCGGACGAGTTAGCAGTAGACTCGCCCAACCGAACCCGACTCCGGCTACCAAACCCGCAATCCAGAAGCTCCTCCCAATCCACATCCTCCTCTTCTTCTTCCTTCACTTTCAACATCTCCATTATTCTCTTTACTTTCTCTCTTGACCTCTCACTTCCCATCTTTTCCACTTTTCTTAACACCTCCATCGCTCCGGCCTCCTTCGCCACCGCTTTAAACCTCAACCCGCCATGACTCAATGCATACAAAACTGCCACGCAGCTTTCCCGGGTCGACCCAAAACCCAACTCGCTCCCATTCAACAACCCAACCAAGCACTCCACTGCACCCGCATCCATCATCGCAGCCCGCCCGTCCCCACACGAGGCCAAATTGCACAGTATCAGTAAAACCCGACCCATCATTTGACCCGACTTCACCATACCCATTAGAATCTGAACCGACCCGAGTTTCACCAATTTGGTCCGGTTACTCTGTACGAGTGAGAGGTGGTACAGTGCGAGAGCCGAGTCGTGCCGAGTTCGCTCGCTCTCGGATCGGAGCAAGTGGAGCAACGGCGGAAGAGCGCCGAGCACGCCGATCGCCGTCTTGTTGTCGTCGTTTAACGCTAAGCTGAAGAGTGCACCGGAAGCGTGTTCCTGCGCCTCAGGGGATCCTCCCTTCAACACGTCAATCAACGGCGGAACGACGCCGGATCGTACCATCTTCACCTTATTCACTTTCTCCAATGAGAGATTCACGACGGCGGCCACGGCGTTCACCTGAATGTTGGTATATTTCGAGACGATTAAGGATCGTAAGGTCGAGAGTAGTCTAGGGCTACAGAGATGGGTCCTCGTGTCCTCTCTGTTTTTCGTGAGCTTTCGTAAGGAAACGACGCCCTCTTCGATCTCGAAGACTTGTGAGCTCTTCAGCTTCGCCATGATTTCTTCCTCTTCGGGTGAGCTTGGAGTTATGACGTCGATTTCTGAAGATGAAGGAGAAGAAGAATAGCAGCTAGGTCGAGTCGAAAGTTGAAGAGGCGGAGTTGAAGCAGAGGTACATACGGATTCGTCGGAGCTAGAGTAGAAATGGGTTGGTCGTCGAGGAGCAACTTCCGTCGCTGCGTGATTCAAATTCACAGGTGGATTTTCCTTCATACCTCGAATTAGGTCTTTCTCTGTGACTACTACTACCTTTTGCTGCAACTCTGTTTCGTTATGAATTGTCGCCGCCATGAGTGTTCGGACGAGGTTCTCAGCGGAGTTAGCATCAAGTGTGTCGGGAGGGAGATTGTGGCACCATTTAGCGATGGCAGATTTGAGGGCTAGATTGGGTATTACAGTGGAAAAATCAGGGGTGGAGCCATCGGAGAGGAGAGGTGTGTAGTTTAGGTTTCGACAGGCTTGAACGGAGACACGCTCGAAGGTGTGGCCGGAGGAGACGATGACGGGGTCTGCCATGAGAGTCCTCGAAATGGGACAGAGGAACTCTTCAGGTGGGGGCTGTTTGGTCTTTTGGGGTTTGGATTGTTTTGAAGGGATGGCGGAGGATGATCTGTAGAAGATCTTCCATTTTCGCCGAGGAGAAGAGACGGCGTCGGAGGGGAACTTGTCTGCTTCCATTGGTTTATGAGATACCCATTTCTTGTGTATGGGTCTGTGGAAGACCAACTTCACACTTTCTTGAAACTCCATAGTTGAAGTTTGATGCGTATTAGAAGAGTAGAGGAGTTCGAGATTCCATTGATTTGGGTTTATCACGAGTTGAGGAAGATGGGATTGGTATGAATGGAATTTTGAGAAACTGAGAGTGTGAAGAGAATGATGGTTTGGAGAGTAAGCAGAAAGAGGGAAATGATGATTTTGTGTTGTGAAAGCGTGGGTGTGTGGTAGTATGTTAGCTCGTAGCTGGAGCGTTTTGATTCCTTTGCTTTCAGAAAATTCAGTAAAATAGAATACGCAATTATGCAGGAATGCTGGTGCTAAAACAATTAAGATTGTTTAGTATTAAAATTTTATAAAGAAGCATTTAGAAGGTTTTTGGTTAAATTTATCTATTGTTCCTGTATAGGTTACTCAAATTTTCAATCGAGTCCTTATATTTTTCCTTTTTTTTGGCCGAAGAGTCCTTATATTTTCCATAATCCATATGTGTTCATATACTTATGTGTTATTTATTATTAGGTTCCTATATTTATTTAGTATTTGTAATTAAATTCTTATTGTTATAATTTTGTTTCAATTGATTATACCTAACATTGCTTATATAAATAGCATTTATTTTAGATTCTTTCACTACAAAAAAATAGTTATTGATTAGTCAAATTCATCCAAATACATCCCTCCAATCATGTAAGGCCATTTATTAATATCAATAGAAATACACATTAATAAGGGCCCACCTTTAATGGTTTATGAATCAACTAATTGGAGGGATGTACTGAAGTTCAGTACTACCGCACCACTGAACATCTACTCTTATTAGAGAAGACAAAGTTTATACTATTTTGTTTAATCACAATTTGGAGGAATTTTTAGCATATGGGGTCTCAATTGCAAAAGCTAAAATTATATAGGGACCTAATTAAAAAATGGATTAAATTATTAGAACTAGTGGATTAATTTAATCTTTAATTTTATAAATTTAAAATGATTAATAAAAAATTGGTATAGTTAATAGTTGTTTTTTAATTCATAGAGCTATTTTTATATCACTTGCCTAATTGTTTTGATTATCCAAAAAGTATTAAATAAAATTGAAAAATATTTGTATTATTTATAAATATCAACAAATTTAATTAATAATTGAGATAATATAAAAGACAATAAATTACATAACCAATCAAAAAAGAGAGAAAGTAAAAATAAAATTTATGATTGATAAAGTTTATAACAATTACCAAATAAACTTTACCTTAATTTTTTTTCATAATAATATCCACTAAAATCTATCTTGATTTATAAATAAAAACTCTTAAATTTATAATACCAAAGCTAATAAAAGATTTATTAATCACCACTCAACACTAATTACTAAGGTTTTTTTTATTGTTTTTTATTTTTCCCTAGATTGACTAATGGTTATTGTAGTTTCCCAAATTTCTCTCTCAATTATCTTTTCAATTTATTCTTTTTCCCAGACATGGTAGTTGTCTTCACTCCGATTGTGTTTCTTGCTTTCCTAATAAGTTTGTCTCAATTGTTTATCTCTGTTCCTCTCACCTCTAAATTTATATAGAATAAATTTACCCTTTACATTAAAAATGATCTCAATTTAGTTTCTTGAACTAAATCTTTATTCTATAATAAACTTTAGATGAAACCAATAACTAAATAAAATATAGATTAAACATAACCTGTTACGTTGATGGCCCATCCCACTCTTTTTATTTAGTTGATCAACACCAGGGATTGAAAGTAAATTTGTGAATCAACAGTACTGTGTAATTCAGCTCACGTCTGTATGTGTGTGTATTTATATATATATGAATCGTGACAGAAAAACTTTTAAATTCAAACTTCAGGTCATGTATATATAGAGAATTTTAATTTCATTATGGAAGTGAGATAATTCTTAAACTTCAAGTTGGAATCGTGTGATTTAGGGTATGTTTGGATTGAAGATTAAGGAGGAGAAGGGGAGGGAAGGGGAGACTAATAAGATATCTTCCCCTTGTTTGGGAAGATGAAAATTGGAGGGGAATATAATAGAAGATAAATCCTTGACCCTCCATTATCCTTTTCCTTCACAAATTCAAGATGCTCCAAATTGAAGTATTTTGGAGGAGGTATCAACACCCAAACAAGGGGAGGACATATGGAAGATTAACCTTCCCTTCCCCTTCCTTCCCTTCTCCTCTAATCTCTCCCCTTCCCTTCCCTTCCCCTCTTAATTCCCAAACAAAGCCTTAGGGTATATTTGGATTGGGGATTAATGAAGAGAAGGGAAAGGAAGGGGAGAGATTAGAGGAGAAGGGAAGGGAAGGTTAACCTTTCATATGTCCTCCCTTTGTTTGGGTGTTGATACCTCTTCCAAAATACTCCAATTTAGAGTATCTTGAATTTGTAAAGGGGAATGATAATGAAGAGTTAAGGATTATATTGATCTTCCATTATTTTTCCTTCCAATTTTTATCTTTCCAAACAAGGAGAAGATATCTTAATAGTCTCTCCTTCCCTCCTCTTTTTTTTTTAATCCTCAATCTAATTATACCCTTGATCTTGAGTGGAATCAGATTAGTTAAAATCTATTAGACTATTGAACATTTGTTATTTCTAAAAATAAAAACATATATGTTAGAATCCCTATAATTGAAATCACAAGATTGAAGAAAGAGTGTATGATAGTAACATCAAAGCTCACATGTCCAGAATCCAGATCTCCTGAATGACAGCATTCCAATTTCCATGTGAGCTCTGATCAACTTTATAATGCTACAACAACTTTGCCCTTTTTAGTCTTTAATTCTCTCTCTCTTCTGCACAAATTTTTACCTCTTTCTCACATTTCCACACATCTCACTTCTCACACTCCTTTATACTGTTTAGTAGGGAGTGATTATAAGTAAGATAAGGTGGGGTGAGGTTCTAATATGTTTGATAGATAGTGAGGTGACTGAAAATGGAAAAAAACTTTTTTTATGAGAGGTGAGTAAGGTTGCTTGTATGTACGAGGAGGGAAGTTGTGGTGTGGTGAAGTGAGGTTTAGGGTAAAGGCAAAAAAGATATTTCATATTTTTATCTTTTATTTTCCTATCTTCTTCTCATCATACCAAACAATATTATTTTTATATTTCAGTTCCACTTTCCTGTATACCAAATACACTTTTTATCACTTACTTGTCACTTTCCACTAAAATACACACCGAATACCAAACGTAACACTTCTATAATTCCATTGTTGGAAAGGAATTATGAGCATATCTCTCATATTTTTCGGATTTTAATTCCCTCACTTTTATTAAACTGTTTTAGCCGCATATTAATATTACTAAGAGGTAAGGCCTCAAATAAGTCAATAATCACATGAGGATTATTGAGCAGTATAAAGTTAAGATTAAAAGAAAATAGTGTTGTTATTTGTCTTGCGTGGGTCCCACCCATGTCTTGGCTTTTACCAATTAAGCTTTTTGTGAGCAAAAGCCAAATGGGAAATGGTATCTTACTGACATGCTTAATTTAATTCCAACTAATAAGACCCATAATTTGCATTATTATTGCATCCTTAATAGCTAAGTTTCTGTTCATCAATCCCTCCTATTCACCTTTATGAGTGTTTTAGGCTGTCCATATCTCACTCCCTTTTCTAAAAGAGATTATTGGTTCCTTTTTTCCCTTCCCTGCCCCACCTCATTTTAGTATTTCACCTCTCTTTTCTTTCTCTATTATTAATTTTTTAATATTATTATTCACCTAAATTCTCAGCCATGTTTCCTACTTTACATGTTATTAAATTATTTAGCTTAAAATATTATAATTCTCTCAATTGCCTCAAATAGTCTTCAAAATATTTTATTTGCCTCAATTTAATTTGTGAATCATGAAAAACATTAAACATAATTCTCGAAAGATATATTATATTGCAATTTCGTTTTAAAATTTTGTACCTTTTGGTCAATATTACAAGAACAAAATTGCAATACAATATATCTTTTAGAAATTAAATTTGATAGTTGAATGATCCAATGATTAAATCGAGACAAGCTTAATCGTTTATGGATTAAATTTAATTTTTATAATTCAAAAATTAAAATAAGACAAATGAAATTTTCCAATGATCAAAGCAATATTTTTTTTTTAAAAAAAATACTCGTTAATCCTGTTTGTTTAAGGAATTTTCCACTTTGTGGGGACCTAACAAATATTGTGGCTACGAAATTAATTAATGTGCTCTCTTTGTGCTTTTTAGTTTTATTAGCAGAAGGACACTCTGTTTTGGATCTAAAAACAGAGTGAAAAGCACATTGTGTTGAAACATGCATTATCATTATGGGGTGGTTTCTAAATTGTGATGCACTCTTTCACAAAGTGTCCAGGTTTAGACTGTGTTGTGGGGTATTACTGGTATTTCAGTCTTTGCTGTAATGGCCATTAATAAATTTGACTTTCTTATATATATATATCCTCTTAATCATACTAAGCTTTTACATGAATAAAAGAGAGATCTACTTTCAACTTTACAATTTGTTAAGCAACTTTTTGTTTACTAATTGTCAACATATATGATTCTTTTAATTTGTCTTTGTCGTTCAGAAATGAGATCCAATGGGAGATTTTGTTTGAGACATTCTGGTAAAGATTTTGTATTGCATTTAATTAGCATCTTAAAACCAGGCTCTATTTTCATATTTTGTAGAAACCTGCATGGTTTTTTCTTTTCATTGCCAATATTTCAATTTTCATGTCTATATATATTTATATTAAGAATAGAGAATGCTAAACTTCACACCAATTATGGGGAGCCTATAGCAATACTAATTCATTGATAGATGATCCATTTATTATGGTGTCATGTGATAATACAGTGTTATATGAGATGATATTATGTCATGATGTCATCACATGACACTAAAAATATTGTGTCCCTTGAGTGTAAATAATTTTTTGAACTTACTAATATTATCATTATTAATTATATTTTATTTTCTTTTAGATAAATTATTAAAAATTACACCATATATTTTTGAATTTATCACATTTTGTTGGTTATTTAAATAAATGTTATTTTTAATCATAATAAACTACTTGATTATTTAAAATATTTTGTTGTCTATATTGATTACTCTTTTTTAATTTAGAGTTATATAATGAAAATCTGAAGATAATTATAGAATAAATATAATAGTTAATTTTTTTAAATTTAAAGGGTAAATTTGGAACATACAAAAATAAATGATTTAACCAAAATACCTCCCACTCTATCAAATTAATAATAAATATGCACAAAAATATTTAAGTCAGCTTCTCATAGAAACATCATCAATGCAAACTGCAATGGTAGTGGGATCAATTTCTTCTATCACAATAAATTAAGTAAAAAGAAAATTACCTAGTTAAATATTTATATAGTTTACTTTTTAATAAAAGTGAATGTATTAAATATATAATTAAGAACAAATTAATTATTGTTATTAATTAATTTGAAACTAAGAATACATAGTACATATTTACCATTTTCCACAATAAATACTAAGTGAATTATTGGCATGGTTAAGGTAATCAATTGGAATTTTATTGGTGTGAATATTCAATCAGAATACGTCGCCCCAGAAAAAAATTTTTCTATTTATGTCCACGAAAATTACACTGGTAAAGTTATATTAATATATTAATAATCTTAATTTAATAATTTTGGATTAACTATTTAGTGTAAGTTTAAAAACTATTATATTTAAGTCTTAAGCCCTGTAAATATATAAAGTTGAGTAAATGGCAAGATGAAAAAGCAACAAAATAAAACCAATAAAATGGGTTGTTTGAGAGAAAACCAAACAAAATCAAAGTTGATAATAATAGCCTGCATGCATGAACTAAAGACTAAAGTAGGGAGCAGATCCTCTGCCATTATTTTTCTCTGTCATTTTTTACTATTAGCTTAAAATAATACTTTTTAATAGTTTTTTTACAATAAAACAATTTAGGTGCTTCAAAATATATTTGAGATGAATAAATTTTAGAGTTCAAGTCGTCTAAATTTGAAAAATGATAAACTTTTCTAAAATATGAAATAGATACAAATAAAAGTGTAGTCCTTAAACCATTCATGGTTGGTCCTAATTAATGTAGGGTATTCAATTTTTTTTATTTATATAACTCTGATACTTTTGAGAAATGATAAATTTGAATCACTCAAAACTTTTAATTGTACAAAAAAATTATTAAAATATAATATTTTAGACTAATAATAGAGAATGACAAAAAAAACAATGACAGAAGATCTATTCTCCTAAAATAATCTAGTCTTGGTCTTGCTTTACTTGGGAGCTGCCATTAGTGGCCGAAACAACCCGGAATTCCACTTCAACCATCAATGTATCATTCACAATGTAACCCTTCGAACCATATTTCACATCATTAGATTTAAACCAATTACCTGCATGTGAGTCCAATTATCAAATGACCCAACAATTATATAATTAACATGTATTAATGAGTGAAATATGGGTGGATCTATGATAAAACTTGTTGCATCATGCAATGAGTATGTGGCACAATGAGTTTCATGTATCATAAATGATTAAAATTGCATTGCATCTCAAGTCATCCTATCTACATGTCATAATTTTATTGATAGAACTGTTAAATATATATGAATTTAAAGAAAAAAGAAATAGAATTGAAAGATGAAGTTGTGAGTTCCCACCAACGGTACGTTCGTGATGATTACTATGCTGTTGATCTCGTATTCGTAGCATGAATTTTGCATATACTTTTGGTTTTGATGGAAGGTTTTTCAAGTCAACTAAGTGAAGGAACAATGAGAAAGAATCTTTCAGAGGACCTTCTCCGTTGAGATAAAAGCAAAGTTTCCTGTATTATCAAATAGAATAATAAATTAAAAATGAAAAAATATATATATGAATAGATAACTTGGGCTTTGAACACAATAATAAATAAATAAAACAAATCATTCATAACTAATGTTTAACTACATAAATCAAAAGTTTTGAATGTGGTCAAAAAAGAACATGAACGTAGTATACGACAATGGAGAGGTGTATCTCACCAAGATTCTCCCCCAGCCTCAAATGTAGGAGAGACCAAGTACTCCTTGCATGCTGCAAAATTCTGTATCTTCCAAGTGTAACTATTTTTGTTAATAGGGGGTTTTATCATGGAAAAGCATTCCCATTTGCTTGAACATTGGACTGCGAAAACCTCCGCCCCAAAAACGCAAGAATCATTCACAAGATATCCTTTGGAAGGATCCTTGAAAGTATCCATAGAAACAAACTCCGAAAATCCCCATTCAGTTTTCATGGTATGAAAACGCTTTGCCTCCCCTGTGCACCACCTCCAAATTAAATAATGACAGAATCATATAAAATAGTTGCATGCAAGCAATACAATTTCGGTCGATAGGATTGTGACACGTGTAAAATTGCATTGCATCTCAAGTCATCTTTACCACATGTCACAATCCTATCGATCAACATTATATTATATGCATACAACAAGTTGCATCATAGACTCACCCTATAAAATAACCACAGAAACGTAATACGACATTCAAAAACTTAAAATTTTGTCAAATTATTTATCATGTGTACGTTAAAGACGAAAGCCCTATACTTTTTGTGATACATTTTTAATTATTATTGAAGTTGAATATATAGTTATAGTCTCATTCTCACCACCCTGCTCTTTGTTAAATGTTACCGTAATTGAATATTTGTTTACCTTGGATGGTTAAATACTTATCTTGAATCTGATCCTGCACGAACAACTTGAAACAAACATGAACCTCCCAACCAAGTGGAAGTGTGTCGTATTCTGCTATTCTTAAGTAGAGTGAGATATGATTAGCCCCACTAGTACTGCTTTTATTCTTCCCCACAGGATAAAAAACCAACCTCCTGTTATGTTACATATAAACCAATTGAAAATTCTTAAGGTAAAAAACTAAGCTTTCATAAATCATAACATGAAACAATTAAAGCGAACCCACCATTTGTATCCCGCAGCTTCGAAGATGCCAGATTCGTAACTACCCAAATCACTCAACCAATAAGGAGTATGCTTGTATTTTGAGTAAAAAGTGAGAGGGTCGGAGATCTCTTACCATTTCTGCCATCTCTGCAAAACAAGGTAATTACGTTGCGTTTCATGAACATCAAACTCTTGTTAATCAATAAACACAAGATTAAAGCTTAAAACAAAGCATTCATGCATATATATATATATATATATATATATATATATATATATATATTAAACACCTTGAGGGATACGAACAAGTTCAAATTTTGATATCGATACCTATCCCAATCCAAAACAAAACCTTAGATAGCCAAATTAAACAATGACGTCTATATATATTTACAGAGATAGAAGAACAATTAACATTCGGTAGTTAGAAAGTCGCGTCCCTAGCTAGCTACCGATTTATCAATACTTTGGTTCCCAACACTTAAACTGTGGTTTTAGTATTTCGACGTTGAAGTAATGAATGAATTACGTGAATTAAGCTCGAAAGTGAAACGGAAAGGCTCCATATTCTCTGTCCCGTACATTTCTTCAATCATGTAAAACCATTTGTTAATATTAATAAAAATTCACATTAATAAAAACCTACCGGCAATATAATGATCCATACGAGCTAGCTGGACAAACAAAACGTTTGCACGCCACGCTCTCTTAATTAATTTCTGTCACCAACGATTTTTATTATGGTCCACTGATTTCATTTATTAATTACTTCTATATTAATTTATTTTCTAAACTTAGATCAACTTCTTTTTATATCTTGCTATACATAATATAAACAAATATTTTACGATATTCTATAATTCTAAAAATACTAGGGGTGTAAAAATTAGCTCTTCCTCTCTTCTGTCGTACTGCCGCTTTGCTTTTTCATTTAAATTACACTAGCAACTTCTTCCGCTCCGCTTTGCAAATTTTTGTAAGTTTAGTAACCCCTCCATATTTTCTTTATTTTGTTTGATTTTAGTACTTAAAATAAATATATCTTTCATATCTATATTGTCCCCCATTATTTTGGTGGTGTTTTCTTCCAGATCTATTATGTGTTTTTGTCTTCCTTTGTGAAAGTTTACTCTCTAATTACTAGATCTTCTTAGTTTTGGTAACTAGAGTTGGTTTTTGTTTTTTTACGTTTGTGTAGGAATTTTTTTTTTGCGAATCTACAGATCTTTATGTCAGAAAGCTTCCACTTCATCATGTTGTTAGAAAACTTCAAGGCACTCTCAACATTAAAGATTACTACAGATTTGATATGCCGGAGATCTAACAGTAAAAACTTTGTTGACAACATTAAGAATAGTGAAATTTTTCATCCCAAGTTCATCTTACAAATGGGACCAGTTGATCTTTATTCGCCCTTAGTTCAACAATTTTTACGAATTCTTTCTTCTGTATTGTTAGGATAGAGTTATTTGATTATTGTAAGTGCCGTTGGGTTTTTCTATAATTTGATGATTTTTTTTTTATAAGATAATTTGATGAATTTTATTATTATAAAAATATATATATTTTACATGACCAAATAAAGTCTATGATTAAAGAACCTTATGACAAACATAGAGTATATACACAATTTGGTCACTTAAAGATTTTGAAATTGACATTTTCGTTCTTGAAAGATCTGGACTATCCAACTTGATCCCTGAAAGATTGTGCTGTTAGACAATTTAGTCCTTCCGTCATGCCCAGTTAAATGCACTTAACGAAATTGCTGACGTGGCACGTTAAATGCACATGTAGCCCGTTAAGTGCTGACGTATACTTGCTTACGTGGCAGAAAACAAAAGTATATACAAAATTTGGTCCCTAAAAGATTTCAAAATTGATATTTTCGTCCCCGAAAGATTAAATGCATTTAACTGGGCATGGCAGAAGAATTAAATTGTCTAACAGCGCAATCTTTCCGAGATCAAGTTGAGTATATACTTGACAAATATATAAAAAATAATTTCTTAAGTTATTGAAGAAGTTCTTATTTCCAAAAGTGAAAAAAAATATATAAGGGTCCTTCATTCTAACCTATGTTATTAAAATTTCACGATGAGTTTTTAAATATTCAAAATTATTTTTTAAAATGAATTTTCGTAGATAAATCCTATAAAAAGGGACGGAAGAAGAAAATGGTAATTAAGCGAACCCAAAATCTTTTGTAAGATGCCATTGTGTGTGATAAACTTAAGAATAAAATACACTCTTATCTCTGGAGAGATTTTAAAAAGACATTTCCTTCTCTTCTATTTTTAAAGTATACATTTTAGTGCAGTTAATTAACAATGTTATATATAATATAATAATATTTTTTAAAAGATTTTTTATATAAAATATAAAAAAAAGTATATTTACTAATTTACACACTTAAAAAATTTGCAATCCAATATATATACCCACTAGCGATGCTGCTCCATCTTCCTCCGGCCTTTCTCAACAACACCATCTCACACTCATTTGTCATAGTTAAGCAATCCATCTTCTTCTCTAAAAATTTCTTGAAAGAATCACTTATCCCCATTCACATAAGCTTTTCTTCTAACAATTTCTTCGTCTCTGTCTATATATAATTAGATCCTCCGATAGCGATGGATGAAGGGAAGAATATGAAGAATTAATTTAGAGCATTTGTAAGCTAAGCCTAGCTAGGCTTTTTTTTTTTTTTTTAGAAATTGTAGTAAGAAAATGCAACAAATGCTTAACTCAAAAGATTATTGCAGCTACTCAACTAACCATTAAGTATCAGGGAATTTCCTTGAGAAGGGATGTTCACCAAAGCAGAATTTTAAATAGCTTGAGGAGAATTCAAACCCCCACCCCTGGGGAGATAAGAATTTTTTTTCCGAATCTTTAATCTATTTGTGCCAACTCACCTTGATAGTTTAGCTAGGCTTTGAAGAAAATAGTAGAAGATATTTCGTCCATAATTATATATATATTGTGTATTTGTGTGGTGATTCCAATCGAGAACCCGGAGTTTTTAAGAGATTGGCCTCCACAGCCATGAGAGAAACTCCTTCATCTAAATATATCATATATCATATATAATTTTAAAATCTTTCAATTTTCAATATCTAAAATGATATAAAATATATCATATTAAGTCCTCTTAAGTTGAATTAATAATATCTATATTTATATGGTTGTGGACCCTTCCCGTCAATGGTCTCCCAAAATAACCATTTAATTAATTAAAAAATAAAATAAAAAATGATGTGAGAAGATCATGGAGAGAGAAAATAGGAGAACACTGATAGTGATAATTTTATTTTAAAAAAATAATAATTGTGATAGTTATAAAAAAAATAATCTTTTAATCTTTATTTATTATTTTACAATTAATAATAATTTATTTTATAATTTATAAATTAAAAAAAATTTGACATGCACGTACGTGCATGTGAAGCTTCTTGTAGGTATAAATGAATAGCGGGTTATTAGGAAGATGCAATCTTTTTTTTTTGTAAAGGGAAGATGCAATCTTTTATTATGATTTATCCCATGGTGATTAAAAAACTGAGTTGGTAAAGTCAGTTTAAAACAATAATAAAATATAAACGCGGACCTATTTATTCCATGTAATGGTCTCTAATTAGGGATCATATTTTTAGAGTTTGGATAGGGTACTATATTTTTTAAATTCGGACTCGAACTTAAATAAGTATCAAAATCAATTCTCACCCCAACTATTCGAATAGTCAAATTCTCATATCTGGAACTCATAAAAATTTTAAATAAATTATTATTTTATTAATATAAAATTTATTTTTATTAATTTTTAATCTTTAATCACAATAAATAAAAAAATTAAATCATAAATATAAATATATTATTAAATTACTTTAATGTCTATAAAATATTTAACATTTTCTAAAATTATATATTTTTTAAGTTTAAAAATATTACTTTTTATCTATAAAAATAAATAATTATTATTATGAGTATGATATGAGTAAAATACCTCCTTACCAGACTTAAATCCAGATTCGTTAACTTTATATTCGGACTCATCTCAAATTCATAGAATAAAATTTTAAAGTATTTTGATCATCCTTATCTCTAACAAAATAACAATAATAAAAAGCTAAAGAAAACGCGTGACTAGAATCTTCTACACGTTACGGAGAGTCGTAAACTCCCAATCATACCGCTTTGGCTTAGCCTCCAAGTCAATGCCAAACCTATAAATCACACCGCTTTGCTTGAGCCTTCACCTCCCTCTTTGCTTATCCCAATATTCTTTCTATCTTCAATTCTCAATTCTCAGAAATCTAACACGAAGCCCCATCAATGGCGGGCGGAACTGAAGCCTTCCCAGATTTAGGAAAACACTGCCAATTTGACGATTGCCACCAACTTGATTTCCTCCCCTTCACATGCGACGGCTGCCGACATGTATTCTGTCTCGACCACAGATCTTCCAAGTCCCATGATTGCCCTAAATCCGACCACAAGAGCAGGAAGGTTGTGGTGTGCGAAACATGTTCCATGTCCATCGAAACCACCGGCCGCGACGGAGAAGACGAGAAGGCAATCTTGGAGAGGCACGACAAGTCTGGAGATTGTGACCCCAAGAAGAAGAAGAAACCCACTTGTCCCGTTAGGAGGTGCAAGGAGGTTTTGACGTTTTCGAATACCAGCACGTGCAAAACGTGCCAGTTGAAGGTGTGTCTCAAGCACCGTTTTCCTGCCGATCATGCTTGCCAAAAGGTTTCTTCATCTTCCTCGTCACAAGTTAAAGCTGTTAATGGACGATGGAATGATAGTTTCTTGGCTGCTTTGGCGTCAAGGAATAAACAAGACTGTGCCAAGGGTTCTAAGTCTCCTCGTCCTCCTTCTTCTAGTACTCCATCTATTAAAGCCTGCTGAGTCTGGATTAGAAATTGATTACTGATTACTTGTTTAATAGTGATTCTTGTATAATTTGATGGGAATGTAACAATTTTAAATAACCAACAACTCCAACTAGATTATTTACCATACTGGAATTTAATTTACATCTGTGACTATAATAGAATATGCTTAGCAAGAGGCTTGTTTGATTTCTATACATAACTAACATGTCCATGGTAAGTTTTCATATAACCTACTTTCTTGTATAGTACAGCAATTTATGATTTCTCCTCCTGTAATATAGTTGTCTATTGACACCCAGTAAATTAGCCAAACCAGTGTTTTAGACAGTTCTCAAATTCATGTGAGTGCTCTATCTATCAAGAGCCAAATTCAAATTTCGAACTTGTGGAGGTTGCTGTTTTGAACGGAGCATGTGAGCGAGAATCTTCTTCCTTGGTCCCTGAAAATTCAAGTCCACTTATATGAGAAGGAAACCGATATATATATATGTGTTATAATGGATTTAAGGGAATATCAACATAGCAACTCGAATACATAACCTGTAGAAAACTAATAGTAATGTTTAACTGTTTAAGCAATTAACGCACCCCTTTGTTTCTACTTCCAATCAAATTCCTATTCGTACGTATGAGCAAAAGGGTATTCAAAGATAATCTTTTATCTAAGGTATTAGTAAACCTAATCCTGTAAATGTAACAACACACTCAACCAACAGAAAAAGATCTGCATTAACCAGTCTATACTCTATAGTAAGTCTTCCCATATGATTATGTGAATATACCTTTTTTCCATTCTAAATTAATGTCATCAACAGGTTCTGTAATTTTGCAGGTTTAGCATAGTGGTTAAGTAATTAATGTTATCTGCGTCTAGCTAAAGTTTTCCATGTGACAAAAGTTATGTTTTTCTATTTTTTTAGGGATTAGATATGGGTTCAAATTCATATCGCACTTGCAGTCAAAAAGGTTATTCATTTTCAATTCTCTGTCTGGGCCTTAAACTCTGGCATTATCCCAGAAAAATGGTTTAGTTTTCTTTCTTCCTATACTATTAGACATCAAAAGTCAATGTGCACACCAATCACAAATAACATGCTCCTTTAAAGCCCTATGCTCCCCATGATCCATCCTTTGATAAAAAATTGGAGGCTATCTCATTCTTGCATAAAGCTGTAGGATCACCTATTTTATTACATGTTAAACAGACTAGTAATCAAAACTACTAGTTAGTCGAATCTCCACTTCTTAAGTCAAGAATAGAAGGCCATATAATCTAAAGTAAGTAGTTTGCACAGGGGAAAAAAAAGCCTAAAAGAAAATTAATGTTGTAAAATGGGTTTGAAATAACGGTACCATTGGGATTCCCAAGTCTTTAAGGTCCTTATCTCCCATTTGCTTCAATGCTGTCATATCTACCTGTAAACAGTCACTTCATCGTTATGGAAACAAGCCCTTGTAATAGGTGGTGTAAATGAGAACGAACACAAAAATTATGCTGATTAGAACAAATAATGTGGCAGCACACCATACAATTTAGGGCAGGATGCTTACTTCTTCAGCACGAAAGGCAATCTCATATTTTTCTAATCCAAGTGAATGCAAGAGACCAGAGACAGTAAGAGGTATCCACCCCTGCAACAATATTATAAAGGACAGACACAAAAAGGGAAAAAGAACAGAGAATGAGTAATAAAATAGTACCACTTGTGAGATGCCATTCATTGCCGCAAGTTGTGTAACTGGTTTGGCATTTTCAGTAGTGCTTTTGAATGTGGTAGGTGCGAACCCAGTTGACCTTGACGCATCATAAATACCATTCCTCATAAAAACTTTAGTTGTTGAAACATCAGTTGCCCTTATAGATGGAAATTGTTGCAGGCCATCATAATTTGTTGGTGGTAATATACCCCTGGTCGTTCTTAATAGGGTATCTGGAGGTCTAACTCCTACATCATGT
Organism: Senna tora; assembly: GCA_014851425.1. Taxonomy (NCBI): domain Eukaryota; kingdom Viridiplantae; phylum Streptophyta; class Magnoliopsida; order Fabales; family Fabaceae; genus Senna; species Senna tora. The sequence continues at coordinate 12,290,779 of CM026267.1, forward strand.
GCAATGCAAGAGGAGTTGAGTTTCTGCATCGAACCCACCTGATTAATTTGACCAGCATTTTGTGTGTAGGACATTTTCCTTAGATGGAAACTTTCTTTTGCCTGAGGCATTAGCTGAAATATGCTGTTACTTGCTGATGGTTGAGCCGATTTGACCAGCTCTCCATGCAGGTGGTCTGCCTTCCTGAGCTTGTCTAAACCATTTTGTTTGGACCTTCTGTGCATTAGCTTCAATCTGAGGTCGTCTGCTGTCAGCCCCATTTCTTTGCCCATTGTAAAAAAAAAAAAATTCAATGAACAGCAGAGAAAAAAATAGAATAAAAAGAGATAAAAACTTGTTGATTAAAAAGATAAGAATTTACCATTTACTCCATTCTCACAAGCACCACTATAAGTACAATCTTCTCGCTGCCTGAAAATTGATGTTTCATCGTTACATAGCTGTAAATACATGTTCTGGCAATGACAATGTAAAGTAATTTAACTTCTATTCCTCTAAGGCCACAATTTGCGCTCGCTAGGGCTCATTGAACTAGCTTGCTAATTCTTCCCAGTCCCAACTTTGCAAAGATGTAATAAGGAAAGGAATGCCATAAAAAGCCTATAACTAAGTCGTTCCCACTATTCTTAGCCTTAAAAAGAAAATGAAACAAGCACAAGCACATTATCCCACAAGGAAGCTTCAGAAGCTGGCTATTGTAGAACTATTCTCAATGTAAAAGAGTCTGAAGCCCAGGAGCTACAGTATGCTAATGATTGAGCTAGGGAAATGAGAATAATTAATCTCAGACGGAGAGAAGTAGACTCACAAATGACAAAACCAAACGACTGTAGCACATTCTGTTATCTTTCAGTCAAATTACAATGTACAATACAACATCCTATCTATAAAAAAAAGCACGGTAAGAAAGACGAACCGCTTCCTTGAGACTAAGGAACCATCAGGATTAGTCCTCAATGCATCCCCTATAGATCGTTTGCTTCCAGACCGTGGCCCAATATCATGGCGCAGTTCTCTAGAGTTTGATTCTGTTCCAACTCTCTCTACCACCTGCAAAAATTTTGTGAACGAGAAGTTGAGAACACAACATATTCATGCCCATTTAGTGATTCCGCTCAACCTCATAACAAAAGTTACTCATCCAGAAATTAAGCAGTAAGCAAATAAGATAGCTTTCTATAATAAAACAGACGCCTAAGTGGAATAAATTATCTCAGCTAGTAAATAACAAGCGGGTCCTTCGACAGCTCAACGTGGTAAAAAGAAATGAAACAAAGGAAAACCCACCAGTTGTTTCCCGAACACACAAAACACTATATTATTGCTTCTTCTTCTGTATCTTACTGTGGAGAATTTACGGGAAACAAAAGGAGCAAGGGCATAGAATGTACCTGACCAGTGCGTCCCAAGGTGATGAAGACTCGAGGCTGCGACATTTGCGATTATAGAAGGAGAAAGATTGTCAGGCATCCATGCGAGACGTGATCATTATGGGAAATACTGTGAAACCCTAAGAAAGAAGTAATGACGATTATAGAGAGAGAGAGAGATTGAAAAGCAAAAGAGCGAAGAAAGAAGAAGGGACGATTTGGTGTGGCGGAAGGAAGAAAGGAGACACCCACTCAAGGAACAAGCTCGCGTCGCGTTGTACACAAGTCAGCGCTCATCTACAGCTCAATAACCGCTTTGGGGCAAAACTGTCATTCTCTTAAATATTTATAAAAGGTTTATATTAAAAAAAAATTATTAGTTAAGAAAGAATTTATTGTAAGCAGAAGGTTTGAACGATTTTAAGTGAAAATTTAGTGTATATATTGGTTTAAATTTATAGCATCAAAACAAATCAAACCAAATAATAAGCAATCGATTTTGAGTGGTTCGGTTTGACAGTTTAGAACATTTAGGTTGTCAAATTTATATATTTAAATTTATCAATAAAAAATATAATTTTAATCAATATAAATAATAAGAAAATATAATATTTCATTTAGTACAATCAAATTAGTTCTAAAATTAAATTTTTATATACACTAAATTTAATATAATCTTCTAAAAGTAAATTTTAAATTTTGTTATTTGGAAAATTTAACATACTTATATAGTTATATGTGTGTGTATATATATAAATTCACACACATATAACTATATAAGGATGTGTGCTTTGATTCGATTTTTTAGTATACCAAATTGAATATTGATCAGTTTTGTTTAATTTATACTAGTTCAATTTGATTTGGTTTGGTTCAAATGCGTCAATTTTAAACACTTTTATTTGAATTGATAAAAAGACAATAAAAATAATTTTATGAGCTCTTTTATTAATATAACACTTGGTAGAAAAACCCATTTATAAAAATTGTTAACCATGTTCTAGTTAATGATATGTAAATTATTGACCTCAGTGAATATTTTAGTAAAAAACAAAAAAACACTTCTAAATAAAAATTAAAAAAGACCTTAAATTTCATTGGTAAAATGATATTTTTAGTTTATTTTATTTAAACTTTAGATGAATATTGAATGTAATATGAATGATAATAAGGATGGGAATGTTGAAGGGAATGGAAATAGTAATATGAAAGTGATATGATATGAATGGAATAAAAGTAGATAAAATTATGATTTTATCTTATATTAAAAGCGGGAATGGAATAAAAATAGATAAAAAGTAAGGGCAAAAACATAATTTTATCATATTACAAAAAGTAAAATATGTTTAATAAAAAAAATATTCGAAGAAATATTAAATTATAATAAGAATTACATAATTTTATCATATTGCAAAAAGTAAAATATGTTTAATAAAAAAATATTCAAAAAAATATTAAATTATAATAAGAATTACGTTAGTTTAAACTGTACATGCCCTTAGTTTTATTATCTAATCGCTATTTATGTTTTAAGATGGAGTTCACATTAAACCCATTAGTATGGTCTAATAAAATATGTAAATTTATTATTCATTGTTTATATGAGCTTTAAAATTTTATAGGGTGATTTTGAATGTCAGAAGAAATGAGAATGAAAATGAAAAAGTGATATGATGTAATAAAAATAGATAAAATGACAATTATAAACAAACATACCCTTTGATCTTGTTATCTTATATCTCATTGGTATCTTGAGCATTGATATTGCATCACGCGTGAGCCTAAGGTATATTATGTAATAATATGAAGATATTTAAGATAACATTTTATTATTAGATCTCACCAAAAAAAAAATTATCTCATTGACATTTAAAATATTGTAACATCTCATATTATAAGGTTAGGTGGAATAAATTTTTTAAAATTTATCAATGTTACCTGTATTATATTTTATTTCTTTACCATCTGAAATTAATAATATCACGTCTTTTTTCTTCAAGCTAAAAAGTAAGAACACATTGTATACTATGAATCGAATATTATAGTTTACTTTTTTTTTTTTATGGACAGTTTACTTTTTTTTAGTATAAAGGTAATTCTGAGATTTTAAAATAATTGTAGTAAAAATATAATATGTTATTTAAATTTATAAGAATAAATTTAAGAATTACACAAACAAATAACATTGGTTAATATAAAAAAAATCGAGCATTTATATTTTATATCATTTTAATATAAGATGTAAGGAAATTAAACATATACACTAATTTTTTGGATTGAATTTTTATTAATATTTTTAACATATTATTTTTATTTTCTATAAATATCTTTTTATTAGAAATAATTTTGTTTAATATACCGTTAAACACTAACTGCCTAAACACTTATTTTAGCAAAATTTTAAATTAAAATTCATCATATTGCGATTAACTATTTCTTTTTAGTAGATACAATTTCCGTGGACAATCTTTTCAACATGTGTGACACCTTATCTAATTAATTTGTGGTCGTCTCCTTTATGGAATGGCATTGGCCCCATCAACTTTTTGTTTTGGTAACACTTACACGTGATATGGGATTTTTCAAAAGTTTACGCCTTTTCACCTCCCTTTAATTGTTGCAATATTTTAGTAGTTTCGAGTTGGACATCCATACTTAATTTCAATTTTATTTATAAGAGAATCGAGTTTTAAAGTATACAAAATAAATATTTATATTATTCAAGACATTTAACGCAAAATTACCGTATGTATCATGCCTACATATTTTTAGATATTCGAGAAATCAAAATTATTATCATATTCAACCAACTAAAAAAGATGGTCAAAACATTATTTACTAAGATTTAATGCATGTGAAAACTTCAAGTGTTGATCAAATATATATTTGTAGTCATTTCCTCTAAAATCATTAAAAATGAACATCACAACATTTCTAAATGCGATTCAACTTAATAAAACTCTTCTTTTTTTGGTTGGATTAGATGTTTTCCGGCAAGAGATAAATTTCTTTGTTAATTCAATTATTTACGGAATTAATATATATAAGGATAAAAGTTTAGTATTATAAGAATACTGACCTTCAATACATTACTCCAATCATTTAGTGCCATTATTCAATATTAATAGAGACTTAAATTAATAAAGATCCATCTTGAATAAATTAAGAACTAAATGATTAAAAAAAGTACTAAAATTCAATATTACTATACTACTAAATACCTTTTCTATATATAAAGGGGCATTTACGTTTTTAACATGAGCAGCCAAATTACGTGGTAATTAGCTCACTATGAATTGTGAAGTGTGGAAAAGCGGAAACAGCCAGGTTAGGGAAACGTTCGAAACGATTCCAAAAAAAAATATTATTTTGGGTAAATACAAGAATACCTACATATCATTGTACCTTTTTTTCTTTTTTATTTTTCCTTATCATTCATCAGATGCAGCTTTTAACAAGAAACTCCATTCACAATAATCTCTGTACGTTACATATTCGCCGTTGACGCTTTAATCTCGTCCAAGGTGATCGTCTGCAACAAAAGAAAACTGTTGAATTGCAAAAGAAAACCAAATTTTCCAAAGTCTAGTTATGAAAGAACTTCATTTAAGGGTAAGTTTTAGATGAAATACTCCTAATCTCAAGGGCATCCTTCAGAAAGATATATATATCATCGTGACTGCCTTTATTTATTGTTACATAATCTAATGTAAAAACTTGACATAAATTTAATTGCATTTACTGTTATATTAAAAATAAAATCACATTCACAGTCTTATTCAGCACAGAAAGATAGAAGAGATTGAACTAATGAATTACCTGTTCAGTGCCAGCAAAATCGTTGTCAGGAGTGAGAAAGAGCATGCAGTGGCACTCCTTCCTACAAAAGTCACATTTTATGATTTTAGTAAGAAAATATAGGCGAGGATAAGGGAAGAATTAACTCAGTTTCACATGTAATTTCTTAGTCCACATTTTACAACTATAAAAAAACAAAAAATGTATGACTAAAAAGGAACAACAATTGCATATTTCAAATGCAAAACTTGAAAACACCTCCTGGACAATTACTGTCAAAATCAATTATGATCTATGTCAAGGACAAATTACTCCAACAAAATAAGCAATTATCCCTACATGATGCCATGACTGATATCATGCCCTTAACAATACCCTTGGTGTTTTACTTATAATCTTGAAAGGCTATTTGTCTTTTATTTGGCTCCTTTAAATATCCTATCCTTGTCTAATTTCCTGATGGTCAGCATCTTTAGTTTGAATGGAGCAAACAGCCGACTAATACATCATTTATCAGTTGCCATACATCTATGTTCTGTCTAAAGCTGGATGTTCTTTTCCTAACCAAGACTCTAAACCAGCCACTTTTGAGAGTCACATTGATCAATCGATCTCTGCATCTTGTCAGTTCTCTAAGCAGGTTCAGAAAAGACTCCAAAGAAGGAATGTGTAAGGTTCTCTCCAATACAGCCAGAATTGGGAAGGACATCTCTTTTTTGGGAGTTTTCCATTGTTAAGAGAGGAGAGCTTAGGTACCTCGCCTTTGAAGGCTACATTCAAACCGGTATCGTTCAATTCAAATCTTGATGACTCGAAACTCCCTAAAGCAAGCTTAGGTTCAACCAGCCCATGCATGACTGGTGATCTTCGATTTGAACTGCTGACATGTGTTTTGCTTGGGATGAGTGCATAGTGGGACTTGCTTGGTTTCATAATCAGGTGAGTTCCTCACTCTAAAGAGGAAGGAGTCTTTGTGAATTCAGTAGCTATATAATACACACCTTACATAGACCTTCGTGTGTTAATTAAGATGACTAGTCCTTCTAAAGGAAATTTACAACTGCTACTGCAAGCCTTGAAACTTGCATGCTACCTAAGCAAATCAAGATTAGCCAGTACCAGCAGAAAGTTCTTACATGCCAATTTGAATATTTTATTGTTCTAACATAAAAAAAATCATGAAGAAATAATGGTAAAACAATTACTTTGGTGCAGTTGTTTCATGAGAGAAATATGTATTTTACAACCCCACCAAAATAAATAGAAGGAGGTAAAAGAGAACTTTCACTCTGTTTAAGTCAAGAAAGCATACTCTAAGAAACTGAATGTATACTTTCTAAAGGGTATAAATAGTCTAGCTTTTTGTCAATAAATTTAAATTACCAATGCATCACATCAGTCAAGATGGTTATATAGCTTATTTAACTTGATCCACACCACTCTTAGATACTCAATTTGTATTTGAGATGTTTAAATCAGTATCAAATTCAAATGTTTTGCTCTGTAAGAATCCAGCACAAGTCCAGTAGATGCAGATATAAGAAAGTGCAAATATAACTCCAATAAGCATAATACGTGCTTGTAATAAACATTGTTGTTTATGAAAACAAGAAATTTCCAACTTGACACCATACAAATACAGGAGCCATATGTTCTCTAGAAGTTATGGAGATATGCCTACCTCTCTCTCATGGGAACACATGGACAATTCCAAAAGCCCTGTCCAGCCTCAGCAGCTTTATCATCGTAATGTCTGAAGCACAATAATTTTGTTATAGAAACAATACTAATAAAATTCTCTGTCTAGCCACTAGCCACAATACCTGAACCATAATATGAAGACAAAAGTTCAAGTTGAAAATGAGATAGAAGAGTTGAGTATTTACCTACAGGGGCACAACGGAGCACCCAATGAATCTTTATGGTCGGCCAACCCCTACTCCCAAACAGAAATGATGTAAGGAAGAAACATTACTAATAAAATCAACTACTTTTGAAATCAGTTATATATTGTGAATCTGTGATGTATAATTAAAAGAAAAATATTTGAATGTAAATAATTTCCACACATGTATACGAGTATTTTCATCTGTAATGTTGAGAACAAACGAAGCGTACACTACATTGTACACACTAATTCATCTGTGAAAACGATTTTATGCACTGAATAACAATGAATCAATGTAGATTAATGATTCAGATGTCTACTTCAACATTCCGCATTTCAAACATTGTGGCCTACCACATTACAGTTCCTACGTTCTTCTTTGTAAATTGTTTTCTGCACATGATCAATTGAGCAACTAGAACATATGAAAGTTCCACTCTCTGTATAAGAAAAATGTTGGGCTAAGGGAAATTCTAACATATGCTTTATACCTTGCCAAGGTATAAATGCAAATTCTATGAGTAATCTAGTGTTTGATAAAAATCTTCCCGTAAGTGCTTTGGATATTCAGACAAGGTCATATCAACATACAATTTCAAAAAATTTAGTCAATCTTAACTAAGACATCTTAACATTATAATAATGCCCGAGAGAGTTCTTAGGTTCAAGAAGAGATACAAGGCCAAAGTAGCTTTCGACCTACTTCTAAAACCACTGTAAAGATGCAAAATCAGTATTAAAGAAGTGATAAGAGTACTTAAAGTATTCCTTTAAAACATATAGGTCAGAGCATCTGTGAGGAGGAATGCCTAATTGATCTTCTAAAACCATATGGTCACACCCAAAGATTTATGAGTTTACATTTAACTATCAAATCAACTTATTTATTCACGTAATTAGCCATCTAACCATGTAGATACCATGATCCATACATGTTATTAAATTAGGGACAAGCACCATCTCAAAAGGTCTTAGAAGATCCTAAGAGCCACACAAGAAACATACAAGAGCAGAAAAAACAGTATACGTAGCCAAATTTTGGCTCATGAAACAAGCTAAGATGGCTACATCCTAAAATTCAAGTATCCAGGACCACTACAGAAGAAGTTTCATAATAAACGAGTCAAATTGATAAGAAATCTTATGTGCCATAAAACATGAATATACCTTAATGACAACAGAAGTAACTCCCTTGTCAACGCAAAAGTAAGTTCCTGACCTCCGCGCGTATTGCTCAGAGAACTTCCTCATTATTTCAACAGATTTCTCTGATGGCTCCACTGGAAGAAAGAACAAGCAAATTACTTACACATGAATATGGCGTTCACAAAATTGGAGGCAAGAAAAAAAAAACAAGACGCAGAAACTGCAATTCAACTAAAACTATATAATAGGGTCCCAGTTTCCAAAATAAAATGTGAAAACAAAAAGCAATTCAGGAAACCCATTTACTCCTGTATACACATAGATACACTACAACTCGTAAACAGTTGATTCCCGCAAAAACTAAAGCCCTAATTTGACTAATGCAGAGCGTGACATCCAAACCCAATTCGCACATTATTTCTTCACTCAGTTAAAGCATAACACGGACAGAATATGGATAACAATGAAAAGGACCACGAACAGTCAGAAACATACAAACAGCCAATTAAGCTCAGAAAATTAGTCACCTAAATCAATATCCCCAACAAATGGCGAAACATGAAAAAAGTAAAAGCGAATATTTGTATAGGGATAGAAGTTGGAAGCAACGATTACCTTGGGCTCGAACGAGGGGGAAATTACGGTGGCGTCTGAAGGGAGAAGAGAGTGAAGGAATGCCGAGGGCAAACGAGGAAGCTTGTGAAGTCATTGCTTCAACCAAAGGTACTTTCCTCTGCGATCGATGATGTGTGTGGGAGAAGAAAGTGTGAAAGAAAGGAATAACGCTGTGTTTGTGATTTATATTTTATGGTATGCGTCTGAAATTAATTTTGATTTGATTTATCTGATTAAATTGTGAGATTATTTTTGAAGTGGTCTTCCTCACCACTCGTTGTAAAAATATCAGCCTGGGAATTACGTAGTCCACTTGGTTTTGGTTATTTATCTATATACTACTCACTGAGATATCATTCCTTTCACTATTGGACCACTTCTACTTCTACCTCATCCATATCCAACAAGGTTTCAAGTTCTTTTTTTTTTTTTTTGGTTTACCAAACAGGTTCTTACTCTTTGCTATCTTTTAGGCCATGTTTGGTATCACTTTCGAAAGAAAGGTGAGAGGGAAGTTAAGGTTGAAGTATGTTTGGTATGCTTTGAGAAGTGGGGAGGTGAGGTTGAGCTTCCTAGTTGAGAGGGAAGCTTGTTGCCATGAAAATTGGGAGGAAAGGTGAGGTGAGATTTGGTTTAAAGACCAAAATGCCCTTAAAAAATTTGTGGTTTTTAAAAAAGTAAGGGCAAAAAGGTATTTCATACTTTTTTTATCTTCTATTTTCCTATCTTCTTCCCACCCCACCAAACAATATTACTTTTACATTCTACTTCCATTTCCCTGCATACCAAACATACTTTTTATCACTTACTTCCATTTCCATTTCTACTTTTACTTCTCAATAAAATACTCACTAAAATATCGACGGACCAAACACCACCTTAAAGTTTTGATTTTGGAACTTCAAATTTATTTGTGAGCTATCTTATTTGTTTTTCACATTAATTTTTTTTAAAGAGATAATTTTTTTAGGAATTTATAAATAAGAGGGGCTTGGGGATTAAAGATTGATTTTGCTAGCGGTAAAAGTTCAGATGGAGCTTCCAAGGGAAACCTAGTTGAGGAGAATTGCTTTACAATTTTCGCCAAGTTATGGTAAATTTTAATTGAGGCCAAATATGTTGGAAGGTCTTAAACAGATCAATAGATTATTATTATCATTATTATTACTGAATGTGACTCAAACTATGTGATGTGTTTTAGGAGTTTCTACGATCCGATCCTATGATACTTCCTTTTTAGTTGTGCATTCTTATATTTAATTTGTTTATTATCAGGCCCCATTTTGTTCAATTTTTATTGATTAAATGATAATTTATTATTTTGAATGTAATTAAAATACTCATATAAATAATTTTATAAACTCTTTTATTAATTAAAAAAATTTATATTAAATTATATTTATTTTCAGCTTAATCTTCTCATATCACATTTACATAACAATACATATAGGTCAAATGTCTATTTTGGTCCTTTATGTTTTACTCAAGTTCTAAATTAGTCCTTTATGTTTCAAAATTTTCAAATTGGTCCTTTATGTTTTCCAGAAGTTTCAAATTGGTCATTCCGTCAAAGTCCGTCAATTTCTTCTGTTAAGCGCTGACATGACGTGCCTCTCCTATGTGTCCATTTAAGCTGATGTGGCACTCTACGTCATCTTCTATTCATCATATGTGATGACGTGACAATGATGTGACATGACACATTAACTTAAATGGCTACGTCAGCAACAACAATTAACTTAAGAAATTGACGGAAGTGAACGGAAGGACCAATTTGAAACTTCTGTGCAACATAAAGGACCAATTTAAAACTTTTAAAACATAAAAGACTAATTTAAAATTTGAATAAAAATAGAGGACCAAAATAACCTTTCACCCCATTCATATATGTGGAAGAGGAAGAGCAGTTTAGAAAAGTTGTATTAAATAATGTTTGATCTTTTGTTCTTGTGAGTGTGTGACTGACATCTCAGTTTTAGCCACACACACTCATCATCATTTCTCCTAAACCTCTGTCCTGCTCATCACAAAATTGAAGGACCATGGACGGATACCACAGTGCACGCTCCCATTATAACTCTTTTCTTTAAATAAATAAATATTGAATAATGTTAGATTTATGGTGAGTTAAAACTCATCACTTTTTAGTCACTAAATTTGTGTGAAAATTTGTATGAAAAATTTATTTATTTTAAAATTTAAGACAACGCAGATCTCAAAACAGATCTAATGACTAGAGATCAGTAGCCAAATAAATATATGACACCAATTTTTATGAATTTTAAAATTACATTTAAATTGTTTATAAATTTAATGTGATATTATATATTTTTTTAATATTAACTTTTTATTAATAAAATTAAGATTTTGTTAATTAACTCGAAGGATATCTAAATTATTCTAGCATGAATAAGCAACTGCACTCGGATGTGTAAATGAAACTAATTAACCTCGCTGGCAAGCAAATATATGTATCATAATATATATCCATTTATTAATTGATGAGTACATTAATATATCGCATCTTTAATGGTTTATTTTCTAAATCACAAATAATTTGATTTATTAAGATGTTAATGAGAATGCCGCAGTGGAGATTCATCAGTGTCTAAATACATACCGAGAAACCAAACTTTTTCAGTAGGTTTTAAATTGCAGTTGCGATCGCGGATATTGTGATCATTGTGGCAGTAAATTATTTTTAAAAAAATCATAAATTTTATAACATTAAGTGCATCACATATATATTATTCTCTTTTTTTTATGGAACACACTCATATTCTACATCAACGTTTCAACTTTTTAAACAGTCACAAACTCATACAATTAATCGTGTTCTTTATGTAAAATTGCATCACAACGCAATTACGGTGTAATGCAGTTGAGGCAAGTGCCACAACAGCTGTATTGCGACCGCAATAAGCATTGTGTGCTGCAATTTAAAACCCTGCTCCCATTCTAAGAGTTGTAGGTAATTTTATTTGAAGTATTGTGAAATACCAAATGTAAATACCTCTAATGGCGAGAGTTCCACCGACTTCATCACGTTGAGAACAATTAATGATTTTCATGAAATCCAACTCCTGGTTATACAAAACCAAGTATATATATATATATATACTTACACATATAAAAAATATAATCGGATTCATAAATATCCATGTAGAGGGGCGGCGTTTGCATCATTGCATGGCTTATATATAAACTGAAAAAATGAATTAATGGTAATTACTGATTCTTCTTATAAATTGTGAGCTGGTCTACCTGAGTTTTCTTGAAAACAAGTTTGAGATATAATAAGCAAAGTTTATATATATTGATAAGCATGGATCATATAGTATCTAGAACACGAGATCTGACAATCAATGTCTGTATTGAAGAAATTAAAGAGATCTGATCGATACTTAAGTTTATCTTCTATATATCGAGTTTAATCATTCTATATATACTTTTCCATATATTTATCTTTCAATATAATTAGTTTTTGCTTGCCAGTTGCCATAATGAGTTTCCAGAAAAGAAAGGCGTCACCAAACTCAGAAATATATATATAGATGATAGATCTACTAATTACACACATGCACACACAGTTCATGGAGACCATATCCAAATTAATTAGATATCATAGAAGTGTATATATATAATGAGATCTTTATTACTAAAACAGAAGAAGAAAAAGTAGTAGTACCTCTCTCAAGAGAGATCAGATATAGCTAGCTTCATACAAGTTATAAAAACAAAGTAGTAACTTAATTACTCAAACTCAAAAGAGGGCATATATATAATATAATATATACTTCCTCTCTTGTACACACAAAGAAAAGCAAAAAGAAGAATAATAGTAGTCAAATATATTGGAGTCTTGAGATAACAAAAAACCCTAGCTTGCTAGCTAGGTAGCTACATATATATAACCAGATTGATAGTGAAGCAGCTAGCATAGCTTACTGGATGAAATATGCATGGTTGATATATATGTAAGTAGGAAGCAAAGATTGATAGTATCGGACCAGGATGCTTGATTCCCCCAAAGCGAAAATGAAAAGATGAGTTTGAAGAAGATAGATAGATAGATAGATAGATATTGTGAAAGGTAGGGAAGTGAGTGTGGTATTAATTAGTAATATAAGGATGGAAGGAGAGGTGGTAATGATGATGGGAGGTGGGTGAGAGGGATGATATTAGGGTTGTGGGGTGAAGGGAAGAGGAAGAGATGGTGGGAGCAATGATGGCGATAGAGAACAAAGGAGAGAGACATGATGATGATGATGATACCACCACTCGGCGTTGAATCAAATGCAAAAGAAAAGACAGACAGAGAGAGAAAGGGATTCAAGGTTTTTTGTGCACCCACTCCAATGACTCCATCCATCTCTCACTCTCTTTCTCTCTCTCTCTCACCTCACATAGTGGAGGGAGTGACATTAAATATTTAAATATATATAGGATCAAATAAAATGTAAAATATGTAAAGTGTATGAAGTGCATCATTCGGACCGTTAAATAAAAATCGAGATTCGTATCCGTACTATAACAGATTCATCCGACGATTCATGTTGTGCACTTTATGCACTTTACCGGATCTGCACTTTAACAGATCTGGATATATATATATATATATATATATATATATATATATATATATATATGTGTGTGTGTGTGTGTGTGTGAGTGAAAGTAAAAGAGAAACGATCATCAATCAGCCCTACCTACACCCTATATAATATAATATAAATATAAATATGTGACTTTTTTTTTCTGGTTTCATTCCATTTTTTTCTTTCTATATGTATAAACAACGTAACTCAATTACTTTGCTAACTAGTTAAGCATTCATTCATCAATCAATAAAAAAAAACTAGTTAAGCATTCTTTTTAATTGATGAGAAAATTTATATAATTATTTTTGTTGATTTTTTTATTAAATTTAAGATAATAATAAAAATTTTAACCCATCAAAGAAAATCTTAGATAAACCCTTAACATAATTACAACATTTATGTCATTATTTGTAATTAAAAGTTGTATAATTAATTAATTATGCATGATGTAAAATCAAATCTTGATGAGTATAATTGTAGTACTTGGAAAATCATTTTAATCAAAATGTAAACTTAATGCATGCGAGTTGATAGTTAAAAATACAAATAAAAGTTATTCAAACACTCATGAAACTATCCAAAATTCCTCTTCTATATATCTTTTTTGTTAGTTTTTTTAACATATCATTGACATTCTGTCCACTTTCTCCACAAAAAAAATGTAAAACTAAAAGGAAGAATTGGATATATTGAAAAAATATCTATAAGTTGTAAATCTTGAAATGGTGTAGAGATAACATTTGAAATTCTGATAATATTTATAAGAAAATGATGATATTAATTTTTTAATTGAAAAACACTATATTTTATCTTCTAAATTAATTCTTAAGTGTAAAATTGGCATATAAATTTAAATGTAGCAAAGTACCTCCTTAAATCGTATACTAGAATGAAAAGAAAAAACTACTAAAAACATTTAAAAATTAACAATAAGACACCACATGATCTTCATAAGAATTTTCGTTATAACCTTGTATCAATTCATGGGGATTATAAAAATGAGCATTGCCATTTTACTTATTGCATCTTAGCCAATAATCTTCCTAGTGTTACCAACCAATAACATTCATACATAGTGCTTTTATCAATTGTGGCTGGATAAAGCAAGTTTCAGATTATTCATATGCAGACAAGTTGGAGAATCCTTATATATGGCATGAAAGATCATTCAGCACAGTACTTCAATGGGGACAGAACTACAGAAGAGGCAAGGATATATATAGAGTACTGAGACTTTATCAACAAAGACAAAGAATCATCCTTTCTATTCTCATCATTTTGTTTTCTTTCTTTCTCTCTTCTCTTCGCTTCTCCTGTTTCTTCTATTGGCACTCTGCTTTATGACTTTCCATGCACTGTCATTTTAGCCTTTGGTCCTTCCCTTTATATACACAACATATATACACTCATGTGGATTGAGGCTCTCTCCCTTTCTTGTCTTTTTCGCCCTTTTGGTTTTATCTTCCCTCTTTAGCCTAAACATATATCTCTAGCACCCTCAAATGCTAATTTGGTCGGTATAAGATATAATTCTGTGACAAATCCCAGTGCAAACCATCCATAGATCAGGGAAGTGCTTGATGATCTCGACAGAGTCAGCATCTTGTGTTTGCTCACTACTTCAATCCACATTCAATTCTAATGGCTTCCAAGAGTTGAGGTGACACGGTGGGTTTTGTCCTTGTCTCTTTACCCATCTTATTGTTTACATTCATTTCAGGTTTCTCTTCTGCCCCCCAACCTCTGTAAAGTATAACTTTGCTGGGCTCCTGAGATACTAGAACTGCACCTGTTGCTTGCTGCAAGAATAACGGAAGAAAATTTTCAGGACTTCAAAAATTCCAAAGAGGAAAAGAAGGAACTGGAAAAGGGAAGGAACTTCAGCTTCCATACCTCTAGCTTGAAAACCACCTCCTGAACTGACGTCCCTTTTGCCCTGCCTTTGACATTAACTATGGCAAGAGGGTGCTTTTCGAAGTGAGCCTTTATAGCTTTTGCGAGACCAGTCACAATATTGCTTTTTCCTGAGATGATGTGGCGAAGGAACAGAAAAATATGATATTCCTCACATTTCAAATTGATTTTGAGGAAATACACAAAAGAAATATAAGGGTCAAGCATATGGCAGCAATTTGGGAGCCACCAGTGCTTCATACCGTCCAGCTGGTACCAGAATGAACATTATTCAAGATGTTGACAACAATTGAAAGTTTACTAAACACAAGTACAGATAAACAGGCTGACAGTTTTTAGCACTTGTTAATAATACATAGAAAACCCTCAGAGTAAGTTTCAACAATTACTGCAGAAAGAATTAAAAGAAGAAAAATAAAATAAAAGTAATAATTAACACATAAAATGCAGCTACAAAAATTATGTTAGTGGTAGTTCAAGCTCAGGACAGCAAGAGTAAGTATAACAAATGACATTAGCAAATGGTGGAAAACAGAGAATCAGAAGAACTTTTAATACCTACGGCGAGGACAGGGCGTTTCTTCATCTTTAAGGCCTGCCTTCGTAGAAGAAGTCGCTCCTTATTGGAAAGATATACAGATCTAGAAGACAACTCAATTGAACTCTTTTTATCTATTGCTGGAGCAGATGGTTCAGGATCACTTTTAGAAACAGAACGCTTGGTATCGTCAACAGTGCCACTCAGCCCATCTAACTGAATTCCATTTCAATTTTATAATATTAGATTTTAGAAAAGAAAAGCATTAAGAACAAAGACACGAGGTAGGAAGGCCCAGACATAACCATATAATAAACAGGGTGAAACTTTAAGTCAATAGTTCTATTTTTCATTAGTCTTTTCCATGATGTGCTTGCATTGGTTTCTTTATGAATGGAAGCAGACCTGGACAAGCTCCATTATTGTCAATCAGCTTGTTAAAATTTATAATTTTAATTTTTATGTGAGTCTAAGTTCATAATTTTTTTATTACTTGAGGAACTCTTAAAAATGAACTATTTCCACGACAATAAATTTAAATTGCATAGAATATTAAGATTTAAAAGTCTTTGGCAAAAATGTTGAGTTCACATGTAATACTCATATATTCATATAATAATCAGATAAGGAGACTAGATTTTTTTAGACGAAAAGGTAAGGAGATTAGATACTTCACCTCAGTGCGTTTTTCTTGTAAGGCAGGTGCTGTAGAAGAGAAAGCATCGAATTTGAGTGCAGTTGTTGATTCCGAACGTTGAATGGATTGTGTAACTTCTATCTCCTCTTTGACCTTTTGGAACAAAAAAATACATCTCATTTTTCAATATATGAAAGAGAAGGGCAGAGTTAAAGTAGCATGAGATAGCTCACCGACTCAAGTCTGGAGGAATCAGTTATTTTCTTATTCTTAGCCTCCTTATCTTTTTCCTGATCAAGTCACAAGTGAACAATCAATGACATTCCTTCGTTGAATGTTAAAAGATAAAGTACTTTAACCCCAAAAGAAAATAATAAAAATAATAGTAATAGTAATAGTAATAGTAATAGTCAATCAATAAATAAATGTTAAAAGAAGGCTTACCAATTTAAGTTTCAATTCATCTATGTTCTTATTTAACTTCAAAACATGAAGCTTCAACGACTGCAAGAAAAAGAAAGGAGAAAGGATTAAGATGCAGATATACATATATGAGTACCATTTGGAACCCCAAAAGATCAATGTCATAGTGTAGTTGTCAATTGTCAACCAAGACTAGCAACGCAGCATTAAAATTTATCAATCTACATAGTCGTCATTTGATGAGTGGCTTGAGGAACAAATGACAACAGATTGCACTACAACGCAAATAAGTCTCCCTTTCCCCCTTTTTCTTTTATTTTACAAAGGGTAGAAAGCAAATTAGCAGACTAATGGAAATTGAAAACACAGATTTTACCTCACGTCGCTGAGCCTCTATAGAACGCTTCATTGCTTCCTTTTTGTTTAGAAGTGTCTGGGGCCTCAATCGAGCAGGCCTAATATAATTCTTTCCGCGATATACAATGATTACATAACCTTTGCTCACTCTTTCTACTGCCACTAAGATTCCACCACTTTCTGCCTCTAAGGTTTGAGCTATTTGATGGACATCCATCAGATTTCCTTCTTTACAAAGTATCTTCACAAGTTCCCTATACTTCCAGTGAAGGTGCATATTTTCTACGGTTCCATCAAAAACCCCTCGTCTACCTGAGGATGAAGAGAGAAACCATTCAGGGATGGAATAGATTTGTATAAAGTCAAATGTTTAACAGAGCTCTAGAGAATATCTTCAGCTGTGAAAGTAAACATCTTAGTCTAGCTCACCCAACAACAGGAAAGGCTTCATCTTCAAGCCAATCTTCCGTAGCATGTACTTCTCTTCTTTAGTTATACCCTCTATATCCATTTCTGGTTCTTGGGTCTTCTCAGCCTTTTCCAGCTCTTCTAGAAGTTTTTCTGCCTTTGCTTTATTTTCTAATGCCTGTATGTGAAAGATGCAATTTGTGAATAAAAAAATAAAAAAATACAAAAATATGAATCTGCAAACTTGGATTTGGTTGAAAAAGTCATACCACTGACAACTTCATGCTAGTCCTTTTAATAGCAGCCTCAGTCAACCTTCTTTCTTCAGAGATGGCTACCTCTTTCAGGCAGGGGATATCATTGCCTTCAGGTCCACATTCTACAGTTTCATGTTTCAGTCCTGGAGTGGTTGTAACAGATGAATTGTTGTGCACCTTCAGTTTTTCCTTGTGGATTGCACTACTCCTCCGCTCTGCAATTGCTGAGGACACTGCAGGTGGCAAGAAATCTTTTCCTCTATATAAAACAATGAACTCCTTATCTCTAGCAAGTAGAGTTGCTCCGGTCAATAGCTACAGAACAGTAAATCTTTTATCAAATTGACAACCAGATAGAGCAATAACCTAAACTTTTTTTTTCTCTTAAAACAAGACAAGATTACGCCTGAATTAAGTTCTCTCATCTGACTACTCAACCACTATCATTCTACAAAGGGAATTTATGAGAATGGCAAAGAACTGCTTGCTCCACATGTCCTCCAAAAATTTACAAGCTGTTCCAAGAAGTAATAGGTAATTGCATAAATAGCATTCACTCACATCATATGATGCTCAATGCAAGTATAGACAATGACAGGTTATACTTCCATTTTACTATTATACCATGATAATTAAACTTAGAGCTAAATTTCAGTAATTGAAAATTAACTACAAAATTAGCAACTGACCTTCAATTCTTCAGTCATCATCTCACTATTAGTATTCTGCACCCCTCTCTTTATAGCAATCTTTGCAATTTCACATCTTTCCCAGAGCTTAACAATTGCAGCAGCCAGCCCTTGAAGATTCCTGTTTCTTCCTGTCAACCCAAAAAATAATAATAATAAAGAAAAGCAATCAAACCAAAATTTGATCAGCTTAAATCAAGTAGGATTGATGCCAGAGGGCAAACCTACCTAATGCGAAATGGCATGGTAATGGCTTGCCAAGTCTCCTTAATGTGGTCATTTCATCATTTGTTAGTTTAGGATTCACACCATATGGAAGAAGGCGGAATGGCTTCCTATATCCAGGAATAACTGCAGGTAGAAGATCAGCATCAACAGGCAGGGGGTCATATCCCCACCAATCAGTAAATCGTGGGCCAAGCCCCATTAACAATCGGTCAGCTTCATCTGCAAGCTCTGCCTCCCCTGGAAGTTGAAATCGTACTTTATTGGGACTACCAACACCTTGTATTAAACTTGGCTTTTCTGTAACAGAGTCTGATATTTGACCAGCATATGCCTCTGAATTTGTACCAGATGATTGTCTCTCTATTTTATCACAGTCTGAATGTTGTAAAGCATCACCAAGGTTGTCGACTCTTGAGACTTTATCAGCTAGGAAGTAAGGATACTTATAATCAGGCCCCCTGTACAATATTATCTTACTTCCAGATCTCCAAACAACCAGACCTCCAGTTTTTCTCTGAGAATGAACAGTAATAAGATAAAATTAGATAATTAAAGCTGACACACCACAGGTGCTCCAAAAGAAAACCATATATGATATAACAGTACCAGTTTACAATAAATGTCAGCAATGTAAGCAAAGGTTAACCATGTCTTGATATAAACCACTGTCAGATAAGACAATTGTGTAGTGCAAAAACACCAGTTCAGGAAGATCAAAGTATTTGACTCATACTGATTGTGTCTACAGTCCCATTTACAGTAAGTTTCTGCATTTCTGATCAATCTTTGGGGGTGAGATTTTTTAACTTGTTCAGGCTTTCTGAAGTCCACCCAGTCTACTTGACAAATTGTTTTGAGAATCTTTTTTTTTAAGAAGAAAAATTGTAAAAGACACTTAGAGTTGGTAGTGGTATTAACAATTTTGATGGTTATGTAATGAAAATGAACAAGAGGATGGGAAGGATCGTAATGACGTTACTTCCAATGAAGAAGCCAGAGGAATTAGTGGAGGGGAGGCACCAATCAAGAAATCAATGATAATGATGAACTTGAAAAGAAAAACAATAAGGATGGTGATGAACAAATTTTGATGAATATTAGCATTTAGGTTTTTTTTGTGACTATTAATGATAATGGACAATAATAGAAATGAGCCAAGATTGAACATATTGGCGTCGCTTGATCCATATAGCTAATCCTACCTAGTGGGAAAAGGCTTCATTTGTTGTTGTTGTAATCATAATGGACAATAAAATCTTGTTATTTTAGTATGTTGCTTTATTATTTGTACTTGTTAGGGTATGTTTGGTGTAAACACCAAACAATGGAATCCAAGATTCTCACAGTTTCCAAAAAAATTTTACATCATATTTTCTACATACCAAACATACTTTTCATTATACTTTTTCTCTTTCCTAATTTTTCTCTCTATCTCTCTCTTCATTTCTCTACAAAACTTTTCTTTACTCTACAGTACTTTACATTTCGTCCCTTACTATCTGTGCATTTCCACCAAACGTACCCATAGTCATGTTCCACATTTAAAATAAGAAAAACTCTTGTTTATGTGATCTTTTCTTACATTGGCCAATACTTGATTGAGACTTGAGCAACTTTTATTTGATATTCTAAGTTGTTACATACTTGTAAGAATTGAAGTTATTGACTTTAGTGGTTGAGCCTAAGTTAACATACTCATCTACCAGCTTATGTGTGTGTATATATTATATATATGTTGTCATTTAAAGGAAATTTCATATAGTATGTGAAGTATTGCTTTTACAAGACCCTCCTGACACATACTGCAAAATCTTGCTATTGACAGCATCAGTCTAGTCGGGCGTCAAATCAAATTAGAGCAATTGGATGAGAAAGATCTGCATTTAAGGTATAAGTAACATTTCCATTATATCACACATAAAGCAGAAAAACAATCAAAAAGATAAGAAAAAAATAGACTAAATGAATTGCAAAAGTTCAACAGTTTGAACAACATAGCAAATAGTAATCCATTGACCATCCAGTCCATACATGATGTATCCCAACATAACTCCATGCTAACCAAAATGAACACCAAAATTTAGCTTTCTGGACAATAGCACGGGTAATCACATCAAGAACGTCTAGATTAGCAGCATAATGGATTAACTTGCACAGGCAAGCCTAGAAGTTCTTTGATTTTACTTATGGGAAACAGCAATGTACCTTTTATAGTAGATATAAATCCATCTAAGCCTATAGTTGAAAGTTGAATCTATTAGGTGATTCAAAATCTATGTGAGACAGAAATTAGAAATCTGTTCGTGCTCAGAAGATATCTTCTACATGAATTTAAAAGATTAAAAATGACCTTATCATTAATAAAGCTTTGTAGTTTCTACACAAACAGCTAGCACAAAAGATAATTTTCTATCTTTCTCACAGTTATACTTCTAACTATTCACACCTATTAACAAAGCAAGAGTCCACAAAATTTATTCCATTTCTTAAAGTGATAACGCAATTCAAATAATCGTACACATTCTTCGAAAGCTAACTAGAGATCAAACTACTATAAATTACTTCTCTACAATTTTATACATATAACAGAGATAGGAGAGTCATAAGCTTGGAGAAATGCCTCTCACCTCTAATAACTCATGAGTCCTTTTCATGTTCAATCTAGAAATATCCTCGCAAAAAATCTTCACAACTTCCGACCCTCTCCACCGCTCGTGAATCCCATTCACAATCCCTTCCGTGATCCCAGCCTTCCCAATCTTCAGCTTCTGTTTCATACGTATCCCCAGAGTCGTCAGCCTTCTCAATTCCCTCTGTGATAAACTCAACTCTGCCAATGTGGGCACCTTCTCCTCTCTCTTGTTCCTTCCTTGCTCTTTCGCCAACTTCTTCTGCTTCTCCACCTCGCTTGTGAGTTCATTATATCTCACTATCGCAGTTCCTGAGCCGGGTTGCGGGACCGGGTTCTCAGGCGAGCTCCAACTCGAGTCGATTGTGTGCCCTATTCGGTACTTGGGCAACTGCTGCGGTAAAGGAACAAATATCTCTCCGGCCGAGTTGCTCTGAGTGGATTCACAGTCTGAATTCGGAGTTTGGCTTTCCTCGGTGTACCCGAGGCTACGGAGCTTCTCGGCAATTCGTTCAATGGCAGATTTGGGTAGGGTTTTGACGTCGGCGGCGGAGCTCCGGACTAGAAATTTGGGGGCTCTGGGGTTCCGTGGAATGAGGGTTTTAGAGATTGGTATTGGGAAGAAGAATGAGGATGAAGAAGAAGAAGAATGTTGTGATGGGAGTTTTGGTGGGAGGGAGAAGGCGTGGAAGTGAGTTGCAGGAAGCAACATTTCAGTTGGTCATGGAGAGTGGAGAGTGGAGAATGTAGAATAGAAGAGAGGGAGCTTCAGAGTTCAGATGCTCCACTCAGCTTCAGAATTCAGATAGGTAGGGGAAGAGGATAATAACCCAAACAAATATCAAATCATCTAAATATCTAATGTATGCATTGCATTTTTTTTAGTGATTAAATTTTTAAAATAAGATGGGAAATTTTAATCAAGTTACCAACTTTGATTTTTGTAGTTGAAACTGTAGTATTAAGTATCGAGATTAATATTATAGATACTTTACAAGTCAATCTAGTTGATCCAAAAATTAAAAGATGTTCATCTCTAAAATCAAATGGCAAACTAACTTTGATCTTTTAAAATGGTTAATATTCATATTTTCTTTTATACAACAAATATAGAAAAATTAGATTTTTCTTTTAGCAAATTCCTAATTGAATTGTAAAATTTTATTAATAAGAGGTTGATCTAAGTGGTAAGTAACTTGATATTACTTGAATAATATTTTGAGTTCATAATTAGATGCGCCATGCGGGTTGTGTCTAGATTAATTGGGGCAAAATTTCATACATCAAACGGACAACCAAAAAAATTGTAAAATTTTGAGATTCTACCATGATTAACTTGTAATTATCATTTGAGAGCAGGTCCACCGAAGTACTTTAGCGGATCATGCGAAATCTCAACTGTTCATCTCAGCCATCAATTTATAATTTTTCAAAATAAACAATTGAAATTGCGCACGGTCCACTGAAATATTTCAACGGACTGTGCTCAATCTCAACCGTCCATCTCAGTCATCAATTTACAATTTTTTGAGATAGACAATTAAGATTGCACATGATCCGCTGACACTGAAGTACTTCAGCAATCGTGTACAATCTCAACCATCCATCTTAACTATCAATTTACAATATTTTGAGATAAACAAATCCAAATTCAAGCCATTCAAAATATTTGCCATAAGAAAATAGCCCATAATTCTACTAATATGATAGTTCCTTTTGCGAGGAACTTTGAGAAGCCTTTGACCCAAGAGTCCTTATATAGTCCCTAATGATTCCTCTATCTACAGACTACAATGATCCCAAGATTCCACATCTTGCAAAGTCAATCATAATTTTTTTTTAGATTCCTCTCCAATCTAGAGAATCTTGTGCTGCACTTCTGAATTGAAATTTAAATTGATACTCACAAGTTGCTCAATTAGTAAACAAAATTTTTTTCATGACTCAATTTGGTCATGTAGTGATCTTTTTAGATGGGTTTTGGTTGCAGCTAAAATGTTTTGATATGAAGTAAAAATAAGTGAATGAGAAATATAATATAATTTAGAAAAAAGATATTTTTTTAGAATAGAAAAAAAAATTGTTATTTGGTATTTAAGGAAATAAAATTAAATTTATAAGATTGATTTTGTCTAGTATAGATGTAGATAAGGAAATAGAATAAGAAAATTGCTAAAAAACTATTTTATTGAGGACAATATAAATATTTTACCTTAACTTTTCATCTGACTGATTCTCCTTCTCTCTATAATGATAGGGAAGTGAAGTTCTTTATGCACAAAGAACCTTCGAACTATTTCTCTTTTCTTGCTTTTTACCAGCCGTAAAGAGAGTACGGAGTTATCTTTCCAAAGTGTACATTAGTGAATTGCATTTTATACTCAATGAATTGTGCAATCTTTTTATATTAATCTACTTAGAATTTTTATAGAGATGAATCAATATTTATTGTTTACCTGTGTTTTGAATAATATATATATATATAATCTGAAATTAGATCATTTTCTAATGGTCATCAGATCCAACTGCATCACATGATAACCCGACCCGACCATATGTAATTCAGTTAATCCCAATTGTGGGAAGGACACCACAAGCAGGTTCGTGTTGCCCACGGGACTCATAAATGGGTGTGTGCCTGTGTGGCCACAGAAATTAGAAAATTTATAATTTCATGATTTTTTTGCGTCATACGAAATTACAAAACGCACACACAACACAAGGAAGACAGAAAACAACATTTTCTAGCTCTTCCATCACCATACCTCATCCATGGCTTCTCTTCTTGCCAACGGCGTCTCGAGCTTCTCTCCGCAACCTTCTTGCGAATTGAAGCTTCAAAAAGGGCTTTTCCCTAAGCTCGAATTTCCCAAATTCCAGAGTTCCAAACCCAAACTCCGAAGCGCAGGGCCTCTGAATGTTCGAGCTGATGTTGGGTACGATCTCCCAGGTAAGTCCTCCACTTCCACCACTAGCACCGATGAGAAGATCCGGGAAATTCTTCGTAATCGTGACTACGATAAGAAATTCGGTTTTACATTTGATATTGATTCGTTTGCGATTCCGAAAGGGCTCTCGAAAGAGACAATCCGATTGATTTCTACCTTGAAAGAGGAGCCCGATTGGATGCTAGAGTTTAGATTGAATGCTTTCGAGAAATTCTTGAAGATGAAAGAACCTAGATGGTCTGATAACAGATATCCACCCATTGATTTTCAAGATATATGTTATTATTCTGCACCCAAGAAGAAACCCACTTTGAATAGCCTTGAAGAGGCCGACCCAGAACTTCTTAGGTACTTTGATAAACTGGGTGTCCCTTTGAATGAGCAAAATCGTTTGGCTAATGTTGCAGTTGATGCTGTTCTAGACAGTGTATCCATAGCAACTACACATAGGAAGACACTAGAGAAGGCAGGTGTTATCTTTTGTTCAATATCTGATGCTATTAAGGAGTATCCAGATTTGGTGAGGAAATACTTAGGAAGAGTTGTGCCTTGTGAGGATAATTATTATACTGCTCTGAATTCAGCTGTGTTCAGTGATGGATCATTTTGTTATATTCCTAAAGATACAAAGTGCCCTATGCAAATCTCGACGTATTTTCGAATAAATGCATTGGAAACTGGACAGTTTGAGAGGACTCTGATAGTTGCAGATGATAGGAGTTTTGTGGAGTATTTGGAGGGTTGTACTGCACCTTCTTATGATAAGAACCAGCTTCATGCTGCTGTTGTAGAGTTGTATTGTGCTGAAGATGCAGAAATTAAATACTCCACTGTGCAAAATTGGTATGCCGGTGATGAGGAAGGGATTGGTGGTATTTACAATTTCGTGACAAAGCGAGGCCTCTGTGCTGGGGCACGTTCTAAGATATCCTGGACTCAAGTGGAAACAGGATCAGCAATTACTTGGAAATATCCAAGTGTTGTTTTGGAAGGAGATGATACTGTGGGTGAATTTTATTCAGTTGCTTTGACAAATAACCATCAACAAGCAGACACTGGAACAAAAATGATACACAAAGGGAAGAATACAAAGAGTAGGATTATCTCCAAGGGCATATCAGTTGGACATTCAAGGAACTGTTATAGAGGTCTTGTACAGGTTCAGTCAAAAGCAGACAATGCTCGGAATTCCTCCCAATGTGACTCGATGCTTATTGGTGATAAGGCTGCAGCCAATACCTATCCCTACATACAGGTAACACGTAGCTCTTGTTTTTTTTTTTTTTGGGTCTTCAATTAATTCTCCGTTTCTGTTCATGCTTGCCTCAATAACCATCAGTTTAATACTTTAAAAATGTTTAAACGGTGTTGACGAACTACCTCGAAAGTTAAAATAACGAGCCAAAAACAAGGAAAGAAAGAAAGATAACAGAAAACTGAGGAAAAAATTTTCCAATTAATACTGTGTCAAGGAAGAATGACTTGCAATGAAGTTTATTTAGAAAAGTAAGCTAAAAACAAGCCCAGAATCAGATATGGGCAAATATCCAAGAAATAAAAGGAAACATTGCAATAGAGCTGAACAGATAGTCTCTTTTGAGGGTATCTTGTTTCAAGAAGACTAGAAATTATTTGTATCCTTTAGTAATCCCGTATTAAGTTTGCACTCCGATTCTTATCTGCATGTTTCCCGATCACCTTTGATTTAGGGAGAAAAATGGCCTGAGTGAATACACATTTTATTTTGTTTCAAAGATGCTAAAACTTTTTCTAGATGAAATCTTTGCATAGGAATTTGGCTGTCAGGTAACTTAATGAGTAACTGTCTCCTTTTGTTGATTAAATTTAAAAGCGTTTGTCTATAAGAGCGCAAGGAGTTAGTCCTCTCAATTATGCTCCGTAAGCATTATATTATGTCGAGTTTCCTTCCCTGACTTACCCGTTTCAATAATTTTATCATTCTCCCATGTCTAGTCTGTGTCCTGATAGTCAATTTTTGTATGATACTTTAATTTTGCTGAACCTCAAAGCACAATTGTTTTGTAGGTGAAGAATCCTACAGCCAGAATTGAACATGAAGCTAGTACCTCCAAAATTGGTGAAGATCAATTATTTTACTTTCAACAAAGGGGAATAGACTACGAGAAAGCTATGGCTGCTATGATCTCGGGGTTTTGCCGTGACGTATTTAATGAGCTTCCTGATGAATTTGGTTCTGAAGTGAACCAACTGATGAGCTTGAAGCTTGAGGGGTCAGTAGGTTAAGCAGCCTGTGATCTGTGAGGATCAAATGGAAGACCTTGCATGGGAACTTGTTCAGGTCTGTGGTTTTTTATTTGTATTAGTCTCTTATGATATTTCAGACAAGGTTGTAGTGTATGAGGAAGGATATATACACGATGTAAATAGTTTTTGTCTCAAACTGTATTGCAGAGAAGTAATGGATCATGATTATTAGTTTTTGAACTTCATTATATGATCATAGTTGGAATAAGTTTCTCTATGTTGTAAATTTATCTATCGTAGTTTCGAACTCTTTTTGGCTATACTACTAAAAATCCTACTCAGTTTTCTGATAGTTAATGGTGCTATGAAAAATTCTTAGGTCATTTGTGCTTTCACCAATAGTATTATCTATTTGTTTTATTTTATTTATTATGTAGACCCTTTAGTCTGAAAAGTGAAGAATTAGATGAATATTATTGGTTAATGTATGAATGACGTGGCGCAATAAATGCACCTAACAATTTCTACACATTGGTGGTTGCTGTTTTTTTTTCTTTTGCCCAGATAGCTGGTGTTTTATTGGTTATTCTGCTGTTGAATTATCTGAATGGCTTTTTCTAATATTTTTTTGGCCAGATAGCTGGTGTATTTTTGTGGCTATAGTGCTGAAAAGAAGATTATTAGTTGGTTCTTAGGCATGGATGCTTCTAAATTTAAGCCCGACTATATCTGCATTTTTTTAAGTATTTTTAGATTGTTCAAAATATTTATCATATTTTTTTAATTATGTTTCGAGCTTCTTTTTTAGCTCAATTTTGGTTTTTGAAACTTTTCTATATAAAGTTTTTTTTTTAAAAAAAAAAATATGCTTAATTGAATGAATTGTCAAATTTGTAGAGAATTTCAGAAAATTATATAAGTTTTTAAAATCCAAGGACTCTATTTAATCTATATTATATTGGAAAACATTTAAATGGGAAAGATTTACAAACCAAATGGTTCAGTAGAAACGGAAATGAGTTTTTTTTTTTTTGGTAACAGGAAATGAGTTCTTTATATTCGATCTTTGTCGTACAGAATAATTAATTTTTAGTCAATGGTATAAAATAACTTTAAATCATTTTAGTTGGGCGTCCTTTTCAAGAAAATATAAAATAACAGGGATATTTAAATAAATTTGATTCTTTATCATATATCATGAAAATCCCTTATCCTAAGATCTATCCCCTCTCTTCCAGATCTAAGTTAAGATCAACCGCACAAACAATGGTTAAAGAAATATTCCTTCTATTAAATTATCCATAGTTCATTTATGATCTACAAAGTATCTACAAAAGTGTTTTTTTTGGGGGGGGGGGGGGGGGGGGGGGGGTGTAATGTGTAATATTTTTAAAAGATAATTTCTGAAACCTTGCTATATTTTTAAGAACGTGAGATTTAGATTATTGAATAATTTCACCGTAATAAAGTCGTCATAAAATTTGTTTTGCAAATCTTATGATTGATATATTAACCACTTATCTATACAATTTACAATTTTTGTTTGTCTACAATACTATGGCCACTTGAAAAGCTTTAACATGGAGGAACAAGAGCTATGGCGCAAAAGCTATATGGAATTTTGTACGAAATAAAAGCATTTGCAACGAAGCAGAAGCAACACTGAACATTATTGAAAACATTCAGCTATTTTTATTAATAAATACTGAAGAAGATTTCAACATAAACATTCAAGTCATTTAGTACACATGTTCTTTACAAATCCTCCAACTCCAAGTACATGGTATGCACATTGGCAGAAATCCCATGAAACGATTGGCCATGCAAAGCGCAATTATAGAATGAAGGAAGTACTATTCCTGTAATGGCAGAGACCCAAGTTAGGAAGGAAAATTAATCACTATATTATTAATAGATGATAAATTAAATTTTATTCAATAAAAAAAATAAAATATAAGACCAAATTGATTGAAAATTGATCTTTGATGGACAAATTGAGACATTTTATCCTTTAAGAACTAAATTGAGAGGACATGTAACTTTCAGAGGCTAAATGATAATTTACTCATCCTTTCTTCCAGTCTTTTTTTTATGCTATATCATTACCAGTGTAAACATAAAATCTCTGCTTGAATACTCACATTTTGTATTTTAGATACTGCTCGACCGTGAGAGGTCTAGCACCTCCAAACCAATCGATGAGAAATATATTTTCAATTTCTAATTTGTAGGCTTGAAAGCCGTGACTCGGAGGCCACCCTGTTGACATTAAAAAAAAAGTATGGATTAATTTCTTAGCATTTAATGTGGGCAATGTAAAAACGGTGGTAAACGCAACTAATCATATGAACAATGAATGAAGATGTGTTTCTAATAGTTTTTAGGGAATTTACACTCCATCTCTGGATGCTTGGAAAACAAGGCACTTCTAGCGACTTCAGCTTCCTTGGAAGACGTATCAAGTAACTTCAGCTGAAATACGAATTGAAGGATGTCAAATTGCAGAAGTCTAAATTTTATCAGAGGCTTGATTTCCCCCTTAAGGAAGTTGTTAAAGAGGTAAGAGAATTCTGGAGTCTTGAGAAACCTAACTAAACAAGTGAGAAATGATAAAATATAAAATTAATGATTTCCAGTTTCACAAGATTTGAATAATCAGAACTTTTTTCTGATTTGATCATGAAGGTAAATATACCAAACCTAATGAATTTAAATATTTGAAACTATGTCCAGGAAATATGCAAAAGATCTGCATTATACTTTAAATTGACAATGTGCATTCACAACTAATGTGCACATCAACACAGGGGATAAACTATGGGAGTATTGAATTTTCAGTACCCTCTTCATTCAATGTCATTTGTTATTTGTCAATATTAACATAAACAAATGGTAACTTGGTAAGTAACGAACGAAGAGAGTACCGAATTTTCAATACTCTCGTATTAGAGTTTATTAATTAGCACAAAATTTATAGTGCAAATTGCAGATAATAAAGCCAATAAAACTATTAGATTCAATACTTTCATTTTCTCACTCTCACACACCTTTCCGGTTAGAGTCATCTTGGCACAAGAAGGATTCTCTGGGTCTTTCTTCCCACAAGTCCCAAGAGAGTATTCACTGACTGCAAATGAAGCTCTTTGGTCCTTCATCGCATTTCTTGCTGTTGGATCCAGAGGTGTCAAGTAAAAGTATGGGATGCCACTACCTTCATTAGGCAGTCCATCGCTAAAGGATAACACATTCCTGCAAAAGTAAATTACTATTATAAACCTTTTTTGGAAATAAATTATTGAGGAAATTTTGGAGTACTATTTGTATCGAATACATAACAATTATATTTAATAATGATTTACATTAAACCATTTTTCGACCTTCTCCTAACAACTCAACAAGTTTTCAGATTTACATGGCTATTAATATGGTACGGTTAAAATAGTCCAAGTCCTTGAAAATAGTAATCACTATCCAAAATAAGTATAACAATTAATTAACTCACAAGGTTGATGATATGTAGTATGAGGGAATATTCACATTTCACAGTATAACTGGGAAACTCTTACCCAAAGGGCGCTCCACCCAAATCACTTGAGATAGTGCTGCAGAGAAACCAAACAAAGTAAGATTTCAGTACACGATTTGAGTTTTTATATGAAATAGTACTATGTACAAATTATAGTTGAAAACTTCCTAATTGAAAAGGTTAATCAATCCCTCCATAAGGAACACCTAATAAAAAGAAACTACAATTAAATTATCCAGGACAATGACAGTAGAAGTGATGGGAGTAAGTATAAAAATTGAAAATTCATCAACTCCTCCACCCTTTCCTATCTATCTCTGCGAGACCTTAAACAAATCATTTCAGCACAATTTCTTCCCATAATGCCCACCAAGTAGATTATCAACCAAAAGACCTCATCAGCATTATAACAAACAGTTTATGGGCATAAACAAAATCATCAAAGTGGATCAGGCAAGAGAGAAAGAAAGAGACTTTACTTTAGGACCCCCCAAATATTCTGCGAGACCAGCCAACGAGCAGTGGCAGCAGCATCAGCCGGGTCGGGTTTCGGTGGGATCGAGAGCAATCGCCCATGAACGGAACCATGGACGCCGATTAACAATAAGACCAAATGAACGACATAGAAGAAGCGTATGAGCTTGGGTACGATACCCATATTCTCTGCGTTGAAGTTGAAAATGGAAGTGAAATACCAAGCGAGACGATTAGTATGCGTTGTAGAGGCATGAGTATTTTATAGACGATATTCTCAACGGAGTAGAGCTAAAAGATTCCGCGAATTGTCAAGGTCGAGACGAAACCCAGAGACGATTTTGCTTCTCGGTCTGATCCAAAACATGGGTTGGGGTGCCCATCACGTGCGTCTCACGTGTTTTCTGTTTTCTGTTTTCTCACCTAACACGAAAAATATTAAACTGAAAAAAAAAATATTTATGATCAGAGTATTCACAAAATTGACTATTTTTAAAAGAGTAATATCAAGTTGATCCTTTTTAGATGGTAGCTTTTTCGATTTGGTCCTTATTAAATGTGGCTTCTCAATTTAGTCCTTTTTAGATCATTCCGTTATCAATTTAGTGCTTACCGTCAAAATTACTAACTGTGGGCTAACTTTACAATTTTTAAACATTAATAGGATCTTTTAATAAACTTTTATTTTTTTTTGAGCTGAAGAGTCTTTTAGTAAACTTATTTGGGCTAGTTTTGTAATTTTAACAAATTAAAATAATAAACACATTGTCTAGGTATAATTTCCAACACTCTGCCCCAGAGTACATGAATGAAGGCAGAGTCTCGGATAAATCATATGTTCATTCCTTTGGGGCGGTTTTGGTGGAATTGGTATGTGGAAAGACACCGTATGAAGTGGCAAAAGAGATGGGAAGGGATAGGGATATATATGAAGACGAAGATGAAGATGGAGATGGAGATGGAGACGATTCGCCTTTCCTTCCAGCAGGGACGACGCCGTGAACTTCATCGCCAACATCGCGACCCAATTCCTATGGTTCAGAGCGATTTGACTCAACGATCGCGCGATTGGATCGATCTCGGTGTGCTCCTACACGGGCGGCGATAAGTGCAGAGGGAAATCGGGGGAGATCGGGTATGTATTGGGGTCCAAGTATTGGGGAAGGGGGATAGCGACGAAGGCCGTGAAAGAGAGCGTAGGCGTAATGTTCGACGAAATGCGTGAGTTGGAGAGGGTGGAGGCTTTGGTGGATGTGGAGAATGTGGGGTCTCAAAGAGTGCTTCAGAAGAGTGGGTTTGTGAGGGAGGGAGTGTTGAGGAAGTATTTGTATATCAAAGGGAAGAGTAGGGATATGGTGATGTTCAGTGTTCTTTCAACGGATCCTCGAACTTGATTCAGTTATGTGTTGGAAATTATATATAGACATTGTTGAGAGATGCTTGAATAAAGATGAGGAAGGGGAAGAGACGCCGGAAAGTTGTAGCAATGTGTTTATTATTTTAATTTTTTAAAATTACAAAACTAGCCCAAATAAGTTTACTAAAGGACCCTATTAATGTTTAAAAATTGCAAAGTTAGCCCACAGTTTGTAATTTTGACGGTAAGCACTAAATTGATAACGGAATGATCTAAAAAGGACTAAATCGAGAAGCCACATTTAATAAGGACCAAATTGAAAAAACTGCCATCTAAAAAGGATCAACTAGATACTTTACTCATTTTTAAAATATTATTGGATTTATTATTGGGTGACCCTCTCAATAAATAATGTTCTATTTTAAACAATAATGACACTCATTATTTTTAAACTATTTTTAAACAATATGTTGCGGAGAGCCAGGCACCCAGCCGGGGAACTATGAACAAACATGTGAGAAAGGAGGACAACTCTTTTTATTAAAAAAAAAAAAAAACTAAAGGTCTATTTTGGTTCTCAATGTTTGCATGAACTTTAATGTTGGTCCTCAATATTTCAAAAGTTTAATGTTGGTCCTCAATGTTTTTGTTTTTGGTCGATTTTGGTCCTCGAGCATAACACCGTTAACTTTTTACTGTTACGCTCGAGGACCAAAATCGACCAAAAACAAAAACATTGAGGACCAACATTAAACTTTTGAAATATTGAGGACCAACATTAAACTTCATGCAAACATTGAGGACCAAAATAATAATTTAGCCAAAAAAAAAACAAGTGATTAATGATTTTTTATTAATTTTTTTCACAAGATAATCTTATTTAAGCTGGTAATTAGTAATTATAAGTACTTCTTTCAATTAAAAAATTATGTTTTTCATTGAACTCAATACTGTTGAATTTTTTGTGATTATTGTTAGTTTGAAAACGAAAGGATAGTATAGTACGTATACACACACACACTCCTTCTTTTGTTTTTATCATCAGTTGGTAATATATCATTTTTTGTTGTGATGACATTAAGTTAATTATAAATTAGGATAAACACCTTGTGATGCATGACGATATCACATATTGTATAAATATAAATATGTGTTTATATATATATATATATATATATATATATATATATATATATTCATTAAATCTTAATTATGAAGTAAAGTTTTTTTTTATGGAAAGTAAAGTTATATATTTAAAGTATGAGATATATGATTTTTAATGATATGAGATTCTTAAGATCAGATTTAGTATACAAATAAATATTATTTGATACTTTATTAATTAATTTAGATAGATATATGTCAACTTTTAAATATTGAATGACATTTTTTTAAAAATTAATGCATGATACTAAGTATAACAAAAAGTTTTATAATTTGATGAATTCTACTATTATCAAAAAAAGTATAAAAAAATTTAATACAAGATAACTATGAATTAAATAAAATATTTTAAATTTTATAATGTATTAAATATATAAACCATGTGAAAGTATGAATATGTTTTTTTGTTTCTCACACGTATATTTTAATTGAAGTTAATTATGTTCAAACTAGTTGGGATTTTATAATGGGAATAAAACTCTCTTACAAAAAATTTTTATATATATAAGACTCAAACTCAAAATTTTATTTAAAAAAAATAAAATATCTAGCACTCCAGTCAATATTGATGAATATGTTATTAAATAATATATATATATATATATATATATAAAATTAACCAAATATCAAGTATACTTTTTGTTTTAATTAATTTCTTAAATGGTTGATCTTAACTTATTCTTTTGGATTGAAACCATTTGAAAAAGAAAAGAAAAGACAAGTGGGCACACGGTAGATATTTGTTACATTAATATTTAATAAAATAATAGGAGTTTGAGTAGATTGTTGACTAGCTTAAAAATAAGTATTTTTTTATGGTTAAAAATAAGTATTTACTAAATTGTTTTTTATAAAAAATAAATTGTTATTAATATTAATAAATAATAAATATAGAGTTAAAATAGATTAGTATGAGTTTCTTTAGTCTTTTTTTTATTAGAGTTGAGTTTGATTATCTTGTTTTCAATATGAATTAAGATTTTTTCAGTTAAGCCCAGCTCTATGGCTTAGAGTTGAACTGTATTGCCCTTTTTTTTAAAAAAAAATATTTTAATTATTAAGTAATTAACAATATTTCATTGTATAATATAATTTAAAATTTTAAATAATAAAACATGATTAAAAATAATTAAATAAAAATTCAGAATAATTAATATATTTTAAATTAAGGTGAAAATTATAAAATTATTTTAATATATAAATAAAAATAAATAAAAACTACGAACCAGCCTATATATAGTTCAACATTATTATATTTTAAAGGATCAAATAAGTAAATACGTAGGGTTTGTTTGGGAATTAAGTGGGGAAGGGAAGGGGAGAGATTATGTAAAGTACTGTGGAAAAAAAGTAAGGAGAGAGATAAAGAGAAAAATTATGAGAGAAAAAAAGTATGATAAAAAGTGTGTTTGGTATGTATAAAATATGATGTAAAGTTTTTTTGGGAATCGTGAGATTACATGTAATGTACTGTTTGGTATTCATACCAAACATGCCCTAGAGGAGAAGGTAGGGGAGGGGAAGGGAAGGGAACGTTAACCTTCCATATGTCCTTCCCTTGTTTGGGTGTTGAAACCTCCTTTTGAATTTGTGAATGAGAAGGACAATAGAGGATTAAGGCTTGATCTTTCATTATATTCTCCTCCAATTTTTATCTTTTCAAACAAGGGATAGATATTTTGAAAATCTCCCCTTCCCTTTCTTTCTCCTCCATAATCCCCAATTCAAACATATCCGTAAAGTCTAGCCTATTTGGATACATCTCCTAACAAATAAAGAATAGACTCAAATACTAATAAGGGTTGAGTTTAATAAGAGTGACTAGTCATTCTTAATATAATGAATTTGAATTCAAATTATCGATGAAAGAAATACTAATATTGATAGTACCTTAAATAAAATTAGCTTGAAGAAATAAAATAATAAGAAAACATGTTTAAGGTGGTAAGTTCAAGTTAACCCACCTTTGTGGTCCGGTTGTTTTTGTTCTTCTTTCTTAAGAAGTCATTATGTTCTCAATTGGACTCACAAAAAGTATGGGTTAAGCTGAATTTTTCATTTTTTTTAACGCCTTAACTTGACCAAATACGATATGTTCTTTTTTTTTTTTGGCCAGACAAATACGATATGTTCTTTTTACATGATATGTTATTTAATTTAGGACATGTATTATTATATTTGGTTGTTCCGATTGTTAGTTTCGTTATTTTTTTTTATAAGGTTAGTTTCGTTATTTAATATGTTGTTTTTGCACTTTTTATGTAATATTAATATTACATGTCACGTGTGAATTAAATATGTAAAGAAAAACAAATTAGGTGGGTCGAACTTACTAAGTTGGGTTGGTAATTTCTTTTAACTTAATTTTAATTTCTTCCCGTGAGCCATGATATCTTATTACTTTATATCATGCAATGTGGAAGACATAGACGACACTAGAAAAAAAGGGAACAAAAAAACACTTTGGTTATGATTTACAATTATTGGTGAAATGAAATGTTGCATTTTAAGGATCATGAAAAATATATGACTTCATATTATATTTGCATCGATAATAACGGAGTTCATGTGTAGTATCAGGTTTGCAATCGTTGTTATTGACGTAGATAGAGTTATTCAAAAGCTTTAAGAATTGAGATTCCATAAGACCAAATTCATAGGCTCCTCCAACTTGTCTTGACTGAAAAATGTAATTAAAAGGTGAGAAA
Organism: Senna tora; assembly: GCA_014851425.1. NCBI lineage: Eukaryota > Viridiplantae > Streptophyta > Magnoliopsida > Fabales > Fabaceae > Senna > Senna tora. Next base: position 12,326,680 of record CM026267.1, read on the forward strand.
AGGGAAAATTGAGTTTCTTTTAATTAAGGTGTTTTTAATAAGTATTCTAAGGACATTCCTTAAATTTTTCTTTAATCAATAAAAAAAAATGGTAGGTATTACAAAATTAAGAGGTTTGTTGAAAGTTTTGAGGAGACTGAAGTAGGGAGGGTGCTCATTAATAAAGTGGTGTAGAGTGGGGTGGGAGGAATGGTTTATACGAACTATCTCATTTAGAGTTTTTAAAAAATGAAAAGAGACTACAACAAAACATGGATTTACCCACAGAATATATTCTATGGGTAATCCGTGGGAAAATAGTAAAAAATAAATAAATAAATTTTCTTTAAAATTACCCAAGGATTTAGTCACGGATTGTAAATTCGTGGGTAATTTTTTAATTAGCCACAGATGAATTTCTATGGGCAATTTATTGGAAATAGCCATTGATTTATAATCCATGGGTAATATCCGTGGGTAAATATTTATTATTTAAATTTTAGATGTATATATATAAAATGTTTTATATTAATAAAACAACAAGTGATAAATGGTATAGTGATGATTCTAAATATGTCTGCATGGCGCGTTTGTATTGGTTTAGTTGCAAAAATATTTGTTTGAAAATATATTTTTTTGCAGCTGGACCAATACAAATGCGCCACGTAGGCGTTTGTATGGGTTTGCACCATAAGCAGTTTGCACCTTCGAAAAGTCCTTACTCTTATAATGAATGAACAAAAGTAGAAAAAATATGATTAATAATATAATTAAATATTATAAACTATGCAAACATCCTAAACCCCCAATTTTGACGAGTTTAAAAATTGAGGTGTTGGATGGTTTATAAGGGTTCTAAAATTATCTTAAATCATCTCACCCTATTACTCACTTAAACATTCAACCAAGGGTTTATAACCTCATATCAATCTCAAACCATCATCCCAACCAAACTTCTAAGGTTTATCTAACAAGTGTTCTAGCCATTGTTAATATTTTTGAATTGATTGAAAAAGAATTTATTATCTTGGACTTAGTGAAAAGTCAACAAGAATAATTTCGTAAGCTTTCTCATTAGCTCAAAAGAATCATTTACTAGTGGAGGAGTGTAAAGCCAAACAAAATCGATCTTCTTGAATCAAATCGAGCAAAAATCAATCAACATTCGATTTGATAAGTTAAAAAACTGAACCAAACTACATATATTTATAGTATATATTTGCTTCTAGAAGATTAGATTAAATTTAATCAATTTAAACATTTGACTTTGAAACCAATTTAATTTTATATTGTTAATGAATGAAATGTTATTATATCTTTTTTATTATTTATATTAAAAAGAATAATATATTTTTATTAATAAACTTAAATATTTAAATTTGACAAACTAAAAAAATTTGACAAGTTAAAAGTCTCAAATTGACAAATATATGTTAATGAAATATTATGGTTTGATTTCGCGCTATAAATTTAAATAGATATATGCATCGTTTTATCACTTAAAACTATCCAAATGCCCTGCCTATATCAATCAATGTCCTTTAATAGAGATAATCAAAGGACAAAATTTATGTATTGTTGCTTACATGCTTTTGGTAAGGTTAACTAATTAAAAAAAGACATGTGTCAATTGAATCAATTAAAAAAAGACATGTGTCAATTGAATCAATTAAAAAAAGACATGTGTCAATTGAATCAATTAAAAAAAGACATGTGTCAACTTTCTTCTTGAAATTGATACATGTCTTTTTCTAATTGGTTAACCTTACCAAAAGCATGTAAGTAACAGCACATAAGTTTTTTCCATAATCAAAATACTCATACTCAATGGGCACCCTAAAATGTTACCTATAAGTCTGAGTATAGGTCCGGATACATAGTCAATAGGTCCGAGGAAGGATAAGCATATACTATATTTGTACCTTATCCGTAATAGTACAGCCACATCAATAGTTAATAACTTCTATGTTATGCAGTTATTTAACGAGTAATGTCCAATGAATTAAATAGTTGACAAAGTCTTAAAGTCAAAATTTTCAAAGACTAATAATATTTTTTAAAATTTAAAAATTAAATAATAATTTTATCAACCATTTAAAAAATATAAAATATTTTACTTTTTTTTTAAAATAATAATAATGATAAATATGCGTGGCAATGACAAAAGAGGTAGAGAGACGACTACCCAGTACCCACATCGGTGGCTGCGTCTGATAGCCGTCGTCAAGTTTCGCAGAAGCCACGCCACAGCTACAAATTGTTAGAATTAGAATTAGATACATGTGCAATCAAACACATTTCTCCTCACTTCCCTAATCCCTAATTTTCAATTCAAACACGACGGAACCTCCTCAGTTTGACCTTCTCTCAAACCCCATTTCATCTTCTTCCGACGTTGAGATCGCGATTTCCGTGGATGCACTGAAGCAGAGACTGCGAAAGCAAAGGCACTTGACGAATGGGTCTCTTCACCTTCTCTGTTGCGGGCGGTGGATTCATTCTGATTGGTGCTCGTGAAGCTCTTCTCGCTTCTATCTCCGATCCGAACTCAACCCATACTCTCGATCATTCTCCTCCTCCCAATTCTCTTCATCCTTCAACCACAAGATCTCAGAAGCCGGATTCTAAAACCAGGCAAAACCCTAATTTCTCCTCTCTATCTTTCCTCTTTATGTTTATTCTTTTTTCCTTCGCCTTCCTAAACTCCGTCGTCTCACTGATCGACGCCAACAACGCGAACGACCGTGTCGGATCAGTCCTCCAATTGCAAGTCTTGGCTATCGCTTTGCTTTTCCTATTGTACTCCGTCCTTGGTCTTTTGGTCAATTTGACGAATTCTTTTCCTCTGTCTTCTTCATTGCTTGGCTTGGTTGGGGTTTTTGCTTTTACGGAAGAATTCTTGTTGTTTTACCTTCAGAGGAAAGTCCCCAGCGGAGTGGAAGATCGTTATTACGATCTCATGCTTTTGCCTATCGCCGTTTGTGTAATCTCAACCATCTTTGAATTGCAATCGCCGAAATCGAATCTCCCAAAACTGACTCGTGGGCTTGGATTGATCTTACAAGGGACATGGTTTCTCCAAATGGGATTGTCGTTTTTCACGAGCTGGATGACTCATGACTGCCATTTGAACAAAGTGAGCAGAGGGAATTTCAGTGTGATGTGTAAGGGACCACATGAATCTCACAGGGGTAGAGCAATCGCCACGCTTCAGTTCAATTGCCATCTTGCTCTCATTGTGTTACTCTTTGTTGGGTTTTACTCGACAATTTCTTGGAAGTATGGAGTTCCTGTTGATACTACACGATATAGGCCATTGGGAGCGGAAATGCAGTCTTTTGAAAACTCTGCTCAATTCACTCTGGATTCTGATGACGATGCTGATGAAGAGATTAAAGAAGATAATGTGGCGATGCAGAAGGCAATTGTTGTGGAATCGGGTATGAATGGTTATAGTTCTCATCATTGAGTTAAGATAGATCTCTCAGATTTGAGTTGGCCAAGGTATTAGTGGATTATATCATTCTGATTCTAGTGTAATTGTCCCTTTTTTAACTGTTGGTGAGGATAATAAAACATTAAAATTCACTATGTATAAATATATCTGTTGCTGGTATTCTTTTCTAGTTTTGGTTTTGAGTCCATGTGAGACATTATATCCTGCAATTTCTCAAACTGAATTCTGATATATTTTTGTTCTTCTTAGTTCATATGACTCCATATTCTCAGTAGTCACAAGTCTAAGTTCTATACTAACGACTGTGTTTTGAGTAGTAGCTAGCACAATTGATTATTTAGGTGTTCAAAAGTTTGATTTTTTTGATTTGGACTTCGCCTTGGTACTTCATTGGCATAATTAGAAATTCTTCAAAGTAGGGTATACTAGTTATAAATTATTGATGGAAAAGAAACACTGCTAAATCTCTGTTAGGGACATTTTAACTATAAGGAATCATGCCAAGTAAATGGTGCTCTGCGACTATTATGGCCACTGTGGTCCACTGTAATGACCTTGTTTTATGATTCCTTAGTTCCTCCAATGGCTTCTCTTCAAATACTATCCTCAATCTGCTTCACGCACCGTAATTCTACTACTGTTACATTTTATTGCCACGTTCGTCTTTCTTGATTTCAGTTAAATTGTAAATTGACTAAATTCTGTCTCACTCTTAGGTATTCCTTCCTTCAAACAGAATTACGATTTTCCTAACATTATCAATATAGCTCTATGTTAAGTTTGGCTTTCATATCCAGTCCAAGCCCAGGTAAAAGAGGAGGGTTGTGTTCGTTAGTCGATAATTAGCGTAAAACTTCGTTAAATTTTTTAGTATGGATCAATGACATGAACATTTATTTAATATTATCAATATAAACTTGATAAAGAGGTGCCTTCTATTTGGTAGTCTTGAAGATGATAATCCTCAATGGTTCCAACAACTGAATCACCGCGATTTGTGTAGTTTAACTATTCTAGGCTATTAATATTTGGAAAGAAGTTGAGGTGAGATGATATTATATGATAACCTGAAAGTAGGTCAAAATGTAGCGTTATCGTTCTCATTTGTTTGCTTATGGTATCGTATGGCTGCATTGAATGAACAAACAGTTCTTTGTATTTGTCGTTTGTGATTTTCTTGAAGAGATTTTTCTTTGAAATCCTCCTAAGAGGTGGTAATTGTATAGCTCATTTCCATCTCTTACTGTGTATTGACTTGAGAAAACATTTTGTATGTAAAAAGTTCTGTTAGTGATTGTTATGTGTAATTTAGACGACCCCTATTGCTTCGAATTTCCTTTGGAGGAAATTATAATGCCTATATTATATTTCGAATCGTGACAGGAACTTCACTTATTTACACCAGAAGAGCTCATCTTGGTTAAGAATATTGCATAGCAATCACCTTCGCCTTACCTGAAGGGTGATTAAAAGAAATATGCTTGTATGGCTGTATCATATTTCGCCATATTATATTGTTAGAGAACTTCGAAAGTTATATTTCACCTTAGAGTATATAGCTAATGTAATAGTCTAAACCAGTGATTAGAGAAGCCTACATGCTGCACAAGATAATAGTTTGCATATAGTAGTATCTGTCTTCTTTGAAGTTTTATCAATTTGTTGTTGATAAATGATAAGCTCTAATACATATTTGGTACGGACTTTGCTTTGTGCCTTGCAGAGTAAGGAAGATAAAAGCTAACACGATAGTGTCATGTAATGAAAAAAAGAAACACAAGATTGATCGAGTAATGAGTCTCATTTTCGACTCTATGTTTATCTCTTTTCTCTTATGAGGAGAGGAGAGAGTTTTACTTACAGAAAGGCTCATACTTGAACTGCCCTCTTCATTTGTAATAGAAATATTAAATTGAGTTCCAAGTTCAACCCAACAAAATGTATGCAATCTTGTGCGTCCTAAAAAGTTTAGAATAAGTATCAATTTGTGTTTATATCCTAATCTCAAATTCTGTCACTTGCATTAACAAAATTTAGTGAGGTGTTTTTATGTTTAGAGTGTCAACTATCATTAGAGAATATTCAAATTGTATACTGTATTACACTTTACAATCTCCTAATCTGGCCAGTGGCCTCTGTGACCCATGAGTCACGATGGGTTTGTAAGGGTTGGATTAGTTCAGTTCACGTAAATTTTTTTTGCAAAAAAGAATTTTAAATATTTGAAATATTTTGTGTTATAAAATATCATAACTTATAACTTATGTTAATATGTATTATTCATTTCTGTTAATATATAAAATAAATCAAATTTTAATTTATAAAATTAATTCTATCAAATAATTTTTCAATCATTATTTTTGTAAGTGAATTTGTAAAGTTTATGTATAATATATTGATATTCAATAAAATAAAACAATTCTTTTTAAAAATTACATTATTTTCATAAAAATGAAAAGCTCATGTCTGACAGTAGAACTCAGCCCATGTTCGTTTAAGAGTTAGGCACCGACCCAAGTATGGTTTGACCCATCAAACACAAAAGTGTTGGGGACTTGGGGTACCTAACTACTTATGGCTTGATTCCTCAATAAAGTCATCCACTCCAGTGACTCAGTGAGGGCCATTTGTAATACTATCTATATTGTTCACATACTATTAATAACCTCACATACTATATTACTCAATTTTTGAGAACTCTTAAAAAAATTAAAACAAACATAAATGTATCTTGGGTTTGGTACTTGGTTTAAATTTGTTGTGGAGTTAGTTGGCAAATAAAAAGCCTCAACTCTTACCGCCGAATTGTTAGGTTTATTTACACGTTTTAAATTCTGCCTACAAATTCCATTCCAACTACCTCCTAAATTCATCTTACAATCATACTATCTTAAACATAAAACTAACAATTACTTCGAACACACATTAAAGTAATCAAAATTAGCTGAAGATATTTTCCTACGCGAAACTCAAGGACCTGATCATTTGTCCGGGGCGTACGAGCCATCACAACAAGTCACCAATAATAAGCCTCCACGTAACCCCAAGAGGCCACCGACGTGTTCAGCCTCACCACACCACAGAACGTGTCAAGTCGAAACGAACGCGATTGCGACCTCACTTTCGAATTCTACGAGTTCGCCACGTGTCCTACGCCGTTACGACATGACGTTGAGACGTTGGTACCCAGGATTTGGGCTCACAATAATATGGTTGCACATCCTTCACATCTCTCTTCGGAGGAGAATAGAGACGCAGCGAGCGCTAACATCTCTTCACCCAACTCAGTTAGTTGCTCACAATCTTTCCCCCTTTCTGTTTTCTCCAAGTTCTTCTTGTTCATCGTTGCGATTGATTCGGTTTGCGAAATCAAACTACCGTACGCACTTCCTCTCTTATAAATTGTGTGTTTTCGGTTTCCGAGAATATATAATACAGGCGTTGCTTTGTTGATTGATTCAAACGTTCTGGAATCGATCGTGGTGAGCGTGATCTTAAATCCCTCTGTGTGTGTGTGTGTGTTCACTCTTCTTCAGCTGCGGAAGACGGAAGGCTTGGAATTTTCTCCGCGGATGGAGTTGTGGCGGAAGCTCATGTACCCGATGCGAAGTGTTTGGATCCGCGTCGCCACCAGACTCGGCATACGCAAAACCGGTAGGTTTCTCATTCCCTTCGGCTTCTCCAACTTCGTGTTTTCAGCTCATGAGTTCTTGGAGCTCTGTTGCTTTTACCTTGTCTTGTCTTGTTAACGTTTCTGAGGATTGTAGTTAGATGAGATGAAGACGATGGAATTTGTTGTTTGAGAATTAATTGGATGGTCATTGATTTACAAATTACAACCTAGGCCGTTGTTTAATTTCATTGGATTCTCGTAGTAGTTGTTGTAGGTTTAACATATTTGGGAGTGAGTCATTTCACTATGTTTCACGATTTTCTGGGGGAGAAAGCAAATATGTGAGGCCAGTAGGTCACTAATCACTATAGAGCATGTTCTCCATCTTTATCTGTATATAGGATGAGATCATGAGAAGAAACGGTGGTAGCTAAGTAATTTGGAAAATTGTGGTGGAGGCAGAGTGTCTGTTACTCTGTTATGTTTTGATCATTTTCCTAAATAGTAGAGATCGAAAGACCTTTCTGATTGTTTGATTACGTTTTTTTATTTTTGCTGAGAAAAACTAGTTCTTGTGATTGTTATGTTATAGGCATAGATATGAACCCTGTCGTAAGTTAACTTTATGGTGTTGTTATCTGTGCTTCAAGCTTCCATAGTTCTCAACTTCCCATTATAGATCTGTAAAGGGAGTAATCAGGAGAAGAAGGATCTGTAGGTAACTATTTGAGTAATCCTTCAAAATATAGGAAAATTAAGAAGTTAATATATGAGGCTGAAACATTATTGTAATAATTATTTGGGCACATTTTTAAAGGGGGAAATTAGAGTATTTTACTAGTTTCTGGTGTTTTAATATTAGTAATCTGATACTAAGCTTAACAATTTTATTTTGTGCAATGAGAGAAGTTGCAAGTGATTTATATTAAAGGTTGTGTTTGGAAAAATGTCCAGGATTGCTGAAGCTACGACATGATGTGAGAGCTTGTGAATATAAAGATATACATGTTATGTGGGGCATGCTGGAAAGAAATGACTCAGTGTTTGCTTCTCCTGAAAAAGGCAAGAAGAGAAGGAACTACTGGAAGTTGTTCAGATGGGCCAGGTGTGCTCCATGTATTTGCCGCTCCTGAGGGATGATCAAGCCACATGAATCTCTCTCCTCCCGGAAAGAACCACCTGCAGTGTTGAAAAGAACTATCGGTGTGGATTTTGTACTAATCAAACAATAAGGAGTGCAGAGGTTCTATGCATATGTAGAACATGGTCTCCTCTGAATCAAGTAATCTATCTACCTGTAAATATCAACCGCACCTTGCAATTTTTTTCTTTCGTCTACCTCGGTGGTCTTTACCATTTCTCCTTTGTCTTTGTGGTATGTATGGTATGAAATAATATAGTATCTGTAATATGTGCTGTGCTTCACCAGCTTCGTATGCACAACCAGACATTTATGTTACTTTTGCTGATTATAACATATAACATTTTATTACCTTTGTCGGGTGCTTTGGTTTAGGTAGCTCCATTTGAATCATCCCTGCCTTAGTTTGTAATGGGAAACAAGTTGTCATCTCTGGAAACTAATTTAGTTGAAATAATTTACTTGTGAAATATATGTATGATTGTTACAAAAATGCATTACCTGAAGAGAACACTCTCTGAACTTTTTCTGTACATGGATGAAGGGTGAACCATTGGTTGAATTCCTCGATGGTGAGAGGAAGAAAAAAGTAACAGAAGGAAAACCAAAAAGTGATTCTGAGGATGATGAAATTGCCCCTTGATATCAGTTACACAGATCTTATTTTATTCGAGTAACTTTTGGCCTTTCTTTCTATTGACGAATTGTTTGCGATACCTTGAGTACTTATACAGAAACAGAATAGAGTCTGGGATGGCACATGAATATATTCCATTGGAATACCGGTACGTAGATGTCTTTAAGTTTCACTCTTTACTTAGCAAATGCCAAACGGTACAGAAAAGATGTCAGTAGCATCCATCTGCATTTAGCAGTTGTGTTGTTGAAGTGGTGGAGTAAGGAGAGAGATTGAGAGAGAAAAAATTAAAAAAGAGAAATTTTTAAAAGTGGAATCTATATTTTTTTCCTCTCTATTTCTCTCTTAACTTCACCATTACAAAGCATCTACTCTTATCTACCATGCTTAAATATATTAAAGTGTTAAAAGTGCATGAACAATTTATGCTATTAGATGTGACTGGTGTGTGAATATGTTTCATGCACTTACACTTTAGTCGATCCAAATACGGATTTGGATTTGCTAAAGTGCACGTCCAATAAAGTGCTTGAAGTGTACAACATGAACCGCTAGATAAAATTGTTACAGTACGGACACGGTCTAGATAATGCACTTCATATACTTTACACATTTTACACTTGATTTGATTCTCTTTTGGGATACCTTCCATCACTGATGTGTTTAGCCAGAAAAAAGTATTATGTACGCTGCACAGTTGCAGTTATGGCTGGGAAGAATAATTGATCAATCCAAAGAATCACAATCTTAATATTGGGCCGGGCCTTTGGGGCCGGTTTCTTTATTATTTTTAATATAATCCTTGCCCTTTCTTATAAAATGAATTGAATTTAGAAGATGAGGATAACCAATTAAAATCTGGGTTGAAGTTGAATTAGTAAACTCAAATTCTAATTATGTGAATATTTTATGGTCAATGAATAAATAATATTTCAAGAAATTCTTTAATAAACTGTTTGATCTGTTGGTGATAGGTGATAACGCTCCCTCCTTGGGATATTCTTACCCTCTAGCCTTTTAATATTTGGGATTGTTTAGCGGCATTTAACATAATCAACATGGCTTTGACATCATCGAACAATGCTCTTATTTTGTTTTGTTTTTCAAAATTATTGGTATCCAAAAATTTATTAGCCTCTAATTATTAATTAATATGATTCAAATTAGCGAAATAGAAGAGAATTGAATATTTACTACTCTAATTGTAATTGATCACGAGTTGATATTTATAAATTTTGAAGTATACCTCAATCGTGGATTTCGGCATTTCCCTTCTTTTGCCTTTTATGGAGATTCCCACTCTAAAAAGGAAGTGCAATGTGAACAAGCAGATCGAAAGAAGAGGAAGGAGACAGTAAACGGAGAAGAGAAAGTACTGAGAAAGAAACTTGAGAGAAAATTCTGTTATTTCCATTCACGAATGAAAAGGCTTGTATACATCTACACAACACAATGCTAAGGGTAAAAAAGTAAAAGCATAATACACAACTAACTAAGGGCAGAAGAATAAAACTACCAAAACATAAATAACAGACTAAAACAACTAATTTAGTTCAGTTAGTTACAAGAAAACTCGATACTTCAGCACAAAGATTTTTTCGTCCAGCGTACACTTTTAGCCAGAGAACTCTGGAAGCCATGTAAATTTGATCGACCTTTCGGCGTGGAGAGAATCAATCTATATATGAACAAAGATCAATAGTCATAAATAATCGAGAAATGATAATATATATATATATATATATATAAAAACAAACACTTGTGACACTAGCTATAGCTACTTGATATATGCACAAAATTGTCTTTATAAATAATTTTGACAATATCTCTCTAAGTAGTAGTGATTGAAAATCCAGTGAACTAGTCTAAGAATACAGTAGTAATTTGAGTGGATCATCAATGTTCATCCTCTGATTCACTAGTCTCATTATGGTGATAATAATATACACACAAGAACACATACACTATCAAGCTGACACCACTCAGCAACGCGAGAAGCCAATAGTAGTTATCCAAACGCGCCTCACTCATATCATCACAGAACCAACTGGGCCTCCCTTGAGAGCGCGTGACCACCTCCACGAGCGTGATCAACACCGCACTCACGAAGCTCCCAACCCCAAACACACTCGTGTACAACGCAATCCCCATCGTCTTCATCCTCACCGGCACCTCACTGTAGAAAAACTCCTGCATTCCCACCACAGTGAAGATGTCCGAAATCCCCAGCAGGATATACTGCGGAAGCAGCCAGAATATGCTCAACGGCGCCGTTTCGTGATCGTCGAGCCTCTTCCTCTCCACCAACGCCGCTGTGACCATGGCCGCGATGGAGAGCACCATCCCGATGCCCATCCGCTGCGTGACGCTCACGCCCTTGTCCTGGCGCGTGAGGATCTGCGCGAGTGGGATGAAGGCGCGGTCGTAGAGGGGCATGAGGAGGATGATGGAGAGCGTGATGGCGCTCTGGAGCGTGGCGGGTGGGATCTTGAAAGTGGCCGACCCGAACCCGACGGTGCGCTCCATGGTCATGCCTTGTTTGGTGAAGAAGGTGGCGGGTTGCTGGAAGATGACGGCGAACATTAGAAGCATAGTCCAGATGGGAAGGAGACGAAGGACTACCTTGGCTTGGGCGAGCATGCAGGTTCTTGATCTTTTCGGGTTTCTACCGTTGTTATGGTCGTCGTTGAGGTTTGAATGACATAGAGATGTCTCTTGAAGCCTATATATATAGCACAGGAAATCAAATCAAGTATAATTAAAATTTGGCTAAAATGGATATACACCTTTTGAGTTTTGAGTAAAACTCAGGGGGCATATACAACCCCTGAGTTTTAAAATGTTGCATATAGATCCCTTGAGTTTTCACTTTGGGACAGAGACGCCCCTTCTGTTAGGGTTTCATGAAAATTAGGCGTTAAGTGCCACGTCAGCAAACATGTGTGAGGACACATACACCCCTTGAGTTTTTACTTTAGGGGCATATACACCCCCTAAGTTTTCACTTTAGGGGCACATAGACCCCTAAGTTTTCCCTTTGGGGCAGAGACACCCCTCACACATGCTTGCTGACATGGCACTTAACGCTTAGGTTTTTACGGAACCCTAACCGAAGGGGTGTCTCTGCCCCCAAAGTAAAAACTCAGAGAGTCTATGTACAACTTTTTAAAACTCAGAGGTGTATGTACCCCTGACCTAAAACTCAGGGTCTATGTGCATTTTAGCTTTAAAATTTGTTATCAAAGAAAGTAAACTACTTCACTAATAAACTGAGATGATCGAACTTACTCCAACTCGGACAGTATTATTTCAGACTTATTACGTGCAGGTGGTGGGTTAGTTCCACAGTAGAAGCATTTCAAAGCTTTGTGTTTGATGGCCTTCACCATATTGTTGATCAAGTGTTTGTTGTTAGCTTTAGAATCATCCTCATCGTGATGTTGTTGTTTGTACAAATAAATAGGACTTCCGGCTGAGAAAACCAGAATAGAGAGAGCCATGGAGAGCGCAGGGATAGCAAAACCTAGTACCCAACCAAAGGTGTCTTGTATGTAGGACATGATGGTCACACCCAATAGGCTTCCGCCACATATCCCAAAGTACCACCACTGGAAGAACAGTGTCTTCTTCTTCGACTTGTCTTCGTCTTTGCTACTAGGTAATTCTTCGTCGGTGTCATCAATATCATCCACTTGGTCTGCTCCGAAAGCTTGGAGAGAGGGGTTGTATCCACCTTGGCCTAAGGAAATTAGGTAGAGGGAACCAATTAGAAAAGAAGATGGCAATGCCTTTGTTTTGTGTCCTTTTGATGATGATGATGATGTCCTTGCTACTGCTGTTGATGTTAGTGCTGCTAGTCCCTATTACAAGAAAAGTAGAAAACAACGTCAATGAATTGTTATGGGGTTTGGTTTCAAGGATCACAACAATAGAATTGTGGTATAAACATTAATTATTAATTTAGTGTCTTAGTTTAATTTATAAAGCGAGTATAAATCAGTACTCTTATAATCCTTAAAAGTTAATATTTCACTTGTCTCATTTTAATATTTGGATTGTGAAAATATTAAATTTAGTCTCTAAATAATTATGTCGGTCTCATTTAATATTTAATTTATGAAAGATGCATGCCTTGTATAGTGCATGTGTTTAATGAGAAAGTGAAATCTTTTGAGGATTATTAAGTTTGATAATTTCATAATTTATGGACTAACACTAAACTGAAATAAATAGAATCTTTTAGGGAGCAAGACAATAATGTACTCTAATTTATAGATAAATATTTTAATTTTTTTAAATGTTTCATTTTGTGTCTGCTTGCTAATATATAGTGCTATTTTTTTTATAGAAACTAATAGTGCTAATTTTTTATAGATGGAAATTACATATATTGTTATTCACTAATCAAATATATATAACCTCCAAATATCTGAAACAAACTGAAGCATAAAAGTTAAAGAATGAAAATTTTTTGGGTAACATACATCAGTTAAAGAATGAATATGAAACAAAATAAAGTTAAAAGGAGGAGTTATATAAATTGAGAATACTAAAATAATATTTTTGCGAAACAAAAGTGTAACTAATTTATTGCTTCTTGAAAAGGAAAATCTTCGTATCTAAGCAATGCCAGAAAACGTAAAAATAACGTGTTTCATACTAGCTATGTATAATGTGTACGTTATGTCATGTGTGCTGTTACATATTTCTTTCACGAAACTTACTATATATCAACACAACTTTTTTAATTCTTTTTGAACAATCAGCACAACTTTTTAGGCATAATAGTTCGTGATATCGGCACCGTTATGCTGATAAATTCCATGACGTCCAACCTCACGCATAAGTTACGTCGTTCGCTACTTCACTATTTTAGCTACATTCCTAATTATATATTAAGGTCTAATTAATAATTAAGATGCCCTAATAATTTGATGCGACAATTTATGAAAGTTGTAATTAATAAAAGATAGTCAGTAAAAGCATGACTTGGACTCCAACAACTTCATCAATCATCTGATCTAATAATAAAATAAAAATACAGTATAACTAAGATTGGTCTAAGTAATTATAAGTGATTTGGTATCGTTTAAGTAACGTGTTAAATTTGAGACTTTGTAAATATAATTATTTTTATAGACTCTCCTATCATATTCAAATACACAACATGAGTTAAACTCGGATTAATCAAGATAAAGCCTCACAAAAAGAACGAACGACAAATAAAAATATATCATTATGCACACAAGGCAGACAAACAAGGTAAAATCATCAGCCACGAGTATCCGATCCTTAATTATGAATTACTTCCTAATTTAGACTTGAATTAATGATAGTTTTTATTTTCTAGGTGAGGTTTTAGACAGAGAAGATGATGGAGGTAAATATATGGAAATGAAGAAGGAAGGAATGTAATTATATTATATATATTACCGCAAGATAGATGAAAGAGGAGGCCATAATGGTGGAGTAATTGTGGGAATAAGCATCAGCGAAGGGTGCTACGAACAAAGGCATAATGGAGGTGAATCCACACCAACTGTTCACCATTTTGGCTGCTGAAGAATTGCTCATCTTCACTACATCTGTCAGATATGTCACTAAATTTGACGCCACCCCCTTATATGCAAATCTCTCTATTCCCGCTATTGCTGTATCATATATATATATATATATATGTAAAACATTAATTATTTCTTCGTTTCCCACAATTCATTTGAGATATATATATATAATTGAGATGGGTATTATTATTACCTATGAGGAGTATGCATGACTTGTTGAACCTCCTGCCTCTCTGCCCGCCGGCCATATATATATATATATGAGCACAGCACAAGAGATAGAAATATTAGTGCTAATAAATTATTAGTGTTGGCCCTTTCAGTACTCTAAATTTCTTTGGAGGTTTATATATATATATATAGCAGAGGATTTGGCTTTATCTATCTTTTTAATGTTATGTGACAGATTAAAACAAAACTGTCACTATATGCTTGCACATTAATTAGTTAAAGCATTCCCAAGAAAACATTGCTTATTGTGTCGCGCGCATTATATATTCACGATTGATTCTTGGAAAAAGCAAATTAACTTATCGGGGTCAGGCTCAGGGATAATGCATTATGGTCCAAAAAAAAAAACAAAAAAGCCTATATTGATGGATAATGGCGAGTTTCATAGTAACTGAAAAATTACGAGAATGGATTTAGTGTTTGGCTTTTCTAGTATATTAAGTCGACTTTTTTTCATATTTTTTTTCACTTTTTTTTATTTAAACTTAAAAAATTGTAAACATTTTCTAAAGAATAAGAGTTATAGACACAAAAAAATAAAAAATTCCACATAAATAAGAACCTACCGTGAATGGTTTAGGGATCACCTTTATTAGGGACTAAATCAAGATTTATGTGGAGTTTTTAATTTTTTTGTATCTATATCTTTCATACTTTAGATATTCTTTAGAAAAAGTTTACAATTTCTCAAATTTAAATAAAAAAAAGTAAAGAAAATTATGAAAAAAAAAGTAAACTTACCATACTAATGCATAGAAGAGCCAAGCACTTGATCCATTCTCATAAGATTACGTACTGTCACGTAAATTGGTTCCGGAGAGTATAAGTTCAAATTTTAAAAATAATCTCAAAACAAAACTGCGTATATACATTTGATCATCTCCAAACCTGACTCTGAAAAGAGGCATTTTTTTTTAATTTATGGATATTGAAGAGTGGTTTGTCATGTCACATTTGCACAGGTGGGCCGGGTTGACACGGATCTGGGTTGCACCTCAGTGCTGACACGTGTCATGACTACTTTATGAATTTGTGTTTGAAAATGGTCAAATATAACAGAAATTCTTCATCATGTGCTAAAACTAATTTAAAGAAGATATTGGTGTGTGTAGAGAGGGTACTTCTGTGTGTAATTCCAATAATGGTTATGTTCAATTTTCGATGTATACACAAAGCTTAACTAAAAGTTTGGCGTCACGAGTCACCTCAATATATACAATCAATCGCATGCATTTGGGAAGTGTGGGTTAGGCTTTAATTTTACGTTAAGGACCTCTGATCAATTGCAGAAAAAATTCAGTTACAACACCACGTGAAAGCACACACATATTAGAGAGAAGGAAGTTACATTACATAAAGAGAGTGCTCTCTAATAATATCTACGATAAATAATTGTACATGAGTCAACAAGTAAATTAATTAAGGAATACAACGCATGACTCTTCAATTATACCTTCGATGCGTAATAGTCAGCAAAAGAAATTTTGAGAGCGTACGTATTAGGATTACTAGAAATTAGCTTCATATTTTTTGTAGTGTTTAATGACGGTGACGTGACACGACACGTAGGAGCTCATGTCAAGCATAACATTATAAATATGATGAACATTGGAGATTTGGAGGCATGGAATTAATTAATACTCCTTTTGATTCACAATATCTATTTGAGTGAGAGATTTTTTTATGTTTTAAAATATCTGTTATTTTATAAAATTAAGCAAGTATTAATTATTTTTTTACAATTTTATCTTTATCTAATACCTATTCTCAAGATAAGATTAATGGAAAAAGAGTATTTAGTAGTAATTAATTAGTAAGGGTATTTTAGTCTTTTTATCTCATATTTTTTAAAATTTTGAGATGAACTAACAATTTTTTTAGTTTGTATGCACCTAACCAACGAAGTAAATATTGGAAATCGAGAAAGTAATGTTGAAGAAGCTTTTTTGCAATATCTAATCATCTGTGTAGATATGTGTGTTTAATTTGGTGGTTGAATGAGATGGATAGCATTACCGCTTTTATGTTTTGTTTGACTTCCGTACTCAATTTATAGGGTCACATATATATATGTAATGAGACAGTGAAGTGATTCAATAGGAGTCACACGACCAATATATGTGTTTGTTAGGAACATAAAGTAGGCAGACAATATATTATGAGTATGACATATATAAGTGCGCTTACGTGGTCTATTGCTAAAACAATCGACATTCTTGTTTATGCTTCTGCTTTTTTATTTTTTGGGGGTTTAGATTAGATTCAACGTACGTATTTTTTTTTATAAGATCGATATGTACGTATTTAATTTAAAGATATATATAAACATCGAGTCTCAAAATTATTTTTGATATATATTAAGCACTTGTAAATAGCTAATCTTACTTAATGAAAAAAAGCTTTAATTATTATATTGAATAATTATAAACTCAGCTCCCTAGCTATATGAGAAAATTAAATGATTTTCATTCTTCAGTTCTTCCGAACGACGGGTCTAGCTCAACCACATGAAAGTCCCACTAAGATTACGTAAATCAAGTTGTCACTTCTAAAAAATTAAATAATAAAAAGGAAAAAAAAGCTGAAATTCCAGTGAAAGAGATATATAAAAGGATAGAAAAGTTGTATGCCAAAAATGCAAAACACTTAATTTGCTTGATGCAAACATTTTATAGTACTCATCCGTGAGCTAGCGGTATTGGAATAATGAAAAGAAAAATGTTTCCACGTACTCAAATATATGTCAAATCTTATATGCTCATCATATTGACAATTTAGTTGATACAATTGATAATAATATCATTTAAAAAACAGTTTAATATAACTTATTTTCTGTATAATTGTCAAATTTGTTTTACTAAATTATTAACATATATAATATGATAATATTATTATTGACCACGGTAAATTAAATTTACACATAGTGTATAGATAGAGACTCTTGTTCACCTTGTATTAAGCTCTCGGCTTAAAATAGCTTCTAAGGATTATAAATATACATCTTGCCTAAACCCTGAACACCATGTTGGACACATGAAATAATGATCTCTAGGCATCGGCTCCATAATCTTAGGAAGCTCGATGCTTCCATGACACCCCGCTGCACTAGAGCCTATGCGGCTTCCTCTCTCTGATCCGTGACCCGCTCACCAACGTCTTCATCCCAGTCGCATATGGCCTTCATACTCCAGTATCTTATCCCCGTCTAATGACCACCATAAAAGAATACCCTTTTACGAACTCCGTGGACTTAATAATCCCTCTTCAAGGTACGTATATAAGTACCTAAGATTTTACATAGGGTAAATCTTTCATCAGTCAAAACTTACCTTGGTCCCACTTTTAAATCTATTGACCAAAAATAGATATTTATCACATGACATATATGGTTTATAAGTTTAACAATTCTCCATTCATAATGAAATACATGTGTGTGATGACACGGAGAGAAATTAGCTGAATATTATCCATGCAAACTGCAAATTAATATATAATATAGTTGTAGATGGGAGCAGCTAGCATGCATGCATGAATTGATTATATGTATACAATTGAGAAGGCTTTGATTTAACGATTAAAAGTAAAGTGTTTTTGGATGAAATAATAGTGAGGGACACAATCATGACGTTCAAAAGAAGTTGATATATATGTAGACCATCAGCTTTAATTTCCACTAAACAAGAGAGAAGAAGGTATCTCATTTGGTAATTGGGTTTCTTTAAAGCCCCCTTTTTAATGGACACGATGATCAGAATGATTCTTCATTTATTGAGCCTAGTGGGTGTCTTCAAATTGACCATAAAGATATTAGTGTTGAAGGTACCACATATTGCTTTAATAATTTATGTCTTTCTTAAAAAGGAAGATCATGCTTGTCATTTTACGTTTCAAGATTAGGCCAAAAAAAGACGTAGGGGGGAAATGGAATTTAAGATGATAAAGAATATGTCTTATTATTATTGTTATTATTATTATTAAAATGCTTATTTTTCAGTGAGTTGACACAAAAGATAGAAAATTTAAAAGAAACGTTCTCATATTATTCATGGACAATTTTATCAAAAAAAAAAAATTCATGGACAAAGGTTCAAACATTCTTTTGAAACCAACTAAAATTTGACATGATAAACTTTGAAAGATTTCTTGACGTTTAAGAACTAGCTAATTAAGTAACTGTAATTTAGTAAAATTATTTTTGATTGCGCTTCTAATATATAGTGTTTAATTTGTTGATCTTCCCAAACATACTATTGACATTCTAACTGATATAATCTCTTAGTCTCCTTATGTGAGTCCTCTTAATTACTACTATTTTAATTATATGTAAAAAGAAAAATGCTTATTTTGAGAAAAGAAAAGGTATGTTATGACTAACCTCTTGTCAAAATATAGTTTTGAATGATATTGCAAAAGTAATTTAATTCCCAACCCTGAACTTGGTTAAGATGAGAAAGTCTCTCAACGATTGATGATAGTTTTATTTACAAGATATTTATACTTAAAATTTTGTTTAAGTGATACCAAGTTGCTTATCATTTGAACCAACACCTCGTAAAAATTTACATCTTTTTGACTTGCCTTTGATATATATATATATAATGCGATATAGTAGAAATCATTATTGTAAGAACGGGGTAATTGATCAAGTGCCCAATCCGATTCTATACAAAAACTCGAATTTATGGTTGGAGCAATTTAGATCTATCAGAAATGATAATTAAAACCGGATGGCCCGAGAAAAAAAACTAAGAACGGGACTAGTTTTTGGTTACGTTGACCCTGGCAATTTTTTTTGGTTTTGTTTTTATGGTTGGACTTTACATTATATGCGAAGTATATTTTATAATTTTGAATTTTATATAATTATGAAATATAGATATTTTAATTATTCTTATTTGAACTTATTATTTTTTCAGACAATATTAAGCATCAATTAAAGGGATATTGGTTTAAATAAATTATGCTTTATCTTTGTAGTGATTTTTTTTTTGTTTCTTACATGTATCCTCAAATTAAAGCAATTTTGCTCTTGAAATATTATCAAACATTAAATTTGGACATTTTTTCACGAAAGTTTGAACTTAATTTCGTCATGCTATAAAGAATTAATTATTTCCACGAAACTCAAGTCCCATATTGCAATTTAGTACAGAAATAGGATTCTCATATATATAGGTGAAATTTGTTTTCAGGACGAGTCGTTATTTGACTATCAGTATAGGTACTTTAATTTTCTTTCTGTATCTCAATTGTTTCATAAGTTTCATTTCTTTAAATACTTCATATAGCAATAGCATCCCTCCTCAATTTAAATACTCCTTAAGTTTCATCACCGGGCCCAACCGGATCGACAAAAGAACTCCAACAAAACCAAGGCACGACCCGAAACAATGTCATATTTGGGCTTGGGCTTGGGCTTAGATGGGTTCTTTTACCTCTTACCAACTTCTTTTCTGATCTTGCTTTTGCTTCATATTATGTTGTATATTTCTTTTGGTGGAAAAAAAAAAAGTACAGTGGAGCTGACTGCTGAGCCATCAGAGAAAAATTAAACTTGAATCAACCCGCCATTTGATGAAGAAAAAAACTTATGTCCATTTTCTTATGTCCATTTCCTCCAATTCCACCAATCATATATTGTATTTACACTCTCTTTTTTCTATGATTGGTCATCTAAAAGGTGGTCTTCTATATTCTCTCTCTACTGTGATTGGTCATTTAAACACTTTTTGCCACGTGTCATAATTATATTGAGGAATTGGATGAAATGGACATAAAGAAATGGACATAAATTTTGTCCTTTGATGAATTGGTTTGAGTAGAAATTTTTTAAATGATTATTTAAATCAATAGTGCAACGGGTTAAATAATTTGACACAAAGTCTTGAATTAACCCTTGACTTTACCCTTCTGTTAATATCAAAACTTAGATTTATCTCAATTCATAAAACGGTGTCGTATGTGGCTCCATTTTATGATCTACTCTTTGCCTTTGGCGCACAGAGGCTTTGGGAGTTTGAAGCTAAAATCAAAGGTGTATTTAGTATTAGTTGGAACAGTTTATCAATTGTAGCTTGTAGTATTAGTATTAGCTTATCAATTGTTAACAAGGTTGTCAAAATATAGATTTTAGGTAAAACTGTAGAAGGGAGGGTAAAATTGTATCGTGAAAACGTATTGTAAAATCGTAAGAGTTTACCTATTACAAAATCGTATGAATTTATCAATATATACACACACACCTAACTATTATATCTTAAACATAAAAAATTAAACATATATAATTCAGTATCCACAATTACTACATTTTCAACTAAGCTCGTCAAATTCATTTGATTAATTTTCACCACTACAATTACTACCACCATCATCACCACTTGGTCCTTCATTCCTAATGTTATGCAAACTCAAACACATACATGATTTGAAGTACTACTAACTCAGACATCATCAACATTAAAACTTATAAAAAATGGGGAGGGAATGAGTTATGCGGGGTAGAGGAGTCCGGGTCTGGACATTAAGTTTTAAGAAAATAGTTGGATTTTTTTTAGTTGGGACAAATTATGGATATCTACACAAATATACTGATTTTTTCTAAAAAAAAATAAATCCATATGAACATTTTTTTGGGCTGCGGTGAAATCGTAGAATCGTTAGTAAAATCGAGATTTCATGGGATTTTACCTGATTTCACCGATTCTATTGCGATTTTGCACCAACACAATTTTGTACAAGATTTAACAAAATTTGAGAATGTAAAATCATAAGATTTTAAGATTTAAATTTAAATTTTAACAACCATGATTGTTAATGTTATGTAAAGCAAGTAGATACTGCTGAACAAAATATATATCTAAAAGGACCAAAAAGACCAAAGTTATCACAAATTATATATCTAAAAGGATCATAAATAAACAGTCTATTTCATATTTTAGTACAAAAATAGAAGATTTTGGTTTAGTAATAGGATGATAAAGCAACAAGATCCCATTTTGATGGGGGAAAAAAAGCAATAAGATCCCGTAGATATATATTGGGGGCTGGGAACTTGCAAATGGTCTCGTAAACTTGTAAATTTTTAGGTGTCGTTTGGTATCCGATGAATATTTTAATGAGAAGTAAAAGTGGAAGTGAAAGTAAGTGATAAAAAGTATGTTTGGTATGCAGGGAAATAGAAGTGGAATATAAAAGTAATTTTGTTTGGTATGGTGGAAAGAATATAGAGAAATAGAAGATAAAAGTATGAAATACCTTTTTTGCCCTTACTTTTTTAAAAGCTACAAAATTTTGAAAAGCATTTTGGTCTTTAAACCTCACCTCACCACAACTTCCCACCCTCTTGAGATGGAATTAAATTCACATAGTATGATGGAACTAAACTCACCATGGAACTAAACTTACTTGGTATCAAACAAAAATAAAGAGGTGAGCAAACTCAACTTCTCACCACTTCCCTTGTACAAACGAAGTGTTAAAATTAGTCTTCAACGTTTACATTTTGGTAAATAGGTTATTTTATATAAGTAATTGATGCAATCTGTACTCATTTATATAAAATTTATAAAATTATACTTGTTAAAGCATAGTTGAGTAATAAAAAATTTTACTTTTTTACGAGGAGATGTTTAGTGGTACGTAGTATTGAACTTCAGTACATCCCTCCAATCAGTTGGTCCTTAAACCATTTAAGGTGGGCCCTAATTAATGTGAGTTATTATTAATATTAACAAGTGGCACTACATAATTGGAGGGATGCACTGAAGTTCAGTGGTACGGTACCATTGAACTTTTATCCCTTTTTTACATTTTCAAAATTATAATATTTCAGTCATTTAAAATTCAATCATAATTTAACTCGAACTTAAGGACAATACTTAGTTAAGAAAATAAATTACATTAATGAATAACGGAATTAGAGAAAAATTAAAACAAACAACAAAATTTTATTGTCTTTGTTTTTTTTTTTCTCCCTTTTTCTCTTTGTGAACAACAGTACAAAGAGAAGGAAGAATTAAGCCGCCTCAGACGCCGGTAGGGACAAAAAGCCTACCAACTTTTTGTCTTGGGAGCGCAAATTGAGCAAGCTCAGTTCAAGATCCCAGAAATCAACACTACTTACCATTACCAATCCCCATATTTGGTTTATTCGATACTTACTGGCTTGGCTTTACTTCAAAATCGAATTCTTCAGCCACCAATTTGAACCCCTCATCATATTTTTAGGTTTATGAGCTAAAGATCGCTAAGCTTTGGTAATGGAGAGCTCTGAGAAGGTGGTCGCTGTGATTATGGTGGGCGGACCTACTAAAGGTATTGACTTTGCTCGTAATCTCTCCTTTGGGATTTGGAGTTATCTTTGTATTATTTCGTTCAATCGTCTCTGCAGGCACTAGATTTCGTCCTCTTTCGTTCAATGTTCCCAAACCCCTTTTCCCTTTGGCTGGTCAGCCAATGGTTCAACATCCTATTTCTGCTTGTAAAAAGGTTTGCTTCTTTCCTTTTTCTTTTTTCTCCTCAATTTGCAATTTGGCATGTTAAACTTTGTGAACTTGGTTCTTGGTTTCTTGATATTTACACTGGTTTATCAGATTTGGTCTCTGTTAGTATCAAATTGACAAATTAAACTTTGAAGATAATGAAGAGGAAGGAAACATATATTCTGATTAAAATTAATTCGCATGGCTCAAGTATGGAGTTGTTGTTCACTTGGTCACTTACTGATTTGTCTTCTACAGATACCCAATTTGGCTCAAATATTTCTTATTGGATTCTATGAGGAGCGAGATTTTGCTCTGTATGTCTCTTCAATTTCGAATGAGTTGAAATTACCAGTAAGGTGAGTACTGCATAAGTATGAGGGTTTTGTAGGTGTGTTTGTAAGCTCTATTAAATGCTGTATCTTACTCCAGTCAGTGTGTTGCCAATTGCATCCATCTAGATATTTGAAGGAGGATAAACCACACGGTTCAGCCGGGGGCCTATACTACTTCAGAGATATTATCATGGAAGACAGCCCAGTTAAAAACACTGCACTTTTGGCCTTTTGTTTTGTGAATTGACTTCAGAATGCTTTATGCTTAAATTTGAAACATTTTGATTGCAGTCACACATTTTCCTGCTAAATTGTGATGTTTGCTGCAGTTTTCCACTATCAGCCATGCTTGGTAAGTATTTCACAATTAAGTCATAGTGGTTCTGGTTCATCTGAAGTATGGTGTTGCTGAATTGCTTCTCTTTTTTCCCCTCTGCAGAGGCCCATAAAAGATATAATGGGATTGGGACAATGTTAGTAATCAAGGTTGGTGCAGATTGCAGCCAATAAAATTACGCATATTCTTATATACTTGCAAATGAAAACAGATAGTATGTTTCTTTAAATAGACATCCCTGTGCTTCACTGAAAACAATTTACCATTCTCCTTTTTACTTGGTGGGGGTGGGGGGGATTCATCTCTGTAGGTTTCTGCTGAATCAGCCAACCAGTTTGGAGAGTTGGTTGCTGATCCAGTTACTAAAGAATTGCTGCATTATACTGAGAAACCCGAGACTTTTGTGAGTATATAGTTTAGTCAACTTTTTGATTTTTTTATATTTTTCTACAGAAACAATCCAAAGATGGATCTTTGTTTGTATCACTTATATTTTTCTTTATAACATGCAGGTTAGTGATTTGATAAATTGTGGTGTCTATATTTTCACCCCGGATATTTTTTCTGTCATCCAAGATATATCCCTTAATCGAGAAGACAGAGGTTGGTCTTGTTCCATCAAAATTTTACAGTTCTCAATCATACATATAATGATCATGCTTACATAGATTGATTCCAGGATACACTAGATCATACCATGTATGAACAAAACAAACTTAATGTCAACTTGTCTGATTTTTTTAAGCAGTGAATCAATAAAACACATGGTTTCAATTTTGTTTTGTTGGTACTTCCAAATCTTCGAAAGTCTACACACAAACAACACAGTCAACCATTCTTTCTTTCCCCTAGATATACTTAATTGAACTATGATTTGACTGAAGTTCAACAAATATACTTGAAAGATAATTTATATTCAACCCTTCTCTGATTTTGGAATGAATTTTTTAATTTTCAATAGGAAAGAAATCATGGGATACTTAATATATAATATTATCAAAAGGGTATCTGCTTAGTACAACAAGTCAAACAATTACTACTCGAACTCTGCTGATATTTGACATTTTGATAACATATCTGAAAAGTAATCCAAGTAGGAATAGACTAAAGAAAACAATAGGAGAAACTATTAGGATGGATTTAACTGTCAATAATCTAACTATAGAAATGAGTCAAGATAGAACACATTGGCATAGCTTGATCCATGTAGCCTACCCCGCCTAGTAGGAAAAAGCTTTGTTTATTGTTGGTACTTGATAACATATCTGAAAACTGGAAACTCTGAATGCTTTTGTATTATGCACAGTAAACTTACACTGTTGGAAACTGACCTGATCCTGTTGACTGCAGCTAATCTACGGCGTGTCTCCAGTTTTGAAGCCCTCCATTCTGCCACAAGCACAAGGTTGACCTTGACTAATACTGATTTTTTGGGGTTAACCAAAGTCTTTAAAAAAAAAAAAAAGATAGACACACGGATACACATCTTATTCCTATTCACATTGAGATCTGTCTCTACACTTGAGTACTTGAATTTTCTCTGGCTTGGGTTAAAAGCAATGTTGTCCATTGTCATACAATATAACTGACCTCTCATCCTCCTAATTATCAGTACCTCAGTGAATATCGTGACTTATGTCACATTATTTCCATCACTGTTGCCCTTTGCACCTTTGTTATCTTTTGGAAACTGCAGTTTCTCCAAAATCTTACAGATATATTTTTCTTGCAGGACCCTTCCTACAGATTTTGTAAGATTGGATCAAGATATTTTATCTCCCCTTGCTGGAAAGAAAAAGTTGTATACATACGAGACAATGGACTTTTGGGAGCAAATCAAAACTCCAGGGTATTGTTGCCTTAGTCCCTTAGCATCTTAAATTGCCTTTAGCTTTTAATCTTGGACCACATTGGATAGCATCTAATGAAGTAATGACATCAACTTGACTTGAACAGAATGTCTTTGAAATGCTCAGAGTTGTATCTGGCCCAATTTCACTTTACTTCACCCCTTCTTTTGTCAAGTGGAGATGGTAAAAGGAATGCTACTATCGTTGGTGATGTGTATATTCATCCATCTGCAAAAGTACATCCAACTGCAAAGGTAGTTCCCTTATTGCCTATTAAGATTTTAAACTCCTTCCCTCATTTATGGGAATAAAAAAATAGACGTAATTTATTGCTGAGGGAATAAATTAGTAGATCCATGTTTGACAATGCTGAAGCATTTTTTTTTTTTCTGAAAAAGAAATTATATTAGAAAGAGGAGAAGTACCGAGTGTTGACGATGAGGTATCCACAAATAAAAAGAAATTAAAAACAAAAAACAGAACAAAGGAACAAAAGGCCTAAGAAGTGAGCTAGTTAGTGTAGAAGAGCCGCCAATACTTCAAGCAGGATTGCCTCCAATAAGACGATACATGTGGGAAACCGAAAAACAGAATTGGCTAGAACAATCTCTATAAATATACTAGTTGTAACTCAAACTAGAACATAATTATAGAAAACCAAAAGTTTGGTTAGTTCATCTTTCTGGACTAGGGAAATCAGAAATGTATGAAGCCTGAATTTACCTTTTTCTTTTTCTTGAGCAGATTGGTCCCAACGTTTCCATATCAGCAAATGTTCGTGTGGGAGCAGGTGTGAGGCTAGTCAGTTGTATTATCTTGGATGATGTTGAAATTAAGGTAATGAACTGGAATTGGATATGTAAAAATGTTGGCTTATTTTGGATGTATAAACAAAATGTGTTGTTTCTCTTGGCAGGAAAATGCTGTCGTTATAAATTCTATTGTTGGATGGAAGTCTTCAATTGGGAGATGGTCACGTGTGCAGGCAAGTTCAATCCACTATAACTAGCGATAACATTTTGGTTTAGACATTAGAGAATAAAGGAAAAATAAAAAGAAATAATTTGAATAAATGAAAGAGTAGAACATTGAAAATTTGCAATTCTAGTTGGCTATGAAAACTTATGGCTTGTTTGAAAGCTATTCTTAAAAATAATTTTTTATTTCAAAAATAGATGAAATATTTATTTCTTATAAGTAGATTTTCAAGTTATTGAACATACACTACAACTACTTCTAAGGCTGATCAGTAGTGGATTGAATGGTTTCAGGCCGATGGAGACTATAATGCAAAGCTTGGAATAACCATCCTCGGTATGCTTCCTTGCCCTCTAATTTATTTCAAGCTTGGCTGCGTTTGCTAGCCAGTACATGTAATGTAATCTCACACATTTCAATAAACTTCACATTATATTTTTTACATACCAAACACACTTCTCATCATATTTTTTACATTTTTAACACTTTTCTCTATAGTACTTGCCTTTATTCTACAGTACTTTACATATGTTCTATTCCTATCCGTGCATTTCTACCAAACATAGTCCAAATGATTGAGCCTGTCAAATTTTTTTTTTAGAGAACTTGATAATGAATACAAAATACGATATTCAAGATTTATGAAATTGTTATTTAGGAGAAGCTGTGACAGTTGAAGATGAGGTGGTGGTGACCAGCAGCATTGTTCTTCCAAACAAGACTCTCAATGTCAGTGTACAAGAGGAAATTATCTTGTAATATTGACAATTAAATTGTTTTACTAGGCCGTTGTCAAATGAAGAGTTTTTCTTTTTGCGTTTTGAGTCAAACACTCATTGGTATGGGTGATACTCAAACAGCGGAATGTTTTTAAAATGAAGAGGTTTACCAAGGAAGTTTTATATCTTTCCTTACAGTATTTCTTTCTAGGAGAGTTAAAGTTTGGGTGGAGGAATTATTTAATTTCAGACAATATTAATTAGATTTTAAAAAAAAAAATTAGTGAGGGTGTGATAACACAGATTGATGTAACTTCCCACACTAATTTTCCACATCACTAAGAAGTTGATGTTACTTCCCCTCTTCTGATAACACAGAATTACAGAAAACTCAAAATGAAGAAGCAAGAAGCCAAAGAAACTGTTATAGCAGCAGCTTATTTGACTGGAAGTTTAAATCTTTACTTCATCAGCACAGAGAGATTTTTGTAATCTTCAAATGAAATTGAGGGTGTGATGCGGATGTTACAATTAGTATACCTTAAGCGAAGTGCTAGAAACGTGACCTCTTTCTTTCCCAAGATTAAGAAATTTATTATTAAATCATCTTCTCCAACGTTGTGAAGGTTACAGACCCTGGTTGGAGATTCAGCCATTTTGTGAAATATCTCAATCAGCAATAACCCAAAGAATCGTAGACACAGAAAAAGAATTTCTTCATGGCATAGATAGAAGTAACGAGTATGTACATGTATCACAGGCTCCAGAGTGAGTTTTTTACAAAAAACATGTTAGTCAATAAACCAAAACTCTTTTTAACTGCATGAGTTAAGGGAGTTATAAATAGATGCTACAGTATCTCACTTACCAAATAAGAAGCCGCAGATGTTAAAATCTCATCCATATTTTTAAAACTGCAATTTACAAAAATCCCACGCCATGCTTCCTCAACTGATGTAGCCTCTTTCGCTTTCACAGAGAATAGACATTTTACTCAAAATCACTTCCCTGTACCACCTTAAACTCATCAAAAGAGAAGGATGTCCAAGAAGGAGCAATTCATCCCTATCATATTCATTGATGGAGGAGTAAGAAAAATACTTCCATGGAATTTACCCAGTTCAAATCAGCAACAATGGTGATTCAGTGATGAAGAGTATTAGTATAGTTGTGGCCGGAACTCCAACTTGTAGGCCTGAATTTCCATGGGAGATATGTCAATGTGCCCCTCTTGTGCAAGATCTCCAAACTGGTCCGTCAATCCCAGCATCTCTAGATCGTCATGCAAGAGATTTAGAGAAGCTGCTTTAGTCTTTGATACAGCAGGACCCTTGAACATGGTGAAGAGATTCACCGACTCATTGGCTAGATTACTGCATTGTGATCTTCCATTTCGACAGTATGAAGAATCCCAATGTCGCCTGTGCAAAATTAGAGCAAATCGCAAATCTTCAGGTGATTGCTGCAAAAATTTTAAAGGTCTGGGAACCTTAAAGTTCACTATATGCAAGTCACACGGCAAGGGAGCAGCCAGAGGAGAAAAATATCTAGGTGGTGGCTGCACAGATACTTCCTGTGACTTCTTAGCAATGAATGCATGTAATGGATAGTTCAGGTGAGCACCAACACAGTGAGAGAAAAGAGAGGGGCTAAAAGGTAAAGAGCCAGAAGCCAAATTCGAAATGGAAGAAACATTGGCTTCTACAGTAATGTGGAAGACAACATTCATTACACGATTATCCATCACTCCTTGTCCCAGACCACGTCCATCGTCTCTTAACAAACGGCGATCAAGCATAATTTCTAACCATCCATCTCTAAGGCTCGCCACACCCAATGATTGCCGAGAATGGACAGAAAACCGCTGACCATTGGATCCCTGCAAAAATGCAAGAGAAGGCATAGGGTAATAGTTGCCTTGCAGAGGAATCTTATCATAAGTTTCTCTTCGGCTCATCTGAAATCCATTTAAATCAGAATAGAAAATCCTTTTGTTATCAATATCTGTTTTATATCTAACTATCAACTCCCTGTCATTGAAATCATCTCCTAGAAGCTCAACATGATATTCCTTTTCAATGACAAACTCCTGAATAGTATTATCTCCATTGTATATTCGGGTGCTGTGAGAGATGGGGGCATTCTCCCATACGGTCATTGGATAAGAGTATACTTCCTTCATCAAAAGGCCCTCTAAGATCAGCAACTGCCCACCCTCTCCAATAATAGACTGGGCATCACCATCGGGCTTGAACAAGTAGGCTCCACTATTTGAACTAGAATACATACCAATCTCCTCATTTACAATATTCTGTGAACCATCTTTGAAGCTTATCTTCTGTAACAAACCATACTTTACATCTATAGTTAGTTTCTGATGCTGATTCTCAATTTCAGCCACATCAGCATAATTTTTTGAGCAGGAATATGGAGCAGGACAAGGAATCAAATTGGATCTGGAGAAAAACTTTAACTGTGAAGGCCTGGCCTTCTCACAACCAACAAAACCATTAGCAATATAATATGTTTGCAGCCCCATTGGAGGAACAGAGACTTCCCAATGCACTCGATGCCTCTCAGTAAAGATCTCGGTTCTATGATGCTTCAATTCAGGAGAAATTTGGCTTTCAACACAAGTCCAGTTAGAGTCGACCACAGTAATGTCAGGACTGTCAACAACAATCATCACAACTTCTTCTCTGGTTTGTTCCAAAGGATTAAAGAAGATTACTGTTTGGTATGTCCCCTCACGAATATTGACTAGTCTATGCATTGGCTGAGCATCATACTTTGATCTTACGAGTTCAGGCTCAAAACGGGAAACACTTTGATCTAATTTCTCATAGCGGATTCCAAGAAGTGCTTCAATTGCTTTTGACATAAAAATCTGCAAGTCCTGCAATGAAGTATGCATTCGAATTCCATAGTCCTTAACCACATGATCTTTTGCAGTACCAGTTACTCCATCATGATGCTGAAAAAGGGCTAAGTTCCTTCTGGCCGCCGCCAACTTATAGGAAAACCCCACTGAAAGCTTTTCACACTGTGATCTCCGACAAAACCCAAGCAATAGAGCTACCATCATTTCAGTGGCACGAAGTGTCTGCTCAAGTACCCTATCAACAGCCTTGAAGAAAGGTCGTGAAACATAATAGCCACTCCAGTAGTCCTTTTGTCGATCAGCATAAGTAAAGAAGTCACCCGATAGAGAAGGAAAGCCTCCCACTAGGCCAGACCCTATTTCACCAGAAGATGTATAATTTATTCTGTCTGCTTCATCACGAAGGGTTTGGAAGTAGTCTTCCAAAGTACCAAACTTCACCTCTGTATTCAAACTCGGGTTTGAATTGATATAATCAAATAACAATTGGTAATTTCTGAATTGGGCTTCAGCTTCACCAATGCTAATATAGCGAAAATCATCTCCAAGAGGAACAAGGAGAGTATTTGTTCGGTATAAAGTAGATTTCTTCTTGTATTGATCCAGTAGTTTAAGTGCCATCTCCTGAACGTTTTCTGGAGTGATCTCTACAGGAGATGTTCCCCATGGGCAAAGTTCATATACAGAACCCGGCATTCGTGCAAAGTCAAACTCACAACAAATAGCAGGCTCTGGACCACATGTATGGGGTATATCATATGAATAAAAGGGCATCATATGGACAAATATATCAGTACTTTCCTCAGCATCCCAGCTTTGACGCCATATGTATTCTAAATTATTATGCCATGCAAGTTCCTTTTTCAGCTCATAATGGGTCCTCTGGATAAGCATGTTGTCAAAACCCATTCGACGTAGAAGATAAGCCATGGTAGGTGAGTAACCAAATGGATCTATGGCCCAAGAATTTTTAGGAACAAACCCAATGGAGTCATTCAACCACAAGTTTCCTTCTGTCATCTGATACATTAATTGTCCAAAAATAATCAGCAGGTCCAAATCATATACAATTTTATAGAGCTACAGAATCATAGACGAATAAGAAATCACAAGAGAGGAACAGGAAAAGACATAATATGAACATCGAGACAGAATTTTGCTCTTTGAACAAGTACATACTAAGAGCATGCAGCATGCTTAAACATATAGGGAGACCAGTTCCTTCCAAAGTAGAATTTATGCTCTCCAGAGATGTACATCCTCAATATGTTGTGCATAGTGTTACTGCTTGCACCATCTTGGTGTCTAAGATTCCATTTCGAATTACAAACTAGATTTAGAAAATAACACAAACTCTAGAATGTTACAACTTATAACAAATTATTGCATATTATATATGAACCAATGTATGAAATGATTATCCAAATTAGACAAAAGCATAGCTAATATGGTAATAGTCAAGAAAAATAGATGCAACGGGAGACAAGAACTCATTTGGTACAGAGAAATAAGTTCATGCCAAACATCTTTCTGCATCAATCTACTAATCACTATATAACTCCTGAAAAAAGTGTAAATGATCCCAAAAGTAGAACTTAAGGATGAAAACAAATAACCAAAGATTTTTTAGTTTATACCATCACCATTAGGTGTACAGGTTACATGATAGAATAGTCCCCTACATCAGTTATCTCAGTATAACTGTAGATAGTGAAGTATAATTCTCAACAAATATGGAGGCAGCACAAAACCCACGTCAATATTATAAGATCGCGGGACACACAAAAACAACAACATAACTCTAAAATATCGAAGTTGTAAAATTCACAATACTGATCTATATGTAGCACCCATCTCAAAATGTTCCAGCACATATGGGGAAAATTAAAAAGAAAATAAATAATAGGCAATAGCTTATCCAGTTTTACTTAACTCAATTTCTAAGTGTCAAGTAATAACAAACAAAATACATTATTGCTTAAAAATGAAATAAAATTCATAAATAACATAACAATCATGGATTTTATACATAATCAAATTTCAATGTATCATTTCTATTGTTCACATAAAAACCATTTCCCTTATATTTTTTACTATATTGCTAAAAGGAAATCATTTCCACAGGCATGCCAAGCAAAATATGTTAACAGCAATTCTCAATATTATTTTAGTAGAACAGCATAATAGATGTAGCAAAACAAATCCAACTAAGCTAAGAAAAGCAATGTATGCAATGGTGAAGATAGAGAAAGCCTTAGGTATACCTGTTCGATTATTGAAAAATAATGAGAATTGGCCTGCATAAAGGAGGGAAAAATTAAGCGTAAGTCAAATTTCCACAAATAGACCATAGGGCCCAGCATTGGCCAACTTCATCAACAGAAAAGCTTGGATATGACCCTTATATTGACAAAGTAATCCAGATATCTTTACATTTATAGAGAATGCACTTCATTGACAGGAGGATAAACTTATATGACATTGCCTTAGGTTTATAAAACTTTAAGCAACAGCTCAACTTAAATATTCATCTAAATATGAGCAACAACAGTTTTGTGCAAAACTAAATCTGGAGTTATAGCATTCATATAGAAATGCTGTTAATAATATAAGAGTCATGAAACTGATATTACCTCATCATTCATCACCCAGCCACCTCCAACAATTTCTAGTTGGCCGTTTTTTACCAAATTGATGAATGATTCCTTCATGTCATCTGCCGCATCCCTCCACCATCTCTCTAAGTAAGACATTTCTTCCCATATAAACTTGCGGCGACCATCCTGCATATCCAAATTCCCAATAATTCAGTCCATATCATAGTTCAAGTTGCTTTCAAATTGATGACCTATTAACTTAAAAATCTAAAAACGGGCTCAAATCCTAAGTTTTTCTCCTGCATTTAAATGTCCATAAATTAAGGATACATGATGCAGGATGGAATCAACAGTATTTTCAACTTGTGTTATCACATATGGTGCACTTGTATGCGTTTTGCAGCTCTGAAGCAGGAGGCTCACTAAAGTGATCAAGAAAATTTATGCCATCTAAACTTACCAAGTGAGGCTCACAAACTATCTTAATATCTTTTATTGCATATTTGCAACTATTCAATGAATCATAATATTCTCGCGAATGAAAAACCAGCTGCCAACATTGGAAAGAAGAGATTTCACCTTGGAAAGTGCTTCAACAATGGTATCAAGTATATGACGAGTTTGCAGTTCATAGTACTCTTCCACAGTATACTTCCAACCGGGGTCATTATGGGAATGGGGCACCACGAAAACCTTCAATTTCTCGGAATCCCACTCGTTCCCTTTATACGAAACATTCCATCCTTGCGTCCACGCTCCACCTTTCACATCCAGAAACTCAATCTTATCATACAAGTCCTTGGTCGTGATGTCAACACTAGCCGCCAAGACAGAGTAATTCCCGAGATAAGCCAATGCAGGTTTCCGGTTAACGTTCTTCCGATAGCGAGATGCGCGGGATTTGAAGTGAGAAGTGATGGGCCTGGGGACTCCAAGCCGAAGGAGAACGAAGAGGAATACGAAGAGGGTAAACAAGAGGCCGATCGTGAAGAAATTAGCAAAGAAGAAATCCTTGATAGCGGTTCGCCTGCGTGACTTTCTGGGTTGAAGCTTAGATTTGGGATTTGAGGGTGAGGATGAGGATGATGGAAGGATGGATTGAGCCCATGTTCCACGCCTAGCGCTGCCAATGTAGGAAGAGAAGGCCATGGCTAGCTCTCTGCTA
Source organism: Senna tora (assembly GCA_014851425.1). Taxonomy (NCBI): domain Eukaryota; kingdom Viridiplantae; phylum Streptophyta; class Magnoliopsida; order Fabales; family Fabaceae; genus Senna; species Senna tora. The sequence goes on from CM026267.1 coordinate 12,360,644, forward strand.
CGATCAATAGTGTGTGCAGTGAAGAAATGTTATGTTATCTTGTGCTTTCGCGAGTGTTCATGTCGTATTAATGTGTTGGAACACAAACGTATCACGAGATGGGATCTGTACTGGAAAGAGAAAGAGAAAGAGAAAGTGACAGAGGCACTTTGTAATTGAAAGTTTGAAACGTCCTACGAGTACGAAGCGATGTCAATTGTCAAGTATTTGATAACTACTATATCGTAGTCTTCACTCTTGAAGGGAAAATCGGTGGGTGTAGGAGCAGGATCATGAATTCAAGGGGAAATTTTGTAATAATTCTATTTTTTTGGCAAAAATACTTTATATTCTCAAAATTTACATTTATTTTAAATTTCATCCCTAATTTTTTACCATTATTTTTATTATAAAAGTTTTGAATTTGTAAATGATTTTGTTTTCAAAGTTTTAAATTTCGTTATAATATCTAACATTGTCTAAATTACTAATGATAAATAATAATATGACATTACATATGTGATATAAATACTAACTCATTACTTAAAATGAAATTTTTTTATATTTATAAGAAAAATATAAAAAAATTAATGGTATTTTGAGTAAAATTAGCATATTCTTATTACATTGTAAATGATGTTTTGGCCATTTCACTTAATATCTTAAATAAAAATATTGATACGATTGAAAAGATTTTTAGGACCCCTGGCAAAAAAAGTTTCATTCTTATCATGAATCAGACTTGAGAGATAATGATAAGGAAACACAAAATCGTACAATATTATTGAACCAATAATTTAACCTCCATATTTTACTTGACATAAATTAGTAAATTACAATACTCGATGTCTATGAAAAAAAGATCAACAAAAAAAAGGAGAGAGTAGAAGTATCTTTCTGGTCCGAGAACTATAAGGTATTTGTTAAGTTGGTTTTCAAAATTTTAGTTTACAAATAATTTTATCATTTTTATGCTAACGCTAATTCATTAACAATAGTCAATAGGTGGAAATATAATTATCTATGTAAGTTCAATGATGTTAAGCCAATATAAAGATTATAATTTGATTGGGCACCACAAAAAAAGAACATTAGCTAAGATTACTGTTCTCAGAACCAGACCGGACCGGACCGGCCGGTCGGATCAGAAAACCGGTAAACTAGTTGTCAGTTCGGTCCGGAATAACCAAAGAACCGGTCAGATATAAAACCGGTCAATAACCGAAAAAATCGGTCAAGAACCGTCCAAACCAGTGGTTTAGACGGTTTGACAGGTCTTTCCTTTTAAAAAAATTTTTTTTTGTTGTTGTTTATGATTTAATATTTATTGAGAATTTGTTGTGACTTGTAGTTGTAAGGATTGTTCTATTTCAATATTTATTGTTTGGTTTGTGATAAGACTTGAGACTTAAATATGTTGATCCTTAAACTTATTTGAAGAGTTTAATATGATATTGTGGTAATTTGTAACTTGTTCTATTTCTTATCATGTTTAGATCGAGATGGAAACATATAATTATGAAGTATATAATTTTTTATGATATATTTTAGTATATTTAATTAAAAATATATATATTAAATGCCACCGGTTCGACCATAGTTGGACCATTGAACCGTGAACCAGTGCCTCGAACGGTTCAATGACCGGTCCGATTTTAAAAACATTGGCTAAGATTATTAATTGAGAAAACAGTGTAATTAAAAATATGATTTATCATCACATTTAACATTAAAATTTAGGAGTGTCTTTGGTCGGTGGTTTTAAGGATGTAACATTGGATGTAATGGGAATGAGAATGAAGATATTGGAATGAATGAAAATGTCATGTTAATATGATGTGATGTGAATGGAATAAAAATGAATAAAATGACCATTTCACCCTTACATTGAAAGTAAGAATTGAATAAAAGTGAATAAAAAATAAAAACAAACATGTAATTTCGTCACATTGCAAAAAGTGAGGTTTATTTGGTATGAAGAATGTTGAATATAATAATAGATATTACATCCTCAAAATCGTCGACAAAAGACACCCTAAAAGCTAAGTGAACAATCATACTTGCATTTAGGTTGGCTTAATGATTTAGATCATAGTCATTGGACCCGGACCGGTCATTGACCTGGTGAAAGGTTGGGTCACTGGTCCAACCGGTTGGCCCAGTAAAATATGTATGTATATATTGAAATATATTAATGCATAAGTTCATAGTTAAAATTAAAAACAAACAAACAACCATCGTATTTTATGATTAGTCGAATCCATTCAAACAACCAAATACATTCATACTTGAGATTGTAACAAAACTAAATAGCCACACTTCACAATAATACATAGAAATTAAACCAGACAATTATCATAATTTATAAATATTTTTTTGTCTCTAGTTGATTAAAAGGGATATCAAAAGTATTAACTAATGATCTATGATTTTCAACTAGTGGTCTATTGGCTTCAATGTCATTCTCCTCTTCCTCCTCCTCATCAGCTCATCCAAATTTAGTCATGCAATAAATAAATAATATTAGGATTACGCTAAATGCATATTGTTGTATCTTTTGAACTAAGAATGCTAAGTTTAAAAATTTATTATTAATTAAAAGGATCATAAAATAGGTATTACATTCACATTGCAATAATGCAATTGAAACAAATATCTAAGTATCCCAATATACTTGGGTTTCCAACAAATTCTGCAATTTGCTTAAGCGACACATTGGTTAGTTTATGAGTATAAGCATCCCTAATAACACTACTTTCTCTGTCCAAATCCCTGTCAATAAGGCTCTCATAAATCCCTTTGTGTTTACCATATAATACATGAACTGACTCTAAAGTATTTGAGGTAAAAAAATGTTTTTTTTTAAATTACACCGGGTCCCGGATTGTACCGGGCCACCAGGTCTCAATGACCCGCACGGGTTAACCCGAATCACTACTGGGTCAATGTGATATAATCCTTTCCAATGACCAGACCGATTTTGGCTCCAGGTCAACAGTCCACAGGTCTGTCCGTCCAGGTCAGTCCGGGTTTTAATACTATAATTTAGATAGAGTTAAATTTAAAATATAAAATTACTTATAAATTAAAAAATTTTAAGAATATTCCCTCAAAAAGAATTTCAAGTATATAATTAATCAGAAATAAAAGCCACGGTCAAATTCACGTAATTTTATAGTTTGGGAACCAAAAAATATTTTTGTGAAAAAGCAAAAAGAAAACCCTACGTTTAGTGTTTAATACAGTAAACACGCGCCCCTGGCCCTGGTCTTAATTTGAATTCCCGCGACCTTCATGACATTCCAATTCCGTCTCCGCTATTTCTTTTCTATTCTCAGGCGTTAAAGTAAAATCATAATATCAGAAATTCTGAATTAGAATTTAGAATTCAGATCCCCAAAACCACGCTTTCGAAATTCAAACCCCGCCAACCCCACCGCTTTCTTCTTCTTCTTCTTTAACGGTCTCTCACTCACACTCACTCCCTCTCTTGTTCATTCTTCGAATTTCAAGGATCTTTTGATCCTTCCTTCCCCAGATATGTCTTCCTCTCTTCCTCATCAATCTGAATCCACACCGCAGATCTACTGCCGAAAAGACAAGTCTCTCGGATTGCTTTGCTCCAAGTAAACCCCTTTTCCTATCTCTATTGGATTTTCAACCTTGTCTTTCCCAGCTTTTTCCTTCTTTGTTTTTTTCTTTTACTATGTTAATTTGGACGCAATTTCTTTGCACTCAGCTTCTTGAAGCTGTATAATCACGACGGAGTTGGGATGATTGGACTTGACGATGCTGCTGCCCGACTAGGTTTCGTATTCGATCCGTTTGTGTTTTCCCAATTTGTTTTGTGCTTAATTACTTATCTTCTGTTTGGCTGCTGGGAAATTGCAAGTTAGAGGATATGGAAAGTAGGGTTGGTCTTGCCTTTGTCCGAGATCCCGATTTTGGGTATTAACAACTCGATTGAATTTTCAGGAGTTCAGCGCCGCCGCATGTATGATGTAGTCAACATTTTGGAGAGTGTTGGAGTAAGTTGGGTTATGATTTTCAAAAAGTGTATTCTTTCTATCGTTTGCTTTCAATTACTTTAGTTTATTGTATATGTTGTTTATTTATTTGAGCCTTCAGATTGTAGCTAGAAAAGCGAAGAACCAATATTCATGGAAAGGTTTCGGAGAAATTCCTCGAGCTTTGAATGTTCTTAAGGTAAGCAGATGTTTCCTTCTCAAGAGTTCATTTGTTTGCACTTGAAAAATCGGAGGTGACCTGTGCTATATTATACTCACAGGAAGAGAGTCTGAGAGAAAAATTCGATGCAGCCTACCGCAGTTCAGCTGATGTATGTTTTACTTCTTCCTCCCCCCCCCCCCCCCCTTACTTTACTGTTCTAGGGTTGCTGTCAAACTATCTACACATACACGCTCAAGGCGGGAAAGAGAAGATCCCGCCTTTGATATAGCTGATACTTCAGAATTTCTTTTTGAGTAACCTGGTGGAATGTGCTGGATTCCCATGTTCTTACATTTACATACTTGTCTCATTTTAGAATTCTCCGTGATTTTGTGTTAAATGAATGCCAGGCTTCGAAGAACAAAGAAAATGGTGGACTTGAATCTGATAGCGAGGACAATCCCTTGACGTCATCCAAAACTGGTAAACCTCTTCTTCCTCCTCCTTTTGACTCTTACTAGATGTTTGAAATTGAATTGCTAGCATCTAATCTCGTTTATCTATACTCCATGCAGTAAATATGCCTCAAATTTTCTATCTTGGACTAGTCAAATATAGTGCATGATTTTTTCTTTTCTTTTCCTAGCATTTCTTGGTACTAACTAACATGGAGTATTCCTATTTATAGACAGCTGCAGAAGAGACAAATCTCTAGCACTCTTGACAGAGAAATTTATAAAACTCTTCCTTTGTTCAGATGTATGTGAAATCCCTATGATTACATCAATATGATTTTAATTTGTTAGTCTAGTTGTTTGATTCGTTTGCCACTGCTATTTCTTTCTCAAGGTTGACGTTATCTTGCTTGAAGATGCGGCAAAGAACATGCCGGGCGATGCCCAGAATTCAACTGCCTTGAGAAGTAATGGACTTTACACTCTTAAGAGTCATTCATTGATCCATCATTATATTATCAATTTGAAGACAGAAAAAAGTTGAAAAATATTATCACTAACTTTTATCTTACATGATATGCAGCAAAAGTCAGACGTTTATATGACATAGCGAATGTTCTATCCTCTATCAATCTGATTGAGAAGGTAAATTAAACTAATAACCCACAATTACTTTTCAAGATCTCAAGATATTATAGAGAGGAACCCTTAATCATGATATTTGATAACATCTTTTGACTACTTTTTTTAAAAACAAATTTGCGCAGACAAATCATCCTGAAAATAGGAAAACAGCATATAGGTGGTTGGGAGGGAAAGCCAGTAGAGGATCTGAAGATACCCTGCATCAGCGTGCATCCAAGAAAAGAGTGTTTGGAGCTGAAATTACGAATTCTAGTTTAAAGAGAAGCCGAACAGATCCGTTAATGGATTCACAGTTGCATAACGAGAACAAGCCTGTGTATGAAAACCAAGTTGGGTCGGAAAATGTAAACATGGGTAAAACATTGGAGCACCCACCTAAAAGCAATTCAAAGGCCATAGATTTTGGCCCTTTTGCCCCTAGCAAACTTAGAAGAGATGATCCAGAGCATAGACCAATGAGACAAGTTCATGACATGGAGAATATGATTTCTAAACACCGCCCTGAGTATCACAACCAAGGTGATTTTTAAATGTTATTCGATTGAAGGATCTGACCTACTGTGCATGATTAATTTGATTGTATTATTATAGCTGATCCATGTATGTGCTCAAATCATTAAAGCTAGTTCTTGTTGATTGTACTGGTCTATTCTTTTACTTCCTCCTCTTACTGAAGTTGGATAAGAGGTAAAGGGTCCTGTGGACTTTTATTGAGTATTGGTTATTTGTTGTCCCGGTTTGATCTATGGAAGTATTTGCTTATTGTATCCTGGACAAAGGTGCAGTCTCAAGTCAATAATGAGATGCTCGGTTTGAGTTGTGCTTTTGTTTCACTTGAAATTTTGTTTCTCACTTCACTAAAAGAATCATGACATGCATCCACTTCTTTTACTCGAGTGTGTAAGTAGCGCAGGTTTTTGGTTGTATCATTCTTTCTTGTTAGTTACACTATTCGGTATCATTGTTCTCTGGTCTCAGTTTTTGAAATATCAACACAGTACATGAAACCTAACTTTATTTTGGTTATAATGAACATTGTGGAATGCTAGTCTAACTCCAAAGTCCATGTACTTTGCATGTTATGACTCTTGTGTTATGCTTTAAACCATTGCAGCAACTCAATTATATAAAGGATAAGTTTTGTTGATGATGTGGCAGCTCTGAGTGAACTCTTTGGTCATTACGTGGATGCGTGGAAGTCGTGGTATGTCGAGGCAGGTGCGCAGCAACAGACATCTTGATTTATTTGGGGTGAATTGATGGATTCTGCAAACTCTAGTGAATTGGAATGTTTACCAATTGCATGCTGTATGTAATGCTGTTTCATTTCACTACCTTCTCCTCTATCCCCAATTGTGAAATATACATTTTCATTTTCAATGAAAAAGGGTACATCGCAATAATTTTCTGTATTGCACGTGTTCTCTAGTTATCCCATTAAATAGCCCTTTATGACTATGTTGGCATAAATTACTTTTAGCCACTCATTAATGCACCCCATTTACTAGGCAGTAGCATCCTACGAGTCATGAAATCTAAAAGCAGAAAGATTTGTAAGATATACATACACAGAAATATAGAGCATAACAGAAGCACAAATTTAATACGCAATTAACTTTCAACTATAGCTGTAGATTTGTTTAGTAGTCTTTAAACTTAATAACATTTGTCAAAGAAAAAAGTTGTTAGAATTGTAGAGTTAGACCTATTTGGCTATTTATATAACATAATTGTATCAATAAAATTGTTTTCTCAGCAAGGAAATCTTAATTAATTACTCCTTGAATGAGAAAGTTGATTCTTAATTTCTTATAATAAGAAACAATAGTGATCTATAAACGTTATTTAAATGGACTAATATATATATATACACACTTATTTTTCTGGACTTTAATGAATGACTTTAAATTTTTTGGTTGAAATTGCTAGTAGTTTAAGATTCATTGAGTTTCGGCTAATTTAATACTAACTAGCTGAGATTTCATAGTGTATCTATTTTATATTTCATATTTTTATTCATAGTACTGGAACGTGAGAATGGGATGTTTAAAGATAGCGAAGTGTATGTATCACTCTAATATTTATTGATGAATATTTAAAGATAGATGAAAATTCCATTTTGGTCCCTAAAATTTAGTGCCTTTTCCAATTTGGTCCTTAATGTTTGTTCAGTCTCAATTTGATCTTAGTTTCAATTTGATTCTTCATGTTTGCAATTAGTGCCAATTTGGTTCCTCCCTTATCCAAGTATTAAAATTACTTAATAAAATTGAGGGTAAAGAAGGAAATGTGAGGGACCAAATTGGTACCAATCGCAAACATACGTTAGGGACTAAATTGGCACTAATTGCAAATGTGAGGGACTAAATTAAGACTGAGCAAATGTTAAGGACCAAATTGAAAAAAGTGATAAACATTAAAGAACCAAAATTGTGTTTTTGTCTTTAAAGGTAAAGAATGAATTGTGACATTAGTCTAACACAATTAGTTATCATTGAATAATATCCTGGAAGGGGATAAGACCTAATTTGTTTGGATAGAAGGTGTTATCAACTTATCAAAACCTCAATGGCATTTAAGAGTTGGAAAATAGGATTACCACTCATGAAAATAGGTGTTATAAAATATAAAGAATCTTGGCATTTGTGGTGTTAAGCCACTCTTGAAATTCCAAAGTGCACCGTCTCGTCAATCCAAGCCACTCCCACCACTCCGTAGTATGGTCCACTTTTGAGAGCCGAAGGACTTGTATGGTCGTCTCTATTCAATAAGGCACCCATCGTAGTCCTAGTTTACGTTCCTTTTTATTTTTTGTGTTTTTACCTTAAAAGTCCTTTTCCTAATTTCTAGCTGACTGCTACCACTGAAAATTTATTAGATGTCAATTTGGATCTTATTTTGTGTTAGGATTTGTAGTTACGTGTTTCGTCGAATAATTAACAAGTATATCTAATAACCTTACATTAAAGAGCCATGTTTTGTCATTAAAAGTAGCTGAAATTGATATTTTTTTTTTGGTTTTTCAAGGTATCTCCCAGCCCGACAGGTTAAGGACTAATCCTTCGCGGATCTGAGCTCCATTTAAGGGTTTTGCCGCTGGCCAATTGGTTGCTGCATACACAAGGTGGGATTCGAACTCTCAACACTTGTTTAAGCGACCTAGTGAACTAACCACTAGACCAACCAAACTTAATTAGTTGAAATTGATATATGTGAAGATTAATTAGTGTTTCGGTCTGTCCAAATCTAAATAAAAAGGCTCTTATTATTGATCATACGAGAACGATGTTGAGAATTTGAATTGAATTTGGATGACATTTATTGATCACAAAGTAATCAACAATCTTGAATGTTTTGGATAGTGAGGTTGCCTTTTGTATATAAAAGTCGGAATTAGAGGAAAAATCTTAGGAAATATTATTTGCATGGGATCGGAGACGTGTGCAAGTGTAATAAATTGATTAGATGTCCGACGTATTAAATGCGATAACGAATCATTCCATCTGTCTTTTTTTTTCTAAGTATTTACAAATTACCGAAGAGGTTAATAATTATGTTCGATTAGTTTCGAATAAAAATAAATAAAAATATATTTTAATAGTTTACTATTTAATATAAGAGTTTTATTAATTAGTGTTTTTTTAATGAATAAAAAAATTATAAAATTGTTCTTATTAATTTTTCACCGTTTAAAATAATAAATTTTCTATCTAACTAAATAAAATTTTTTTTAAAAGCATTTTAGAACACATGTTAGACCTAACTGTAATAATGTTTATTAAAATATTATACTCATGGAAGAATGCATATAATTAATCTAAAAAAAATCATATAAATTTCTTCTTTATTATACAAAAATTGACAGCAATTGAATTAGTCACCGTAAATGTTTTCTAATATTTTTATTTTGGATAAAAGTTAAGACGATAATTAAAAGAATGTTCTGAGAAATTCAGTACTACTATTATTTAAAATCTTTTCATTTACTTGATTGTTTATTTTTGCAATTTCTTGTTGTAATTTTTCGCGCTTCTTGTTAAACATTTAATTAATAAATTTAATTTCATTTTTCATCAAGCAATTCTATTTAAAAAATTTCCAAAAGTGAACCAAAAGGGTAGGAATTAAAATTAAGATCCTCAGGAGAATAATATAACCATGTGAAGAAATAATTGCACAAAATAAGAAGATGATCAATATATTATTCATCTATAATTTAAATTTTACTAACCAGTGCATTGTTTTATGTAATTGATTGATACCATTTTTAAATAGTATAAATTATTCATTTTATTCATTTTTTACAAATTTTAAATAATTAAATACTTTATTAATTAATTACCTAAAATCTTAATAAATACTTTCTTGTTAAGAAAACAGATTTTTTTGGTTTCTTAAGACAATTGTATTTGGAGTATTCTCCGAGACTAAATTAAATATATTTTTATCAAGTACTTGAATTATGTTTGTAACATTATCCAGCATTAATTGTGCTCTATTAACAAATATTGGAGATTAATTCTTTTTATTAGATCACAAAAACAAAATACAAATTTTATACCTAACAACATGACAAGTTATTGTGCGACAGATGGGCATTGGTAAGAGGCGCTATTAAAAAGGTGTAATATGTAATTCAATGACCAAACAGAAACAGCGAATAACTAGACAAACAAAAATGGAGGGCCTAAATTGAATTGAAGCTCAGATTCATTATTCTTCATCATCGTGATTCGTGACAAACAGATTACACTCACTCTTCTTCTTTCCGAAACTCTTCCATGGCGGTTTCAGCCAGAGCTTCCATCCTCTCTCGCGTTACTCATCTCTCACCCAATCCCTTCCATCCACCTAAGCCGCCCCCTTCTCCTCTTCCTTCCTTTTCTCTCCCTCCCAGACGACGTCGTTTGCCTTCGTCGGCATCCGTCGTCAGCTGTTTAGTCTCCGGTGTTGATGGCGGAGGTGTCTCCGACGACTTCGTTTCCACTCGCAAATCCAACTTTGACCGTGGATTCACCGTCATAGCCAACATGCTCAAGCGAATTGAGCCTCTCGACACGTCCGTTATTTCCAAAGGTGTTTCTGATTCTGCCAAGGATTCCATGAAGCAGGCCATTTCTACGATGCTAGGTTTGTTGCCGTCCGATCAATTCTCCGTTACTGTGACGGTTTCAAGGCGTCCTCTCGATCGCCTTCTCGTCTCATCCATTATCACTGGGTAGTATTTCCTTTTTGGATTACAGCTGTTAATTTTTTCCCACAATCATTTCTTTTTTGTGTGTAAATTCAAACTTTTTTAGTGTTTGCACTAAATGCATCATTTGCTTTGGTTTTTAGTTACACTCTGTGGAATGCGGAGTATAGGATGTCCTTGATGAGAAATCTCGATATAACACCCAGTGATTCAAAGGGATCGAATAGTCCAGCGCAGACAGAGGTTTCGGAAGAGCAGGATGGTGTGGATAGGAATATTGAGGCTGGTTCTGATTTGGGGATTAAGGATTCGGAATGTTGCAGCCCTCGGTTGTTTGAAGAATTGTCTCCCGAAGCTCTGAATTACATTCAGCAGTTGCAATCTGAGTTAACAATCGCGAAGGAGGTAACTTTTTGTTTTGCTCTTTGATTCACAATTTCAATGCGTCGATTGTGGATATCTGTGAAATTATAGAGCGCCTAAATGTCTGAAATCTGAGTAGGGATATGCGGAGGTTATTTGGAGTCACTTTAATGGAAATGCGACTTTAATTAAATGAGTTCTTAAGCCCTTGCATGTTGTATATTGTTTGAACTTCAACTTCTGGAGAACTCAATTTTTTTCTCTGGATGCTCTCAACTCATCCTTTCCTCATCTTTTTTGTTTGGTGGAAAACAGTATCATAGGAGTTCCTACCACTCCAACCAAATACTTGTTGGTTATCCTATTAGAGATAAATATGAAGTCCCACATCTGACTCAATTGAGTACTTAAAGAAGCTTGGTTCTTCCTCCTTACGAGCTAGCTTTTGAGGGTGGGTTCCCCAAGTTACCTTGAGTTTCAACATATCCTATCGTCCCTTTAGGTTGTGTTGTTTATCAGTAATTTAACCTAAAATTTTGATTCAGTTGATATTAATACAAGTATATGACTTTTGAAGTTGTCATTGATAAATGAGTTCTTTAGTCCTTCTTATTGCATGTTATATATTGTTTGAACTTCAACTTCTGGAGAACTCAATTTTTTTCTCTGGAATTCTCATGCTTCCCTTCCCTCCCTTTACGTTGTGTTGTTTATCAGTAATTTAACTTAAAATTCTGATTCAGTTGATATTAATATAAGTATATGACTTTTGGAGTTAGCATTAATAATCATGACTATATTTATTCTTGTTGAGATTTACGTGCAACACCATGATAGTTATTAATTGAAACAACATTTACAATTTTGTTTCCTCAATAATGAAATAAATGTCCCCATCGCCTTCTGATGGCTTAATGCCACTAAATGGCTATCTATTGGTTTTTTGGTGGATGGATTTGTTTGTCCTACATTCTTTTTATTTCAATGCTCTGCAATGGTCTTGTCTCATTATACTATCTTCATTGAAAACTCAAGGAGAAACCTTTGGTCCTTTTTCTTTGGTAGAGGATCTCGTGGTCCTTTGTCTGAATTAGCAATGATTGAAACACCTCGCCTGTTGTGTAGTCCAAAATTCTTTATTTTGCACTCCAATGTGATATGAAAATGCCGTGTTTCTCCAGGAGCTAAATGCCCAGAAGCAGGAAATAATACAAATAGAATATGACAGAGGGAACAGGAATGATTTATTGGAGTATCTACGGTCTCTGGATCCTGACATGGTAACGACTCAACTTATTCCTTCCCAGTTAAGACTCATGCATAAGATTGGAAAGAGTCCTCCCCCCCCCCCCCCCCCCCCTTCTTTCTTTCTTTTGCTTTTTTTTTTCCATGTGATCTCAGGGTCACGGGTTCAAATTTTAGTACATATGACCCTACCAAGGTCGTGCACTGGACCGTCTTTTTTTTTTCCCTTGGAGCTGAAACCACACTATCTCATAAATATTTTCAAACATGACTTATCTTGACAGGTGACTGAACTGTCTGGGCCTTCATCGGTAGAAGTGGAAGACATAATTCAGCAACTTGTTCAAAACATATTGAGGCGATTCTTTACAGATGATGCTCGCCCAAATTTTATTGAACAATCAGTTGGAGGAAATTTAGATAATCACCCGAATAGTCATGACGAGTTCTGTGTAACTGTAGGCACATCACGTGATTACCTAGCGAAGTTGCTCTTCTGGTTAGTTAGTACTTCTCATTGCACCTTCCAAAATTTTTGGTTTAGATTTGAGTCCGCCTGATTGAATAACTCATCATGTGTACTGGACTACCGGTGAAATCTGTTGATACATGCCCAATATGCAGAACCATAGATGCCTTCCCTTCCTCTGTTGATCCCCTGATCCTTTAGCCAGTCAAGTCTCTTTGGTGTATATGATGTTATTGAGAATTGAGGTTTTCTTTGCATTGGCAGGTGTATGTTATTGGGTCATCACTTGAGAGGCTTGGAGAACAGATTGCATCTAAGCTGTGTTGTTGGATTGTTATAGAGAAGAAGGCGGGAGCATGTATATTCTTTTCTTTCCTCTCCAAATTTTCTATTTTAACATTAATATTCATCAATGAGAAAAAATAGAATAATTGCACGTGTTCCTTGCCCTTTTCTCTTGACTCATCATAAAAAAACACCACTTATTAGATTTTATCCATCTTGGTGGGATGAAGTATAGCCAAGGATCATGAAATTTCTCATTCTGAAACGCAAAACGGCATGCATTCCCATTATATGCATCGCTCAGTCCATTATATGAAATTTCTCATTTATTTGATGAATTCAAGCACTAGGTAGAGTAGAGCATGCCCTTGTAGTTTGCCAAATTTTAAGATCTTTAATTTGATCCCTAAATTTTGTTTGTTATCAAATACATCTCTAAACTTACAATTTGTAAGCAATTCTTCCTTTCAGTCCTCCACCCTAATTCCTTCTAAATCATTAATAGAATATACAAATGTGACTTTTTACCTGACCTCTCTAATGTTGAATGTGATACGTGCCAGAAGGTTGAGTTTTAGACTAAATATTATGATTTTGTCTGGCACTAACCATGACCCATAGTGGTTACATTGGAGGCTCCGTGCAGAATTATATTTGCATTTATTATTAATGATTTTCATTGTTAGGGTAAAGGACAAAATTACTTGTAAATTAAGAATTTATCAACCAAATTGACAGAAACTATAGCACAAAAGATCTTTTGCAAAATATTTTATGAATTTCATCGGATGACTGAGAATTTTTGGATTCTTTGTAACATTGCTCTTCTTAGTTTGGGCAATGCCCTTCTGACAATGGTTAATAAATTTGGGGTGGTTTGGTGACACTTTTTTTTTATGGATTGATACACTTGTGCTTCTGGCCGAACCATTAACATTGGAGTAAATGTCTAGTAATTGAATTTTAGTACATCCTTCTAATCAGTTGGTCTTTAATTCATTTAAGGTAGGTCTTTATTAATGTGTGTTTTAATTAATATAAACAAAAGATATTACAGAATTGAAGGAATGCACCAAAATTTAATAATACAATAGTACTGAATTTTTACTCTTAACGTTGCCTTGCGCTTGAACTATTAACTAAGAAAGTAAAAGAAACTAAATATTAAAGAACAACTAATTGAAATAGAAATGTTGTAGAACGTGATCAAAATTGCACTATTCGTAATTCAAATTGTGCAAGTCGAGTCAATTTGCCAATCGATACAATTCACTGGGGGTAAAGGAAGTTGGTCGGAATTGTGTGTTTTGTGACGGAAATCGAGAATCACATGTTTCTGTTTGCGACGGATCACACAAATTCGAAATCAGGTCAAAATGATCAGCGTGACAGGAGATTCAACACGTCTATTTCAATTCATTATAACTCATTTATAATATACATAATTTTTTCTATTATTACCCATGGCTCCAAATTAAAAAAACAAATAACTTATGAAAATAAACCCTAGATTCTTTTTGGCCGAAGAAATAGACCCTAGATCCGATAATTTTTTATAATATAAAGACGTAAATCATTAATATAATTGTAGAATTAGATACTCTTCCGTCTTCGCAATTCAAAAAATAGCTTTACTAATTTACAGTTTTAATCACGGTTTGACAAACTTGATTAAATTATATTTTAATTTCTGGGTTTTATCTTATCAAGTTTACTGTTATATGGTAAAAGTCTGAGTAACCAGCTGTTACAATTAAAACCACAAAATCTGTTGAATCAATTAGTTGGAATTTGGACTTCAATACGAATACACGCTAAACAGACATTGCAATTAGACTTGTTTATGGGTCGGGTTTAGACTTAAGTCCATGGCTTCACGTATATGGGTTTGAGCTTGAGTTTAAGCTTATATGTTTTAGAGTAAATTACACTGCCCTCCCCTAAGAGATGCTGAAATTATACTGCCCTCCCCTCTAGTTTGCAAAATTACACTGCCCTCCCTTGAGAGATCAAAAGTCATTACACTTTGATCCAAAACACCATTTTTCAATTAAAAAAAAGTCTAAAAGGTCAAATTTTTTCAACTTCCAATACAATAAATATTCATGACTAAATTACCCCTCCTAAAGGAATGAAACTCTATAAAATGTGACCTATACATACTTTCATCCCCTTATAATAACATTGTTTCATTTTTTATTGTCATTTATTATTTTATTAGTATTTAGAGTAATTATTATTGTTAACAAAATAAAATTCTTAAAAAAAAAGTTTACAGATTTTTTTATATTAATAATGTAATTTAATATAAAATATCTATTATTTTACTTAATTTTTGACAATTAAGTTTAATATATATATATAATAATAATAAAATATATCAAAAAAATTTTGTTAGGTGTACTAGAATTCAGTTTTATAAATTTTTTTATAAAGATTCAGTTTTATAAATTTTGATAAAGCATAACGTTAAACATTTTTTATCTTGTGTGAGGGTCAATTTAGTCATAAATATTTATTATATTGACTTTTTAGACCTTTTTTTTAATGGGAGAATAGTGTTTTGGATCAAAGTGTAATGACTTTTGATCTCTCAAGGGAGGGCAGTGTAATTTTGCAAACTAGAGGGGAGGGCAGTGTAATTTCAGCATCTCTCAGGGGAGGGCAGTGTAATTTACTCTATGTTTTACTACATATTACAATGGACCATGTATTTACCCATGAGTTAAGTCCGGGCTTAGCCCATTAGTATACATAATTATAAAAAAGGTCAAAACCCCAAATTGGTCCTTTATATTTCACCCAAGTTCTATATTGGTCCTTTATGTTTCAAAAAGTCTAAATTGGTCCTTTATGTTTGCAAGAAGTTCCAAATTGGTCCTTCCGTCCAATTCCGTCTTGTTTTCCTGTTAAGTGATGACGTGTCATGCTGAGGTGTCACACTCTCTCTCCTACATGTACTGGTTAGTTGATGTGGCCTTAATTAACCTAAAATTAGGGACTAAAATGAAATAAAATAATTTTTCATAAGACAAAAATGTAATTTCTCCACTTTTCCATCTTCTCCTTCTTCCTCGCTGCCACTGGTTTGAAGCATCCATCCATGGCTTCTTCAATTATCCTCCGTCTCATGAAAAAAATATTTTGTACGGTGATTAAACGCGTAGTATAACCATAACCTTAGAGGATCCGCATTTGAGGTTCACTCTGGCTGTAGCTTGAGTGATGAATTGAAGGTGTTTGACAAAGAGAGAACCAAACTCCTGCATCTCATTCTTCTTCATCACCAAACCAATCTCAACTCCTCCATCACCACCACCATTCCTACTTTCTGTAAACCATATCGCTCCTGTCCTATCCACCGACGTCATCTCCACCTTCTTCGGCCTTCCCCATCCAAAATCCATCTCATGAACCCCAAATCTCGGCGTCCCAGCTCCCTCAATCACCCAATCCTCCTCCATCCCAAACCCACCTTGTAATTTCGAAACCCAACTCTCTGCTCCCTCCAAAACCCTATCTTTCAAACTCTCCAAAGCTTCTACCATGGCTTTCATCACCGCTACCACCCCATCCCCTTCTTCCCCCATCAGTATCTCCCTCGTCTCCATCACACAATTCCCAAAATAAGTCTCCAGAAGAGGCGGCTCTAACCTTCCTCTGCAATCCATGTTTATATCGAAGAAGTTATGGATAGATGCTTCAAAGCAGTAGCAGCGAGGAAGAAGGAGAAGATGGAAAAGTGTAGAAATTACATTTTTGTCTCATGAAAAATTATTTTGTTTCATTTTAGTCCCTAATTTTAGGTTAATTAAGGCCACATCAGCTAACCAGTACATGTAGGAGAGAGAGTGTGACACCTCCATCACTTAACAGCAAAACTAGACGGAATTGGATGGAAGGACCAATTTGTAACTTCTTGCAAACATAAAGGACCAATTTAGACTTTTTGAAACATAAAGGACCAATATAGAACTTGGGTGAAACATAAAGGACCAATTTAGGGTTTTGACCTTATAAAAAATATATATATTACTTTAAATTTTGTTTTTGTTTGCTTATATCCAATGTTTTAAGAATTGGATCGATCTGACCAATAACCGATCAAGTGTTTGGTTCTGTTCGATGTAAAATTTTTATCTATGGTCGATCTGGTCAAAATCAACACTATTAATTAAGACACTAATAAGGGACTGTCCTAGGAAACATTAGAGAAATTAATACTACTAAATAATAATAATATTGTTTTCATTTCTAGACACAACATTCTTCTCCTGTATATCTATATATATATATCTATATATATATATGGCTTTGGAGTTTTTGGTGTCACAAAAACAAAATGTGACACCAAAAAAATAACTACTTTAACATACATGCATTATGGGTAGTTACTAAAATAGTGGAAAAGTGCATAACTTCCCACTACTTCATTTAAAAATATAATGATTTTAATTAAAAATTAAAAAATATCAAATATTATAATTTGATATTATTTTGAAATATCATTATTATTTTATATAAAATTCTTTTTTTAAAAAAATAAATTACATGCACATATGTGCATGCGAAGCCTCTAGTAAATCTATATCTATATATATATATGGCTTTAGAGTTTTTGGTGTCACAAAAGCAAGGTGTGACACCAAAAAAATAACTTCCCCCTCAACTTCCCAATAAATAACCAACTTCTCAATATATATATATATATATATATATATATATATATATATTAATATGGCTGTGGGGTCTTCCCGTCAACGGTCTCCTAAAATAGTCAATTAGATAATTAAAAAAGAAAATAAAAATATGATGTGAGAAGATCATGGGTGAGAGAAAATAAGAATATAGTGATAACTTCCCAAGATTCCATTTATTATTTTAAATATAATAAATATTTTATTTTATATTTTAAAAGTTTAAAATAATTTAATATTTAATTTTTTATTAATTTAAAAGCAGACAACACGCACAGTAAAAATAAATAATTTAATATTTAATTTTTTATTAATTTAATAATTTATAATTTTTTATTAATATTAAACACATAGGAAAAACAGACAACACGCACGATAAAAATATTGGTGTCACACAAGTAAAGTGTGATACCAAAAAAATAACTTCCCCACTAAAAACAATTAATCAATAAATAACTTCTCATGAATAACTTCTCAATAAATAATTAACTTCCCATGATTTAATATATTATTTAAAATATAATTATTATATTATATTTTAAAAGTTAACAACTTATCAAATATTTAATATTTTATTATTTTAAATCATAATAATAATTTTATCATAGATATATATATTAAAAATAAAAACAAATTACATGCACGGTACGTGCATGCAAAGTTTCTAGTATATATATATACATATATATAATACACAGAAATTGCTATGATCTTCTTCCTTATGTTTTCGGGTTGTAACAGGACGATCCATAAATAATGAAGGCAATGAGGCATGTGCATGACCTTACATGTGTGTGTGCGCTATTTATATATGATTCATCCCTCGTCAAGAGAAATAAATTGAACTTGATCAATCTTTAATTAATTGGTTCATTTAATATATAATTGAATTTATAAAATTAATAATCAAGAATAGATAAAAGATGAATGTGCAGTGGCGGTGGTGAATGGTAGTTGTGGTGGTGGTGGTGGTGCATGGTGGGTGGTTCGTGGTGGTGGTTAGTAGGTGGTAGTGGTGGGCATGGTTTGTAAGTGATAGTGGTGGGCATGGTTGGCAAGTGTTCGTAATAGGTAATGAATGGTGGTAAATGATAGGTAAGGTCCAAATACTACCCAAGCTTTGACCCAAGTATTTTTAATAAAATGAGTATTAATATTGGGTAATTGACCCAAGTGCTACTCATACCCAATTCTTAATGTTGGGTAATTGACCCATAGACTTAGACTTGAGTAGTCTCAAGGACTAATCGAATTCGCAATGCCAATTGTTTATTTTTTCTTTATAATAACGTACACATATTAGGGAATTGAATATATTGTTCCTCAAGAAAACTTCAAGCATGAGAAACCATATCCAGTACACTGCAACTATTTGTTCACCCCCTCCACAACTTTTAAGTAGTAATGTCGCCATTTTGGTCTATCTGATAGTACAGATAGGCAAATGGGAATTTATCTTAGAATTGTCCGAAAATGAAAATAAAAAAGGCAAGCGGGGTGAAATAAGTCAATAACCGTTTTGCTAAAGAAATTTCTTCAGACCAGAAAAAGAATAACAATAAATAAAATCTACAATTACAATATGCAGCAAACTATTTACAAGGGGGTGGCCTATAGACCTAAAAACCAAAAAACAAAAGTTAAAAAACTCAACCTTATCTACTCTCCCTCCAATTTCATGGGACAATTACAAGGATAAAGAAGTAGGTAAAAACGAGATTATTTCGAGCCTGATAAAAATATGTGAAATCTCTCAGCTCTAGCCTTATAATGCTCCAAAGATGTGGTCCCTGATGATGATGTTTTTCGGTTCCTTCTGGGACGAAATATTATATCTTCAGTGTCCAGAACATAGGAGATCTGCAGATGAGAATGGCTAAATAAGAAAAACAGCTTCATATGCCAACATATTGCATGGCAATGGCTGTATAGAAATTATAGACTGGGACTTGAGACTAGTCTGTCCATAGAAAAATCAGTTGCTAAATGTGATCACCCCAGGTGTTAAGAGCCGATTGAATGGCCATGACATCTGACCTATATATTCTTAGGCCAACACAACTGTTTTTGTTGTGTTTTTGATAAGGCCTTTTTTTGTCGAAACCACCAAAAGCCTACTAGGCTTTGTCTAGTCTGGCTCAAACTAGTTGAAGTCACATCATTGGGATAGAGCTTTTTCAGCCAAGGGATTTTCATTCACAAGCCTTGAACCTGGAAACTGTTTTTAAAAACAAAAACTTTTGATTAATTTGTTTCAGAAACAGTTTTGGAAATAATTATCTCAAAGTTTCCATTAATGATGGGAAAGGAGATGTAAAATTACTTAATTGCCATTAATGAAAACAATTCTCTCAAAATTGTTCTTCGTGATTTCCCCTAACCAAGAAAACAATACTCCAAAACTAGTTTTACTTATTCTGATTTTTTTACTTTTAAAAAACACCTATATGATTTTAGTTTTTAAGAACAATCATTGAAAACAAATTGCCGAACAGATTTTTTTTGTTATTTTGTCTTTAAAAACACAAAACAGTTTTTAAAAAATGTTATCAAACAGGCCCTTAATTATTCTTATTGTTTTTCATATCTATATAGATCTATTTGGATAAGTTAAGCCACTCAATCTCCCCCTATCTTTAAATAAATAAAGAGGACCTAGATATGATATTGCCTTCCCCTCATTCTCCTCCCTATCCTCGATCCAAACATACCCTAGTCTTATCCTCTATCCTCCCAGACATGCAGTAAAGCTTCTCAAATGCACAATCCATAATAATTCAACAAAAATGTGATTTAAGGGTGCTGGCCAACATACACAATCTAACATCATGGTTTATTTTGCAGGGGTAGATCCTAAAGCCACAATATAAGCATCCCTTCCTTAGCCTCACTGTATAAACCACCATAGTAAATGGTCAAAGATATATTTCTTTTAAATCTTTTCTTTTGCCAATCAGACAACCAACATTCTGTCCCCAGGACTTACCATGACTAAAGAGTGAATGAAAAGGTAAAGCACAATAGTAAAATAGTAACATACCTTGGATGTATTGCAAGCTATTTTACATTCCAGTCCATTCATTATTTTAACATCTTCCACGACTGAGAGCTCGTCTAAGTCACCACATCTACGCTTGTTTCTGCATACATCATTATAAAATGCATCAAGTTATTAGTTATGCATTACTAATTGAGAACATCTTGTAATATACTTGTATTACATAGGTATAGATATTGCATGATTTGCATCATGCCATACGACAAGGGAAAACAATACTAATCAACAGCTTAACTGTTTTCTCATCGGAATTGATCCGATTATCACTGGAATCAAGCTGTATATATGTGTAAACATGCAACCAAAATATTAGTGGCTCCAACTACCAAATTAAGAATTAACTTGAGGTTAAACAATGATTATATTGGTAGATTTTGGACATAGCATGTCATCTAGAACTTAAGCGGTTAAGCCACTAAGGGTTTGTATAATTTGTAGACTGTTAAAGATTTGAACCTCCGTCTACTCATTGTAACAAGAGAAATAACTAGAATTTGGAAAATACTATATTTATGAAGAATTTCCTTCTCATCAACAGGAAAAGAGAAGTGCTACCAGAACATAAAATATTACTCTGCAGTGTCAAATACCTTTGCAGCACAATGCCATCAGGTTCCTTTTTGCTAGGAACGACAGACAGATATTCATTGTCAAGATAAGTGGCAAAATTTGGATCGACAGAAATGGCAAATACTTCTGGCTTTTCAGTGATATTGTCCATTAGCTGGAAGGATAGTTGAGAGGGGCCAGAGGACTGCAACAAGACAAATTGGAAGACAACATTAAATTATAATTAAACAATTCATTTAGTATTCTGTTTGTGAATCCTATGTTTTTCTTGTTGGAGAATAGTTGGAAGGACCTACATGTTCCATGCGGTATATGTTCTCCTCATGAAGGAGGACTCGGGCATTTGCATAATACACCGAATCAATTAATCTGCCGGGTTTCCGGGACTTTTCATACTCAAACAATTGGAGAAGTTTAGTGTCTATTTCATCAGTAGCGACAGCTTGAAGCTGCAGAAAAAAAAAATGAAGATATTTAGAACCTTTGGAACAAACAAGCCATGAGTTGGTGAAAAATTAGACAGAATAAGAACCAAACATACCTGTCTAACCAATTTATATATTAACTTGTCTAAGGTGAATAACATGTAAGACTGATTCCCGATAATTGCTCGGCATTCATCTTCAAACTTCGCATTGTCGGCAGATCCATCAAGCAAGTTGTACAGTGCATTCATAAATCTAAACATAACATAAACAACCAATTAGAAAGTGCATTTAACAAAGAGGAAAGAAAAAACAAAGAACTCAGAATAAAATGATAGAAGATACCTTGAATAAGGGTCAGGAGAATTATCATCATCCTTTGGAATTCTTCGCCTCATTTCAGCACTCATTGAATTTGTTTTTGCTGATAAGATCCTTTCATAAAGAATCTGCCATTTCAAAGAGTATAACATCTTGAGTCTTGACTAAGTAACAAATTGTAAACATTAAACACTAAGCAAAACATATCCTTACTTGATGAAGCCTAAAAAGAACAAAGAAATCATCGTTTCCATAAAAAACCCTGGAATCTTTTCTTTGCTCGACAAGTGAAACTGCTGAAACATGCTTTGTGAGAGGCTTGACAGACAAAAGGGATCTTTCTGACAATTGTAATGATGAGCCATCTTCTACAGCAGATCGTGCAGTCCCCTGAGCTTCACCTTCACTTTCATCTTTACCATCGATATCATCTTGTTCCATATCTTCCTCCCCCTCATGCTCTTCTTGGGAGCATTCGTCATCTGCAGACTCATTACCTGAGACATCTACACCAGGTTCCGAAGCATTTTCAATGTCCTCATCAGCAGCATCTGCGTTATCATGAATCCCAGCCTCCAGACAGCGATTATCTTTCCCATTTGTGGATTGACATTTACTTCTTTCAAGATTGAGTTTTGACTTGGGTGACACCTGCATATTGGCATCTCCAACAAAGTTATCCTCTTCAGAATCATCAGTGGGTGTGGGCGATAATTCACCCTCTTCCTTTTCAACTTTGCAAGGCCCAGTAAATTCTTCTTGGCTACTGCTTTCATTTAGCACTCCATTGGCCAAAGGAGCTGGAGTTCCAATGTTGCGTGGTTGCTAAAGTGCCAAGGTAAACGGACAGACAAATCAATACCAATTTCAACAGAATCTACTCTATTTAAATGAAAGCAGAAAGAAAAACACAAGAATAAGAAACAACTCTGCTATGTATTGACTCATACCTCCACCAAAGATGCATTACCACTCTGAGACTTGGCTAAAGGGTCATTATCACCTAGTGTGCCAGCAAGACAGGATGGAGTAAGGCGACAACATTGATTGAAATATAAACAATTCTTTGTATTATGATAAGATTAAAATTCGGTAATTAAAACAAATGGATAATTTTTATTTTAGTTACTCTACCATCAGCTTTAGTATTATCAGATTTTGGTTGCCTATAATTCGTTAGTAACGAGTCTCCAACAGCATCTTCTATATTTGATGCAACAGACTTAGGAAGGTAATGCCCATCTCTCATTTCCTCTACATCTGATGCCACATGAGCTCGAGAAGGAACGCCAAGCATAGGCTCCAGGAAAGTAGTCCAAATTCTCAAAATTTTATTTGACGACTCCTTGCTTGAGAAGACCTCTTCACATGAATAACGAACAAGTTTATACAGGTCTTCATGAATTCCAACATCTGAATATTCAAATTCCAGATGAGGAATTAAAGGCTGTTTATTTCCAGCAGCAATGGCCCGAAGAACACCATCCTGTTTCTGCTGCTTCTCTTTCATTTCTTTGATCTCAGCCACCAAAGCTGTGTATTTAACAAAAGACAGTATAAATCCAATTAACAAAATTATAACACTGAAACATGCAAAATAATACGAGGGCTCAACAAGATCACTGCTAAATTATTCATAAAATGCTTATGAATCTATTATTCATGAGTTTATTTATGACAGGTAAAAAATATGGCTAACTTATTTCCAGTTCTAGAATCCTTGATCAAGCTCTGTATGTGATATTAATTTAGCAAACCTTGGGCTAAATTTACTATTTTGATTCTTCTTCATGCCATGTACATATGCATCTTTCAAAATATGCTTTTTATGCTAGTTGTCAATTTGCTACTTTATCTTAAGGTAAGATAAGAGGCCTTCAGATTTGTGATACATATATGATATATCAATTTGAGAAGTATGTTAGCAATGCAACTATGCATTAAGCCCATCCAGTCATGCTTAAGCCACTGCAACCTCTAAAATATTTATTATAACCTAATACCACAAACCTCCCCATTATAGCCATATTAGCATCCACCAGGGATAGGTGCCTAACTGGTTGATGTGATTTAGGGGTTCTACTAATTTCCCCATTGTATTGATGCACGTTCATGTTTCATGCCATGTCAAGACAATAAATCAACAAAGATGCACACAAACAGGTAAGCCAAAAATTCGCTTACATTTTGGGTTCAAGTCCTTTGAATCTTGTTGCTTGAAATAGAAGCTACGATGATCAAGTGATTTGTAGTGGTTTTTAGCATATACTTCAGCCCAAACCTTGTTGAAATCTGAACGACACCTATTCCATTCGTCTTGTTTTTGCTTTAGACGACTCAACATCACAGGCAAAGCAGCAGATGGATTTTTACGTAATGCCTCTAAAGCATCAAGACCATGGTCACCATATAAACGTTCAATGCACCTTAAATTAAGAGCTGAAATTCAAGCCACATAGGCAAAATCAGGATACCATAAAGCTCTAATTGTGGTAAACAACAAAAGGCTTCAAATTAATGATTTATATTAAGATAATTTTGATGCATACCACTAAAGTGATCTTCGATACGGATTGGACCTTCTCCATTGATCTTCTTTTCAATAATACTATTATACAATTCCTCTGCACGTTTAGCAGTTGTGCTCACAGACTCTAATAACATGTCCAGCTCAAATCTACATTGGAAATAACAGTGCCATCATTACTCACCCCATGAGAATATTCTGAGAATTAAATATGCAGAATGTAAAAAGCCTAAGAACTAGCATAAGTTGTACCGGTCATCTTCACATTTGAACAAGCTTTCTTCATACTGATTCCTGCGCATGTGTTTGAAAGAGTAATCCTCACTTCCTGAGGTCACAGATACCCAGTGATCATTCAATACTTGAGCACCAAGCTCAGACCGCTGACTAGCCATAGGAATTGGATACTGCAATTGTGAAAATCACACAAGTTCAACAAGGACAAAATACGTTTACAAGGCCCAAAAAAAAAAGGATATGCAATATGTGTTCCATACATCTTCTGGCAGACGCCGGTAGCTGGGAGTACAACGTTCACAATTACTCAATTCAAGTTCTTGAATTGATTTCCCCATGTATTTCTCCCGGTTTCTTTCCCTCTCTTTATTTGCATCCATCTCACGCTTCTGGTTTTTATCTTTGTCCTCCAACTTTGGTGATCTGGATAATTGACCATCACTACACAGTGACTCTGAAAACAACATATTTTTGCTCTTTAACCAATCAGATAGAAAAAAATAAAAGGGGGGGGGGGGGGGGGGGGCGGGGGGATACCCTCCCCGAGGTAAAAAAGGAGAATGAAAGAGTGAGTGTAAGAAGGACAATTTTATTTTTGACATACTTTTACTTATGACACCAGCAAGGAACCCATCTGCAAGAACAATAATGTCAGATACATCTTCAAGGTTAAGGTATGACAAAATAAGGCAAAATATATTAAGAAAGTCAAGAAACAATCACCAATATTTTCACATCCGTCCAAGAAGTCATTAAATTCATCCAAAAGATCAGGATGCTTTCCAAGTAAACTGATTACCTGAAATACCCAAAAGGAAAATGTTTAATATACATGTGAAAATCTATGTACGAAGAAATTTATGCAGCTCCCTTATTACTCTCAAGAGTTAAATTCAAACTTACGAAGAGGAGCTGTGATGTATTCACCCTAGTAACTGACTAAAATATTTATATATATGAAGCATAAAACAGACTGTGACAACTACAGACTAGAATCAGGATCTTATAAAGGAGCAGTAATGTATTCAACTTACGCATGCAAGCCTGGAAAAAAAGAAATATATACATAAATATGATATAAGAAGAAGTACATTCTGAAATAACATTTTGATTCTGCAGTAAAAAATGTAAAGTAGAAATCTTTTAAAAAAAATAAATAAACTGGAATTTTGTTACTCTGGTACATCTATTATCAAGAACAAATGGACTTCATAGATGGAAAATGCAAATGAAATAATAACAAACAACCAATGAAATTTTCCACACATTGAAATAACACTTTATACAATTCCTAAAAAAGTAAAGGAACATTAGAAAATTTTGATTTTAACCAAGAAAAGTGAAACTGAAATTGAAGGATAGAAGCAGAAAGAAACAATTTTGCATTACTTGTAAATCTGGGATTCATAAAAGCAAGATAATCTCACATACCAAATCATGTAAATCATGCCTTTTTATTATTCCACTGCTGAAAATGTGAAGGCACTTCAGGAATGACTGGTAGTCATCTGAGCCCAACTTCTCCTTAACTTTCTCACAGAACCTAAGAGGTTGGCTATACATGCCTGCCATGAAATCAAATCAACAGATTACAAACTATACAGGTCAAAATTGTGTAATTTAAACATTCTGAGATATTGAAAATAACACAATAGAAGGCTTAAAGATGTTACAGTCTCCCAAGATGCAAGGCTTACATATTTTTCAAACATAAAAAGTGACAATGCGGAGACACAGGTCCTATTTCCCCTTCCCCAGCATCCCAAAATATTTATATTTAAAAATTGAAGACATGAAACTTCAGAATCAACAGACATACCAACAAGACAAAGAAATGCTAATAAAAACCACTTAAAATAAAATTCTAAGAGCAAGCTATAACTGAATTTCTTTAGCCAGAGGATTTGAAACTAAAATCCTACATTTCATAACTCAAAAACATTGGTAGCAAGATCTATTTTCTATCAAATTTTCAAAAAAGTAGAGATAAAGAGGTGACAAAGAAGAAAATATCACATAATGCACATTTAATAGTTCCATAGCAAAATGTCTACTTACAAATTCTCTCATACATCTATTGAGGTGAACCAATTTTAAAAAATGACTGTTTTATGAAATGCATACAGTTTTACACCCGACTAATCTAGTCAATACTTCCTTTTCTCTCCTTTATTTTCTGCTGCTTCAATAATTTCCTCTTCTTTACACGGAAGTGAATCAATAAACATCTCATGAATGTCAACACTGACTCACAACACCAGCAATGTTGAATTAAAAAAAGTAACATCTTGAAGCTACAGAAAAAAATAACTATGATTCATGTGTTCAAGGACTGCAATCCATCCAACATATAACATGAAAGCTTACCCTTTAAGGTATCTTTGTCAGCATAAGAAGGAAATTCAGCAGTCAATCCAGCACCATCAGCACTCTTGACAGATTTTCTTTTGTCAGGAAAAAGTTGCATGTTTAAATCCCTGTTGTAATCAAAATCAGGTTCCTCCTTCTCAACACGCTTTCTTGGCTCCTTCTGCAGTTTAACTAGTGCTACATCATACCGCTCAGGGCGATCAACACTACGATCACGATCATGAGAAGTGATAATCTTATCTTGTCGACGTTGCTGTAAAGATAATAGTTTATAAATCAATCAGTAAGAAGGCAGTTTTTAGAATTCACTAAAGGGGAGAGGAACAATCAATGCCTTGTCTTGTTGCATTGGCCGCATTGTGGCTGCCATTGAACTTCTTTCATTAAAGGGCTGAGATGAATTTCGACCATGTGGAGCATGCTGAGTAGCAGGTGTCACAGAAGTATTTGGTAAGAATCTAGTGAACTCTTCAAGCAAATCTGGGTGATTCTCAAAAAGCCCAGAAACCTAAAGCATAATAAAATCATTTTAAAAAAATTAGTACAATTTTCATGCTGAAATTTCTTTAAGACAACAAGAAATACTAAAACAAAAGAGATCCAAAAACTGAACAGTACATTTTACCTCCTCATAGACCTCATTTATGTCCTTGCTCTCTTTGCGGTACATATTCAAAACGTCCAAAAATGATTGATACACTCGGTAATTATTTTGAAATCGCTTCTGCAGAAACAAAACCAATCAATTAAAAGGACAGGAACCAGCATTTGCAGTAAAAGAACTCTCTAACTGAATAAACACATTTACCTTTATCTTGCTCACAAAACTAATAGCTTGGTCAAATTGAACTGTTTTCTTTGGAGGAGCCTCATCCTCGTCAAGTGTTATCTCATATCCTTTTGGCAAGAAGGCATTAAATCCAAGAATCAAATTATTATGCCCTTTGAATAGGTCCTTCACCCTTGTTATTACACCAGTAGTGTCAGTCCTGCAAATATGCAAAAGATACTGATGATACCTACTCATGTTTTAAGAACAAAATCCATTTACCACAATCAAATATTATAAAAAGGGTCTACCTTTGAGCCTTGAAATCTTTCATAACCTCAAGAAACAAATCATACTTTTCTTTCTGGCCCCGAAACTTGTCTTTCACTTCCTTTAAATAGGATAAGGCATCAGTGGTAGTCAATTTCTGCAAAGTAGCTCCTCCTCCTCCTCCACAATTACCACTACCATCTCCTCCTCCTCCTCCTCCAGCAGGAAATTGAGATTGGCCAAAGCTATGACACAACATACAACACCATATTCAGATACCAGAATGTGAATAAATTATAGCATGCAAATCTATACAAGCAACATCTATGATAGATATCAAATGCCCTACTTGTTCAACAAGTATACTACAAAAAATTTAAAACACCTAGCCTTTCTTCAGGTTGAAATACACATTTCCAGTTTTTTCAACGAGGTATCATAGAGCATTGACCATATTACTTGCTTGGTAAGATTTCTAAGCATAATCCCCTTTTATCTAATGCTCCCGCTAAAAAGCCCATGGAAAAGATAATCCCAATGAGACTACACATAATTTAACATACCCAACAACAAAAATACTCAAATGCGACAATATAGTACTCCCAACAATGCGAGGCATTTTTTCAAACTTTCTAATTCACCCCATCGCGAGCGAAAGCCAAGAACTTGAGTCTTGACAAGAACCACTCGCGAAATTCGTCCGACGCAGAGAAGAAAAACGGAGACGAAGAAGCAATTCCAGAAAGAGAATCAAAATCAGCACACAAAAAAATGAGATAAAATAAACTCACGAATCACCGCGCGAGGAGTTAGAAGGTCGCTTATTTTGAGAGGCAGAGGCGGCAGCGTAAACATCGTCCCTCAATCTCTTCATCTCTGAAAAAAGCACAAAAAAACGTAAGCAAAAAACCACAATACGAACTCATTCACAGAAAGAGAAAAGGGAAGCGAACCATACTTTTTATCAGATTATAGATTTCCTTCAGAAAAATACGTTAGGAAAGGAGTAAGTAGATCTCTGGGGAAATAGAGAGAAAAAAAAAAACTAGTTAAGGGCTTTGATCGCCCACCAAAGAGTGAACCAAAGGAGGATTTATTTCTTCTTCTCTTTAATTTTTTTTACGTTAGAATGAAGAGAATTGCGGCAAAGCAAACTGCGAAAGGCAGAATTTATAGTGGTGACAAATTTGATGTGGAAACAATGCCTCTTTGGTAATTGGTACGTGAAAAACTTGTACTCAGTTTTGGAGTCAAAATACAAAATTTCGAAAACAGATGCGAGATATATAATATAGCTAGCCTTTAGCTTGTGTGGGAGGGTTCATGTGTCGTCCCAATATGGACTAAACAGTACACTTGTGTTATCCTATTGGACTCAGACTAGGTTTCTCATTTGTATGTGTATTAGATTTAAATTACGCGTAATATTTATTGAAATAGTTAAATATTTAAATTTTAAAAAAAAAATTTATCGGAATAGTTTTTAGATAGTATTGGTTTCTTAAGCTAATTTTAAGAAAAAATATGGAAAATAAAAACTGAAAATATTTTTCGTAAATCAAACATAACCCTAAGTTATTAGAAGTTTCGGCGGTGTATACCAGGACTACCTAAGAAAACTCACTTCAAGTTTATTTATTTATATTAAAAATTATAAATATAATTTATCTTGAATTTTAAATAATCGATTTATTTGTGTTCTCATTAAAATCCATTTTAATTAATACTCATAGGATAATATAATTTAGTTTTACCATTTTTGTTCGTGAAAGTAATGTCTCATCAGATGTCTTAAAAGGATTAGTTTATGTGTGATTCGGATTCGCAAAAAAATCTCGGGAATAAACTATTAATAAACAATAGCAAATACTACATTTTTCTTACTTAAAATATTCATATTTCAAGTATTTTAAAATAAAATTTATAAGATTTTGATTTTCCTTTTATTTTTTCAACACGCATTCTTAAAAATTCTTCACCAAACAATTCATCAAAAAAAATCTTCACCGAACACATATATAAAATAAGAAAGATAATTCGCATTGATAAAGAGAAAGATAAAACGCTCGGGCCAAAAAAATAGAAAAACGCTTTATTTAGAAATTAGAAGGAGAATAGTTCCATAAAAGGAGGAAAAAGATTAAAAAATAAATCATTATTAAAAAAATAAATAATTAAATTAGCTATTACCCAACGAATTGGCCACTTAATAATGACGGCACCCAAAGGTAACACATTCTTATACGACCTTGGAGTTTATCGAACGAAAGACAGAATCAGGATAGAATTTAGGGTTTACTAAAATTATATCATTTATGAAAAAATAACAAAACATGATTTTAGTTTATGGAAGATATCATTATTTTCATTTAATTTCTAACAAAAACCTAATATACTTTGAGTTTTACTTATTTGGGCCTTTATAAGTTATAATCCTAATTAAAATTTCACTTGATTTGTTGATAAAGATTTTAGATGTTCAAAATTATTATTTTTGTTAATGTTTTGTAATTTTTAAATAAATAAATATAATGTCGTTTAGATAAAACATTAATTAATGTCATAAAACACCGCCAATTAACAAAAGTACATACGTATTGAAGACATTTATATTTTCCTCAGAGAGAAAGATAAAGGGAGCACGTTTGGTACAAAGTATTTACGCATAGTATTATCAAAACGGGTCATCCAGTTCGGTCCAGATCGGCCTGTGACAGGTCGGCATTAAACGGGTCAGGCCGTTTATTAGGCGGGCTTGTGAATTAATACCCAAACCAGTCCATATTGGCCTACGGGCTAGCCCACGAGCCACTTTTTATATTTTTTAAATATATTATTTTAAAAAATAATTATAAAATTATATTTTTACTTAAAAATAAGTATTTTTTATTTTAAATTAATATTTCATTATTATTTAAATTATTTATACGCATTATTAAAATAAAATTATTATTTAACACATAAAATTACCTAAAACATATATATTTATACATATTTTAAACAAATATATATTAATTTTTTATTTTTTTTAAATCCCCGCTGGCTAAAACAGGCCAACCTGTTTAGGCCCGTTTTTAAATGGGTCTAATTTTTAATGTCCAAGCCCGCCCATTTAGCGGGTGGGTCGGGCTAGCCCGCGGGCCCAAGCCTGTTTTGACAATAATACTTACATGGAAGGGGAAAGGGATGGATTAGGTTGCTTTTTTCCGCACAGGAAAGGTTGGTTCCCACATAAGTGAGAGGGAAAGTTGAGTTGGAGAGAAGAAAGTAGAAGGGAAAATACCATTTTGCTCTTCTCTAATATTTTTAACTTCTCACATAGGTGAGAGAGCAGGGTAAAATGGTCTTTTTACATTTTTAAATTACACTTCCCTATCTTTTTTTTTTATCATACTAAACTAATTTATCTTTTTACTTTCACTTTTCTTTCCCTATATACTAAACACGCCTATTATCATACTTCTATTTCCACTTCCCACCAAAACATTCACCGGATACCAAACACCACCTTATTTTATTAGTCCTTGAATTATTTGTCAACTTACGATTTAGTTTTTAAAAATTATCATTATCAACTATTTAGTCCTTAAAATATTTGCTCATTATCAGGTAATAATATTATTATTGAACGTTGATGTGTCATCGTTATTTTCTACTATATATGTCATCTTAAAGATAAAATTATTAAAAAATAAATAAATTACCAATAAACCCAAAACCTAAGGCAAAATAAGCATTTTATGGACAAAAGTAAGGATGGCAATCTTACTCAGATCCAACGGGTACTCGGAAAATTTACCCATTGGGATTAGGTATGGGTATTGAAAAAATGGGTCTTGGTCCGTGTATGGAAATTTGAACGGGTAAAAATCCGAGTCCAGGGACGGGTAAAGGTGTATTCACCCCGATCCTGGACCCGATGATATAATTAATATATATAAAAATATTCATATATAAATATTTTATATAGAAATATATTATATATCATATCAAATTAAAAAAAATTACACTCACCTCACCATCACATGATAATACCCATTCACACAAACTCAATTAGACTTTCATCTCACTCACCCACCCACCCCCATTTACGAATCACGATTCACACATTCACATTTTATGTCTGTATTTGTTTATTTAAGGATGCATTTAGACTTTTTATGTTTATTTTATTGTGTATTTGAAGTTTGTTTTTCTTAAACTTGAAAATAATTAAATTTAGAATATGTGTTTAATACTTGTGATGAAAGTAGTAAATTTTGTAGAAAAAAATACTAAATTTTGCGGGTCCAAGGCCGGATCTGGGGATCTAAGTATTCGATAGATCCGGAGATGGGTATCAAATTTCATACCCGGCTGGGGACGGGTCGGAGATGAGAAAATATTGACTACCGGAGTCGGGGACGGAGAATTTAGTATCCTACCCAGATCCTACCCATTACATCCATAGACAAAAGTGATACCTAGGCAAGTTCATCGGAACTATCTCGTACCTTTATACCATCATCGCATCTCTATCGTTGAAGTAGTAGACTAGATAATGAGTTTGAGGTCAACAGAATCATCAGTGTTAGTCAACAATCTTGCTATTGTTGTCATTCACATTGAATTACATCGCCATTTAAGCGTTAAATCATGTTGATATTTGTTTGTTAATTGTCGTTGAATCAGGTTGTTTCTTTAATCTATCGTTGATGTTTTCATGGGTGTTTTGCTTTTTTTTTTTTTTTTGCCAAAATGGGTGTTTGCTTTGAATATTGGTTGATGTTGTTTATCTGAAAATGGTTATTCTCAGTTGCACGAGTTGATTATGTTGTTAGATTCTAATTTCCTTGTTATTTATCTGAACGTAATTATTCTCATTCTCAACATTACTTTAATCACCCCAATGCAATGCATAATAACAAGATGCTTCCATCAATGTCCACATTACTTTAGGAAAAAACTTATGTTGTTGCTTACATGCTTTTGATAAGGTTAATCAATTAAAAAAAGACATGTGTCAATTTCAAGAAAAAAGTTGACACATGTCTTTTTTAATTGATTAAATTGACACATGTCTTTTTTTAATTAGTTAACCTTACCAAAAGCATGTAAGCAACAGCACATAAGTTTTGTCCATTACTTTAATATGTCTTTTATTATATTTTAAATAATTTTTCTTTTCTTTTTATATGACATAATATTTAACAGCAATATCATCTGAGAGATAACATCTACTGTGTAAGAACTAAATAATATATTTTGATTGAATTTCTTTTAAAGATCACATATGTCAGTCTATTAATCCATAAACCTTGAGCCATTGACACTTGAGGAACATACTAATATGATATCTTAAATATTGATGTCAGTTCCTTTCACATCCATGCTACTGTTAAATAAAACTTTCGGGAATTGAATCCTAAATGAAAATATATTTAAGAGGCTAAAGGGTAATTTAAAATTTATGTTATTTTTTGATGGGCGAATACTTGAAAAATCAAATTATACAAAATACAGTTTTTTTCGGGGTATACTGGGGCCATGCTAAAGCTTCAGTTCTAAATGGGTTTGGCACGTGCTAACCCAACGCACCTCATGTTTAAGGTTAAATTACCACGGCCCAATAATATACCTCCAAAAAGGAGCTTTGTCCAAGGTCCAAACTACTAGTATCACAACTGCCTTCTATCAAAAGAAAACCTTTTTTTTAGACCAAAAATATAAACCTTTTTCAGTTCAAAAACAAAAGAAAATTTTGATGAATAAAAAGTTTTTTTTTAAGAATAAACAGTTGGTTGAAGATTGTTTTGTTTTTACTTTTTTTAAAAAAAAAAATTGGAGTTCAAAATATCTTGTATGTTTTCTATTCCAAAATTAAAACACATATATTCTTCTATTCCGCAGTGTACCAAACGCATCTAAGTACTGCAACAAACTTCACAAACATTGTGATGAACTAAATAGGCTCATGAGTCATGACTATACCAAGGTGCACTTTTGGAGGCTGTGTTATGTACTTGTGTGTGAATGAAAAAAGAATCTAGGGGAGATTGAATATTGAAAAATAAATAACAAAATAATTTATTTCAATCTCAACAAAATTTTTTTAAAAGAAATATTTAAATCCAACAAAAACATGTATTTGGAAAAAAAAAAAAAAGCAGGCTGATGCTAATGAATTCATGTAATCACCAAACTTTAAGCTAATCTGCATTATCTCACATTATATACACTTAAAAACACGACAAACAATAAGTTGATAATTATAATTAACTTGAAGGTAGAAAAAAAAACAGAAGTTCTATATATACATTTAAGCATGGATAACGTTAATCAAGCATTATTATAAAATGCAAACCAAAAAAGCTAAAACCCCCCGCAAGGTATCACTTGCTTTATATCTCCATTCATCAAATCACTACCTTACGCTAGTGAATCGAACGGTCAGAATTGGCTGGTCTTCTTTGAAGACTCACCAAAGAGTAATAAGCTCCCCTTGGTCCCTTTGTCAACAAGGACGAGTGGGTCCCTTTCTCTACCACCTTCCCTTTATCCAACACAGCAATTAGATCACAATTCTGTATGGTGCTCAATCTGTGGGCCACCACCACACTTGTTCTCCCCACCATCACGCGCTCCAGCGCGTCTTGCACCACTTTCTCCGATTGGCTATCAAGCGCACTCGTTGCCTCATCTAATAGCAATATTGATGGGTTCCTCAGAATAGCTCTTGCTATTGCTATCCTCTGCTTTTGACCACCCGAAAGCTGAATGCCTTTATTCCCACACGACGTGTCGTATCCATCCTTCAAGCCTCCAATGAAATCATGAGCGTTGGCTGCTCGAGCGGCCTCTATGATCTCTGCTTCGTCAACCTTATACGACGCTCCGTATGCTATGTTCTCCCTTATGGTCCCACTGAATAAGGTGGGCTCTTGGCTAACTAACGCTATGTGTTTTCTCAATGACCTAAGGTGATACGACTTTATATCTTTATCATCTATGGTCACTATCCCTTTGAGCGGGTCATAAAATCTATCTATTAAACCAATAATAGTTGATTTACCCGAGCCACTTTGGCCCACCAATGCCGTTGATTTTCCAGCGTCAATCTTGAGCGAGAAACCTTGAAAGATCATCACATTGGGCCTGGCTGGGTACGCGAAATGGACATCACGAAGCTCTATTTGGCCCATTATCTTGTCGGGCTTGTACCCATCTAGGTCTTCGGGCTCAATCTTCGTGTACCTATCTAAAACCGCGAAAACAGAGCCCACGGAGTCAGATCCTTTAGCGAGGTCAGAAGTCATGCTTCCAGCATCAGCAATAACACGGCCTGTGCTAACCAGAACCATGAAGGTCTCAAACAGTGCTTTGGCAGTGATGTAGCCTTGGAAGATAAGCTTGCCGCCGTACCAAAAGTCCAAAGCCCAAGTACAGAACATGAGGCCCTGGGAACATGCGAGCCCAATACCTGCGTACCAGGACTGACGGATGCTCTCTTTTCTTGGGCCTTCCTGGGCCTTTTCGAGCATTTTGAGCATGCGGTCTTGGGAAGAGAAGGCGGTGATAGTTCGGAGATTGGAAACAGCTTCGGCAGCGAGCTTGCTGCTTTGGTCTTGAGCTTTAATGGCCTTGTTGGACATGTTCTTAAGTAGGACGCGTCTTGTGTAGAAGCAAAGAATGATTAGGGGTTGGACGGCTATCATCACAATGGCTAGCCTCCATGCTATGACCAAACCCATTGTGCAGGCTATTATCACTGCTGAGAATGTTTGTACAAGTAAGGCAGATCTATCTCCTACCAAAGACCTCACCTATATATGAAACAAAATCAAACTTAATAAGCCATAGTGATGAATTCAAATTTGAACGGCACAAGACTGGTAATAAGGCCCAAAAGCTTGTATATAATTATATATTGCATTTTATGTGGATACATTATTTAAAATGTCACTACTAAAAAAATTGATTTAGTGATGCAAAAATCCCTCACTAATTAATAATAACATTTTTTCAATGACAAAATTTAGTTATTAGTTAAAGGTTTTTCGTCACTAAATTGATTAATTTATTTTCATATCTACTAAATATATAACATAATTTTGACAACACAACAATAAATTTTTCTAAATTTAATAAAGTGTAAAATTGTTTAATGGAATTTTGAAAAATTATTAAAAGAAAAGTTCACAAAATAATTCTTTTGAAAGTAACCATTTAAAAGAAAGTAATTGTTTCAAGTGGTCATTAACTCATTATTGAATGGAGATATAGAAAGTATTAATTAACTAATAAGAGTTCAAAGCCTCCAAATAGGAATAGCCTTTATTTTCAATCATAAATAATTAAAACAATGTGTACTGAATATGTGTTAATAAATATAAGAATTATAATTAAAAATAAAATTTGAATAAATATTTTAAAATATAATTTCAATAAAATAAACAAAAGAAACTTACCACATTGGCGTCTTTGGCAAGTCTAGAGCAAACAGCACCACTGGAATTCTCATCCTGATCGAACCATCCAATTTCAAACGTGAGTATCTTCGAAAGCATTCTCTCCCTAATCCTCTTGGTCAAATACTCACCCATATAAGCAAAATTATAATGCTGGCTTATATTAATAAGCAAAGAGAACACAGCCAACCCCAAAAACCAAAGAGCATAAACCCTCGTCTTCCTTTTGATCTCCTCATGATCCGTCAAAAAATACACAGATATCATAGATCCCATAGCGAACGCGTACAATGGCTGAACCGCACCGAACAGCATCGCACTCACACACCCCAACGTCGCCTGCTTCCATTCCGGCAAATTCAGAGCCAACAATCTCCGAAACGACGGGACAGGGAATTTCTGATCTTCCACAACGTGATAATAATTCCCGTCGTTATCTTCTTCGCCACCCGAAACGCCTGCGTTTCGAGCCATTGAACTGGCAGAGCTAGAACGACTCACCAAGGAGAGCCTGCGACTGCTGGTGTTATTCGCGTCTCTGTTTGAAATCGACGACGACGTCGTCGGGGCGGCTGCAGAGACGACGACGACATTGTGATCCTCTTGCGTTTTGGATTGTTCTGTTTGTTGGAGACGGACCAGGGAGGTGTAAAGGCCGTCGTCGTTTTGGATGAGGTCGTCGTGTGGGCCCATCTCCATGATCTTTCCGCTCTGTACGACGGCAATGACGTCGGCGTTTCGAATGGTGGATAAGCGGTGAGCGATGATGATGGTGGTGCGACCCACGGCTGCTTTGTCTAGAGCTTCTTGAACGACACGTTCGGATTCGGAGTCTAGTGCGCTGGTTGCTTCATCTAGCAGAAGCAGTCTTGGTTTCTTTATAATTGCTCGTGCTATAGCGATCCTCTGTTTTTGTCCTCCTGACATCTGAACTCCCCTTTCACCAACCTAGTACAAAGGCATTTTTGTGAATAAATATTAGTATCTTACTGAGTAAATTAACGTTTAATTTAGTCCCTGTTAAATTTTGTAAGAGATATATTCTCAATGATTAAATTGAAATAAATTGTATATTTGAGGGACCAAAATGCATTTTACTCTCTTTTTTTTCTCTTTCTAATGTAAACAAAAACCTTGTCGTTTATATAATATGTTGGGATAAATAAAATAATGATCAATTATAATGTCATACAAATACAATAGGTGAGCCAGGTATATATGTACATTTTTTAATTCAGAAAAAGATTAAAAATAACTTGAAAGCAAGTCAAACACTAAATCACAACAATAATGAATAAACACAATTTAGGAGGGTATGTATGTGGGAAAGTTTCAGTGCTAATTTGATTGATTATATTAAAAAATGTTGACATGTTTTATAAAATAAGCATTGACAAAAAAAATAAATTAATCAATCGCTGATGTATTAAAATAATCACTGATGTATCGTGTATTTTGCTTGAGGGACGGCAGTACATATATATATATATATATGTTCGAATATGTTAATACATTATTATGTACGTAGTAATATTATATGATGGGGTATTGCAAAGTTGACCAAAACTAGGTACTGCCCATTGTGTGGGTTTTGCATGAATAGATTGTGTTTGTGTGGGTGTACTTTTTACCATATTTTAACAAATTAAAATACGCCGAGAGCTATGTATGAAGGGTGATTCTCTAAAGTAATTCTCTATATTTTTTTATGGAGTTATGAGAGAGATAGAGAAAAGGAAAATATTTTCTTTCTTGATTTTTTTCTCTCCCAAATTTTCTTCTCTCTATCTCTCTCATAACTCCACCAAAAAATATAAAGAATTATTTTAGAGGATTCACTCTCTTATGTATGCATGCTTTTTCATGTTATAATAATACCTATTATTGTCATGAGGATTAATTATGCGTTAAGAAAATGCAAAGAGAAAGAGATATGCAATGAAGTAATTTGACAGGAAAAGGCTTTAAAGAATAAAGATGCCCTGTGTGTGTTTGTGTGTGAGTGTGAGGATTTGTTTCTTAAAGAGGCATTATTTGCAAGCTTTGCAACTCGAATAAATTAAAGGGGAAGAAAACTTCATGTGTGTGGGCAACCAAATGAGTAGTTATTGACATCAACTAACATCTTCAAGAGATTTCTTTCTTTGTTTATTAAAAGTAAAAGTTCTTTAAAAAAACAAAAGTAAAAACATGTCCCCTTCAGGCCTTCACTCTCATGATAATTTAACCTTTTCTCTATATATATATATTTAACATAAAATTACATCACATGTTATATGTGTGGATTAATTTACTTCGTTATCTACTTTTAGTCTTTTACAAATCTATATGAATAAAATTTAATTTTAAAATATGTTGACCAAATTAATTAAGAGTTGGAATTATATGGACCACAGAATAATTTCACAAGTCTAAAGCAGCTAGAAAGCATAATGATTCTTTGTCCTATTCCAATGAGTCAAATTAAAGCTGACAAGGCATGAGGTTTATTTGCACCAACTAACCTGGGTATCATATCCCTGAGGCAACAGTGAAATGAAGTTATGAGCATTGGAAGCTTTAGCAGCTTCCACAACCTCTTCCATAGTGGCATCCTCTTTTCCAAACACTATATTCTCCTTAATGCTGGTCGCGAACAGAGCCGGTTCCTGGCTAACCAGACCCATTTGTGACCTTAGCCACTTGAGCTGCATCCTCTGTATGGCTAACCCATCCACCCTTATCTCTCCCACAAGTGGGTCATAGAATCTCTGCAACAGCGAGATCACCGTCGATTTTCCCGACCCACTTCCACCCACCAGCGCCACCGTCCTCCCCGCCGGAATCTTCAAGCAGAAATCCTTTAGGATAATGCTGTCTGGCCTCGATGGGTATGCGAAGTCTATGCCGTCGAACTCCACTTCCCCAGAAACGCTCTCTAGAATCTCACCTTCCATGTTCTCAGAATCGATCTTGGGGACTCTTTTTATCACCTCCATTATTCGTTCCCCTGCTGAACTTGCATCTGAAAAGTACTTCATGTTTGATAAAGCAGCTCCTAAAGACCTGCAAGCAGAATATATATATATATATAACTTGGGTGTAACAATTAAAATTTTGAAGACTAAATCATCATGCAAATTTAATTTTCTCAATTTACTATATGAAAATGTCAATTTAAGTTATTAAAATCTAAATTTATTCTTTAAAAAATAAAAATGTCACGCATCAAATTTAGTTTATAATATATATAATTTGTCTCAATTTATTTTTAAAAGATGAAAATTTTTTCATTTAAAATTTTAAAATATATAATTTGTCTCAATTTAATCTATGAAAATCTTTATTATTGAGGATTAAATTGAGATAAATTATATATTTCAAGAGTCAAATTTGATATATTCATTTTATTATATTTTTTTAGACTAAATTTGATGTTCTTATATTTAAAAGTTAAATTAAGATAGATTGCATTTTATAAGGACCAAAATGACAATTTAGTGAATTTTGAAGTGAGGTGAAGGGTAGAAATGTAATTACAATCCGCCAACAGCAATGGAGGCACCAACGGCGAAAACGGTACCGCCTTGAGCGCCATGGTACATGACGAGCCTACTGCCGTAATAGGACATAAAGGACCATATGCCAAAAACGATGCCGTTGCTCCCGATGGCTAAGCCTTTAGCCAAGCCTTGCTTAAGTCCTAACTTCACAGAGCCTTGAAGAGCATCAGAGAAGGCGGCTATGGTCTTGCCTTCTCCCACAAAGGAATACACTGTCCTTATGGAAGATATCGCTTGCTCTGCTATCGTACCCGCTTGATTATACTCTTCTCTTATTTTCTTAGCCAATCCCATTAGAGTTCTTCCGTAGATCAAACCAGGGATCACCAGAAGGACCACGAAAGGGAACCCCACAATAGCCAGCCTCCACAACATTGCAAAAGCCGCTATGTAGCTCCCAATGAACATAAACACGTTCATCAAGAAGTTCGGAACCTAGTTTTCATCATCGAGATTGAGAATTCAGAGAGGAATTTTGATTTAATTTTTGGTTTATTTTTTGGGGGTTTATTTAATTTTGGGTTACCTTTTCACTAAGAGCGTCTTGAATGACGAGGCTGTCGTTGGAGACGCTGGTGATGACCTCGGACGTGCTGGTCACGTGCAGATCGAAGTAAGCCACTTCTTGTCTGAGCACGGCTTTTAAGTACCGGGCTCTCATTCTCGCGGCTTGTCTCTCTCCCGTTCTGGTCCAGCAATATCCCTCTGAAATTGCAGAGTCAAAACCAGAGCATCCGATTAATAATTGAAGAAGCAATTCAAAATAATTTCATTTATATATATATGTGTGTGAAAACTGAATGAATTAATTGAGCACCCACCCAGGAAGCAAGCAAGGAAAGACCCAGAAGCCATATATAGCAAGACCACTGCATTCTACATCAATGAAAAAAAAAAACAAAAAATCTGTAAGCCAGACGTTCTTGAGTTTGTACAAACTATGTAAATTAATTAATTCAGTAATTAAATTGTGATTTGTGAACCTTATTGATGTTAGTGAGGAAGGAGGAGTGATCGGAAGGGCCACCACCAATATTGTTCATCAAGCGGCTAGTGACGAAGAGGACGAGAGGGGTGGAGAATCCGTCGAAAATGGACCCAGTGACACCGAGGATCATGAGAAACCAATCTAGGCTATCGGCATGCATAAAAATGGATCGGACAGACCCATTCTTCTTCTTCTTATTATTCCCGGCCACGGCGGCCACGTTTGTTTCCTTGTTATCCCCACCCATATTTTCTTCCCAAACTTTCTTGGGAAACAAACAACCCTACCCACAGTAATGTATAAGATTCGCGCACTACTTACTTAATTCTCTCAGTGGTTCTGCGTTGGGCCTCCCTCTCTGCGAACAAACTCCGTACTTGGCCTTGAACAGAAGCAGAGGGAAGTTTGGGACAAAGATGATTGCAACATTTAATATTTATAGGAGTGGGGATCAGTGCTGAGGAATGGATTCTGTACAGCACTACCCAGTAGGGAGAAAAATAGACAAAGAGGTGAGTACAATAACAGTAGATATGAAGTGAGTCCCACTTGATATGGTGGATCCCATTTGATGTAGGATTTACTTTATCAATCTATTTCTCTAATTGAATTTTTTTAATGTTGCACAAGATCATCTCTAATTAGATAACAGAGTTAGTGATGAAATTAAGAAGAGATTGAAAGAAAAATTAAAGTTCCATCTAACTACAGAGGATGCACCCTCTTTTATTTGTATAATTTTTCAGAATGATTCAATATTGTAATCTCTTGTAAATTTTTTATCTAAAATCTAGTGTTAAATTTGAGTTCTCATTAATAATTTTTTGTAATTAAATTACTGCTTAATTAATCAACAATTTAATTATTAAATTTGGTACTAAATTTTGAATTAATTATATGATAAAATGTTTTTTTTACTAAATTACCTACTTTTAAAGTAGGGGACCTGTTCGATAAATTAGGGGACCAAATTAAAACTTATATGGAATTAGGAGGACTAAAGGTGCATTTAAGCCTCTTTTAAAATACAAATAATTATGATAAGAATACAATAAATATTTTGTTTTCACACAAAAATAAAAATATTTCTATGTGAAAATTGTGATTTACCAAGTTTGGTATAGTGGTAAGCGAGCTGTACTCTAAGTCGAGGGATCTAGGTTCGAGACATGGAGTCAACATTGTTGGGAGGACTTTAACTGTTCCCTCCCGCCTGAATGAGATTATTAGTCTTCATCTAGACCGTTAAAACGGATGGGTAGAGGACACTCATAGTTATAAAAAAAAATTGTGATTTTGGGGAGACAATATAATAATTTAGTGAATAACGCGAATAATTTTAATCTTGTGTGCTATACGGAAAATTTGGGCGATAAACATATTGGAAAATTTAATTAATTTTATAAATGAGCAGCACTGAATTCTATCAAATTTTCATTAAAAAACTAAATTGCATGTTCAATTAAATTAAAATGATGGTTTTATAACATGGAATTGAAATAAATTAAATAAGAGGGATCGACGTGTCAAATAAGTTTACTCTTCTTGTATTAGAAAAGTATATACATACCTCCAGAAACCACTATTATATTGAGTATGCAGGTACGTACGTGTGATGTGTGAGAGGAGGGAAAGGTCTATGCCCTATGGTGTTTGACTTTATAATCTCTACAATATATCGTCATTAATGACGATAGGTAGGCATATATACATACACTACCATAGTGAGATTTAATTAACAAGATGATGTTCATAACTTCATATTAAAGAAGATTCGATATTATTTATTTATTACTTATTATTTGTCAGAATTATTAATAAACAATAGGTCTCTAGCCAGTTTATTTAGTACGAGACTTTTGTTATACTGTATAAGTCCTTATTATTAAGGAATAATATTAAATAAATAGGGTACTAAAATTAAAATTTGTGAGCAAAACCATGCATGATGAATAGGGAATTGTATTGGGTGTGAATTGCTTGATATTAATTATCATGATCAAGCGGTGGATAAAAATATGAAATAGCTGATTCCAAAAACTTATAACTATATTGTACGCCTAGTAAATATTTTAGACCTCCTGTGTAGAGATGCAGAATTGCAGATACCAATTAGCAATCTAAAATTTATTTCAAGAATTTATGTTCATATATTGTTTTTATGTTATTAATTACTAATAAAAACACTTGTTATATATATATATATATTTTGCAATTTAGATTATAAATTAATTTTTAGCTGTTTTATATGTTTTCTTAAAACACATATTTTATTTTCTATTTCAGTTGAATATATCTAACGTGCTTAAACAGGATTTCTCTAAAAATACTGTTAAAAATAACAGCTAAATTAAATTCGTTTGTCCTAGTTTAATTTGGAATGGTTGACGATTTATTATGGTACGTTCGTTCATTATGTAGAAATGGAAATGGAATCGGAATGTATTTGAGGTGTTTAGTAGTAAAATGACAATTTTACTCCTTATATTAAAAAAAAAGAATGTTATAATTGTGTCGAATCATATCAAATCAAAGAGGTATAATAGATATTTTATATTTTCTTTTTTTTAAGTTGATGAAAATGAAAAAGTGAAAAAGTAAGTGGACCAGTGAGCCCTACTTACTTTTTCAAATTCATTGCTATTTCCATGATCCTATTTTTATGTAATGAACACACCCTAAAAATCTGAAGTTGAATATTTGGTTGAGCTATTAGATATAATAGAAATCGTTGTTATAAAATATTTTTGTCATATTATTTATATATTAATTAATAATATTTATTTGTGTATTCATTAATATTTATTTTCTACTTTAAATAATGAACAAATATATATATAAATATTATTAGTTAATACACAAATAACAAATTGAGAGATGCATTAATTTTTTTTACTATTGCTATATGTATATATTAGGATTTATAACAAAAAATACACTTAATAATATATTACATTATTCGTTTCAAGATTATAAATGCGTTTTTTAAATAAATTTTTGTATACAATAAATATTTTTATAAAAACAATAGTTCAAGAATAATTTACTACAAATAAATAAATTAAATAAATGGGTCCTTTAATTTAGTATATGCTAAGAATTATGAGAATGGATCTAGTGCTTGGCTCTTCTGTGCATTAATAAGTTAGGCTGATTTTTTTTCATAGTTTTCTTATTTTTTTATTTAAATTTGAGAAATTATAAACTTTTTCTAAAGAATATCTAAAGTATGAAAAATATAGATACAAAAAAATTTAAAACTCCACATAAATCGAGATTTACTACGAACGGACTAGGGACTAACTTTTTAGTCCCTAGCAAAAGTGGTTCCTGAACCATTCACTGTAGGTCCTTATTTGTGTAGAATTTTTTATTTTTTGTGTGTCTATAACTCTTTATTTTTTAGAAAAAGTTTACAATTTTTTAAATTTAAATAAATAAAAAAAGTGAAGAAAAGTATGAAAAAATGTCAGCCTAACATACTAATACATAGAAGAGCTAAATACTACATCCATTCTC
The DNA here is from genome assembly GCA_014851425.1 of Senna tora. Taxonomy (NCBI): domain Eukaryota; kingdom Viridiplantae; phylum Streptophyta; class Magnoliopsida; order Fabales; family Fabaceae; genus Senna; species Senna tora. The sequence goes on from CM026267.1 coordinate 12,405,189, forward strand.
AAGAAATATTGATAGGAAATTTTTGAACAGCTACCCTGAACATATAAACAGCATCTAATACAATACAACTCGTATAACATTTTATATAGCATGCAGTTACACTTGTTTTAAGTGATGTAATTAATCATAAATAATGCTATAGGGAGCTTGAAAACTTTGACTCTTCAGTTTTTAACTGTTTGATCTGTGTCAAAATCTATATTAAAATACTTTTTTTATTATTTAAGATAACACAGATTTTAAAATAAATTCAACGACTATAAATTAGTGAATCAAAGAGTATAACCAAGACAACAAAAAATCTAGTTCAGATTTATGAATCCAAAATGCTGTGGTCTGTGTGTTGGGGCTTTCTATTTCCGACACCGATGCATAAGTACATGTGATGCCAATTTCACTTTTAATTCTCAAAATCAAATGAACCATAAATCTTTCAAGAAATAAAAAAATAATTTTACACACACAAATAATTTACTTTACTCCACGAGGAGGTGTACTATTAAGAATATCTGAATCCCTTACTTTACTTTAGGGTATGTTTGGATTGGGGATTAAGGAGGAGAAGAAGAGGGAAGGGGAGACTATTAAGATATCTTCTCCTTGTTTGGGAAGATAAAAATTAGAGGGGAAGATAATGAAAGATCAATCCTTAACCCTCCATTATCCTTCCCCTTCACAAATTCAAGATACTCCAAATTGGAGTATTTTGGAGGAGGTATCAACACCAAAACAAGGGGAGGACATATGGAAATTTAACCTTCCCTTCCCCTCCTCTCCCTTATCCTCTAATCTCTCCCCTTCCCTTCTCCTCTTGATTCCCAAACACACCCTTAGTCCCATCATAATACCGTGTAATTAATTCCAGGAACTAGCTAGCTAGGTAGATGCAAGCATGAGAGGACCACCCCAGCTTTGTGAATCGTGTTAGTACTATGATATGTCTATACGTTACATATTCATACATATTCTAACTTGATGGCCCAAAAATAAAGAAAATATAGCTGATGGAGACGCACCGACTAATTAAGCAGATCGCAGGCCAAACATATAAAATTGAAGGTTTTATAATATTCAAGTTTAGTTCTTACACAATAATTAATTTATATGTTTGACCTGTAAAATATTTCATAATAGTATATCAACATGACATCATGTCAAACGCAAGTCCTTACGTTTTTGGCAAGTTTTTGAAGGTTTTAACAGCGTTTATAAAGAAAAAAAAATCAAAATTTGTAAGTGTTAAAACAAAGCAACTAAAAATACATTATATTTCCTATCAATATATATATATATATATATATATATATATATTTATTTATTTATAAAAACTAATAATTCAAGTGATAGCTTCTCATTTGTTAAAAAAAAACACTTAACTCAATATAATGATATATGTGGCTCCCATAAAAAAAATATATATGTGGCAAATAATTATTTGTCTTAAGATATATGTCTTTGTCGGTTTAGGTATATATTATATAGTAATCTTTTAAATTGAGTCTTTGTAAATCTTAAAAATATATCATTAACATTTTGTATTTCGATAGTACTTAAAATAACCTACTCTTATTTAATTTAAACTAGATTTTGTCAACGCACGGGATGATGAAGTTTTGTTTACGAAATAATTAGAATAGTGTTTAACTCTTAATAAGGTATTAACTTTGAATTGAACAACAAATAAATGCTTTAACCTAAATAGTGTTTAAGTCAAATAGAATTATTGCGAATCGAGTTTTATATACTTAGTTTTCGATTGTATGCTACAAATATATGATAATATTAAACTAAAAATTCCACCCGTTGATGTTAGATACAGCAACTATAAGTAGAAAGAAACTAATCAATATTCTTTTAGTAAATAAGATGACAAAGAAAAATTTAAAATTTGTCTTATATCGTATATATGTCTTTGGCATTAATTAATTGACTTGGGGGTCGAATCAGTGAGGAAACATATATTATAGGTTTATAACCGTACGTATCAATAACATATATAATCTTCTGCTCAATATAACTAGACAAAATGTATATATTAATATTGTGTCTTTTAAACAAATCTATTAATAATAGTTAATTTTTTTAAAAATTATAATATATATAACTTTTATTTAAGAAAATCATGAAAAATAATTCTTTAACCAATCATTAACCCTTCACTAAAAAAAATAGTGTCGATTATAAATTATTTTTAATGTCAATTATGATTGACCTTAAAGAAATTAACATTTTCACTATTGACATTAGAGATATAGTATTACAACTATGTTAATGTAAGTTTTTTTTATAGGCTGAAAGTAATCATATTTGAAGAACTGTCGGACATTAAATATAGACACATCTTTTAATAAAAAATTGAACTAAAATTTATTACGTTATGAGAAACGTCTCTAATCCCTTTTAATAACAAACCCAACTCCCGTTGATTGTATATATTACGTAACCTAAGTAATTATAATAACTAAACTAACAAATAAATTATTGAACGCTAAAGTTGATTTTTTAGTGCTTAATCCATACTGATGTGACATAATTATTAAACGTATAATGTGTGTTTATCTTAAATTTCTTGTTGGTTGCTAGCTTCATCGGCAAACTCAATTATAAAACTAATAAAATTTAAACTGGATTAAGCTGATGAAAATGATGTATTGAAGAAACGTGCAGTATGGTATTAAAAAGTTAGTACTCTATTAATTTATTATTTATTAATATAAATGAAAATATAAAATTTAATACATTCAGGGTGAGTTTTTTTGATCCTTATTAATATATTTTTTAACATATATAGATAAGATTAACAAATGAAAAATGAGAAATAAAAAAACTAACATTTCAATACTTTCATAATTGTACTAGACTTGAAAACCCTAACAGTCGCTTTCTCTCTTTTTTTTATGTTCGTTCTTCAACCAGTTTTTTTCTACAGATCTAACTGGAGGGGTTGCTAAAAATTTGGCAACCCCTCCCTATTTTTCTTTTTCTTTTGTTACCGTCGTTACGTTTTACAAATAAAGTAGATATTCATTCCCTCAATTTTGGTGGTGATTTTCTTCCAGATTTACTTATGAGTTTTTTAGTCATCTCTTGTGAGAGTGTAGTCTCCCATTTTTAAATCGATTCAGATCTAATCTAATATGCAGGAGGTATAAGAGTAACAATTCTGTTGGCAATACTATGGACGGTGAGATTTTTCATCCTGAAGAAATAGGATCAGCTGAGCTTATACTTTGTTTACTTAGTTCAATAATTGTTAGGATTTATTCTTCAGTATTATTAGATTGGAGTTTTCTAAATTATTGTAAGTGCCGTTTGTTTTTTTTACAATATAATAAAGCTTTAATATTTTTTTTTTATCAAAAAAAATTGTACTAGACTTTTATCATTATTATTGAAGATGAAAAATTCGCTCTTGGTAAAGAGGCGACCTTCGTAATTTCAATATTTGTGGGTTAAGGTATCGGAGGAGTGTTGTTCTTCCCTGAAAGTGGAAACCATGAACTGCAATTGTGACGCGAGATAAAATCCTAACCCACAGTCCACATAAGTTTTGGAAGCGAATTTTTCATGTTCAACGCACCGTTTTTAGCTTAATCTATTTTGATCATTTTATATTAATTATTTAATTTTCGAAACTATGTGAAGCTAGTTGTTAATCTGTTATAGACAACAAAATGTTGAATAATATAGTAGTATTGACTTTCAATACATTTTTTCAATCAATTGATTCTTAATTTATTAATAGTAAATTTCTATTAATATTAACAAATAAATAAAATAACATAATATTATTAAAAAGATGTTTAAAAATTCAGTAGTATTGTAATATTAAAATTTTATTCCACATCAACTTATTAACAAGACAATTAGAAAAAAATAATAATAACACACACATCAATATTCAACATGCAATATGTATTTATTAAATATTAATATACACTTGATATAAATGCACGGATGTAAAGTACTGTAAAGAAAGTATTGTAGAGTAAAATACTGTTGAATAAAAGAAAATATTGTAGAGAAAAGTACTGAGGAGAGAAATAAAAAAAAATTAGGAAAAATAAAAAGTATGTTTGATATGTATAAAATATTATGTAAACTTTTTTAAATTAATTTTTGTATGCTATAAAAAATTAAAAAATATATATTTTATATATAATATTTTACATTAATATTACATAATATTGTTAGTATAGAACGTGCTGTTTCGCTATATATATAGATTCTCCAATTATTATTTGACAAACGAGGAACAACCACTCCTAATTAAACAAATTTAATAATTAAGAAGGGAAAATGAAATTAATAACTAGGGTCTCTCTTCCCTAGGGTCACTTTAATTTAGCTAGCTAGCTAGCTATCACTTATGTCCCTTAATTATGTGTGTTAAAGCGTGGTACTTTAATTTGTAGCTTGAGATGTGAAAGCAATAAGAAAATAAAGATGTACGATCAATCACATTATAAGGCAAAGGTATATTATTTCTTTGTGGTAGCTAATTGAGAATTGATTCATCACTTATATGTGACGAGACACCACATCCAGACGTGACCGACAATGGACACTTCTTTAAAGTGTGTTTTTTTTCCTCGAGATTTGAAATCACTACCCTAATTATAATAATCTCCTTCATTCATATTAATTTTATTAAAAAGGAGCATAATCATTTATTTTTGAAAAGAAACTACCTCACTTTTTTTCTTTGGGGGGTGTACTTTGATCCCTTTTTCTATTTGGGTTTAGCACGTCTTATAATTGATTAGCCTAATCAAATATTTATGTGAGGAAATTTTCTTTTTCCATGTTAATGCATACAAAGATTAATCAAGGATAAATTACTTTTTAGTTCTGTGATAGATTTTAAAATTATAATTTTCTAAAACTCGCAATATATATATTCAACAAAATATCATAAAAATAATACTAATTTTTTGATTAAAAATTAAATAACTTGTTTGAAAAAATATTTTTAAAATTTTAATTATTTAATATTATTTATTATGTATAAAAAATTTTAAATTGATTTTATCTTAAATTTAAATAAGTGACTGCTTTAATTTATATTGATTAAATACGTGTTTAATAAATTGTGTATTATATATAAATATTAAATGTAAAAGTATTTTGACAAAAATGATGAAAGAGTACGTAGTTTTTTATTATATTATTTGAGGAGAGTGTAACTTACCTTATAATGACTTTTTTTAGAATAATACTTGAATTTATTAGGTGTGAGTCAAGTGATCTAGCTAGTTTTTTTTTTTAATCAGAAATATACAATTAAGAGGTAAGAGGCAACATAGTTAACAGTTAACACATTGAATTACTTTTGATTCATCAGATAATATAACAAAATAATTTTTAATTAATCATTTTGGTTTTGACGTGAATCTTCTTATTGGAGTCAATCTTGATTCTTGTAGCTAGTTACGGTCTCATTATAACGGGGGTGTAGTTATCCCAATAAAAAATTTTTCATACACAAATTTCGAATCCAAGACATTACTTAAGAAAAATGAAATACCTACCACTCCAACTAACTATATATCTCGGTAAATATGCCTCCATTTTAGTATCACCAATTGACTAATCATAATACAGAATTGTAGTCCATCCATATTACTGTTTTATGCTGATATAGTATTTTGTTACGCCAACTGTGTAAGTAATGATTGATGAATAGACCTTAATCTTTCAAAACTGTTTACCTATTTGGTTAAATATTAGGTTCCAATTAAGGTAATCAAGATCGAGATTTTAAGTAGGATCGACAGAGGCATAAGATAGATCGAATCGTAAGATCGGATCGAGGATCGTAAGATCCTATCAATTTTAAAAAGTAATTAATATATATATATATATTGAAAGGAAATTAATTTATATATTTAATAATATATATTTTAAATAAATATATAAAATTATCACAATTTCATGATATTTTCATAAATTAGTTCATAAGTAACCAAAGTGACAGTATCTATACATCAATTCAACAAATAAAATATTAAAATTCATAGTCATAAATATCTAGGACTAAAGCTGCATTTTGGGCCTTTGTTTTTTTAAAAATAAACTTATACGATCTTACGATCCTTTCTTACGATCTTACGGATCAAGATCGCGATCCTATCTCGATCCTGGAATTTTTCGATCCTAAACACGATCCAGATCGAAATTACGATACAAAATCGCGATTAAACGATCTTACAATCTAGATCGCGATCTTGATTACCATGGTTCCAATAATTAAACGAATACACGTTAGAAATTGGAAAGAAAAATGGTAGCAGGCTAAGCTGTGGTTCTTAAAATGTGCTGGACTCATAAACATACATAGTGGCCTGAGCCAAGAAAAAAGTGAATCATTTTGAGGATGAGCCTTTAGCTTAGGCCATAGTAGGTTTGTAAGGGTCGCTGTCCATGTGAGCTTTGTATGTAGGTCTACATTGATTTTTTTTTTCTCTTTATTTTCTTAAAATATTAAAAGATATTTTATGTAAAATGTTGATATATCATATTTATTTTTAATATATTGATATATGTAAAATAAATATATTTTGTTAGATCAATTTACAATATTCATATACATAAAATAAATTATATCAAATAATTTTTGTAACCACTATTATTTTTGTTAGTTAATTTGTAATATTGATTTATAATATGGCGTATGTGTTGCAGATATATATTGACAAATATTAAACTCAAATGATTATTACATATGTTTAAATCGTCACAAGTTTTATTATATTCAATTACAGTGGCTCATCAACTTTTTCTTGAGTGATGGGCTCAAAGGGATGTCTATATAAATCAATTGAAATTTTAGATTATTTTAAGGAGATTCAAATCTTCACGCCTTTGAGATAAATAAAATGTTTATTCAAGATATATTTGATAATTTGTATCTGTTCAAATTGACCCAAAAAAAAAATTCTTCATGAAAATTACTAGTTAAAAGAAATAAATCGCTTCAACCAACTCTATTCATATAAAAAATAGTTTAGGCTATGGTTTATTATGCAAATAATAATACACTAATGAGTAATGACAGTCAAAACGAATTTTTACCAGTATTTTTTCGTTAGGATTTTGCTAACCACGGGGTAAGATTTTTTTGGTTGATTTAGAGATAATTTAATAAATTAAAATTAGTTAAAAGTCATTAAAAATAATGATTTTTAATTAGTGCGTGCTATAAAACTCTTTCAAGCAATGACTGGAATCTTAACCATTGCCTTTAATTAGCAAAACCCTTTTGTGAAAATTAATTTATTTATTGGAGTGGCAGTGGTAAAAAATCATTTATCCTTAACTAAATGTTAGAGGTTCAATTTTTAGTTTTAAATATGGAGTGATTTTAAATTATTTGTCCAGCTCAGCTGTCCCACCCTTTAAGTCTTGAAGCTTAATAACCCAGAGGTGGTTAAGTGGTAGGGAGTTATCTATCTTTAATTAAATGTCAGGAATTCGATCTATAATTTTGTGTATAGAACAACTTTAAATTCTTGAATCAACTGTCCTATATTTTGAGGTACTTGTAAGGCGTCATCTTATCCGAAGGTGAATACTTTTGGTTCAACCAAAAAAAAGTCTAGCTTAATTAAGCACACTTTCTGTTTTGGTAAACAATTAAGCACACGCTTAAACACTTGCCTACAATGTTTTTAGGATGTTTAAGAAGGAAAATCAAACGTTGCAGCATTAATTAATAGCATGTGTTTATACACAGACAGCATCAGATTTCCTTCACAAATGCTCGGAACTCTATCTGCAATAATGCTCATTGATTAGCCAAATTAATAATCATTACCCAATTGATTAACGCCTAATCCATCCCTTTCTGTCTCCCTAGTTGTTGAGTGGTTTTCTGAGTTTGAGTGTCAGTAATTAATTAGCTACTTAATTGGTTAAATCAGATATTATATTATATATATGGGTTTATTTAACAAAGATTTTAGGGCACTTGTTAAAGTTTTTTTTGATTGGTGGAGAGGGAATTAATTCTTTTAAAGTTGATAAAAAATCAACTAACATATTTTGTAAGGCCATCTCATTAGTTGAAGGAAATTATCAAAGAGTGCTCTTAGAACACTAATTAGCAAAAACCATATATATATATATATATAATGCAAATTATATTGGATAGCGATATGAGACTCCACCATCAACTGCTACACTCTCCACATTCTAAATAATGTGCTTTGAGGTCGTTGGAGCTGTCATAGGCCTTCATTATGAGACAGAGAAATAGATAATAATGACAAAGGAACAGGAAGATTGAAAGTATCTAATTTTCCCCATTATATTTTGACGAATCTCATTGCCAATGATATTCTTATGGAATTTGATCATAGTGTGCCAAACAGAGCCTTTACAAATGTTACATATATATAATCATGCAAAGCACAAGAAATGCTTGGTTATATATATATATAGAGAAAGAGAGGGGGAAATTAAAATGGATCTTCACGAGGTGGAGGGGAGGCATAAAATTAGGAAGTACTTCAGTACATTTTTTTCAATTAATTAGTATAAGTTTTTACTATATATAGAAATACACATTAATAAGATTTTTATATATTTTAAATAAATTAAGTATCAAATGATTGGATGAATGTATTGAAATTTAATACTATTATAATATTGAACATCCTCTCATAAGAAAGAGAGATACAAAAAACATTAACTCTAAATAAATTAGATGGTGTTATATGGAAAGACCGACTGAATCACGTCATGTTTTGTAATTTTATAAATATAGAGAACTAATATAAAAAAGCCATTATATATATACATGGTGGACTAGAATAAGATTTCAAGTTTTAACATTAACGAAAAAACATCTTTCTTATTTTATAAACGTTACATCCCGGCCACTCCTCATACAGTCATGCTCTAGAAAATCCTCTAAGAGAGACATTATATACAGGAGATGCACTAAGCTGTGAAACAGAGAATAAGAGATGAAAATAATTAAATCCGAATTATTAAATTGAACTCAATTATATTTGTAATGCACTTTTGTGCAACTTTTCTCAATTAATGAAGCTGTCCAGATATCGCGCTCTGGTTCTTAAAAAAAACAAAGTAATGCTCAACTTCTTTTTAATTTTATTTTCAATATAATAATAAAAAACAATTAGTTAAATTGATATTTGGTGAACTAGTCTCCTCCGCTCCAACTCCTGCTCCCAGAACGCGACCTGCAATCAACCCACGACGGGAGGGGGCTCCCGTGGTAGGACTCCGATGCTAAAGTCAGTGATCGGAAGTAAGAGTGTATGGTGAGTGAGTATAGATTCAATACCTGTTCTGGTGAAACCTCCCTCGTTTATATAGGCTTCGCCAGGGGTGTTTTGGGCCTTTCCAGGGAAGTCGTTTTGGCGCGAGTCCATGTCAACATAACTACCCGGAAAGTGCGGCGGCGTGAATAACACCCGTGACGTTGACGGGTGGTCCCTCGGGTCGAGGGGAGCCGTAGGGGTCCGATGACGGATCCCAGGCTGGGGCCTCGTATCGGATCCGAGCCTTGGGCGCCCTCGTAGCGGAGCCGAGGCCGAGGGCTCGTCAAGAGGGCTCTGCCGTATCAATATTAAAATTAAAATCAATACAAAACCAGTTTTGCTGGCTGTGGGGTTCGAACCCACGCGCACTTATGTGCAGAAGATCTTAAGTCTTCCCCCTTAACCTCTCGGGCAAACCAGCTTTGAATAATGTGTCAAGTAAGTAATAGTTACACTAATTTTGAAACTTTGAAGTATTCATGAACAACATCAGATGAAATCTGGCAATAGAAATATAGAATATTTAACCGTTGCTTCGAATCTCATGTTCACACAAGAAATCATAGGAAATAGAGCCACACGTTACGTTGAATAATATTCTGTATGATAATCAATAATAATCGGATAAAAAATTTGAATAGCATTGCCCAATTGATGATGCAAACTTATAAAACTCATCGTTCAACTCATCGACGATACATCGACATTGCATTTTTCTTACTTCAAAAGCTTTCAAAATGCGTTTATCCGAAAGAGAAAAAAAAATTAAAGAAAGAAAGAAAGAAAGAACAACACCAACCAAATTAAAAAGAACACAAGGATAGGAATCCACTTCTAGGACGTGGGTCATACAAAGCAATAAGCGTACGTGCTTTATAATTATTTCCATTATTTCCTGACCAGGAGTGAAATAGAAGTATATATAATTGGAAGAACTGTTTGCAATAGCTGCCTTTGTTTGTTGCGGCCAACATTGGGTGGTGGTGGCGGTGGACTCGTACCTTTCTTATTGTGGGTATATTTATATATATATATATATATAATACAAGGGTCGCATATATATATATATGGATGGTCATATTTACGATTGAATTGAGTCAACAATAGTTAGAGTTAATATAAGTCATATATATAATTATTTATAGCTCACTTCAATTATATAGTCTATTGATGAATTGTCAAATGACCCATGATCAGTTTATATTAAGGTTGGATCCGATCCGTTCATGTTGCTGTAACCTGCTTGTGTGTGAGCGTGTTTATATATATTTACATACACTCATACATTATAATAACTTGAGAGTTTTTTTGTCGTTAATTTTAAAATTATATGTTATGTTATATAAAATAAAATATAGGGTAAACTACAGTTTGTCCCCCTGTGGTTTGGCCTAAATTCAGTTTGCCTCCTGTGGTTTAAAATGCGACACTTAACTACCATGTGGTTTGCCTTAAAATTAATGTGCCCCCTGTGGTTTAGAGTGTGACACTTGACCCCCTGTGGTTTGTTATGTTATCACTTAACTACCTTCACCTATCTTCTATCCAAATTTTAGTCAAATTAATCATCATTTAATACTTCTAATGTTTAAATTTGTCATTCAACACTCTAGAATTATAAAATTACTCGAAAAAAAATATAATTAATATAAAAATAAAATTATCATTTTAAAAAATCATTAAAAATAATTTAATATTTATTGTTTACTCCATTGATTGTTTATATTTAATTATTTATTCATTTTATTGTTATTTTTTATCTTTAATGTCTTAGAATTATTAAATCAAAATCAAAATAAAATTGTAAAAGAATAATATAATACAAATATATAACTAAATTTAAGTTTTTTATTGTTCAAATTCATAATAACATACCTGGATTGAATGTTAACATTATTGAGCTTATAAACTCTAATATTAAACAATAATTTTCTTAGAAAAGGATCATTGGACTATGAGCATAACAATACTCTTGGATATAGTGGAGACATTAGAGGAAAGAAGAGTTTGAAGGAAACGCTAAAAAGAGTTGAAAGTTGAAGATTATAGTTTATTATTATTTTAGAAATAAAATAAATATTTAATAAAATAATTAATTAATTCAATTATTTTTAGGTAATTTCTTTTATAAGTTATATTAAATATTAAATTTTGAGAAAAAATAATATAGGGTAGTTAAGTGATAACATAACAAACTACACGGGGTCAAGTGTCATACTCTAAACCACAGGGGGCACATTAATTTTAAGCCAAACCACAGGGTAGTTAAGTGTCGCATTTTAAACCACAGGGGGATAAACTATATTTAGGCCAAACTACAAGGGGCAAACTATAGTTTATCCTAAAATATATATTGATTTGTATATACACCTATATATAAAGTTATATATGTGTGAACACATTACATTGTTTTTATATATATATATATATATATATATATATATATATATATATATATATGTATGTATGAATGTGATAAGGTATGCCCAAGATACACCCATCTAGCTAAGATGAACAAGATGGATTTCCTCGCTTGGCCAACATGCTAGCTAATATAGGTTGTGATCTATTATTCTTGTTGAGTACGAATTCTCTGCTATTTAAGTTCATACTGTATCAATTAGTTACACTGATCAAATAATCGTAGCAAAATTTAACTACGCAATTATTTAATCGTTTGCTACGATATTAACTGAGACAACAAACAAAATTCAATTTTGTTGTTGTCACGTAATAATTATATCATATGCATACTATTAACAATTTAATTTTCGTACAAATTAAACTATTACTTTCACGTATTTCTGTCAGAGGACTGCATCTCTTATATTTACCATCCTACCCTCCAGGTGATGATCACCCCATTAACTCGAGCTCCGGAAGTTTACAAACTCTCTTCTTCAATGTGAATTCTTCCTTTACAGGTTTCCCGTTTCCTCTAGATATTCAGAGGAGGAGGATCTTGTGTAATTGAATTTGAGAGAGTGGTATACATTATACACATAATTGGATTGATTGATTGATTTTGTGAACCTTAATATATAATGTGACAGATCAATTAAAGAGTTCTGAACTCAGCTTTTTTGGTTTAAAAGTTTTAAAAGGAAATGCTTGTTGTTGTTGTTTATTTATGTGGGTTCGGAGGGTGTAGAATCTGACTGTAGAAATACCGAGGGGCGGAAGTACTGTTTGTTTAAAACTTTTAATAATTTGGATTCGGCATGGGGGAAGTGGTGCTTTTAAATTACTCGGGCACAATATTGTTCTCAATTCCGTGTCAAGTCTTGTCCCTTTCTTTGTGAAATTGTGACTAAGAAGGAACCTTTTTCTCCTGTGCGCACTTTAGTTGATTGATATTGAATCCTATATATATATATATATTATATTTATTATAAAGTGTTACATATGATAAGATGAGATGTTCATTAAAGTACATAAGTAGTTTGATTCTTTTTACTTAACATATAATATAATAAGATATTTACGGAAGTATTTAAGTAATTTAATCTTTTCTAAGTCAATTGAAATTCAACACTATATATATATATATATATGTGTGTGTGTGTGTTTAGCTGTTCTCTTTAAAGAAAAGAGAAAGGATTTAGATTAGATATGTTGGACACTAGATTGTAGGTACTACTATAATACTTCACTAATCTCTCATCACTGTGAAATATCAAGGAGGGCCCGCCCACACACACACAAGTCACACAGATGCTGCGTGCCAATTAGCTTTTAGTACCCTTTACTCCTGTTTCCTATTCTATCATGTCTCTTACTTTTTTTCTTCTTTGTTTCTTCCTCTTTTGGCCTCTGATATTGAAAGGTCCTTCTTTTCCTTCTATGACAAACTTTTTGAAAATAAATTTTTGAGAAAAAATTATAATAATTTAATTGCTTTTAAATAAAACGTCTCAGTTTCATTTTTAGAAGATTCATATTCAATTAATTTATTCATTTGATTAATCAGATTGATAAAAAAAATGATAGAACATTAAGAAATAATACCTATGCTGTTACTGAAAATAGGCAGATGGTTGGAAACACAATTGAGGAAGGTTGAAGACAACAGTGCACAGTTGAAGTAATTGCAAAAGACAAAGCAATAGGGTATGTGTATTCTCTGGTTGCCTCTCTAATGATTAAGTCAACACTGAAAGGAAAAAAAAGGCAAGGAGATGGGTACAAACTAATGGCACATTAAAATGACTATTTTACCCCTTATATTTGGAAATAGAAATGGAAACGGAATGCATTTCTTGTGTTTAGTAGTAAGAGTTTGGTAACGAAAATGGAAAGAGAATGTATTAAAATGACTATTTTACCCCTTATATTAAAATAATAAAAAGAAAAGAAGGTTATAATTGTGTCAAATCATGTCAAATCAGAGGGGTATAATAAATATTTTATATTTTTTTCTTTTTTTTAAAGTTGATAGAATTGAAAAATTAAAAAAATAAGTGGGGCCATTTCTTTTTCAATCAAGGATTCTATCTAAAGAACACTCCCTAAGGCTACGTTTAGTAAGAAATTCAAATAGTGGAATTTATATATTTTTATCGTTTTATGGTTCTCAACAAAATTTTACGTCATATTTTTTACATGTCAAACCCACCTTTTACCATCTTTTTTTTCTTTTAATTTTCTTTTTTTCTATCTCTCTCCTTATTTTTTTTACAGTACTTTCCTTTACTCTAAAGTACTTTAACTCTTATATATATTGTTTAGCCTAATTGGTAACATGGATGAGTGTGTGAAGAATGGTTGAGTCACTTCAGATTGTAAGATAGTGAATTAGTGATTGCCCTGAGGCAGACCGAGTAATTACTAGGAACTAAGGTGCATGGCGTTTGGTAGATGGTAAATATTTTAGTGGGAAGTGGAAGTGGAAATAGAAGTAAGTGATAAAAAGTATGTTTGGTATACAGAAAAATGGAAGTGTAATGTAAAAGTAATATTGTTTGGTACGGTGGGAAGAAGATAGGGAAATAGAAAATAAAATTATGAAAAATCCTTTTTGTCCTTACTTTTTTAAAAATCACAATTTTTTAAAAGGCATTTTGGTCTTTAAACCTCATCTCATCTCATCTTCCCTCCCTATCATCAGGTAGCTTCCCTCTCCAAAGGAAATGAATCTCAACCTCACCTCACCAGTGGTGAAGACATACCAAATATGCCCGAGCTCAAACTCACATCACTTTTTCTATTAGTAAGGGATACCAAATATGCTCTAATTATCTTATCGTCTCATTCATAGAATATCAATTGACTTAGTTATTAAACGATTAATTGAATTCTATTTAATTTGTTATGAAAGGCCAAAAAAAAAAATCCTATTTATTATTAAATAAAATAGTCATAGTATACACATATATAGTTAAAACTTATAACTTAAAATGCTCAATATGCATTTATATATATAATTTGTAAATTTAATATATATTATTTATTATTGAGTCGTCTTCAACTAACAAGGCCAAATTAACATTTGCTATACCACATTAGTGTGTTAATTAACTTTTTATCTTATACCTTAAATTGATTGAGGTTTGATTTTCGAGTAATTAATCAAAAGTGAGATATTTTCCGTTCCAAAAGTCAAATTGAGAAAACTTACATAATTTATCAGTGTTTTCAAAATCGGACCGGATCGGCCGGTCGGACCGGAAAAGCGGTAAACCGCCTGCCAGTCCGGTCCGGAATAACCAAAGAACCGGTTAGATATAAAACCGGTCAATAACCGATCAAGAACCGTCCAAACCGATCAGAACCAGTGGTTTAGACGGTTTGACCGGTTGTTCTTTTTTAAAAAAAAATTTGTGTTGTTTATGATTTAGTATTTATTGAGAATTTGTTGTGACTTGTAGTTGTAAGGATTGTTCTATTTCAGTATTTATTGTTTGTGATAAGACTTGAGACTTAAATATGTTGATCCTTGAACTTATTTGAATAGTTTAATATGATATTGTGGTAATTTGCAACTTGTTCTATTTCTTATCATGTTTAGATCAAGATGGAGACATATAATTATGAAGTATATAATTTTTTATGATATATTTTAGTATATTTAATTAAAAATATATATTTTAAATGCCACCGGTTCGACCACGATTCGACTATGGTTGGACCATTGAACCGTGAACCAGTGCCTCGACCGGTTCAATGACCGATCCGATTTTAAAAACATTGTAATTTATAGTCTAAATCAATAATCAATAATTTACTTTATATTTTACAAAATTGATATGAAAAATGGTGATACTCTATTGCTCTCCGCATAGTCACCCGATACGGAAATTGCAAATCGCAAAATAGCAAAACGCTAGCTGTGCTGCCGACGACACGTACGTATGAAATAATTTGTGAATTTCTATTCATTGGCTATACTAATTTTAGGTACAACAAAAAACTAAAAAAGTGAAAAGATTCAACCTTATAATTGATATAGGTCAAAATACACTATTATCAACATAAAAAAAGAGTTCAAAATACACAAAATCCCAATAATTCCATGAATTATTATATAATTTTGATACAAAATTTACTCCGTTAAAAATTTTGTTTATCTTTTAACCGAACTTTGTCATGTCACCAAATATTTTATCTTCACATTAGTATTTTTTAGTCAATTGAATGATATTTCAGCCAATTCATAAAAAATTCTAAATCACCCACAAATTTAATATATAATCTAATTTGCTTATGAGAACAAATCAAGAAACAATACCTAGCCAGCCAGCTAGCTAATTATAGCTTAGACATGGTTTCGTTTGGCAACTGAAGACAAATATCAATCTGCAAATGCATGCAATGATAGTTAGCAGAAAAACAAAAAAGAGTAAATAAGAGGGAGTGTTAATAAAACGAAGCGTGGAGGGGGTTGCGTGTAATAATTAAAATTTTAAAATCATGAAGCAACGACATTATTATACATTGAACGGCACTTGCGTGCGACAATATTGGCGTGCGTTCCGTCGTCATCGATCTATGTGTGTTAATGGAGTGGAGAGGCATCAATACGCACATCGCAATATAGCAACTAATTAATAAGCATCCCCATATATATATATATATATATATATATATACCGACTTTGAATAATTGAATTACATTACATGCTATATTTATGCTAGATAGTGCATGCCCAAGTGGCTGTTACTGCACCCCATTCACCCTGCACTGCCCTTATCTATGATTGACTATCTATCATGATCCATATATCCACAACAGTACAGTATAGACTATATAGAGGAATTCTCTGCCCCCAACCATAAAAAAGGTGATATGGGTGCAAATTATATTATGCCCTTATATGTGCAAACAATATATTATTGAACCAAAGTTCTATTCTCGATTCCTATATATAGATATGGCTTCAGCTTTTGAGTTGGGATCCATCCATCTTTTCAATTTTGATGATAGTCATGTTTTCAGCTTTTGAAAAAAAAAATTTGAGAGTAAAGTTCCCTAAAAATCTTTTTATGATGAAGTCGAAAGCATTTTAAATGGAATAATTCATTAAAATTAAATAGACTAAAATATTATTATTTTAGTCCCCCAAGTATGACGAGATATATATATATATATATATATATATTAATTTGGTCCCTCGTTATTTGATTTGTGATCAATTTGATCTCTCTATTAATTTATCTAAGTGCTGTCTAAATAAATAATAATTTTGACAATCTGGACCTTTGGTGCGGACTGAGCAATTTTTGACTGGTTGAAACTAAAAGATAAGAATTGGAACAATTAATTAGTCTTTAACATTGCCTATAGCACCAAATGTTCAAATAATCAAAATTAATTACTTATTCAGACAATATAATGATGTTTTCAGTCAAATAATTATATATAAATAAGAAGTATAAACATATTTTGGTACAAAATAGCTTAATTAGCTTTTATTACACGGCTCAATATATACAGTATATTTTTAATTTCATAAAAATATAATTTTTTAAGGTAAAAAAATTGTATAGTTTAAGCATCTTTCAAAAAAGAGAATAATTTTAATTTTTTAAAAAATAATTTTTAATTAGTAAGACCTTATTAGATTCAGCTCACAATGAAAAAAGATTCTTTATTGTAAGTAGAAGTGGCTTTTGAGCATTTAAACTCATAAAGCATTTTATATGCTATGATTTGATTTTATATTAAAAAAATGGATTAGTAGCAAATAGAATCTTTAGACAAATAGGCGAAAAATTAAAATTTCTATTTGCTTTTATATAAAATATAAAGTGACAGCAATATTAGTGATGGTGAGGAAAGCATGCATTATATAAAAGTATTTGCTTTTTGAGATGAGCATATGTGCTAATGATTTGTGATTAATTACATAGGTTGAACTTTTATGGTATATGCCCTTCAATAATTTATTGTGAATAGACCATTGACAACCATTGAAATAATTCACAGATTTCTTTAAACAAAATTAGTAATGAACTTTATATATTCAATTTGTAGCATCCCCAATTATTTATGCTGGATAATATCACAATTTTAGCTTCCCCCTCACTCATATAACCTGAAAAAGCTGAATGGCTTTCATATTGTCACACTACGGACCAGATGGTATAATCTTTTATGAGATGTCATGATATATCTGGATAGTATTTTATATAGAAAATGTATTCATGCATGTTTAATATAACGTTTTCAAGATGCCTTGAATTAAATAATTTTTGCGATCTTCGTAATGCTTAATATAAAGATTAAATTACATTCCTCTGTGCTAAATGACACACTCTCATTTTTTATTTTGAATAGTTGTATTTTCTTCCTTTAAGAGATAAGCTTTATTTATTACTTATCTAATAAAATATATATTTTAGTAATATAAAAAAATGTTGTCAAAATTTTTTTTCTTGGCCTGAAAAAATATTGTTAAAATCTTAAATAAATTAATTTCATCATTTAAACTCAAAATAAATAATAAATTTTTTGTTTTCGACGACTTTTCTGTAATATTGTACTTTGCAAATAAAATAGTAAATCTTTGTACGTTAAATTATTATTTCATCCACTTTTCTGTTTATTTTAATTATGTTTTGGGCTTTTCTGAACGGTTCGGCTACTAGTATGAAATTCACGTTTTGATAATTACAAGGCTTGAGAATAAACTCATGGGCTCATTTGGAGGCCCAAATTATTGGTCGGTATGGTACGGCGTAGCATTGGCTTATTTAGGGTTTAGAGTTTCGTTCATTAATAGCGGTAGGGTTGGGTTGGGTTGGGTTTAGGGCTTTGTACGTTTTCTTTTCTTTGATCCAATATTCTAGACAGAGGGGGCTCGAATGGCCAGAAGTCCAGAACTCAACCTATAAAAGTGAAGGAAGCGATTATAAGAAACGTCTCTGGCGGGAAGATGGGAACGGGCATGGAACTTGATCTGCAGAGACAACTCTAGAGCCTTATTGTCAATTTCGCCTCTATAGAATCTCAAGAAGGTCCTCTGCGTTATCTTCTTTAGCTTCCTTGTTTGTTTGCCGAGAAAAATTTAGAGAAACGACAATAATTATTCTATCTGTTTCTTCTCACGCTTTGCGCTTATATTTTATTTGAAAAGAACATATGAACTCAGCAATATTCAGGTTCCGAAGTTAGATTAAGCATTGTCTAATCTATACAATTTGTGAATACTGAACATAGTAGAATTAGGCACGTATGAAAGTCTAGATTTCTCTCAGTTTCATATCGTACAGTTTCTGAGTAACAACAATACATACGCTTATCTTTTATACTTCATCTTTTTTCAATTTTCTTCAGCCAAGGAACATTATTCATCTCTATATTTATGTGATTCGAATTTCGCAGGGTGAACAAATAAAAACTCTAAGCAAGCAAATCGAGGAGCTTAAATCTGAGCTGAGCGTGGCCATTGCAGAGCAAGAAAATGCCAAGCGCAGGCAAAGAGCTCGTTGAACAGGAGCTTATAGCGAAGGTTGTGAAGCTTCGTTACGTTTGAGGTTAGTTACTGTCTATTTTATTTCACTTTCAATTAAATTTCTTAGCGGCCATGCCATTTCTTTGGATGATAAAATGATCTGATCTGAACTGTTAAACGTGGTGAAAGGCTGGAGTGTTGCCCATTCAAAATGAGATTTCTGCTGTTGTTTCTAATTTAGAAACTCTCATTCACAATCCTTGTGTAGTTTCCAATTGTTTGCTCATTTGCCTCTGGCTTTTGGTCCTACATTCTTATTCTGTTTAAAACTTCTCATTGAATTTCGATTTCCTGGAAATTTTGCTTTGATTTCCAAGGAACGAAGAAGCAGCTTTATCGTAACAAAGTGACTCTTTCCTGTCTTCATTAGTTCATCTCGTTGCTTTTGAAACAAAATTGTTCATCTCATTCCTTGATGCTAACGTTTAGATTTACTTTTTGGCATCGAGGAATTCATAAACTGCACGTTTGAGGCTTTGAGCAATTGACGTAAACTTTAATTTTGACCTCAATAATTATACTCTACTTATTTGTATAATTCTTTTTGCACTCGTCCTCTTAAAGTTAGAGCATTAATATAATTCGATTGACAAATCTTGATGATAAATTCTGCTGAAGTACTGCAAAGTCTTCTTATTAGACTGTCTAGGTTCTGTCTGCTTAGTGCCTTCTGACTCCCTATGCTAGTTGTTGTGGATTTAATTGAAATTTGGAGGATGTCAGTGAACTTCTTCAGGCAAAAGAGAGGAACTATTCAATAAGTAGCTCACTTCTTAACTAGACATTAGGAAATTTAATTTTTTCCTACTTAAAGTAGAACGAATTTTAACTGTCCTAGCTGTCTGTGTTGCGTGGTATAAACTTATAAACCTTGCATTCTAACAGTCACCAACAAGGACCAGGTTTGCACTTAAGTAGAAAAGAGAAGGGGTCTGGCAACTCAGTATGTTAATTGGCTTTTCATATATTTGTGTTTCTCAAATCTCACTAATTGTTTTAGCTATTTACCATTACCATCTGAAAGTTTTCTACTATATTTCTATATTGTGGTTCTTTCTCTTTTGCCTGGATAAGGCCTTACACATTAGAGGTAAGATACATTTTGATTCTCAGCAATAATAATACTAGGATAGTGCTAAACCAAATTCCCATCTAGTCTTGACCTTCCGAAGTCTCACATTCCAAGAGTGCTCGGTTCGGAGAAATTTAGGAATGATTACGAGTCATTTTTCTGATAAAAGTGGCCTGAGTGACATCTATTCACAATGCTGTTTTGCTAGTATTTGCAGTCTTCTACATCCTGCTTTAACAATGACAGTAACGTAGATTTTCCTTCTTCGTCTTGTCTGTTCAACCCCTGCCATCATTAACATGAATGAATCTTGACATTGGAACTAGGAATTCTATCTAAAAAATTTATTTCTTGGACAGAAACCAACACTTACAAACTAGAATAAATAACTTACTAGGTCTGAGGGCAAAATGGTCGGGAATTTATGGAGCAATGCAGCAAGTGCCATGCAAGATGACTTAATTTCAATCTGTGTAGAGAACAGCGCAGAAACTGGGCGATGGTCAGAGAACTTGCTTTCACTGCGTAAATAGCGAAGTTGTTTGACTGCTTTCCCATACCATAGAATTCGATCACACCTGCCACCATAATTTTGTACTTTCTATATCAAGAAAGTCATGGCTCATGGCCTATGGGCTATAGTGAAGAAAGAACTAGAACATGTTACAATACCACGCTGGCGTTCTTTGCTTCTCGCCGGATCTGCTTGGAAGGCCGCCACAGTATCTATCGCAATTGGTGGTGGAGTATTTATAAGTAGGGGCAAATTCTAAACTACCCTCTTTCCAATCCTCGAACACACCACCTTCTTCTTGTTCTTTCCGGAGTTGGTCAAACTCTTGCAACGCGTTCCAGTCTTGCTCTCTTATCAGCTGCCTCGCAAAGCTGTCCTCCAAGTATAGCCTATAGTTGAGATCCCCAAACCAGAATATCCGACTGTCATACAGTTAATAGTACAAGGTAAGACGTTTTTGTTGCAGCATTTACAAAAATTATACACAGCACTTAGATGGGAAATAATTAAAAATAGAATTTAAGATTGAGTTTTGCCGTCTGTTCTGTTCTTACATTATAGAATAGATAGATAACAAAAATGAACTAATGTCTTGGTAACTTCGTATATAAATAACTATAAGAAACTAAACCCTAGATTCCCTGAAATTAGGAACAAAACGAACTAGGATTTTGATGTATAATTTATGTAAGAACTAGTTGAGATTGATTACTACTATTTTTCTGGATAAATGTTTAGAATTGTAAGTTTAGATTTGGTTGATCTTGTAATTGTTTCACGGTGTTATGTTTTAGTTTAACTGGAGAGGATATAGGAATTGTTAATATATATATATACACACACACATAAGGCCTAATAATAGAAATAAAATGCAACCGATTTTCTTTACTTTAGATTGATCGGTTTCCTTAATTTTGATTTGTTTTAAAAGTTAAAAGTGTTTTTGGGTTGCATTGGGATTAAGTGTCAACTCAAAAATTAATTATGAGAATGGATCCCGTGCTATGGAGTGAGAGGGATAAGCAAGTCATTTGATGTGGTATCTCTTGGGCAGTAACAAGCATGGATCCTCTCTCATTAAACCAGTGTTACCATACCGTGTATTATGAAAGAAAGAACATGATGGATAATGAGACGACTTACTCGTGGCCTAAGATGGTAAGAGGATGATGAGGATACTGATCGTCTTCAGGGGTTCTAGGGAAACAAGTTCGACGAAATATCTCTAACACCTGCTGATTTCTTCGACTTTCATCGCCCTCCTTTTCCCCTGATGCTAAGTGAGCGACTACAAAACAAAAACTTGTTCCCTCAATTAACATGCTAACTGCAACGGAACCTTTGTTTCCCAAATACCCCATTATACCACAAGCCACTGAACAAACTTTAACATTTGAGATACAGTACTTTCTGAGCAATTCCTGCCTCATCCACACGCTGATGAATACTCCAACCATCTTCTTGCTTGCCACCAGCGTGTAATTACTCTCTTCTTTTGGCTTTCCATATTGGTCCCTCCACTCTTCTGTCTCCTGAGTTCTTGCGTGGCTGCTGTAACTCATTCTTCTTTCAGATTTCCGATTCTCTTCATCTTTATTAGTTGAGACTGAATTTAGCATAGGTGTTAACCATAGACATCCATACTTATCGTTTAGAGCTCTTCCTATAAGCAGGTTCCAACTTGTTGCCACCGTTGGGTCTTCTGCTCCTATAACGGCCAAGGTGTTCAGTGGTACAATCTCTTGAAACCTGAAAGTGAAAAATAATTCTCTTATAAAATAAACAATATTTAGTATATTACACTGACTTGAGGCCGGATAGAAATTATGAATACCCGAGAACATAAATATCTGCAGCATTCTTGAGATTTAACCACTCATCCAAATCTACAGCTAAGCTTCCCACAGGAGACCTACCAGCAACGTTCCAAGTACCCACAAATATCCTGAAACAGACAAAGACTTGTGTTACATAGGCTGAAGGCTAGAATGAATTAATATTTACTTTCTGATATGTTTTCTTTGAAGAAAAATCGTTCGAAATTATACCTTAGCTCGTTTGTTAAAATGCATGAATCAAATTCCAATGATCGACTGGAAAGATCGTCGCTGGTGTCATCAGTTTCATCTGCAATAGAAATCCATCCATGATAACATTGTAGCAAAAAAAAATCACAAAAATATAAGTCCAATTTAATTTGTCTATTTGTTTCTTTCTTGAATATTGTATTGAAATTTGAAAACCTTCTCTTTCTTCCTTTCTCTCTGATTTTTTGTCTTCCTTGTGCTTCCTAGTAAACAAATTGGGAAACCCCCAAGACCTTGATTTCTGGTTCCTCACGGCCATGGCTGATCAAGAGGGTCCAGCCCATGCAGACCACATCAATGACTTGAAGCAGGTATGCACTATTAACTCGTACACAACTTGAAAACTATGTTTAGTTTAGTTTATCTCTGAACGTGGCTGCTAAGTTTCTATTTTTTCCTTAATATAATACCAATATTGGATATGCTGAAAGGTTATTGTGTTAATCGCTCTGCTTCAATTAGAGGATGAGACAAATAGAGGTACCCAGAGCTGGATTAGGCCTTCAGCGTTAAACACGATAAAGACATGATATGTAAAAAATAAATTAGTAAAGACCAAAAACTAGAAAAAAAGGGGGAGTTAAAATACTACTTGCTAGCTAGGTGGGCTGGATCCAAAGGCAAACGGCTAAAAGATATCGGCCTCACAAAGTTCCAGTATCTGCTTCGTTTTTGTGGCTTAGCCTTGTTATACTTCTCAGGTCTCTTCGAAGATAATACTATTTTAATAACCATTTAACTGTATAAAATTGATTTAAATGATGTTTTGGTTGTAAATTTGTCTAAAAAAATTTAAGCAATGAGTTAATGGCATGTGCCTTTTTATGTATTAATTAAAAAACTTTACTTAACAGAAGAGTTAGATGAGAAAAAAATTAGGGTTAAATTAAAAATGTCTAATTTTGATTAAATTGACAGAATATTTTTTCAAAAACTAAATTACTAACTTATTATAAATTATGAAACCAAAAATGGAGGAGGGAGGGGAGGGGAGATTTTTTATTTTTGGTGAACTTTTCAGATTTTAGAGGATGAAACTAATTGTTGGTGTTGACTTTCATCCTCTAAGGAGTGCCCAATATACTTTATCTCCGTCAAAATTAAATTCTTCTAATTATCAAGCGTTCATGACAGATTTTTGCACCAAAGCTTAGTTAAAACTTTAATTTTGGAACAATTTTCTTCTAAACAATGTGCAAACTGGTATACATGTTGCCAAATGCCAACCTGGAGCATATTACGAAGGTAATGCGAATGGTCAAATAATGCTTTTAATATAATATTGAGGGTGTCACCGTAATAGAAATTTCGGCTTCATGTATTTGTTTAGTCATGTATTTTTTTAAAAATTAATGTGTTAGTTATTAGAATATAACTATGTATGAGCCGTGAGCGGCAAGAAGGCAATGTGGAGACCGAGTCAGAGGATCTATTTTTTTCTTTTACTGATAAAAAAAGGTTCTTAAGATAATTCTACGGAGCTATAAGTTCTAGTTAATACTTTACATGATTCTACATTTCTACTTTAACCCAAAGACAAAAAAGGGAAGTAGTTAAATTTATAGTCAAAGGTCCAAAATTGCAAGTGCTTATAATCAGGAAAAAACAATAATGTAAAAAGCAAGCTTTGGGATTTTAACATTGTCATTTTACATAATAAAAACTCTCGGGCACTTCAAATGCCATCATGGATGCCACTTACTAGTTTTGTTTTTATTTTTGTAGTGATTAGAGGGGCAACAGTAAGTAGCAGATAGCAATGTAGAGTAAGTGCACTGAAAATTCTTATTCTAGTGATTAGTGAATTAAATTATTTTGATAATAACTATTAGTAGTTACTATTGGAAGGGAGTAAAGATAGAGTAATCCAGAGGTATGCAATGTAAATTGGGGAAACCCAAAGAATGTAAGAAAAGACATTCTTCATTAAGAAGAAAATCATAAAAGAATACAAAATTGTAGATGTGTTTAGGAATTAAGCCTCTACAATAAGACACTTGAGTCCTTTAGGTGTCATGTTTGAATTTTTCTGGAACCTGAAATTTTCAGCCTGTCTAGCATCGGAGACCAAATGCTGCCTGAACATTGTAATGAAAGCTTCCACTCTTTCATTCAGTTCCTCCTTTGACAGCCGTGGTACTGCCTCTTCCACCTCCACCTCCTCTTCCTCCTTTTCATCTCCCTCATTTTGAAATTCACTTGTCCAACATTGTTCTTTGTAGCAGCAATCTTTTTTTCTTTCTTCAATTTCTTGAGAACACTCGGACGCCCTCTTCTTCATCTTTGTCTTGTCATTCTTCACTTCTTCAACAATGCCTTCATTTGCTGAACTTCGAGGGCGCATGGACATGAATAGAATGGCTAAGAGGATGAGATTGAGGATTAGAAACACCCAGGCACGCCATTGCTCAACTAGGAAGCGTTTTAGGCACACCATTAGAAGAACTGTACCCGCTGTGAACACAATTGTGTGTATTGTATCCTCCTCATGCTCTGTCTCCTTGGCTTCTCTCTCATATTCCCTGATCTTCATGACCTCCATGTTGAGTCTTCCTTTCATATATTATGTCTGTCTGTCTTAGAGAAACTCACTTTGTGCTTGTTGGCCTTAGAGAGCTGGGCTACACTTGAACATATATCAGTGGGAGAAAGTGGTTCCTCTATGGAAGAATGATTGTTTTGTTGGTATTGTGAGGGACTGCATTATCCAGTATTTGGACTAAAGTAGTGATGATGATGAGAGGACTTCACAACAATCGGTGAGTGGTGTAAGCTGCTGAGGAGACAAGTAAACATAATGCATACAAGGCCTGCCGCTCTGCCAAAACTGCTAAATATTCTTCCATGTGTTCATGATTGCCAGCCCCATCTTAGGATTTAGCTTTGTAAGTTAGTGTATGTTTGAGATTCGCGTGCACACCAATGGCCATTAGACTCAAAGGGAGTGATTACCTCGTGGTATTGATTGGCACATTGTGGTAACTTCCAATCCCTCATTGAAAGTTGCAATGGTTATTCCACTCCCAATCTTCTTTTTCTTGGTTTTTACCTTTTAAACTCTAGTATAGATTTTTTTTTTTAAAAAGAAAGATAAAATGGGAAGTAGAAGTAGAACCTGAAGGGGGTGATTGAGTGTAACGGACTCATCTACTAAATATAGGAATTTGATTTGTGACTTAGGATGTGAAACAATTTTAAATTTTTAATTCAACTGTCTCATTCATGGAAGTATTTACAAGTAGAGGTATAAATCTCGCAAGAAAATTACATGAGAGATGGGTATTTGCCTATTTGGAATTTCAAAATTGAATTAGTTGCGGTCCTATTGTGAAAGAAACCTTTTTTTGTTTTTTGTTATTTGGGGTGTGGTGGTTCATAAATCATAAAGCAGGGGGAATCAAGCGTCCCAGAGGTGCTGGACGATAGACAGCAAGGATCGTAACGTGACGGACCAAAAGCACGCCTGATCCGCACACATAATCACAAAACGACCCCACATGTCGTATGATATAAAGCTATGATGTTTCCTTGTTGCATTTTGCTAGTTTCCCCAAAAGTAGTCAACCATAGTCCACACACTACACAGCATAGATTCTTTCTAGGTATAAAGGCTAATCGTTTTTAACCAACCTGTGTGTATATGGTCTTTATTATGAAAGACTATTAAAAGTTCTCTATCTCACCACTTTATTAAATTTGGTGATGATTTTAATTTTTTAATCTTCCGGAATGGGAATAACGAGGTCCAAAGCTGAAGGGCATGTGTTTTATGCTCAATTTTTGAACAATAATGCAAGCTGAAATAGGCAAGTCTTTCTCTCTCTCAATTATTTTTTCTTGTTCTAGGAGTGGGGTTAAAATCCTTGTTTCTTTTTACAATCAGCAGTGAGTTGTAACATAATTATCTATCTATGACCCTGAGAATTATAATGATTAAGAGTTGAGAAAAGTAAGGATTTTGATTTGGTAAAGTATATTGAGAAATGCTGTTTGTCCCAATCCGTATAGGGAACCCACTCACATAAAACAGCTGCATCAATTTGTATCCCACTCAACTTTCTTGCGTTTAAAGGAACAAAGGTCAACAAGCCGAAGATGGTGCACCCAACATGATGAGAGAGACTGGAGGAACGAAGAAGTAAGTGCGCAGGCACCCCAATGCCGGTCACCAGGTACTTTCTTAGCTGTGTTCTACAACCCAAAACTCAATCTGAAAATTTAATCACACTATACAAGCTCACCTGTAAGTAGCAAATCTAAATACAGTGGAGGCTCCTAACTTGAATATTTATGTACAAGCCTCTTTTCTTGTTCAAGTTTTTTAAATTAAATGTTTAATGTAATCAAGAAATGTTAATGCTTGTTAGATGACTATACACCATGCTACAAGAGAAGCTTACTGATATTTCCACAATTTTCAGGAAAAATGACTTTAAAACCTCATAAGCTTCCATTCATTTTTTTTATTTAGTTCTTATTATATAAAAATTAAAATTAAATCCTTATAATTTAAAACGTATATTTTAGTGATTATAATTTAAAATTAAATCCATTTTTTTTTTAAAAAAAATCTATTGGAAGTTCAAAGTTCTGTCTGTACAATACTTAAAAGTTTGGTTTGTACATTTTAGTATGGTTCGAGTTTAGAGTTTTGGATAAAAGATTAATGGAAGAGGTTTTTTCCTCTTTTTTTTTTTTTTGCACGATTGCACAATTTAGATAAATTATAGATCTTTTTTCTTAATTGAAGTGACTGCACATAATCTATAGTGCACAAGGATTTTTGTGGCATTTTAAACATAATATTTTGATACTTTGATTTTGTATAATTTAAGCCAAATTACTCATGTCACTCACCATTTTTGACATAGCATACAAATTTTATTTTTCCTTTTATCTCTTTAATTAATATTATATTCAGAGTAATAAAATAAGTCGTGGTTCAATATTGAATTTGTTTTATGACTAACTATTTTTTAACAATAAAAACTCAATTATAAAATTTTAAATTCTATTGATCAAATTGAAAATTGAATAAAATTATTGAAATTAGAAAGTATAACTTAACCTATTTTTCAAAAACTAAATCCAACCATCAGTGTGGCCAGTCCACTAGCCATACGCCAGGTAAAGTATAAAATCCAAAATTATTTTCATCAGGTGGCGATTTCATCATTACAGAAAAGGATGATCAGTAACATGTGAAAAAACAACCTGAATTCAGAAGTTGCCGAAGGAAATAAGTTACGAAACATTCTGCGTGCACTGCAGCTTACATGTGGGACTCACAAGATGGTTTTACCCGATTTCAAAATAAACACAACATGCAGGCACATTTATATCTGCGGTAAACGAGTTGGAAGTTCTGCTGGCACATCTGCACTTGCCTGCCATGTGAAGTAACAATTTCAGTATAGTACAGGTATCATGAAAATTCATTAAAACCTGTACACAACAGAAAACACTAACAATAGACTTCGCCGTTTTCTCAGCATTAAACTTAACAGGTCAATTCAGTAACTGTTGTCATCAACTAAGAAAATATCTCACAAAACAGATTTAATTTCGAAAAATATATATCATGTTATTTTGTCTAGAGTTTATACCTATAAACCTGTTATAAAAAGTAGTTACTGGATAAAAAAATCTGAAACCGATACTCTTTTAAATTACAGTTCAAAGCTTACAATAATTTCTATAATTAACTTGTAAACTAGCATCAGCCTACATTAGACAGAAAAAGTTATCTACTAATGATTTTTCTTGGAGCAGATATAGGGTTGTCATACCTGAAGATATCTTGTTAACAATGTTGTAGTACTGAAATTAAAGCCCTCAACTTGTTCTCCTTTTGTCCGAGATGCATTAAGTTGCTTTCTGACTTGAGTGGCCAATGACTGCATAATCATTCAAAAATTAAAATGTTTATACATGAAACGTGTCCAACAGAGACAACTAAAGCAATATTTCTCTACAGGGGTAAGAGCATGATAGGGTCACTTGTACTAGTTATACCTCCTCCAATTTTGGATGGTTACAAAAAGCAGATAGCTATCTAAATGGAGAAATGAGAACTGACAATTTTAAGACCTTGATGCTTTTAACATTTAATTACTACAACTAAGTCACGTAAACCTCACATATGAAGTTTTAGTATAGTATACTAAAGCACTATATCAGACGTTATAGTATAGGAAATAACTATCAACGTGTTTCTAAATTTCTTATTACTAAACACATCCAAATTAATAATGAAATTTATTCACCTATTGAACATATAAGTAGATCACTAGAAGATATAACATTAAGATGAATTTAGTTGAATGAATACCTATTCTGGCAACAATGATGCCTTAATTTCATTTATAATTTCTTTTGAAAAAGGAAAATACAATAAGAAGACTTTTTTGTACTTCGGTCATGAAATTAGGTCAAATGACTAACAAAATAGATATTTCCTTTATTAAATTAGATGATGTTAACAATTAGGATGAAATTGACAAAAAAAAGAGTTTTGGGATGAAATTGATAATTGAAAAAACCTTTATGGGTGAAATTTAATATAACCATAAACTTTAGAGCTGAAAAAAGTAATTTTGCCTTATTTTAAAATTTTTATTCTAGAACATTGTGTGTAATCAATCATCTTATCAATTAGAATACTAGCACTTCACTCTCTAAACTGCAAAGTGCAACTTGAGCTAGATTTCACTCATTAATACATACCTTTCCCAGCTCCACTCCCCACTGGTCAAAAGAATTGATGCCCCATATGAAACCTTCCACAGCAATTCTATGCTCATAAATTGCCAATAACTGGGAACATATAAGAGGGCGGAAATTAGATCCAAAGATCACAATTTACCTAAAACTAAATGCAGGAAAGAAATGCATTAACATCATTAAGTGCAAGCACATTATGATTGATTCAGATTCTAAAGATCTGAGAAAGGTACGAAACTCTGCAGAACAATTATACTGTATCAGAATAACCAAAATAATTTTGAAACAAAATTACACACATGACTGGTGAAAAGGTGAGGAGGAGAAAACAATATAGAAATGTGGAGAAGGAAATTGAAATTTATTAACTTAATCCATTCGTTAGATAGAAACATCTAGCATGCAATTCTTCTAAAACAGATATTCTAATAGTAAATAAGTGAAAAGTGGAAGAAAGTCATAAATGAGCAGGGTGCTGAGGAAGATCAAGAATTCTAAATGAAGTTGCATTGCATGTCAATCTATCAGCCTATGCAGAATCAAAATGAAAAGTGGACACTGTAAGGAAAGCTGGTAGAGAAGCTAGCTTTTGATATTTTTACCTAACCTAAAGATGCTCCTACAGTACCAATCAGAATAGACGTTCTCCTTATATAGGTCACGGAAGATTGCATGCCAAACACAAGGAGGGACATGAATAGTTAATGAGGACCAGCATAGGATTGCAACTTTTCAAGGGAAGTGCCATGAATCTTCTAGAAGTTTCAGTAAATGGCACTGCACAATGATAGGAGAATATGATTTGCCTGATCTTAGTCGGGACTCAGACTAACTGGTTCAATCACTGAGGAATTACGCCCTTTTAACTTTTTTCTACGAGAACAGAGGACCTTCTACTCATCCTAAACAAGTTCCTTTGGTTAATGGCCATCTTATCAAGACAAGTATCTTCAAGTTTCATTTTCCAACAGAAAAGAGAGTGAGGAATCTGATTGACAACATCAATGATTGCAACGAATGCTTCACAGTTTACTCAAAATAAGTTCAAATCACTCCAAAGTGAATCAAGAACTCTTCCAGATGAAAAGTGTTCTTTAGTGTGAAAGGCAAGCTTAAAATGAGAAAATTAGGGTGTGTTAGTCTGTTAGACTGTTGTTTCCAGTTTTTATTTTCACTAAAAATAGAAGATCTGACTGAAAATGCATTTAGTGTACAATATTTTCTAGAAACATTTTGTAAAATAGGCTGAAAACACAAAAATCTAAAGACATTTTCATGTTTTCATATAAACTATTCTCATATAATAAAAGTCAAGCTCAAAGCCCACATAAAATTTATAGTCGTTTAATTCAATTTGACTCAAAAACAAAGACAAACAAAATTTTAACTCCATAAAATAAATGCATTTTTTAAATCTTGAAAAATTACAAATGAAAATTGATCCTAAGAAATAGAAATAGAGAACGAAAAGTGAAAATGTTTTCACAAATCAAACATACCCTCAGTTTAACAGAAAGCAAAAAAGAAAAAAGAAAAAAGAAAAAGATATTTTATCAGGAATCAATGTATTGGACTATTGGGTCGGATAACTACTCAATATCTTATTGAATGCACTGGAAAGCAAAAGAAAAAGAGGAAGAAAGATGCTCGGATATTCAAATTCCTGTGAAAGGAATCAATTATTTTATTTTGAATTAAAAAGTCCACCAAAAAAAAAGTCACAAGAAGCTTGAGGATCTCGAACCTGTCCAATATTATAAGCATTCAATGATGGAAGCAAAAGGCTGAGAGAAGGGCGATTTCCTGAGAATGTCTGAAGAAAAAAAATTACAAAAGGTTAGGACAACTTGTTCAGCTAAAACTCAAAAGATAGCACAAAAACAGAATGGAAATCACCTTGTGAGGAACAAGATGTGGGGCAACATTCTCCTTTTGCAATTCTTCTGGGGTCTACAAGACATTGACAATTAATTACATCCCTCAAGATAAGTCAAAATAAAACAAGTAAAATATAGTCCACAACTGAAAATTAAAAAAAAAAAAAAAAACTTGCTAACACAAGCTCTCTGCTGTCCACTGTCTCACTTTCTTTGACAAGTATGGTTAATTACATGAATTTATGATAAAAAACTATTAAAATCTGGTGACTTCTGTCATAATTTTGAAGATAAGACTAATCTAGTTGTTTATTTAAAATCTGATCATTAGAAATACTAAAATAGTCATTAGTGCCCGTCTCCTTTTACTTCCACTCTCTGTTAATTATATTCTCTACAGTAAATGACATATGAATACTTTAAATGTGTAACTTAGATAAGAACAGAGAAACAAACATACCTTCCCATTTGCAAGCGCATCTGGTTGTGCAAAAAAGTTGGACATCAATTCATCGTGGTTGCTCACCACCTCACCTTCACAAAATGAAAAAGAAAAAAAATCAAATATTCATGGGTCGAAAACCAAAATATAAGAGCAGAAACTATAAAGAAGCCACCATCCATTATAAAGTCTGATAATGTAAATAGGGGCCTTACCTCTCAGGTAAACTGGTTGCTGACTCTTAATGACTCCAATAAAATCACAAGGAATAATGCGCCCCTAAAAGTAAGGAGATGATGTGTTATTAAACAGCAAAATTCATTCATATAGAGAAGTACGGCTAACTTCAGTATTGAATCATTGAAAGGTGAAGATTTGAAGGTAAGGAGGTGCATGTCAAAAAATGATCATTATCATCTGGCAAATGGTATTAAATCTTCTGTTCTTTTGTAAGAGAAAATTGTTGAATCCAAAGATTTTGTTAAAATAAAATTAACCATACTTGATGCAAAGGAAATAAGTTTTGAGGTTTCTAAATAAAATTAGCCATATAATTTACATAAAATTGCTCCCCCCGCCCCCTATATATATTTTTGTTAAAAAAAAAAAAGTTGTAGTATCCAAATAACAGATACTTAACATTTATTATCCGGATTTGGCAGGATACCCCTGCATCTGGATATAAATCCAAGCAAGCCTTTAATAAATAATAAATATAGTCGGAATGAATGAAGGACTCGAGCTCTGGAACGAGTTAAAACAAAGTCAAGTTTTGCAGGCAGTTAGAAAATGCATCACTTGGGAAATTTGAAAATGTGCTTCTAAAGCAGAGGTTAATAGAAGAAAACTAATTACAAAAGATGTGAAAAAACCTAACAAATACTTTAGGACTAGAGCTACAGAGGGTTAAAGTAATATGTATGCCATTCTCATCTAGGATAACTATCTCTTATCTTCATCGAGATCAGGATATTAGTCTAGCAGTATTTCTCCAGTTTCCTGTGCATAACATCGTGTTAATTATTATTATAATAGGAGAGTAGGAGGCTGCCATCACTATGAAGCCTTCCTGTACACCATATTTCGATTAAGACTTTTAGAACATGGTCAACTATTCAAGCAAGCATTATCTAAATGATTGAGTTACCACTTGACTTGAAGGGCAGGGAAGGGGACAGATAACATCATGTTCATCAACCATGAAATCTGATTTGAACAAAGTACTAGAAATAAAATAGATAAGGAAATGGAATTCAAGTACTAACAAGTCTACAAGAAAGTGATCTAGACTGAATTACATAATAACATCTGTCATGTCAAATTAACTTCTCATGGCCATAGAGAATTAACACTGGCTTGAATAAGATTTTCACTTCACAACGGTGCAGCAAAGTTTATCATAAACCTTTCACCTTCAAATACTCAGGGATAGATTAAGTGTAGATCACCTGGTGTATAAGTTGATAAAAGCTGTGCTGCCCATTTGTTCCTGGTTCACCAAAATCAATTTCACCAGCTTCAAATGGTAAAGGGACACCATCAATTGAAACGCCCTTGCCATTACTTTCCATGCTCACCTATATGAAAACATAGACAAACTATAAGAACAAAAAGAAACTGAAAATATTTTGAAATGTCTAAGGCTATGAGCACAAGACTTTGACAAACATGCCTGTTGAATGTGTGGTGCAAACTTCTCCAAGGCTTGAGAATAAGGTAAGATAGCCTGGACAAGAACAATAAGTTTTAGTTATTAAAATAAGTTAAATAAGAATAATGAAAACTAAAGAGCTTATCTTCTCACTCTGGCAGGGTATCCAAGAAATGAAACATTCCATATGCTCAATAATCCCAGAAGCACCTGGAGTATTGACAAAGAAAATGTCACTGTGAACTTGATAGAGCAGCATCTTTTAATACCTGAGAGATGTTTGGCCCTTGAGCCATCCCACCCCAAACCCCTCTTATTATTACTTTTGATCAAATACTAAGGAGATAACATAATTCACTAGCATTAAATGGAGTCAACTACATATTTATTGATAAAAAGACTAGAGAGATTTATACAGACATAAAACCCAAATCTACAATGTAATTATGAAATAAAAATTTATAAATAAATCTATCAAGGACTTCTTGAACACCCTAGAGAAACATTGGCAGATTGATGAATGAAAGCAGGAGATCCACAAGGGCAAAGAAAGAATAAAATATAGATTAGTATAAGGGCACTCACGGGTATATTTCTTTCAAACGGTTCTGAATGCATATGTTGATCAATGCTGGAAGCTCCCTTTAAAAACCTTTAGAAAAGAAATACATAATTATACTGATCACAAATACAAACAAAAAACTGCTCTCTCTTTCTTTACTTTCAGGAAATGAATTAACTACCAAAAAAAGCTCCTTTCATTTCTCCTCGGCTAACAATACTGGTATAATGTAGAAGTATTAGAGGCATTATATATACTGTATAACTATTTATCAGTTATCACCAACAAGTTTTTGATGTGATTTTTTGGTCTTCTATCCACTATAAAGGTAAATAAGGTGATGCAGGAAACTAATTGAATACATAGGAATAGCCGAACAGGGGCTTCTGCCCTTTCTTCATTCTAAATTTAGCCAATGAAGTTCCTACTTTCCTTTTCTATTTATTATTTCATTTTTTATACAGAAAAAAGTGGAGCTGATAATGTCTGTCCAATCTGCAATATTTACTAGGGTGCATTAGACAATTGGCACCTAACAGACTTAAATCAGAATGAATAAAACTACTGCTATTTCCGTCAAAAGTTCCTGAAATAGAGTTATATCAATAATAATATAATTAATTTTTCTTTTAAAAAAATAAAGAAACTTACTTCTCAATTACTGAGAAACCATATTGTAGAGATAAGGGCAACACTCCAACAGCACTGCAAACTGCAAGCAGCATTTCAGATTGCAATCATAATCAAAATTGTACAATACTTCAACATGTCTATTAAAGAAATGAAACAAATTATACGACAAAAGTACTTACCACTATACCGACCGCCAACCCAATCCCAAAATGCAAAAGCATTATTAGGGTCAATGCCAAACTTCTCCACAAGCTACATCAGAAATTAAAGACCAAAGAGAAAGATTATCACAGGTTCAGAAATAATTAGTGGGCACATATAATCGTAAAAAAATACAAACAAGTGAAGAGTTAACAAACTTAGTTGGCTAGTACAGAAAAGAAAAGACAACATAAGTATAGAACAGATGGCCGTACCGTGAGATTTGTACTGACTGCCACCATATGCTTTGCTACAGCAGAAGGCCTGAAGGAAATGGAATTATAAGCCAGTATTCAATCTAATATCAAATTCTATTTTGTATTTCCTTATAACATAACCATGGACATGTTTTGAAGAAACCATTTGGGGCACATAACATATTACTAAAAATCTAAATGGTATAAATTCCAGATCCTATGGTGCGAAACTCCACATAAATGGAAGGAAACTGTAGAATACAATAACAATCTTAACACTATTGATGAAACAAATAGTCTTAATACTGCAGTTACCCAAGAGTAGATGAAATCCATTCCCTGAGTGTTCGGGCATTCAACATGGTTTCAGCAGTTGTAAAAGTCTTTGAAACAACCACCACTACAGAAAGAGGAAAAAATCAGTATGACACGCAAGATGCAGCTTCCATATCTTGCAGAACAAGTACAAATGTAACAAATATATATATTGCTTACCTAGGGTTGTTTCAGGATTTAATCCCGTGATATTTCTAGCAACATCAATTGGATCAACATTTGCAAGACTGCACATAAAAGCCAAAAAAGGATGAGGCTATTCTTATGAAATGGTATAGTAATGAGGTGAAATCCTAACTGCGTCTATTACATACATACACTACACAAACCCTTGATAGACACACATACTTGTATCACATAGAGTGCATCTCTGACATTGTCCCTAACTGCGTCTATTACATACATACACTACACAAACCCTTGATAGACACACATACTTGTATCACATAGAATGCATCTCTGACATTGTCCATCTATGTTTACATTCAATTCAGACACATTTACATAATTACAAGCATGGACACACATGCTTCAAGAATAATCTACACTGAGTAAATCATGATGTATCATCTTATTCATCTACGTGAAACTTCTAAAAAGGCCTTCTAAAAATTTAAGTTAGCCTTATAATCAATGAAAGTATGAGACTGGGAAAAACCGTTATAGCTTGAGTAGACAGATTCATAAAATTATAACCATTTAAGTAGTTTACTTAGTTGATGTAAAAAATCAGACTTGGGAAAACAAAGTAACATTAGCTACTTACAAGCGCAGCTGACGACCTTTTGCAGATTCAATAGCTTCAGGATCTGTAAGATGCCATCAATATATATTCAACACTTCTATTTATTGAAAGATAATGAGATGGACAATGACTTTATGCTAATGTACTCAAAGAAATATTAATATAAGAATAACAAGAGAAAATAGTTGGGAGGGGCTGCAAGAAGAGATTGGCAAGCATCACCAACCTGTTTGAAGAGCAGTGTGCACAAATAGTGGACCTAAGAAGCTTCCACCAATACCAATTGCAACAACATCCTTCAAAGCCTTTCCTGTAGCTCCAACCTACTAAAAGAAATTAAATAAACATCCTCAAGTTCTACAATTGTCCATAATGGGAAATGTAGTGGTAGATTACCCATGATCCACTGCGGACTCTTTCAGAGAAATCCCGGATCTTGTCCAGAACTTTCCAAACCTCCGGAACAACATTCTTTCCATCACTCTGTATAACAGCATCCCTTGGAGCACGAAGGGCTACATGAAGCACCGATCTATTCTCTGTGCTGTTTATCTGGAAGTCCAATCAGAGTTACACAAGTAATATATTGATTTAGAGAATTAAGCAGCTGAATCCTTTATATGTGTCACTAGTATTATGCAGTGTTACAGTGTTTAAAAAATTAGAGACAGGAATTTCAGACATCTATCTAAATACAGTTAAAAGCTTTCATCAAGAAAATAAATAATAATATAATGTTAATGTTAATATGATGATTGTGACACAAGTATATGTGGGGCTAGTTATATACACAGCTACTTACATGCTCCCCGTTGTACATGCGGTTTATCTTTTCTTTGAGAGATGCAACCTACATAACAACATAAGCAACAATAATCAGATGGTGATATAGCAGTTTGAATCTGTTTGATAACTGACTTTTCTTTTCAAGGAGAAAGTGCCAAAAAAAATCAAGGTTTCAAGATCCTCAGATCCAATGAACTGACCTCAGCCAATTTAAAGAGTTTTCCCATTGTTTCAAGGGTAGCCTGCTGCCTTGAGTAGTCCAACAGAATCCCATCAAATTCACTAGAGAGGCAGAGCATGCAAAAGTCAGAAAACTATTCATCACATTGCAAGTGCATTAATGTTACTTAACTGTCTGAACACAAAGAAAATCGTTTTTTTTTATCTTTCAACATTATTAAATCCTGCAAAACTACAAATTTCATTGTTGATTACTAAGACAGATAATAGCACATATTAAGATTATATAGCTGCGTCATACACTGCCATTGATTGGCATCTCTTTATATCACTCAATAGATCACGTAAATGGGTCTTTTTGATCTCATCAACATGGGCCTGCACAAAATGAGCTCCTGTTAATAGTATTTTTCACAACAATGCCGTATTATAAATAACTAATAAGTATTATCCCTGTTACCTTCAACTCCTTCCATGGTTGAGTGTCACAGATGAGAGTGGAGGAAGCCATTTAAAATTAGGATCAATAGCCTGCACCAAAAAGTGTCACCACCAACTTATTATGCTGTTCATCCATTTGTCTCTGAACACTTCTGTATATATTTCTATAATTTCTCAGCATTACGCAAGAGTGAAAAGTGAAGAAAAACTAATAGATGAAAAAAAAGAACAATTAATATTAAGTAGAAATATATAATTCAAGCTAATAGATAAGGGAATCCAAGCCTCAAAAAGCATCCATATATTTAAGGTAAGTGACTTCTGGCAATTGCCAATAACAACTATGACTAGACAGACTAGTGCACATATAACAAGTATGAATGTTCAAAACTGTATCCATACATGGAAAGGAAATGAATTGCTAAAAAAAGAATGACTCAAAAAAATAAAATTTCTGAATTATGGAAGTCATAGACACAATTACTTAATTGACATTTGACGGTCTCTTGCAATAAGTATATGGTAGGATTAACTATATTAGCATTGATGAAGTAACTGAAAGCTGCTCTTTTAATAAATATTGTCCTAAGCAATTCTATTTGAGAAGAAAGGAGTTTCTTATAGCAGAATATTATATTTGTAAGAACTAAGAAATACATGTTTTAAACAGATTATAATCAAGTTAATGTGTAGATAAGGAAATCTAAGCCTCAAAATATACATAAATTAGTGTAAGCGATTTCTAGCAATTGTCAATTGTCATTAACAACTATGACTAATGCACATAAAACAAGTATAAGTAGTCAACACTTTATCCACCTGAGGAAAGGAAATAGACTGCTAAAATAGCACAACTCAAATAAAAATTTAGAAGAATAACAGACAGATAGAATTACATAATTGATAGTCTCTTGCAATAAGAATCTGATAAGATAACTATATAAACAAAATTGACAAAGCAATAAAATGCACTCTTTCAACATTCTTGTCCTGAGCAATTCTATTTCAGAAGGAAAACAGGTTTCTATCACAAAATCTTATTTGTAAGAAAAGCACACACATTATGATGCACAAACCTTGACACAGACATCTGAAATGACAGGAGCACACACACAGGCGTACTGACACATCTCAGATATATTCCACACAACACTAAACTAAATAGCAAACCCAAACTATACTCAGTTTACGGATAACATATTAGGCCCTCCAATTACAACAGGCCCTATTTAAAAAATTCACAATCAACAAAGCTCCTTTAGCCAACCAAGAAGCATGACAAAGTAGGTTTTCCTTTTACTTTTTAGCTATTCTAAATGCACGATTAAACCAACAAAACCAGTCCATCAGTAGCTATTGAAAATTTGAAACTGAAAAAAGTAAAGCCAGGTTCGTTTGAGCCTTTAATCAAGCACCGTTTGTGCAATCAACATCCAGTTAAGTAATAATGGCAACTAAATGCATAAAATTCTTAAACAGATTTGCATAAGTATGAAACATCGAAATAGCACCAAAGTCAATCGAAGCTTTTCAACCAAAATCAATCAAATCCAATCAATTATGAAATCTTCAGAATCAAACGCACAAATGTGAGACATCCAAATCTACGTCTGATACTCCAGTAACAATAATAGCCAAATACAGAATGAATAACAGGATAATAAGAACAATAGCACAAGGTCTATATTCCAAATATACAAAAACACGCTTCACATCACCGAACTCCAAAACACTTGGCAATAAATTTAATGTTCAACTCAGTCTCCGATGCACATTAAACTCATTCTTCAATGCACGAATTCCAAAACCAGTATCATGAAACCATACTAATCAGTACATCAGTGTCAGGATTTAAGCTACTATCCTTTAAGAAACTCAGACACTTATATTGATCTCGCAGTTCTTTTCCTATTCGCATAGCTTTCCACATTTCTACAATTCCTTATCGCCAAATAAAGCATAGCATGAAGACGATCAAACCGATGAAGAAAAAACGTTAAAGAATAAGCGGAAACCTCAACTTCCAACAAGTTCAGTGCAAATAATAACGCGACCGCATGCCTTGATCGGATAACGATCAAGCTAGCGAACATAGAGATGAATCCGAGATTCAAAAAATAAATATACATTGCACGCAATTTCTGCGAAATGGCGAATAACAATAATTGATTTGATTGGTATAATATTCGAATAATAGGTTCGATACCTGGAAAGAAAACGAATATGCTGGGAGAGAGAAAATATGAACGACTGCGAAATGGAAGAAGACGAAGAAGAGGATGGTTATAATAATATAAAGTAGAGGCTAATTGACTTTAATAATAAAAGAAAGAAAAAGATGGCGGATTCAGGTTTTGTGGATGCAAAGCAGCTGGGAAGCGTCGTTTTGGAGTCGCTGGTTATGGCACAATGGCACATAGCATAGTGATAGAGACTTGGGGCTCACCGGATTGACACAGTTATAGGTGGGTTTCAAGGACACGTGGCAGATGCGTGATATTTACCATTTTTTTTTGGGATTACAATATTTACCATTTCCTTTCCCAAAAAAAAAAGACAATATTTACCATTTTATGCTAAGGTAGTTTCTGCAGCTCAAAGTACCGCAATGCCACTGGCAAGCTTTAGTACAAACCGCAAAAGGCATGGATCAGCCGGTTAAATAAAAAAAAAAATTTGATGATCAAGAATTTAGGTAAAGGGATGGCGTCTAATTCAGGTTACGGCAAGCTTATAAATTTAAAGAGTATTTACAGAAATTCTTACAAATAATTCATTAAATGAAGCATCATTAGAAATCGAACCCAAATCATACAATTGTTATGGCAGTTAAATAAAATTTTATTAATTGAGGGAAGATTTTTTTTAATGTTTTCAATAAATTATTATTTTTGTCTGAAGAAAATTTTATTTTTTTCAATTTAATTTTTAAATTATGTTAAATTTAATTTTTATAAATTTTAATTTTTCTCAATTTAATTTATAAATTATGTAAATATGATTTAATTCCTAAAACATATATCTTGTATCACAATTTTACCTTGTAATAAGGACATTCGGCTTATTGTCAATAAATATATTATTAAAAAGGATTAAGGATTTGAATTGAAGAAATCTACCCTACCCATCCATCCATCAAGAGTTTGGAAAGGGATTGTACGTAATAGTAATTTAAACATTGATAATCTGGCTCGTTTGCACAAGTGTTACGTTTATCCAAATAAACTTATCCAATTAGACGATGAAAAAATTCATTTGACTATTCAATCTTAGAAACTTCAATTGAATTGATCCAAATTAGATTGGATCAATTATTTTGGTCATTTTTTATACTTTAGACAAAAAAAACCTTTGAAAAAGTTACTAAATATGAAATATATTTTATATTTAATTCTATGAGACAACATGTATCAAACCATCAAACTAAACTTAATAAATACTATACATAGAAAAATAAAGAAATTAATAATTATAATTAAAAAATTTATTATGATATATATATATATATAAATTAAAATATTATTGTAATGGAATTAATTATTAGTTTGGTTAATGATATTCATACTCATTTATAAATGATAGATAAACCTAATCGATGAGATGGATTTCACTATCTTTCATCTTAACTGATTGATGATCGCAATAAAAAAGCAAATTCTAGTTGCTTAGCCTCTCATTCCTCGTCTTGGGAGAGGGCTCGGTTAGGGCCGTTGTGGTGTAGACCTGTCTTTCTACCAAATAAATATTGTATTTGTCTAAAGTCAGATGTTTGTATATGGTCTGATAGTAGTAACACATTTTACTGAATCTAGTTTTTAAATGCCCACGTGAATGATAAATTAATTTGGACCCAGTATTGGGAAGGGAATATATTCTCTATTCTGTTTCGTGGGAGATTTTTCCCGAAAATCATGATTAGCTCCTCTCACAATCTCACTCTTCATATCGAGATTATTAGATTAAGGAAAAGAAGAGTAGCTGATATTTCCATTTTGATATTAGGGTAAGGATTATCTCCAAATCAAATAAAAGATCAATATTACATGAATAATAAATTTTAGTATGTTTTTCTAATTATTTAATACTATTTTTAATATTAATACAGATCTACAATAATAAAAATACATTTTGAATAGATTTAGAACTAAATGATTAGAGAAATTCAATTCTATTGTAC
Organism: Senna tora; assembly: GCA_014851425.1. NCBI lineage: Eukaryota > Viridiplantae > Streptophyta > Magnoliopsida > Fabales > Fabaceae > Senna > Senna tora. The sequence continues at coordinate 12,447,055 of CM026267.1, forward strand.
TGAACATCGTCTCACCCAAATCCAAACTTCTCTAAACTACCAATTAAATATGGGCCATGTGATTCCCAAATCCAAACCCTTCCCATAATTTGGATATCATAAAGTTATAATTTAGTGAAGATCATAAAAGTGTTTCAATGTTAACTTTTGATTGTTTGAAAGTCTAAAAAAATACATTTTATATCTATATAAATAGGACAAAACTTATGTGTTGTTGTTTACATGCTTTTAGTAAGGTTAACTAATTAAAAAAAAAGACATGTGTTAATTTAATCAATTAAAAAAAGACATGTGTTAATTTAATCAATTAAAAAAAGACATGTGTCAATTTTCTTCTTGAAATTGACACATGTCTTTTTTTAATTGGTTAACCTTACCAAAAACATGTAACCAACAACACCTAAGTTTTTTTTCATATAAATAACTTCATAAACTTTACCAAATTCTAACCCTTAAACCATTAATCAAACAAGCCATTAAACTTCCTCCCATGAAACATTAATTCCCTGTATTATGTACAAATCAAGGTATATTGACGAAAACTTTGTCACTAGCTAGTACCTGAGTTAATTCTGATCTGATCATGGCACAATCAATTACAAATTTTTTATTATACTATACTCAATGTTCTATAAGCAATTTTCTATTATACCATACTCGATGTTCTAATTAAGCATCACATTTGGTTATGTTCAGGCTATTTATAATTTATTAAATAAAGCTTAATTATTTACAAAAATTAATGTGATTTATTATGTACAAAATTAAGTTTAAAATTATTTACGGCAATAAATTCATCTATTTAATTGTTCTTCTTCCTCAACCTTTATGTTACAATTGATTTACCGTCTCCCAATCACACACCTCGCTATTTTTTGTATACTTGTATTAGTTGATAAACTTGATTAAATAACCAAAAGCATCTACTAATTGGGATTGTGTCTAATAAAACAGATTAACTCCTCATATAACATAATAAATTTAGATTCAAATTCTCATTAAGAGCGATGTCTACATTTAGTGCTAAAAAAATACACCGAACAAAATTACTTCTATGCATCTTTGAAAATCGAACTAATAATATGACATGATCACACTCATCATCCTTACCTCTGCTTATTGTTTCTGGTCATTTCCCAACGTTTAAATAATTAAGAAGATTCTGTGTCTGAAAAATAAATGTATTTGATAGCTTATCTTCCATGATATTTTTGGTTCTTAATTCATTTTCATTTGACCTTTGACTGCACCAACCCTATGCCCTGTGTTCTTCCTAAGACATTTTTCATGCTATCAACTTTTGGCCAATATGTAGAAAGGTTAAAGCCACTAAGCAGAAAAAGACCTCATAACTATAAAATTCACTTGACACAAGACCATAAAAAATTCTCGAGCCCATACTTTCCATCACAATTTGCTCACCTTCTTCGGGGTTTGATGACACGTCAGCAAATATCTCACACAGTACTTCATCGACAACTATAATATAACAACAGAACATAACTACTGCTGTAAGTCTATATCTTCTAGATGAATACCTGGTATATACGTTGGCATAATATATATATATATATATAAAACTCTATTTTAGTCCTTAACGTCAATTTCTCAATTTGGTCCCTCGAATTACCCTCTCAATAACTCAATTTGATCTTTCACAAATGCTTATTTCCTCAATTGGATCCCTTATAGAGTTGTATTCTAAATTTAGTCTCTCACAAAATATGTATCTTTATCAATTTGGTCCCAGTGTTTAATTCGTTATCCTTTAAATAATTGAACAATATGATGAGTTTGATTGTTGGTGCTAATTGAATAACATTTACAATCTGTTAAATAACATGTTAATTATTTAAACTACCGCCAAACAAAAAAAAAAGCAAATTAATAATGATTTGTTTTGTGAAAAGACCGAATTAAAAAAAAAATAGAGGATCAAATTAAAAGATTGACATTATTGAAAGACCAAAGATAGAGTTTTAGTACGTGTATATATACATATATAGTTCATATATATGTCTAATTAGGAGTAGAGATGTTCTAGTGTAGGCTTAATCTCCTTATATTGGTCCAATTATCTAGTAGTTTATTATGATAACTACTCAAGTCACTACTAAGGGTATGTTTGGATTGGGGATTAAGGAGGAGAAGGGGAGGGAAGGGAAGACTATTAAAATATCTTCTTCTTGTTTGGGAAGACGAAAATTGAAGGAGAAGATAATGGAGGATCAATCCTTAACCCTCCATTATCCTTCCCCTTCACAAATTCAAGATACTCCAAATTGGAGTATTTTGGAAGAGGTATCAACACCCAAACAAGGGGAGGATATATGGAAGCTTAACATTCCCTTCCCCTCCCCTCCCTTCTCCTTTAATCTCTCCCCTTCCCTTCCCCTCTTAATTCCCAAACAAACCCTAAGGCAAGCACTAGCCAAGTTATATCTGTGCAATGTATGGGTTCCGTCTACAGGTAAATCAATATTATTTTGAATAATATGTAACAAATTTATGTAATACTTTGTATCCATTAAATGAAGAAAAGTAAAAGTAAATAGAAAAAAATGATGTTAATATTTCGTTTTTGCCAATATTAAAATTGAGTTTGACTAATTAGGGCCAAAAAAATTGTCTCGTAATAGCGAGACAAGAATTTACAAAGAAATCCTAGTGAAAGGTTTGTATAAGCCTCAAAATGAAAATGAGATAATATATGTTTCACAACAATACAAATTTGATTAGAAAACAGTGAGCCAGAAAAGCCATTTGATATGTTACCATTCTCAGTCACTTGATGTTATATTTATTTCTCACAGTTTTCTTTTAAAAAAAGGGACCTTAAGTATTAATAATTAATAGAGCTATCAAAACGTATTGGATTAGTCATTTAACCTATTAATTTGGTGGGTTAGGTTGCAAAATCCCAACTTGTTTATTAAACGGGTTGAAGAAACCCGACCCACCTAACTCACCGGTTGGCTCGCGTGTTAAGTGGGTTGGTTCGTAACCCACTTAACTTAAAAAAATTAAAAAAATATAATTCCTAATCATGTTTTTTCTTTTTGTGATATTTTCATTTTTCACCATATTTGCAGGAGCCAGGAGGAAAAAAATGAGTAATGTTGTGATATTTTGATCATGTTTCATACTTTCATTGTTTTATTTTTAACTATTTGTGAGTAACATGATGATTGATTAATCTTTTATTTCATTTTATCATATTAAATTTCTTAGTTCATGAAAAAAATGTATAAAAGAAGTATAGATTTTTTTAAAAAAAAAGTTAGAATTAAAAAAATTTCAAAAATAAAGGTGGGTTAGGTGGGTTGGCCCGATTCAACATCTTGGTGGGTCAAGTTGAAATTCTCAACCCGTTTAACATGACCAACCCGAGTAGACCAACTCATCACGGGTCTAACTCCTGGTGGGTCAACCCGTATAAGTCGGGTTGGTCCACTTTCACAGCTATAATAATTAATAGTAATGAGTGATATATGTTGATTTAACAGCTCGACTGTATGTTAGAATGAAATTCAACATTAGTCAGAGATGCCTACAAGATGGCGTGTGGCGTGTTCACATTATATACTTCTTTTCATGCAGCCGTTTGAAAAATGATAAAACAAACAATAATAACAATGCTAGCCTCGCTCTCTCTTCTTTTTTCTGCGTTTGTTTTTTAATTAATTTTTTTCTCTAAATTTAATTGGAGGGTTACCAAAGGTTTGAGAATCTCTCAATATTTATCGTTATTACATTTTATAAATAAGATAGATATTTAGTCTTTTAATTTTGGTAGTGATTTTTTAAAAAAATTTACTTTCGAGTTTTTTAGTCTTTCCTTGTAAGAATGTAGTCTTTCATAGTTAGATCGATTCAAATATATATAGTAAGTGGAGCTTGTTTTATTTTTTTGTATTTGTTTCTTTTGTGATTTTTTTTACAATAAGGTGATTATGGATTCAAAGTTTATTATAATCATACCTAAAATCTTCGAACCATCTATGTTAAAAATTTTCACTCGTTCATCATGTTGTTGGAAGAGCCTACGACAATTTTAACTTTAAAAATTACTTCAGATCAAATATGCAAGAGGTATAGTAGTAACAATTCCGTTGGCAACACCAAGGACCGTGAGATTTTTCATTATGAAGAAATAGAATCAGCTGAACATACACTTTGTTTACTTAGTTTAACAATTATTAAAATTTATTCTTCATTATTATTATTATATTAGAGTTTTCTAAATTATTGTAAGTGCCGTTTAACTTTTTGTATAATATAAATTTTGGACTACTCTTTTTTAAAATGAAATTGGCAAATTATTTATTTTAATTTATTGCTCTATGTGTCTACAGACCTCATCAGTCATCCCACCTCATTGCTTTTCAAGGGAAAAAAATAAAATAACATGACACGTTATTTATTTAATTTTTGTATGAGTTTGATTTTTTTTAGAGGCAACTGGGTAGAATTTTTTTTGTTAGGGTCAAAACTAATATTATTTAAAAGCCTATTGAGTTTCAATTAATCTGATTTGAACCGGTGATTTTTTCATGATAAAATTAAATTTCCCTTAACATAAACTTTTTCATACGAACCTAGATATTAATTTAAAAAAGTTTCGATCAGTCCAAACATCAACATTATTATTTTGGTGTCCACTCTCCAATATGCAACTTTATGATTCAATTTTTTTTAGGATATAAGGGTGTTTTTGGTTAGTATGGTGGAATCCAACATTATATTTAACATTCTTCCTATCAAATATACTTTACTTTTTGTAATGTGATGAAATTATATTTTTGTCCTTGCTTTTTTACTTACTTTTAATGTAAAGATAAAATAGTCATTTTACTCACTTTTATCCATTAACATCACATTGCCATGATATTTTCATTCACTCCAACATTTCACCTGCCAAAGAAACTAATTTTGAGGCAAAATTCTCAAATGGCTTGTTTGCTTGGGACTTTGAAAATGAGAATAGGTATGGGTTTTACAAACCCATGTATGGCAGAGGGTTTAAATTTAGTAAAGTTTGGACACCTAACCCTCTTGGAGGCAAGGGTTTGAAACTTTTTTTTGGAGTTCTGTAGTATTTGAACCATTTTGTTTCTACTTTTCGTTTTTTTTAATAAAAAAACAATTTTTTATTAAAAGACAAAATTATAATCTTATACATCTCTCATTCTTTTATCATTCTTTTATTTTATATCATACTAAATATAGTCATATTTATTTTTACTCCAATTTTTATTCCCACTCCTTCAAAATAAATTCATCAGCCAAACCGACGGAAAGGTAGCGTGGAGTTCTATGGTCCCCTTTTTTAAAATACTCTTTTTTTTTCATCTAGCATGGCTTTTTCTATCCCCTGTTGTATAAATAAAAAGTGTGATTTATTTTCTAAAGGTCAAAATATTATTTTGATCATGTATGTTTCATTTAAGTTACGTTTTAATTATTTATGTTTCAAAAGTTTAAAATCAGCCTATATTTTCAAGTTGGTCTAAAATGATCATTTTACCTCATATCGTTAGCCTCTTCCGTTAAATGTTGACTTAGAATACTAACGTGGGCCTAGAATAAATTTTGGTTCACGTCAGCATTCGAGATCAGTATTTAACGGAAGAGACTAACGGTGTGAGGCAAAAGAAATATTTTGGACCAACTTGAAAATATAGAGGATTGATTTTAAACTTTTGAAACATAGAGAACTTTGGTGAAACATAAAGGATCAAAATGAAGTTTGGACATTTTCTAAATGTATTTAATTTGGTTTATATTGTTCTTAAAAAAATTGTTTTATATTAATTGTAAGAGATATGTATATTTCCGCATTATTCAATTGCTATTATTTAAAATTAATTTTGAGAATGTATATATGTTAATAATGTTTTAATGTATTTTATGTACACATGCTATTAATAAAAAAAAATACTTGCTTTTTTTAATATTCTCCTTTAATTAAAAACAAATTTTAGAAGTTGTCCAAAAAAAACAAATTTTAGAATATTTTAATTATTTTCTAATTTAAAACACATATTTTTAGTTGAAAGTAATTAAATTGACCTTTCAAGGATCAACATAAAACATTTTTATCTTTCATCAATAACCAAATTAAAAAATTATATATTTTTAAGAACCAAATAACTAATTACTCTTCACATTTTGAGTAAGACTTTTTTTTTATTTTGATATATAATTATATGTGCTGATTTAGCTATTTCCATTTATTGAAACAATCAGTGATAAGTGAATGATCACCTTGTGAAATTGAAATTGAACAGTTAGATCTGAAAGTGAGGCATCACCTCATTTTAGCATGGAGAAATCAATCAAAATGCATGAAATGAAAACTGCAAGATGAATCCATCTCCAGCATTTGACCAGTCACATTAATAGAAGACCAAACAACTATGACAAGAAGGTTCACACCTTTTAGCTTTTTCCTTTAAATACATATGCTTGATTGTGAAATTTGAAATCTTGTATTATACATCAAGATCATACTACCCCTAAGGATCAGTATATATTCAAAACATCAGATATAAACATTGAATTCAACAGCATGCTTTTATTGTTACTATGATTTTTTGTTTACTGACTTGAGCGTCGAAAATCTATCACAAGAATCATCTCGTATCATGATTTGCTTTGTAAATAGTCAGAATTTAAGTCACAATAGACAAATTGATCATATTGGTTGAAAGAAAATTTTAAAGAGCATTTTTTTTATATCAATCTTGAATAGCACTCTTAACTATGATACACGTTAGTAAAATCATTAATATATATATTAACTTAAAATATTTGTTGTCATTAGTTTCTAAAATTATGAATAAATAATAAATTTAAAAATAATTGAGAGAATAAAAAGAGTGAAAAATTAAAATATGTCAAAAATGAAAAGTTATTTTATGATTTTAAAATAAAAACATTTTATAGTTAAATATTAAAAGAAAAAAACTAACATGCATTTAACGCCTACTAAAAGAATATAAATAAAGACGTTATGGAGTTGCGTCTATTTCCAATTCCAAGCTGCCTCAAGTGAGATCCAATTAAAGAAAAATCCCGAGTCAAACACTCTCTCTTCCTATACCCAATAAACAACTCCAGTCAAAGAAAGCTGTCCTTAATTCTTATTATTTCACGAGTAAACGAAGAAGAAAAGCCCACCATCCATAAGCATCAGCGTTAAGCGATTGCCTCTCTACTTTCCGCTTTTCACAATCTCTTCACTTGTTTGGTATTTTCTCATCCCCAATTCCAAACTCTCCCCACAAAGTCAATGGCATCTCAGTCTTCTCTACTTTTCCCTAATCGATTCCCACAATTCTTTTCTCACAACTAATTCACCGCAAAGCCAGAAAGAAATCTCCATTTCAGGATGGGAAAAGCTTCACCTGATCTCACAAATTCCCTCTTCTTCCTCCCCCTCCTGCTGCTGCTCTGTAGCTTCCTGGGTTTATGGGGTTTGGCTGCCTCGCAGGGTGAAGACGACGTGAGATGCCTCAAGGGCATCAAAGACACGCATGATCCTGAAGGGAGGCTCGCATCGTGGCGATTCAACAACAACACCGTCGGATTCATCTGCGATTTCGTCGGCGTTACGTGCTGGAACATGCAGGAGAATCGCATCATCAATCTGGTGCTCAACGGTATGAACCTCTCGGGTCAAGTACCGGACTCGTTGAAGTACTGTGGGAGTCTGCAGAAACTGGATCTCGGGTCGAACGACTTTTCTGGTACGATTCCTACCGAGATTTGTACTTGGTTGCCATTTTTGGTAAGCCTGGATTTGTCGAGCAATCGTCTTTCTGGTTCTATACCCGTTACGCTTGGGAATTGCACGTATTTGAATGAGTTAAGCCTTTCGAATAATCAGCTTTCGGGTGGAATCCCTTATGAATTTGGTAGCCTGAGTAGGCTTAGTAAGTTTTCTGTTGCTAACAATCAGCTGACTGGTACGATTCCTTCGTTTTTTAGTCGCTTTTCCAAGGAAGACTTTGAAGGGAATAGTGGGCTTTGTGGGAATCCTCTTGGACACAAGTGTGGAGGGTTGAGTAAGAAGAATCTTGCTATTATTATAGCTGCTGGGGTGTTCGGTGCTGCTGCTTCTTTGTTATTAGCTTTTGGGTTGTGGTGGTGGTATCATTTGAGGTTGAGTGGGAAGAAGAAAGGGCGTGGAGATGAAGCTGGTGATAATTGGGCTGTGAGATTGAGGGGTTACAAGCTTGTACAAGTCACACTATTTCAGAAACCCCTTGTGAAGGTTAAACTAGGCGATCTCATGGCGGCTACCAATAATTTCAGAGCAGAAAACATTCTTTTTTCGACTAGAACAGGAACTACTTATAAAGCAGATCTTCCTGATGGGTCAACACTTGCTGTCAAGCGGCTCGACACGTGTAAAGTTGCGGAGAAGCAGTTTCGCATGGAGATGAATAGGCTAGGCCAACTCAGGCACCCGAATTTGGCACCCCTATTGGGTTTCTGTGTAGTGGAAGAGGAAAAGCTTCTGGTTTACAAGTACATGTCAAATGGAACACTGTATTCTTTGTTGCACAAAAGTGGCAGTGAATTGGATTGGCCTATGAGATTCAGGATAGGCTTGGGATCAGCTAGAGGTCTTGCTTGGCTGCATCATGGGTGTCATCCTCCTATTATACACCAAAACATCTGTTCCAATGTGATTCTTGTTGACGAAGATTTCGATGCTCGATTAATGGACTTTGGACTCGCTAGGCTAATGAATTCTGATTCTGATGGGACTAGTATTGTGAATGGAGACTTGGGGGAACTTGGGTATGTAGCTCCAGAATATTCAAGCACCCTCATTCCTTCACTAAAAGGAGATGTGTATGGATTCGGAGTCGTGCTTCTGGAGTTGGTCACGGGGTGCAAACCTCTCGAAGTCAGCAATGGAGAGGATGAAATTAAGGGTAATTTAGTGGATTGGGTGAATATGCTTTCTAGCGCCGGTCGAATCAAGGATTGCATTGATAAGGCCATAAGTGGAAGAGGACACGACGACGAGATTTTGCAGTTTCTGAAAATTGCATGTAACTGCGTGGTTTCTCGTCCCAAAGATAGATTATCCATGTACCAGGTTTATCACTCCTTGAAGAGTCTGTCCAAAGACCAAAGTTACTCAGAACATGATGAAGAGTTCCCGTTGATCTTTGGTAAGCCAAATAACGATCAAGTGTAATTCTGCATCATATGAAGTTGTAAGATTTCCACTCTGATTTCCTGTTTGTGATGGAACTACGCTGAATGGTGGTTGTGTATGCGGTTTGATCAGATAATTTCCACTGGCAGATCCTATATTAGGTATATTTGTATGATACAATAAACTTTATGGTAGCTTAGGTTCCCCTTGTGTTTCATTCGTAACATGAACATCCATTTGTTTGACTGTTGTTGTACGAGGATGCAACACCAAATGAGGTCAATGATATTTGGAATATATATATATATATATATGTGCTTCATGCTTCATGTTTGTATCTACAAATGTGTAAGACTTAAAGATGAGAAATGGCATTCTACCTTGTGTTCTGTATAGATAATATATCTCATCAGGATGATTCAGTCATTTGTACTTGTTGAAACATCCGAAGCAATTACTATCTAGTTTAGATAGAAGTTAAGCAACAATATTCTTCTGTGTAAATGCAGCAGTAAAGAGTGTGTGAATTATGTATTCTCAATTTCATGTAGAAGTTAAGCAGTTTCTTCTTCTTGTGCTTATGATGTACTCTGCATGTCATACTTCATGTGGAAGACAATTCCTTTGTTGAAATTCTAGAATGAAAATGATGCAATAATCCACTAAGAAAAGTAAAAGAACAGAAAACAACATATGTGGACCATTCCTATCTAAGGATGGATGATTGAACGATGACTTTGATCCAAAGTTTACGTATTATCAAAGTTATAGCAGATTATATATATATATATATATATATATTCGAGCCTACTATTTGTTTTTTAATTTTTAAAATATAATATAAAATTTTTATTATTATATTTTAAAATAATTGTAAGTTATCTACTTTTTTTATTTTTATCATAATTACCTTACCCATTATTCCTATTTATTTCACCCTTTTTCTCACATGTTTTTTTTGGTCAAGCGCCTCACATTATTCTATCAGTATTAATATGGATATTGGACTTCTTTTAGTGTCACATTTTTTTACTGTAACAAAAAATTATTTTATAATTTAAAAACACCAAAAAAAAAATGAGACATCAAAAAAGTTCAATACTCATATTAATATACTAGAGGCTTCACATGCACATACGTGCATGTAATTTATTCTTTTTTTTAAAGAATTTTATATAAAATAATAATGATATTTCAAAATAATATCAAATTATAATATTTGATATTTTTTAATTTTTAAATAAAATTGTTATATTTTTAAATGTAATCATGGGAAGTTATGCACTTTTCCACTTTTTTAGTAACTATCCATAATGCATGTATGTTAAAGTAGTTATTTTTTTGGTGTCACACTTTGCTTTTGTGACACTAAAAACTCCAAAGCCATATATATATAGATGAATTTTGTTAACTAGGACACTTTTTAATAATTTCCTTTAACTAATGAGAAAATTTAAAAAATAGTATTTGTTGACTTTTCAACAATTTTAAAAAATTAAATTTCTCATTAACCAATTAAATAAAACTTTAACAATTGTCTTAGAATACAATAAACCCTTAATATTATATATATATATATATATATGGCTGTGACCCCTTCTGGTTATTGAAGTCACAAAATAGCCATATTTTCTAATTAAAAAATAACAAAAAAATTTGATTGGAGGAAAGGTAAGTGAGAAAGTTGTGATATATAAAGGTAGTGGGAGAGAGAAAACATATACGATGGTAGTTACTAAAAAAGTGGGAAAGTAAATAACTTCCCATAATTTAATTCTAATTAATTATGATAATAATTCTAATTTAAAATTTTAAAAACTATGAATATATTATTTTAAAATATAATAATTATATTTTAAAAAATTAATGATAGATTGCACGAAGCGAAGCCTCTAGTATATATATATATATATATATATATATGTGATCTTTGTGTAATTCTAATATGAGAGACGAGACTCGAGATTATTTGTGCCATTCGATACCTGGGGCAATTGAGATTATGATTTAGCGTATCTGCTAAACAATTGATATTAATATAGTTTTAAAAAATAATTTCATATAATTTAATTTTTCTATAGCTGTTATATTTTTTTATTTGTCTTCGTCAAACTTTAAACAAGTGACATATTTTATTTATATATAATTTACATAAACTTGAACTCATTAAAAATAAAAATTAAGTGTAGCTTTTATTTCTTTATCACAAAAATTTTCAATTAGAAATTGAAATATTTAGTTTTTTATAAAAAATTTTTGTATATTTTATTTTAATTAAAAATTTTAATAACGAAAGTATAAGAGACTGTATTTAAGTGAGTTTATGAAATCTCATCTATTCAAAAATTTGGATGAAAACAAAAGAGTGGTTCTCCAATTTGTAGAAAACAGACCAGGGAGAAATAGCAAAGAAATAATGCTAAAGAAAAATGCAGGATTGGTTGATTGGACCTTTGCTACTTTTGCTCTCGTAGAAACGCGGAATCATTTTGTTTTGGAATTTAGTTTTTGTTTCTTATTGATAAATTATTATTTTGGTATTTAATATATATATATATATATATAAATTAATTTAATTTAATTTTAAGAAGATGTAATTTATTTTAATTTATTTTTAAAAAAATTTATGTCAATCATTTTAATAGAGATTTTTAATGATTAATTTGCGATAAATTTAGATTTTCACAAAATAAATTTGATATTTTCATTTTTTTTAAAAAAATTATATATTTTTTAAATGAAATTTTATAATTTCATATTTAAAGTGCTAAATTAAGGTAGATTATAATTTTTAAAGATTAAAATAATAATTGTTGCCTTTTTAAAAGTTTACTTTTAACTTTTTCCTTTTGAAGTTAAACATTTTTATTCATTTGTTTCAAAATCAAAATTGACTTTTTTTTTACTTAATAACTCAAATTTATTTAATTTTTAAGATAAATCATAATATTCATATAGCTATAATATTTATTTATTTTTTGAATTATAAAAAAGTTGATATGGCAGAGCCTTCCTGACGAGCCATCAGCATTGGTCCGGCCCTCGGAGCCCCAGGTTCGGCTCAGCTACGAGGCATCTACCCAGGCTCTGTCATCGGACCATCTGTCAACATCACAGGCGTTATTCACGCTGCCGCACTTTCTGAGGTAGTTAGGATGACGTTGGTTCCTGCCAAACGACTTCCCCTGGAAAGGTCCAAATTACCCCTGGCGAATCCTCTATATAAACAGAGGTAGCTTCCTCACGTTCGTTACTGAATTCTTACTCTCTTATTATATACTCTCTACTTCCGATATCTGACTTTAGCATCGGAGTCCTACCGCGAGAGCTTCTTCCCGTCGTGGGTTGATTGTAGGTCATGTTCAGAGCATGAGCTATACGAAAGGAGACTAATTCATTAAAAGTCATATATCATTGATTCGAAAACACTAAAAATTCAATTACACGACAAAAATTTTTTACAATCATTTGTCCAGGAAATCTATTATCTTATATATATAGCTTTAGGTTCCCCTTAGGGAATCAAAAAACCGAATTCACTCTCGTGAAGCCACGGGTTACACATAAAGATCTTTTTTTTTTTTTTATGGAACACATAAAGATCTTGAAAATGCATTTTGTGGTAATTTTTTCTAAGTAAATTTATAAATTGCAACTTTTACTTCTAACAAGTAAAAGTAGAAGTTCAGGAAAAATAGAAGTTGAAAATTAAATATTTTATAACCAAAATACTTGTACCAAAATTTTTATTCCTAAATCTCTTCACAAATTCAAATTTTTGCTTCTTTAAAAAATTTGACCAAACATTCCCATAGCCCACAAAATGTGAATAAAAACGACATAGCATTGTAGTCAAAGTGTACAGTGCTTTGAATGGAGTACAGTGTACTACAATAATGTGAATCATCAATTCATCATACGTTTATAGTGGGACATATCACATATGAGCGTGATTGGTTACTAGGGTGTAGGATATAATAAAAATGTTAATGGTAATGTTAGATATAATAAAAATGTCATGTCAAATGTGATGTGAATGAAATAAAAGTTGATAAAATGATTATTTTACTTTTATATTAAAAATGATAATAGAATAAAAGTGAATACAAAAATAAGGTCAAAAATATAATTTTATCACATTATAAAAAATAAGATATGTTAAATAAGAAAACATCCTCAAAACAACGTACTAAACTCACGTTTCTGGACAAATATTGTTAAAATGGAGATTTCATATAAAATTTAAAAAGGTATAAGATAGATTGAGATATAATAAGATTAGATTGACCGTTGTATGATTCTATATTTTTATAATATAAATAAAAATATAAATTTTTTACAAGTATAAAATTATAAAAAAGTAGACATTCTTCTATAAAATAGGTCACAATATATTGAAAGATTTATGTTAAAACATTTTTCATTAAAAAAAATATTTTTCTTAATGTGTTCTCAAAAAAGAAATATTTTTCTTAATGTGTATTGTTAGTGTGCTATTTAAATTTGTTATTAAAAATTGTAAGATTCTAATATGAAATTATAAGATCAAATGAGCATATATATATATATAAGATCAAGATTCTATTATATTGTTATAGTAGTAAATTTTTATTTGATTTAAGACTGGAATTGATTTTTATGAATAAAATTATAAAATCATAAAATGTTAATTGTAAAATGGAGATTCTATAGGCAGGTAGCTAGTTTCAGTTTCAGCTTCAGTTTAAATTGAGACATAACTGTTAACCAAAAACAAAAAATTGAGACATAACTATAATGGGGATGGTTTTTTTCAATAAATTAATAGCTTTGCTCTAATTTTTTAATCCCATGTAAATACTGTAATACCGATGTCATCACATATCTCACGCAATGTAAAAGCACACACTTCCCAATAAATTAAAATTGTTTGGTTACACTTTTTAGGTATGTAAAAAGAATTGCATTGTAAATCATATTACAATGCACAGTAACATAATGTTTACATCAGAAAAGCTACGGCATTTTGTTTTACCGAAGGAAAGTGGTGAAAAATGATGAATTTACCCTTCTCTCTTTTCCTTCTCTCTTCTCTTTCTCTTCAGTCGTCTGCCTCTCTCTTTTATCCTTTACACTCCCAGTCCCAATCTTGTGCGGCTCTTCTCAACAGCTCTAATAATGTTCTTTCACTCCGGCAACGGCGACGCCACCACTCTCCGACGAGACAAAAATCGAAGGTGGATTGCATATTCTTGTTTGCACATTCTCTCAGCATCGATTTGTGGGTATAGATGACAAGAGGGGATAAGGACACAAATAATCGTCGTCGTCGTCTTTGTGGTTGGTCATCTGCGTTGTCGGCGATCTCTGTCGGACGTCGGTGATTTCTGTGTTGTCGATGCCACCGCTGGTTTTCCCACTACCAATATTTGCCTCCAGAAGCTTCTTCTTCAAGAGATCTGACGGTGAAATGCAAGGGTATTTTTTTCATTCCCTCTAATTTTTTTCACGAGATTTGCTGGTTTTCCGCCACCGTTGGAAGTGAAGAAGAAAGCATCCAGTTGAGATGCAAGGGTATTTCAGTATTTTAACAATTTTTACTTACAAAACATTCCCTCTCATTTTTTTCATACCAAACATTTCTTCTCTCCTTTACATTGTAAATCTTTTTACTTTCCCTCCCCCACTTTCCATGGTAAATAGATTGCATTACCGACCTCGTCCTGAACCAAACGGGACCGTTATTGTAGATGAATGTATTTGACAACGAAATATAGGATTTAAATATATTTTTTCTTTGATGGAAGGACTTAAATCTTTTAAAGTTCAACTTTTTTGAAGTTACTAAAATATATTTGATATTAATTTTTCATTGGTCCAAAGTTTAAACATTAGAAAACAAATATATTTTATATGTGTGAAAAAAAACTTTAAAGAATTTCAACTTTAAGAGATTCAAGTCCTAACAAATGAAGTAATTAAGTTAAAACTTGCATTCACTCGTTACATGTAATTAAGAATGTCTTTATCGTTTCATATCTTCAATTAGAAGCAAGATTTATTATATCTCTCCTTCATCAATATTTGGAGTTTGATGTACAGAAAAAGTACATTTTTAATACCCTACCAAAAAAAAAAGTACATTTTTAATATGTTTTTGACAAACATTTGCTACTCCAAAACTTCTTAGTTTTAGGCCTCATTTGTTTACGTAAATGTTAGAGAAAATGAAAATGAGAATGAGAATATCGGAGAGAATGGAAATATGATATGAATAAAATAAAAGTGGGTAAATATTAAAAGTGAGAATGGAATAAAATTGGATAAAAAAGTAAGGGCAAAAATATAATTTCATCAGATTGTAAAAAGTAAGATATGTTTAATATGAAGAATATTAGAGAGAATGTTGAATTACAACCAAGATTACGCTCAACATTCACGCAACCAAACGGGCCTTAAATTTTTTTTTTGGTAAGAACTTTTATTATTGAAAAAAACCAAAACACAACAACAACTACCAGTCCAAAAAAAAAAAAAACAGAAACAGCAAAACCAGAAACAAAGAAAAAAACTACAATTCCTTCCTTCTCACCGTCAGAATAATAGCCAAAGAGGATGGGGTCTAGACCCAATCCAACGGACACATTCTCGACAAAACGGCTTTCGCAAGCCAATCGGCTGCTTTATTGAGCTTTCGATCCACATGTCTCATAGCAGCATTAGGAAGCAACTTCCACTCCCAAACTAGATCCTCCAAAAGCAAGAAACTCTCCAATCTTCATTCACCAAACCCTTAATTCTAGAACAGAATGCACTATAATTAGAAAATTGACCTTCAATGTTCAATCACGCAACAAAAAATGCAATATAAAATTCGCCTTCTTTCGGTTTCTCTTCTTTTTTATTTTATGTAACGATCTCAAATGTTTGCTGCTGGTGAAATTCATTGATTGTCAAATAATAATTTGTCTCACCATTATTCCAGCATTGAATGTTGAAACCAACTGCTCGCAGTATCATTTAATGTGGAATAAACCTTTTTTTCTCCATAAGTAAAAAAGGCAATGTTATAATTTGAATCCTTCTAATATATATGCCTTTCAGATGTTAAGGTTTTACATCAATTAAGTTTTGAAACATTCAAAATTATTTTTTAAATGAATTTTTATAAATTTTAAGTTATTAAATAACTAATCAAAAGAAATATTTACATGTGTCTTGAAGAGATTATAATATACTTTTGGTCAAATGTTCATTTTGATCCTTTATTTTTTACATAGGTTTTATATTTGTCCTTTATCTTTCGGAAATTCTAAATTGGTCCTTTATCTTTTCTAGAAGTTCCAAATTGGTCATTTTTTTCCGTTCATTTCTTAAGTTAAATGTTGACCTGATGTGCTAAGGTGGGCACACCATCTCTGTTATGCATCTATTTAAGCTGACGTGCCATGCCACGCCATGCCACGTCATCACAAACAATGAAATAGAAGATGACGTGATGCTCACGTGGAGTGACACGTCATCTTAAATAGACACGTAGGATATATGATGTGTCCACCTCAGTACACCACATTAGTAATTAATGAAAGAAATTAACGGAATTGAACATAATGACCAACATAGAACTTCTAAAAAAATAAAATATCAATTTAAAATTTCTGAAAAGATAAAAAAATAAAAATGAAACTTAAATAAAAGATAAACGATCAAAATAAACATTTAAAAAGTATAATAAGACAACAAATAGTTTGTGGAAAAAATATTTTTAGTGTCGAATTGCTTTAAAAAAAAAAAAGTGAGACTGAACCAAATAATAGGCGAGGTTGCATGCTTGCACTGCATAACTCGTTACTTCAGTTCAAATGCAATTAATAATTAATAATTAAATTAAGGACAAAAAAACAAAACTGAAATTAATAAATCAATTTTCTGGTCACAATATCCAACATGACATGTGAATGATTATTGGTTTAATCAATAATCATTATTCACGACCTATACAGCAAGAGCTCAAATGATATTAAATTATTAATTAAGACCTTTGGAAGGGACCAATATTAGTTATTAATTGAATTTAGCTAACATGTGTTTTTTTGAATGGTTAAGGTTTCATTTAATTATTCAGTAAATTATTTAGTGAGTTAAAATTGATAAAATAAATCAATTATAAAAATAATTTTTAATATTTAAAAACTTCATTAGTTACTTAAGTGAAATCATAACATGTAACATAAACTAATGGTTAACATTCTTTCATTAGGATCATATTTTTATTTTTTTGCCGTAAGGACAAATTATGATATAAAATATTTTTTAAGGATTAAATTTGATATATTTTTTTTTGAAAAAGCTTTATGTGGGGGATAAGCACTGATATCTCACCAGAGTCATGAATACCTTCTAACCTATTTAAAGATTTATAGGAGAATTTACATATCACCCACTAATAAAGTCTCAGATGGGTCATAAGGTTTTTTTTTTTTTTGCCATTAATTAGATCGGTCATAACTCATAAGGTTTGATATATATATATTTTTAATAACTAAGGTTTGATATTTTAATAGTTCATAAACTAAATTAAAACAAATAACAGTATTTTAGGGAATAAAAGAGTAATTTACTGCAACAAATATTTGAACTACTACTTTAAAGTTTTATCTATTTTAAAATTGATATTACAGATTTATCCTTCAGAAAAATTACAGCAATTGGACGTTTTCAACTTTCCTTAGAACTAAAGGATTAGGTAATATGATCCTATAAAACAGATCTTAATTGTTCAAGCAAAAAATGAGGTAGATCAGTTGTTTTCACATATTTCAACTTTCAATGCTTCATTTGAGTGATTTTTCAAGAGAAAGCTTATTTGTTGTCCCTAACAGATATTTTTAGATGATAATATATTTTTAAGTTTTTAAAAGATCTCAAAAAATAATTTAGTAATCTTTAAGTTTTTAATAATTAATATACTCGTTTGTATTAACTCGTTAAATGTCAAAATATACTGTTAAAAGTTAAATAAATATCTTATCATCTTAAACAAATATAATTTTTTTTGGTGGAGGAGAAAAGGAGTAAGGAAACTAGCCAACACAAGAGGACCAGAGAAAGCATGACTAACCAGAACATCTACCGTCATATTACCTTCTCTCGAGAATAGATTTTATATTGTACAACATAGAAAAATAAAGAGAAAGAGTGACACACAAGTTAATTTCAGTGATACATAAGTTAATTTCATATGGATTCTAATTATATATGAGATCCACTTGTGTGAATAAAGCTAACCTCCCAATCATAGGCCGTCCAATGATGGATGCGCAAGAGGATAGCCTAGCAAGGATGGGATAATTGGACAGGGTTATATTAATTAGTCCTTATAATGTTAACACATTCTGGAAGTCTAATTGATGACTAGGCTTTCTTTTCTTAATGGTCACATATAAAGGATTAAAATAAAACTAATAAAAAATAAATAATCAAAATAAGTATTTAGTTTTAAAAAAATATTTATAAAATAAAGTATATTATTTATTCATGATCATTAATTACTTAATTAAGTTTGCGTTTATTTTTTTTTCTCACTCCAAATCCGTAGTTGTCAGGGCCCCGCAGTTGTTCTATTTTACCATTTTTGTTGCAATTTATTTCTACTCATTTTTTAAGATCATTTTTTTTCTTTCTTTTAAGAAAAAAATTTAGGTCAATTTTCTTATGTCCATTTCATCAAGTTTCACCAATTATATATTATATTTACACTCTCTTTCTTCTATGATTGGTCATATAAAATGTGGTATTCTATATTCTCTCTATTGTGATTGATCATTTAACACTTTTTGCCACGTGTCATATTTATATTGGAAAACTTGATGAAATAGACTTAAATTTTTTCCTTCTTTTAATTGGTAAAAGATTTTTTTTCGCCCTCGCTTCCTTTGTCTATTCATTGGAAAATATTTTTTGACCTTTTTATAAAAAGTTCGAGAGTTCTTTAGGGTGTGTTTGATAGAGTGAAAAGAAAAGGGAATAAGAATGGAAATATTAGAAGGAACGAAAAAAAATTAAAGACAACAATATAATTTTATCATATTGTAAAAAGTGAGAATTGTTTAATAAAAAAAATTTTCTCATTTTTTTATCATAATTTCTTACTCTTTTATATAGGACATTTCTTACTTCCAAACATACTTTAAAGTTAATCTTTCATCTCTCGTGGCTCAACTCATATAAAGAAAATATATATATATATTATGGAACATATAAAGAAAAAATATTGAAGAAATATATTTATATAACATATTAAAAAAGACAAAACTTATATGCTGTTGGTTACATGCTTTTAGTAAGGTTGACCAATTCTTTTTTAATTGGTCAACCTTATCAAAAACATTATCAACAGCATATAAAATTTTTTCATTAAAAAAATCGCAAAACAACTATCGAGGGTTCAAATCTTAAAAAGTTATACTTCCCGTATTTTATCCTTTAGGAAAAATGAAATGAGTTTTGCTATCATTTTCGTATTATCCTGTTATATTTTGTTATTTTTCCGGGAAACGGAGTTTCTTTTTGTTTGGTTTCTTTAATTTTTCATTAGCTTAATTAATGCATCGAAATACGGTGAAACATACGTCAAGCTTCCTCCATCCAATTTTAAGTTACAAATGAAATTTCTTGGAATTCTAATAAAAATATAAATACAACAATATCAATTTAGTTCTAAACATATTAATTGGACTATTAAATTGTCCTCTCTCTCTCTCTCTCCATAACTTTTTATAAGAGTCTACAACATCAATGATTAAATATTAGTGACCTTGAAGTGCGTGCGAAATATGCGTAACACGTGCTCCCATAATATTCCATTTGATCCTGACCCTCCATCTGCCTGATCAAGCCACATTAACAGAAATAATGGATGGACTTGATTAAATTAACATATTTATATATAATTACAAAAAAGTTACTTTTAAATTATGCAAGTATATAAAATTGTCAACCGAGTTTAAATTTAGTAAAAAGTATTGATCTCTTGTAATTTGATAAGTTTGAATTTAATTTTTTTTTAAAAAAGCATTCACTCGAACATTATTATTTTTAATAAAAAAATAATTACAAAAAACAAAAATAATAAAAGTATAAAATAAACAATAAATTTGTCTTGTTTTTTCAAACACATATATAATTCAATTGAATGTCTTAAAATCTAAATATTAAAAAATCATTCTAATATTACTTGTTAATTTATTCTTAGCGAAATAAATGATAATTTTTTTACAAATATTCTTTTATTTTAAATAATCATGTTTAAAGTGCTATATTCAACACTAATTATAAGCATCTCTCTTAATATATAATTAACAAAACAAGTGATAAATTCCATACATCCAATATTGTGACCATTTACTTTTATGTAATTATCAAATTACCTAAAAATGGTTTTCTAAATTGGACAACTTAGTATTTCTTTTTTTTTTTAATTGAAAATTGGACAACCAAGTATTGAGATCTATAAAAGACAACAAGTTGGAGAATAAACTAGAAAAATGCAACTTTTAATTTATAAAGAATTGAACCAAAATAAAAGACTAAGTTTATGTACCTTTTTTTAAATATTTTCAATAAATTACAATTCTTTTGTCTTTTCTTTTTTCCCACAATTCTTTCGTTTTATAGATATTAAAATTACACTATTTTTTGTTTGTTTTTTAAATTTATACTTTTATCTCTTGATAGATAAAAAAGTATAATTTTATTTATTTTGACTAAAAAAATATTTATTAGAAAATATATTTTAATAATATTTTTTTAATTTATCTTTAGTTAAAATTTATAAATTTAGTCTATTTTAAATGCTTAAACAAATTATATTAGTAAAATACATATTTAACTATATAAATATTAAATATAAATATATTTTGATGGTCAAGAGAGAAGAGTATAAATTTTTAAAACAAATAAGGAAATCCGAAATATGAAATGTAATTAATTTACTAACATATTTTTGTTATTAAGTTTTTAATTAAAATAAAATAAATTGATTTTTTTTAAATGTCTTATCATAAAATGATGAGCTGTAAAAATGATTTATATATTATTTTAACTAATAATTTAATGTCAAAATTATAAAAATTAATCAAATTTTTTTAAAAATAAAATATATATTTGAACTAATTTAAGTAGAAAAAGTTATCCAAACAGTTATGGTGACTGACTGTTTAGCCATAAAAGAACATATGTAACGTAATAACTTAACATATATGATCAGATTTCTAATTCTATTGCGAATTTTTATTTTATGAATTGGCTTAGCTATTAATATTACTTGATTGTCGACAAAAAATTTATTTTGGTCCCTAATACTTAACACTTTTTTTTTTCAATTTGGTCCTAACATTTGTTTGGTCTCAATTTAATATCTCATATTTACAATTAATATCAATTTGGTCCCTAACATTTGTTGAATTTCAATTTGATTATTCATATTTACAATTGGTATTAATTTAGTCCTTTTATTATCTAAATATTAAAATTACTTAATAAAATTGAGGGATAAAAGAGAAAATATGAAAAATCAAATTGGTGCTAATCATAAATATTAGAGACCAAATTAAAACTAAATAAACATTAAAAATCAAATAGATATCAAATACCAATTGTAAACATGACTGTATGAGGGGTTAAATTGAGACAGAATAAATCTTAAGAACTAAATTAAAAAAAGTATTTAAATGTTGGTGACCAAAATAAAATTTTTGTCCTTTATTATTTGCACATTAATTAAAATTTAAAAACACTTGACTCTTATTTTAAATAGTTTGTGACAGTCGTAGAAGCCTCTCCTCGTCCCCGTTCGTTCATTCATTCATTCTCACACGGTTTCCATCCTCTAACGTGGGCCCTACCTACGTGGCACACGTCATACCGTTTGATCAAAGCATCCTGAAGTAGGAACTGCGGGCCCCACACCCCGAAGGATCATCTCCCCCAAATAAACTATTTCGATTTCGATATACCTGCCGGGATGAACTATCTTTCTTCTCTCTTTCTATTCTTTAAATCTGATACACCCACTTCTTAAAGCAAAAGCACTATTATTTTTGTTTTTTTTTTGAGTTAATGAAGAACTGAAGAAGAGGATCGGATTGTGAGAGAGAGGATGGGAGCTTGCGGGTCCAGACCGAAGGTATCTGAGGGGCGCCGATCGGGATTGCCTAAGAAGAAGAATCGCCGGCGGCGAAGAATCCTTCGAAGACGAGTTTCGTCTCGTAAGATCGACGCCGTCCATTCCTTTGGCGACACCAAGCTATCTCATACAAACTCTGCATTACAAGGTTCTCGTCGCGCTTCAGGTAGTTTAATTTGCTGCTGTTCACTGTGTTGCAAAATGATGTACCTTTTTTTTTGGTTTTTTTTTTTGGCGTTATTTCGTTCTGTAGATTTGGGTGTTGATTGTTGGATTATACTTAGAAAGTGTCTGAACTGAGTGCGCAATTCACTGAAGAAGATTCGTTTTCTGTTTCTAGATGCTGCTTGGTTTGACTCTACTTCGGCGTTGGATTCTGAATGTGATGACGAATTTTATAGTGTCTATGACGGTAAGTGGTTTTAGCATTTACTTATTCTTTTCCTTTTGTTTTTCACTGACGAATTAATATTTTCTCTTGGCATTAATTAATGCTTTCTCTCATAGATGGATTGTCCGAAATCGCATCAAGACCAAGCGATTATTCTCCTAGAGCTGTGGATACAAGTGAAGGCAAACATGGATCTATGTTTGCTGATCAACAACAGAAGCTGAGGGTGCACCCTCATAATAGTTATGGTCGAACCAATTCTTTTCTAAAGAATGCTAAGAATTCTGCATTGAAATCAGAAGGTATTCAAGCTGAGGCAACCTCTGTTGCAGCAGGGGAGGTATCTATTAGTCATGTAGATGAAATTGGAGGAGACAGGAAACTAACTCCAGATAATTGTGGGCTTTTGCCAAACGCATGCCTACCATGTCTTTCATCTACTGCTCTCTCTGTTGAGAAAAGAAGGCCAACAAGCCCTGATACTCCAGCTTCACGCAGAAAATCACTTTCAAAACTTTCCTTCAAATGGAAGGACAAGGAAGGATATTCTGATATGACATTACGTGAGTGTTCCCTGTATTCTATTTGTATAATTTGCCTTTATTTTTGTTCTCTTGTGCTGTTAGTTTTTTATGCAAGTGAAAGAATGGGAATGACTGTGTGAGGAGGCTAGTGCTTGCTTTGATTAGCCCTTCTTAATTGAGCTTGCTGAAAGCTTGTAAATCATCATTCATGGCTTTCTCTTTTGTCCCAGATTCCCCAAAGGCGATCAAACAAAAACCTTTAGCTGGTTCATCAATCCCATTCTGCCCAGTAGATAAGCAAATAACTGGTTCTTGGTCCCCGATTGAGCCAAGTTCCTTCAAAGTCAGAGGGAAAAACTACTTAAGGTGAACACCAAATGCTTATGTTTAGATTCTTCTCAATGATTGGATCTTCTTGTTGGAACGCACTTGTGTCAGTCAAGGGCATTTTTGAAAAATTGGGAACCATTGTTCATTCTTGACATATATCTATAATTATT
The DNA here is from genome assembly GCA_014851425.1 of Senna tora. NCBI lineage: Eukaryota > Viridiplantae > Streptophyta > Magnoliopsida > Fabales > Fabaceae > Senna > Senna tora. Next base: position 12,470,813 of record CM026267.1, read on the forward strand.
CTCTGTTGTATGGTTGGCAGGGATAAGAAGAAAGAATTTGCTCCATGCAGTGCTGCTTTTTATCCTCTCGGTGCTGACATCTTCTTGTCTCCACGGAAAATTGATCATATTGCTCGTTTTGTACAACTTCCTGCAATAAATATAGCTGGAGATGTTCCTTCTATTCTTGTTGTAAATCTTCAGGTATTTGCAGCCTCCCTTGTTTAGCTTGGTTCTTTGAAAGGACAGTTACTTATCCTTATCAGAAATGTGAGTTTCAAAATTTGTACTGGATGCTGGAACAACATAGTTTTTATTTAAACACTTTGTCTCAGGGTGCCAAATTTATTGATAAGCCTGTATGCTTCAAAAATTGTCAAAATGAAATACATAGCAGTTTTTTTTTTTTTTTTTGCGTAAATACTGTTTAATATTTCATTCTTTTGTTCTTTGACCTGCAGTTACCATTGTATCCTACAACCATCTTCCAAAGTGAAAATGATGGAGATGGAATGAATGTGGTTTTCTACTTTAAAGTGTCTGAAAATTATTCTAAAGACCTATCAGACCAATTCCGAGAAAACATCAGAGTAAGGGGGATATGCATTTGATTTTTCTCTTTGATATTCTGCCTTGTCTTTCGAAACATATTGCCTCTATAGTGTAGTATGTTTGGACATTACATTAACAAGTTGTATGCCTGTACATCATTTCTTGACAGAAACTGGTTGATGATGAGGTGGAGAGAGTTAAAGGCTTCCCTCTAGACACAATTGCACCCTTTAGAGAGAGATTAAAAATTTTGGGTAGAGTGGCAAATGTGGAGAGCCTATCTTTAGGCACAGCTGAAAAGAAGCTTATGAATGCTTACAATGAAAAACCTGTTCTGTCACGACCTCAACATGAATTTTTCCTGGTAAATACGCTACATGTTTTGAACTATCTACTGTGTGATGATGGCATTCTAAGATGTAAAATGTCAGTTTTCTTTGATCATGTAGCTAATAGGTGGGGTAAGCCATATCAATTCAATGGAAAATTCCATGGTATGTTTCCTTGGAGGAATGTAAATCCTCTTGATGTGTTGTGAAGAAAAATTGGTGGATGAACTTGTTTATACCAGTTGAAAGTTCCAAACTATAAATCCAATTTAGAATGAGCGTGCTACATGCACTATCCAGCTGCCTTGTCTTTTTAATCACGTCAAACTTGTTGGGATCTTTGAAGGAAATGGAAATCAGGATATTGGATCTTGTGTTAAAAATGTCTGTTGAAACACAGACATATATATTAGATGATAGGCTTAGTTGCAGATTTAATGCCTCAGTAACTAATCTTTCTTGTAGTATTTTAAAAAGAATTTTGTAATTTAGGGTATTATCACCAAATATTCCACTTTTCATTTCACCTTTCCATTCTTGGAAAGATATTTTTTGGAGTTGAAATTGAAGTTAAATATTCTCTATTTCATTCCTTTCTCAAACAGATGATCGTTCTTTTATTTTACCTATAGTTTCATTCCTCTCAAAACACCCTACACTTATCATCCTTTCCAAAACAAGTAGGGGAATTTGGTTTGTGTTAATTATATAATTCAAAACTTACAGACTCATAATAATTTGTTTCTTGTATGAATGGTGCTTGAATAATCTTGAAAGTTTAGGGCTGTTAAAGATTTGCATGTTGATGCTATTTACGCTTTTGCAGGGAGAAAACTACTTGGAGATTGATTTGGATGTGCACAGATTCAGTTACCTTGCTAGAAAAGGATTTGAAGGCTTCATTGAGAGATTGAAGTTTTCTATGTTGGACTTTGGTCTGACAATTCAGGTGATTATCGTCATTATCGAGTTAGTTGCAACAACACTGACTTTCTGCAATTCTGTGAAATTCCACTTATGCTGTTGCAAATTTAATAATGAAAAATTATATAAGCATGTGAGAGGTTTATTAGATAATGAGACTTTCATATATAGGCAAATTTCATTCTGAGGGTTTAACTTTAAAGTTATGAACTGTTGAATCAAAATGACTATTGGCATGACAACAAGGACAAGATTTGTATGCAGTTTTTTATAAAAATAAATCGTGTTTTTTTAATAAAAGAACAAATCAGAGGAGATATGAGCTATATAAATCATACACATGTTGATTTATGATTGGAGAACCTTATTGCAAAATATAAAAACTGCACCTTAGTTTCTTCCTAATAATAAATAGCCTCTATGATGACAAAGATTTGATTGTTTTTTTTCTTGGAACAGGGAAACAAGGCAGAAGACTTGCCAGAGCATATATTATGTGCAATTCGGCTGAATAAAGTTGACTATACCAATTTCAACCAGATTGGTTTTTAAAGTTTTAGATTGATAATGTTAAATCAGTAAAATCATAAAGATTCTTAACCTCAAAATTATTAAGGATTGATCATTTCTGCCCCTTCAAGTTTTCTTTTTAAAAGCTTTTTTTTTTGTTCCTGAAAATTGGAATGTTGTAGCTAACAGAGTTGTATTATTGAATTCATTGAATGTACTAAAATGTATACTGATGAGAATAATGTCAAATGTTCACCGGCAGAAGGCACTCACTCAAATGTGAGTTGTAAATTATTAAACGAACTTAACAGTCTCCTTTATGTCTACTCTTTTTTCCTTTAGATTTAAACATTTTGTAAACTTCTTGAGGAACTTGATTAAATGAAGTGGGAGAAAGATAGGCATGAAAAAGAGAAATTATTAAAATGGGTGACAACTATAAAGAGAATAATTTAACAAATAATTTAAGGCAAAGATTGTTCACGCCATAAGGGGAAAAGGCATGTCTTTGGAATGAGAAGAACGAGATTTAGATGAAATCCATTATTTAGGTGAACTCCCTTTTTCTTTTTTGGGTCTGAGTGAACTCCATTTTTCTATAGATTAAAAAAAAATATAGTTCAACCTCTAAACTTTTTACCTATTCATACAATGTTTTTTGCCACAATATCACGGATACAGGCTAGCTTAATAATAGTTTTTTAAATGTGTTTTGTATTTTTAAAAATAAAAGAATTAAAAAATCTCTTTGGCAATCTGTTTTCAATAATGGATTTTGAAAAAAAAAACATATTAGTGCTAGTAATTAGTAAAAGTGAAAATACAAAAATATGTAAAAGTTATTTTGGACTATTGTTTTTTTTTGGACCGAAATTGTTTTTTTTGGACTAGGTTTCTAAAACAAATTAATAAAAGAAGTACTTTTTGTTCTTCCAAAACTTGTTTTTAACAACAATTTTAGAACCAGTTTTTTTTTTAAATGTAACAAAAATATTGTTTTTTTTATAAACATACAAAAATAATTGTTAAACAGGTCAAAACATTCCATTTTACTTTCTTTTTTGAACTTGGACGGAAATAAAAAACAAAAAAATAAATATCATGGAGATCAAGTGGCAATGAAAATAACATTCATATATATGAATGATGACGATACAGACCTTCCAAAATAATATAGAAAGTATTTAACTTGTATAATAATTAATCCCTATGTTCTATGACCCATACAATTTCTGGGTACCTTATTTTCAAAGTTAGACGAAGACGATGTAGTGAGAGAATGCACACTTTCGTAGTTATCTTGCAACTTTTGTAATTTTATATTACTGCACTCTTCAATTCTTGCTCCCTCTGAATTATTAATAATGTCTTTTGATTCTAATGTCTCAATTTGACTTTTCCATATCCGACCAGACGAGCCTCGTCTTCGAAATGAATAAGATGATCTCTGTAACATAGTGATGTTACGTACGATACGACGTCGTTTATTAATTGTTGTGTTCCTTCCTTTGTCTCGTGTCTGCTTTCTGAATCCTTTTCTCAGTGCCATGTTTTTTTCTTCTTCATTTTCAATTATAACTATTTTTTTGTTTGTTTATAAGAAGAAGGATTACATTACAAAATGGGTTTCACATAATTAGAATCATATTTGATTTTGGTTAGAATTATGGGGTCTGAATTCTGGATTCATTTAGCTTGCAAATGCTAATCAACATAGTAAGTACATTGTAAGAGTAGATGTTCAGTGGTACGGTAGTATTGAACTTCAATACATCCCTCTAATCAGTTGGTTCCTAAACCATTCAAGGTATGTCCTAATTAATATGAATTTATATTAATATTAATAAATAGCTCTACATGATTGGAGGGATGCACTGAATTTCAATGATACAGTACCATTGAATTTTTATCCGTTTTGATGCAATATTTCAGGATGTAAAGATAGAATTTCTATTTATAGTCAATTATTCCTCAATCATATTTTTCTTAGTTCGGTTTTACTAATTTGTATATATAGCCAATGCCAATTTTATAAAACTTAGAAGTTCACTTTTATCCTTTAAAAAAAGTTCACTTTTAAAAAATGTTATCAACCCCCAATAATGAATAGTAGAGTACCTGAGAGGCTGAGAGGTCTGCTCTTATAAATACTCTGACCAAGATAAAAAGTCACTTTTAAATTTTATTTTGTTATGCATGGAACTTATGTATCTTTTAAATTTCAATGAATTATGTAATATAAGGTTTTTATATAATTGTTTCATAAGAATATTGGTATACTTTGTATTAAACAAGATATAGTTCCTTGGGTGTAGAATTCGGAATTGGATATGTATTTATCCTTGTAAGTTCTGTTGTTGTTTTTATATTAAAAGAACCTTTTTTTTTGTTTATATTAAAACTTAAAAGAACCTTTAAATGAAAGCAAATACATTTTTGGTGTCAAATATTTGAAATGCATGACTATTTAGTGAAAAGTTTTTACTTAATTTCCAAAACTAAATTTCCTTTTTAATTGATAAATATGCATATTATTATAAGTAAACTCAACCATGCAATTATTTTACTAGAGTAAATTATTTTATTATTGATAAAAACAGTGAAAGAAGTGATACAAAATTACAAAAAAAAAAAAAAAGAAGAAGAAAAAAACTAGTACTCAAAAGATCCATCCAAGAGTTCAGGAAAAGCAGCCCTGATCTCACTATCCCTATCCAAAATAGCATCCACAAACGAACCATCTGAAGACGAAAATGTCCCTTCACAACATTGCTTATTACTAATTTGCCACTCCATGCTTGCTTCTTCATCACCAGCCAATTTCTTGTGATGCTCATTATTAATACTATAGCCGTTGGCATCATTGAAATTTTGAATTTTCTTTTGCATTACAATCTCATACTGATTCATCTGTTGAAACTGATCTGTGGTGCACATGAAGGGATCATTCAGAAGAAATTGGCTCCAATCAAAGGAAGAAGAAGGAGGAGGTGGAGGAGGAGTAATAATTACTTGTGGGGGTGAGCTTAATCGTGTGAGATTAGAGGAAGAAGAAGAAGTTGATGAAGAACATGAAGATGCAACTTCAGTATTGTTATTATTAGGGACATTATTATTGTTATTGTGTGGGTTAATATTGAGTTGGAATTGCAGGTTATGATGAGGTTGATCTAGTTCTGTGGTTGTGGGTGATGGTGGAATATGAGTTGTGGTATTTTGGAGGCTTATAGTTCCCAAGTCAGAGAGGACTTGGGACACAGGCTTGTGGGTCACTGGGTCAATCCCCATCTTCATAAGCCTCTTTCTCAGCTTTGTGTTCCAATGGTTTTTCACATCATTGTCTGTTCTACCAGGAAGTCTCTTTGCAATCAAAGACCATCTGCACCATAAAAAGGCAATCACAAGTTTGTGAAGCATATATAGTTAGTTCATAAGGAAAGAATTGCATAAAGTTTTTTTTTTTTGGGTAAAAAAGATGACCCCCAAGAGTATCAAGTAGGGGACAAGTGGCGAGAAACCAATAGTTAATGTAAAGAATTATTGCACAATCTAAATAGCCGGTAGTGTTAACTAATTACAACTATTCAATTAGTCCCTGGATCCAGGGAATCTCCCTAGCTAGGATATATTTACCAAATGAAATTTTGGATGGTTTAGAGGGATTCAAAATGATTACTGCATAAGCCTAAAATGAATATTATTTTACTTAGTTACAACTACTTAACTATCTCTTGGATGTCAAGGATCTCCCTGAGAGAGATGCCCACCAAGTGAGATTTTAGATGGTTTTAAGAGAATTCGAACCCTTTTTCTATGGGTAAAGCAAAAGCTTTTCTCCGAATTCTTGATCGTTTGTGCTAACTTACATTGACAATTGTGTAACGTTTTGTCATGCTAATTATGTGAAACAAGCTTTGTGATCAGGAAAAAAAAAAGTGAAAAAAAAACAGAATAATAGAACTGGCCTGCTTCCTACGGCTTCATGAAGGTTAATAATAAGGTCTTCTTCTTGGGGTGTGAAGCTATCATGCTTGAGGTCAGGCCTTAGATAATTAGTCCATCTAAGCCTACAGCTCTTACCACATCTGTTTAATCCTGCAAGCAACCAAAATTCAAAAGAGAAAAAAAGTGTTAACTTTATTACTTATTATGTATCAGATTTGAATTCGCTAAAGTACATCCTGAATAAAGTGGATGAAGTGTACGATCTAGGTCATCAGATGAGAAATGAGATCCGTGTTTACACTGCAACACTCTCATCAGACGACTCAAATCGAGCATTTGATGCACTTAGACTTTAACATATCCAAATGCTATATTGTATATCCTACAAGATGAATGGTGTTTGAGGAAGGAAACAAACAAACAAAACCTGCTTTTTTGGGAACCAATGTCCAATTTCCAATGCCATGATTGGATACATAAGCCAGAATTTTAGCATCTTCCTCTGCAGTCCAAAGGCCTCTTTTGACGTTGGATTTATCACAGCAAGGTGGTCTTCCCATTTTGATTGAAGATGCAGAATTGGGTAAATGTAATAATGGTGGTGATGCAATTTGTTTGCAATGAGAGGTAGCAAATTTAAAAGCTGTGTTAATAACGTTTAAGATGGAAAGAGGCAAGAAAAGCATGCAATTTGGGGGGTGCCTATAACAACAATTGCATGATTATATAGTTTCTATCTTTCTGTAAACAAAATTAATGAAAAGCCAAAACTAATTGTATGACATCAGAAACATAATATACAAGTGCCTCCCTTTGCTTCTTCACACTCATACTTTCTCTCTCTCTCATATGCTTGGCTCCTATGAGCAATATCTATTTCAGGTACAAATCGAATGACCTACATTACATTATTACATGGTTAAACAGTGATCAAGTTTGCTCCTTCTGAAAACTGTTTAATGGTATGGGATACAACTACAAGTCTTTTTTCTAATGAAACTCTCCAAATAATAAAAGTTTTGCTTATGCCAGTTTTGGCTTATAAGTCTCTCGTTCGTTAATGTGGCACAATACAAAGTAACATGTATTTTTTTAATTATCGTTTATTGGGTTCGATCTCTAGAAAGATAATATTAAATGTAAAAAAGTTTATTTTCATTAATGGACTTAACAGTACTTAAGAAATTAGTGAGGACCAAGGATTATATTGTGTTATTGGATTGTAATGTTGTATTATATAGGATTGTGCTAGATTCATGGTAATAATTTTAAAATTGTGTAGAAGTAATTATAATGTAAGTTTATAATTAAAAACTATTTAATTTATAGTTAAAATTGGAATTTTGATGAAATTTAAATTTTTTAATTTATAGTAATTTTCTATTGAAAATCGATGAATTAATCGAATCCAAAGCGAGTGACTAAAAAAAGCATTCCTTCTAAGTTTATAATATATTATTTTGTGCTCCTACTCCATACAGCAGCCAACACGCCAATTTGAAAGTTAGATTCATCATAGAGGTTGTTGTGTTTGTGGGCATTTGGTCGTAACATAATTTATTATATTTAAGCTAAAATTTCAAACAGCCAAAGATGACCTTATTATTTCCTCTAACCTCAAAACAAGTTGATTTTATTTTATGTGGAGCTGTGTTTTTTTCTCTTTCTCTATTTTATTGTCTTATACTGAAAAGTATATTACATAGAATCAAATCTCGATTCTTGATGTTGCCTCTTCGTGGCAGTAGGCAATCCATTACCATTTCCTATGCCTATTTTTATTATTCTCATTTGAGTTCTTTGTTCTTCTCTACCAGCCCTTGAATATGATACCAAGGTATGAGTTTTTAGATTGTTGCGTTATGGATATATGGTATAATTAGTGTTATTGATGATTGAAATTACATTATATTTGAAGTCATTCTTTCTATCCATATGTCACAATCATGTTGTCTGAAATTACAATGCATACAATAAGTTGTATTATAGACTCACCTTTTTAGTTTTACCATCAAGATCCAAGGTGTCAGTGAAAAAATATTAACTATAATTTTAAAGTTTTTAAGGCCCGTTTGGTTATTGGAATTGGGGCCGTATCTGTTATGTAATCCAACATTCCCTCCAACACTCTTTCGACCAAACATACTTTACTTTTTGCAACGTGATTAAATTATATTTTTGCCCTTACTTTCTTACCAATTTTTATTCTATTATCACTTTTAATATAAGGGTAAAATGATCATTTTATTCACTTTTATTCTATTTATATCACATTCTCATTTCCTCCAATATTCTCTTTCTCATTCTCATTCACATTCCCTCAAACATTTTACTAAACAAACCAGCCATAAATAAGACAAGACTTGAAGAATAAATAAGGCTTTTAAAAACCAATTACATTTAAGTTTCATTTTTAAATTAACAAATAAAGAAAAAAAGTTATTAAAAAAGATATTTAAAACAAATATATGTATTCTATATATATATATATATATATGTTCTCAAAAAATATATATATATATGTATATAATTCTTTTTAAAAAAATAACTATATAAAATTTTAAGGGTAACAGTATGATCCCTATTTCCAAACCTACTTCAAAAACTTTTGTTCCAGATGAGTCTGTCAGTGCACGAGGGATCCCCTTACGCAAAGAGTTTTGCCATCACTATCTATCTCCTCTCTTTCGCTTCCAAATTAAAAAATAAAAATAAACATTGAAAAGAAACTAATGAAAGCTAAATCCCCTTTTGTTTATTTAAACGTGGGAATGAAGCTAATTGAAAAGCACCCTCCCTCCATGCAATTTACACGAAATTTAAAGTAGGAAGCGACAGATAAGGCCAAGTGTCACGGACTATCAATAATGCATGAGAAAATATAACAATCAATTGACAAACTTCCTTCGAGTAATTCTTTAAAATTGTTTGAAAGAGATAAGTTTAATTAAATTCCATGTATTTGAGCTTCTTTTACCTAATCCTTTGTCTTTTTCGTTTCTCTTCACATGTATCTAGATGAATGTAAGTAGAACTCAGTTTTCTCGTTAACAGTTCAGCAAAATTGAATGTTATATACAAGAAACTTGACAATGTATGATCCATCCTAGGAGGAGCAGACATTGCAACTCTTCATACAGAAACCTTTCATTTCTTCATTCCCAACCATATAGAGTGGATTCTTCTCACATTCACCCACTTTAGCCCACTTGGGGCAATTCACATTCTCATCAACACACCCCCCACTATGTACTCGCTTGATTGGTTTGTCAAAGTCTCTCACGTGAATCCATTTAGTTGCAGACCACTTCTCACCCTCGATCACCGGGCAGCTTCCATGCAAGCTTCTAGGATCCGTAGTAGCATCGAGATGAAGACTAAAGAACAGCAATGCATCACCCTTCTCTGGTTTTACTGTTAGTTTACAAACACAAAGCATTTAATAGGACCATGGCCCTTAAAAAAGGGCAGAAATATGATAGCCAACATATTTAAGAATGTAAGACATTTATAAGAATGCAAAACAAATTGAACAACCAACATTTTTGAATAAAAATAAACAAGAGAGCAGGATAACAATGACAATCAATTTGTTCTTGTGCAAGACAAACAGGCTGGCTGGTTGCTTCACCAAATTGCAAGATTATCTTTTTTATTCCACAAGAAAAGAAATTTTTAAGCGGAAAAACCAAAACCTGGCTCTATAGAAAATTTAGCAAAGCTATCCCCAATGAAGCAACCTAAATAAGTTACCCAAAAAAATGGAGAACGAATCATTTTCACTTTTTTGGTTTCTCCCATCTCAATTTTGGCCAAGAACCCGGTTAAGTTTCAAATAAATCTAGAACCATTCAGCAGCAAGCCACTAAATGTAGTATAGTTAGTTGCAAGGGGCTTGGGTAAAGTAACTATTTAAGAATAGGGAATGTAGTGGATATGGCATCTCAAACAAGGTCACAGGACCCAAAACAAAATTGAGCAGGTGGAAGTAGTCTGACTATAGATCTTCTTTAATAAGTAGTCTGACTATAAATCCCTCAAAGTTTTTAAGTACAATCTGGAATCAAAATATCAGAAAACTGTCAAAACCTCCTAGAATTTATACCTGCATAGCCTTTCTTTGCGCATTCAGACAAGTTCTCATCCTTTGTCTGGGACAACCTTGCCTAAAGAAGACAAATAAATAAATAATGAGTTCCTTTTCTTGTTTTCTTTTAGGGGAAGGGTAGGGGGTTGTTATAACTTAAAAGGAACCTCCAAATAACCAAATTTACTCTATCCTCCTTACCTCAGAATTGGGAAAAACTGTCTCCCCACCCTTCTCAACATTTGACAAATACATCAGCACAGTGGCAATCCGATGGCCACCCAGTTCTTGATTAGCCTTGTCATGGAAGTAATCAAAATGTGGCTCGTACTTCTGACCATTCTCATAGTGCAATATTTGAATGGCCTGACCATTCTCTGATGACATAAATGGCTTTAGAGACGGATAAAACTAAAACATCAAAAGAGAAATAGCATGGAAATGAACAAAAGCATAATTGTGGCACTCACCTACTGGAAGGAAGGTCCATGCAGCAATTCTGGCTTCAATACGAGCAACTACTTCATCCTTCAAGGTAATAGAGAAAAGAGAAAAGGATTGTCACGCAGCTTTTGTACAGTAAGACTTAAGCTTATGAAAGTACAGCTACTTTGTCACAAGAATCTTGTATATAATTTACTCTAAAATTTCTCCAAATGCACAAAATGATGTATAAATAGAATGAAAATTCTTGTAAACACTAAAATTGGACAGGAGCGTCACTCCTTGCCAGATACCGCATGATTTTCAGGGCCTATACACCAAGGTTTACCTAAGAATATCAATTTGGAAAGTCTTCCTTTATTGTTCCAATGGTAATACAACCTATAGTTTCTATTACTTTCCTTTGCTTCATCATAGAGACATAGGCATATTTTTCTTGAATCAAATTCACTAGATGAAAGAGACAATAAACTGATAGATCTGGAGCATTTCTCATCACTAAACACCAATTGCCCTTAGAAAGCATCAAAAACCATGTGTCTCAAAGAGGGCAAAAAGCACAGTACAAAACCTGTGGCCAATCGTCTAACTTTATATATTGAATATTATAGTTACACGAGAACATGAGAGTTTCCACGAAGTGAAAACTTAAAAAATGAATTATCCTTCTGGAACTTCGGCACAGAGACAGACAAGGGAAACAAAATTTTTTGCCTCTTGCGTCCATCGTATTTATATCAAAGCATATTATCATCAAATAGGGTGAATTTTCATAATTCATTATACCTGTGCCTTAGAAAGAAACATCCCAGAGCTCGTTCTGACTTCACTCATTATACTTTTGCCTGATTCATTATCTGCCACCATAGACTTCTCCAGCTTATCCTTGGCCTAATAGCACAAATTCAGGCATGGAAGCTATACATTGTCTATACTTGGAATGAAAACCAATAGCAGATAATTGTTTAACCAAAAAAAAAAACTAACCAGATTGATCAGATGGTCACACTCTTCCTCAGATAAAAATTTCTTGTGTATAAAAGCCCTGCATACCGTAGAATCAAAAGTAGAAAAAAAAATTAAAATCAAAGCAGCCATTTGATTCAATGCATCAAAGAACAAAATTGAAAAGGGGGCAAAACCTGGGACGCCAAGAGAGTTGCGTAACACGCGTAGGATCGAAGGACACTGAAGAGCCGCCTCCGGGCAATCTAAGAACCGATCCATGCCTGAAACGATAAAAAACCAATTAAACATTTGATTCAACGATTCAATCAATGTCTTCAACATATACAATCAACGATATGGGAGTGTGCGTGGGATTACGTGCTCTTGTCATCCCCCACCACCAGCGATCGAAATGAAGAAACGGCGAGATCGGGGAGAAAACAGAGGAAGCAGAACGAAATTGCGAGAAAATATTTAGAATCCATAAGAAAAACAAGATGAGAGAGAGAAAGAGATGAATTCACTGGGACGGTATTGAAATGGCTAAAGATCTTATAGAATTTGGAAAATGAATAGCGGGTTAGGCAAGGTAATTCATCTCAACGAGAAAACTGCTTCACAATAGAGAAGTGTGACCAGCGAAAGCGAGTGAAGTGATGTGTATTATATTATGCGTCCGATTCTCTTCCCTAATTTTCCTCCTTCCAGAATTCAGAGTTCAGACAATCCAATCAGCGCCCACTGGATTTGGCTTCTTCCCTTCTTTTCTTCTGATTTTCTGTGTGTACTTTTCTTTCTATGAGCCCCAAGCTACCTTCTCGAAGCTTCCTTCACCGAATAAGCTTCCGTTTTAATTTTCTTAAAATTTTTCTCACCAAATCTTTTTTTGTTAAGAAAAATTAGATAAAAATAAAATATTAAATATATACCGCTACAATTAACGATTAATAAAAAATATTTGTTTTTTTAAAAAAATTATATGATTGTTTATTTTTAAATAAATCTAATTTTCTGAAAATATTAACAATCTAACAATTTATTAGTTTTAAAAAAATCATAATACGCTTTTTGATCATTAAAAGATCAAGACATTTAAATAGTTAGTCTCTGAATCAATAATTCTTAGTGAAATAGATGTTATAGCTCATTAAACGATGACATGATGTCCTTAAATGATTTATTAAATAGTGAATAAAATTGTCTCTATGACAAAAATTTTATCTTAATGCGTTATCACATCATAAACTTTATACTAATGATACTAAATAAGTGCTTTATTGAACTCTAAATATAAGATGGATTTATGAGTTACAAAAACATAAACAAGTTTATTTGACCTCTAAAAAACACTTATGTTGTGTTCGTTGATGAGAAATGACAAGGGAATGGAATTGAAAAAGCGGTGGGCTACCATTGAAGAAAATTAGATTTCCTTCATGGAAACTGTGCAATTTTTTTTAAGAAAATATATATATATATAATGTCTATTATACATTTTGATTTGATACGATCTTAACTTTTTTTTTATTATTTTAATATAAAGGGTAAAGTAGTAATTTTAATACATTCCCATTCTATTTCTATTCTCAAATTTTTACTACCAAACACAATAAATCTATTCTCATTTCTTTTTCCTTTCACTTTCACTTTCACTTTATGTGTAAAGAACGTACCTTAATACATCATACCCTTTAATGAGCCATGCCATTAGTTTTGTTATATTATTGTGTTTGAGGACTAATTAAATTAGGATATCCTAAATCTTTTAAGGATAAAAGATAAATTTACTCTTTATTTTATTTGCTAAACTCTTCCTTAAATCATTTGTTTTATTTTACCAAAAAATAATAATAATTTGTTTTTTGGTGTTCACTTTCTTTAGTGGTAATTTCGGCCATTGTTCTATTATCGCCGTGGTTGAGCTTACAATTATGAATGAAGGGCATGTTTGATTACGTGAATGTTGGATGTAATGAGAATGAGAATAGTAATATAAAATTAATGTGGTGTGAATGGAATAAAAGTGGATAAAAAGATCATTTTATTCTTATATTAAAAGTGGGAATTAAATGCCCAAACGACTTTTGGTTTACTGGTTGGAGTGTTTTAATTCTAGTCGGTAAGGCAAGAGTTCGAATTGGCATGATGATAAAAAAAAAAGTGGGAATTAAATAAAAGTAGATAAAAAAATAAAAATAAAAACATAATTTTATCACATTACAAAAAATAAAATATATTTAATAAGATAAATATTTAAAGAAATATAAATTACATGATAGATTACATCAATTAAAGCCTGAAGTTCTTAAGCTTTCATTGGAGTTTGAATGTAAGAAGGTGATCCTTGAACCTAATTTGATGAAGTGGCCATTGAACTTGTCAGCAAGGAAGTTAGTGAATATATGGCCCAAAAAAAAAGGAAGTTAGTGAAAACCACCCCTACTTCAAGTTCTTATGAATCAAAACTGGAGTATCATTTGCACGCATACATATACAATCTATTTGGTTAGTAGATTTATTTTAAAGAAATAAGAATCGTGTGATTATATTTGTTATAAAATAAAATGGAGGATGAAAAAAGAATGAAATTAAAGTAAAGTTACAATTTTACTCTTTGTTAAATAATAAAATAGTCTTTTCATGTATAAAAAGTAGGGACAAAATGGGAAAAAATTTTAAACCCTCCTACCTCCTCCCAAACTCTTGTCTCACATGGGTTAGACATAACCCTTATATAAAAATGATGTCTAAACCGGAACAAATTTAATCCCCCTATTAATAATAGGTTTCCCAAACACAAATCTATTCCCTCCCATATATGCCATCAACCACCAAATAGAGAAGGGATTCCGCCTAGTGGATTTCCTTGCTCATGAAGGAATAACCTCAACCTGGGAGTAATGACAATGAATAATCCTCCTTATGGAGTCATGCAAATTATTGAAGAAGATACTAGAGGAGTATCTTTCCCTAGGTCTTGTGTGTACTTAGCTTTGTATTTTGTCTTCCAGTACCAAAAAAAATTGTCCATAATTGATTATTTCTGTCATTCCAAATTTGCACAATGATTAAAGATTTGATTTGTTCTATTATATCATTTCAGAGAATACTGAGAAGTATGTTGTCTCTTCTTTAAGGTTTTTTCAAATTCCTAAATATATAAGTTGTTAATCTATTTTAACTTTAGATTTGTTAGGAGGTGTGTTGTCTCCTTTTGATTTAACGTTGATTGCCTAGAGTTTCAATTGGGCGAGTTGGCTCTAACTTTTTAAAGACTCTTTAAGTATTTATTTACAATTCTGGTAGTGATGTATTCATTTTATAAGCTTTATTATTTTGTATAAAAAACAAATTAGCTAATAGAGAGTTAAGTAAAAAAACACGACTCTAAAATCCAAATTCCGTTATTTGAAACATGTTCACTCTCTAATTTTTTCTTCGCTGCTGTTGTCACTGTTTCTCTATGTCCTTTGAATTTTTCATTAAATTAAAAGTGAAAGAAGATAGAAATAGACATAAAAATTAAACTTCTTAAAAAAATAAACTCTCCAGAAAGGACGTTGTCCAACCTCTGTAGAGTATAGTATAGTGAGTGGACCACAGTCACTTATTTCCCCAAAAACCTAATTCACAGTCCCAAGTATTCAGCTCCTTAATTTCGTACTTTATTAATATAGGTTTGATCTCTTTTTCAATAAAATTATGATTAAAATTTTAGATATTATATTACATCTTAAAAAAAACCTACTGTAGTTTTTATAATTGTGTTTTTTAAAAGAAAACTCACAGCTTGCAGTTTGAACATCCAACATTTATAAGTTATAACTACTTTGTATTTGTTAGAATTTTTTTTTGATAACTGTATTTGTTAGAATTTAGAACAAAGTGAAGCAAAGTGGAAGAAGAAGAGTTAGTGAAGCATCCATCATTGCTATTATTTTCTTAGAAGGAAATGCCACTGCCTCTTCCTCAGGATTCACCATCGTTTACTTCTTCAATGAGAAAAAGTAACAATACAATAAGATTAAAGTATCATCATCATTAGAAAAGTAAGAACACCAAAATAAGGCTGTAATTGCAGAGGAATAAAGCACCTGTTAGAAGCATTCATTCGTTCAAGCAAGCCACTCATACTTCTTTTTCTTTTTTTATAATAAGGGAATATAAGAGAACAAAGGATCGGCAAGATAGAGACACCACATTCTCACGTTGCCAAATGCATACAGTCCCACACCACACACAACACAACACCATAACTTTTTTCCCCATGTGTTGTCTAATTCAAATTTTCCTTTTACAAAGTTTCGGGGATTTTCAGGTCAATTCGGATATCAGACAAATTGTGACTTAGCAAAGTGAAGAGAATCTGATATCAAAAGTCATTAGTCCCACAACAAGTGGAGGACCCCTCATAGTGTGATAAAATAGAAGAAGAATTGCAAAAGATTTTTTTTTTAAAAAAAAAAAATTGTACTTTTTAGTTAGCTTTCATATTTTGTCTTGTTTTTCATTCACCAATAAGCTAAATCATATAAAGATAATATTTAGCAACGAAATAAGTGAAGCATGTATATATATTAAAAAGTACATTTTCAAAAAAGTCATTTCCTCTTTTCGTTTATGTTTTATCCTTTCGCTATCTATGACTGTCCCTTTTCTTTTTCGTTACTTCTTTTCTTGTCTAGATAAGAGGAAAAAGATTTCAGTCACTGAAGAAATGAATAGAATGCCAACAATGTACAACATGGGCCATTTCATTTCAAGGGCAAGAAAGAAGAGCTAAGTATTAATTGTTTGGCTCCTAGAGAAGGGAAAAAAAAAGTCATATAATAACTAAAAGAATTCAAAATCCAAATAAGGACCTGAAGAAGACCTATCTGAATCAGTAGCAGCAGAAGAAGCAACAGCAGCATCAGCAACAACAACAGTAGGAGATTCAGCTTTATTATCATTTGGAGGCTTCAAGAATGGAAGATCAAGAGGTTTTGGAATCTCAGGGGGATGAATGGTGCGTATGAGAGCCCAATTAATACCTTCAAAGAAAGGATGCTGTTTGATCTCAGTGGCTCCTCTTTTGAATCCAAGCCTCTTTTGTGGGTCTTTCACAAGCAATCCTCTTATCAAATCCTTAGCCGCAAAACTGATACTTGATCCTCCCTCACTGAATTTCAGACTCTGTCCCACAACATTAAACAACGTTTCTCTATTGCCATTGCCTTTAAATGGGGTCCTCCCAAACAATAACTCATACAAGAAAATCCCAAAAGTCCACCAATCCACAGCACTTCCATGACCATCACCTCTTATAATTTCCGGAGCTAGATACTCATGAGTCCCCACGAATGACATAGACCGAGCCGTGGTTGGCTCAGCAATGAGCACTGGGAATGAATCGGAACCATTATTGGCTAAGGTGGTGTGTGTTTTTTCACTCTTGGGTTTGGATTTGGAATTGGACTTTTTGGAGATGAGAAAATTGGGTTTGATGAAGCAAGATGGGTGAACCTGCAAGCACGAAGGCTGGACGCAAACGGGTAATTTGCAGGTTGGATCAATGCATGAGGATGGCTGGATGCAGTAGGAAGATATCTGACAAGATGCTTCTTTACTACTGGATTGAACAAGTGTGGGACTCACACAGCATCTCAATGATAAATCAAAATCAGAGAGCATTATGTGTCCATCTTCCCTCACTAGTACATTCTCAGGCTTTAAATCTCTGTACACCACTCCCATCATGTGAAGATACTCCAGAGCTAGAAGCACTTCCGAAGCATAAAACCTGCACATTAATTATATTCAATCACTTAATTTACACAAAAGAATCACTCAGAACTTTAAATTACATACTAAATTATGCACATTCCAGTCCTTAGCTACTAGCTAGACCTTTCTATCCAGTAACTCCCAAGAAAATAACAACACTACATATGAGAACTCTTTCTCCAGTTATATGCATTCTTCTGATGTGTTTTTGCCCTATTGTTCACTGACATTGTTGGAGATACAAAGTCTCACATATGGATAATAATATAGAATATAATATAGAATGCTCAATGAAGTATTTAAGTGGCTTGTTTTCTCTATCATTATGACTGGACTACTCTAGGTCGTGTCCTTCCTCAGAAATGCGCATTCAAGGAATTTGCAGGTTTCGCAACCTCCATTGCTGAAACAACATCATCACCACTATGCATATTTGTAATTAATTAATTAATTAATTACCTGGCAGCTTGCTCAGTGAAGTGCTTATTGGGCTGACGCTGGCGGAGGGTATGGAGGTCGCCGCCGCAGCAAAACTCCATGAGCAAGCAAGAGAACTTGTGGGTTTCAAAATGGGAGTAAAGCGTGGGAAGAAAAGGATGGTCCAGCAAGCCCAAAATGTCTCTCTCAGTCTGAGCTCTGGCCAATTTCTTCCTCCCAGCAAGCATGCCCTTATCCATGACCTTCATGGCGAACAAGCATCCTCCCATTCCTCTAAGCTCGGCCAAATACACGCTCCCGATGTCCCCAAACCCCAGCTTCTTGAGCAGCCTGAAATGCCCCAACCCCAATTCTCCGTCTCTGTCCTTCACGCACTGAATCGCCTCCCACCTAATGTCGCTCCCCTTGTGTGGCTTGGAAGGGCATAACCTCCTAAAACTGACCTCATTGCCCTCACAATCCGTAATAGATTCGGTGGTGGTGGTGGTGGTTCTGTGAGTCTCGACGTTGCTGCTGCTGCTGACACTGCTTGAGGTGGGGGTAACGGCAGATTCGGCGTCGTTTTGGTCGGCATTGTGGAGTGAGGTGTCCATGATTGATGGAAGGATGGATCTGAGAAGGGAGGGAAGAAGGTTTGGTTGAAACTTAAAAGTGAGTGAGTGAGTGAGTGAGTGAGGGATGGTCAAGGAGGGTGTGGGTGTGTACTGTGACCGAGGTGGTCAAAGAGGACGCGGGCGCGAAGGGAGCTCAACATGGGGACCCTAAACCACGGTAAAAACACTTCAAAACTTCAAAATTATACTATTATTATAAATTATAGAGTTTAATATTTTGCTTGCTTGGACACCAGCTTGAGTGACACTAATGGTAAAAAATTTGTATTCTTTATCATCTTTGGATTTGATCTTAAAGAGATAGAATGAAGCGTTATTTATTAAAAAGATTGTGTTTTATAATATCTTAAGAATTAATCATCTGACTTGCTATGGACAACAAAAAAATTAGTTGGACAAAGAATTTTACTCTCAGATTAATGTCTTATGTTATGATTTCATCTCTATAACAAATATATATATATATATATGAAATTATAATATAAATTATTTTTAAAAAATTAAATTTAATATTTTTATAATTTAAGAGATTGAATTAAATAAATAAATTTTTTTAAAAACTAAAATAATAATATATTTTTTTATAAGGAAAATAATAATATTCTTTAAAGGCAAAATTGTATCTTTTTATCTCCAAATTATAACATCTTTGTTAATTTTGTATAATTATCTCCTTAAATTTTAATTTATAAATAATTTTGTATTTTGATCTTATTTTGTTTGAATGATTAATTGCACTTATAAATATGATTAATAAATTATTTGCAATCCTAGAGGTATAATTGAGTGGAAGAGACTCGTCCATCTTTAACTAAGTGTCAGGAGTTTAATTTCTGTCTTGAGTATGACAAATAAATTTAAGAATCAGAATGACAAATTTTTTTTTTAAAAAAAATACTTGTTGTCTATTCTAAATTATTAAACAGTGTTCAAATTTGAAATGTGAGGGGAATTATATTAATATTATTATGAATATGTGATATACACATGAACTGGGTTGGTTGGGGTTTGAGTCCATCTTCTCTTGCACTGTCCCAGAAAATGTTACAGCTTGGGGACAAATTTTGCAGAGCAAGAGAGAGAGAGAGAGACCCTAATTACGAGGACGACAAAACAAAAGCCTTTCAGATTTTTCTATACAGTTTTCAAACTCCCCACATTAAAATATTAAACTATCACTCCATAATCAATACCGTTACTTCTGGACAGAAAATATTTGGTTTCAGTGATCATCATCATGCATATGTGTGAACGCCGAATCAGGACCGTCCATTTTCGAAGATGAGAGTGCCTTGGGGCACATCGGAGAATTTTGATTCCGTGGGATATTCCCGAGAATCGCAAATCATAGAAGGGAGTTATAAGTAACTTTGGACCCACTGTGACTAACCTTATCATAAATCAAGAAAAATAAATAAATGAAGAAAGTTATGAATCTCTGCGCTTACTGCTCTTGGAGTAAGTAAACTATCTATTAGTTTCCACATATTTTATTATTTATCGCCCTAGTAAAAAAATAATGAAAATAGTAATTGCCAACACATGCAATGCAAAACCATGTAATTTGGTAGCTAGCTCTCAATTATAAAATAACGAAAATGGATCATTTATATTAATTTTTTATATTTCTTAATGAAATTATGAATAAAATAAAAAGAAAGATTTTTTTAATTTTTTTATCTCTCTTATAACTCTACAAAAAACATAAAAAAATATTTTAGAGGATTAACTTTCTAAAATAACTGAAAATAAAGAAAATGTCACATTGAGCGAGCATTCCCTATTTCCCTGCAAATTTTAAAATCACTCACCAACTGATAGTACTTTTAGCTCCGTTTTGTTTATGTGTGTTTTGGCTTCATCCATTCTTGGTAGCATTTATATTTAAGACAAAAATAATTTATATAATAGCATTTAATAGAATTAATAGATATCTCATCACGGAAAAAAAGAAAAAGAAAAGGTATTCACATGCACGTGTCAAGTTCTTTTTGTGTGAGCCTTAGCTTAATTGGGGTTTTGCTTTCTTTCAAGCAATGACAATGCTTGAAGGCCAACATTTCCATTTCCTTCTTCCTTTTCTCCTAAGAATATCCTCCGCACCAAATCTTAAAGTGCAATTAAAGAAGAAGCACTAATTAGTGCTTAATCTTCAGCTATATATATACATATCATACACTCCTCCATAGTCATTCACCACGTTAGAAGCAGAACAATGCAGTTGGCAGAGTCTCTTGCTGTTTTATCCATCTTCCTAATCTGGCTTTCCATTTTGCATGGTATTGTTGTTTGCACTCTAAACTAGCTATTTGGTCATTTGAAGTGCTTATAGGTATTGTCTCTATATTTGGTATATATATACACACACATATGCATGTATATATATCTAGAATATTCAAATTTTGGTCCTAATTCTTGGATGTTATATTGCTTCTAATCAAATTGTCATAAACTTGATAGTGGTTTATATATGGTAGTGTACATGCATAGATTCATTTGATCCAATTAAGAAAGAGAAAGCCAAGTAAAATCGACCCAAACTGAGTCATAGATTCAAAGATTTTTCTAAACGAATTGGTTTTGACCGCATCCTCAATTTATGTTATATATTTTACATATTTGAGACTTGCTTTAGTATTGATTTATTATTTTCATGTATAGACTTTTATAATTTTATTTTAGTTTATTTCTTTTCTTGCATAAAACTTGTATTTTGTTATTTTAGTATTTACCTAAAGTAAAATCCTTAAAAAATCCCCACTTTGGTTAATATTTATAAAATTCTAAAAAAAAAAATTTGACCACCTTACTACTAGTATATAAGTACTTAATCTATCAAGGTCTCAAGTTCGAGTCTTACTTATAAATTTGAAAAAAATTCTGCCAAAAAACCCTACTGTTATAAAACTTTTGTTAGATTGAGACAAATTAGGGAGAATATGATAGATCGGTGAAAATTTTGCTAAAAAACATAATTATATATATACGGGGTCTCTTTTTAACAGTTTGGCTGAATTAAAAAAATTGGCTCTGTTATCAACTAAATTAACCATGTACAATTATACGACCATAATGGTTTCTTCTTAAATAATTATGTATGCACACAAATTAACATCAATCCCTACTTATTAGCTAACGATTATTTAATTTTACCTCAACCAAAATTCAAACTCAAAACTTGCAGCAAGACATACGAACAGTTATTTATATATTAATTACAAGTTTGGATCCAACATGAGTAAATTGGTAAAATGTAGATTAAAAAAAAAAAAAGATAAATTAAGTTTACACATTTATATATACATGCAGGGGAAGCAGGGGCACATGAAGTGACATTCTACATACACAACAAATGCCCATTTCCAATATGGCCCGCCACCGCACCCAACAACGGCCAGCCAGTAATAGCCGAAGGCGGCTTCTACCTTCCTCCATCCCAAACCCGGCGCGTCGTGGCTCCATGGTCATGGTCCGGCCGCATCTGGGCTCGAACCGGCTGCAACTTCGACTCCACCACCAACTGGAAAGCCGCCTGCGAGACCGGAGACTGCGATGGAAGGCTGGCCTGCAACGGCCTCATAGGCACCCCACCAGCAACCCTGGTCCAAGTCTCCCTCCAAGCCGACAAAGGCAAGCCCAACTTCTACGACGTCAGCCTCGTCGACGGCTACAACCTCCCCGTATCGGTCGCGCCCAGAGTGGTCAACCCCAAGTGCACCACCATCCAAGGGTGCGCGAGGGACCTCAAGTCGCTGTGCCCGCACGAGCTGGAGGTGGTGAATGGGAAGGGTGAGGTGGTGGCGTGCAAGAGCGCGTGCTTGGCTTTTGATAACGACAGGTTTTGCTGTAGGAACGAGTACGGAAGGGCGGACACGTGTAAGCCGTTCGTGTACTCCAAGATATTTAAGGACGCGTGTCCGTGTTATTATAGCTATGCGTTTGATACGCCTCCTCCTTTGGCGAGTTGTGCGTCTATGGAGTATATTGTCACTTTTTGTCCTTCTGGGTGGGGTGATGTAGAAATTATGTGAGATGCGATCTTGTTGTTGATTTTAATTTATATCAGTTGTTGAAGTATATATCTATGGATTCCAATGTTGAGTATGTATTGATTGAGTAGTGATGTCATGACATCTATGACTATGAGTGATGTTAATTAATAAGGTTCCAAGATTTCTTCACATTTTCCACACACCTACCGGTCACTAGTACTTTCCATTTATTTATTATTTCTGTTTTCTTGTAATATATATATATTAATAGATTGGGAGATCCACTTTAGATATTTATTGGCTAAAATGTACAAAGGATTTGAGTTTTAGGACATGACATATAATATTTTTAAAATCTTGCATTCATCTGTTTATTTATAATTTTATGTAAATTTATTAATATATTTTTTATTGATTTGAATAAAAATGTCGATGTAATTAAAAAATATTAAAAATTAAACAAAAATTTGAGAAAAATGGTTGACGGTGCTTGAAGTTGAAAGGTGAAGGAGGTTAGTTTAAAACTCAAGCTTTTTATGCATTTTAGCCTTATTTATTATTTGTTTATATTGCATAGTAACAGGTAGATAAATCCCAATAAATAAATCGTATGAAGGCTAATTATTTGGTTTTATGCTGAAACTCTATTAGTTTTAAATGATTTTTAAAGAGTAAATTCCTTAATGTTAATATTGATTTAAAATTATGAATTTATTATAATTTATTTTGAGTTCGAAATAATAAGGTTAATTTATTTTAAATTACAAATAATTTTTATATTATTTCAAATATATAATTATATAAATGATATAAATAATATAGTTATAATAGTAAAAGTGGAAGGAAAAAAAACTACACTCCAATCTTTTAGAGAGAAGAAAAACTTCCAATTTATATTTTATTTTATCAATAGATTTATATATAACTTTTTTTTTGCCAAAGATTTATATATAACTTGATTAATACTTTTGTTTTGGTAGAACTTGATTGTTTTTGTACTGTCAACATGTCAAAGACGAAAACTGGCACCGAGCCAGAAAGCCCAAAGCTCTAAAACAAAGGCCCAAAACAGATAAGCTACCTTAGGGTTTTCTTTGAGCTGGCCTTTTTATTTAGGGTTTTCTTTGGGCCTGACTACCAACGTTTCAATTAGGGTTTATGCGTTCTAGATAATTCGCCGATTCAGACAAAAAAAAAAAACAACTTCACCGACTAATACTGCTTATATATATGGAGCGCTTCGAGGGCTCCATTGCTCGCAGCTTCTTGCTTGACCAAAACAAATAACGTTTTGTGGCGGTGTGGGTTTCAATTAGGGTTTTCTTTGGGCCGGCCTTTTAATTAGGGTTTTCTTTGGGGCCGACAACCAACGTTTCAATTAGGGTTTATGAGTTCTAGATTCTTCGCCGACTAATATTGCTTATATATATGGGGGGCTTCAATATAGCCGCAGCTCGCAGCTCTCCGTCTGGTATACAACCCTGCGGCTCCTTTACTGTTCATTAGGGTTCTTCTACTGCGAGTGAGCATTCATTCTTTCTAAAGTTTCTGTTTTTCTTTTTCGCTGTAAATTATGATGAATTTCAATCTCTGATGAGAAAACTATAACTGCAACAATATGATGGATATATCCCATGATTCGTTGTATTTAAGTCTCTGATGATTGATCTATCTCTTAATGTGTTTCTTTTTTTAATCTTTGTTGTTATGACTTTTTTTTGTAAATCACATCTGTAGAGATATGATGATTTATATATTGGTCCGTGTTTCTGAATCACCGTGACCGACAATTCTTACCAATTTCTGATCTCTCTTGTGGAACAATAGTGGCTTTTAGTTTTTTCAAAGATTCTTTATATATAATTGTTATTAAACAAATTTTTTAGAACGTCAGTGGCAGTTGCTCTGTGATTACTTGCCTTTGTTGCAGTATACGCTATTCCGATCCAAATGCTGAGGGAAAGTTTCATAATAAATGAGAGCTTCTGCTACTTTTTTTGTATTCTTACTTGATGAATTTTCAAATTAAAAAAGTGTGTTGTATATAGTTTTGTTTCATAGAAAGTATTGATACATTATTACATTTTTTTATGTTTTTATAAGCTGCTGTGATGAATGTAGAATAAATTCACATGTCAGACTTCAGAGATTTTTTAAATCAATGAGAATGACAATTCTAAATCTTCTGAGCACAAGCTTTTTTTTTCTTTTTGAAGAAACTGGTTTGCTTTTATTATGTTAGAAATCATTATTTCTTTTTATGAAATATTTTTTCTTTTGTTGATCTATATCTGGCATTTCTTTTCTGCAGTGATGAATTTAGCATAAATCCACATGTCAGACTTCAGAGATTTACTAAATCAATGAGAATGACAATTCTAAATTTACTGAGCAGAAGTGTGTTTTTAAATTTTATAAGTGAATGACATACGAGTTCTTATCATTGTACTCTATTAAACAATTTTCATTTTGTTTATTGTTTGGTTTGGGTATGTGAAAATTTGAGGTATGAGTACTGGGAAGGTTTTTACTTGACGAATGGATGACAAGAAGAATTTGAAAGCTTTATTAGTCTCAACATTCTTAAAGAGGCGAAGATGAATATTGCTGAATTCTGACACCTCTTGTATGAGATGAGTCTTTTTTAGATATGAGACTCTTCTTTGAGCAGAGATAGCAACACACTGAGCCTTGATTATGTCTCATTTGGGTTTTTCTTAGATGCAAGTATCTGTCTCCCGCGTTCATGATTCCGTCAATTTTCACATGTCAACGTTTCATTGGCCCATGGGCGGGGGAATTAGATACCACTAACCTATTGGTTGTATTATTGGCTACTCCAAATTCAGGTGTATAATTGATAAAAATCAAATAATTCAATCGCCTAATATTGCAATTCTTTGATCATGTATTTGGGTCAAGGAATCTATCGTTAGGCTACATTAAAATCAATTTTTATACGTATATGTATCATTATATGTATATGTTGTCTTCCTTTAGCTCCGAGTATCCTTTTTTCTATTATAGGATTTTTCGGTGACAAGGTAGATACACTTTTTAAGATTGTTGATTTAAGTTTTGGTTTTCTTTAAGTTTCATATTGCATTCAAATTATGATATGATGTTGGATGATGAAATAAATCAGACGGATTCCCAATGATATTTTTTTACATGATATCACAACCAGCTACTTCTGACAGCTTCATATCATTCTTTATGATATGTGATTTTTCAGTGACAAGGTACCTAAAAATGTCACTGGAGTTTATGTTTTTGTTTGAGATTCATATTTCCTTCAAATTTTGATGGGATGAAGTTGGATGATGAGAAAAATCAGACGGATTCCCATTGATATTGTTAATACATGATATCACAACCATCTACTTCTGACAACTTCATATTTTATATTTGATCAATATTTTTTTCTTTGTTTTAGTATGTTATTTTTTTAATTTGAAATATTTGGCCGGCGATGCTAGAATTATGTTTCCTACTCTTGATGGGTACATAACCCACTTATTACACCATACCACCAAGATCTCTGACACCATAGGATCCAAGCAGGATGGATGAAATGGAGGAAGGCATCGGGTGTTATTTGTGATAAGAAAGTACCCCTTAAGCTTAAGGGGAAATTTTATCGCACCGCGATAAGACCAGCTTTACTGTATGGTACTGAATGTTGGGCGATAAAAAGCCAGCATGAGCACAAATTCAACGTGGCAAAAATGAAAATGTTGCGCTGGATGAGTGGTCACACTAGAATGGATAGGATTAGGAATGATTATATTAGAGAGAAAGTGGGGGTAGCACCTATTGTCGAAAAATTAGTCGAAACACGCCTTAGGTGGTTTGGTCATGTACAAAGGCGGCCGGAAGAGGCTCCAGTACGTAAAGTTGACCAAATGGAAGATAACCTAATAACTAGAGGTAGGGGAAGACCAAAGAAAACAATAGGAGAAACGATTAAGAGGGATCTAGACATAAATAACTTAACCATAGAAATGTGCAAAGACAGAACATGTTGGCGTCGCTTGATCCATATAGCCGACCCTACCTAGTGGGAAAAGGCTTTGATTGTTGTTGTAATTGTTTTTTTTTGGTATTAATGCTTTTCAAAATATAGTGGATGTTTTGATTACAAAAAGTTCAATGTAATCAGCTTTGATGACCAAGTTCTACCCAATGATATAGTGTAAAGAAAAGTTATTTTAAGGCAGGTTATTTGTCCAAATTGTGGCATCTGATGTGAGTCTGAAGCTGTGTATATAAAATGTAATTTGGTTGAACTGTCTAAATAATTCTTCAAATTTTTCCCCACAGAATGCAAATTATGTTGTGGTGTGGATCTGTTCATGCAAGATTTTCAATATTGCCAAAGTTACTGGCAAAGGAGAAGAACAATGCTTTCTTATATAGTTATATTCCGGCAAATGCTATCACATATAAAAGAAGCAGAAATATATTGACACGTGGAAGGTGGAGGATAATGCTTTCTTTGCACTTATAGCCCTTTTATTTCACTAGATTGGTTTGTAACCACCAATGATACGTATTATTTATTAACCTATGTTATATAGAAGTGATTGGTTATTTTAGATGGGTGTTTATACAAGAATGGTTAGTCTTCTATTCATTGTGAATTGCTTGAAATTCATTACTGTTTGGTTACTCTATGATAAATTAAACTGTTTTAGCAGTGTGCTCATATTGTGTTATCTTTTCCTACTCCTGAGGTATCTTCCCAAATGATACCAAATAATTGGTTTTGAAGTAATAATGAATTTTGTACTTCATAATTGTCTCTATGAACTTTTATTTATGATGGTCGGTTACCTTTTGGGCTATGTGCTCACACTGGTCTATATTGGTTTTGTTGAGATGTGTGCCAGAGCTATGCTAGATTGTTGATGTTGACATGGTAATGAATCTCTAAGTTGTCTTTTTATGAGCTGTTTCTGATGCTGATGTTGTAATGACTAGTTATTCTTATAACATACCTGCTTCTACTGTACCAAAATGATTAGTTATTCGGTTTTGTTTTTACATTGCTGGAATCAATCCTTGTTTTCATTTTAGTGTCCTGAAAGATTTTTTATTTATTTCATTGATATTGATAATACGAGATTTCATATCTTTGCTATTTTTGACAAGTTTATATTCGATTGCTGTAAATGTGTATTAATTGGCCAGTGATGCTAGCATAATATTTGCTACTCTTGATGGGTATAATAACCCTCAGATGACACTATTCCACCAAGATCTCTGAGGCCTCATTTTCAAATTTGTCGATGACACTATGCACTTGTGCTTATGACTCGGTGGTTAATTATGAATTTTGCTATTTCTGATAAATTCATTTTCCCACATATTGCCAAAGATGCTTTGATTTGGACCCATAATTACATTCAAGATTTTCAAGAAACCCATTTCGTTACTGGCGAACTAGAAGCTAACCAGTTTGGTGTTTATTTCACTATATTATTTTATATCTATATTATATTGAAGTGATTTGATTATTTTAGATGGGTGTTTATATTATTGTTAGTCTTTAATTAATTGTCATTGTGCCCTAGAAAATCCTTATTGTTAATTGTCATTGTTATTGTTTGATATTGACGTGGCTAGATGGTTGATTATTCATTATATTCTGTTTTGGAATGTTTATTTTCAATATGGGCTATGCTTCATATTGACGTGGCTAGCCTCACTTTGAGCTATGCTTTTTACTGCCGTATTAGTTACCCTATGAGCTATGTGTTCATTTTCAAACGGTTCGTTACATTTTTTCCTTTGTGCTTAGTTTGTATTTTGTACTAGGTTGGTTTGCTGTGATGTACGCTAATTCTGTAATAGAGGTGTGTTCGTACAGACATGGCTAAATATGTTTATGGAAGAGATGCTCGTATTGCACTAGGCATGGTAGTTAACTTTTTGCCTAAGTGCACATGTTGGTCTTGATAGTAACCCATTGGTTCTAAGTTGTAACTTGTATTTGCTACTCTTGATGGGTTCAATAACCCACTGATGATACTATACCACTGTGATCTCTGAGGCCTCTTTTCTTTATATATTTATTTATTAATCTATGTTTCCTGATTTCTGAGTTCAATATGAATATGTTTTTTGGTAGTAATAATTTACAAAATGAATTGAATAATGCCCAACTTGCGAAGAAGGACATCTAGTCGTTGTTTCCTAATCGAATAAAGAAATCAGGTCTTCAATTCAATTTCTTCCAATCAATCTAGTTGGAGTATCCATACAACCAATCTAGTTGTCCAAGCTCGAGAGCTCTGCAGAAAACATGTCTTCAATTCAATTTCTTCCAACCAATCTAGTTGGAATATCCACACAACCAATCTAGTTGTCCAAGCTCGAAATCTCTGTTTCAATTCATACAAAGATTTTCGAGGTTCACACACCTTCGTAGAATACGAAGTCTTCAATCCAACTTCTCTTGAATGTTGGAGTATCCATACAACCAATCTAGTTGTCCAAGCTGGAGATCTCTGCTTCGATCCATACAAAGATTTTCGAGGTTCACACACCTTCGTAAAAAACGAAGTCTTCAATCCAACTTCTCCTGAAAGTTGGAGTATCCATACAACCTCACTGGTTGTCGAATACTGTTTAATAAGATTGGATGATCCAGTAATAGTCCAGAATTATGGCTTCCGATGTAATCTACTGCCAAGGCATAACCTTTGATGGTTGACCTGAGAGGCTCTTTGTTTCACAATCGTGTTTGAATGAGAAAGAGACCGTTATAAATATTAGTAATTTGGAACGAAAATTGTTATGTCAGTGATCTGATTAAGAAGTGTGTTTGTATAATGCAATTTGGTTGAACTGTGGGAATAATTCTTGAAGCATTTTCCCACAGAATGCAAATAATTTTGTGGGTTTGATCCGTAGTTGCATTGCAAGATTTTCAGGAATGCCTAAATTACTAGCAAAGGAGAAGAATAATGCTATCTTATATTGAGTCAAATGCTATCTCATAAGAAAGGTTATCTGTACAGAACTCTATTGACATATGGAAGGAGAAGAATAATACTTTCCTTGCACATAACGAAGTGATTAGATTATCTTAGATGGGTGTTCATACTTGAATGGTTAGTCTTCTATGAATTGAAATTCGTTGTTGTTTGGTTCCTTGAATGTTAAATTACACTGGCTGAGCTGTTTGCTCGTATTGGAATAACTTTTGGTCGTGAGTTGTAACTTGTATTTTCATACCAAGACGGTTTGAGCTGTGTTGCTCTATTATATTGGATGCATGTGCTCGAATTGGAATGAGTAGTTATTTAATGTGCTGTGTGTCATACATGATTTATCAATTTCTCCTATTACCTGTGTGCTCCTCTTAGGTAACTAAGGGGAGCATGTAAAGTATTGGTCAAATAACTAAATTTTACAGTACTAAAGTCTTGAAGAAGAGCAGCAACATCTCTGGCTAGAAATCCCCAATGCTTGTGGAAGTGAGGGGCAGAAACACCATCCGGTCCTGTGGGCATAGAAGAAATTCAGTGATGTTGCTGTTTTGGGGCTGAAAGACTGATAACCATCGAAGATGAAGGAGCTCCATTAATCTACAATTTCTGCGTCTGTCTTTTGTCTAATTTAGAGTCCCTATAAGGGGCCACCAGGATCCAGGCTCTCCCATGCTAGGCCTAGTATGATACATACACACACATATGTACATGTACATGTACACACACATGTATATGTATACAGTGTATTGTCTCTTTTTAGCTTCGAGTTTCATTTTGACGTTAGGATTTTTTGGTGACAAGGTATATACAAATTTTAATATGATGTTGGATGATGAAATAAAGGAGGCGGATTCTTATTGATATATTGTTTATGTTTATACATATCGCAATCACCTATATCTGACAACTTCATATTATATCCTCTGTGGTAGATCAATTTTTTCGGAGAGATCAAAATTTATGTCTATTTTCTTATGTCCATTTCATCCAATTCTCTAATATAATTATGACACGTGGCAAAAAGTGTTTAAATTACCAATCACAGTAGAGAGAAAATATAGAAGACCATCTTTTATATGACCAATC
Source organism: Senna tora (assembly GCA_014851425.1). Lineage (NCBI taxonomy): Eukaryota > Viridiplantae > Streptophyta > Magnoliopsida > Fabales > Fabaceae > Senna > Senna tora. The sequence goes on from CM026267.1 coordinate 12,501,425, forward strand.
ATAGAAAAAAAGAAAGTGTAAATACAATATATGATTAGTGGAATTGGAGGAAATGAACATAAGGAAATGGACATAAATTTTTTCCCGGAATAAAATTGTGGGACTGACGTTAGTGTGGGGTTCACAGTCTATTTCTGTCATTTTTTAGAATCGTCCCCTGCCGTATGTAATATTTTGCCGGTGATGCCAGATAATTGATGACACCATTCCACCAAGATCTCTGACGCCGCCTTTAAGTTTCATTTCTTCATTACTACGTTTTGATTACAACATTCAGGTTGGATGCCCATGCAAATAAAGTTATTATAAATCATTATATATAATCGTCCAAAATTATGGCATTTTTGTGAATCTCTTCTGCAAAGGCAAAATCTAGGAAGGATAACCTGAGAAAAGCCTTGTGTTTCACAACTGTGTTTTCGTATAGCGAATAAGAAAAGGAACCGATATTAACATAGCATTAGCATTTGGGAATGTCTTTTTGAGTCTGAAGTTGTGGCTATATAATGCAATTTTCGGGGGTGGATATTTGTGTATTCTTACGTTTGTCTCAAAGCTTTTGTGCGTTTTATAGCTCTCTCGTAATTGGTCAAGTTTTCCATTTTATTAAAGGTAAGAAGAGTTGATCGAATAAGGTGATGCTCTTGAAGATTGACATGAATAAGGCATATGACCGCTTTGAGCGGGACTTCATTCAAGAAGTTTTGAAAGCTTTCGAGTTTCAATGGATTATGGGCTGTGCAATTACTTAGAGAGTCAAGGTAAATGGAATAATGATGTCGTTGTTCCTACTAGAAGCCTAAGGTAGGGGGATTCTTTGTCCCCCCCCCCGTATCTGTGAGGTGCTTTCAGCCATGATCAATAAGGCAACAAAAGAGGGAAGGATTCAGGGATTGAAGTTTAGCTCCTCAGCTCAAGGCCTAACACACCCCTTTTTTGCGGACGACACGACGATCATGACCAGTGCTTCAGATGCGAAAGTTTTTGAGGTGCAATAAATTTCAAATGAGTACACAATAACTTCTGGTTCGAATTTTATGAGTTGTGTGTGCTCGTTCTTGAAGACCCAGTAATTGTTTGGCTCCTCTAATGCTAAATTACACTAGCTGAGCTGTTTGCTCATACTAGAATATTTTCTTACCATTGAGTTGTGCCCTCAAATATGAACTGTGTTCATATTTTCTCATTGCATTACCCTTGGCTTTGTAATGGAATGTTTGATTACCTCGTTTTTTGAATGGTTATTTACGCATTAGCTATATGCTTCATATTATGTCAACATATGTTGGAATATTTTAAAATAAATAGATGTATTAATTGAAAAGTGATGTGTTTATGTTGTTTTATTAATTTATAATTTATATGAAAAGTTGCGCAGGGAGCTACAAATTTAAAATATAAGACTCTTCATTTAAATTGTATAGTTGTTACTTTTAATTGAAGAGATATTATACCAAAAGATATCTCTTCAAATGCATCACTTCATGGTCTATATAAACACCTCATCATTCTATAACACAAACGTCAAACTCATTGTCTTTTTCTTTGAATGCACACAAAGATAAAGACAAATTATTACTTTGTAAACACTATTGTTGTCATGGTTTGAGTATTAAAAGTACAATCAAAGGTCTTTACTGTATCTTAAAGGAAATTTGTCGGTCTATTCAACTTACACCCTATAAAATAAGAATAGATGGGATCAAATTAAGCTTAAAGAAAAATATTGTCCATACATTAAATATATTATGCATCACTTTCTTTTCTTCTTCTTGTTGTGCTCTTCAAAGAATAATCCCACCTACAACATATTTAGTTACTCTCAAGCCGTGTGCTCAATCTTCAATGGTTGGTTACCTTAGGCACACTCTAATGGTTAGCCACCGTCAGAGCTATGTGCTCATACTTTAATGGTTAGTAACCCTTGCAGCTATGTGATCATAGTCTAATGCATAGTTATCCTATGAGTTATGTGCTCAAACTATGCTAACTCTTGAATGGGTAGTTACATTTTGAGTTGTGTGCTCATACTAATATCATTTGGGTTTATCTAATTGTGGGATATTTCATATGTTTAGCCAACTTAGCCATGGTAGTCATGACATTTTATAATGTTTAGCTTCTTTTAATGGTTGTCTGACGAAGATTATAAATTGATGGTTGGTGATTATATATAATAGAGTTGCTCTGCCTTCTCTGTTCCACCATATGAAGTCTCTTTAACAATTATTTAGAGAGTGATTATGAAAAGATAAGAGAGCAAACTTCGCTGAGAATTCGACGCCTAAAAGGTGATCGCATCAAAGGAAAAAAGATTCAAGTGAGAAAAAAACGAGTAACTCTAAAAGATTATTCTTTTTTTTTTTGGTAGAACTCTAAAAGATTATTCTATTTTGAGGTAGCATTTTCTTAAAAAAAACACTGTGCAGTTCTCTTTTAGCCAAATAAATATTAAAATATTTATATTTCGTCAAAATTTTATTTAAATGATTTTCTTACACAAATATATTTCGAAAAAATTTTATTCTCAAAATTTAGCAATCTTTTAAAACTATTCACATATATATTTCACTGTAGCGGTATAACTTCGTCATCAAATATGACAATTACCTCAAAAATGTTAAAGGTAATTGCCCTTAGTATGAACGATTATTTGGTCAAACAGTCAATCCTATTATTGCTTTTAATGAGGGCAATTATCACGGAAGAAGTCAAATGCAGTGGGGCTCACAAGACACATGGGCTATCAGCTCTGTTCTATAATTGTCATTATTGATGACGATTATTTGTGGTTCATTAATTGTCATTGCTGAGGATATTTTTTTAGGAGTCAGAGTAATTTCACTAGATTACTTTTATAAGGCATCCTGTAAATTAGTTCGGACACCTCAAAGTTCGGTTATAGTTTTAAAGTGCGATGAATCAGTTGTTTCAATTCTACATAATTCATTCCACGAGTGATTCTTGTTAGTTTTGAATTATCTGGGACATGAAAAATGACGGCATCGGACAAGTTCGATACAATGGCATCTTGATAAATACAAGCGATGAATGGTTGACTCATGTTTGTTAGTGCAAATTGATGCTACACAACAAGAAACAGTCCAACGAATGTTGTAAATATTATTGTTGGAAGCAATATTGTAAGAACCGGACCGGACTGGATGATCCGACCGGTTTAACCTCCAACCGAATACAAAGGCGAGTCGGTTGGACCAAAAAACTGTTTTTCTAGTTGGACCGGTCAACCGGTGGCCCAATCAGTCCAATTTTTTTTAATTAAAAAATTTAAGAATAAAAAGAAAAAATAACATAAAAAAAAAGAAATTAGAGAAATCTTAAAAAGTAAAATTAGAAAAGTCTTGAAAATTAAAATTTAAAAGTCATGATTATCAATAATTTCATATTTTATTTGATTAAGTTCTTTCAAAGCTTGACAAGTCTTAAAAATTAAAATTTTGAGAAGTTATGTAATTTAAAACTTCAAAATTATGTATATTGAAACCTAAAATTTGAGTGATGTCATTTTATATATTAAGAATATTTATTATTTATTACGTCATCCGGTTCAACCGACGGTTCGACCGGTTAAACCAATCAAACCATGAACCGAACACTTGTCCGAGTCTTTGTCCGGTTCGATTCTTACAACATTGGTTGGAAGTTGTGGTTTAGGAATCAAGACATGTATATATAGAAAATCAGCAACACTAAAAACAATTTTTTTTATTTGGCATGACACATGACAATAATATCTGATTTGATCTATTTTTTTACGCATCATATTTTATCTCAACTTCCATGTCATCAATAAAAAAAAAAAAGTGGGTTTAAAGTTTAAACCTAACCCCTTCATCTCCTAATCTGAAAGTTTTATGACGCGCTCTGCTTTGAAACGTGATTGGTAGTTTCAAGGATCACTCGGAGCTCTCTCACTCTGTGTATTATTATATTATACGCGCGCATGCCTCCCTTTCTGCTCTGAATTTGTTCTATAAGCAAACTTGTTTGCTCTATATGACCATCTTGTTTGTATGTTTGTTTTCTCTTCTTCCTTTGGTTTTAGCTTAAGGTTGAAAGTTCAAATTCCCTTAATTACCCAAACAAAAAAGGAATAATAGCTTAAGGTTGAAAGTTCAAAGAAGATGGAATGAAAATTGGTTGGGCAGATTGAAGCCGCCATAAAATTTTCAGATTGAGAGACCAAGGAATTAGGTTTAAACGTACTATTTTGTTGATTTAATATAGAAGTTGAAATAAAATATAATATGAAAAAAATCAGTCTGACTAGATATTATTGTTACGTGAAGTTAATAAAAATTATTAATTATCTAAACGGTGTTATTAAAAAGAATAAATTTATTCAAAAATTAAAACATTAGTAATGTATATTTGACCAAAAGTATAAATATTAAAGATACTTACACCTCGTTTGGTATGTCTTCTTTACAGGAAAAGTGAGGTGAGGTGAACTTACTGCATGTTTGGTATGCCTTCAGTACAGGGAAGGTGAGGTGAAACTTCCCTCTGCTGATGTGGAGGGAAGTGGAGGGAAGGTGAGGTGAGGTTTGGTTTAAAGACCAAAATGCCTTAAAAAATTGTGGCTTTTAAAGAAGTAAGGGCAAAAAAGATTTTTCATACTTTTATCTTCTATTTCCCTATCTTCTTCCCACCATACCAAACAATATTAATTTTACATTCCACTTCCATTTCCCTGCATACAAAACATACTTTTTATCACATACTTCCACTTCCACTTCCCTCGACAACACTCACCGACTATCAAACGACACCTTAAAGTACTTTACGCTTTTTAAATTAGAAATCATGTATATTATTTTCTAAAATTTTATATTTATTTTAATTAAAAAATCTAACAATAAAGTTATACGAGAGCGGTTATAGAGTAACTCAAGTACTATGAATGAATGTAATTTGGTGATTTTTTTTTTAATTAAGTAGTGACGAAGAAATGAATCGTAATAAAAAAAATGGGTTATAAAGTTAAAGGTAAATGGGTGTAGTGTCGTACTCTCTTGCCTAGACATTTTGCAACGTATAGCTCCGCACGCGTCTCCTTTTGCATTATTTTGCCGACCTTTGGGAAAGATCAAGACAAACTTCCTAGTCAACTTCTTTATTTTAGGTCATCCAAAATACTTTTTTTTATAATAATGATTTATTTTCAATTTAACATTTTAAATGTGAAAGGAAACCATTCACATAAAACTAAAAGATTCTCTAACCAAAGTAATGTAAGGACTTTGACATAATAAAATTCAAATAAAAATAACATTAGATGAAACTTTATCGAATACAATAAGAAAGAAACCTCAATGGAGGTGGCAGTTGGTAACTTGGTACAATATATATATATATATTTTCAAACTTACAATTTATTTGATTTGGCTTTAAAGTTTAACAATTTTTATAATATTTAATTTTGTGCAGCGTACCCAATTTATTAATAGTTTCTCAAAACATTGGTTCTCTTGTAAAATTAAAAAAAAAAAATTAGAGACACCACGAGAATATAAGAAGATATACAAAATTCTATTTATATATGCATTTGTATACAATATTTTCTTATGGTGAGTCTATAATACAACTTGTTGCATCATGTAATAGGTTATGTGGCACAATTGTAATTATTAATGTGATCCAATTGCATTGCATGATGCAACAAAATAACAAATATCACAATCCTATTAGCTAAAATTATATTACATGATGCAATAAGTTACATCATATATAGACTCAGCCCTTCTCTTCTATATAAGACTTTAATGATAAAATAACATTAAGGAAGTACAATGTACCATAATATATTGTATACTAATTTTGTATGAAAAGTTACGCCTTAGCTGGTGCTTTTATTGTGGAAATTACAAAAAAAAATAATTGATCATGTGAAAAGTAATAAGTTTGAGAAGAACTCTATGTGGCATTGAGTGTGGTCATCGATGAATAAATATGTGTTTATAATAGATTCATAAATATAAAGATTAAAATGCATATATAACTCTTAATTAGAGGTCATGTGCACAATTCTGTCAACCATAAAAAGTTATATAAAACCTCCTAAACTTTATAATTCGAGCACAAAATCTCATGAATTATCTTTTCAATCTAAACTTTTTTTTTTTAATAACCAATCCAAAACTTTAAATGAGAGTAAACATATCAAATTATTCAAAAACAATTTTTTTACACAAAACTTAAAGTTTATGACAGTTTTTTTATACAACATCTAAATATTATTGTGATTTACACATGCCTAAAATACAAATTTAGTATGTCTTGATTTTGTTTATAAATTACACAAAGTTGAGAAGTCTACAAGCTGACGTTAATTTTTTAAAAAATTGGAGAGATAAATTATATATTAAAAGAAAATATTAACGAAAAAGACATTGCACAAACTTACAAATCTAAGGAGAAATCAATTATGCAAAATTGAATTATGAAAAGCCATTATATAAAACTCTAGATATTATATTATAATTAATAAATTTCACAACAAAATTAATACCTAACCAAAAAGTTGGTTTTCAAAAGAAAAAGGGAAAAAAAACAAACTTAACCTAAAAGTTACCTCTAAGAAAAACCTTGACTTTTCATTCGCCATGCCATTGTATTAAATTTTGCTTTTAAAACTTACAAGATGACAAAGATTAGGAGCGTCACATGAACGAACGAACGCACGCAGCCACGCACGCATAGTCATATATCCTCCATCTTTCTATACTTCTATATACTAACAAGACAAACCCCATTTCTAGAGTCACACACACACACACACGCAAGCAAGCAAGAGAGAGAGAAAGAAACAGAGTAGAAACACAAAAGAAGAAAAACAGAGTATTACTGTACAGTATTGTATTGGCAATCAAAACTAAAAAGAAGAAGAAGAAGATGAAGAAAGCGGGAGACATATTGGCCTCAGCAGGATCCATAATCGCTTCCTTGATGTTCGTGTGGGCTATGTTCCAACAATACTTCCCATACCAAATTCGGAACCAAATCGAGAAATACTCGCAGCGCCTCGTGACCTTCGTCTACCCTTACATCCAAATCACATTCCACGAGTTCACCGGCGAGCGTCTCATGCGCAGCGACGCCTACTCCGCCATCGAGAACTTCCTCACCTCACGCGCCGCCACGCAGGCCAAGCGCCTCAAGGCCGACATCGCCAAGAACAACCAATCCCTCGTCCTCTCCATGGACGACCACGAGGAGGTCGCCGACAACTTCCAAGGCGCCAACCTCTGGTGGGCCTCCGGCAAGAACATCACCAAATCGCAGTCGCTTTCCTTCCGCCCCGTCACCGACGAGAAGCGATTCTACAAGCTCACCTTCCACAAGCGTCACAGAGATCTCATCCTCACCACCTATTTGAACTTCGTCCTCAAAGAAGGTAATGTTGGGTACAACTCCCACATCGAGTAGAGATTCAGATAATTCCTTCTATATTAATAAATTATTTTCCTACAGGTAAGGCAATTAAGGTCAAAAACAGGCAGAGGAAGCTCTATACTAACAATGGCTCTTACTGGAGCCATGTCGTTTTCGAGCATCCCGCGTCGTTTCAGACTCTGGCTATGGAATCTCACAAGAAGGAGGAGATTATTGAGGATCTCGTTACTTTCAGTAAAGCGGAGGAATTCTATTCGAGAATTGGGAGGGCCTGGAAAAGAGGGTATTTGCTGTATGGTCCTCCTGGAACAGGGAAATCCACCATGATTGCCGCTATGGCGAACCTATTAGGGTATGATTTGTATGATTTGGAATTGACTGCTGTGAGGGATAACACAGAATTGAGGAAGCTTTTGATTGAGACGTCAAGCAAATCGATCGTTGTGATTGAGGATATAGACTGCTCGCTTGATCTCACGGGACAGAGGAGGAAGAAGGAGAAGAAGGAAGAGGATGAAGAGACGAACAAAGATGGAGGAGGAAAGCAAAAGCAAAGTGTGGAACACGAAAGAGAAGGGAAGACTAGTCAGGTGACTCTGTCTGGGCTCTTGAACTTCATTGATGGCTTATGGTCTGCTTGTGGAGGAGAGAGATTGATTGTGTTCACTACGAATCACGTAGAGAAGCTGGATCCTGCGTTGATTCGAAAAGGAAGAATGGACAAGCACATAGAGTTGTCCTACTGTAGCTTCGAGGCCTTCAAGGTTCTTGCTAGGAATTACCTTAAAATCGAATCCCACCGTTTGTTTGATAGAATCGGTGAGTTGTTGGGTGAGGTCAAGATGACGCCGGCTGACGTGGCGGAGCATCTGATGCCCAAGTCTGCTTCTGGGGATTCGGAAGTACAATTGAGGAGTCTGATTGAGGGTCTTGAATCGGCGAGGAAGGAAGAAGATGAGAGAAGAAAGATTGAAGAAGAAGCATCGTTAAGCAAGAAGGATTGGACGGAGAAAGACAAGGATTCATTTGTCAAAGCAGAAAGCGACACATGACGTGAGGTTGAGAATAGAAAGGACCATTCTTCTAAATAGGACATCAAAGTGTTGTATTATGATTATCTTAATGAAATAATGGGAAAGTTGTTAGATGTTGATGAACCTAACCGGATAATGTCTCATATTCAGTCATTTTTCACTCAATCGCTTGAGATACCTTGAATACAAGGGATTTTTTTTTGTTTGTTGGTCTTAGGTCATCTGTTTATCAAAGTGTTCTCATGACTAATCTTATGCTTGAAGAATAATAAATTCAAAACTCCAATTAAAAGTAGGGAATAAAAATAGTAAAATACTGAGTTAACTACTGATAAAACTACTGTTCAAGTTTTACTAACGTAAAAATTGGTTAAAAGCATCTCATTATTTTAGAATTTGCCAACAATGAGGAATAAATAAATGGAAATGAAAGAAAACCCACAAAGTTCAATAGGGAATCGCATAAGGGAGGATTCTAGTGTCTAAGGGTTATAGACTTATAGGCTTACAGCCCATAACAACTTCGGGAGGCCAGCTAATAATGGGCCTTTATTGGACCTATCGTACCGAGTGAGACGGGTATTATTAGGGCTCTACAGTATGCAAACTATTGGGCCTCAATGTTTTGGTATGTGTAGACTCATAATTGATAATTACAATCTCAGACCAGAAGAAAACAATCGCAACTTGGAAAATACCAAATCCAGAACTTGAGTTGATGCTTTTTGTCTGTTTATTAGTATCTAACAAGTTGAGATGATGTTGATTACCATTTACAAATGTGAATGTGAAGCGAGGTAACAAGACGACACTCAAGTGTGAATATAGAGAGGATGTTGGATACTATATGAATATTCAACTTGGTACTTATTTTATTGATTAGTTGTTATTTGTAAATATTAATAAAAAGTTGGTCTTTAATTTATTTAATGTGTTCGTATTATTATATTGACAAATAACATTCATTGAATACAAAAATATACTAAAAGTTTAATAATTCAATAATACTAAACTTTTATTTGTGAATATTCTATGCGCATAGAGAGGCTACATGGAGGAAAGTATATTAAAATTAAAATGAAATGTTGAGCCATTTGAATCTGCCTGGCCCAATGGCTCAAGTGTATATAACAAATATTTTTGGTACATCTAATAATGAAGAACTAAATTAGCTGGGACTAAATTAATTAGAGTATACTGGACTTTTAGATATTACTTATTTGTAACAAAAAAAATGGACAGATCAGAGTCCAAGTGGTGTAATCAGTCACTTACTGGATTTAACTCTTCCATTGAATACGTCTAGGCTTTATAGACTTCCATTGCGGCATAAGCATTGAAACTAAAAAATATACATTTTTAAGGAAAAAAATCTTATTAAAACTTCATATATTTGCCATTTTTTATTTTAATCACATTAACAGCAAACTAAATGTAGACATGCTCCTTAGCTTTTTAAGTAATTTAACAATTAATAACACTTCTTTATACAAATTACTTAACCACACATTAATTCTCAGATATTGATAAATGTATTTTTGCTAACTAAATTGAAAAAATAAATAATTTCTTTTACAACACTTTTCTTGAAATTTTATTTATTAAGTCATTTAAAATAAACAAATTTTAGAAGTACATGCATGCATCCAAATAAATTCCAAGTCAACTCCATACAATGACAGTCTAGGGTATGAAATGGCTTTTACCTGCACAGTCAAATAAAATAAAATATTTTTTATTTTTTATTATATGAATTTTTTAATTAAAATAAAAAAATCGAATAAATATTAGTCTAGAAAAATGTACAATCACCATACTTGAAATTGTCTTCTTAGGCATGCACTTCAATCTTGACTTCACCTCAATATGTTTAGAGATTAGCTATTAATTAAGTTAGGCATCATTATCAACACTCATTTTCATATATTTATATATATTATATATATGTGATGACCTGCTCTGCTTGACTATTCAAAACACCACAAATAATTAAAAGGAACATGCATTTATCATATAGTACACCTATTACCCTTGCATATGTGACTTGACCAAATTTCTCTTCACTTTAATGATTAGTACAAAAATACTTTTCAAATATATATATGGTATATACCTATATTACCCTTGCCCTTGCATAACTTGACTTCATCAAAATTCCGTTTCACATTGATAATAATATTAATTAGTATACACAAATATATACTTTTCAAATATTTTACATTGGAAGTTGATGGATCATGATATACAGCTAAAACTTTAGCTTTCATGAATTCAACACACACATGGAGGACCGCTTCAAGGAAAAGTCTGTGTTTGATTACTTTTTCAATATAATGACTAATTGTCACTATTACTTTCCTGTGGTCTTTATGCATGGAAACGTACAACTGCAATATAATTAATATATAATTTGTAGTATTACTCGTTCCAAATTAAACAAGTGTGCATTAATCAATTTATAATATATTTGCTTCTCATAACCTAATTTTAGGATAAAAGTATACTACTACAGGTACTTAATTTTTAATACATTCATCCAATCACCCAATATCATTTGTGGATATTAATATATATATACTCATGCTAATAGGGGCTAGCTATAAAATTTTGTTAATATTAATAAATAAAAAGTAAAAAAATAAAAGAAGTGTCAAATTTTCAGTAGTTTCATAGTAGTACCCAACATCCTCTCTTGAATTTCTTGTGTGAATATAGTGTGAATATATAATAATATAACGTTTAATTCAATTAATGATCTTTCACATTCCAAAATCCTCACCGACTTTAATCAATTGACAACTTTGTCAAGTGCCACCAATAATATTTAATGTTAAATAATTTATAATGTCCAAAGAAAACAAAGAAATAAAAGTAAAAGAGAGTAGGAAATAATGGATGTAGGAGGTTTATAAAAGGAAGAAGAGGTATGTATAGAAGGCAAAGAAATAAAAGTGGAAAAGAATTAAAAAGGGGTTGAGAGGATATTGTCGCAGGAGAGATGACACTGCCTTTTTGGCTGCCATGACTCCAATATGCAGCGTCATCATTCTGTGACACCATCCCCTTCTTCCTCTTAATTTATTTTCCTTCACTTTAATTTCTCTCTTTTATTCCTATATATATATATATATATATATATATATATATATATATATATATATATATATTAATGTGGAGATTATATATATGTATTTTTAATTTGTTCATCATTATAAATTTCGCTGCTGCTTAATTCCATTTTTTTTGCTTCTTTGTATCTTTGATATATATGTTTCTACTTTATATATATGCGCATGCAGTTTGCCTGCAATATAATACGTACATAAGTTCTTTAGTTTAAGGAAAAATTATATATATGCATCCTCAATTCCTTATTATTTTAATTACTACCATATATTACTATTAGTTCACTTCACAGGCTCGCATTTGATTCATTTAATTTGAATCTATATTCTTAAACATATATGCATGATGAATAAGACGCGATGGATTTAAATTAAGATGCATATATATATATATATATATATATATATTCTCATAGCCATGGCTCCAGAATTGGGTTGGAATTAAAAATGGAGACATTTCTACTCATTTGCTTGCGAGCCACCTCATCAAAATCTTAGATTAATGACACTTTATTATACTATTCTTGACCCATGTCTGACGATGTCGTCGTTTACCTTTAATTTGTCACGCATCAACAAGCTGGCCTAGCTAAGTACTATAGCCACCGCTCGCACACAGGTAACTTAAGCACCTTTTTCATGTAGTATCACGGATTTGGATCCGTTAAAATACATTTTGCATAAAGTATATGAAGTGTACAATTTAGACCCTCAATGTATAAGATTATGTATACTGTGTATTCGTGTTTAAACCAACTCCGTTGATTCGTTGAATTTGAATCGCCAACATTTTAATTTTAAAAATTCCACTTCTAAAATTGATTCCTGCGATTAACTTGGAAATAATTGCCTTCAACTTGCTTGCTGATATCTCTCTTCCCTTGTATTTATGAGAGCTAGTTTTTTGTTTGTTCCTTTTTTGTCTACCAAATGAAAAATCTGACAGCAAGTCTTAAAAACTATATATACATATAGCATTAAATCTTTGCTTTGCCCTTTTCTTTACTATAATTAGTGGCTATTTCCAAGACCTTGTGTCTCTTTTGTAACCTTAAAATAAAATATCGGATTTGGATGAATTAAAGTGTAATTCTGTTTGTGATATGCATCTATTGTTGTTTGGGAAAGAATTATGGTTCGTTTGGTATCATGGAAGTTAGGAGAGGTGAGTGTTCTCACCACTTTTGAGCTTATGTGGTACATGCTGAGGCTACTTCCATGGTGAGTCAAGTTCCATCATAGGAGGGGAGGTAGGTGCCATGGGTGAGGAGAGGAAAGTTGTGGTGAAGTGAGGTGAGTTGAGGTTTAAAGACTAAAATGCCCTTAAAAAATTTGTGGCTTTTAAAAAAGTAAGGGCAAAAAAGGTATTTCATATTTTTATCTTCTATTTCCCTATATTTTTCCCACCATACCAAACAAATTACTTTTATATTCCACTTTCATTTCCCTGCATATCAAACATATTTTTTATCACTTACTTCCACTTCCATTTCCACTTCCACTTCTCACTAAAATACTCACCGGATAATAAACGCCACCTTATTTTGCTAATTGGATCAATGTCCAGAGCTCCAAAATTATGTTTTTTACTGGGTTGTACTTTGACACCCTGTAATATATATTTTTTTGTTTCTCAAGGTATCCCCCAGCCCGACAGATCAAGGAATAATTCTCCGCGGATTTGAGCTCCATTTAAGGTTTGTCGCTGACCAATTGGTTGCTGCATACACAAGGTGGAATTCGAACCCCCAATACTTGCTTAAGCGACTTAATAAACTAACCACTAGACCAACCAAACTTAGTTAGTGTCTTTTAAAAGTATATTGGTTGACATTTGAATAGTTTGATGAGATTTAAAGCTTCAATGCATCAGTGCCTTGTGATATATAACCATTTTTTACATGTTTTGTTTTGAGAGCATTAATTGAGGTAGAAAATAATAAATACGTTGCTTTAAAGCTGTAGAGCTGCATGCATGCTTGCATTTAATTCAATAATTCCCAACTTATATATATATAGCTCGACGAGATAGATTACTAGATTTGCTTGGCAAATTATAATTGTTTTTAAATAATATTTAAAATATGAAATATATAGATAAAAAAAAATTAACATAAATCGAGATTTATTATAAATAAATTAGGGACTAACTTTTTAGTCCTTAATAAAAGTTGTCTCTAAACCATTTATATATAGTAAGTCTTGATTTGTGTAAAATTTTTAATTATTTTGTGTCTATATCTCTCGTTCTTTAAAAAAAATTATAAATTCTCAGATTTAAATAAAAAAACAATGAAAATTACTTAACTGTACATCTACAGATAGAGTCCACATATAGAGTCAATGGTGCGTCTATCTCTCTTCTTTATTTTTTTAGTATTTGTACAACATTAAATCTTTTTGTCACAGCTTGACCCTCCATTTTTCATTCATTGGCTGCTTTTTTTTCACTCTCTTGGGGGATGTAAATTACTTAACTGTACATCTACAAATATATTCCTTTAACTTTCAAAATTACAAAATGCCTCTTAAATTATTATCCTTAGAATTATTCTTCTGTCCGAACTATGTCTTTAACTGAAATGTGAACCAGCTTCCAGTCAAATATTATTCGTAGTTCAGAATGCAGAAAAAATATGAGACAATATTGAATTTGAATTGCAAGCCATGGTAACGTAATATTACAATTGTAGATGTTTAAAATAGTATTTTAGTCAATAAAATTAAAATAAATAAATAAATGAAGAGATCTAAATTTTAAAAGTGAGTAGCAAGGGGTATCAATTTCGAACGTTGAGAGATAATTTAGGAATCCTCCTAAAAAAATTTAGGTTTAAATACATGTTTATTCAATATAATTTTTATATATATATTTAATAATTTAATTCTATCCAGTACATCATTTATCTAAAGCTTATAAACTAAATTTAACAAATAGGTCAATTAGATACTAAATCCTAAGTATTAGTATTTTTTTATAAACTTAGTATTAGTAGTAGTGTATGATAAAATGAAAAATTAATAATTGTATTAAAACAATAAATTTTTTTATTTTTTTAAATTGAAAATATATAAAATTAAAAGAACTAAATTAATACATTTATAACCAATATTTACAAATAAATCAAGTTTAAAGCAGAACCCAAAAAAAATATCGTTGGGCCCAAAGCCCAGAAAAGGAAAGCTTGTGAGTTATTACTCAATCATGAAACAAGTGTCATTGACCCAAGAACAAATAAGGACACAAGTGTCTTTTCCGCTACAGAAAAAAAGAAAAAGAAAAGAAAAGAGGGAACATTTTTTTGGCAAGAGTGTGAACCCAATTCTTGCGATTTGGCTTATCACACGTGGGTTGAATAAGTTGATTATGTTAATTTGTGTGAATAAAAAATGTTAATTCGGTTCATTAAGGTGATGAATTGGATTGATTTTTTTAGTTCATTTTTTTAGATTTTAAAATTTATTGATTTTAAATTATAAGTTTTTTAATTTAGATTATTAATGTTCGTAAACAATAATACATTATAAAAAAAACTGTTATAGAAATAACTAGTAAAATCTAAAACTACGATTTTTAAGGAAACCAAAAACTACGATTTTTAAAAATAATTATATGGCTAAAACTTAGAAAACTAAGCTAATCAATTCATCTAGAACTGAATTAACTTTGTACGTTTATAAATAAATTTAAATTATCTTGACCACGGAAAAACATAGGAAATAAAGCCATGTGTTTACTGGCTATATATAATCAGTGTAAAATGCTTGCAAGTTTCCTCAACATTTGTTTAATTGGGCACAACTTTCTTGTAAGTTTCTTGTGTGGAATTCCTATTAACGAATAATGACATTTCATTTTTCTAACATTAATTATTCAGCATCTAAACTTGGAACCTTAACACTTTTCACAAATTCCAAATTCATATATATCCAGAAATTATTTGGCAACTTCGCAGCACTCAATTTATATATTCTTAATTTCTTATAGTTAAACGAAAAAAATACAAAAAGCTAAGTATGATAAGATAGAGGAAGGATAAATTAATTGATATATATTGATATGTAATTAAATCAAAGTTATTTTATATTATTAAATTTATTGTTTATAAAAAATTATCATGAAATTTACCATTAAATTAAAGCTTAATTATTAATTCAAAATTATTTGATATCCTAGGCTCCCCATTTTTTTATTATAAGAATTGTTTTTTATTGCTCTGACTATTGAATTATATCCCTAAAAAAACCTATTAAATTATAAGTAGTAATAATTCTATTGATTTCCCATACTTTTTTTTTTTGAAACATCAAATAATTTCGAATATATGCTATGAATTTTTTTAAACTGTATAATATTGACAATATTAGTAATCTTACTCACTTAACCCGTTTATTAAACGGTTAGTTCATGAAACTTATAACGAGCAAGCCTGTTTATAAACCCACCTATATGTATTTTAAAAAATATTAAAATTCTATGAACAACTTACTAAATAGAAATTGTGTGTTGTATTTTAAATTTATTTTGTGATTGTAAGTTTATGGTGTTACTATGTTTACTTTGTTAGAATATTATGATAATAAATTATTTAATAATAGGCTTAAGAACAATTGTAGTCCTAGTTTCATAAAAATTTTAACATATACGATACTCTTAGGCTATGTTTGGTTGGGTGTAGAATTGAATTATATGTGAAATTGCACATATTTCAATGAATTATTTAGCTTGGTTGGGTAAATGTAGAATTTGAATTGAATTATGTGGAATTGGTGAATGTGTAAAAAAATGTGGAATTGAATTCTTTATTTTTTAGATGGAATTGGGATAAGTTTTGTAGAATTGGGATGAAATGACAATTTTGCCCCTGCTTTTTCTTCTCTCTCACGTGATCTCTCTCTCTCTCTTCCTCACGTCTCTCACTCTCACTCATGCAGCCAATGCCTTATTGTTTTTTTATGGGCCCTTATTGTTTTTATTATAATTATTTATTAATATTTTTTATAATTACTTTTAATGAATATAAATAATTAATATTTTTTATAATAAATATAAAAAAATAATTATATACTAAAAAAATAAAACTAAAAGAAAAATAATTATTTAATGTTTTTTGAAGGGCAAATTAGTCTTCTTACCTCACAATCTTTTACAAACTTTCAATTCCATCTTTTCATACCAAATACATTTTTCAATTCAAATAATTCAATTCCAATTATAATCCAATTCCAATTCCACAATTTTTTTGAACCAAACGCAACCTTAATTTGCAAATAGATAATCTACTCCTTATATATATTGTAAAATATATAATATTATTCCCTTTATTTTTCATTTAAATTAAAGTTTGATATCAAATATAAGAAATATGTTAATTAGATGCTAAATCTCAACGTGAATTAATATTTGTATATAAATAAATAACTTAATTAACATATTTTCAATTTGGATGAATATATACAAGTTAGATCAATTATATAATAAAAAGATAGAATTGAATTGTTTTATTTAATAAGACTAAATTATTTATATGTTCATATCTAGTGGTCAAATTAAAACTTTATTAGAGGATATAAAAATGCAAGATGCGATTGATCTAAAAGTGATAGGTTGTTTTATCAAAAAAAAAAAAAAAGTGATAGGTTGTTTAGGGATTAGGATTAGACAAAGATGCTTTAATTTTCTACGCTATTTCCACTCTTTCAATTTTTGTACAAGCCACTTTGACTTGGCATTGATTCTAGAAGCCACTTTTCGTTGAACCTTAATTCCTTGTTCAATAGAATGCTAATATTGTATAAGTTATTAATTCTCTATATATATAAAAACTTTGAGTTTTTTTAGTTATTATTAGTGTTTCACAAAATTATATACTGTATAATATAATTAATTAAAATATTATATGAACAGATTGAATAAAAAAGTATAAATAATGGATAGAGTGAGGAAATAATAAATTTTCCTTATTTAATATATATTATTTTGAAATATAATCATTATTATTTTATATTATATTTTAAAAAATAATATGCATATGTTTGTACATGCAAAGCCTTTAATTTAATGATTAAATATGAAGGTTTGCTTGGTTCTTAAAACAAAATAAGTTCTGGTTTTTAGAAGTATGAGAGTTTGTTTTAAAATTGAATTATAAGAATAGTTTATATTTAGTATAATTAAAACAATTCTTCTAATCAATTTACCTGGAAACATAACAAATGAATGTGAAAATTTCATTACTTGTAGTCTTGTATGCATCTATAATAGGAGGAGATGTTCAGTGGTACAGTAGTACTGAACTTCAGTACATCCCTCCAATCAGTTGGTCCCTAAACCATTCAAGGTGGGCCCTAATTAATGTGAGTTTTTATTAATATTAACAAATGGTACTACATGATTGAAGGGATGCACTGAAGTTCAATGGTGCAGTACCATTGAACTTTTATCCCTATAATAGACCCAACACAAACCATACTGATTCAGTGATTCTATTGAGCATATGTATTAAAGTTTTAAAACCAACGTCCGAGCTAACAATTAATAAACTTAAGTTTATTTAAAACAACTCGGTAAAAAGATACTCTTTATACTACTAAACTTCTAATTTTGCAAAAAAAAAAAAATGATGATTTTGGAAAATAATTTCTGGTTACAAAAATAAGATCACAAGGAACAAAAGCTGCAATAAATGCTTTCTCTTTTTTCTTTGCGTTTGTTCTTTAACCATTTTTTTTTTAATTTAATTGGAGGGGTTGTCAATTTTTTTGGCAACCCTTTCCTATTTTTCTTCTTCTTTTGTTATCGTCGTTACATTTCATAAATAAGGTAGATATTCAGTCCCCCAATTTTGGCGGTGATTTTCTTCTAGATTTACTTATGAGTTTTGTAGTCATCCCTTATGAGAGTGTAGTCTCCCATTGTTAGATCGATTCAGATCTAGTAAGTGGAGCTTGTTTTATTTTTATTTTTTGTGTATTTAATTTGTTTTCTTTTGTGAATTTTTTTAACAATCAAGTGATTATGGATTCAAGATTTGTTGTAATCATATCTAAAATCTACGAATCATCTATGTTAAAAAAAGTTCACTCGTTCATCATGTTGTTGGAAGAGCCTACGACAATTTCAATTTTAAAAATTACTTCAGATTTAATATACAAGAGGTATAAGAGTAACAACTCTGTTGATAACAACAAGGACAACAAGATTTTTTATATAGGATCGGTTGACCTTATACATTATTTACTTAGTTCAACAATTGTTAGAATTTATTCTTCAGTATTATTAGATTAGAGTTTTGTAAATTATTGTAAGTGCAGTTTGACACTTTTTTATGATATAATGGAGATTTAATGTTTTTATAAAAAAAATGATGAAATAAATAGTTTTTTTAAAAAAGATGGAATAAATAGTTTTTTTAAAGAATGCAATAAATAGTTATTTAATACGTTGCTAGATGACTGGGACTCAGTGAAATAAGCACATATTAAGCAATATGATAGTAGTGTTAAATTTTAATATATTCTTATAGTTAGTTGGTACCTAATTTATTGAAGATGAATCATTATTAATATAAATTTTAAATAATATTAATAAATAATACTATCTGTTGGTTTGGTATCAAAGAAGGGTGGAGAAGGTGAGTTTTCTCACCATTGTTTGAGTGTTTGGTACCATGTTAAAAAGTTTTTTAGGTGAGTTTAGTTCTATCATACTATGTGAGTTTGATTCCATCTCAAGAGGGTAGAAAGTTACATTTTTTGCTTAGTAAGTGATAGTAAGAAGACTAATTTACCCTTAACAATTTATTCTTCCTACTATTATACATTTATACCCTCAAACTAATTTACTATGTGTCACATAAAATAAATAAGGGTAAAAATATCTTTTTATAATTTTATCTTCCATTTCTTTATCTAACATTCTACTCATATTTCTCTGCATACTAAACACACTTTTTATCCTCCACTTTCACTTCCTATAAAAACATCACATCCAACCAAATGCCATCTATATGATTGAAAGAATAAGGCTCGAACCTTGGTAGCCTTTAGAAAGGAGGGAAAAAGTGAAGGAAGCCCCACCTCTAGTTGAACAAAATATTTTTCGGAAATGTGAAAAATATTAAAAAATATATATCTATTATACTCTTTGATAGATTTAACACATTTATAACTTCTTCTTTTTTAAATATTTTAATATAAAGGACAAAGTGATAATTTTAATCTATTTTCATTCCCATTCTTATTCTCAAATTTTATTATTAAACACATTAAATCTATTCTAATTTTCAGCGCTAATTTTTTGTGAGTGAAATGAACCTAGTCATTGTGAGAGCTAGAGAAAATATCTTTGTTTGAAGAGGTGAGCTTTCCGGGAAGCGTGCAATTAACCCAACTATGTCTATAGTCTATAGGATATATTTTCAATGATTTAATGATCAGTAGTATTAGTTTTTTTTAATAGCAATATTATCTTATTTATATTTATGTAATTAAATTTTAATTAAGTTTAAAGTACGAATAGCTTGTCTATCAAATATAAATGACAACAATTCAAGGGGTGTGGTTGAGTAAAAGGGACTCATCCATCATTAATAAAGTGTCAGGGGTTCGATTCCTGCTTTGGGTATGGAGCAGTTTTAAATTCTTGAGACAATTGTCCCACCCTTCAAGGTGCCTACAATTCAGCGACAGGATTAGTTACTGTGCTCGACGGTCCCTGATCTAAACCAAATAAATATAAGGACTAAACTGAGGTAAAGTTACTTAGGTGCTTGCTATAAAGTTCACCAATATAATTGAAACACGTGTCAAAAATTTTTTGTATAACCAATCATGGTAGAGAGAGAAAATGAAAAGCAATAAATTACATAACCAATCAAATTGGAGAGAGAATATAAATAAGGTTTATGATTGGTGAACTTTATAGCAAGCACCTAAGCAACTTTACCTTAGTTTTTTTCTAAATATAAATGACAACAATATAATTTTTTTAATACTGTTGAAATAATAAGGATATATCCCAACTCCTAAACATTAAGTATAGTAATAAGGTAATGGAGAAAAAATAAAGTAATTAATTAATTTTAATTTAAATACTTAAATTGAATATAAAAATTAGAGAAGTGTATGAGGATAATTTTTAATAATCTAATTCTATAGTGGTAGAAATAAAAATATATACATTAAATTGTAGAATTATATACTAACTTATTATGATGTATTGACTATAATTTTTTTTTAAAAAAACTTAATAATATATTTTAAATAATAATTAAATTTGTAATGAAAATTTTGAAGTTCATAAATAACATGTCCATTATAATTTATAATTAACAAAATTCAAGTACTTTTATAAAAAAAAAAAACGAAATTCAAGTTTCTAAAAAGTAATTACCACCAAAAAAGAAAAGTTTCTAAAACAATCATTATAAGATTATCTAACTCTAAATATGATAAATAAATATTTTGATAATGAAACATTATTTAATCTTGTCTATAAAAATGAAACAAACATCTATGAATTTTTTTCCTCAAAAACTTGTCATATTCTGTATCCTTGTTTCTTGGCAGCTTACCTTAAAAATATAATAAAAACTAAAAACGAAAAATTCGTCCGTTGTCAAGTTGTTGTGAGAAATGGAACGTTTTATTTTATCTGAAAATGAATGATTATATTTGGTAATGTTATGCGGTGAAGTTTGACTTATAACTGTTTAATTATTGAATCTATGAGATTATATATTTGTCTAAATATATTTGTAACATCAACTTTATATTCATGTATGTCACGAGTAGATGTTCAGTGGTACTGTAGTATTGAATTTTAGTATTTTCTTTTAATCAGTTAGTTCTTAAACTATTTAAAGTATGTCCTTATTAATATTAATAAACGACTTTACATAATTAAAAAAATGTACCAAATTTTAATAGTACGAAAGTTTTATTAGTATGTCACTGGAAAGAGAATTAGGTGAAATAAGTGTCGGGAAAGATCAATTAACTAAGATCAATTGGGGAAATTCATTGGATTTACTTGATAGTGGAAGATCTACTTTAAATTCGGCGAAATTAATTAAAATCTATTTTCTTTTAACTTTATTTTTTCTCCTAAAAAATTTCCACATGTAACGGCGCCGAGAAATTTTTTCTTAAGATGACGAGATCGATGACATCAGGTATTTTAAAGCCTAAATTCCAAAAAAAAAAATCCAATTTAATTTAAAGCTGATAAAAGATTTTCTTAATTATACTTTCAAAAAAAGATTTGTAAAACTTTTAGTTGGTACTTGGTACAATAAATACTTTTTTGTTACTATTTTTATTTTTCAATATAAAGTATAAATTGCTATATTTGAGATTGTATGAATCTATACCCAAAAAAAAAAAAGAATTTAGTGCAACAAATCATAAGAGAAAAAATATAGATATAGTCACAGTTGACGATTACAAATG
The DNA here is from genome assembly GCA_014851425.1 of Senna tora. NCBI lineage: Eukaryota > Viridiplantae > Streptophyta > Magnoliopsida > Fabales > Fabaceae > Senna > Senna tora. The sequence continues at coordinate 12,523,452 of CM026267.1, forward strand.
AAAAATTAAATTATATTGAACTATTTTTAAAATTTTTTATTTAATTTTAGTCATTAATTGTTAATATATCGTGAATTCACATAAGATTAAATGGACTCGAGTTCTAAGAATATTGTCTTTTTTGAAATCCTAGCTACATTTACCTTCCATGAAAGATTAAAAAACTTATAATTTTATTTATTTTAATTAAATTAAAATACCCTTAATGATATTATTAATTAATTAAATAATTATAATATATCATAAAAATATATTTAAAATTATATTTTACTATAATTTATTTTGAATTAAAATTAATCATTCCATTTATTTTAAATGTTAAAAAATATTTATATATTAATTAAATATATTTTTAATTAGATACAAGGTATTTTGATTAAAATATTTGAAAATTTAAGTTTTTTTTATCTCCCAATAAAAGAGAATATAATTTAAGAATTTTTAAAGAGATACAAGTGTAATTTAATTTTTCTTATATTGCACGTTGGGAGAAATTAAATTTAGATTTGATGTAGAATTTTTTAG